>CM033118.1:17136814-18501814 GCA_019321725.1 Paulownia fortunei
ATAACATCACTAAAAGACTCCAAAATAATATTAAAATAATATAAAAAGATTTTAGCGACAAAACTTCAAATTTCGTAGCTAAACTTAGCGAAGAATATAACAATCGTCGCTAAATTAATACGATTTTAAAAAAAATTCAGAAAAATTTAGCGGCGAATGTTGAAAATTCGTCACTAAGTTAATGAAATATTTAAAAAATAAAAAAACCTTAGCGACGAATTGTGGAAAATCATCGCTAAAATTTCATTTTTTTTTAAATATTTTGTTCATTTTAAATTTTTATCATGTTTTAACCAACATATCTCCAACCTATTTATCACAATCATTCACAAATATTCAACAACCCCCACAAAATATCCAACAACCATTCGCAAGACATTTATCATTCCAACAATCAAAAGAAAGTTTAAAATATATTTCATTAAAAAACTCATCGTATATTAACACTACAAGAAAAAGAGAAAATAGCGACGCAAATTTAGCGACGAACACTTATTTTCGTCACTAATATAACTATTAGCGATGAATCAATTAAAAGTCATCACTAAATATGGTCAAAATATTAGGGACGAGATTAATTAAATCGTCGTTAACATTAAATTTATATTTATTTTATTTTTCATAAATTTTAGCAACGATATGTGGTTGATATTGTCGCTAATATTATATAATTTTTTTTAACAAATATGTTAGCGATGATATCACTACATTTCGTCTCTAAGTATCATTATTTTTTTAATTTTTAAAAATATGTTAGCGACGACATGGAAGTTTTCGTTGCTAAAAATTATTTTAGCGACAACTTGAAAACAGATCGTTGCTAAGTGACATTTTATTTTTAGTTTTTAAAAATATGTTAACGACGAATTTGGAAGACATCATCGCTAACTTATGTATTAGTGATTATGTGACTTTGATTCGTCGCTAAGAACGCGGGTTTTATCTTTCCCCTTTCTTCTTTCTTCCCCGATTGAAAACTCTCTTTCTCTATTCCAGTACCTCTGCCACCGCCGCGCCGGCCCGCGCACTGCCGCCTCCTTGTTGTTCCACTGCCTCCGCCGCCTCAGCCACCATCTGCACTACCATTGCCCCGCGCAGCAGGCTCCTACCACCGCCATTGCCCTACCACGAGCAGCCAGTGCCACCGCCCAAGGCATAGCAGCCACTGCCACCCCCAACGCCATCGCCGTGAGCAGCCACCGCGAGTAACTGCCGTCTGGTTGTGATAAAAGAATAAATGATTATGCATCTAATCTTGAAAAATTGGATCTTGATTCCTAGATGTATATGCCGTTTGTATGTAGTTTACTAATTTGTTTTTAATGCCAATCTTCAAGTCAATTTCAGTGTATTGGATAAGTGTTACAAGCATATAGTTGAGGGAAAAAGTGACATTCATCCTATTATTAAATTATAATTTAATTCATTAACATTTTTCAATAAATTTTACCACTCCTTGAATAACTCACTAAGATTTTTCAATACCAAAACTGATAAAAGAAGGGTTCTATATTATCCTAATCTAAATCAATCTAAAAACCAAACTATAGAATACAATTATAATATGGAACTCTTTTTCTAAATTAACAATCTTTACAATTTTCAAATTGAAAAATCAATGCAATATCACAATTTAACCCATTAGATCTCATTTCAACTAGTTTGGGATTTAACTACACAACATTGCCAGTACTAAGTATAATTAATTTTGATAATTTTCATTTATAATAGTAAATAAAAAATAGTTAGATTTGTATTGTTATGGTAATAAACTATAAATATATTTAGATGGTGTTTGGTTAAATTTATTTAAAAAATCTTATAAACTCTTGCATCTTATAAGATATTTTTGAGCTTATAAAATGTTATGTCTTATTTTAAAAATAAATTAGTGAATTATTTGGAAAAAATAATATCTAGTAATGGTAAATTTGTAATTAAAATTAACAAAATTAAAATAATTTATTAAAATAAGATCTTATTTTAAAAATATTTAGGGGTCGGACCGGTTTAATAAAAATTGATTATATTTTATTAGTTTTATTTTTGCATATGCATTCACAAACCTTAGACCCCTTTTGGAATTTAGCATAAAAAAATTTAAAATCTTGAATGATTTTAAAATTTGATGTTAAATTCTGAATTGTCCAATTTGGACAGTTTGAGAATGTGTACTTAATTGTGGTTCTATTAGTATGCTATTTGTCTCGTGAACGTGATTAACTATTTTGGTTCGTATCTCCTTTGTTCTTCGGGTACACTATAATATGTGTACTTGGAGAACTATGGGAGATGCTGTTGAAATTTTTACGTGCATGAAATAAAGTGGTCATACTTATAAAATCACAAATAAGTGCACGTTCTTGAATGGGATAGGGGCCTTACAAAGAGTGGAAGGAGAAGTGGGAGCAATGCATGCCATTAATGAACATGAATGCTTTCAAATTAATTATCTAATTACTATCATCAACAGATCGTATAATTATGGATCAAAATTGGATAATGAATCAGAATCGAGTGGCTCCAGAATACATAAATAGTTTAAATAATTTTTTAGACGTAGCAAAGAATTATATGTCAACCTTTGGGTTATCGAAAATTCGTTGTCCTTGTCAAAGTGTGGAAATTTATATCAATTTAATTTGGATTACGTTCGAGGACACCTTTATAGATTGGGAATTTCTAAGTTATACAAAGTGTGGACTTTTCATGGAAAAGTTACTACACCAATTATTGATATGGATCCCGTTAATGAAATTTAACATGTTAGTGACGATGAAGAAGAGGACACTTTCTTTGACATGTTAAATGACTTAAGGGATGCCAAAGTTGTTGGTAGTGGTAGGGTACAACGGGGGGATAACAACGAGAACATGCTTGCAGGGGAGTTGGGAGGAAGTTATATGTTAATGTTTGAAGAAACACAACGAGAGTTATATTTAGGCTGTACTAATTTTTCTACATTTAGCTTCTTAGTTAAATTAATGCACGTGAAGGTGTGAATGGTTGGAGCAATAAGTCGTTTGATATGTTGCTTCAATTATTGGGAGAAGCATTTCTAAAACCGAATACAATTCCTAGCTCACATTACGAAGCTAAAAAAATGCTAAGAGAGTTAGGGTTGGGATATGAATCTATACACGCTTGTAAAAATGATTGCATTTTATTTTGGAATGACCACGAGGGCAAGGATACATGTCCGGTATGTAAGGAGCCCCGCTATAAGGTTAATGAGGCCAACAAGAAGAAAATCTCTCAAAAAGTGCTTCGATATTTTTCATTGAAACCAAGACTGAAGAGGTTGTTTTTGTCGAAACATACGACGAAAGATATGAGATGGCATAAGAAAAAAAGAGTTGAAACAGATGGGATATTGAGACACCCAGCTGATGCTGAATCGTGGAAGGAGTTTGACAAATTACATGAAACTTTTGCAGATGATCCTAGAAATGTTCGTTTGGGGTTAGCAACTGACGGTTTTAATCCATTTGGAAACATGTCAAATGCTTATAGTATGTGGCCAGTTTTACTTGTGCCGTACAATTTGCCCCCATGAAAAATGACAAAACCATCGTACATGATTATGTCTCTTTTAATTCCTAGGCCCAAGGCACCTGAAAAAGAGATTGATGTATACTTGCGTCCCTTAATCAATGAATTGAAGGAGTTATGGGATGAGGGGGGGTGGACAATTCATGACTTCATGATGTTGTGATGTGGACAATTTATGACTTCCCAGTGTATGGAACAGTGTCTGAGTGGAGCACCAAGGTTATAAAGCATGTCCTGTATGTCTTGAAGATACAACGAGTCAAGGTTTACGTAGTAAAATTTATTATATTGGCCACCGTGGTTTTTACATTTGAAGCACTCGTGGCGTAAAAACAAAAGCTTTAATGGAAAGTTTGAAAACGAAGGCCTGTCTCGAACATTTAGTGGTCGTGAGATTTTAACGAAGTTAGATGCATTGCCTGAAGTGACATTTAGTAAACATCCTGCATTGATCAGAAAATGAAAATGTTTGATTGGTGATACGAATTGGGTAAAGAAGTCAATTTTCTTTGAGTTAGAGTACTTGTCAGATTTGAAGTTGAGACATAATCTGGATGTCATGCACATTGAGAAATACGTATTGTGAGTTTAAAAGGAAAATCGAAGGATACAATCAAAGCTCAGTTAGACATGCAAGATATAGGTATAAGGAGTGAATTGCACCTGTCACAGAGTGGGGACAGAGTCACTAAGCCACATGCGAGTTATACATTCACTTTGGAAGAAAGACATGAATTTTGTCATTTTTTAAAATCCGTGAAGTTCCCCAATGGTTATGCAGCAAATATTTCAAGGAATGTGAATGTGAATGAATGATGGAAAGTTATATGGGTTAAAGACGCATGATTGTCATGTTCTTTTGCAAAGATTACTTCCAGTTGCCATACGAAAGTTTTTACCTAAGGATATATGTGATACAGTTGTTGAATTATGTGACTTCTTCAAAAAACTCACTTCAAGAACTTTACATGTTGCTGACTTGAATAAAATGGGGGAGGATATAGTATTCATTTATGCAAGATGGAATGAATATTTCTCCGGCATTTTTTTGACATTATGGTTCACTTAGCAGTTCATTTACCCCGCGAGGCCATATTAGGTGGACCAGTTTCATCATGGTGGATGTATTCTTTTTGAACGGTATTTGGGAACACTTAAGAAGTATGTTTGCAATAAGGCAAGACATGAGGGTCTATTGCAGAGGGATATATTGTGAATGAAGCGTTAACTTTCACATCTTTGTATATGGGTCAAATTGAAACAAGATTTACTAGACTAGAACATAACAAAGATGTTAGTCAATCTATTTCATGCACCTTAAGTGTTTTCAATCAACAAGTAAGAGTGATGGACAGCCAGCGAAATCATAAATTGCATCTACTTTACGTAAGAAAGCACACTGGTATGTTCTCAACAATTGCAAAGAAGTCGACCGATATAGAAAGTAAGTTTTCAAATTAGTTTCTATTTTTTTTCCTCGTAATTTTTATTACATGTTATAATACTTGTATATATATTGTGCAGTGAACATTTGCAAATTCTTTCGCCAGATTTCATTCAAACAACATTTTACAATGTCATGAGGTGGAATTTCCATTGTGGTTTAGGGACAAAATGATTAGGCTAAAACTTTGAAAGATCATGAGGCCACAAATGAGCTATACTCTCTAGCATTGGGACCTGATGTTGAAGTTAGACTATATGATGCTTGTATTGTTAATGGTATTCGGTACCATACAATTTCTCGTGATACTCATCGGACTACTCAAAATAGTGGGGTTAGTGTACCATCATCCGATGATAGGGAAAATTTGGATTTTTTTGAAGTTTTGAAGGATGTTGTAATACTGTTTTACACATCAGGATATAAGGTACACTTATTTTGGTGTGATTGGTTTCAATGTAACCAAAAAAAATCAGCCGTGCAAGAGTTTGGTCTTACATGTATTGATACGTCTAAGATATGGTACGAGAATGACCCTTTCATTTTGGCAACTCAAGCTAGACAAGTTTATTACTTGGATGATATAAAATGGAGAGGATCTTGGAAAGTTGTGCAAAAGGTTCAACATCGAGAAATATATAAAGTGACCGAAAAGAAGATGATAATAGCGACAAACTTGAACTGCAAAATAGTTCTAACAATGAGCCTAATCAGGAAATTTCATCAGATGAGATAAGCTTAATGGTTCGTGATGATTTAGAAATTCCACATCTTTGCAGAGTAGACATTCAACCTCAACATGTAGAATTATTAGATACACAATCAGGTTTTGTGAGGACATGCATAATTTCATCAATAATGAAGACGAAGACACTGAATTAGAGAGTAATGAGAAGAGCAAACATTTCTATCTGATGATGATACTGACTAATTTCATGGTATCAACTATTAACTTTTATTTTACTTCTATTTGTTAAGCATTTTTTACTTATGTAGCTCCATTGAACAATATATTAGTTGTCTCATTAAATGTCTGGTATTTATATCTTTTGATTGAGTTTAATAAATGAATTTTATTTTTTTCAGACACTCGCTAGCAGTTGTTGTACCATTTGATTTGTCTCTTACTACAGCCGAACAGTAAGTTTTTTAAATAGTTTAAATAAAAATTGTATTAATTGTTATGTGTCTAACCAGATGTTTGTCTTTTGTAGTTATGCCTTCTAAACGGATTGAGGATCAACCCGTTATTGATCCAGCTTCCACAGACATGCATATGGAGGGTACATCTGATGGTTTGTTTCACTTTATAAATATTTCTTATTATTTTTATTATATAATAATTATGTTAACAAATATCTAACACTTTTGTTAATATTTTGCAGCTCCTACACAAAAGAAACGTAGAGAGACACGAGCAACACACGGAGACCAGCTCAGACGCCAGTTAGAATCCGAGAGAAAGATCCCTCTCACATTTCACAAGTGTCATGGTCGTCCTATAGGGACAAATGCGGCATCTTTTATGACCGAACTCGGTGTTGCCGTGAAGAAGTTTGCAACGCTCCAAGTGACTAATTGAGAAAGATTACAGAGGAGCAGAAGCGGCCTATTTTTGATCGGTTATCGGTTAGTATAAGTATTCAAATTGTATTTATCAGTTTAACTTCTATTTTATATGTTAAATGTTGAATAATCTTTTGTTTATTTTTTTTGTATGATATATTTACTGTAGACTTTGGTACAGGACCAAGTCGGTTAGGAATGAGGCCGATAAACTAATGAGTGCCCGATACCGCCGCGACACCGCCAGAAGATACACAAATATTACAAGAGTTTCTCGCACCTATCTTAGGATGATCGATCATTGATATAATAATTAATCCATTAAAAAAAATTATGAAACACTTACACAGATCTAATCTAAGGTGGTGGAGGCCGGGGTGGAGCTGAGGAGGATAGCTGCTGCTGGCTCAATGATTGTATCGCTTGCGATGCACCGGGAGACACCTTATCTAGATACTACAGAATCATGGCTTGTTGTGACTCCATAAGATGAAGTCTATCTTTACAAACAAAAGCTCAGTCCTGGTGTCGGCTAGCTCGGTCAATCGTATTTGCTAGCTCATCATGTGTCATATATGAAGCTGATCTCTAAATGTTGCATTGGTCGGTCTAGATGATGTAGCATCAGAAGTAGTCGACCTGAGAGGTTGGGCCCATTTCCAAGCCCACGCACGTACCACAAACGTGTGCCGAGGACCTATTCACATACTCTGTCTGTAATCCGTACGTCGTCTAAGGCGTGAGCATCATGCCCAATGATTTGTGTGAGACTTTGGCGGATTGGAAGTATTTGTGCAGATTGTTCGAGTCTAATGAATTTAAGGTAATAGTATTTCACCTTGTTTTAGCTAAAATGGTGACTAAATGAGGTACTATGTATTACACTTGCTCACTTATCTACTATCACCAACTTATTCATATTTACTATTTCTTGTTTCTTTACTTAGATTTATTTATCTAGTATCAAGATGAAGAACTCATATAGTTATGTAACTTAGTTAAATCTTATATTTAGTATTAATTAACTTTTTTCATTATAAATTAACCTTTTTTTTTTTGCATAGACGTTCAGAAATCAACTCCACAAATTGTGCTAAGTTGCCATACAATCATCGTGGAGGTTCAAAGTCTTTTCTGCAATATAGTTACGATGGTGTAAGTGTAAACTATTTAGTTAAGTGTTAACTTACTGTTTGATTCGTCTTTAATGTAATGAAATGTTATTTGCAGGCCGATGGATCTAGCACAAAGGACCGGATCACCGTCTTTAATGAAACACACTATAGATCAAAGAAATAGTGGATATGAGAGAGAGCTGAGAGTGCATATGTAAGTATTGAATACATTTAGTTATTTTGGTTTTATGTAATATTTTGAACTATATATTTAAGTTTTTAACATATTTATTGATTTTAGGATGAGATGGTGCGACTTCGAGAGGAGTACCGACAGACTCAGACTCAGACTCAGACTCAGACAGATATCGGGGATGACGCTCACCATCTGGATGACATACAGATTGCAGATAGAGTATGTGATTAGGTCCTCGATACACGTTCGAGGTACATACGTGGGCTTGAAAATGGGCCTAAACCTCTCAGGTCTACTTCTTCTTATGCATCATCGTCCAGACCGACCAATGCACAACTTAGGGATCAGCTGGAGCCCACACAGAATGAGCAGCAAAGCACCAAGAATGAATTACAAGCGATGAAAGTCGATCATTATGCTATGATACAGGCTTTTGAGAGGATAGCTCCAAGTCTAATACAGTCGCTTGTCCAGCAGCCCCCATCCTCCTCAGCTCCGCCACCTCCACCTCCACAGTTATAGTGTAGTTTAAGTATATAAGATTGTATTTTATTATATTTTGTTAAATGTGAATATTAAATATTTTATTGTATAGATGTTTAATGTGTCATTTTATTGAGTTTAATTTATTAATTTTTAATGGTTGTTGGAAGTTTAATGGTTGTGGTTGTGAGAATTGTAATTGGGGTTGTGATTGTTATAGGTTGAAAAAACAGGTGGCAAAAATACAGGGAAATAATTAAAATAATAAAAAATATAAAAAAATAGTGAACATTAGCGACGAAATTAAGACATTTCGTCGCTAAAAGACAATCACATTGGCGATGAATTTCTTATTTTCATCGCTAAGTTCATGACGAAAATTGTAATCTTAGCCGCAAAAAAAATCATCGCTAACTTAACGATAAAATACTATAGTTTCGTCGCTAAGTGTTGGAGCAACGCTCTTATAGCGATAGATATTTTTCATCGCTAATATTACTTGACGATGAATTTTTGACTATTAGCGATGAAATATTTCATCGCTAAAAACAGTATTTGCTGTAGTGTAAAGAAAGCATCATATACACAAATCATACAAATGAATCATTAAACAAATCACTCTAAAAATCAACATTAGTAAAATATATTCATATACAAATTAGACATAAGTCTAATACACCTAAATATGAATCAAAATAAGAATCTCCATCTCTCGATCCAGTCATAATTGCAGAATAACAAACCAAAGATGTAATTAGAAATAAATCAACACTATATATTAAACATAATTGTATATATCAAAACAACAGCAATGACTATCCAATCAATAATATTGGACAGAGGAAGTATATACTTTTAGTTAAATGCATGTTCCTTGCTAAATAATTGAACCATCATATGCATGTTGAACTATGTTATATTCGATAAATAATACATCGACTTTATTAGTATTTTATTTTTGATAAAATAGAATATTTATTTTTCATCCAAACACTTGATAATCATTCTTCTAAATGTAACATGATATAGTTTAAGTATTATTTTGTCTATTCCATATTGATAAAACTAAATATCCTCCGCCATGAATATTTACTAGTAAATCATTTCTGGTTATTTACATATTTGTATCCTTGATTGCGGGTCTTTTGTACCAAACAATAGACTTATATAATCCTTATTACAATAAAACAATTACCTGCCGACCAACAACATTTACTAATATAATTTGACAATATGAAACCAATTTAAGGAAGGATCATTTTTAACATGGGCGGCTGGTATAAATAAATATAAATAGTAATAAACTTAAGTATCATAAAACTTGACTTCGTTTTTTTTTTTTTTTTTTAACTTTTAGTATTCAAACGTCCACATCCAATCTCTCTAAAAAAAAAAAACAATTGTAGGATTTTCAAATTTATTTCTTTTTTATTAATTTAGGAGCTTTCTATAAACGAGTCGAGTCTATTCGAATACGTTACTTTTCAAATTTATTAATAAAATTTTGTATTTCAAAAATAGTATTTGAACTAAATTTGATTATTAACCGAATTGAGTTTGAACGAACTTTAATGTAACTGTCGGTGCTCCTCTCGAAGTTACACCATCTCATCCTAAAATTAATAAATGTCAACATATATATTTAGTTTCAAATAAATTGAAAAGAAACAATTAAATAAATTAACTTACATATGCGTTGTATTCTATCTCCTACCCAGCCCTTCGTAGTGCTGTAGTGAGTTTCATTAAAAATGGTAATCTGATCTTTTCTACTAGTTCCATCGGTCTAGAAATAACATGTCATATGTTACTCAACGAATAAAGTAATTATTTAAATGAAACTTAAGATTTTATATACTTACACCATCGTAACTATACTACAGAAAGGACTTTGAACCTTCGCGATGATTATAAGGCAACTTTGCTCGATTTGCGGAGTTCGTCGCTGACCATTTCTACAAAAATAAGTTAAAGCAGTAAACATCATAAGATTAAATTAATAAATATAAGATTTCATTAAATAAATTAGTTAAAACTTATAATTAAATTTACCTTAAACTCCTCTGACTCGAATATTGTGCACATATACTCCCAATCCGCCTGAGTCTCACAGAAATCATGAGGCATATGTTGCAATCACTCATCCCAAGGTAAGGCTGAGAGACTTTTGTAGTGTTTGTGCATCTTCTAGCAGTTGTCTCTGTATCGAACACTCATCAGCCTATCGGTCTCTTTCTTAACTGACTTTGGTCATGTGCCAAAGTTTACAGTAGACATAGCCTACAAAAAAAATATATTAACATTTAATATATCAAAGAGAAAGTAAATTGACAAAAAAGATAGTTAATTATACTAACCGACAACCGATCAAATATGGGCCTCTTCTGCTCCTCTATAATGTGTCTCCAATCAGCAACTTGTAACGGTGCAAACTTCTTCACTGCTACACCGAGCTCTATCATAAAAGAGGATGGATGCTGCCCTGTAGGACGGCCATCAGATTTGCGAAACATGACTGGTATCCTCCCCATCTCTTCTATATAACGTCTTAGTTTGTCACCATGTATGGCTTTCGTATCTCGATATTGCCTCTGCGTAGAAGCTGCAATAGTAAAAAATATGTTGGATTACTATTCAACATAATTATTAAATAATAATAATATTAAACAAGTTAAAAAACAAAACAAACCATCGGATGTACTCTCATCCATCGGAATGTCAGAAGTAGCTCGATTAATAATAGGTTGCTCCTCAATCCTTTTAGAAGGCATACCTATCAATAAACAAACATATGGTTAAACAGATAATATAAATAAAATTATTTATGAACTTTATTAACAAATTAGGAATAATATTAATCTATTTAAAACTCTTACTGTAAGCAGAACTCGAATAAGTTACTATAGTAGAGAGTGGCTAGAGGGTGCAAACAACTGCTAGCGAATGACTGAAAAAATAATAATTAGTAAACACAATCAAAAGATATAAATATCAAACTTGACATAATAATTATTAACATTGACAATTGACAATAATAAAGGAATGAAATAAAGTTAGAGATAAAGTAAATGATAAAACAATTCGAAGGAAGGAAACCAAACATGCCTATTGAATTTCTATTATTTTCTTATGAGAAGTTTATATAATGAAGTAAAATAAAAGTTGATAGTTCATACCATTAGTCAGTACTTTCATCAGACATTTGCTCTTCTCCCTCACTATCTAACTGAGTGTCTTCGTCTTCATCATTAATAAAATTATGCATGTTCTCAGAGAAACTTGTTTGTGTGTCCAACAATTCTATATGCTGAGGTTGAATGTCTAGTCTGCAATGATCTGAAATTTCTAAATCTTCACGAACACTTAAACTTATCTCACCTGATGAAATCTCTTGATTAGGCTCATTGTTGGATGAACTTTCAAATTCATGTTCCTCGCTATTTTTGTCTTCCTTTTCGGTTACTTCATATATCTCTCAATATTGCACCTTTTGCACAACTTTCTATCTTTCTCTATGCTTTATATCATCCAAGTAATAAACTTGTCTTGCCTGAGTTGCCAAAATGAATGGATCATCCTCATACCATGTCTTAGACGTGTCAATACATGTTAGACCAAACTCTTACACGATTGATTTCTTTTTGGGGTTACACTGGAACCAATCACACCAAAATAAATGTACCTTATATCCAAACGTGTAAAAAATTAAAACAACATCCTTCAAAACTCCAAAAAAATCTAAGTTATCGCATTCGTCGGATGATGGTACACTAACCCCACTATTTTATGTATGGTATCGAACACCATTAACAATACAAGCATTATATAGTCGAACTTCAACATCAGGTCCCAATGCTAGAGAGTATAGTTCATCTGTAGCCTCTGGATTTTTTTGATTTCTTAGCCTAATCATTTTGTCCCTAAACCACTGCGGAAATTGCTCCTCGTGATATTGCAGAATGCCAAAAGAATGATTTATTAACGAAAGAATTTGTAAATGTTCACTGCACACAAATATATATAACTATTACGAACTCAATCAAAATAACAAAAAAATGAAATATAATTTGAAATCTTACTTTCTATATCGGTCGACTTCCTTACAATTATTGAGAACATACCAATGTGCTTTCTTACGTAAAGCAAGAGGCAATTTATGATTTCGTTGGCTGCCCATCACTCTTACTTGTTGATTGAAAACACTTAAGGTGAATAAAATGGGTT
Organism: Paulownia fortunei; assembly: GCA_019321725.1. Lineage (NCBI taxonomy): Eukaryota > Viridiplantae > Streptophyta > Magnoliopsida > Lamiales > Paulowniaceae > Paulownia > Paulownia fortunei. The sequence continues at coordinate 17,149,395 of CM033118.1, forward strand.
GAGTAACATCTTTGTTATGTTCTGGTTTAGTAAATCTTGTTTCAATTTGGCTCATGTACAAAGATGAGAAAGTCAATACTTCATTAACAACATATCCCTCTGTAATAGATCTCTCTGGTCTTGCCATATTGCGAACATACTTATTGAGTGTTCTCAAATACCTTTCAAATGGGTACATCCATCGTGATGAAACATGTCCAGCTAACATGGCCTCATGGGGTAAATGAACTGCCAAGTGAACCATAATGTCAAAAAGTGCCAGAGGAAATATTCTTTCCATCTTGCACAAAATGTCCTCTTCCATTTTTTTTCAAGTCTGCAACAGGTAAAGTTCTTGAAGTGAGTTTTTTGAAAAAGTCACATAGCTCAACAATTGTGCCACACATATCCTTTGGCAAAAACTTCCTTATGGCGATTGGAAGTAATCTTTGCAAAAGGACATGATAGTCATGTGTCTTCAAGCCATATAACTTTCCATCATTCACATTCACATTCCTTGAGATATTTGCGGCATAACCATTGGGGAACTTTATAGATTTTAAAAATCGACAAAATTCACTCATTTCTTCCAAAGTGAATATGTAACTTGCATATTGCTTACTGACTCTGTCCCCAATCTTCTTCAGATGCAATTCACTTCTTATACCCATATCTTGCATGTCTAACCAGGCTTTGACCGTGTCCTTCGACTTCCCATCTATACTCAACAATGTGCCAACTAGAGCATCACAAATGTTCTTTTCAATGTGCATAACATCCAAATTATATTTCAACTTCAAGTCTGACCAATACTCTAACTCAAAAAAAATTGACTTTTTAACCCAATTCGTATCACCAACTGACCGTCTTCTTTTGCCAGTTACCGCATGATCTTTACCAAAGGTCACTTCAGGCAGCGCATCTAATTGAGTTAAAATCTGACTACCACTAAAGGTTCATGCTGGACCTTCACTTTCAAACTTCCCATTGAAGCTCTTATTTTTACGCCACGAGTGCTTACCATGTAGGAATCGACGATGGCCTGTGTAACATATTTTACTGCACAATCTTTGACTCACAGTATCTTCAAGACGTACAGGTCATGCATTATAACTCTTAGTACTCCACCCAGACACTGTCCCATATGCTGGGAAGTCATGAATTGTCCACATAACAACATGTAATCGAAATATTCGTTCAGTAGTTGCATCATATGCTTCTATCCCCTCACTCCATAACTCCTTAAATTCATTGATTAAAGGACGCAAGTACCCATCTATCTCTTTTTCAGGTGCCTTAGGCTCAGGAATTAAAAGAGACATAATCATGTACGATGGTTTCATCATTTTCCATGGGGGCAAATTATACGACACAAGTAAAACTGGCCACATACTGTAAGCATTTGACATGTTTCCAAACGGATTAAAACCATCAATTGCCAAGCCCAAACGAATATTTTTAGGATCGTCTGCAAATGTTTCATGCAATTTGTCAAACTCTTTCCACGCTTCAGCATCAGTTAGGTGTCTTAGTACCCCATCTGTTTCAACCCTTTTTTCTTTATGCCATCTCATATCTCTTGCTATATGTTTCGACAAAAACAACCACTTCAGTCTTGGCTTCAAAGGAAAATATCGAAGGACTTTTTGAGGGATTTTTTTATTGTTCACCTCATCATACTTAAATCGGGGCTCTTTACACGTTAGACATGTATCTTTGTCCTCGTGTTCATCCCAAAATAAGATACAATTATTTTTACAGGCATGTATAGATTCATATTCCAACCCTAACTCTCTTAACATTTTCTTAGCTACATAATGAGAGCTTGGAATTGTATTCGATTTCATAAATGCTTCTCGCAATAATTGAAGTAACATATTAAATGACTTATTGCTTCAACCATTCAACACCTTCACATGCATTAATTTCACTATGAAACTAAATGCAAAAAAATTAGTACAACCAGAATATAACTCTCGATGTGCTTCTTTAAACATTGATATATAACTTTCTCCCAACTCCTCTGCAAATGGATTCTCATTATTATCCTCCCGACAAACCCCACTACTACCAACAAATTCAACATCCTTTAAGTCATTTAACATGTCAAAGAAAGTGTCATCTTCTTCATCGTCACTGACATGTTCAACTTCATTAACGAGATCCATATCAACATTTGGTGTAGTAACTTCTCTATGAAAAGTCCACACTTTGTATAACTTAGAAATCCCCCATCTATAAAGGTGTCATCGAATGTAATCTAAATTAAATTGATATAAATTTCTACACCTTCGACGAGGACAACGAATCTTTGATAACCCAAAGGTTGACATATAATTCTTTGCTACGTCCAAAAAATTATTTAAACCATTTATGTATTCTGGAGCCACTCGATTCTGATTCATTATCCAATTTTGATCCATAATTATACGACCTATTGATGATAGTAATTAAATAATTGATTTGAAAACATTCATGTTCATTCCCACTTCTCCTTCCACTCTTTGGTAAGGGCCTTATCCCATTCAAGAACGTGCACTTATTTGTAGTTTTATAAGTATGACCACTTTGTTTTATGTACGTAAAAATTTCAGCAGCATTTCCCCATATTTCTCAAAGTACACATATTATAATGTACCCGAAGAACAAAGGGAGATACGAACCAAAATAATTAATCACGTACACAAGACAAATAACATACTAATAAAACCACAATTAAGTATACGTTCTCAAACTATCCAAACTGGACAATTCAGAATTTAACATCAAATTTTAAAATCATTCAACATTTTAAATTTTTTTGATGCTAAATTCCAAACATGGTCTAAGGTTTGTGAATGCATATGCACAGAAAGTGTAAATTAATTTATATGATGAAAGGTTTGTGAATGTATACGCACGAAAAATATTTACTAACCATTTTTTGGCTTTTATTCTCCACTTATAATGAAGGTTTCATTTAAAATAACAACATAGAAACATTCTTTATCTGATAGGACTACTTCAAAATTCAACCAAAAGTAGCATCTAATCAAAAGCACAATAGAATAAATAATAATAATAATAATAATAATAATAATAATAATAATAATAATAATAATAATAATAAGAAGAAGAAGAAGAAGAAGAAGAAGAAGAAGAAGAAGAAGAAGAAGAAACCAGTTATGCTAACTGGAGGGAAAGAAATGAAAAGGAGGTTAACCGAAAATTTCCATTTCAAGCAAGAATTTATTTATCACTTCATTTCTATTTCCAAAACAACTAATCTAACTAAGCTTAACTCCCAAAACTAACTGATCTTAACTTATTTTTTTTTCTGCAAGTGGATATATATTACAAGATAGTTTTCCTAGATTGGTGAATTCTTTAATAAATTGATGAACATGAATATACTTTAACCTAGCGAATCCTCATCATTGAAATCTCCCTTGACTTGTTATATCTAGTAATCAAAAGAAGCCCAAAAGCTGCTCAACTTTACAAAGAACTACTGTCAAGCTCATCTCCATATTAGTACCTTATACATAAAAGGGAATGCTCCTAGCTCATGTCCATTCATCTATTGCTCATTATCAAAAAATATTGCTTAAAGCATAAAATGTACACCAATAGATTTATATATAACTGAAAATTTATCATACTTATGCAAGCAGTTTATCATACTTGGAAGACATTTATATATAATCGAAAATTCAAAATTGGCTAAAAAAAATAATATTCGTTACCAAGTGGAGGAAGGGCGGCGAAGTACTGCCTCTGGAGGACTAGTGCTGCTACGATGGAGAAGTGTGGGACTGGTGGTTGTGGGAGCGGATGGTGGCAGCAGAGGAATATGGTGGAGAAGTGTTGTTGTACTAGACGGCTGCTGTACGGAGTGGTGGCGGTGGAAGAGGACGGAGGCGGCGGAGCGGATGTCAAAAGTCGTGTCTTCGCGAGCGACGACGGCGGCTGAGGAAAGGGCTGCACCAGGCGGCTGCTACGCGGGGCGGCAGCAGTGGCAGAGGTAGTGGGAGTTGATGGAGGTGGTGCGCCGAGAGAGAGAGAGAAAGAGAGAGGAGGGTTTCAATCGGGGAAGAAAGGAGAAAGGGAAAAAATAAAACCCGATATTTTAGCGACGATTTTTTCTCAAGTCGTCGCTAACAGTTAGCGATGAATTTAGACTTATCGTCGCTAATATATTTATTAAAAATAAAAATTAAATGACACTTAGCGACGAATCTTTCTCAAGTCGTCGCTAACATATTTAAAAAAATAAAAATAAAATAGAACTTAACGATGAAATCTAGGTACATCATCGCTAACAGTAATTTTAGCAATGAATTTAGACTTATTCGTCGCTAACATATTTATTAAAATAGGAAAACGAATATAAATTTATTTTTTTTTTAAATTTTGCGACGGTTCTTCCTCCAAATTGCCGCTAACATACAATTTTGGCGACGAATACTAGCACGTTTTGTCGCTAATATTTCTTTAAAATATAATAAACATAAAATTATTATTAGCAACGAATTACCTCTAGTCGTCGCTAACTTTTGTCCATACTTTAACGATAATTTTTTATTTATTCATCGCTAATAGTTATTTTAGCGACGAAATATGTTTCGTCAAATTTTGTCGCTATTTTCTATTTTTTCTGTAGTGTTGATTTCTGTTCGGAATATTAAGTAACTGCAAAATTGAAAAGAAGAGGCACATAAATTTAAAATATTAAAGGCAAACAATTGTGCATTCAGACTTAGTGTAATTACTAAAAAGACCCAAGAAAGAATTGAGTCCCTCTTACAATATGTGACAAATTTAACATTCTAAGTCTGCAGCGTGTGATGGTGATAATGATATAGAATGTTAGATGCAGCCACTAAAAAGAAATAGCACACTTCTGAGCTTAATGGTCATTTTTTCTTCCCAAATTTGATTTCATTGAACTGCAACCACCTGTACTAGCAGTGGTGTCTACATGCTAAACAAATTGGAATTTCATATTGTTCAAATTTCATATTAAATTCTAACAAAAAAATTATTATTCAGCTACAATAGCTTAATTTATTGTCTCCATTTACAAATGCAACCAGAGATTTCTCTGGCTAAAAAAAAAATATGTAAATATAGATATTTGTAGGAGCTTGTAGGAAGTTGCCATAGGATTATGTTAGAGAATTCTGGAGATTTCTCATTATTATTAGATGTTTCAATCTCCATCATTCATTAGAGGAGCGAAGAAATATAAATAAGTGTAAAAATTCATTTGTAATGCAACCATGTATAGAATACTATAAATAGATGTAGTACAAACAGGTGTAGGATCTCTAAAAATTGTCTTTTTAAGTTCTCTTTTGTCTTCTTTGGACTAGTTTTCTAGCCACTTTTCCACACTGTAGCTACACTCCCTAATTCTTTTGTACTAGTTTTTTAGCCACTTTTCCACACTTAGCTACACTCTTCCTAATGCATAAAATGCATACATAAAATATAGGTTGTTATATTAAAAGGAAGAAGAAACATGAAAACAATATTACACTTTGTGAGTGAGAATCTATGCAAAACAAAAATTGATTTTATTGAATTTTCTACAAATGGTAAATTGAGTTTCCAGATTTTTATATGAGTTTTAATGCGACTAATTCTTGAATATTTATTTCTTGTAGGATTAAAATTTTACATACTTTTCATATTGGATAAATTTATTAAATATAAGTTTGAGTAATTTATGAAAATAAATTCTCAAGATACCTCCAAATATATAGAGATATGATATATTATATTTGCCTATCCGGACGAGTCAAGTTTTACAGAACTTTCCATACAACCGTACATTTTCGTTACCAAGTTTGGAGAATTCGATTCTTGTGATTTAGAGAAGGAATATGAATTGTAATTGCATTCTATATTTTGTTAAATATAAACAGATTATGTTAAAGAAAATCTTTGTGTTACACTAGGTAACTTTTTATGTATTAGATTAGGGATCTACCTATTGAAAGAAAATACACTCTTTCATTAGTTTAGATTGCAGATTTCATAGACAATATTCAGACATATTGCACCAGATTCCAAACTCCAGAAATTAGAGATTAATAATCAAAATTGAACTTTAGTAATCCGTCTGTATTCCAAAAGGGGTTGAAACATTGTCATTGAACATCCTTTGGGAGAAGAAAATGAATTTTTGGGAGAAAACATCAATACCTATTATTCATCTTTCGAAAGAAGAATATGAGTTTTCGAGAGAATGATCTCCAAAATAAGTTCGGCATTGGAACAATACAAGACCGGCATCAAAATAAAGAAGAAATATTTTATTTTTTTTATAAGTCTTTTTTATTGTATTGTGTAATTCTTTTACTGATAGTGGATTGTTTTCTCTTTGAGCGTGGTCTCGAGAAGTAGAATATTTGATATTCGAATTTCGTTAAAATTATTGGTGTCAATTTTAATTTTCACTATGTATTTGTGTTCATATTCTAAATGATGTTATAACATTAATTGGAATATTCACATTTCTGTTCATATTCCAAATGTTGTTATAACATTAATTGTAATATTCATAAATATGATAAATTGATTAACTTGGTTAATTAAAATGAAAATAGATTCAAAGAGGATTAATTGTTAGGGTTAACATTCGAGTTGAACTGGTTTTTGGGTTTGGGAATCGAGGTAAATTTGATTGGTGGTGAAAACCAATATCAAAGGGATTGACAAAATTAAGGGAATGCATTCAAAGAGAAGTGGAATGACAATTTTACATTTGTGTGGCAATTTACCAATCCAGATGGAGAGAATCTGTCAATAAAATTATTTCCTCTTTCTCAAATCCCCTTCCGGTTTCTTCTTCTCTTTTCTCAATCTTCTCTCCCTCTCTTTTCCCCAACCTAAATTATCCTTCTCTTTGAGCATGTTCTATACAATTCATTGTTGAAAGCTTCCATGGCAACCTAGTATTGGTAAGAATGAGATAGAAGGTGAGTTCGGTTCATGGTGACCCTAACTGAAGGACATGATGCGATCAGAAAACAAGTGAAATGGTTCAAAAGGTCGACGAGAACTCACTCCAACAAAGCTGCTGATATGGAAATTGATCTTGTAACTATAGGAATGACAAAATCGGCCCTTTTAAAAATTTGACTGTAATTTATAATTTTTTTTGAATTCAAAATTGGGATTTCCAAAATTAGCTGGAATGTTGCACGTGTCACTCACTTAAGGAACAAAATTGAAAAAAAAAAATCAGTCATTTAATCCTATGTGGATAGAACATTGGGCCAGTATTTTAATAATCGAATTGATAATCAAATCGATCTTACTATAGGTAACGGTTCAACTAATCAGACATGTTCAATCGTCAATCCGACTCTAATAAAACTTAATTATATTTTTTATTATATTATCTAAAATAGTAATACAATAAACTAATTGTTATGTAATACATTTTAAAAGTAAAAAAAATAAATAACTACAAAAAAATATCTAAGAAAGCATAAAATCCAAATCATGACCACATACATATAATTAACAAAATACCAAATTTAAACTTTAAAAAGTTAAAAATAAAAAAATTAAAATTGGTCAAATTATTTTGACCTTTCTTTCATCGGTTTTAATCAATTGAACCGAAAATTCAGTTATGAAGGCTAATCGGACCTGACTAGACCGGCCAACGATTTTCAGTTCAATCGGTTGAACAGACCAGTCCGGTCCAATTTTAAAAATATTGCCTTGGGTATAGAAAGCTGACTTAAGAAAATTGATGCCAACTCAATCAATTAAAAAGAAAAAAAAAAAAAAAAAAAACCTCCACTTCAGCCATATTTGATGGGAAAACAATCAAGTAAATGAAAAAGAATATGAATTTTATTATTTGTTAACAATTAAATTGATTACTAATTAAAAACACATCTCCAAATTCACTCAGTAAATGTAAAACTAATCAATAAAATAAATTATTATTTTTTAATTCTTAACTAATTTACATTATATACGAATAAATTTAAAAAATATATTTAATTATAAATTAATTTTAACTAGGCAACTAATAAATCATCAATTGCAGAGTAAAAAATATAATATTAATTATTTTAAGAATATTAATCAAATAAAGAAATTAAAAAAATTAGAATAAAAAATTTATTTTCCTTATATTTCTAATCCCTTTTCTATCCGTTTTCTTTTTTTCATCTTTTTTCCTTTCTTTTCCCTCACCACCACAACCACCGGCTGCCAGCCTTCCAAAGTTTACTTATTGAATATCAATTATGTGGCAGGGTTCTCATTATGTGATTATCAATTCAATTTTTATTGAACAAATACAAACCGAATTTTCAGTAGTGTAGTAGCTGTGACATAATTATTGAAAAAAAAAAAAAATAGACGTAGAGCCAAAGAAGATTGAATTCATATAAGTTTCAGTGTATGTTTATGAATTGCACAAATTTTACTTATAATGCACAGCATATGATGTGAGTTTCAACTTAAGCTTACAACTTAAATATGAAAAGTAGTATACATCTTCTCACAAGCAACCAGGAAACAAATTAAGGTGAGTGTAGGATCAGAAAAGTTTCTGAATAATTTCTATCTTGTGTGCTTCAGTTCATAAACTTGTGTTGCTAACAAGGCTTTCTCTGAATGCAATTTAGAGGGCCCGAAAATCGGGACAGCGAGCTTGCATACTCTCCAGGTTTCGGGGTGATCATATCAGGGCCTTGTTCAAACTTGTGATCAGGATCCCCAGATTGTGTGAAAAATGCTCCATTCTGCATAAGATCTCCCTCTGATCTCCATACCCAATTCTTCCACACGCTCTCGACTGCATAGTCTCTCTTGGTCACCTACATTACCAGGAAAAAGGACTATAAAGTCTCTGTGTATGTGTGTGTGTTTTGAATTATGTTGGAAAAATGGAGATTGAAAATACACTTTGATGCTTACCTCTTTGGCGAATTCATTGTCAGGAGCAATGAATCGGTTGCCCTGGCTAAGTATGGTTGGGTGTTGGCTTCCGCCAATGGCATACATTTCCCAGCGAGTATAATCATTGTTAACTACGTGCACGAAACCCCATCTAACTCGAGGCATCCTTTGCTCTAGTCCCTTACCAAAGTGGTTGAAAGCTAGAGTTATTTGCATAATCGCGTCGTCCGAATAGCTATCACTCGCTCCAAACAGCATAACCTGCATTTGCATGTAGCATTTGTCAAGGGTTGTTCGACGCCAGCGATGTAGAGGATGCAATAGAAGTCAATAAGGAAACCTTAGTTGTAAGATGAGATTACCTCGTTATGCTGAGTAAAATGGCAGTTGGAGATGGTGATGGCTGTGGAAGCTTCAATTGCATCGATTAGACCATCATCACATTTAGATAGAGAAACATGATCAATCCAAATATTTGTGGCTCCGAACAGAGAAATGCCATCGCCATCACTTCTCGTACGATAACCATAATGGTTAATCGAATCCCTAATGAGACCTCCATTACCCGACTTAATGTCGTGGACACGAATGTTATGAATGATGACATTGTTTATGTATTGTATTGTTATGCCAGCACCCGTCGTGATATGCACTTGCGCTCCACGCCCATCTATAGTCTTATTGCTCGTCATGATAAGCTCTTGCGAGAGCCTAATGACCATATCACGTGCAAATATGATCCAAAGGGGCTCGGGCTGAATCACAGCGTATCGTAAAGTTCCCTTTTTAGGGTTAACTAGGTCGTCGTCCGAGGGGTCGGTCACCACGTAAGTCTTCCCGGCCTTGCCTCCGGTGACATGGCGGCCGAACCCTAGGACACAATCCACTAGCTTCCGACGATTTTTAGCCCAATTCTTTTGACACCTCCAACATTGATCAATAGGGTTTGTAGCCAAGCATGTGCCATTATACTTATTTAGGCCTCTTCTGGTGCTGTTGTTACCTTCCATTGCCCTTCATATATTGATCAAAACTAACGTTGTAAGTCATGATCATGGTCGAAAGAATCGTGGGTTTTACATTTCACACAATTATATAATCATACACAATGTGAAAATCAACTTACTTATGAACATGCTCGTTGAGATTATCTAGGACTACCCAAGGATTGGGTTGATAGGCCTGGCGAGCGGCTTTCTTGGCGTCTTCTGCCCGCTTCAGCCATACCACATCGTCCAAATCAGCATGACTTGCCTCTGTGGTGAAAACCACAAGGGAAGTCAAGAAAACTAACATATACTGAATGGTATTCATTATTGAAAAGAATGTATATGTGGAATGAATATGGTGTTTCTTGGTAACTTTCTTCACCTACTTTATACAAGTTTTTGGTAGCATCCCCAAATGTAGGATTCAGCTATTAACACTCAACACACACCAACATTTAATGTTGTCAATTGAAAGAAGCTGAATACCGCACGATACAATATTTGGGGAAGAAAAGGGACAATGAGAATGAGAAGTTAGGAGGAAAATGTGGGGGAATGGTTAGTGTACATGTTTCATGTCTTGGGAGGGAAATGTGGAGGATGGTTAAGCTAGCTACTTGTTTTATGTCTTGGTACATTTTTTATTTTTATTTTATGGGGTGGAAAATATTTCCATTTTTTTCTTCTTTGAATTTTAATTATCAATATTGGACTACAATATTGTGATATGTCCTAGAAATATTTGAATTTGGTGCACTGGTGAGACATGACATTAAGATTAATTTGGGAATGAATCCGACCAAGGTCCTTTAAGTTGTCATACCATTGATTTAATTAGCAAAAGCCCCCAAAGGTTTAATATTGATATATAAGATCTCTTATTCCTTGGTAGCTAGGTTTATTTTTTTTCTATTTTTTCTCCGTGTACCCATTTTAGCAAGTTGTTTGCTTAATTTGCTATGTTTCCTTCATATTTTATAAGAAAAGGTCACAAGCCTAGCATGTGGATGTACAAAATATACTCCCTTTATTCTGAATTTTTTATCTTAAATTGACCTGATATGGAGTTTTTAAATAAAAGTTGAAAAGGTGTAAATTTAATGTTTTTTTACACTATTTCTCTTAAAATTAAATAATAGTTGAAAGTTAGTGATATCAAATCATTACTTTGATTTGGAAAGATAGTGTTTTATTTTGGAACAATAAAAAAGAATTAATTACAGTCACATCCCTTCTAAAATAATTAGATTACCAACTCTTACTTCTTTTTTCATAATTACAAGAATCTCTTTTCTAAATTTGCTCCAATAAAAAAACTCATAAATGACCATGTTGATCTCGATTTAAAAAAAAATGTTAGAAAATTATCATTGGTAGTTTATGAAATGATCATTCTGCCTTTAGTTATGGTATTGTTTATATAATTAGAAATGGTATATTTGTATTGTGTGAGTAGTTAAGAGGGCGCCTTAAACTTCATTACCCTATTTAATTCAAAATATATGAAATGTGAAAGTCATTTTTGCCCCCAGTTATATGAAGAGAAAAGTAGCGCAAAACATTTGAGTTGAAAATTATTATTTTCCTGTATAACCACCATTGTTGTAAAGAATAAGTTTTCAAAGGATTTCTTGATTAGCCGCAGCTGCATGTGCATAAAAGAACTATTGTTCAATTTTTTTATTTTTTATTTTTTATTTTTTATTTTTATTTTTATTTTGTTGTTGTTGTTCATGTAGTACTATTAAAAGTCACAAAGCACAACTGTTGGGATGGGATCAGAATTTAAATAAAAAAAAATTACAACTTTAATTCCATATGCCAATATATTTTTAGTCTCGTAAATTACTAGTCAATCACATTTAATTTATTATTTAAGAAAAAAGCTTTATTCCTGTATAGCTTAAAAGAATCCTTCTTTCCAATCGGCTTTTCTCTGATTCTGTGGCCGGAATGAAAGGAGAACTAGAAATGTGATGGAATAAAAAGCTTACCTTTATTCTACCGAAAAGTTTTAAATCTTAATACAAGGCAAGAAAATATGTCTTTCAATTATTAGGATCCAAGTGTAGATGAAGCAGGCAATGGACTAAAAATAAAAATAAAGAGGAGAATATTATGAGAAAAAAAAAAGTTCCACCGCAAGGGTTTGCAATCTTTGTTCGTGTGTCTAAATTTCAATCAAATTTGCAAAATTCTCTTAACATATATTTTGTAATTTTTACATTGAAATTGTACTGTTGTACAACAATACAACATTTGAATTGTTCAATCTTTGTCCTAAGAAAATGGAATTAATGTATGTTACATGCATCAACTTAATATTACAACTTAGAGAATTGCATGTGCCTGAAGCAAGGAATTAATCCTACACAAAACAAGTAACACAAATATTAATAAAGAAAAGAACAATTTCTTCCCTTATTCTTTCTTCCAAAGAAACCTTTAATAACTTTTGTGCCAACTATAAATGCCATGCTTATGCACCTTAACATTATCATAACATTCGATATTAACATTAATAATACCAATTTTCTTCCAAAGTTCTATTGTTATATTTATATAAGTTCATCTATCAATGGCGAAGACAGCTCTGGATAAGAAAAACTCAAGCCTGATGTTTAGACAGATTACGCCGCCTCACGGATGGAAGGAGGATTCAGCTTTTTATTATTTGCGCTTAACTCTTCCTGGTAATATTGATTAATGTAATATGAGAACTTATACATTAATTTGTTATGTTTTCTGCTTTTTAGAGTTTATTAAATTTATATGTTTCTTAAATGTGTTTGTTGTTGTTATTTTTATTGTTATTATTATTATTATTATTATTATTATTATTATTATGAGTGTGTGTTTGTGTGTGAAACACAACTTTTTATTTTTGTAAGAAATATTAAATGGTTAATGGTTCAAAAATTAAATTTTGATGGGACTTATTTTTGTAGCTTTAAATCATCCCATAACCACATTACTTTTTTCCATGTTTTCTCTCACTTTGATATGTGATGAAAAACTATATTATGTGGAAAAAAAAAAGAAAAGTTAAAGAAAGAAAACAGAAAAAAAATGGGGCTGTTCATATGCTATTTTTCGAGAGAAAAAAAATGAAGCATAATTTTGGAAATCAAGTTGTGGTAAAAAAACATCACTTAAGAAAGCATTTTAGATTGTGGAATTAAAGCTTCTCCATTTATGATTGGTTTCTGACCGATTTCAAATATTTAAACACAAGAAAATATTATTGAATCAACTATAAATATCTTATATGTGAATATGAACTTTGAGCAAGAAAATACATAAAATTCGTATTTAAATTCTGTCAATTTTCATCAATACTTTTATTATAGGGCTTACTTTTGTCTGGGACTTACTTCAGCAAAGGAAAAAGGAAATAAAAACCAGTGAATATCAAAATTTCTCACATCTCATAACTAATTTAATTAAGTATTGAGAAATGAATGATTTTAAAAAAACCTTTCATAAGTCAATTACATGCTTTTCCTGCATATTTTTCTTCGTAACCAAATAAATGAAAACATTTTCTTTTATAATGTTTTCCCTTGTATGAACCCATGATCCAATCTGAGGGACAAAAAGTTCCTTCTTATGTTCATAGATTTTTATTTCTCAATATAACTTTCTACCAAAAAATCATGTTTGATGTTCCATCTATAATTTATCCATGGAAAAGTTTTTCTCTATATTTGTTAAAAGATGCTTTTTTTCGTAATTAAATCCTTGTCAAATTTGAGATAATTTATTATTATTATTTTGAGTGAAACAATTAATTATATTATTGTATTAAGGTAGAGATAGTATTGAGTTCGGGTAAAATTCGAATCGACTCAGGGCAGGTTCATAGTGGTTAAGCGGGATTTAGTATGGGTAACATATCTTCATTTTTTAAACACAATCGAATAACATATCCTAGTGGACCCATCCTATGCATATATTATTTTAAATATAAATTATATTTAATACTAGCCTAAATATTCTTCTTGTTTTGTGGTGGAATTTGACATATGATTTTCTCTTGCAATATTCTCTTCACATGAACCCTTGTCAGTGTGATGCTTTTGCTCTCTTTTTTTCTGTTGGTGCTCGACCTTGTATAGTAAACCAAATTAACTGCTGAAAAACCCTTCTTTCCTTATGTGATATCTTTATTTTGCTCAAATGTATAAGAATAAGTTTCGATCCCTTGAGGTCAGCCTTAAGTTAACTATGACTTTGAAGTGAATACAAGACCAGAAAATTTAACTAGCGGGTTGGTGGGTCTGCACATATTGGACCCGCCAGGTTTTGGGTTCGTGGCGTGGTGGGGCAGGTCCTTAATCGAGAAGGGATGAGGTAGGTCTCGATCCAATCTTTTCTTAGCGGAGTGCTTTTGAATTTGGTCAAACCCATTCCAAACTCGCCCAATTGTCATTCATGTATTAACTATCAATAAGTATATCAATATATGCATCAATAATCAATTATTCCAATTAATAACAAGACTACAATACTCATATCAATATAGAGTGAAATAAATATCCACAATCTAGTGGAACTTCAACTAAGATTTCAACTTATAGAGTTTTGAAACCTCAACTTTTAATACTTGAGCAAGACCTCATCAACAATTTTTTTTTTTTATAAAAGAATGATATTGGTTGGTTCTCCAATTCCCCTCTGAGTGATTCGAACCCATAACCAACTAGGTTATAGGTGTAAGGTGCTTCAATATCTAATTCTTTTTGGTCATAGGTGTAAGGTGCTTCAATATCTAATTCTTTCTGTAGGTTTGTCTTTAATTCCTTGTCTAAATCAATGGCTCTTGTATCCTTAAACCCGCCTCTAATTCATCAATTATCTATTTAGGGAGAGTTTACTTTACTGGGTTGGATATGAGATGATTGAATAAAATGTGATAAGTTGTTATATATGAACTGGTTTATTAATAAATTATGTACACTTTATTTGATTGTGAAAATAATATATTAATACAAAATATAAAGATGTGTATTTTCTGAGATAAGTGAGTGAAATTATGGTAATATGACTATACCATTAATAAATTCTTAATTTTTTTTTTCTTTTTCTTTATTGTTAATTCTTTTTCTCTAGCAAGATATGGCCAATTAGACTTCTCAAATTCTTTTTTCTTCCTTTCTTCCTTATTTCTTTTTTCTTTTTTTTTTTCTTCTTCTCTCATTTTCCTTCTTTTCTTCTTCACATCTCTTATTTCTTCTTCTTTTTTTCTCCTCTTTTTATTTTTCATTATCTCTTCCCTTCATCTTGGCCGCCGCCACCGCCATCAACATTGTCGCTATCGTCAACTAACCTTCCTATCTCTCCTTTTCCTTAGGTGATTTCCATATGGCAGTTAATTCTTCTATGCTAGTGTAGAAGTCTATGGCGGATCCTTCTTGGGTGAACTTCAAATCTACTTCCATCAAAGTGAAAGGGATCTAGTAGGTTGCAACTTAGTTTTTAGTAATTTCACATTAAATTATATGGATGAAAGGGACATTTCAAATAATGGTATGAGTCTTGGACCAAGAATGATTATTGGATCCCACCCTTTGAAGTGGGATTTATTCAATCGAATTTTCCAAATAGCACCGGGCCTTGTGATATCCACCGGCCAGGTTAGTTAAAGCACACGTGATAAACTAGCCAATTTGAGCCAATTTGCCAAAGTAAATGCGCCCCAATAGTAAAATATATTGTGTTTGATTTCTGTATTGATCTCTATCTTTAATAGTACTATTCATCTTTGTTTTTGTATTCTCTTCATAGTCAATTTGTTAAATCAAATTTCTCTTGTTTTTTAATTTTATTTTAATTGAAGGATTTGAGACTAAGGATGTCAGGATACATATGGATAAATACGGCCATCTAGTGGTACGTGGAGACAAGCAAGTAACTGCACACAAGTACATAAGTTTCGAAGAGACGTTTGAAGTTCCAAACAACGCAGACCTTGAGGAGGCCAGTGGACTCTTAGAAGATGATCAAATTTACTGCATCACTATCCCTAAGAAACAGGATGGACAAAGAATTGGACATGCAATCACCATGCCTAAAGAGGAAAAAACACCAGTACTGGATAGTCCCAAGGCACAGGATAATAAAATTGGCTCATTCCATAAGTATGAGAGCACTAAAAAACCAGAAGAAATATCACCGCCACAACCACCGCCGCAACCGCAAAGGGTTACAAAAAATCCCTTGAATGTGATTACAGGAGACAAGTCGTCCAAGAAGAAAATTGCAATCTTTGTAGCAATATTAACTGCATTACTTGTCGTCGGCGTGGTTTTAATAGTTAAATTTCATCATCATTAAAATTTCTACTTGAAGAAACATGATGTACATGTGTATAAATAATTATGCAAGATCCAATTTCATATAGCTTGTGTATGAGAATGAGAATTGACATTCTTATTATCTCAAGTTTCCGTGTAATTGTAAAAACATGAGTTTATGTACTTTCAAACATATAATCTATTGCAGTTTATGCGGCTTTTGCAGACTCAGTGTTGGTTCATAGCCCAAAAACATAAGTCATCATTAACAAACCATGGCATAGCTTACATATAACCATAGTAATAAAATTCTCCGAATTTTTTAAAATAACTTGAATAAAACACGATATTTCTATAAAATGTTAGAATTTTATATATATTTTTTATAAATAGTAACGTGACAAAATCTGCTGAATTTTATTACTGATATAGCGATTTAATCCCGAATAAAAATTTTATTTTAATAAGATTGTATCATACTAAGTTAAATTTTTATCTTTTCAAAACATATATATATATAAGCTTATTAGATAATATAATTTCGATTGATAATTTCTATACATAAATGCATTATTTTTATAAAATAATTAAAAAAAAAATTATCGATATATTCTTGAACTAATTGTGGATTTAAATGGCAAATTTTGTTATGCACACGAAATTTTACTGATTTTTTTTAATTTAGCATTAATAATACCCAAATTAAGAGTTTTAATAGTTACCGAAACAATTCTAGAATCCTGAATTTGTTACCATGCAACTACCTACCAAAGTTTCTCTACTTTTCACTTTTGGAACCCAAACTGTTTTCATTTAAAAGATGGGAGGGAAAAGAGTTCAAATTGTGGCTAGGAGCGAAATGGGCAGCGTACGCCAAAATTTAAGGTGGATAGGCTAAGGATTACAAATACAAACCAAAGATTTTCTTGAGAATGCATAAAAATAGGACAACATTCACATTTCTAGCAGGCCCCTCACTTTCTGGTTTACTTGTTTGTATCCACTGCTTCAATAAAGTGAAGTATAAATAATCAGGGGCATAGCTTTTGGAGCTTGAATCATCATTTCACCATACCTGGTATTATTTCACAGAAATCCTTTCAGCTGAAGTTTGACAGTTCAGGTCAGATTAATGTCTTTTTTCCCCACTGCTTCTATTTAACTGCATTATCCTGAAGGAAAACCATTAGCAAGAGAAATGTTGGTGTTTTCGTTGTGATCGTATTTATTGTATATGAATTGTATTTGCTTCGCGCTAATGATGGTAATATTTTCGTATCTTCTAGTTTTGTTCATCAGGGTGTGGAATGTGGAAAATTATATGGATCCAAGAAAAGTTTTTGGTGTATTATTTTCAGAATTGTTAGAAGCTTATATACAAAACAATGTCTCTGCATGGAGAAAATGAGGTTAACTAAAAGGCTTTAACCAATGTCAAGCAATCAGCAGCAACAATAAAATTATTAAGAGAGAAAAATGGAGTTATGATCAATAAATGATTGTGGTGCAACGGGTGTAGCATGGATTCCACATGCATGGATTTCAGTCAAGTGTCTCGTTTTTTATAATGTCAGCCGGTGGAATCTATGTTACACCCAGTACATAGTGCACTGGTAATATCAATTTGAAACAAGTGTCCCAATTTGTGAAAATAGGACACTTGGAGAGCAATGTTGATAAAGGGGATTCTCTAGAAGTGAAGATGGAAGAATCAAATTGAATCAGGATTTTTTCTTTATTGGGATTGAGTCGATTCACATGATTTCATCCAATCCATTGATTTCAGGATCAAGATTGGGAATATCCAATTCTCAAGAGAATGGCAACGTTTCCATGCCATATGTTGCTATTGCAAAACAATCATTTGCTTGCACTTGATCGGTCGGGCGTAATTTCTGGTAATAATGAATCTTGTCCTTCAAAGTTTTTGCAGCAATAGCATTCTGGGAGCTGTGGGTGAGGCAAACAATGGGAGAAACATCAGATTCAGAAAAACATGAGGTTGCAGCTAAAGCCAAAAAGGAGAAGCATGAAAAGAAAGAGAAAGATCATAAGCAAGCGGATGAGGATGTGAAAGGTGAAGAGAAGTCCAAAGACAAGAAAAAGAAAGACAAGGGTCATGAGAAAGAAGAGAAAGGCGAAGAGAAGACCAAAGACAAAAAAAAGAAAGACAAGGATGAGAAAACTGAAGTGAAGGCCAAAGACGAGAAAAAGAAAGACAGGGATGAGAAGGGCGAAGAGAAGGCCAAAGACAAGAAAAAGAAAGACAAGGGTGAGAAAGAAGAGAAAGGTGAAGAGAAGGCCAAAGACAAGAAAAAGAAAGACAAGGATGAGAAAGGAGAGAAAGGTGAAGAGAATACCAAAGACGTGAAAAGGAAAGACAAGGATGAGAAAGGTGAAGAGAAGACCAAAGACGAGAATAAAAAAGATAAGGATGCAAAAGAGAAGAAGAAGAAGAAGGATCTGGAAAATGGAGAAGATTGAAAGCACGATGCAGGCTCTGCAACTTAAGAAAGACGAAACCTTGAAGCTGATTAGTTAAGCTGAAAAGAAGGCAACAAATCCTAGTGCAGAATTGGCCCTCCAGCCTCTCAATGAGACACTTCTCACTTTTGTAGATGACTCTATAGAGTTCCAGTAGGGGAATGATGTTAGAAGATATATAGCTAACAAAATAGAGAATAAGGAAAAGGTAATCTACTTTCATTTCAAAATGTTTTATGTATATATTTACAACTAAGAACTTGTTCATATATATATATATATATATTAGAAACAATCAAACCCACAAATCATGCATGGTAAGTAAGGAAAAACATAAAATGGGTAATTAGCCTAAGTTAAATATGGCATTGAACTAATTACAATTGACTTTCCTCTTTAACACTCAAAGAGATTTGGTGAAAAGATTTGCAGGTTGTTCAGCAGTATGCAAGTGTCTCGTTTGAATTAGACCCGATCACAGTTCAGAAACCATCAGTTCCGAATCCGATTCCACCCTTGAATTATTTTTTAATTTTTTTTCTAAATTTTGAAATTTTTGAACTTACATTTGAAAAAAAAAATTGTTAAATTTTGAACTTAATAAAATTTCTTTTATTTAATTTGAAAAAAAATTATTACCTAAAATTTTAATTATCAAATATTCCGCCCCTTAATTTTTTTTTAAATTTTTTTTCTAAATTTTGAAATTTTTTGAACTTACATTTAAAAAAAATTGTTAATTTTTGAACTTAATGAAATTTCTTTTATTTAATTTGAAAAAAAATTATTACCTAAAATTTAAGTTATCAAATATTCTAGTCATAATAATTTTTTTTAAAAAAAAGTTGAACTTGAAGTTTTAAAAAATATAGAATGAATAATGAATAATTGAAGATGAAGGAAATGAAATATAAAAATAATTTAATGAAACAATTAAAATAGTACAGAATATAAAATTGAAAAATGAATAATTGATAGTAGAGAATTAGAGAATAGAGAGTTGAAAATTTAAAAATTGAGAGTTGAAAATGTAGAAATGTTTTTGATTTATGTAGAGTAAAAATAGTTTTGGGCCAAACACATGATTTATGATTCTATATTTTGGGATTTGGGCCAATCTTAAGATTATTCACCACTAATATGTAGTCCAAGTTCTTTTGCTCTTATTAATATAGAATATAGAATAAAGGATGAATAATGAATGATTAAAGATGAAGGAAATTAAATATTAAAAAAATTAATGAAACAATTGAAATAATATAGAATATAGAATTGAATAATGAATAATTAAAAATAGAGAATTAGAGAATTGATCATTGAAAATTAGAGAATTGAGAGTTAAAAATTAAAAAATTAAAAGTTCAAAATGTAGAAATTATTTTTTTATGTGGAGTTAAAATAGTTTTAGACCAAATACATGATTTATGGTTCGATGTTTTTGGGGCTTGGGCCAACCTTAAGATTATTCACCACTAATATATAGTTTAAGTAGAAGTTTTAAAGAATATAGAATAAAAAATAAATAATTGAAGATGAAGGAAATGAAATATGAAAAATGATTTAATGAAACAATTGAAATATTATAAAATATAAAATTGAAGAATGAATAATTGATAGTAAAGAATTAGAAAATTGATAGTTGAAAGTTAGAAAATTGAGAGTTGAAAATTAAAAAATTCAGAGTTGATAATATAGAAGTGTGAAACAAATGAAGAAGTAGAGAGGATTTTATAGAAAAAAACAATAACAAAATTTCAAAAAAAAAAAAAAACTAACCATCAGGCCTGACTCGGCGATTCAATGGGTTGGATTACCGTCAACTCGTAATCGGCCCATGAACCTACGAGTCGGTTAGGAGTTAAACCTGTCGACCCGTAGTCAATGATTTTTGAACCATTAACCAAGAGCTGGTGTTGCGAAAATTTATGAACGCAAGTACACGTTATTGTATATAAGTAATAAAATGATAAGTATATTATCGTTCCCACGAGGATTGTTGATTTATTAAGTACCAAAATTATGCTACCTCTAATTTTATTTAAATAAACAAAAATGGGTGATTATGATTACAAACTAAGTCTACCTACACTAACTAATGATCAAAATCAACTAATGATGAAATTCAAAAACTCAAAAGTCTAGGGTTATGATTTCATCGTCATTAGTCCGAATTGAATAATTTATCTCATCAATCTCAATTTATTTCCCAAGTGATAGTCGAAAATCCCTAAATTATCCACTATCCTCTCTCAAGGTCTAATGAAAATATCATCAATTGCTAACCTACTATATTCCTATATGAATTACAACAATCAACAATTCATTAGGTTTTATGGAGTCTCAAATATGACTACACAAACCATGTAAGTATATTCCTATCCCACATACAATTTATGATTTTATACATCTATAACTAAATACATATATCACCTCCCGGATCAATATGATTAGCAAACCATTCAATTAGTGATTAAATAATTTAAAACATTAAGAACAATGTAGAGAACTCAACTTGATAGATAAATTAAAAATTGACTTGATAAAAATATTCAAAATATCATAATTAGACTATATCATAACCCTATAAAAGAAATTAGTTCATGATGAAAATGAAAAATAACTCAACAATATCCATAAACATAATTAATGAGAGAAATAGGAAAATGAAATAAAACATGAAAGTGAGATGAGTTTCTTCCCCTTGTAGATGTCTTCTTCTCAACTTTTGAAAGAATTCTCTCATTTTCTTCTTCTTCTTCCTTCTTCTTTCTTGGCTTGTTTTCTCTTCACTCCCTCTATCCCTCTCTCCAAAAATATGATGTCTTTCACCCTTGGAGGCTTTTGAATACTTAATCTTGATGGGAGATGCCCTAAAAAGGGCATAAAATACCAATTTGTCCTTACTTGCCCGGTTGGCAGTGCCTAGGCGGCGTTGCAGCATGCTTCAGTCTAGTGAGGGCAGCGCCGAGGCGCTGCATATTCTGTCTTGGACAGTGATTGCAGCGCCTAGGCGCTGCTCTTGCTGTCCAAGTTCGATCTCTGCTGCACTTATATCCTCTTCCAACTAATTTTTCACCTATTTTGTGGCTAAATTGGCTTTTGGTGTTTTCATATGAATTGTACCTCTATGTCTTGTCTTTCTATAGGGACTTGAATCAACTCAATATGAAATCTGTGCAAAGATTTATGCCTGAAATACCAAGATATATCATACCTGAAATGTTCAGTCAAGTGTAGACTATTTAACCCAATTTTTCTCATTGAAATAGAAAGAACTGGATTTCATGGTAAACATAAATATTATATATAAATCTCTTGTCTTTCCAATGATTTAAGAAACAAGTCAAAATGATATTGGAGCAAAAAGTTATGATTAAAATACGAACACTGCCCCAATAGCACCAAAAAACGGATTATTCTAAATTTAAACCAAATTTTATGTTTTTTTCCATTTTCTCCTCATTATGCTATTACCTACAATATTTAAAACTAAATGCATAAAAATTAACAAAACACTCGAAAACTAAACAAAAAGTTAAGCAAATAGTATTCAATTAATGGGTATAAAATTCACTCATCAAATACCCTCAAACTTAATATTTTGCTAGTCTTCGACCAAAAGAAAGAAATAAAATAAGTAAAATAATTAGTGATAATTAAACCTACTAGCCAAATGAGTTTCAAAAAATGTTGTAAGTTTATAACTCAAGGAAATATCAAAATATCATCAAAATGCATGATTTCAATTCAAGTGTCAAATTCACCAATCTTTAAATCCTTTGAGTGTGTGTGTGTAGCCTCTTACACTTAACTTTTTACTACTCGAATTGGTTTATGCAAACTCATAATAAAATTATTAATCTCTTATTTATTTGCTTTATAATTCCATAGGCTTGTTTTTCATGTCACTCTCCACTAATGTAAACTAACAAAACACCAAAGATCAGTAGGACTTTGAAAGCTTGTAATATGTGGCTAAGGTAATGGTAGGATAAAAGATAGTATAGTAGCTCAAATTACTCATAACACACAATTATTTTAGAACCTTGTTGATGAGCATCACCACATTTTCGTTTCACACCTTTATGAACTTTTTTTTTTATTTGTCACACCACTTTATTCGTTAAACTCCCTTTTTTCACATTTTTTTTGAAGTGCCACACCCCCAAACTTATTTGTTTTTATAAACAATGGGTGTTGCACTCTTTTCTCATATTTCTTGACATATTTTTTTTTCGGGAGTTTTGTACAAATCACCACCTCTCTTTTATCATTTTTTTTTTAAAAATCACTTTCAATGCTCAAAATGATGTTACTAGAATAGCAATAAGTTGAGTGTGGGGTAATATATAAGATAAAAAGAAAAATATTGATTGAGGTTGATTTATAGGGTGACAAAGAAAATGGCTTATTAGACTCAATCAGAGGACACTAGGGATTATGCATCATAAATATGGTGGCTTGAAAGGTTCAAACGATCCAAAAATAGCCTAAATCACTTTCCTAATGTTATGTAGCCTAGGATTTCGCCTCGAGTGACAATCAAACAAATTCTAGAATTATATGAGATCGGAAAAAAACATAAGTTCACATAAACTTTTTCTAAGTAAACAGAAAATCCAAATATTCAAGGTTATGTGCTCAATATGTTAAAAGATTACAAGAAAGATAAAATTGCCACAAGAGTCAAGCACAACATTCATCAATTTCCAAAAGCTATAAACAAACAAAAATCAAATGAACATATACATCCACCCCCAATCTTAGAACTAACATTGTCCTCAATGTTAAATAAAATAAGATAAGGCATAAAACACTTCCCTGAATGGTGTTAGTTCTCATCAACTTGATCATCATCCTTTTCTAGAATAGTGAAGGATGTGCATTCATTAGTTGGTGGCATATCACTCCTTATTTTACAAATCCTCCCCCAAATTTGAGTTGGATCCTGAAATGAAAACAAACAAAAATCAAATAAAATAACAAAATTAACATTAAACAACTAAATAAATAAATAAATAAAAATTAAAACACTTGAGTTGCCTCCCAAAAAGCGTTTGATTTATAGTCTTCAACCGGACTTCTTCTTTGCTCAACCAGGATCCAAGAATAAGTGTTTCTCATGCCATGCCTTTGTATGCTCTAGAAGTATAGATGATTCCCAAAGATAGGCATAGTGAGCATAATTTAGCATGAGATCAAATATCTCTTTCATATTATTGAGTGCATGCCCGATGACCAAAAATATTTCTCCTTGTGTGAAAGAGATGTTTTTATCTTTTTCAATTTCGGGGATGATGAAATCTATATGGATAATAGATTTGTCAATATCCTCAAGTAGACCTTCATTTTCCACCATATAATATTTTAATGAGCAATCTTCCAACTCTTGATCTTTCTATTCACACTTGTGCGATGAGATCCCCATGTCGTCCTGCACAATATTTGACATAGGTCTGCTATTTTGTAAAAGATGAGGATAAGAAACTTCCCATGATGGCTCTTGAGACGGGCTTGGTTGAACATTTTCTTAGTGTTCTCTATTGTCCACTGTAGGTGTTTGTGTTAACACCTCTTGTTCATCCTTCATGAGTTGTTTTATCCACAAGACAGTTTCCCTCTGTTCATCACTTAGCAAACTAACATCCCAATATTCTTCTCTTTTCTCCGTTAGAGGCATTTGTGTTGATACATCTTGTTTATCTTTCATCAATTTTTCAATCCACAAGATGGTTTCAATCTCTTCCTCACTTAGTAAATTATCATCACAATGTTTTTCGCCCTCTTCATTTTCCTCAGTTATGTAAGGCAAATTTTCTTGATATTTTGTTGGAAACATGTTATCCATCTCACAGTTTTGGATCTCTGAGTTTTGAAGTTGTGATGATGGATTTTGGACATCAATTGTAGCGTCCAACATGAATTGGCTATGAGTGTTTGCTAATCGAGCCATTGCTTCATCAAGAAAAATCATCTCTGGTGATGGATTACTAGGTTCAGTTCGCAATAAGATTCGATCGATAGTACGTTCGAATTGAGCTAATACTTTTTCAAGGATTCGTTTCATCTTTAACGGTGGGTAACTAGTTGTATGCCACATCATATTCTTATCATTTCTCCATAAATCATTAGAATGATTTGTCCATCCTTGATAAGAATTGGAGAAAGAATAATTTTGCAGCTGGTTGTAATTCCACCCAAATTGAGCATGCTCAACATATGGTGGTGCAAATTGATTGCTGCCTTGGAATTATGTTCTTACATGAAAACCACTATATGACTCACGTACCTTGAATGGTGAATGATTAGCATTTGCTGCAAAATATTTCTCCATCTCTTTTGAAAGTATTTATACTTGAGCACCCAATGAATTAATAGCATCTACTCAATTCGTTCTAGAGGCCTGAGTTGAAGCTTGATTTATCATGTCATATTCGGTTGGCCAATAGTATGAATTATATGCCATCTCGTCTACCACTTTTGATCATATCACACACACAAGAAGATACCTGCGATTATAAACAAAGGCACACTCAAACAATGAAAGAAAAATAAAAATAAGAGAAAAGATAAATATATATATACAAGAAAAATTCAAAATAAAATCAAAATTACTTGGTATCGATATTAACAAAATAAAACAATCCCCGGCAACAGCGCCAAAAACTTGTTGCGAAAATTCGTGAACGCAAGTACACATTATCGTATACAAATAATAAAATGATAAGTATATTATCGTTCTCACGAGAATTGTTGATTTATTAAGTACCGAAATTATGATAACTCTAATTTTATTTGAATACACAAAAATGGATGATTATGATTACAAACTAAGTCTACCTACACTAACTAATTATCAAAATCAACTAATGATGAAATTCCAAAACTCAAAAGCCTAGGGTTATGATTTTATCGTCATTAGTCCAAATTGAATAATTCATCTCATCAATCTCAATTTATTCCCAAGTGATAGTCGAAAATCCCTAAATTATCCACTAGCCTCTCCCAAGTTTTAATGAAAATATCATCAATTGCTAACCCACTATATTCGTATGTGAATTACAACAATCAACAATTCATTAGGTTCTATGGAGTCTCAAATATGACTACACAAACCATGTAAGTATATTCCTATCCCACATGTAATTTATGATTTTCTACACCTAAAACTAGACACATATATCACCTCTTGGGTCAATATGATTAGCAAATCATTCAATTAGTGGTTAAATAATTAAAAGCATTAAGAACAATATAGAGAATTCAACTTGATAGATAAATTAAAAATTGACTTGATAAAAATATTCAAAACATCATAATTAGACTATATCATAACCCTATAAAAGAAATTAGTTCATGATGAAAATAAAAAATAACTCAACAATATCCATAAACATAATTAATGAGAGAAATAGGAAAATGAAATAAAACATGAAAGTGGGATGAGTTTCTTCCCCTTGTAGTCTTCTTCTCAACTCTTAGAAGAATTCTCTTTTCTTCTTCTTCTTCTTCTTCCTTCTTTCTTAGCTTGTTTTCTCTTCACTCCCTCTATCCCTCTCTCCAAACATTTGATGTCTTTCACCCTTAGAGGCTTTTGAATACTTAACATTGATGGGAGATGCCCTAAAGAGGGCATAAAATACCAATTTGCCCTTACTTACCCAATTGGCAGTGCCTAGGCAGCGCTGCAGCATGTTTCAATCCAGTGAGGGCAGCACCGAGGCGCTGATTTCCAACGCCTAGGCACTGCACATTCTATCTTGGACAGTGATTGCAGCGCCTAAGCGCTGCTCTTGCTGTCCAAGTTCGATCTCTATTGCGCTTATATCCTCTTCCAACTGATGCTTTACCTATTTTGAGGCTAAATTGGCTTTTGGTGTCTTCATATGAATTATACCTTTTATGTATTTTCTTTCTATAGGGATTTGAATCAACTCAATATGAAATCTGTGCAAAGATTTATGCCTGAAATACCGAGATATGTCATACCTGAAATGTTCAGTCAAGTATAAACTATTTAACCCAATTTTTCTTATTGAGATAAAAAGAACTAGATTTTATGGTAAACATAAATATTATAGATAAATCTCTTGTATTTTCAATGATTCAAGAAACAAGTCAAAATGATATTAGGGCAAAAAGTTATGATTAAAATACGAATACTGTCCCAATAGCACCAAAAAGCAGATTATTCTAAATTTAAACCAAGTTTTATGTTTTTTTCATTTTCTCCTCATTATGCTGTTACCTACAATATTTCAAACTAAATGCATAAAAAGTAATAAAATACTCAAAAACTAAACAAAAAGTTAAGCAAATGGTACTCAATTAATGGGTATAAAATCCACTCATCAGCTGGTTTCAGTTGCGTCCGTTTCCGACCCGGGCTAGGTTCGGTTCCAACCCTGCCCGTGGTCACCTCTAGTTTGAATAACTCCAGCTTATATTTTCTCCTGAATAATGTGACAATCAATCTCAATGTATTTTGTTCTTTCATGGAAACAGGGTTTCAAGAAATATGAATGGTTGTTAATTGTGACAATGAAGAAATGTTGCCTATGGGTGTTCAATGTTCAAATCCTTTAAAAGATATCTTAATCGAGTAATCTCACAATAAGTTGATGCCATAAACCTATATTCTGCCTCTGCAAAAGAATGTGAGACTGTCGTTTATTTTTTGGTTCTCCAAGAAATTAGAGAATTGTCAAGTAATATGCAATGTTCGGTAACTGAGCATCGAGTGTCCCTACATCTTGCCCAATCTGTATTGCAAAAAGCCCTTAATTGAACTGGACTGCAAGCTAAGAAGAAGATTCCTTGACCTCGTGATTGTTTGATGTATCTCAACACTCTATGAGCTGCTCCATAAATTGACTTAACACATGTATAGAGTACACCAAATTTGGTTTTTTAATGGTCAAGTAAATTAACCTCCCAACTAGTCTACAATACAAAGAAGGATTTGGCCAAAATTCACCATTCGTTTCATCAAGTTTTAGATTTTTCGCCATGGGAAAATTTAACGGTTTTACACCTAAAACTCATGTAGCTTCTAGAATTTCAAGTGCATACTTCCTCTGTGACAAGTAAATTCATGTTCTTGAACGAGCAACTTCAATTCCCAAAAAATATTTCAAATCTCCAAGGTCCTTTAGCTTAAAATGACGTTTTAGAAATTCTTTGAGTTCTTAAACTCTCTTCAAGTCATTTCTTGCCAAACTTCTTTCTTCAGATTGGATAAATAATGAGTAATCTACTTTAGATTGTTGATAGCCAAATTCTTTTAAGAGCAGAAGAAAACTTAACAAACCATTGTCTTGAAACTTGCTTTAAGCCATATAAAGATTTTTTATGTTTATATACTCATATCTCCTCCTTACGTCCATAACTAGAAGGAAGCGGCACGTATATATCTTCATCAAGATCACCATGTAGAAATACATTGTTGGCATCCAGCTGGTGAAGATGTCAATTTTAGATTTAACTGATTTCGTACTTTATAATAAATTAAGAGTGGTATTTATAATTGTAATGTTAAATGGTGTAATCTTGTGTAATATGACGCATAAACCACTTAAATTTCATATATTTGGGAGTTTGGGTATCGTTTCTGTCGGCTTAGTTATAGTATCATATCCCAATTTTATTTATTCACAACTTATTGAACTTAGTCCATTAGACATGTTTCAAACTCATGACCTATCAATAATATAGACATATATGAAATTTTTAATTTTTTTATTTTTTTTTAAAAAATTTCATAAATTTTTATTTTTTATTATAAAATTTCATATCAAATTAAGATAAATAAATAAAAATAAAACTGAGGAATGCATAAATAAAGCTTCATACTCCTATTTTTATCAATTCATGTAACTAGCACCTCACCAAAAATGTGTAGCAAAATATGAAACAAGGGTGAAATTGGAATTTCACATGTCTCTTGCTAGGCACTAATTCCAAATCCGCATCCACCCTCGATCCTGATAGGGTAAGCAGCGCCCTGATTGGTCGACCTAAAGATTTCCTTGGGCAAATGAATTTCCTTTCCCAGGGGGAAAATTATTACACAGGGAAAACATAAGCTCTGCCGAAAAATCAAACATCCCGAAGGAAAATCATTTCCACCGGTTCTGCGGGAAGGAAAAACCGACGGGAAAAACAGGTTTGGAAAATTTGAAACTCTTAGCCAAAATTCAAATGGCAGTGGCAACAAGTGCCACCAGCAATTACCTGAAAAACTCGGAAAACGGCTTGTTTCCCTCCAAGCCCCGGTTCGGTCGCTTGTTTCCTGACAATTATGCCCCTCGATTCTTGGCCATGGCACCCAAAAAGAAGGTACTACTATACACAATTTGCAGTAATTTCTACGAAATTATTAGTTTTTTTTTTTAATTGAAATGATTACTTCTGTTTGATAGCAGCTTATTTGGAATCTAAATTTCCTAGGATGGGAATTTTTGGCTGTATTTGTGATTTTAGTAAATTCAACTAAAGGCTGTGTAAAATTGAATGTCAGTAGCTACATGCAGCTTTTTTGGCGCAGACACTAGTCGGATAGAACTTTTTATTACAAATTATATTGCATTTTCTATTATATGTATTGATTGGGCTACCATTTATACTTTGTGAATAAAATTTTATATTTTATAAATATGATTTTATATGTGGCGATGAATATTACAATAAAATTTGTAATATACTAGATACATGTACAATATAGAATTGTAAATTGTTGAATTATACTGAATTTTTATGTAATGTAAGAATTTGAATTGTGACTATGTTCATAAAAGAAAAGGAGTCCTAGGCAAATTAAATATTGGATTGATGATTTAGATTTGAGAGAGATTTTTAAGCTAACTATTTCAAATATTTTTATTGTTGAATAGATTTTAAACCTATACTAAAAAAATAGTTCAAAAGGATTGTTAAAAAATCTTAAATGTCATACGAACTCAATATTATTCAAACAGATGAATTGGATTTGTTATTAAGTTTTACCTTCAAATTTCTTGGATGAAAATCTGATTTATGGCAGTCTCATGTATATATTGTCAAGAACTTTTATCATTAAAAACATGATTGAGGTATCAGCTATATGTTTTCTTTTTCAATTCTTCTCTTTTGGGTTGTGAAATGTTTTTTTAGTGATAATAACTATTTAAATTCATTTTTCAACGCATAATATAATAAATCTATTACTTTTATTTTCTTTTTGGTACGTTTCAAAAATAAGCTTTGAATTTTTAAAAATAATTTATTTTTTTTTAGTACTATCCTCTTATTTATAATAATGATGAAATACCATTAAGTGGCACGACTGTTCGATCATTCGCTAGTCAAGCTTTGACGGACCGATTCCATCAAAGTTTTCTTGTGCCTTTTTAGTGAGCAACTAAAACTACAAGAAAACGGCTATCACCTTGTGAAACCTTTGCTTCAAATGAATATATATGAGGAAAAATTGGATCTTGATCAATCGATGGAAAACATATTTACTCTTTCTTTCTCTCATAAAAGCTTCTATTAATCATTACTTTTAAAAATAATTTTATAAATATAAAAAATAATATTGTAAACATACATAAGATTTTCATTTTTTACCAAGAATTTGATAAACAAATAATGTAGTAAATGTGACATAGAATTGCTCTGTCTGTTTCTTGTTTTTAAGGTGAATAAGTACGACGCCGACTGGAAAAAACAATGGTTCGGCGCCGGATTATTCTACGAGGGCAGCGAAGAACTAGAAGTCGATGTATTCAAGAAGCTGGAGAAGCGCAAGGTGTTGAGCACCGTGGAGAAAGCCGGCCTACTCTCCAAAGCAGAGGAATTGGGAGTGACATTGTCATCCATAGAGAAGCTGGGACTTTTATCAAAGGCTGAGGAGCTTGGACTGCTAAGTCTACTGGAAACGGCGGCAGGTTTCTCGCCTTCCGCCTTGGCCTCAGCATCTCTGCCCATTCTGGTGGCGGCCGTGGTGGCGATTGTGGTGATCCCTGATGACTCGGCGGCGCTGGTGGCTGCCCAGGCCCTGATTGGTGGGTTGCTTGCGGTTGGGGGTGTTGGGCTGTTTGTTGGCTCGCTTGTTTTGGAAGGTTTGCAAGAGGCTGATTAAGACAATATACTTGTACTAGAATTATGACTATTTTGTACCTTGGATGAAAAAAGTGAAAAAGAAGAAAGAAAGTGTCTTCATAAATCATGTATTGGCTTCAATTCAAATCTTTTTATTGTAAATTGGTGTTTTATTTTTTATAATTTTTTTATTAAATAATAAGATACTAATTTTATATTGTGCATTATAACATATCTAAGTATAAAAGATCGTTCTTAATATCTTATTGCATGTAATAGGTATTGTATAACAAATCAAAGAAAATCTTGCTCCAACCACCTTCTTAGAACTTGGCCTTAGATCTTCATAAATCATGTATGGGCCTCTATTCCAATTTAAATCTTTTATTTTAAGTTGTATTTTATTTTCTTTCACATTATAGATATATTTTTAAATATAACTATTTTGTTGGATAATAAGAGAGATGTTGTATAAAAAGTCGTTCTTGATATCGTATGGCCCGTAATAGCTATAGTATAACAAATTAAAGAAAATCTTGCTTACACCCTTTGAGTTTTATAAAGAAAAATGTACATAGATTATTAATTCGATATTCTAAATAGAAATTTATATGATTTTAAAAAAATTGATGTTTTTTTAAAAATGTAGATATTGTTATATGTAAGTTGATATCATTATATACCCACTGAATAGTTGATAATTTATTTAAATAGTATTTAAGTGGATAGTATTAGATTTTCTCATTGAATAGTTGGTAATTTATTTAAATATTATTTAAGTGGATAGTATTTTCTCTAAATTTTTCTTAATCCAACATATACGAACCCAGAAGAAGAGTAGTGATTTGACTCTAAGAGAAAGATTTAATGATCTCGATACAAAATACAAGTAATTGTGGATTTAATACGAAATTATTTTGGATTAAATTAAAAGAAATCTTTAAAATAAAAAATAAATATTTATGAACAATGTGAATATCATTTGAAAATAAATAGTGAAGAAAGAATGGAAGCTTCGATCTACCCAGTACTTGGGATCCTATTGATGAAAACATAGTCTTATATATATTCACAATATTTGATAGATGATCAGAACACACTAAGCAATTCTTTTTGTGAAAATTATAGAACTTAGATAAAAAATACATAAACATATAACCAAGACATGAAAATATTTTTTTTTCATACATTAAAAATAAGTATCAATTTATTTGCCTGAATAAAATAAAACCACATGAAAAAATAATAAAGATCACTAAAAATAGTAAAAAAAAAAAAACAAAAACAAAAACAAAAACAAAGTCATTTCATAAAACGGGTGAATTTTGACTTGGGAGTCCAGCACCCATGCGACAAGATTATACACATTAGTTTGTCTCCCAATGACTATTAGAAAAATTAATGTTCTGAGATATCAACGAAAATTGTATAATTATTGATTAATCAAATGCCCATTTTATCGACAACTGTAAGTTTAGTTTAAGTGTTAAAATTCGAATTTTCAAAACTCTACAATTATGATGTCTTGAATATAATTACAATTACAATTACAATATTTATATAAAGTCATATCCGTTAGTCTTCATTATTGATTTTTGACTAAGATTTATATATAATAATTTATTTAATTGTTTACCTATAAAAAAAATTCAATTTATCGAAAAAATATGATGGCAGTATAAGCTACACCACGAATGGAATAATTATTGAATCACAAATGACAAAGTATCAAAATACTTTAAAAAAAAATAAAATTCCCATTTTCCCTTCAAAAGGACAGAACAAAGACATAAAAAAGAAATAATTCAATTTTGCATTTTCTTTTCTGAAGCAATGTCAATGCTTGGCCGAGGAATATTCCTACGATGGGGATGTAGCTCAGATGGTAGAGCGCTCGCTTAGCATGCGAGAGGTACGGGGATCGATACCCCGCATCTCCATTTTTCTTTTTCCACTGTAAGTTTTGGGCCTTTAATCTCGGCCCAGAGTTTTGGGGCATTATTTTCGGCCCCGAGCTTCGGGCCTTTCTAGAGCCACCTTTTGTAAAGCTAAAAAGTCTTTGTTTTCATTGTTCTTATGTAGTAATTACAATTAACTTTCACTAAATTCACCTTCTCCAATTTTCTTACTACATATTAGTTTGTCACCCATTGACTATTAGAAAAATTGCATAACTGGTGATTAATTGATTGTCCAATTTATCCACAATTATGATGTTTAGTTCAAGTGTCAAAAGTTGGAGCTTCAAAACTCTACAATTTTGATGTCTTGGGTTTAAGTACAATTGCAGTATTTTTATAAAGTCATATTTGTTAGACCCCATTATTGATTTTCTGATTGAGAATTTTAATCGGTTCACTAAAAAGAAAATCCAATTTATCAAAAAATGTGATGATAGTATAAACTAAATCACAAATGAAATAATTTTGTCACAGGTGACAAAGTTTCACAATATTAGAATTAAAAAAAAAAAGACCATTTCCCTTCAAAAATGACAGAAGAAAAACATAAACAAGAAGCAATTCAATTTTTGTTGTCATGGTAACTTTAAGAAGTAAAAATAGCACGGTTTTTTCTTGGGCTAAAGAAGGCCCAAACTCTAGGCCGATATAAAGGCCCAACCTTAAGAAGTAAAAATAGCACTGTTTTTTATTGGGCTAAAGAAGGACAACAACTCTGGGCCGAAAATAAAAGGCCCAAAACTTAGAGTTTGAAAAGGAAAATGGAGATGCGGGGTATCGATCCCCGTACCTCTCGCATGCTAAGCGAGCGCTCTACCATCTGAGCTACATCCCCATTTTGCTTAAGTAAAATTAATCAAAAAAAAGTCTAAGAAATGGTATTCATCTAATGGCGGGCATCTCTCACCAAATGTCTCGTAAAGCTTCATGAAGCCTGACCGATCCAAATATTTGAAATTGAATTATGGGAGTAATTGTCGAAAAAAAATTACTCCAATCTCCATCATCCTTCTCCTATATATATATATATATAACACTCATTTTATTGCCCAAAAAAATATGATGAAAGAGTAGAAAATAGAGCTATAAATTTATAAAATTGAGGCTTAAATTGAGAAGAAAGTGATCAAAACTTGAAGGAAAACATCACACTTTGAAGTATTTGGATTGTGAAAGTAAACTCTATCTATTTTGTGATAGGATTCTGTTGCGAAATTTGTAAACTTAAATACATATTATTATTAACAAGTAACAAAGTGATAAGTTAGTATCGTTCCCACCACTAAGTAAACGCGAGAGCAAGTATGAATTAAATCAATGAATTGCAAATTTAGGGCTTCTGATTTCACTATAATTAATCAAAATTGAATCATATCTCCTATTCTGAATTTATTTTCCTAATTAATAGTCGAAAATTCCTTAATTTTCAATTAGTTTCTCCCAAAATCTATTACAAAAATTATTAATTGTTAATTTACTATATTCCTATATAAAAACAATATTCAATAATTCATTGAGCGTTGTGGATATCATGTAGCAACTACACAAATTATGCAAATATACTTATATGTTACATGCAATTTATAGCATTTAATACAACAAATTAGACATATAAATCATCTCTCATGTCATTATGATTAACATATCATCAAATTATTGGTCATTAATTAGAAGCATTAAAAATAATATTGAATACTCAATTAGAAAAAATAAATCATCAACTAAATCGATAAAATAATTCAGCTAAACATAATTAGAATACATCATATCTTGAAAAAGAAAATTAGTTGATGCTAGATAAAATTGAAAAATATCCTAATAGAATTCACAAACATGATAAAAAAATAAGAAAAATAGAAAAAAATAAATTTTGGAGAAATCTTGATAAAGTGTTGCTAATCTGTCTTCTTCTCCAAATCTTTTTTTCTCGAAGTTCTCTTTATGAAAATCTTGATTCCTCAAGTCTTTCGCCTAAGGATGACCACAGGCCAGGTTAGAGCCGGATACGGCCCATAACCGACCCGTGGTCAACGATCCAAAAATCGTTGACCATAGGTTGGGGGGTCCAAATCTTAACCAACCATTGAGTCCAAGGGCCGATTAAAGGTTGGGGTTAAATACAACCCATTGAACATGGCCAAATTCTCTTATCCCCGCCTTTTGTTTTTTTTTAAATTAATTTCAAAATCTATAAATACCCTTCCACCCCATTAATTTTTCTCACAACATCCTCTCAAATTCTCTAAACTCTCTCAATTCTTTTCACTCTAAAGTGACATTCTTTTCCAAGTATTTAAGTATTTATTGATAATTCTTTCATTTATATTGTCAATACTATTTTATTTATATTTCCTTCTTCTTTAATTCTATCAATTACCAAATGGTCGGTTCAAGTTCAAGCAACAAAGGTAAAGGAAAGATGGTCTCTTCCGACTTTGGTTTAACACCTACACTTAACATGCCTTATGAAGTGAGAATAAGTAATGATGAGCAACCTCATATATTTCCAACTCAAGAAAGTATGAGTGATGCCGATGTTTGAATTACTCCTACTCTAAAATCTTCTATTTTAACCAAATATTTTGGGAATGTGAAACTTTCATCCGGAGAGATGCGAGCACAATGTAAGTATTGCTTTCAATCATATAAATTTCAATTCAGATGCGGTTATGGATCGTTGACAATATATAGAGAGAATAAGCATTCGGGTAAATATGAAATTAACCATTCTCAAACTTAAATACCAGGGTACTTATCTTTTGATGGAGGTAACGATTCTAACTTATTTAAATATTATGATATTAATTATAAAGAAAAATTAGCTAAATTTGTTACCGTTGAACATATTTCTTTTAGTTTTGGTAGTAAATTAACTTTTGAATTTTTTTGTCAAAATGCATTAAATCCTACTGCTAAACATATTCTATGAACCACACTCACATGCATAGTAAAAAATTATATGGTAAAGATAAAAGAAAAAATAATTATACTATTTGCTAATATAAATAATAAAGTTTCTATATGTTTTGATATTTGGAGTGACCATTAGGAAACTTATTTTTATATGGGTATTAATTGTCATTGGGTTTATGATTCTTGATCAATCCAAAAAAGATTACTTGCATATAGAATGTTTGATGAAGTGCACACGGCGGAGAACATTTCTCAAATGATATTATTTGTATTATAAGAAAATAATTTAGTTATTATTATTTTTTTCAATATCATTTAACAATGCTAGTTCAAATACTACTTGTATTGGAGATCTTAAAGTTGTATGTGAGCCATCAATTGGTGGTTAACCAAATTTTACAAGGCCAGTGGTATGAGGTCTAAAAGATTTTCACGAAATATTTCAACTCATTGGAATTCAACATATTTATTATTACATGAATCTTTTAATTATAAAGTATTATGTACATTTTTTTTATTCAAAATGTTAATAATGTGCATTTGTTTCCAAACTAATGGGTAGTATGTGAAAAAAATTATAACATTTTAAAATTTTTAATGACGCCACCTTACAATTATCGGGAGTTTATTATCCAACTGTCCATTTAATATTAATTAATTATTGTAATATTGTAATAATTTTAAATGAATACTCTAATGATGAAATTTTAAAATATTATATTAAAGCAATGACTATTAAATGGGAAAAATAATTTTTGAACATTCTTGAAATTAATTTAGTTGCTATGTTTTTTACCCTAAATTTAAATTAGATAGTTTACAAAACTTGTTAACAATATATTATGATGCTTTAATTCCTATTAAAAATGACTATTCTCCTAATCCGGCATTAATTGTACATAATATTAGAACATATTTAAATGATTTATAATGAATATAGTTTAAAGTATGGGGGACAAGTTACTCAACTTGGAACCCAAAACACTAGTAGTAGTTCTAATTTTACTAAGGCACAATGTTTAATAAAAAAACGGACAAAACATCTAAGAGGATTATCAGGTTCCAGCCAGGAACTTGAGAATTATTTTAACGATGCTTTTGAGTTTAATGATATATATGACGATGGATAATTCGATATTTTACGATGGTGGTTACAAAAAATATGAACTTATCCAATTTTGTCCGTTATGGCGAATGAGATTTTTGCTTGTCCCATCTCAACAGTTCAACAGTTGTTGTAGAGCAAGTCTTTAGCTCATGAGGTAATATATTAAGCGAAATACGCTTAACCATGTCTTCCAAATCTTTAGAAGCTCAATCATATTTCGATGATTGGATGAAGGCCAAAAAAATGAATACAAGATATATACAATTCAGATGACGAGCCAAATAACATAGACACAAAAGAAACAAATATGATGACGGTTAAAGTTAAGGGTTAGAAAATTCCGATCATTGGACTCAGTGGTTCTTGAACCGTGGTCACCCCTACTTTCGCCTTCTCTAAATATGTTTTCGAATGAATGGTTCTCTGAATGATGAAAGAAATCTCATTTTAATCCTCTTTTTCTCGAAGTTTAATAAGATTAGAAAACTTTTTTGTATCGCAGCGCTTAGACTCAAGATTGGAGCGCCAGGGCGTTGAGTGTTCTACCCTA
The DNA here is from genome assembly GCA_019321725.1 of Paulownia fortunei. NCBI lineage: Eukaryota > Viridiplantae > Streptophyta > Magnoliopsida > Lamiales > Paulowniaceae > Paulownia > Paulownia fortunei. The sequence continues at coordinate 17,186,669 of CM033118.1, forward strand.
TTGCTTATTTTTCACGTTGGCGAGCATCTAAGTACTGACCATACTGGAATTTAGTGCATAGCCTAGGTGCTGCATCCTAGAGCCTAGGTTTAAATTTTTTAATAAATTATGGTTAATCATATTCAAATTGTCTTGGTCTATTCACACTCAAATTTGCAAAACAAACACAATGGTAATCAATTAATGGATACAAAATCCACTCATTAGATTTTGATAATTTAAAGCATTTAAAAATATAGAAAATGTCAATGAATCAACTCTCAAGGTTCTTACGTGTGAATGTGTAGTTATATCATTTTTATTTATAGTGGGTATCAAGAGCATGACTAATTATTCTCTTTAATGTGTTTAAGCATGATTACATGGCATAATCATGTAAACAGTGTTTTTCTTTTTTATGGATTTTAATAGGTGATGTTGGAGTTTCACCTGTTGAGGTGAATAGCTCGGGGCAAATCACCTTTGGGGTGAGTAGCTCGGGCAGGTCACTTCTTAAGATGAGTATATCGCGGCATGTCACGAGTGAGTATATCGGGGCATGTCAACTCTTAGTGTAAGTAGCATGGGGCATGTTACTTCTTGGGGGGAGTGATGGTGTGAGAGTTTCTGTTGAGGATTCGAAGACGCGTGAGCTCCACCTGGGGGCGCATTGTTGCCAGAGTTCTTTCTGGGAGCGCGATGGTGAGAGAACTTCATTTAGGGGTGTGATGGTGCGAAAGCGTCTCTTGGGGGTGGTAGATGGCGCAAGAGCTCCTCTTGAGGATCCTAAGGCGAGTGAGTTCCACTTGGGGATGTGTTGGTGCGAGAGCTCTTTCTGAGAGTGCGATGGGGCGAGAGCTCCACCTGAAGGCACGATGGTATCCCATAAACATTTTTTTCTTTTTTGTCTTATTTTTCGAGGTCGATCCATCCTTGGCTTAACCTGACCAGGTCGAGTACGCTTGACTCGACTTATTTTTTTGTGGGGGAAGGAGGGTCGAGCTTGTAGCTCTTGGCCTAGATTTCTCTTTTAGGTTGACTTGGGATCTTTTTTTGACTTGGAGCACAAGCCAGGTTGCTCAATTTTTCCAATTGTAGTCCACATAGTCGTAGCCTTTGGGAGCTTAGCCCGGCTGAGTTGTTCACCCTCATTCTTATACTTAGTCCGTTTACTTAGTTTTTTTGTCGCTTTATGCAATGGTTGTTGTTTTATACTATTCATGATGAAGAAAGTTGGTATAACTTCTCATATTTGTGAGTTCATAAGGCTTCTTGAAGGTAGAGGTCGGTACGACCTCTCAAGTGTGGGAGCTGATAAAACTTCTCGTGGGTAGAGGTCGGTAGGACCTCTCAAGCTTGGGAGCCTATAGGACTCTTCAAGAGTAGAGATCGGTAGGACTTTTCAAGTGTGGGAGTTGGTAGGGATCCTCGAGGGTAGAGATCGGTAGAAACTCTTAAGTATGAAAGCTAGTAGGGTTTTTCGAGGGTGGAAGTCGGTAGAACCTCTCAAGTGTGGGAGCTGGTAGGGATCCTCAAGAGTGGAGATCGGTAGGACCTTTTAAGTATAGAAGCTAGTAGGACTCATCGGGAGTTGAGGTTGGTAGAACCTCTCAAGTATGGGAGCTGGTAGGGCTACTTGAGAGTAGAGATCGGTAGGACCACTTAAGTGTGTGAGCCATTAGGGCTCCTCGAGAGTAGAGGTCGGTTGGACCCCTTAAGTGTGGAAGCTAGTAGGGCTCTTCGAGTGTGGAAGGGACCTCTCAAGTATAGGAGCCAATATGGTCCATCGATTATGCACGAGACTGTGAAAAATTCTAAGTTTCTTGTCTCATGGGGATTCCCTTGAATCATCCAGGGTTAGGCTTTGGCTAACCTCACGGGATGGTGGGTAATCGTGGGATATGTTGATTTTTTAAGTTTTTCATCTCGCAAGAATTTCCTTAAATCATCGGGGCTAGGTTTTGGCTAACCTCATGGGATGACGAGTAATCTTGGGATGCGTTTTGCTGTTGGCCTCAAGAAAAGTCAAACTTGTGAGATTTCGAGGTCGAGCTGGCCAAACTCATTAGTGACTTCAAGAAAATCCTATCGACCTCTAGGATCGGTGGCAGTATAACATTTTATTAAATAGCAGAGTAAATAGATACACAATTGTAATACAAAATGAAGAACTTTATTGTCTTGCAAAAATTTACTAAGTACTTTAACAAGAGTCATTTGGCGCTTGACAACTTGAGTTGAAATACTAGCCCTCAAGGGGTAAACTTTATAGAAATCATCTAAGTAGTTGGACTCTTTTCTATTGGTAGAACTTCTTAAAGGCACAATGACATACGAGCTCTTCCTAGGGATGCAATGGCATGCGAGCTCTTCATAGGGGCATGATGGCATGAGACATTTTCTTGGGGGCACGAATGCGCACGAGCTCTTCTTGGAAGATAATAACACAGACCTTCTATTGGGACACAAAGGTACATGAGCTCCTTTTGGGGCACGAGGGCGCGAATGTGTGCGAGTTCCTCCTAGAAGACAACAACGCAAGACCTCATCTTAGGGGTGCATAGGTGGCTAACTCCTCTTGAAACGCGAGGGCGCATGAGCTCCTCCTAAGAGATAATAGTGCAGACCTCCTCTTGGGGTGCATAGGCAGGTGTCTCCTCTTGGGACACGAGGGCGCGATGGCGCACAAGCTCCTTCTTGGAGACAATAACTCAGACCTTCTCTTGGGGCGCATAAGCTCCTCCTAAGGGAAGATGGCGCAAGACCTTCTTTTAAGGATGCGTAGGTGGCTAATTCATCTTGGGATGCGAGGGCACGATGGTGCGCAAGCTCCTCCTGGGAGACAATAGCACTTGCTTCATCTTGGGGGTATATAGGCAGCTAGCTCTTCTTGGGATGTGAGGGCGTGATGGTACGCCAACTCTTTCTAGGGATGCGATGGCGAGCGAGTTCCTCTTAGAGGCACAAAGACGACAAGCTCCTCTTAAGATGCACAGGCGCGATGACGTGCGAGCTCCTCTTGGGACACAAAGGCACGATGGTGCGCGAGCTCCTCTTGGGGGCGTGAAGACAATAAGCTCCTCTTGGGATGCGCAGATGTGATGGCGTGCTAGCTTTTCTTGGAGCACGAAGATAATGAACTTCTCTTAGGATGCACAGGCACGATAACGCGCGAACTCCTCTTAGGGATGTGATGATGTGATAATGCGAGAGCTTCTCTTGGGGGACAATAGCAGGAGACCTTCTTTTGGGTCATATATTGTACCTCATCTTGAAAAGAAGCAGACATATCTTTTGGGTTAGTCAGAAGTGGGCATTGATTGTCTCCAACCCAATCGGCGCCTCCAGTAGGGGGTCACCTTTATTGCCACGAGTGTCCCCAGTAGGGAGGTTACCTTAAGTGTTGGTTGTTCTCACGGCTTTGGATCTTGATTGTAATCTCAATGACCTAGTAGTAAGTTCTCACAAATAGTACCAAAATGATGTGGTATTACTCTACTTCTCGAAACTATTAATTGAAAGTCAATTGTAAGGGGGGTCACTGCCTGCATCACAAAAAGTCATTAAGGGTGCTGGAGGTTGACCCGATGATGACCTTTCAACACTCAAATTAGTTCCAGTGTAAATAGATGCAAACCAGAAATCTTGAGAATATATATTTGCATAATTAATCGTGTACCTTTCAATAATGAAAACTGGAGGTATTTATAGTGTTAATATGAGGGTTTTCGTGAAATTGAATCTTATGACCTAGTGAGTTTAGTCTAAATATTATATCTCAATTTGTTTATTATTGTGAAGCCCATAAAGTCGGTCTATTAAGTCTTATTTTTGTTCCACCCCATAATTTAAATGAACATCTTGAATTTAGCATTTTTGATCTATTTTGGGCTCTTATCTCATCAAACGAAAGTTGCAAAAACTTTATTTCCATTTTTCATTAGTGTTTTGTTCGATTTTGGAACATAAAATCCTTTATGAATAATGTTTTTCCACTTTATATTACACGAAAAACAAAATGACTTAAAAAGAAAGAGATATAAGTTTTTAAAGATTGAGTTGTATTTTAGGATGTTATAAAAAATTTCTGAAAATATGATGAACAGTAAATTTTTAATCTCACTCCCGCGACTGCATATGTCCCAAACTCATCATACTTGTAGGTATTTGATGATAAAATGGATTGCATCAATTCATTCGACTGAAAATGAAGGGACCCAATTGCCTAAAAATGCCACGAAAACAGCGAGTGAGATTCACACACTAGTGACCCACCGACTATAGACTTTTCTAGCCCACACAGGTCGATTGATGGTATATAACTAAGATATGAAAATATCTTTGTTTCAAACTTAAAAAATACAGGTTAATTGTATTTTAATCAGATAAAATAGAAAAAATAATAAAAATCACTAAAAATAGTTATAAATTAAAGTCATTTCGGGTGAATTTTGACTTGGAATCCAGCTCCCATGCAACAAGATTACAGCCGCCATTGGTAAAGCTAGAAAAAATCCTTGCGATTCATTGTTAATATTTAGTCATTACAATTAACTTTCACTAAATTTACCCTCTCCCATTTTGTTAACACACATTAGTTTGTCACCTAGCGACTTAGAAAAGTAATGTTATGAGATATTAATGAAAATTGCATAGTGATATCTGTTAATTAAAATTTATATTATACTCGTATAGTAATATATGTATTAATAATTAAAAATATTTTTATTTTTCGTGCATATTTTAAATTTTTGAATAATACTTCTTTCTTTTGAGATAAAATATTTAATATGTATATAATACTGATTTCATATAATACTTGACGAATAATATTTTATTTTAATAAATTTAATTTATTTATAAATATTAATAGAATATCATATAAATAAAAAAGTAAAAATCCTAATAAATTTATGAATATACTAGTTATTATTAAATAGTTATATTTAAGTAATATTATAATTATAAATTGAATAATACATATATACATATAAAATATTTTTTACATAATTTTTAAAAATAAATACAAACACAATTTATATAGAAATAATATAAAAAAACCGTATTTTGTTACTAAACTAAATTTTACATTTGTATTTTACCCATAGCTCCACGAATTTGTGTATTATCTATTTTTATATTTTTTATTATTTTTCACTATAATTTTTAGCAAAATTCATAATATATTGCACGACGCATTAAATGTCAATTTTTTTCATTCCTTATTTAACTAACTAATCTAGTGATTAACTAATTGTCCAATTTATTTACAACAACAACCTTTAGCTCAAGTGTCAAAAGTCAAATTTTTAGAATTCTACAATTATGATGTTTTGTGTACAAGTACAATCACAATCACAATATTTATATTGTAGTTCATTATTGATTTTCTGATTGAGATTTACATGTAGTGACCTATTTAATCATTTCAATAAACAAATAGCAATTCAATTATATAATGAAATAATTAATGAATCACACATGACAAAGTTTCACAATATTAGAAAAAAAAATAAAAAATAAAAAGCATTTCCCTTCAGAAGGACAGAAGGAAAACATAAAAAAAAAAAAGCAATTGTCACACTAAATAGGCAAGTGAAAATAGCTTTTTTTTTAAAAAGTTTCGAAAGAAGGCCCAAAGCTCTGGGCCGAAAATAAAGGCCCAAAATGTAGAGAAGAAATGATAAATTGGAGATGCGGGGTATCGATCCCCGTACCTCTCGCATGCTAAGCGAGCGCTCTACCATCTGAGCTACATCCCCTAACTGCTAACCTTATTCCCTTGCAAGATTAGAAAGTATTCTCCATCTTTGGTCCTTCTTATGTTCTTCTTCCACGACTACTACTACTTGTGCGAGTGTTATTGTTGGAAAGTAAAACCCAAAGAATCCAATGCCCGTTTCAAAGTACTGATGATTGTTATGATTTAGTTACTCTTACTTTTGAGGCGAATATCTATTGCAATTATTATTTTTAGATGTTCTTAAGCCACAATCCTGTATAGATGATTGTACAGAGTTCGGGATTCGGTGGTTGGACCCGGAATTATAATGGGTTTGTTTTCTTGTTTTAATCTTACTAGCTAGACTGAGAAAGTAGTTTTTTTTTCTCTCTTTTGTATTTTCATGAGAATGCTGATAGTTTCAAATCATGTGGGCGCTGATGGAACCATCATTTTGGGTTTTGGGGTGTGAGGACGAAAATAATAATCGAAAAAGCATTGGGTGGGGGAGAGAATTTAATTTACAGAAAAACTATACTTGGTATTTGCACTTATTTTTAGGTGATTTGGGGTGGGGGTTGGGGTGGGGGGGGCGTTGCCTCGGCTCACCACCTTACTTGCTCTGTTGCTTCATTCCTGTATATAGGCGTACACAGATTGCCACTGTAATCTATATGCCATAACAAGTGGCAATGTTGTTATTAAGAATCTTGGACACTGACAGTTCACAATTTTGTCTCGTGAAATTACAAAATTATGCCTATGTTTTGTTGTAATTTATCATTTGTAGAGCTGTAGTTGCTGCCAGGATGATTGCGTTGTAATTATAACGGTTCAGTGCAATTAAACTCTTATTCTGGATTGAGCAGTTGGTACACTTATTAAGAGATTTAGGTTTCTGTCATTTTAACTGAGCCGGACCACTTACTACTAGTTCCTACAAGTTTCATGCTAGTATAGCAACAATCCATGGGTTTTAAGTTATGTTGAAAACTCTGTGTTTGACATAACTTTAATAGTTTAATATCTAATAAAATAAAACATAGTATTAGTTTGCTATGCTGTAAATACAATAAGAATTTTGTGATAATGATTTACACTCATCGAAGCACTCTAGAATACTTGACGTGAATTATTTGTTGTGCATTGTAACTCTCTCTAGCTCCTGGAAAGGACCATTACAAGTGAGTGTAACATTCAAACCTCCGGTGACTCATTTGGCTTTTGCATTTCCTTCTGGTTGTCAGGCCCCGATGTTTTGTAGCTGTAGCATCGTGCCCAAAAGAGATAATGCAAGAAGTTCAATCCACTTAGTATGCACATGAACCAGTAAAATCTTTCCAAGTGGTAATGGTTCAAATTACTGCCATAGAGCCATGGTGTATGACGGAAGGTGCCAGTAATACAGTTGACTAAATCTACAAGCACTGAACTGAGATAATAACCCATTGCTAATGAGGCCCAGGATAGAGATGTAGCCAATGACCTCATGCTAAATGGGGCCTCTGTAAAGAAGAAATCCATCAGGCCAGCCAAGCTGAAAAGATCAGCTGAACCAAGGAAGAGGTATTGCAAAGCCACCCAAAGGAATGTGATTGGAAGAGGTTCAGTTGAATTTATTAGGCCTGATTGTAGAGCCACCTGCTTCCTTTTGATCTCCACCAGAGCTGCTATCGCCATGGCTATGATTGAGAGAACTAGGCCAGTTCCAATGCGTTGTAGATGAGTGATTCCCATTTCAGTATTGGTCAACTTTCTGGAAAATGGGATCATAATATGGTTATAGACTGGTGCAAGTATCATTATGAAGAGTACAGGAAATACCGGCAGGGAAGCTGGTGGAATTCTTAAAGATCCGATTTTAGTGTTCATGGTGGCAGCTTGTTGAACAGAAAAAGTGGAAAGCTGTGCAAGGCAGCAATTAAGCATAATGGTTGACATGAATATTGGAAGGATCTTGAGGACTGATTTCACTTCTTCTACTTGCTTTATGGTGCAATGAAGCCATGGTGGGGCTGGTGTGGCCTCCAATGCTCCGTTAAGGAATTTGAGATTTTCTGTAACAGTCTGAATTTCGGCCTTTCCTTTATCATGTTCTTCATCCTTGCTGACCTCTGTTGTATTTGACGGGGTTGTGTTCATGTTCTCAGTAGCATTCTTAGTTTTCCTTGAAATCCAAAACTTGTATATTGCAGCTATCAAAACCTGTTGAAACAAAATGAAATGGTTAATTCTTCCCACCTGACCTTGGCTAGTCTATAGAGATTCTGAAACTAGGCTGTATTATATATACCTTAAATATGGTTGTAATAGGACTTCCTGTGGGAATTTTGATTCTATAAGCAGCTGATCCAAGGAGGAAAATTGGTATCGAGATCAATATTGCTGCAGTTGCAATTCCAAAACCCCACTGCCAGCCCATGTTATCTTCAATCCACACCACAAATGTTACTGCAATTAATGCTCCACAGGAGAGGCAGAACACATAGTAATTGAAGAATGTTGATCTCTGCTTCCGTCCATGTGGGGTATGCTCATCGAACTGCTCGGCTCCATGTGGAGGAAGTGAACCTTTTATTCCTCCAACACCCAGTGCGACCAAGTAGAGGCCTGCAAATAACATTATTGCCTTTCCTCTGTGAACTTCTTGACATGACGCATTTCTGTTAGCTAACACGCTGACAGGTGGTTTCAGTGATGGAAGGTGAGCTTGAACGGTGAGAATCAATAGACCCTGTTGCATATTTACTATCAGCCAAATATGTTATGTATGTATGTAACTCAAGTCTCTAGTAATTTATAATATGGCAGAAAAAAATTGTTGCCTATTGGAATCCAAGTTCAGACAGAGGGATTAGAATATAATTGATGTCATGGTGTGTTGACTTCATGACTTTTCAAACTCCCTGAAACTTGTTCATTAGAAAATCAAGATTAACCAAATCTATGCAACATATTAATTTCATGGCATATTTGTTATTTATATTGTGTGTGCCCCAATGACAATAACATCTGTTATAATCATAGATATTGGAGTTGAAAATGAAATCTAGTCTTAACGTTACCTCTCAAGCATTAATAAGAGCCAGTAGTACCACCCTAGTGGGTCATAGCTTGGCAACCCAGAAAATGACTGGAAAAAAGTTAGTCAGCCACGCTATTATTTCTATATAAAAGGATTTAACTTTGTTTGTCGATATCATTTATGAAGAACTTTTAAGTGGTCCACGAGTTATTGAGTCATTGTTTTCACATTAATTTTTGTAGATAGTGTGATTCCAATTTTTTCTGAATCCTTGTGCAGTATTTTTCTTGCATTGATTTGGTAAATTGTGATATGCCTCTGCAGGTACACCAATCTTTCCAGAAAGGCCCCTAAAGATACTGAATCCACCTATTATATGCACATATAGTTATTCCATATTTAGCAGGTCTTGAAGATGGGGGTTCACTTCTTCTTCACTTATTCTTAAAGTGGTGTCTTCTCTTAGCAGGTGGGCCTATGTCTTTTACCCTCTCTGCAAAAATCAGTACTTATTTTCATCTTGTTATTTGTGATATAGGGTAATGGTTTCAGCTTTAGGTGTTTTTCTGTTTCTTATTCCATCTGAGTTAATGTGGTTAACCTTGTTGCTGAGCTTACAGAAAATTTTAAATATTGAGGGTTTTAGATATCATGTGAAATTAGTTGTGAAGGTATGCAGAAACCTTACCAGAAGTTCTATTATTGCACTTATTAGATAGATGCAATAGGTAGTGAAGTAGGAGTCGGACAAGAAGCCACCAAGGAGAGCAAGGAGAAAAGCAGTGCCCATGAAGCTGGTAACAGTGTTGGCTGAAGTAGATGGAGAAAAATTCATGAACTTTGACATATAAAGAACCAAGTTGCTTGCATTGGCGAGGTATGCTAGGTTCTCCAAAACTTCCACAACTAAATGTTTGAAATAGAAAGTCAATCAACAAACTTGTGTTTTTATCACTAGTACAATGGAGTGCCTTGTGGATACTGAGTGCGAGAGAGAAACTGTTGACTTTAAACATACTAACCCAGGACAAATGAGGCTGCAAGCATGCCACCATGACGGCCTCGCATGGCTGATCTGTTTCTCCAATCTGCATAGCCTTCCCACCTGTTTAAGTATTTCCCCTTGTCCTACAAAATAATATCACAAAAATATAAATAAAATGGAAGAAAACATTTTAAAATGATGGAGAGGAACATTTAGAAAAAGAGAGACAAAATAAAGAATCAGCACAGAATTGAATCGAACCATCTCTTGTTCCATTGTTTGCAAATATGTGGCTGTATGAAACCTTATCAGAGAGTATGCAGTCTAAACAGCATTTGTGCAGGAGTGGCATTTAAATGCTGGAAATTTTGGGTTGTCCAAGCTGAATGGAAAAATCTGGAAGTCTTTGATATTGACCTTACATTCTCGCTTGCCCTTTTCCCTCATTGTGATGTAGTTGGTTTTACTCTTGGTTGTGGAGCCAAATCCAAGTGTTTCTGTCAGTGATGGAATTCTTTTCCTATTTCTGTTTCCTATCAAAAGATAATTATGATGGTGGCCAGTGAAAAACTAAGCTGAGAGGAATCAAGCTCTTTTAAAAATCTAAATGTTCCAGTTATGCAAATATTCTTTCATTTAGAATTTCTAGAAACTATAGATAAGCAAATATGCTTTAGTAAAGAATTAGTAGAAAATATACTTATGCTTAACTAAATGTGAGGCTTCGGGGGAAAAAAAAAGGTAATGTTCGAAGCAAGCATTATATGCAGGTGCAACAAGGTGTTTCTGATATAAAATAGTACGTTGTTTACATTTTGTCATCTAAAATGATTATGTAAACTAAGAAAATTGTTGGAAGTTCCTGCATGATCAGCTTAATCATCAAATGTTCTCATGATGGCAAGTTATTGTGCTGGTGGAAAAGTTGAAAGTCTGCTTTTTCCAGATAGTCTCCACAACATTGAGTATGAACTCATCCACAATATCTTCCCTATAGTGGTGAGACCACTGCGTTGTTTAAGTAATCTTAGAGAGATGGGAACTTTGTCTTATTGCACTCTGTGTAAACCTAGTTAAGACTTTCCAGTAAATGATAGAAAATGCATGATTACTTTAGTATCACAAAGAGAGAATATCATAATATGGTGGTGTAGGTACTTTCGGTCTTTGACATAATATCCATGGTAGCTTCTTCCTTAAAACGAAATTCTGATGGACAGGAGTCATTGTCCAATTCACGTGGTCTTTTGTCTTTACCATGTTCTCATATACCTTTCAATTCAGAAATAGTTTCTTCTTGCTGCTACTAGATTCATCTGATGAACAGCTGCTCATTTTGTGGTGTAAATTGATTTTTTATCATCTTCCTTTCTGGGCCACTGGATTTTGAATTTTCTGATAAATGAAAGAGTGAATGCGACAAGCATATAAAAAAATTGAAGTGCTTGATCTGAGTAAGTGGCAAATTTGGTGATGAGGAGTCCTTACTATGCTGAGTCATGGTTATGCAGCATTCACTTCCATGTACTACCTGTGATACTCACGCTTTTGCTAGTGTTCCCCTTTTGTAGGTCGAATTTTAGCATTTTGTATCATAATAGGAACAAGTGCGTCTTCTTAATGTAAATGAAGTATCAACAATTTCACGCTAGATGAATTGAAGATTTAGGAAAAGTGGGATCTTGTGGATGCCAAATTATAGAGAATGTGGCAAGGCAAGATTGCTATCTTTTTCAATTCCAGGATGGCAAGGAATAATGTATTCCTGTACATTGGGTATAAACAGGCACTGCTTCAAATAGATGCTGGAAGTATCGAATTTGTTGGATCAAATAACTAGTCGATAAACAAGTGTAGATTTAAAGAATGTTTGAATTATTAAATTAATATGATCAGATAATTAGTACTTGCTGCTAAATGCATAGAATGTTTAATTCTGGAATTTATTCATTTCTTGTGCATGGGAATCTTAGACAGGCTGGTCAGTAAATTTGGACCTTAATGTCATTTAGATTCTTATCAGCTGAACATTTGATTTTTATCAGTTTCCTGTCTTTGCCCAAGAGCTGTGACTTGTAGATTAATTTTCTTTATGTCCTTTTATGGTTTTTTTTTTTTTTAAATTCTTGTATTGAAGGTCACACCTTATGTCCACTTCTTAAGGTATTTTATTTTAGTTTAATTAATGGATTGTGGTTTGCCTAAACCATCTCTCTGGTAGTGGTTCTTTTGAAATTTAAAAAAAAAAAAAAAGGACAAAAAAACGATGAGGTTTTATTCTTCCTGTATTTTAACTTTTGTCTTATAATTGAATCTGAGGCATGTTTTTTTATAATCAAACTTTCAGTAATAAAGGATACGCAATCTGGTTGACAAACTTTGTGGTACAAAAAAAGGACAGTTTTATTCTTGAAACCACCTCCACCAAAAGGTAATGCGGGACCTTCTCTGTTCTGATAATAAATGCCTTCTTTACTTCAAAATTATTTTTCAGTTAAATGTGATTTTTTCTAAATGAAACCCATTTTTCATTTAACTATCAAGTATGTATAGAGGCATTCAGCATTATTTGAAACTAGTGTTTGAACAAAACCATTATGATACGAAATCATAACAAATATTAGAATGTAAATAATTCTATGGTGTTATGACCGTAATGATTGTATTAGTAAGATTTTCAGTTGCACCTTTGGTGTTCAATGACCTCTGCAGAAACTGTGCAGACGTAATACTTACCAATATAATTTTGGTAGCCTAGGAATTGAAGTAAAAATGTTGAATGCTTTAAATCATCCTACGATATGTTTATATCACATGGAACTTAGCTGCACATCTCTATCACCACAGCTTCTGTCACTATTACTCATTTATAAAGCAGTCAAGCCATGATGAAAGGTCTAGAAGGTATCAGATGAGATTGGTTGGGCCAAGTTGAAGGACGTGTCTCTGTGGATTTGGGGAGCTGCGGTTCTTAGCTTGACAACATGTTATGGTTAGGTTATTACACCCCACTTCCGCTAACTAACTAGACAACCATTCAGTTAGATTTGCTTGTCAGTTGTGGAATTGATGCTAGTACTGGAAACTCTGATGGCCTATCTTAGTGGAAGCTCATTGGAGCATGCTGCATCCAACTTTGTCGTAATCAACCTATTCTTTCTTTTCTCCTTTTAAATTTGATGTTATAGTAATAGTTCTGTTCTGGAAGTTTAGAAAGGTAAAACAACAGTTTTAAGTCATTTTTACATATTTTGCTGCATTTCCTAAACTTTTGTTTCTTTTCTTCCTCTCTGATTTTTCTGAAGAAGTTTATTATGATAGACTCTTGCGTAATATCATTTAGGATGAAAATGGTTCCCATGACCCTGTAGTGAAAAAAGACAAAGCAGGTGATTAGGCTACACAAAAAGGATCTTCCACATCGGTCCCAGGTCCCTTGCATCCTCTTACTTCAGACAAGGGGCACTCTTGCAGTCGTTTTCTCAACTATTATTTGCCATGTCTTGATGGGGCCAGATTGGCAGGAATACCCATCCTGCATATTTATTGACTGACAACTCTGCATGGTTAGTGCAATAATTTAATCGAACTGCATAGGTGATACTTATGCAATGAATTACATGAACTGCTTTGCAAATTACTTCAGGTTAAAAGACCTCAAGACCTCATCCAGATCACGCCAAGATTGATACTTTCGTGCAGAGAAACAGTTGAACCTTTGGACTAACCACAAACAAGGCTAACAGATCCTCAGTGGGTGCAACGTGCACAATCCTACATTAGAAACATCAGGTGTTTGTACATTAGACAATATTTTTCCTTCTTTTAACAATCTGTTTACCTGCAGGGGAAGTTTTATTAGATTGAGGATGATTCTGAGACATCCTTATCCAAACTTATATTTTCTTTCTGTTTGATTGCTTTACATTCGTAGAATATGATCATGCAGTAAGATTATTCTTCTATACTGTTCTAAAGTTTTACTTAAATGTGGAGTCCAAGAAACAGATACAGAGAAGAAAAGAAAAAAGTTCATCTCCATTGTCTGTGGTTGGAATTCAACTTTGCCTGGTCACTGACAAGACTGCAGAACCTCTAAGGACAAGGTTTTCATGTCGAATCGCATGGGCAACGATGGTGTCCCACACAAAAAACTTTCAGTCCTTGTTTGCCAGAGTGCTCAACTGTAATCAGCCAGCCAGGAGTGCTATTTGGGCTGGACCATGGGCATGATGTGCCACCCCAAATTTGAGGGTCACCACTAAGTCTTGCAAGTTGTGGTGTGGAGTGGACCCAGTTATTAATACATGCAAAGGTAAGGACTAGGGGCAGTTATAGTGCTGCTTCTCCCTTTCCATAAACGGATGACTTTCTCTATCATGACATTTTCTCATCGCCATTTTCTTGTTAAGACCTTTTCAGTACTCTCTTTTAGCCATTAAGTGAAGCATTTCTCTTTTACTTTGGTGATTTGAATATAAGTTGAAATGTGAAAGTGTGTGTGTGATTTATAAGATGACAGGTATTTGCCCTTTCGAACAAAAAATGTGTTGAATTGCAAATATTTTTTTTATTTATATGTACAACTTGTTCATGGTAGTGTGAAGCATAGTATCAGGTCCTGTGCATATGGGGGCAATTTTTGTCTAATAATCATGTGGGACAGTACAATCACACTTGTTTGGCTCATAACATTTATGCATGCTTGGCTATTATATCATTTCGTTATGTCCTGAGGATAATCCTTGTCCATATCCAAGGATAGGATCGCAAACGAAAATTTTACACAATAGCTATATTAGCAATTATTTTGCATTAATTTTCTGATTGTGGAAAAATTAATCCCAGTTTGCCAGAAAAACTCAAATTATCTGATTGTTGTTCAGAATTCATTTGGGACTCCATAATCATCTCTTTTTGAACACAACTGTGTGCCTACACTCCTTCCACAATCTACAGTGCCCTTCAATGCACATCCAGCCAAACTTCCATGTTTTACTAGTGCCCGTTGGTTGGCTGTTTTATTGGTTGTCTCCGTCCTGTTTTAGAATTTATAAAATATTATATTTTATTATAAAAATAAATTATTAAAGTGTTTGAATAAAAAAATATTGTTGAGTTTTAAGAATATTAGTAGGGATAAATTTTGTAATTAGAATTATAAAAATTAAAGGAGTTTGTGAAAAAATGTAAAAATAAATTAAAAATTTCAGTGTTTGGATTAAAAAATATCATTGAGTTTTTAGAATATTAGCCGTAACAAATTTTGTAATTAAAACTAATAAAATTAAAGGAGTTTGTGAATTTTTTTAAAAATAAATCAAAAAAACTTTTTAAAAAAAGAGTTTATAAATTCCTCTTCTAAAAATTTTACCAAATATTTTAGTACTATCGTACATTTTGCAAAAGGCAGTTTCTAAACAAACTCATCAAGCCCACTTGTAAACCAATTCAATTTATACACACAGTCATGAATCTCATGGTAGTTGTGAGCATTTACTAATTTGAAAATGGCTAAATCCAACTTGTTGACTATTTGGATTTAAATAGACTGAAATCAAATATAGGATCCACATGCAATAAATTTAAATATATTCATGGGTATTATATTTAAAAAAAATATAGTCCTTTAAATGGATGTGGATTCTACCACTTTTGAAGGATTTGGATTTTTAATTAAGATTTAAAAACTTAGCCAAATTCAGGTATAAAGGTTAAGTGGTCAAGAATTCATATCAAATCTAACTTGTTGACAAACTCTTAAACTGTGCCACCTAGAAAATAGTTTATCTCTTTGTAGAGTGGATAACGGGTAATAAATAGTTTTTTAGGTTGGCAAAGTCTTGAGGTAAATATAAACAAAAAAAAAATGAAAAAAAATTGCTTTATACTTAATCTTTCACTCCCTCTGCCTTCTTATTTCTCCTTTGGTGTGAATAATTAGATTTTTTTTTTTAGTTTATTGTTGTTAATAATGAATCTCTTGTCTCTCTTCTCTTCAATACTTAACAGAATCACCACTATTCCTTCCTTAAAAATCATTATTGGCTTTTGAACAAGAATGCAATATTGAAGATTCATTTATATTGTGTGTTACAATAATATTGTCATAATATATTCGTATCGTTATTTTTTTTAATAATCTAAGTGTACAATGCTTACGCCTTATGAAGTAGGAGGCATGTTCCCTTGACACACCCATTAGTTTAAATTCGTGTTAACAGTGTACATATACTTAGGTCGGCAATTTGACACGTGACTCCTGTTTGGAGCAACAATACACATTAGTTCACCTCTTATGCGGTCTTATTAAAGACTCAAGGGGAATCAAACCGTCGATCTTCACATTGGTATTCCAAGCGCTATACATTACATCACTTCACGTGGAGGTTCGTATTATTATTAATTTTTTTTATTCGTTATCATTTTTTATCAGTGTTGCATATTGTTATTCTTTCAAATATAATAATGTCTTTAAGTGATCAATTGAAATTTAATTAGTCTTGGTGTCATAAAGTCTCGATCTTGCAAAAATTTGAAGCGATCGAGCTGTTCAACAATTCTTTCACAAACTCAGGATAAAATCGTCTTTGTCGGAGTCTTAGTTCCACTATGAAGAACCTAAACATTGTCCAACACAAATAATGGGCCAAGGCCCTTAAAAATTTGGGTTTAAGACTAATCAACAGTGACGTCCGAGCCCAACACCAAGTTAGTGTGTCCAAGGTTCTTTATTTTGATTCTCCTTGCAGTATATTCAAATTCAAAACATTTTCAAGAAAAAAAGAATTAATTTTTGAACACTATATTTTATAGTAATGTTTACTAAATTTAAATAATGATCATATTTTTTGGCTATATTTACGATGTAAGAGTGAACATGGTGTTAATAAGGTCAATGATTTCAATTCCACTTAGTGAATAATGAAAACAAACATTATAACAGAAAGTTATTATTCTAGTATTTCTTCTAATTATTCGTCCCCGTTTCCCTTTTAAAGTACTACCACAACCTCGAATCAATTTATGTAACCATATCATTAATGTACTATACAAAGTAGACAATTTCATTTCATTGATACAACGAGCGTGTATCTCGCCACATATTTAATAAACATTCACACACACACACACATATATATATATATATGTGGGTAAATGTGTGTAAATATATGATGAGATATATATTCGATACACATCATTGTGTGTAGCATTTACAAGACTCTTGGTGTAAAAGATACTACACCAGGTAATATTTTATATATATATATATTATATATATATATATATATATATATTACTATACATTTTATACATACTCATATATATGAGTATGAGTGTGTGTAAATATAGGATAAAATGTATACTTTTGGGATTTTAGTCTCGATTAAGAAAGGGCTTGAGAAACTTTCTAGTTATAAATTGGGGTAAACCATTAGATGTAACATCTACAAAATTTTAGTAACATTATTTCAAAATAAAAAGTATTATTAATAGGTAAACCTAATAAATCCTTATTAATTACAAGTGAGAATTGTTAATTATTCATAAAATATGTAATGAGATGTGATTCTAAGACATCATGGTATCATAATTCAACTATTAAGATTTGATGAATCTATCAAAGTATTTAGATTGTGTCGCACACGTTCATCAAGTGTGGAAGCAAATAGGATTTCAAGAAAATGAGATCCATTGACTTTTAGAAGTTTGAGAAATATTTTTGTGTGAATGCCCTTGTCCATAAAATTTATTTGTTTGTGCATTTCCTAATTTTGATGATATTGATTCTATATTTTTTGGATCTAACATTATTTCCTCTGTCTTAATGCATATGTTCCATTTTGACTGTATCGAAATTTTAAATAAGAGTTAAAAGAAGTGTTTTTTTTAGTATTTTTACTCTTTTATTTTTTTGTAATAATAATTGAGAGTATTATTACTTTGCTGAGAGTTCAATTTTGAAAAAAAAATCAATACTTTGGGGAAATAGTTATTGGACATCCAATAAAAAAGTAGAGCATTCAGTTTGTTGGGGGACAAAATAATTTTATTATTATTATAATTTGTTTATTTAATTTAAATGATAGCCTAGCAGATAGACTAAGCTACAAAGGTGGGCTTGTCTTGACTGCCTTATGCTAGGCCTGACCACGATTTAGTAATTATCGTTTGCGGTTCGAAATCGTTGATTTCGCGATCCAAGAAAATCTCCATTGTTAACCTTAATCATCAAGGTTAATTATGGTTCGGATTTTGGAACCACCAATTTCGATTTTAGTTAATCGTCGGTCCGATTTCGATTCCAACCCTTATATTTATAAAAAATATTGTTACTTTATGAATTTAATGAAAAAAAAATTAATTTAAATTTGAAAAAAAAATAACTAAATTTTAAGTATATGATCCAGACCAAAAGTGGCTAATTTAATTTATGAAATTTCTAAAAAATAATTTTTCCATTTACACTGCATTGATAAAACATAATTTACTAAATTTTAATTTTTGGAGTTAATGTTATCATATAAAATCGATTGAATATTACAATAATTTAATAATACTAAATGAGAAATTGGAGAATAAATAATAGATATTGTAAAGTAATATTATTAAATATTTTTAAAAAATTATAAATTTATTTATTATTAAGATAATTGTAAAGTAGCATCATTAGATAATTTTCAAAACTTTACTTATTATTAAGATAAAATATAGAATGCTTAAATATAAGACTTGATTTGTAACTTGTTGAAACTAATTAATTAAATTTAAAGAGGGACACAATACTAATTATATTGATTTTAGAAACAACACAAGCAATTTAAGGGGACAAAAAATGAAAAAACAAATTATGAGACTTATTTATACACTTATTCAAAATTATAAATATATGATTCATTAGTTCAGTTGATTAGAGTGTTTTGTTAATAACTTAGAGGTCACAAGTTCAACACCTGTATAAAACACTTTTACACTATTTTGATTAAAAATTAAAAAATCGTCCAATCAAGCCTAGCGGTTCCGATCCGTGGCCAACCCGGCGATTCACATATTAGATGAACCGTAATCAATCCGTGAGCTCACGAGCCAATTGACAGTTATGACCCGGGAATCACCTGTTGACAACGGTCCGATCACGGGTGGGATCCAGTTTAGACTCGATCCGCGGTCGGTTCTACCTTATACCTCAAAGTCAACTATTCCATTCCATTTATCATTTGTTAAAATCATAAATTGAATTTGAGTCAAATTACTTGGTTAGATTAGGTAATAATCATTTTTTTTATTTTTTAATTTAAATTTTCAATTAACAAAATTTTATTAAAAAATAGATAAAAATTAAATAATAGAATTATAAATATATTTTTTATTTATTATATTTTAGTTTTTGGGTGAAAAATAAAAAATAGTATAAAATAAATAGCAAGTCCAAAAATATTATATGAAAATTATATATATAAGTTATAATTCGATTTTTGGTTCGATTCGATTAACCGAAATCAAAAGTTAAAATCAAACTGGCCAAAATTTAGAAATTAAAAAACTAAAAAATTTTAATTTAATTTCGGTGCAAACCAAAATTTTAATATCAGTTCAATTCAGTCAGTTAATCGAATTATTAGGATCAGTTGCTCCTATTTATATATCTAAAGTGAAAGTTATTTTTATATTTTATTAATAATTATTTAAATTAGTATAAATTCAAAATAATAATACGATATCACTAATTCAGAACAATTATTTCTGAAAATAATATTATAAACATACACAAATTTTTTCATTTTTTTTATTTTTTTATCTAAAATTCTAACCCTGGAAGATGGGAATCATTTTTGGAACCAAAAGAATTTTTTTTTTTCAATTCCCATAACGTAATTACTTGAATATCATCCAATTATACGAAGCTCTATTTAGTATCAACTCTTAACATAGTTGACTTTTAAGATATAAATATATAATACTCCATCCCTTTAATTCGAATTATTTATATCTATATTAGGATTGAGTTTTATATGAGAGTTAAAAAAAATTATATTCTTTACGATTTTACATTTACACACACTTTTTGTGAGTTAGTATGAAATATCATCATTTAAGTGAGAATATACTTTAAAAATTTTATAATCTTATAAGAACCATAAAAAAAATATTATTTAAGATATTTATTTTAAAAAAATAAAAATATTGAATTATATACAGAAATAATATTATTAGTTTCTTGTTCTTGTTTCTTTTACTTCGTCAATAAAAAATTAGAAGCAACAAATGTTGTGATTCCCCACTCAGACAGAGATTGATTGGAACTTGATTCCTTGTTTTTTCCTCTACTCTTCTTCCCCTTTCATTGTCAGACTTCAACATCTCCACAGTCAATCTCCATTTCATCTTATATATTTCAGAGTGGAGTTCTTTACAGTATACTTCCATTATTTTGTGGTCTATTTTGTAGATTATTATATGTTGGTGGTGGTGAAGAGGAATTAATGCAATTTGTTGTGCTCATTACAAATAAATAATGAGCATAAGAAAGTGACTAAGACAACTAATATTTTAGAAAATAGTATTTTTATTCTTTTAATATTTAAATAATTTTATATTCTACTATATTTTCACTAATTATAATAAAAATAATATTAACAAAATATCTACAGTTGAAAATATCCACAACAAAATAATATTGATAAAACGTATCAGTTAGAAATATTTCTGAAAATATATTATATAATTTTTTCTAATATAACATCCAGACACAATTTCATAAATACCAAAAGTGTAAGTGAATTAAATGTTCTCAAAACGTTAGATGTAGGAAAACAATTGCAAGGTAAAAAAAAAAAAAATTTCAAATTTATGGGTTTTGACAATAATTGATATATATTTTTTTTTTTAAAAAAAGCGACGATTTATCTTACTTGAAGAATATAGATGATTATGAGCAAAATTTAAATAGAGAGTAATTAGCTGATACATTGAGAGTTTTACCTTTCATAGGGTGACTAAATGTATATGTATATATATGATAAATTTCCTACATTAGAAATATAGAACCAAAAATAATAAAAAGTCAAATGAATTTAAGACACATCAAAATGAATAAATAGGGGTATTTTATAACCATAGGTGATGACATAGGAATTATCTTCCCGTGACAAGGTCTCTTAAATTCTTGGATTTCAACCTTTTAAATCGAAAATTTTGTATTATTGAACTCATATTATTATTGAGTCCATCATAAAAGATAATAATATCGTACGTTCTCATTTTGAAAATTATGTACCTTTAAAACAAAAAATCCTGCAATTTCATAAATATATGCAAACATACTTCCATTTCAAATAAAATAAAAATTATCATTTTGTTAATTATAATTCCTACTTAAAATGAATTCAAATATATTTAGGCCATAAGTGGAATAACATAATTCTATTGCTTTCTAATATACACATACCAAACCATGATAAAGACAATTTTTCATGATTAAATTCATAATAAATCCAAAATTAAACATGAATTTGCTTACTACCTAAAGTCGTCACTCTTTCTTAAATTTTTTGTCTATGTAAATTGCACTATCTCAAGAGTGACATTGAGTATAACCACTAGTATTAGTATTTAAACGCAAGTGAGCAAGAATTAAATAAATATTGGACATTAATTAATTAAAAAATCAGCAGTCGACATCTCTTTTCCTTTTTAATTATTTTTCCTCTTTTGTCTTAAAATAGACACTAAGGTTCGTTTGGTAGGTCCAATGTTGTAGCATTAGCAAAAATAAGTTCACACCAATTTGTTCGAATTTGAAATTAATTAAAAGAAAATTAAATTTATACACATTTTACATTCCCAAAAGAGTGACTTATCGTAAGTGGAGTATAATACGACCTCTGTCCCAAAGCAATTAACTAGTTAATTTGATTATTTTTCTTAGTACACTTGCAAATAATTTATTCAATTTTTAAGAGGTAATTGAGTATATTAAATAACATGACAAATATTAATAATTGAAAATTTAGTAGCATTAAAATTATCAAAGAATTAACATAATAAATTAATCAAAATATTAAAGAGTAAGATCTGTACTGTAAAAAACGAAACAATTAATTGAAACAGAAAGAGCTAGTAATTTAATAGTTATTGTAAAATTAATTGAGTTAGTCAACTAGGTTTAAATTTGAGTTTTCAGAGGAAACTATACGAGTGTGGTGTAAATTATGACTCTGTCAACTGCAATAATAGATGAAACTTTTTTTTTTGGGGGGGGGTGCGGGGTGGGGGGGGGGGGGGTGGTGCGGGGGGATATTTGTGCTTGTTTTTTTGAATTATTTATATGAAATGATTATCGAAAAGAAATGAATAAGTGGAAAACAAAAATTCACATTAATTCAAGAATAAATCCAAAAGTTGAATATAATAGTTGGCATCAATCAATTTTATAGAATATCTTTTAATTTTTGTGATCTACTATAATTCTTACACCGTATTTATATATATATATATATATATATATATATATATTATATCTCTAAAATATTCATGCATTTATTTGTTTGTAATACATTCATAACATGTACCTACATATATATAATTATTACTTCATGATCCAAGTCAATCCATTTATTAAAATTGAGTCAGTTGATTAAATCAATAAGCCAGTCAATATTTTTAAAATCAAAATATATCGGTTGATCAGTTCATCTGCGAATTAATGATCGACTATATTTATTTAAGTTTAAATTTGGTATTTAGTTATATATATATATATGAATTTTTGAATTTTGAATTATCTTAAATATATTTTTTATTGATTATTTATTTTTTATTTTATACATAATATTTAATTTATTATATTATTTATTTTATATAATATAATATTAAATAAATTTATTAAGTTGGCCCAATTGTTGAACCGCTGATTGAATCATTGTACACTATTAATTTTATCATCGTTCCCACTGCGACAACAGACCTAAAAAACACCGAGCCCAATCACCCAATTAGCTATCCGGTTTTCTGTGAATTTCCCTAGCCCTTCTTTTTCATCTACTTTTCCACCTTGCCAAACACACCTAAAAAAGTGCACCCAAGGAATCCTCCTTATTAGCTCAGCTATTCTGGACTTTTTGCTCTTAAAATATATCAACTCAAAGGAAGAAGAATTTCCTCTCCTCTATGTCAATTCTCAACCCTCGAAGTTCTTCCCTTTCCATCCAGAAATAAGAGAAAACTTACAATTTTCTCGAACTTTTTCCTTCCAAACAACCGGTGACTTCGCCTTCTCCAGGAGGGTTTTCTTCTTAATCTGACCAACTCTCCAGCTCCTCCCTCTGCCCTCAAAAAACACCCACGATATGTACTAGTTTTTCCTGTAGTTCGTTTTTTCTTTTTTTGGCTTTGAAAAAGTGTAGAGAAGTGATGGGTGTGATGAGCAGCCGTTGTTCCTACACTTCCCATATCACAGAAATCATCATCACCAGCTTCTTTCGCCACAAATTTTGAAATTTATTTCTTTAGATAGCTCTCAAAGGAGATTCAGGTAAAGGGTCTGGTGGGAGAATTCAAGGGAAAAAAGAATACTAGAAAATATAGAAGCAGTCCAGAAATGGCGGATTCTTGAAAATATCCATATTTATTGTACTGCTCTGAGTGAAAAGCTATTCAGATATGGCGGGTCGCGGGGTGGTCTATGGCGGTGGTGATGCTCTGAATCGGACGCAGAAACTCAAGATTTCTTCCCATGATCAGCCTCTAGATTCTATGTTTGCATCTGCTCCTTCAAAGTCTTTTCTTGGTATGTGATTTTCATCATCCCCCAACCCCCTCACTTAAAATAAAATAAAATAAAGCATTCAGCGTTGACTTTTTGCTGATGGTATGTGCATTGGACTTATGTTTTTAGTTTGTAAATTATGATTAGTTCTGCAAATTGGATTCAGGCTTGAATTTTATATGCTTCTGTTTGTGGAAATTCATGATTTTTGGGACGGTGGAATTGTAAATTAATTTGTGTTATTAGTAGAACTCGTGAGAATTTTACATCTGCATAGCTAACACCCCTTTTTTCATCTCCCAGAAAATTATTCTAACTTCAAAATCTCTGCAGAAATTACTCTGTTGACAGCATGAATTGGATACTAAACTGACTCAATTCAGTGGCCTTAAGCTCTGCTTGTCTGTAATTATGTAATTTGTATATAGTTTAAGGCCAGAAATGAGAAGAGTTCTTTGAGGGTACCTCAGAAATGGACTATTTGCTTGCTTTGACATTCTGTTATTCATCTATTATCATTGTGTTGTGTGTATCAGTGTCAGGCTCAAGTTCAATGCTTAGTTTCGGAGCTGTTGGTGGAGTAAACAGATCAGGAAACTCGTTTTTCCAATCTTTTGACCAGGAAGAGTGTGGAGATGAATTCTTAGATGAGTATTTTAACCAACCAGAAAAAAAGAGGCGTCTTTCGGTGGACCAAGCCCAGTTTCTTGAGAGGAGTTTTGAGGCAGAGAATAAACTTGAACCAGAAAGGAGGATCCAGCTTGCAAAGGAGGTTGGTTTGCAGCCTCGACAAATTGCAATATGGTTCCAAAACCGCCGGGCACGCTGGAAGACAAGGCAGCTGGAAACAGATTATGAAACATTACATGCAAGCTATAACAGCCTGAAAACCGACTATGATAACCTTCTGAAGGAGAATGAGAAACTAAAAGCAGAGGTAATGATCAATCAATCTGAAATATTGGTTCTAAATTGTTGACTCTGGACATGCTCATGTGATATTCCTTTTTTCAACCAGGTTCTTCGTCTCAAACACAATGGACTTGCCAGAGATACAGAGAAAGCAAACTTACAATTGTGTGACACTAAGGAACTGTCCCAAGCAATGCCAATAGAAGCCATTGCTGATATGATTTCTGAAGATGAAGAATCCAAAATGTCAGCAGTGGCTTTCAAGAATGAAGAACAAAGCTCAGCAAAAAGTGATTTAACCAATGTAGACAGTCCCCGGTTGACTGATGGGATTCACTATTCTCTTGTAGAATCAGGCGACTCGTCTCATGTCCTTGAACCCGATCAGTCGGATTTATCACAGAATGGAGAAGATGACTTGAACGAGGAATTATTGCCGCCTGATTATATCTTTCCTGTGATTGAAGATGCTCATTGTCACCCGCCTGCAAGTTCCTTTTACTACGGATTTCCAGTTGAAGATCATGCCTTCAGTTTCTGGTCATACTGAGCTCTATTGGTATATTTCTATGATTTCTATAACTTATTTTCTTATTTCAAGCATCTGTAAGGCAATATGAAGTATCTGTAATAAATGCCAACTATAATCTCCAATCCCGTGGTCTGGCCATGTTGCAAAGTTTCATATGTACTCTTGTTCTGTCACAATCCTATTTCCAGCATCTGCTGTGTGAGAATTTTAATGACTAAATCAATACAAAAGCCTGTAAATTCTCCAGTCGCATAGTTGAACAGTCTCTCTCTCTTGTCGCCCTTACAGAAAAATCCGCAAGTTATGCCTTTTTCACAGGAGATCAGGAGATTAGAATATCACTGTGTTGAATGCCAACAATAAAGTACGACTGAACTTCAAACGGAGAGTTAATCAAAGAAGACTTGAGTTCTTGGGATCGAATTGCACAAGATGTGTTGTTATTAGTCTATTTTTATTGTAGTTGATTGTTAATATACGCTTGAGTTAGATGACTCAAGATGAGAGCGATTATACAAATAATTGTGAGATGATACACTCGATAAATAATATATTGATATGTATAAGAAGGACATGCATTTTATTTTATTTTTTATGAAATAATATATTAAAAGTAGTTATACGGTAAATAATATATTGATATGTATATGAAGAATATGTACTTCATTTTTACGGTAAATAATATATTCATATGTATACGATGAATATGTACTTCATTTTTTTTTTATGAAATAACACTTGTTAATTATCTAAATATATTAAACTATTTTAAATGCACAAGAATCCATTTTGACCGCCCATCTATTAACCCAAATCATTTTAATTCCAAATCTTGGAAGTTGGAAGTTGGAAACCAACCCGATATTTGTTGGACTGGCTGGGTGGGTTAGCGGGTTAAGACCCATTTTGCTGCCCACCATCCCAGTAAATCTTTATTAGATTTTCCTTACAATTTCAAATCAATTTGCATGTAGCTAAATCTGAAGACAATCTTACCCTCATCGAATAACTTGATGCAAAAAATAATGGTAATATTTACAAAGATTATTACACCATTTGAGCATAAAATGTGGATCACAGAAAGTGATCCTCCTCCACATTTCCATTTTATGGGCTGTTTTAAACATGTTTGGTGGGTAGAATGGTCATTTGCTTCCCACACTATGATCATTGTCATTTGCTTCCAGATAGTGTGTCTATTCCACTCAGAATTTCAAATTGTCCTTCAAATAACATACCATTTCTTGCTGCATCAGATGGAAAGAATGTAATCAGTGAACAAATTTTGGTACCTTGTTGTACAAAATGTATAGTTAATTAACTCCATTTTAAAAGAATCAGCTAACTTTTAAAATCACAAATATCCCTAACATTTATTTCGAATTTGTAAATTACAATTATTGAGAAGGGTATTTATAAAATAAAGACAAAATTCACGGGTATATATAATGCTCAAATGGTATTTGTAATTTTGAAATATAATGAGAGTTTTTAATAAATAAACCAAATTTCATAAGTAATTTATGTAATTTACCTTTTTACATATAGAAAGGGAATAGTCCTTACAGTTCATTGAAAAATGGTGTTGATTTGTCACATAATGGCAAAATGGTAAGATGAGAGTAAGTTATGCTTTTCATTTTTGTTAAGAGGAACATACCAAAAAAAAAAAAAAAGGTTCTTTGATGAATATTTAAGAATCATAATCAATATGCTTTGGAAAGTTTCATCCAAATTGTTTAGCTTCACACTTATATCGTAATCATAAAATATTTTTTTGTCCGCATAAAAAAGTGTTAGGGAATTGCAAAAGAAAAACTAATGATCTCTACATATGTATATTATATATCAAATTGTGAATCCTATAAATGATTGTTGTCATTATGAAAAGACATTTATACCTTCTATTAAGCACTCTTGTTTAATAATAAACAAGGGTTAATAAGAAAAAGAATAAAGTTTTATTAGAATAAAAAATCATTTAATGTAGAAGAAATCCAATAGAAAAAAAATATATATTTACATTCCTACATCCTCTAAACTACCTAATCACAATCCTAGACCAAATAATGTCCATCTAAAACAAAATAACAAAGGAAGATAATCATTTCCCTTTGTCTTTGAAAGTAGATAAAAGGGTATAAAACAAAGGAAAAAAAATAAGAAAAAAACAAGAAAAAAAATTGAAGGAGAAACTGAATAGTCTTGATACTCAATTTTTTACACCCAATACATTTCCTTTTTTTTTTTGCTTTAAAGATAGTCCAATACCATTACAATCAACATTAGAAAGCACAAGAAATAGCCACAACATAGTATTCTATATTACAAATACAAGCATATAGATGGGTTTTAAAATATTTACCGTATTCATAATCAATACAAAAATTTAGTATCAATATAATCTAATAGTAATTAAGCATAGAGTTTGACATATTTTAGGAATCAAGATATTTTCATTAATCATCCTCCTCAATGTGTATAAGACAATATAATCCACATACCTCACACATGCTTTTTTTTTAGTATATATACACACACTCAGCGTATATATATGTATATACATACCCGACGAAATATAAACGTAAAAAAGGTAAACATTTCAGGTTCAGAAACAAGATGAAAGAAACTTACAATCAAACACAGGAGAATACATCCAGCAGCACCAGGGAACAAAGCATACCAAAAATTCAAATGGTGCAGCTTAACTCCATCGATAAATAGTAATGGCAAGCTTGCAGCTGCAAGTTGTTCAAAGAATCGGCATTCATCATTTATGAATAAGCAATGCAAGTGATATCAGCATCACATAAATTATATATTGAGTAATTGCCTGGCGGATGTACAGAGCCGGTGAAAATCATGAAGGCTATGGCGGCAGCAAGGGCGGTGCTCCTAGCTAGCCAACCCGGACCAAATATTGAGAATGCCAAAACACCTATTGCTGCACAGCCAATCTGTGCCACGAACATATTGTACTTCTGCAAGACGAAGCAAAAGCTGTACTTCAATAGCTTGTTTATTTCAAGAAACCAGATTTCAATTCGAGAGATTACCAAGTAAAATGTGATATCAAAAAGCTTTCAAGTTTGACGACATAATGCTTTTTGGTGATGCTTAATCTACACTCTTGCATTCAGTTTTCTTCATTTACCTTTTTGATGAAACATGTAAATATATGAGCTCTGAAAGGAACACAATGCAAATAAAGTAGAATAGTAGATAATAAATTGCAATAACATGAAAAGAGTATTTTCGATCTGAAACACTACGAACATTAAAATTTTCGTGCATGAGATGCTTATTTGGCAGAACACCCAGGGCCACTAAATGTTGAAGCTGAGCCATGGCAAGAACTTCATACACGTGTCCTGATGGATAAACATGATGGTGGGACAGTAACTGCCTATTGTCATCCCTATTTTGAGATAAATAAGATTCAGACGGTTCATTTCCTTAGTACCAAAAACCTTAGCCCACCCCCTTTGTTACTGAACTATAGCTAAGATCTAGCAGGCAAATGATACAAAATAATCCATAAGAGGATTGGAGCAACAACCTCTAGTTCTCGCATATTTGTAAGAAACTGCTAAGAAAAGTTCTACAAATTCATATCTTATATATGTTTGGTTATCAAACCGTCGCTCACTCCACTCAGGACTCCACCCTTCTTCAACTTATTGCTGAATGGACTCAAGACGTTATTCCCCAATTTGAAGTTTTTAAATATGTAATCCCCATGAACATAGGGTCTAGTTTCTTGTTCTCAAGAAGCCTGAATAGATAGGAGCCTAACTTGATCTATGAGTAAGATTAGGGCAAGTTTAGCAACCATTTATAATTTCTAAAGATGTTACCCCAATTTGAAGTTTTTAAACATGTAATCCCCACAAATATAGGGTCTAGGTTTTTGTCCCGAGAAGCAAGCACACATAGGAACCTAACTTGAACTATGAGTAAGATTAGGGCAAGTTTAGTAACCATTCATAATTGCTATAGATGTTATTCCCTAATTTGAAGTTTCTAAACATGTACTCCCCATGAACATAGGGTCTAGGTTCTTGTCCTTGAGAAGCATGCATACATAGGAAACTAACTTGAACCATGCGTAAGATTAGGGCAAGTTCAGTAATTAAGCATTTACAGTTCCAGGTATAAATACCCTACAACCCAATGTCTTGCAGAACTGACTTCATGATATCAGATTCTGGACTCATCATTTATCAAACTCTAGTAAAAACTTGTGCGGCCGAATAACCCTAAGATAAATTCAGGTTGTTCCATCGTGATTCAAGAAATTTAGTAGCTTTGACACAAAGCACTTCTAGTATCTAAATCACAAGAAGGCAAAACACGAATGTATACTGTAAGGCAAAATAATGTTGTACCTTGCAAACTTTAGAATGCTTAGGTCTCAGTGAAAGAAATATTTATTTTATGTAACACCAGTAGAGATTCCAAGAATAGACAAAAACAGAGCACTTAAAGAAACATTTCTTATGGGAAACATCAACTAGTTTAACCCTTTTTTTTCCTCATTTTTCATGCTCTAGCTAGGTATGGAGAGCTTTCAAGATTAATACTTTTTTATTCTATTAGCAGTGAAGGGCCATGAAACTAAGTTCCTTCACCAGTTTTACATATAATCATAGACTCAAAATGGAACTCATCAAAATCTGATCACATTGGTATGAAACAAAGAAGTTCACTAGCCAGACTTAGTTGGACACAGAAGAAGGTGCAGTTTGTTATTGAAGATTGAGCTATTAAACATAAGTACCCAATGGCTTGTGTTTCTTGAAAAGAACACAGTCTTAAACATTCGAAAACAAAGAAAGGGTAATCAGAAGCTGTGTACCCTGGCACCAGGAGATGCTGGTGTGGCGAAGAGAACAGCGCAAACCGCTCCCAAGGGTGCAATTGTCATTGAAATGCCTTTTGATGCCAAAATTTGATCAATCTTTCCCAATATAGCCATTGCAGCAAAAGCCCCTGATACATTGTCATTTTGTAGCCAATACCATGTAAAGTCGCAGAATTATCATCCAAACCGAAAATTTCATACTACTCACTTGGATACTACCCCACGGTTAATCCTTGGATGTGCAGAAGATTATGTCATAAAATAAATGGACCATATAATGATATAATAGCGTGTAATCTAATGATCCACAACCCACTAGGGCTAAGAAATGGAATATGCTTGCTCTTATTCTTTCCACCAAAAAAAAAAGAAAAAAGAAAAAGAGAAAGCAAAATGCAGATAAAATAAGCTCATTTCTTGGTGGGAGAATCTGCACTAACCAGCAGAAGGCCAAACAATGTCGCTAAGGGAAGGAGCTTTGGACCTCTTCTCAGGTGCCCAACTTTCCCACAGTGGTGCAGTCACATTACTTGATGAGGCTATATAAAGCTCCTTTCTTTTTAGCCCTTTTGCTTTCCAAGAGCCAAGAATCCTGTTTCCCTTGTTTAAGCCACATTTTCCAGTGATTGAAATGCAGGAAGATAATACATACAGCGATGGCAGACGAGTTTGTGGCAACAAAAGCTGATTAAAACGGGCATGGAGTTGCATACCCATCATTTGTTAACCCTGATTCTTGTTTAGGACCAAGAACCCAAATAAATAACTGAAATTTTCTTTTCTGGTTTTTGGACAAGAGGCAAAAAAAGAAGAAAGAGTAAGAGAGGGACCGTTGGGGGAAGTTGAAAGCCCATGAGAGGAGTCTCTTGGAGAGGTCGAAAGGGCATTGGATGAGGGGTGGGCGGTCCAGGAAATCCAGCTAAGCGGCTAGTGTCAACCTTTGGTTTTTATTTAAGTTCACGTTGGCTTTAGTGAATTAGTTTATGTAGGGGATACGATAATCGTATACTTTTTGTCTCCATTAGTATATGAATTTCCCACACGGACATTCTTGGCCAATTTTACTTTTACAACCGTTTTTCTTTTGTGTCATTCCATACCATTTATTTGAATATTATTTTATTGATGTTTTAACTGTATAAAAATAATAATATTATTTTATTTTATAACATCAATTTGTTTTTGGACACTATTCAAATTGTGGTATGAAAACGTTCGCTTTTATCATTACAGTAATTTTATATTGAACACATACTGTGCGAGACAGACACAAAGATGCATCAATACTAAAACTATCTGTGTTAATGATACAAAAATGTTAAAAAGTTATAATAATCGACTATAATACGTTTATGTTAAAAAAAATATAATTATAGTTAAGTTCAAAAAGAATTAATATTAAACACGTGTAGTGATATGTTGATGGGGACAATGTCAACATAAGCATGGGTGACCTTTAAGAGCATATAGAAATTAGTGCCTCAATGATCGTGGATATGAGTGGACAAATTTCAGTCTGAATACACGTTTCTTTATTTTGGCTCATTTCCTTTTTCTTCCACTTTAATTATTATTATTATTATTATTGACGAAGAATCATAACTATTATTCAAAAATATACACTTGGTAAATTTCACGTTCGTATAATAACTCACAAATCATACAGAAAGATAAGCCACATTAAACAAATTCGGTACAACGGGCAAAGATCGAGTGGTGTAGGAAATTCGAATTTAAGATATTCGACCTCAAATTCTTATCCAATACCATTCGACAACTCGAAAAAGGGCAAAAATTCTTCCACTTTAATTATATCTTTTTTTCTCATTTTTTTTTTTGAATTAATTTTATTTACTCATTTAATATCACTTTATTCTCATCTACTTTTAATTATATCACTTTAGCCACTTATACTCTTATAATTTTATTATTTTATTATGTATTCTCATTTACATCACTTTAACCCATGCACTTTAATAAATAACCGAATTGTCCTCATTCATTATTTTTAGTGTTTAATTGGCTTTGTATTAATACTGTAATCATGTAGTAATATTAATAAAATTATATTTATATTCTAATAATTTTTTTTTAAAAATATTTAATTAATATTTAACAATAAATTTTTTTATAACTTTGTTTTACTTAAACTTTAATGATTATTTTTTTAATTTAATATAATTTCTATTAAATTACTATAGTTTGATCAACAATAATAAATTTATTATTAATATCTCACTTTTTTAATAACACATATTGTGAATTTTGTGAACGTAACGTATTATTATAAACAAATAATAAAATAATAAATTGAGTATCGTTTACACAAAAATTGATATTATTAAATTTTGAAATTATATTTTATTGATTCAAACTAAAGATGAAGTTGACGACTGTAAACAGAACTAAAAATTAATACTAAACAAATACACAAAAGCAAACAATGATAAAATTCAATGACTCAGAATTTATAATTTATAATTTCATCATAATTAATTTGAATTAAATATTATCTATCAATCTAAATCTATCTGTAATTTTATGATTTAAAATTTCTGGATTTCAACATCTTCAATGATGTCGTGACCCTGAAAACAGGTGCAGCAACGCCAGGATCTCTGTATTTTTTCTTCTTTTGTAGCGCAGCGGCTCGAGGGATGTGGCGCTGAGGCGCCAAACACAATTTGGCAAATTTTCTTCTCCTTTTCATCTTTTTTCTTAGATCACCATTATTTGTCTCATTTTTACCATTTCCTACAAAACGAACAAAATGGATAAAGCTCAACATAAATTGCTTGACATCAACCAAATTATTAAGCTAAAGGCATGTGAATCGTAGATATAAAACCGATTCAACAAAATATTATTTAAAATATATATCATATATTTTTTAAATTTACGATGAGCAAAAAAATTATAAGTACAACATACAATTTGATTATAATGGTTATTTTTTTTTAAATATAACATAGTTTATATAAAACTACAATAATTTGATTAACAATGTGAAATTTATTACTAATATTTTGTGTGTATAATAATATATTATCTAAAATTAAATTAAATATTTTTAGATTTATGATGAGTAAGAAATTTATAAATAAAAGTATTAGCTGATAAGAAATATTCTACTATATTAAGAGAGAGAAACCATGTTGAGTTTTCAAAAATAAAATAAAATAGCCATTAACAAAATTCTAAATGAGTTTACTACTAAGTGTGAAATAATTAAGTTAAAAAATTATTAGAATATAAATACAAGTATATTAACAATAAAATATGATTAGAATATTAATGGAAAGTCAATTAGCAATAAAATAATTACTAAGGATAATTCAATAATTTGTTCGAATATACGGGTATAAATAAAGTGATACAAATATTAGAGTACATGGATGAAATAATGCAATCGAGAGTATAGGGTAAAATAATACAATTATTAGAATATAGTACATAAAGTGATAGAATTTGAGTCAGCCTTGTGTGTAATTTGCAGAGTATGACAAATTAGAGAGCCTTTTATCAAATTTTATGAGGTTGTATTTAGATTGAAATATTTGGATTTAAGGGACGATTTGAGGGAAGTATTTTAAATTATTTTATATAAAATAAATTTAAAATTTATTACAATAATTCAAAAAATAACTCAAAAAAGAAGTTCGTCGATTTGAAATTCATTGTATTATGAAATTATCCAAATAAATTGAATAAATTTATTATTATAAATTTAAAATCATTAATTTATCCATTCAAATGAAGCCTAAACTAAAGGATTGTGGCTTGATTTTTAGTTGTTGTCTATTTTGAAAAATTGGGGTTGATCAAGTTTATGGGGAAGAGTAGTTTGTTTTCTTGTAGCTAGCTGTTTTTTTTTTCTGGATATTGAGCAATCAAGTGGAGTGCTTGAGACTTAGTTTTTGTGTATGAAAACTGCTTAAGTTGTGGGGTGAATTAGGCTTTTTTAAAAAGTGAAAAATAAAAGGATTTGGAACTTGTGGTTCCAGTGAAAATGCAAATGACACAATTTATGAATTGATAGAGATATATGGAAAAGTGACTTTATAGTGGTTCAACTTGTAAATAACCCTATGACACTGCCTAAGTTTATTTAAGATTTTAACCGTGTTATTTTTTAACCAGTATTTTTATAATCAGATCATTGGTTTTGTTGTGGATTAGCAATTCAATCGATTTAATAAAAATTAATTATATTTTTTATTATATTATGTAAAATAATAACGTAATAGATAAATTATTATGTAATACATTTTGAAAATAAAATAAAAAATTATCTAACACTATACAAAATTTAAATAACCACATACATCTAATAAAATATTAAATTCAAACTTCTTAAGAAAAATTAAAAATATAGAAAATAATAATCAACAAAAAAATAATTTGACCGATTAAACAAAAATTTAATTATTTAATATTAATCAGATAAAAACAACCATCGATTTACAATTGAATTGGCCGAACCGATTTTCAAACAATGCTTTCACCACTGGAATCTGAGTGCATACAATACAAGCTATGATAATAAAAAATTTCATTATTCTTGAGAAAAAAATTAATTTTCGCCTCAATATCTTATCATGGCCAATTCAATAGAAGCGGAAAATTCTGTCCTACACGAAATGTTTTCACATTAAAAAGAAAAAAATGATTTCAGCTTTTGCCTCCCAAATAGAAAGCCTGTATAACATGATTCCAAGTGCTTTTGCCTCAAAATATTTCCACTAATAGCACTGAATTTCAGTCTAAGGTTCCAGTGACCATTAATGGATATCAGCTGTTCAATTTACCAAATAAGAAACAATTAACAGTTAAAGGGATGATTATAACTGGTTTCCCAACCAAACTGATAATATATATACAGAGGCAAATCATCTACAAAAATGGTGCAAGACAAAAATGCACATCCATCATTTATGTGACATGGAATATATAATCCCAATGATAGGAGAATCGATTAGGGTGTTCGTCCGGTTCGGTCGAACCGAAATTTCGATTCGTTAAAATTTAAAACTAAAAATCGAACTGAATTAATAATTCGATTCGATTTTAACCGATTTTTTTTTATTTTTCGGTTTGGTTTTCGGTTAACTGAATTTTTTTAAAAATAAATAATAAATAAATAAAAACTAAATAATATTATTATAAATATATTTTTTATTTATTATGAGTGAGAAAAACATAAAAAAGTATAAAAATAAATAATAAATATAAAAATATAAATTTTAAAATAAAAAATAGTATAAAATATAATATAAAAATAATATATAAAAATATATAAAAATATTAATTCGGTTTTTGGTTCGGTTCGGTTAACCGAATTTAGAAAAAAAAATCGAAACTGAACTGAAAATTAAAAAGTTAAAAAAATAAAATCAGAAATCGAATCAAAATTTTTGGTTCGATTTTGATAGGAATCAAAATTTTGATATCAATTCGATTCGATCGATTAGTTGAACTGTGTACACGCTCAGAATCGACAACAGATATTAAACTGTACGATACAGCTTTAGCCTATATATGAACTACAATGATACCTAAGAAGTGCTACCAGACTATCAAGATTAATCCTAATGCATTGTTACAAATACACTATACTTTGAATTGCATTGATACGACATAGCTGTTGTCGGGAAATAGGTTGAGTTGTATAAATACTCGCGCTGACTAATGCGTGTTTCACAATTGCTCAATCTAACGATCCATATTGGTTGAGAAATGGAATCAGAAACGTGGCCTAAGTGAACGAGCGAGTGGTTGGGTGTTTTTCTGAACTAGCGAATGAGATTATATGTTTGATGTGAGTTTTGTTTGAAAAAAAAGAGAGGCATAAAATGGATATTATGGATGTAATACATGTTATACATTTTATATTATTTATTTGACGTTTGATTAAGATATGTGAATAATTTTTTATTTAATGAGATATTTATTTAATATTATTCATCTACATCTCATTAATTAACTGCACTGCACAATTCAAATATGTCTGGATCCATTTCACAAAGTTTGAATAGGAAAAATGGTTGGAAACTGGATTAGAGATTTGTAATTCTCGATAAACATCCTCTCTAAGTTTGGAGTCATTTCTTATGGATGAAATTACATTAAATTTGGGGGATGACAATAAAAATTCACTCTAACTTCGTTTGTTTTGGATTGAATTTTTATTATTATAAATAAGTTTGTGTGAGTTTTAATTTTTATTTTTAAATTTATCTCGCTCCGAACTCACCTTATTTAATTTATTTTTAATTTATTATATATATGTATATGTTTATATGATATTTTTTAAAAAATATTTTAGTGTATTATTATTAAAAATATATTTTTAAATAATAAAACCAGTCTAACCCGTTGAGTTTGGGTAAGGGACAAATTCGAATCCGAATCCCAAAAAATTTGATGGGATGATTTGTAAATTTGACCAAATTCATCCCATTACCATCTATAAAGTCATCTCGCACTAAAACTTGTACTATTACACCAAATATGATATTTTTTCATCTCCAATAAAACACCAAATATAACCGTAATTATTTACACCAAATTTGTTGTAATGCATACATTCTCATTTTACTCCTAAATTTGTTCTACTCCAAATTTTAATTATATTTGCATCCTATATTATATGTTTAATAATTTATAATTTAGTTATAATTGCAATAATATTTATAATAATTAATATTTGCAATAAATTATAATAATTAACAAATAAATATAATGTTTATTTTTATAATATAATCAATAAATGTAATATTAATTATATGTAATTTTTTATTTAATAGAATTAGAAGTAATAAAATATAAGTAATTAACAAATAAAGTTAATGTTAATTAATATTTTTTTATTGTGATATTAATTGTAATGTTCATTTTTGTAATATAATCAATAAATCTAATATTAATTATATATAATTTTTTATTTAGTAGAATTAGTAGTAATAAAATATAACCAATAAATAATTTTATAAAAATATAAATTGATGATAATTAAAAAATAAGAAAATTAAGAATAAAATATTCATGTATTGAGTTAGAGATGATTAGGCTAAATTACACCAAAAATACTAAATTTGGTGTTATTATAGGTTGGAAATGGCCTAATCTAACTAGTATTTTCCTTTTGATTTTTTGACCTATTAAAAAAAAATAGAAGGTAAAAGGACTGTATCTCTAGTTGGGTTGGGTAGTTGGTGGTTAGGTAGAAAAGATTTGTAAGTTATGTTTAATAATTTTATATGTTGGCTTTAATTCAAATTTGAAATCAAAATGAATTTTAGCTGATGGCCTGGGCTTGAATATTTTTAAGGTAGATTTGATTTAATTTAAAATTTAATTAGATTTTAGCCTATGGCTTAGGCTGGATTTTTTTTATGTTGGGTTTGAATTCAGTTTCTAATCAAATTAAGGTTAAGTCAATAGTGAAGACTTAAACTTTAATTTTTAAAGTGTATATAGGCTTAGTTTTAATTAAATCTGGGAATATGAATGTAGAGTTTAATAATATTTTTTTTCTGAAAATATTTTCAAAATATATCTTTTGAAATGATCTCAAACCAAAATATGTGTTCTCTACAACAAACAAAGCTAGAATTAAAAAAAGAGTAGCAATCATTTTGGAGATGACTTCTTGTGCGCAGAAGTGTACAGTATCAGCTCGAGTACATAGTAGATAGGTCTGTCTCATATGAGATTGAGGAGATCTTACTCAGTTTAGGTCATGTGAAATCCGGATATTTATTAAAATCTCGTAATAAATTAGTTACTAATGAATAAGGAGTGAATAATATTTAGGATAAATCCCTGAAAAGAAGAGATGTTATCATAAAATCAATTACTGTAAAGGAGAGTGAAATTCCTCCTTTGCCCTTATTACCCCCATCAGCATATCCAATTTAAATATGAGACTTTAAGGTATAGTTTTGTTTTTATATTCTCATTACATTTCAGCATATATTTTCCATCTTCTACAAAGCTAATACTAATTTGAACGTCAGAGTATTAATAATGGGCAACATAGTATTTTTAACTTTTGTTTTGTAGGAGTTGTTGGACGTGGATAGGAGGATTTGAAAATTCTTGAAGCGTATAATTTTGATACACATCATAATATATTTAATCATTCATAGTAAATTTGAAGCACATAATCTAAGTTTTTCGTTTGTTTCACATATTTGTACTATTTATTATTAAAGTCTCTTAAAGTAAATATTTTGATATACTAATATATAAACATCTTAAAGGGTAATAAGTGGATTCTCTAAAAATTCTAGTGTAGTTTTAGTGCGCGAATTTTTTCAATGGATCAAGTGTAGCAAAATCCTTTTTGTACTCCTCTTTATCCGATGTTTTCTCTTTATATCTTTTTCAAAAGTTATCTCCTCTAATGATTGTGAACAAGCGTTTATCCCAAAATTAATAAATTTTACTATTTTATTCAGAACTCAAGCACAATGCCTATAAATATAGTATTTCAATGTGAGTATGAAATAATTATCACACACTAGTTGACAAGTTGATAAATCACTTATCTTAACGTGAAAACTATGCATATAGCAAGTATAGAGTATTTTGATCTAGCCAAGAAATTTCCTTCACTCATAGTTGAACAATATCCAATTATCTACCTAGAAATATTTTCAAATGCAAAGCAAGACTATGAATTGAAGGCCTTAAAACCACATGACATAAGACCACACTGCAAAAAATCCACCATTAAGAGAAAAAATGGATCAAAGGGTAGACAAAAAAAGACAAGCAATTAATTACAGGGATAAGTGCACTAATGCACTAAGTAAAGAGAGAGCAAAACTCCCTAAATTTTGCTGATATCAATCTCAACTCCATCTTCTGGCTTTGGATGGGGAAGATACGACATTCTTGCCTTAGGATTCACCAGTTCCCATCTGAGATCAAATGAGACAACACATGTTAAACATAAAAGCTGGCTGCCCTTTTTTCCCCTTCTCAGGCTGTGCATGTTCCTACTACAGAAATCTTAATAGCATTAGACGAGTGGATTATCGAAAGGCATAACATAGCTAAACGAATTGCTGAGTTTTTACCTGTATCCGACAACCAGATGGTGGAGTATAATGCCTACTTGTACTCGAGCAAGCATGTTTCCAGCACAGATTCTTGGTCCCGTGCCAAATACTAAATTTGTTCCCGGCTTTGGTCGTTCCTGAGGAAGTACATTAACATTCATGCAAAAGAGTGAAGAGACTTTAATCTATGTATGTAGCGTCATATTTTTGGCTTACATTCCATCTATCTGGATTGAAGCACATTGGATCCTTAAAATTTTCTGGATTCGTGTGAAGGTAACGAAGCCAGCTTATTACAGTCCAGCCTTTCGGAATTCTGTAACCTGTTTTGTAAGATTAGCAGGGTATTTTATGATTAATAAGCAAGGATGGGCCTAGAAATCATTCGTAGCCTAAGAATGAGTCTAGTTCTGCATTTGTAAATGGCCATGACGATCCATTGAAATCGATCATTTATAAGTGGAACATGGCTAGCTTTTTAGAGTGAAAGCTCATACCTTTGAAAAACAGCTCTGGTGCAGTTTTAGAAATATTGATATAGCGATGATGATTTTAATAGGAAAAGATGGGGGCAAATGCATTTTCAGTCTTGTAAGTTGGTCTATTTTCAGGTTTCATCTTTTATCTATATATTCTGTTTCATTTGACCGGATATTCAAAAGTTAGCCAGAGAATTCAAATTTTGGCACCAGTCGGAAATTCAAGAATTTGGGGATTTTTGAGGATAAAAAAATTCCTGTATTTAAAAAAAAAAAGTCAAAAAGTTCACCTCAGCACCACCATCGTCGCGCCACCACCAGCGGGTGGTGGTTGAGGCAGGCTTTTTGGTTAATTTTAAAAAACATGGGATTCTTCCCCAACTTTGGCCAAAAGGGGTTTTTATGCAATTTACTCCCTAAAAATCTCAAAATTTTTGAATTTCAACTAAATGAGATTGAAGTTGCCAATGAGTTAATAGATGGTAGAAAAAAATTTTAAAACAAAAATACAAAGGATGAAATTTGAAACATGCCAACTTACAGGACCAAAAATGAATTTTCGCCTGAAAAGATGCAAGCTGTTAATGAAGGTTTCTTTCTCCATATTATGAGTTTCACTTGTTTCAGCAGACAATCCAAAACTATCTTTGCAAGTAATTACTAGTTTTCACAGTTTCTGTAAGCCAAAATTGGCTTTTAATTACTTCTCTATAATTTTGATGACAAAGCAGAGGTCTATGTACCTTTGTATTCTGTATCTTTGCTAGCCTTTCGGAAAACAAATGCTGAAACGTTGGCCAATCTGATTATTTCTTCCACCACCTACATTCAGCACAAAAGAGCCGTTCAACTGAGATATAAAAGCACAGCAAGAAAATGGAGATTGATTTTCAGATTGTGCATACCTTAGTCATATATTTACAGGTTGAAACGTCATCATACGTGATGAAATTTCCATTCAATTTCTTGCTCACCAGCAACTGCTCTTCCTGCAATTTAGAAATGATGGTTGATCGAAATTTTAACAAGTTGACGGCCAAAAACATATCAGTGTTGCATAGCAGTTTTCAGGGGTTTTACCCGAAGCTTTTTGAGAACATCAGGGTACTTGGCAAGATAATAAAAAGCCCACATAATAGAAAGAGCAGTGGATGAAAAGCCTCCAACAACAAGGCTGACAATGTTATCAAGCACCTCAACGTCGCTTAGTTGCTTCCCCTCCTCATCCTTCATTTGCATTAGCCCTTCCATTAGATCATTCTTGGCATTTGGAGAATCACACTTCTTCCTCTTCTCCATCTCTTCTCTAAATATTGCCATTGCTTTCTTCCGACACTACCAATTCCATTAAACCATTTCTGATGAGTTTAGGGCATATGAATGTTGTAATAACATGTAGCATCCCAACCGAAAATCTCATGAAATAGTGTCTGGAGTTAAATTATGAATTCATAACATGATAAGCAATATAAGAATGTAGTATAGATTATCCATCCACAGGCTATATATGGCTAACCAGTGTTTCTTCAACTTATAACCACATAACATTTTCAGGGCAGACTTAGATACGATGCAGCATAAACCGAAAAATGTCAGCAAATTAACCGAATCACCTGGAGGGCATGGTGGTAAGCA
This sequence comes from Paulownia fortunei, assembly GCA_019321725.1. NCBI lineage: Eukaryota > Viridiplantae > Streptophyta > Magnoliopsida > Lamiales > Paulowniaceae > Paulownia > Paulownia fortunei. Next base: position 17,227,638 of record CM033118.1, read on the forward strand.
GTTCCCGGAATATCGACAGGATTGGCTCTAAATCCATCAGTCAAACCCTTAAATAACTCATCAAGGGCATCTAATGTAGGGCCAGGTTCGATGTTTGCGAAATACTTGCCAATGTTTTCAAATGTTAGCTGCAGGACAAAAAGAGACCTTAAAATTGAGAGGACAGTCTTAGTCACATTTGTGATAATCCTTTGGTTTTAATATACCTCAGTCAGACTTATACTTCATTCACAAACATATATTGTTCTTGCCCTGAACTTATAAAGTAACCATTGTTCCTTCTTGGCTTCCTTGAATACTGTTATTCTACCCTTTTGTGCCCACAACTCAAGGGCAGCAGCTATGCTGGGTTGTACCATGAGGGCGATCCGACGGAGAGCATCAGGCTGATTAATGGCCCTTACAACAAAGTTTATGACTCTTGCATGTGAAGCTCCTTGTATTGCTGTAAGTGAAGTGGATCCCATCAACTCAATTGTAGGCCAGTACGCCGGAAAATCGGACTGTGTTTGCAACACATGTTTGTTGGCTGATGGGGAGTAAACGATAATGGATGGTGTACCAAAGAGGTGACTTCGGTATAGTCCTGCTCCATCACCATACCTGATCACCATGAACACAATGATAGAATGTTTCTAACTTAAACCTGTATGCTAAGTTTAGAGCTTGGTTCTGTAAGTAAAATGAAAGGAAAAGGGAAAGTACGGAAAGATGAAATAAAATAGTATCATTAAAAATAATAAAATATTTTTTTTGTTGTTTTTCCCCCCCCCCCCACTAAATCCAATGTGCATAATATGAAAAAGAAATTAAAAGACTCGTGCCATAGTATAAGATGGAGAAGAAATCAAGTTTTCTGTGGGCTAGTGAATTATTTACTTCTTTTTTTTCTTTTCCTTCTTCTTCCTTACCTTTTTCTTTTTCTTTTTCTTTTTCTAATTTCTTCCTTCTTCTCCCTCATCCCAACTACCACCACTCCACCGCACCGCCGCCAGCCACCACGCATCCCACCACCCCCAGCTAGCTCCCAAACCCACCCTACCCCCACTTCTTTTCTCCCCAGACAGTAACGCCCAGCACTCCCACCCACCCCGCTCCACCCGCCACACTACCACTTGTTTTGTTCATTCGTAAGAATATCAAGAAATTTAATTTAAGAGAAAGAATTCTCATTTTTTATTCAATTTTCAACTGAAAAACAAATCCTCACACTTATGTTTAAAACGTTCAGTAAAATGATAAATTGCGATATACTCCTAGCAAATACAAAAATTACAAATAAAAACTAAAATTTGCAAAATACTCCCAACAAAATGCAAAAATTAAAATAAAGCTTGTCCAATTCAAACTAGCAATTCTTATTCTTAGGATGTTCAAATTGGTCCATGAAGTCCAACTTCAAACGGATTGCATCACTTCTTAAGTAAAAGAAACTCAAACAATGGATGCCCTCAAGAAATTCTTGCACTGCATCATAACTAATATGAAATACTGCGTAAATCGAATGATGCATTCTTGTTATATTTGTATTATTCTACTTCAAGTTCCCTTCGTGTTGTTTTAAAACCAAACCATATTTTGAAAGAAATAGAGTTTCCCTAATGTTTTGCACGTTGAGGCTCTACTCAAACTTTTCTGGTTCACCCAACATTTCCCACTTGTCCGATTGTTATCGAGTAGTTTTTAGTATCAAACGTACCTTGTTAGAAGGTAATTTTAATGCAGCATAAATAATCTCTTTGCGAGCCCATCAAATAAGTGAAATAACAACCACTAATTCATCTATTAAGATATTCTCAAAAAGTTGAAAATTAAGTGATAAAGACTTTGTGAAATCTTCTAAAATGTTAGTGGTAAAAGGATTGGGGTTAGTTAAAATATTTCCTTTTGAATTCACGTCGGGCTTAATGCTATGTCTGGATTTTAGATTTCAGTAAGAAAAATAAAAAAATATTAAAAATAAAGCACCAAGTACATTTGAAAGGAAAAAATATTTTTCTTTTTTTTTTCACTAAAAATCCAAGAACCAACATAGTGTAAGTATTTTACTTCATATAATGTATATTTGTTAGGAACTCCAGCGAAGTTTATTTAAGAGAATAAGGGTAATTCATACTTGCGGCGCATAGAGTTGATGAAGTCGTCAGGGCGACGAACAACTTTGAAGTACCAAAGAAATGTCAGCATCTCTCCTAAGAATGGTATTCCCATGTAGCCTGGAGGGAGCCTTGCGCCGCTAGCGGAACGGCGGAGAATAACCGGCAGGGCATACCAAATATCATTCCACCATCACAAGAGCAGCCTTGCCAATGGTACCATCCCCACCACCAGTGCCATTGCTACTTCCATTTTCTTTCTGCTAGCTATTTGTTGGGCCTTCTAATTAGCACAGAATTTGGAAAATATGCATGGTTTCTGCACTAGTTGTGCCTAAAGATTAATTATTACCACCTGAGGTGGGAATCCAACCAGTTTGGCCCGTTGCGAGGAAATGAGAGATATACAGTGGTGTTGGAGATAATACACTCGATCATGTATATTTTGTATGTATCTTACCACATATTTACATATATATATACGTAGGTATGTGTGTTTTTATATATATAAATACAATAAGATACACATTATGAAATGTAGCATCTATTCGACTGAAATATACAATAATTAGTTGTTAACCAATCATATTTATAATCGAGAAATTTTATTGTGACTGTCATATTCGAGAAGCTAATATGATAGATTCACTATTTGACATTAATTATGACTCAAAATCTTGTATTATTTTATTCTTCCTTTAACTTTTTTCCTTATCAAAAAATGAAAAGATTCCTATAAGATTATTCTCTTCATAATGAGGCTACATGTAGACAAAGCTGCCATGTGCCAGTCCACAGAAAGTTGGTGAAACTTACATTTGAAAATTGGCATAGCTGAATTGCAAAAAGAGTATCTTATAGTCTTTCTGTTCTAAGCTCTATTGTGGATTTGGACAAATTAGGATGATCACGAATTAGAAAAATTGTTTATACATATTTGTTAAACTATTCTTGTTTGAATTGACACGAGTCTCAATTATAAGATTCTCATTTGCGTGCCCTAAGTAGCAATTGAAATTCAGTATTATTCCCATTATGTATTTTAGCAAAAGGTACTTCCGAAGTAAATAATTAAATCAAATTGAATTTGTGATGTGATTAAAAATAATTGTAAATGTAGTGCTTGAATTGTCGTGCAGTTTAAAGATTTGAGTTGCTTCATTATTAATTGCTATAGTTTTTTTGCAATACTTGTATAATCGGATTAGTGATCAAATCAATCTTATTTTTGGTCAGCGATTCAAACAATTGGATCGGTTCAACTACCGGTCCAATAAAAATTAATTATATTTTTATTATATTATGTAAAATGATAATATAATAGACTAATTGTTATATAATATATTTTAAAGGTAAAGAGTAAATAAATAATCAAATAAAAAATATCTAATAAAATTCAAAATTTAAATAATCACATACATATATAACAAAATATCAATTTTAAAGTTTTAAATTTTTTATTAATTTGACCGTAAAAAAAGTTATTAAAAGCTAACTGATCAAATCGACCGTTAGTTCACGATCAGACCAATCGATTCGATCTAATTTTGAAAATATTGATTTTTAGCATAAAACCATGCGCTCAGTCCAACAATAGTATGAGAGCGAAGGCCGGAGAAGAGCAATTGCATTTGCTGGAGGGGTGTGCAATAGAAAGCTAAGTATTTAAGTGTGTGTCCTGAAAATATAATACAACAATACAGTATTATTTAAGTATTATAGGCAGGTTGATTGCCAACTTCAGTACTGTTAGAAGCATTGTAAGTAGAGAAGAAAGTAATTACAATTGATTGGAGAGATTAAAATTTGAATATCTTTGCCATGTAAACATGTTAATTTCCAAATATGATTAAAACAAACTAGATTTTATAATACATTTTAAAAGTGGTTGGGGTGTAACTGCGACTAGACAACCCATGCTTGGTTTTAAATGGGGTCTTCCATTCATCTTCCACTCTTGTTTGATGATAAGATATCCAATTTGAAAATTTTGGTTGAGTTTATAATTTTTTAAAAGGTTTGAGAACTTATAAGATGTTATAAAGTATTTGGTAAAATTATTATTAGAAAAGTTTATAAATTATCAAAATAAGATATTAGGATTTTATAAATTCTTTAAAAAAAATAGACTTATTTTTAAAATTTTAGCAATTTTTTTTTAATTTTAATCATATTAATTTAAAAAAAATCATTACTAACATGTTACAAGCATCAAGATCTTATTTTATCTGAATACTTTAAGGATTTTTTACTTTTAAAGTTGGAATATAAATTGATTGATAAAAAATATAATAAATTATTGGATATGAACTGATTTTTTAATAAATATTATATATATTTTGTTGGACTGTAAGAATGATATATTTGTACCAAATATACTTTGATGTTTACATTGTAGGATTAATGAGTAATATAAGATAAAGTACTAAATTACCCTTACTATTACAATTATGATTTTTGAAGACAAAATTTTCAATCGAACCCTAAGCTCGGCCCCTTCTCTTCTTCTTCGACTAGTAACCCATAAGTACAAACAGATGTGAGTCACCAGTGAAGCAGTTCTAATGTCTCCCAGGAAAACTTTCTCAAAAAATAATGTCCTGGTTGGGATAAAATTAGTATGAATGAAGCAAAACAACCATTTGATGCCTATAATGTTTATTCCAGAAACCTTCCAATGAACATTTTGAGTGATCTTACAGGTTGAAAGAACTCTGGCCAAAAGTGATGTAAATATATGGATGACAATGTGTCCAGGTCCGTTTAACAGTATAAATAGGTTTGGGGGGTCATGGATCCTTCATATTTTAGACTCGACTCGTTTAATTTTTTATTTTTTAAAAATTTATTATATATATTTATATGATATTTAAAAAAAAAAAATTCAGAAAGTTTTAATAGTATCATTTTTGAAAAATTTAATTTTTAATATTTTTAAAATTATAAGACAGGTCTAGTGTGTTTAACGAGTCTACACACCGGATTTGAATTTGAAATGAGTCTGAATCCTAAAAAATTTGAATAGATTGGGTATCGGGTCAAGCAAACTCGATCGAACCACAACCCATTGTCATCCATATATAAATGATGACAATGGTTCAAACATGGTTCTCTTAAGTTTTCCAGTTCACAAGTTTTGGATAGGAGAAAAGACGAGCTCGTTCTAGCAACTACTTCATCTTTTCCTTAACAATCAACATCTCATTTAAAGAGGAGAGAAAGAGGATGAGGTGGGGTTTTCTATTCTAATGTAACCGATGACAACATTTGTAATTTCACATTATGATTCAAAGATAAAGAGACATTTCTTCAAAAGGGTTGGAAAGTCTAGCCATTTGAATTATTGGATCCAACTTTGAACTTGAGATTTTAATATGAGTTAAAATTCAAAATACCACCAAGAGTATAGAAATTCAACGAACCTCAACCAGTGAAGTGAACAATGGATTAAACTATTTTATTTAGTCAATATGGGCTCAATCTAGGAAAGTAAACAGGCCCTGAGAACCTAATTTAAAATAAGGTTAGATGTGTTGTACCCTTAAACTACACATGGTCTCAAATAATAAGGGTCTCAAACAATTCATCCAATAGTGAGAGTCATACTCGAATCCTGAAATGAGGGGATTATCTCATGAGTTATTTTCTAGGTTAACTCTCTTAAGGATTGATGTATCTCTTGTCAAAAATCAGCGAGCGTCCTGAGTTCATTGACTATAGCATGGTTGCTACCATCACCGCCGTTGACCATCTCGTCCTGGGCACACCGTAGCTCCGATTAAACTTGACAGAAGCGAAAATTTTTAAAATTTTTTGAAGAAGCTTCGGAAAGGATTCAGAGAACTTAAAAAAATATGCAAACCACAAATCTACTTTTAAAAGAATAAGGAAAACCAATAGAGTTTTAACAAGTATTTAAATGACAAAGTCCTAACCTAGGTTTAACTGGGTTATTTTTTTTTTTGAACGGACTCAGAAATTAGCAAACCTTTATCTAAAAATACTCAAACAACCCAAAAAGCAAATGCAAAAAAATAAAAAATAAAATCTAAAAATAAACATAAATTGTTGAAAATAGTAAATTTTAAAAAAAAAATCTGGACAATATTCAAAACAAAGGGATTGTATGACGAATGATGGCCCATCATGGGTTAGCTAAGTCTGATTGCGTGCATAGGTAAATCATGAGTTACGGCTGTTAAAGTTCCGGCAGCAAATCACACACTTGAATCACTTCTGTTTGGACTCCTATCGATCCAAAAGTTCCCAAAACGCATTTGTCTCTTGTTCTACATCATCACCAGTTGATAAATCACTTGTCTGAAAGGTAAAAACTAGTCATAAGCAAGCATATGACTTTGATCTAGCCAAAGTGAGTCTGGTACAGAATTCCTTTACTCAACTGAATAGGATCCAATTGAAGTACCTAGAAATATTTTCAAATGCAAAGAAAGACTTTGAATTAAAGGTTTTAAAGCACGACATAAGATCACACTGCAATGATCCACCATTAACTACATGTAGAGAGAAAATGGATCAAAGTGTATACAAAAAAAGAACAAGTTAATTACAAGAATAAGGGCAACTAAGTAGTGAGAGAGCAAAAACAGGAGAACAATATGTTTTTGCACTTTTACTCCTTAAATTTTGCTGATATCAATCTCAACTCCATCTGCTGGCTTTGGATGGGGAAGATATGACATTCTTGCCTTAGGATTCACCAGTTCCCATCTGAGATCAAAACAGACAACAGATGTTAAATGTAAGATGCCGTTTTTGGCCTTCTTACACTGTCCATGAGTGTATTATCTTAAGGCATACTATAGCTAAATGAAATGCTAAGTTTTACCTATATCCCACAACCAAATGATGGAGTAAAACGGCGACTTGTAGTCGAGCAAGCATGTTTCCAGCACAGACTCTTGATCCTGCACCAAATACTAAATGTGTTCCTGGCTTTGGTCGTTCCTGAGGATGTAAACTATAAGCAAAATAGGGAAGAGTCTTTAATGTATGTATGTAGCCTCATGTTTTAAGCTTACATTCCATCTGTCTGGATTAAAGCACATTGGATCCTCAAAATTTTCTGGATTCGTGTGAAGGTATCGAAGCCAGCATATTACCTTCCATCCTTTCGGAATTCTATAACCTGTATTGTAAGAATAGCAGGGAATTTTTATGATTAATAAGTCTAATTCTGTATTTGTAAATGGCCATGATGATCTAATGAAATCGATCGTTTTATTTGACTATTTTTTTAACACGTGGAATATTCTTGCAACTTTGGCCAAACAAAGGGGGTTTTAAGCAATTTACTCCCAAAAAAATGTCAATTTTTTTGAATTTCTCTGACTAAATTAGATGGAAGTTGCACGGACTTAATACATGGTGGACTAAAATTACAAAACTGATACGTGAAAGATGAAACTTGAAAATATGCTAAATAAAGCACAAAAAATGCATTTTTTGTAGGAAAAAAGATGCAAGCTGTTGATGAAGGTTTTTTGCTCCATCTTATGAGTTTCACTTGTTTCAGCAAATAATCACAAGATATCTTGCAAGTCATTTCTAGCTTCTACAGATGGTGCAAGCCATAATTGGGTAGAATGATTTTGATAACAAAACAGAGGTCTCTCTACCTTTGTATTCTGCATCCTCGCTAGCCGTTCGGAAAAGAAATGCTGAAATGTTAGCCAATCTGATTATTTCTTCCACCACCTATATTCACCATAAAAGAACTGGTTAAATCTTGACTTCAGTAAGTTTTTACTTTTTAGCAATCCATATTTCAGCAGCATGAAAATGCAAATTTATTTTCAGAATACGCATACCTTATTCATATAATTACAGGTTGAAATGTCATCATATGCGATGAAATTTCCATTCAGTTTCTTGCTTACCAGCAACTGCTCTTCCTGCAATTTAAAGATGATGGTCCATCAAAATTTTGACAAGTTGACAGCCTTAAAAATATCAGTGTTGCATAGAAGTTGTTGATGGTTTTACCCGAAGCTTTTTGAGAACATCAGGGTACTTGGCAAGATAATAAAAAGCCCACATAATAGCAAGAGAAGTGGAAACATAGCCTGCTATAACAAGGCTGACAATGTTATCAAGCACCTCAACGTCCCGTAATTGCTTCCCCTCCTCATCCTTCATTTGCATTAGCCCTTCCATTAGATCATTCTTGGCATTTGAAGAATCACACTTCTTCCTCTTCTCCATCTCTTCTCTGAATATTGCCATTGCTTTCTTCCGACACTGCCAATTCCATTCAAACAGTTCTGATGAGTTGGTTTTTGCAATCTGAAAGTTGTAATGTTTTGGGATATTCCCTATTTTTATGATGTATTTTTACACCAGATAACAACACCTCCAGGGCAGAATTCCATATGAATCAGCACAAATCGAAAAATATCATGCACAGAGAAGTTCTGAGCAGAAAATTAAGTAAATGACCTGGAGGGCATGGTGGAAAGTAGTTCCTGGAACATTGATAGGATATGCTCTAAATCCAGCAGTCAAACCCTTAAATAACTCATCAAGGGTATCTAATGTCGGGCCGGGCTCGAAGCTTGCGAAAAACTTGCCAATGTTTTCAAATGTTAACTGCATGGGGAAATATAGGCCTGATAAATTTAGTGAGAATAGCAAGAGACTGATTTGAGAGGACAGATCAATCCATCAATTATCGTTATCCAATTCAAATCCTCTATCGCAAATTGGTATTTCATTTCTATTTCACGCAATGGATAAATGCCAAGCATATAATATATTTCCTTAAATAAACTCTTAGCTCGGGATACGCGTATTCGTGAAGTGCAAGACATGATGATATACAAATTGAAACAGATGATACAAAATGTAATCGCACTTGGATAATCCTTTTCTTTTAATGTAGTTCAGTTTGATTTGTACAATAAATTTTTCTTGTACTATCAAGTAACCATTTTACCTACCTTCTTGGCTTCCTTATACACAGTTACTCTACCCTTTTGTGCCCACAACTCAAGGGCAGCAGCTATGCGGGGTTGTACCATGAGGGCGATCCGACGGAGAGGATCAGGTTGATTCATGGCCCTTATGACTAAGTTTCTGACCCTGGTATGTGAAGCCCCTTGTACTGCCTGAAGTGAAGTGGATCCTACCATGTCCATTGAAGGCCAGTGCACTGGAAAGTTGGACTCTGTTTGCAGCACAAATTTGTTGGCTGATGAGGTGTAAGCTATAATGGCTGGTGAACCACAGAGGTGAGTTCGGTATAGTCCTACTCCATCACCATACCTGATCATGAACAGAATTTTTTTGAACTTGAATCTGTGAAGTATGCCATAATTTTTGAAAGATTTCCCAACTATCTTACGGGAACTACAAGACTCATGCTGAAATATAAGATAGAGAACCCTGAAAGTTTAAATTGAGATGGGCACGGACAGAGCCACGAGACTAGCAGGGCAATCGCTCCCCTTTAACTTCATATAATTTTATTGAACTATTATTTTAATAATTGGATTGGTGATCAAAATAATTTTATTGTCGCTCACCGATTCAATTGATCGGACCACTTCAACTGTCGATAACGAAAATTATTTTTTTTTAATTTATATTGTATAAAATGATAATATAATAAACTAATTGTTATGTAATACACTTTAACAAAATACCTAACAAAACATACAACAAAATACCAAGTCTAAACTTCTTTAAAAAAATAAAAAAAATAAAAAAAATAAAAATTGATTTCACCTGTTTTGATCGGTTGAACTGCGAATATAATTATTTAAGGCTAACCAAATCAGATCGACCGTCGGTTCCAATTGAACTAGCCGGTTCTATCTGGTTTTGAAAACAATAAATTCAACTATGTATAAATTTATCAAATTTTAAAAATTTATCCTGTAAGTGTTAAAATCATCTTTCATAGATTGAAAATATTTCTTTACTATTATTCTTAAAAAAAATTCAATATCACCCTCCCTCCAAGTCTAAAAGTTCTAGCTCTGGAGATGGAGCTTAAGTATTTCAGTAGGTAGAATACATCTTTGTAAGGAACTCAAATATTGTAGTAATTCAGAGACAAAACAAGAAACCTCATACCTGCTACGTTTAGAATTGATGAAGTCGTCAGGGCGGCGAACAATATTGAAGTACCATAGAAATGTCAGCATCTCTCCTAAGAATGGTATTCCCATGTAGCCTGGAGGGAGCCTTGCGCCGCTAGCGGAACGGCGGAGAATAACCGGCAGGGCATACCAAATATCATTCCACCACCACAAGAGCAGCCCTGCCAAGGGCACCATCCCCACCACCATTGCCACTGTTACTTCCATTTTCTTTCTGCTAGTTAGGCCTTGTAGTTAGCACAGAGTTTGGAATCTAATGTATCTCTTATATATAGATTTAAGCCACCTTGCTGAGTTTGGAATCTGTTGTATTTCTATATATAGATATAGCCCACCTTGAATGTTTTTTTTCACGAGAAGTACCTGCAAAAATTATTATCACATGAGGTACTTCATATTATATACTTTAAACCTAACCCCTTATAATTTTATGTTTGAATTTCTTCTAAAAGTCCTCAAATCAATAAAAATATTATCCACACTTATAAATTTATAATTGTCTCTACTTTTAACTAATGTGAAACATTGTTCGCACACCTAATAATAAAGTTATTACAACGGATTAATGAATTCACAAGGAAAAAAAAAAATTATAATCAAACCCAAAAAAAAAAAAAAAAATTATATTAGGTATCCATTCCTTATCTTTTTTTTTTTTTTAATTATCAAATGCGAACTGTCTTTGGGGTATAATTTAACTGGTGGATTAATCAATATGTTACTCGCTTTAAGCGGCAGGGTGGAAGTTCAAATTCTGATGGGAGCTTATGGTTGAATTTCGGTATGGAGCAAGTGTTGTCAGTGGGACTCTGCAGCTGAAGTTTGGTATGGAGCAATCACATTGAAAACGGCTTTTTGTGCGGGAACCTGTGATACAATTGAAACATATTTCGCGATTTATCTCTCAAAGATGCTTAAAGCAAAGGGTTTGAGTTTCAGAATATATTTTGACATAAGTTGGGATACGTGGATTATTAAAATTATAAAACAAAAAAAATATATATATATCAAATGAGAAGATCCTGGATGATTATTCTCTCCACAATGAGGCCACATCTAGACAAAGCTGCCATATGCCTTAGTTCAATTTACATTTGAAAATTAGCATCGTATTGAAATACAAAAGAGCCTTGCATATATAATAGAAACTTGGATCACATTTGGATAATTCTAATGTATTTTTTACCTTTTTCTTTTTCTCATTTTCTGTGTTTCTTTATGAATGGAGTCAGTCACCTGGCAACCGTCGGCGAGGTTGTTCTTGGTTCTATATATTATTGATATGGACAAATTAGGATGATCAGACTTCCCAAATCAGCCAATTTGTTAATTATTCTTATGTGAATTGACACCAAGTCTTGTAACAGTAAGATTTCCATTTTTCAAACTTTATGGGTTTACTTACGATTGAAATTAAGTGTTATTTTGGGTGCTTTGGGAAAATTATGTTTGGAAAAAAATGTTTTGAAAAAATGAACAAAAAAATGTGATGTATATTTAATTTTATTTTAAGAATTTATTTTAGGTTTTAATAATGATGATGTTTGGAAATATTCATCTTGAAGGGAATGTATTGGAAAATATATAGTAATATTTGATTTTTTAAAAAAAACTTAAAATAAAACCAAATATAGCCTAAATATTTGAAACTGAACTGAACACCTTTATTTCAAATGTTAATTTTTATCATAGTTGTAAATTAAAGGGTTATTTCTATTTTATTCCTCTCTACTCTTGTTGATTATGACGTTAGACTTTCAATAGTTTTATTTTATCTCATTGTACTCTTATTATGTATTGCTCTGTACTTTTAAAAATAATTAAATTATCTTACATATTATTTATAGTAAAATTACATTAAAATGTTATAAAATAATATACTTATATTTATATTGTAATAATTTTTTTAACTTACTTAATTAATACTTGATAGCCAATTCATTTGAATTTTTTTGTACATAATTTTTAATGACTATTTTTTATTAATATAGTTCCTATTAAAATTCTATATTGTAGAATATATTTTATTAGTTAATACATTTTACTTATAATTTTTTTGCTCATCATAAATATAAAATATTATTATATAGTTCTAGATAATATTTTATTAAATACGTAAAATATTACTAACCATTTTTTTATTATTAATGAAATTATCAAATTTTATAAAAATATGATTAAATATAAAAAATATTTTTAGGTTTAATATAATACTATTAAATAAATTATAAATAGTCAAATTATCATAATTTAATAGATACTATGTTAGTTTTTTTTTAAAAAGAGTCATTTTAACATTCAATTTTATTACTATAACTTGATAATAATGACTATTTTAGAATTTAATATAATTTCTATCAACTTATGATAATTTCATTAACAATAAAAATGTATTACTAATATTTACATATTTGATTGAATATTACTATTCTACAGTTTATAAATTTATAATGAATATGAAATTCACAAATAAAATGTATTAGTCACTATTACTCGATTCAAAATTCAGTACGAAAATCAATCTCATGACAAATTCTCGTCAAAACAAGCATGTCATTTAATCGAGGATTAAGGAATTTGTATCTGGTAGTAGTTTTTGTTCTCATACTTACTATCAATAAACATTCTCCAAATACATCATCTTTTTTAAGTGCTAAAAACCAAGGAACAGTGGAAGAACTTAGAGGGCGTTTGAATGAATTTACAAACTCTTTAAAATATTTTATATGATATTTGAAAATAAAATATTTGATAATATTTTTAGAAAATGAGCTCATAAGCTCTCATATAAGATATATAAATCTTATGAAATGCTTTAAAACAATGAAAAGTTTCTAACTTATTGTTAAAATTTTAACAAAACTCCCTTACAAGATATATAATTTTTTCTCTGTAATCATTTTTTGGCCTTGGTGCAGCGAATTTAAGACCGTGATTGGATGGCGTGCTATTTTTTGGAAAAAAACATGTATCTGGATCTAATTTTGGCCTTTTTTTCTAAAAACAATCTCATGAACCCCCCATTATCCCATTTTTCCTCCAAAATCTAGCATCCCAAACTCTACGTGTGGAGAAAAATCTTATTTTCAAAAACATGGGCTTTGTTTGGTGTTGTTTTGGAGAGGAAAATATCTTGGGGAAATAGATAAATGTATTTTGATAAAATGTAATGGGGAATGTGAAGTATGTTAGATTTTATTTTGAAAATAGTTAATGTGATGTATTTTTAGAGAAAGTTGCGATTGATTTCATTTCGAAAAAGAGATATAATGTGTTGTAGACTTATTTTTACATTAACTTTTGTTTAGTTAGCGATGTACATCAAACTTTCATATTATAATATATGATTATTATATTTATGTAATGATTAGAAAAAAAAATGTATTTATATTAAGAGAATGATTGAAAGATATGTATATATATTTATGATAATCCGAATATATATTTTTGTATAGCATTAATTAATTTTTTTTTTCAAATATTCTGAAGGAAGAGAAAAATATATTTTGAAGGAAAGAATTATTAAATGTACCAATCAAGCACCCACAAGTTATGATTCAAACTAAAATTAAAATATCCAACAAAATTTACCCTCAAATAGTGAAAATTTAACAATTATGCAAAAATTTATACATATAACTTCAGTATTTTCACGTCAAACGATGATAATAACGTTACGTAAAAAAATAAATAACATGACATAATTTTGAGTCGTTTGATATATAACTCCCAATATAGACATATATTATCATATTTACAGGACCAACTGTGCCACGTCTTTGAGCTACAAAACCAAAATTGCACTTTTAGCAGTTCAATGCATGAGCAATATCATCGGGGCAGGCTGACACATTCATATTACCTGAACCAACAGAAAATGAAAATACATGAAATATTTTGAGTTATTTTCTTTTCATATAACCCATACTTTTTCTTGATTTGTTTAGGCCTTTGAACATCCTAGGGATCTTTCCTAACTTACTCTCCGAGGTACAGGCTTTTTAAAAGGTCATCTGCAGTGTTTTCTCTTGACTTTTCTGATATATTTCATGTTAAGGAAAGAAGAATTTTAGCACAGAGAGAAAGGGAGAGAGATGGAAATTGGGAGCCATTCTCCATCTGCTGGTGAAGCCCATCTTTCTCCTTCTGAATCTCAATCCAAAAAGGTTGGCGGGTGGAGGGCCATCAAGTACATTCTTGGTAATCATAATGCATTTCAATTCTTACATTTGATCACACTTTTTCTTGCATGGTTTTTGTTTTGTTTTCTCGAGGAAATTAATATTTGTTTTCTTGTTTTTTTTTTTTTTGAAGGAAATGAGTCGTTTGAGAAATTGGCATCGATGAGCCTAGTGGCCAACATAACGGTGTATCTACGTACCAAGTACAACTTGACTGGTATACTTTTGGTTAATGTGGTCACGATATGGTCGGGTACAACAAATGTCTCATCGATAGTGGGCGCCATTGTTTCCGATGCCTATTTAGGACGATTTCTCACTCTCCTCTTTGGCACCATCTTTTCGCTATTGGTATGACCGTCTATCTTATAATCCTTCAATTCTCTAAGTTTTGATTAATCTTTATGTTTTCTGATTTTGGAGGATGTAATGTGAATGGATCTGACCTAATATGTACTTCATATCTCTTTATATAGTGTATGTCTCTCTTACACAGATTTAGATGGCTGAATTACTTGAAACCTAGACAAGGAGTAGTATCTCCTCCCCCTCCCCCTCCCCCTCCCCCCCCCCCCCCAAGGAAATCAAGAATTCCTTTTATATATCATGGAAGAAGCAACAAAACATGAAAAATAAAACTTTTATATGGCAATAAGAATTTTTGAGAGAAGGGCCCCAAAAATGATCTTAAGTGTGACAAACTAGCTAGTCAGTCCATCAATAATAAACAATTCATGAGAAAATGATATCTTAGAACTTACAAAAACAGTACTAAGTCAATAGTCATTAACACTGGTACAAGGATTTTGGTGAGAAAAGAAAAGAAAATGTTAATGAAAATAATTTTGGTTGTTTAATAGTTGTGGAATATAATTAGTTTGAGAAAACTTAAAGAAAAATTTCATAGGAAAAGTTTATTTTCCTCGCAAAAATGTGAGGAAAATGAGAGAAAAACACACAATGAAATAAAGTATTTGCTCATTATTTCTCATAAATAACCCCACAAACTCGGGATTTATAAATTTTTATGTTTTTTTCCTCTGTCCCCACATTTTTCTTTTCTCATCAAGATTCTTGAACCAACAGAACATAACTCTATAAGACTTCAAAAGATTATTTGATCAGCATTTTCTTATGTAAAGCTACAAATATTGCCCATTTTCCTCTGTGGCCAGGGTATGGGAGCTATGACTTTAACTGCACGTATACCTGAACTAAGGCCTCCATCCTGCCAAGAGCAATCACTCTGCATTCAGCCCCACAAATGGCAGTTGGCTTTCCTGTTCACCAGCCTTGGACTAATAGCTATGGGTGCAGGTGGGATTAGGCCATGTAACATTGCCTTTGGAGCCGACCAGTTTGATACAAACACCGAAAAGGGAAGAGCCCAGCTCGAGAGCTTCTTCAATTGGTGGTACTTTTCATTCACAATCGCCCTCGTTATAGCACTGACTGGGGTTGTCTACGTTCAGACAAACATCAGCTGGGTGATAGGCTTTGCTATTCCTACAGCCTGCCTTGCAATATCGATCACAATCTTCTTAATCGGGCGCCATACTTATGTATACAAGAGGCCCCAAGGGAGTGTGTTTGTGGATATGGCAAAGGTGATTGTGGCTGCATTTAGGAAACGAAAGATAAACTTGAAATTGGGCGATGAGCATTCTTATCATGACCCTGCAGGGGACTTGGAGTGGGAAGCACGTAAATTGATCAAGATCGACAGGTTCAAGTGCCTTGACAAGGCTGCTCTGATAACTGATCCTACTGAATTGGATGCACAAAGCATGCCTGTGAATAGCT
This sequence comes from Paulownia fortunei, assembly GCA_019321725.1. Classification (NCBI taxonomy): domain Eukaryota; kingdom Viridiplantae; phylum Streptophyta; class Magnoliopsida; order Lamiales; family Paulowniaceae; genus Paulownia; species Paulownia fortunei. The sequence goes on from CM033118.1 coordinate 17,243,841, forward strand.
GGAGGTTGTGCAGTGTCCAGCAAGTGGAGAACTTGAAGTGTTTAGTTGGGATTGTACCCGTATGGATCGCAGGCGTCGGGTGTTTCCTGGTGATGGATCAGCAGAGCACATTTGGTGTCCTGCAAGCAATCCAAATGAACAGATCAATAGGGAGTCATTTCAAAATTCCACCAGGTTGGATGGGGATATCATCAATGATTGCTCTCTCCATTTGGATTCTCCTTTATGAGCAACTATACATCCCCATGGCTAAGAAAAACTTGAAAAGGGATTCAAGGCTAACAATGCGGCACAGAATCAGTATCGGGATTATCATGTCGATCCTTTGCATGGTGGTGGCAGGGTTCATTGAGAAGAGACGTCGAACATTGGCCTTAAGACAAGGCTCGTTTGCCTCGCCTCTTCATGTAGTAGTCCTCTTGCCTCAGTTCTCACTCTCTGGCCTAACTGAAGCTTTTGCTGCTGTTGCTTTAATGGAATTCTTCACTAGACAATTGCCAGAGAGCATGAGAAGTGTCGCCGGCTCAATCTTTTTCCTCAGCCTGTCAGTTGCAAGCTATTTAAGCTCCCTAATTGTCAACATCATGCACTCTGTCACAGGAGGAAAAGGAAAAACACCATGGCTTGGGGGCCATGATCTTAACCACAATAGGCTTGACAACTACTATTACATCGTTGCGGTTCTTGGAGCCATCAACTTGATATACTTCACTTTCTTTGCTAGCAAGTATGTACCCTTTGGCGAAGATGTCAGAGTGGGAGGAGAATTGGAGTTGGAGAATTCCGGGGCATCACCGAGAAAGTGATCTTCAATTCCCTCTTTTTTTATACTTTTTGGAATAGGTTGTTCCATTAGGGCTAGCTTACCAGAGTACTTGCTGAAGCTCTTCCAGTGCGTAAATACAATTCAATAATATGGAAGATTGCTTGGTTTTGTTTTGTTTTTTTCATTTATTTATTTTTTTTGGTTTTTTTTTTTTTTGATTTTTTTTTTTTTTGAGACAATTGAATACCATATTGATACTTAGCATGGGTTATGTGAAAACAAGGTTAAATGTTACGCGAGGATGTACGGGGAACCATATTAAATCACCAGTTAAGGGCGGATAGATCGTCCACACAGTTCTAGTACCCATTTCTTTTAAGGCTGAGCTTAATAGGAGCAAGGGGTTCACTTTTTAATGCTCCTCAAGAATCTGATGCTTCGCTTATGAGCGAGGTTATAAACCAAGTACCAAAGATCACCTACCTTGATTGAATTGGGATTCGCCCTCGCCATCAAAAGTCTCATCCTTCCAATTTTTATATCTTTAGATTTGATAATAGAGTTGTCCAACATTGAAAACCTCCTTTCTATCTTTGATGGGCATGAATTCAAAACAGGCTAAATCCAAAAGTCAATTTAAATTATGAGTCAAAACAAAGACAAATTTCGATAAGACAATTTCATGAGGTCCACAAATTAATATACAAAGTTGGACTATAATACTCTGGTTAAACTCATGGAGCCTAAAGGTCCAAAACCATAAAAACTCTCCTATTAGTACTATAAATATCTTTAGCCATTATTATCAAAAGATACGAAATCAATTACACATTTAACTATTCTCATGTTTTTTAGTTTTTATTGACTTGCTCTAAAACTAACTTAAGCATGGAGGATTTTCATCGAATCAACTCCTACCTCTTCTAATGATATTTTGTGTACCTTGAGTTTCAACTAAAATTTTCAAAAAGTGGAATAGTCACGTCAATTTTATATATCTCAACTTATTCCACTTTCTTGGCAAGCGGGATGATCTCATACATAAAATAAAATTCTGAATTTGATAAACTAAAACTCACTCAAATCACATGTTCGTCTCATCATGGAGTGAATAGTAGTCAAATAAGCGCATCACCAATCATGCTTCTATAGCTATAGCTCTAGATATAGAGATTCGAGTTGGGGGGGGGGGGGGGGGGAATAAAACTCCATGGAAAATCCACAAATATATCAAAATAACTTCAACTTAAATTACGGAAACTTCAATCACTAACATGCTGTAAAAAGACATTCACACTGAATGGAGGTAGCCCAACTCTAGTGATGTAATCTATTTATATTTGAGCCGAACTATATGCAAGTTGAAAAAGATTGTATTTGAGCATTTAAATTGAACCCAATTTAAAATTTGCCAATGAGCCTGGATTTCATTGAAATTAAGCACATGTCATCATAGTTAATTCTAAAATTATGTTTATTTCCTCTTAAAAGTCAATTGACGTTCAAAGTCTATAACACATTTGAATATTACTCCATCTACATGTTTTCGTCTTATGTTTTTTTTTATAGTGAAAGTTTAAAAATATTTGAATTTGTTTTGGGTGTTTTGGCTCAATTTAAAATCATCTAATACTTAAATTTAAACAAGCTCTCAAAAAATATTATTAAAATTTGGTTGAATGTAATGCATACTAGAACTTTCACATGAAGCCCGTATATATAAGAATCATTTAGTTAAGTGAGTAATAACTCAACTTTTTATTAGATTGGATAAGAGTTCATTCTTATCTCAGTTATGATCAAAGTGTTAGAGTAGTACTTGATGTGTCAATATTTTTGACCGTTCTTATACTTTTGCGAATCATTTTTATTTATATTAATATCATTTAAATGACAATGTTTATCTTAAATTCATCATAAGAATTAGATAAAGTTCTTAGATCACACATAGCTATGGGGCATGGTTCCACATATGATGGTGATCGTGGAATATGGCTCTAAAGCTGTGATCTTAAAACGTTCCAAGTTGAGGATTAATGAAATGGGATATCATTGATCTCATTGAAACTTGCGCATACGATGTAGGTTCGAAAGAAGAATGCCTCATTCCATAGGTATTGGTGTGGAGACACTAGTACATGTATGTGGGTGCTTGTTGGGAACAAGTACACTGAACAACCCCACCTGAAAATTGCCAATTAGAAATATTCTATTGTCGAATGAGAATTTTTTCATTACGATAGTGCAAGAATTAGTCATTGGACTTGAGGTACAATGGTAACCTTATGCATGATATGTTGTACTTTGATATATTTTTCGATTGCATGACAATCACAAGGAATTTATATTGGGTGTAACATCTTCATGTAGGAGATTCATGAGTGGCTAACAAATGATCCATCACCTATTTAGATGAATAGGTGAATCTTCTATGTATTCCATTGTACTTGACTCTAAAATCATTGACCAAGGTTGGATGAAAATTAGACGTGGGGTTTTTTTAATTATTTATCATCGAGTCAAGCTATTAGGAATGGAAACATAGTTATTGAGCTAATGGGGTTTCGATTTGACATCCATGTCCTGGGTTCAATCGGGAGATTAGATAATGGAAGAACCGTACTTGCATGGTATTCGTAATTGAAATAGGTTCGCACATTCACATTATACTAGAAGTCATGATGCATTGCTAGATGTTTTTCATATCTTGTGGGTTCTTGAAATTAATGAGTTAATTTCAAGATAATTAATTAATTGGATTAATTAATCAGAATAATTAATTATTCAATTAAGTCACAAGAGTTATGAGCTCACGATTAGTTTAAAGTGAACCTAAGGGATCACACACAAAATTTGGACAAATCCATTTCTACCTTAGAAATTAATCCAAGTGTTGGATTAAATTAATTAATGTGATTAATTAATGGGGTTAAATTAATTCATGTGTAGAATTAATTTAATTAATTAATTAGATTAATTGATTGGACCTAATTTGATTAAAAAGTCCAATTGGAACATTTAATTAATTGATTGGATCAATTAGGTAAAATGGACCTAATTAATTAAATAAATTAATTTAATTGATTGGATCAATTAAAGTAGAATTTAATTGATTATTTAGGCCTAAGTCCATTAAGTGTGGGCATGTAGGAAGCCCATTAGGAAATTGGATTGGAAATCCAATTTTTAGAAAAAGTTGAATTGAGAATTCAATTTCTATGAGGCAATAAGGAAAAGGAAAAGTGCTTATGGAATAAGGAAACCTTATCAAAAGAGTTGGAGATAAGAAAGGAAGAAGAGTCCTATATAGAAAGAACTTATGATAGTTTTGATTGAAAATCTTCTTGAATATTTTTATGGGGATTTTAATTGCAGATTTTTGTGAAGAAAAATAGTTTTCTTTCATCCCAAAAATTCGTCTCTCCTTTCCTTTCAATCTCCAAAAGTTCACCAATATTTTATCTAATTTAATTCTTAATTTAATTGTTGAATTAAAAATTAAATTAAACACCTAAAACACTAATTGTTAGTGTGTTCTTGTTCTAAACAAAATTATTTTGGAATAGAATTATCGAATCGAAAACTACTATTATAAGATTCGATTGCGAGTGGGAATCCAATGTGTGGATACCGTTAGAGGGATAATATTTGAGATCCTAAAAATGAATCAGATTTCGATCAAAGGGGTTTTGAATTAAAGAACATGAAGATACTTTAATTTAAGGATAACGATTTGAATCGTTTCAATTCCTATATCAGACAGAGTGCAAATCAATATAAAAGTTTTTGAAATGTTTTTACTTTAATTATTAAAAAATACACAAGTGAATAATCGCGAAAGAATTATAGGATTTATTTTAATTATATATAATATAATATATATTTATATTTTTTAAAAATTTTAAATTTTATTATATATATATTTTTTGAAATCGTGCGAACCCAATACAAAGGTCATGTCCTACTTAGGCTCAACCTTTCCTAGTGTTTGGGTATTCGAAAATCATCAACCTAATGAAATCCTAGGTTAGGATGGACAATCAAGATTTGCCCATCCTAACCTTGTTCATCGATCTTTGGCCTCTGTCATTGGGCTTTTTCGTCCTGTCAAATCCCTACACTTGACCTGTCACCTTTCTACTAGTTCGCCCTAATTAAGCCCAATTTCTTATGGCAAATGTTGAAAATTGGTTTAAAATTTTAGTTTTGACCTATTAATCATTTAAGTGGTCTAATTTAATGATTATGATAAATTTTTTGTTTAATTTAATCTACTAATTGTTTAAAATTAATTTTAGGTGAATGAAAAATTAAATTAAAAGTGACGTTTGAATTAGAAAATAATGGAAAGGTGAAAAGACATTAATGTAGCAGTGAAAATTGAGAAAACTTCAAACCACTTTGTAATATCCAACTGTAATACTTGGATTTGGAATTAAGGAGTACTAGTAGTTTCTGAAAGGGAAACACCTAACATTTTACTGAGTTTGGGTCTACACTTGTAAAAGAGTAAGAATGTGTATATATCTTTTTTTACAAATTTTAATTTATTCTAAGTGGCACAACAATTGGTTTAATTTATTTTAAATACGTCTGCCACAACTATTGGTATATTAAAATGCACCATGTGTCAGTTGGTTGTAGGAAAGCCATGAGTGTTGGTTGAGTTAGTATCACTCTTTCCAATAGTCATGTCTTGTCAAATACTAAACTCTTCAATGTTAATAAGTAGGCCTCTTTAATTGGAGAATCATTTAATTTTTTTCCTGTATTTCCTCTCATCTGTATTCAAGCATTTAAAAAATATTTTTTCTATAATATTTCTTTTTAGTTCTTTTAAGGAGAGCTCAAAACTTCTGTTTGATTTGTTGTTTTGAGATTTTAAGTGCTGCTATTTTAAAAAATGATGATTGTATCTTTGGAGACAAGTACTGAAGATCCATTAGCACTAATGCGTGGTAATTCTATTTTAAGAAAAAATAGTTAAACTCTCTTGCCTCAATCAAAATTTAATTTTTCTAACTATTACTTGTCCAGATTTTTCCAACCATCTAAAATTACACACCATCTGGGACATATTTATCCAACAGATTGTTTCATTAGGACTAGCTTATGTGAGTACTTGTTAAAGCTCTTCTTAGGGCTCTAAACAAACCAAGCTACTCGTGAGCTATTTGAATCTCGACTCGAAAAAACTTCATTTGAGATCGATCGTTAACTTTAATGAGACGAGTTCGGACTCGATTCGAGCTCGAAAATTTTATCGAGTTGAGGTCGAACCTAATAGTATTTGGGTCGTTAGCTCGCGAGCTCGAGTTCGGCTCGTTTACATGCTCGCAAACCTGTTCGCGAGCTTGAACTCGAGCTTGGCTCATTTATATGCTCGTGAGCCTGCTCGTTTATATGATCGCGAGCTCGACTCGTTTATATACTCACGAACTTGTTTGCAAGCCTGACTCATTTAATAAGTTCACAAACATGTTCGTGAGTGGCTCGTTTAGAAGTTCGATAATAGGCTCGTTTAGAAGTTCGATAGTAGGTTCGATAAAATTATAAAAATTTTAAATATAAAGTTTTCCAATGGAATCGAACATAATACCTTTGAAGAAAAGATGAAAACTCATACCATTGAACCAACTACATTTTTATATAATCAATCATATTAAAATCTTTTTTAAGGACTAGCATAATCAATAAATAAAATTTAATACAAATATTATAATAGTATATTTAGAATAATTAATTAAATAATTATATATAACTAAGATAATTCATAAAATAAGAATACAAATTTAAAATAATTAATAAAATTAAGCTAATCAAATAAAACCAACTCTTAGAATGATTTATGAAACATTTAGAGTATGATCTACTTGAAATTAATAAATTTTGTACATTTAGAGTAATTAAGAAAAAACTCAATACTAAATTATAAGATGATAAATTATAATAGACTTAATAGTCAACTAAAAATTTTATATACTAACTACACTTTACATCATTCATAAAAATTTCAAGTTAATAATAATAAACTTAGTATAATAAGCATAATTTAATAATATACTATAGAACCTTGATTTAAAATAAAAACTAATCAAATATCATACTTTAAGATAATACATTTAGATTAAAATTAGTTAGAAGATTAGATAGTTGTTTCACTTTAAAATTTAAAAAATAGAAATATATAATAATATACTTAGTTTAATCAACTAAAATTTAATTCCAAATCTTAGGATGATAAACTATAATAATAAACTAAAATTTTATATATTAACTATATTTAAAATAATTAATAAACTAAGAACTTCAATTAATAATAATAAGTGTAGATTAAAATATAAAATAAATAATTAAATTTCAACTTAAGATAATTATAATAAAATTAAAATAAATATTAGTAATATGTATAGTTATAAGGACAAAGAAATTAAATCTTTATGTTAAACGTAGTTATTTGATTTAACAATTTATAGAATAAAGCTAATAAAATATATAAGTATTATAATTAACTAAATTCTATGTAGTTTAATATATCTCATTACACTAGTTATGATAAATATATAAGCAATCATTAATAACTAATTATATCATAAATAAAGATAATATTATTCAATTAATAATATTATTCTAGTGATTCGCTGTGGTAAGAATACATTTCATAATATATACCTTCTGAAAAATCCCCAAAAGTAAATTGTTTCTCATCTATAATAATAATAAGTGTTTCATTGATTATTTGATTCAACTCCAAGTGTTATCTTCATTATTTGTATTTATACTATTATTGGTAAGTGTATACTTTTATATATTTTATATCAATTTCACTATGTCTTCCTTACTTTATTCTTGTTAATATTAGATTTTTATTAATGTTTTGTGTATGATAGGAATTTGGGGATCAAGAGATAAAAAATGAATCAAAACGAAGTTGAAACAAACATTTTTGGACAAAATCTCATTGGCATGGTGTCACTATGGCAAGTTTTGTATTTTGAGCATAACTTTATGATCCAAAGTTCTATTGACCTGATTCTTGACTTTTTGGAAAGATAAGTTATATATCTACAACTTTGATGTTGGCAACTTATCTCATTTCAATTGATTTTAAAGAAAAAACTTCTAGATGTGGTAGTTTTTGTATTTTTAGCATAACTCTTTCCACATATATCATATTGAGTTGATTCAGGTGTCTATTAAAAATCAAGATATGTAACTACAATTCATTAGAAGACATAAAAGACTAATTCAAATTAGAAAGAGTTCAAAAATAGCTTATAAGAAGAACAATCAGAGCTGCAGCGCCAAGATGATAGAAAGTTTGGAGCCACGGTACCAGTTGGACAGAATGTTTGGAGCCGCGGCCCCAAAATCAGAGCTGTGGTACCAGTTCATTTTGGCTGAGATAGACAGTTTGGGGTTGATCTAGATGAGTTTTCTACATGAGTTTTAATGCTTTCAATTAGTTGGCCACTAATTAAATGTTATTGTTTGAATTTATTTATTTGGTGTTTGACAAAATACCTCAAAACATTTTATATGAACTGCATATATCAAACATTTTCATGTATGTATGTCAAATCTATTCTTCTTGTTCCATTCATAACCAGATAATTGGGTATAAAGTTTTGTTAGATTTCATTATTTTTAAATACTGTGTAAATGGTTATTCCTAATCTAAATCCAAAGCCAATTTGTTAGAAGTTGTAAATTGGGTGTAAGTGGTGATCCGTCAGAGGTAGCAAGCTTGCTGCCTCTGTTACATCTTGCTATGTCACAGAGGCAGCAAGCTTGTTTTTTGAGTTCGTGGATTCAGTTATTTCAAAACCCCTTATCTAACATGTAATTATGCTTCTATTTTTGTACTTGTTCATACTCTTGTTCTTCACCACTGACATTTGATTATAACGCCTTCACGAAGATTATCACACATACAAAATAGCTCCAAACATGTCAACTTCAAACACATTATCAACTCATGATTTGACCACAAGTTTGCACTAGGAGGAGTTCAACCAAGTATAAATAATACCAATGAAGCAAGTCAAAGCAAGAATATCTATCAACTTGAGATCATTGAAGATGAGAACAGTCTGTATGCTACGAAGAAAAGAAAACGCACATCACAAACATGGATTGACTTTAAAGAGGTTACTCTTCCGAATGGGACAGTGAAAGTTGAATGTATTCATTGCAAACATCAGCTGACGAATAACAAGAGTGCTATTACAATTTATTTTCTTAGGCACCTCAAAGGCTGTGTGAGAAAGCAGATTAGTGAGAAAGAACAGAAAAATATTAGTCTCACTATGACTATAGTACTTATTATATGTTTGTTGATTATTAAGTCCTCATTTTTTTCTTAATTGGGGTATTGTGTTGGATTTTGTAGGGCGTTTGTAATTATAGGAGATTATGGTGGGTCTTGTAGCTGTTATCATATGAAATTCATGGTGGGTCTTGCAACTGGTATTGCCTTATTAGAGGGATAAACTTGAGAATGTTATTGTTGCACAAAATTTGATATAAAACATATTTGAAAGTAGATTTTTTTGTTTCTTGTTTTATAACATTTTGTGTTTGGCTTAAAGTTTCTGTCAACTTACATTAAGGTCTCCTCCATAGTTATATCATTTCTTTTTGTTTTTTTCAGCAATATTAGCTCTTTTGTGCCTTTGATTTTAATTTTAAGTGATTGCATTAGTTTTTGCAGGTGTTGTTTTCTATTTTTTGAAATGAAATATGTTTATCAAACTTGAGTTCGAGCTCGATTGTTTGTTTAACGAGCTCGAGTTCAATTGTACGCTCGAACTTGAGCTCGATTGTATGCTTAACGAGCTCGAGAAGCTCGTTTAACATACTAAACGAGTCATTTTCAAATAGAGCACGAGTCGTTCGCAAGTTTAATAATTTTCAAACAAACCAAGCTCAAGTTTAATTATAAAAGTTCGAATCGAGCTCGAGTCTATGATAAATTTAAACGAGCCGAGCTCTTCTAGCCTGTAAATGCAATTCATAATATAGAAGATTACTTGTTTCTTTCATTTATTTATTTATTTATTGAGAGAATCAAATCCCATATTGATTCTTAGCATAGAATATCTGAAATGTTAGAGTGTTACCTATGGAGATATAAAAAAAATAGCTCCAATTGTTAAAGAACTAATTCAAATCAAAATGTTGTAAATGGCCCTATTGGCTTCAGCATGAATGAATCAGGTTACAATCACTAAAACTAAATTGCCTAGTGCTACTTGAGACTGTCAATCCATGAATGGAGCTGGTCCAACCATGATATTCTGGTGTATTTTTACTTGAGTCCAAACCATATCCGAGTTGAATAAAATTGAATTTAAGCATTCAAATTAAACTCAATGAATCTACAAATTAAACTTGAGTTTTCAGTAAAACTTAGTACAAAATGTCAAGAAAATGGGCAAACATTTTTGGACAAAAACGAAGGGTGTCTAATATTAGGCAATTGTCAATTAAGGTGTTTATCTTAATTTTTTGCTTAAATTTCACCCACTCATGTTTTTTGAAACCTATATAAACCCCTCTAACTCTCATTTGTATAGCATCCCAAAATTAGAGAATTAAAGAGAATTTGAGAGAAAAGCTTAACATAAAGCTTGTGAAAGAATTGTGAAGAAAAATTCTTGTATAAGTTGTGAGTTGTAAGTGTTGTAAATACTTGTATTTTTTCTCCCTTTAGTAAAACGATCTGCATCAGGTTCGGAGACATAGACACAATTGGCCGAACTCCATTATCAAATTTGTGTGTTATTTTCGTTCTCACTAATCTGATTTGTTGAAAATTTTCATAATTTCCCAACACAAAATACCCTGGATATAATTCAAATTAAGGATCTGGCATTAAAGTTAATCTTAGGTTTACTTTTGTCTTGAAAATGAATTCTAAATTTACTTGTTTTACTGAAGAAATCTTCAACACAAGTATTAAATGTTGAGTAGAGTGACAAGGCAAAAGCAATAAAATTTTGAAGGAATTGTAAAATTAATCTTCAAGTTTCAAGAAACGAAGAATAAATTTTCAAAGATGCAAAAAATACTGTAATTTTATTAATTATAACTGGAAAATTTACAACTAATATTTATACAGGTAGCTTTTCATATCCTAATTGGATTTTAGCCCTTGTAACCTAGTCCTAAAAATGAATATGGCTCTCATAAATTATTCCTAACCAATGATAACTCTTTTAAACTAAACTAATAAGACTTTGGCTCAATAATAATAAAAGAAAATACTAAAGTTCATCCAATAAACAAAAAAAAAGTGACTAAAAGTGACTAAAAGTGGTATTACTTGTAATTCCTTCCAGATTAAAAAAATAATAATAATATTTTTACATCCCAAATTATCACAAAAATCATTAGCTTCTTGTCGTGCATCATCATACTACCCCACTTAAATAAAACTCATTCTCGAGTTAGTCTTTGAATACAACAGTTTATTATCTTAATAAACTCGAAAAAGAATTATCAAAACCCAATAAAACACTCTTATCATCTGAAATGCCAACAATATAATTGAATATTTCCAGAAATGTTTTTAATCATGTGACAGACTCCACCACTTGCTTGGACAAAATCTCACTTTTATTCTGTATATTGCATAACTCCTCCTTAAACTGATCTGAGCAAAATAGGGACATTATCAGTATTGTTTTGGAATCTCTTTTACATTAATCATCAATTCAGTTTCATTAGTGCCTTTTATGTATGATTTTCCCCTTTTTAAAACTTTAGGGTTCTTCATTGACAGGCTTAGCATATGGGTTCTTGGACTGGCTAGCTTGGGTAGGGTTTGCTAGTTATCTGGATTGGTAGCTGGTTGAAAGGGTTTTTAGGACTCTGGAGATTGGAGATAGGGTTGATTGGGCCTTTCCCCAAGTACTTGAGGCTTGAAATTTTTATGAACTGAAACAGTTAGATTGAGTTAGTATAGGGGAAATTAGTGTCAAGAAAATGGTCAATCATTTTTTGTAAAAAATGAAAAGTGTCTAATTTAAATAATTGTCAATTAAAGTATCTAACTTAATTTTTTGTCTAATTTCTATCAATCTATTTTTTTTTAAGTCTATGTAAATCCCCATAACTCTCATTTGTAGTGCATCCCAAAATTAGAGAATTAGAGATAGTTTGAGAGAAAAGTTTAAGAGAAAGTATGTGAAAGAATTTTGTGAAGAAAATTTTTTTGTGTGGGTTGTGAGTTGTGAGTATTGTAAACACTTTGTATATTTTCTCCGTTTAGTAAAACGATCTGCAGCATGTCCCGAGACGTAGGTATAATTGATCGAACTCTGTTATCAAATTTGTGTATGTTATTTTCGTTGTTATTTCGCACTCTCACTCGTCTGATTTATTGGGAATTTGCATAATTTCCCAACAATTAGATCTCAAGTTTTCTGGCTAGATAATCCATCGAAAAAGCATGCCACCTGCTGCTGATTATCACAATATAGAACGGAAGCAATATAATTTTGAAGGAATTAAACAACTATCTTCAAAGAATAAATTTTCAAATATGCAACAAACATGCAGTAATATTATTCAAGAAGAATAATAATTTTAACTGAAAAAATTACAACTAATAATTCTAATACGGAGGGGTTTGTGCGTATATATAGAGGGTATAATTCATTTTCTCTACAAGAAGCCTTTTAAAGTCGTGAGAACGAACAATATCTTGTAACGAGAAATTTGCTCATTCCATACCGCATTAAATAACATTGTTTGTGGAAACAATTTTTCATGGATTGGAACTCTTCTAACCTCATCTTGAAAAGGATTAGGAATCTAATGAATTATTCTTTGACTAAATTTAACTCTGTTAAACTAAACTTAATAAGAGTTTGACTAAAGAATACTAAAATTCGTCCAAAAACATAAACACAAAATAGAAAGTGACCAAAAAGCGATTAAAACGACTAAATTCTGACTTAAAATAATTTCAACAGCTTTGTTGTTGTACACGTCATAAACCTTAAAAAGAACTCCATGCGTGCATATGGTGCGACTTATAACTCTTTTTGAATTAAAAGTAATAATACGTCTCAAATAATTATGAAAGTCATCGACTTTTTATGCTACATTATGGAATCATTTTGCCTCGTACTTATTTTTATTTTATATTTTTCATATTCTCAATTTTTTCACCGGTGAAAATTTTGTAACACGGACCAAACTGCTATTAATTTGAAGTTGGTAAAAAATTAGAGTCAAAATTGACGGACAAAAAAAACAAAGGAAAAGGAATAAGTGAAGTTGGGTTTTACGAAAGTAACTTCTTAGAAGAATATTCATTAAAGATTTGGTTCATTGTTAGCAATCGTTAAAATCAATGAGCAATTAGTGGAGTTATTGTGCTGATCATGTCTTATCTTTATTAATCAAGACGTGTCCAAGATTATACGGTCTAATTTTTTTTAAAATTTTTTTAATTTTTTTTATACTTAAATTCTCAAATTACGCTAAACTAAATTGTGGGACCCCGAAACACGTGTCCTACAAACTTGGAGTAGGTAAATCGTGGGATATGACTCAATTGATTTTCAGTTTCCCTCCTGAACTGTACACTTTTTCGCACAAGGAGTCGATTCCAAAATGATTGCATCATACCAAACTCCAGTCGCAGAATCTCACTGTCAGTACAGTGATTGCTTCATCCCATCAGAATTCGAATCTCCACCCTATTGTTGGAAGCAAGTTGCATGTTGATTGTTCTACCAGTTGAGATATGCTTCGAAGACAATTATATTTATTTTTTGTTAACATTGTTATTCGTTAAAAATGAGTTAGTTATTAATAGTTATATTTTATTATTTTTTGATTTCTTAAGTAAATAATATAATTAATTGGTTCAATAATGAAGTATTTTTTCTTTATATTTCAGCATAAAGTCATTTTTTCTACCCTTTTGTTACATTGATTTATTTTTTTATATAGTTTGATATTATATAACTGTCAAGGTTGTAAATATCCTTTTGTTGCTTAATATTGTACGATTTTTTTAAATATTGATATTCGATTTTCCATTATCGCAATAAAAATTAATTAATTAATTAATTTAGTAACAATACCAACTAGATATCCAACTAGGAATTAAGGTAGTGCATGGTACGTGGGAATTGGGATAAGTCAATTACCACTATTGTTTGAAGAATAAATTTCAAGTCATCCCCATGATCATGGGCACAGCGGTAAGGTAAGACGATTGGAATTTGCGGGAACCACATACCTAGATTGAATATTATTTTGAACATGAAGATTGGAGTGAATAAGTGATTTTTTCATTTTCAAGAAGGGTTATCGAATCCTAGTTATTTTGAACACGAAGATTGGAGTGGATAAGTGATTTTTTCATTTTCAAGAAGGGTTATCGAATCCTAGTGAATATAGAGGTTATGACGCGTCTGTATTGCTTTTCCAATGATTCCTACCGCATAACGTAAAGAGATGTATGTTAGATAGGTTAATTTAATCGAATGTCCTGCTTCGATCGTATATAGATTATAACTGTATCTGTCTTTACCTTGAGGTCGAATCAGATAAAAGACCGGCTTCTTTCAAAATTAATCGGGATCAAACTTGGAGCTTGGATTATCAAAAAAATAAAAAGAATAAACTTCAAGGCTTTCCAGTGATTATTTGAGGAATAAGTATGCGTGTTTAAATGGAATAATTTAAAATAATTTTAAATAATTCTAATCATGAAAATTTTAAATTCATTATAAAATAGTTTTCTATATTATAAAAAAATGATACATAAAAAAATTTAAAATAAATTATATTTTTACTTCTTAATTATTTCTTTACATTTGTGTTTTATCCACACGTCTATCAATTCATATATTATTCATTTCTTTATTTTTGGATCAATTTTTTTCCACCATAAACATAATAAAAAGTTATAATTTATTCATACGTGTGAAAAATTACCTTTCCATATCTTATTTTACTAACTAGGATTATGAGAATGCAAATTATAGTTTAAAAATGATTGTTTTTCTCCTAAATTTAATATGTTTCATTCATTTTTCATAAAGATGAAAAAAAAAGGATTAATTCATAATTTTCAAAAAAATTAAATTTTTTATTCATATCAACATTTATTTTATAAATATTCTTAATTAAATGCCTAACTATGTCAAATTTATAAAAAATATGATGTCAAGAAAAAGACGACTGATTAAATTTAAAAATATGAAAGATACGAAATACATAAAAATTCAAAACATTCCATTGCCACCATTTTTTTAATATAAATGTAAAATTTTTAAAATTTTCAATTCACATGCAGTATTAAATATTGATCGATGTTGATTGAAAGATACTTACATTTATGACCATTGTCATGTGAACATATCGCTTTTAATCCATTTTATATAATATAATGCAAGAGTGAATGCAAGAGTGATTGATTCGGACATGGGTAATTAATTATGTTAAATAGCAATCATCTCATATTCATTACAAATGCTTTTGTAGAATAATTTCATAAATTTCGTACTTGTGCTTATTCAGATTATTTGCGCATTTATTTTCATTTTTTTTTAATAGTTTATAACAAAGCGATAAATTCTTTTAAATTTTAAATTAAGAGAGTGCGAAAAAATGATCACAACACGAATAATAAAAAAAAATGGAGGAAGTGAAAGGAACACTCAACAAGAGAAGTCAAAGTGGTGAGAAACTTAAATTGTTAAATTGAAATTGTGAGTTGTTGATTATATATAATGACATAAATTTGTATACAATTCATTTTATGATATTTATTTATAAAATTCAACTGTTTACACTATATATATATATATATGAAAAAAAATACTTATCTTTTTTAAATAAAGAAAAAATTAAAAAAAAAATATCATAAGCTCAAAAGACAGAAATAACTTTTCATAAACGTCTCTTCAATTTATTTGGCACTATCATATACTATAAATTATGACAAATACTTGATTTGTCAATATTAGGCCGACTATAGAAAGAATGATTTTTTCGATTAAAAAAAAAAAAGAAGAAAGGGCAAACACGACCCGGCTTCTCTAGTGAACGCATCATCATAAGCATCTTACATGGAACAAAAATCAACTTGTCCATTGTGCATTCTTGAAAGTTCCAACCAATGGCAGGTAACTAAGCACACGATTCAGATTGGATTTTCAAGTCCTTTTCAAATCACTCCAACTCATATTTAACGAAGTCTAAAATGCAAAGTATTTAGCAAAACATTATATTGGTTCGTTAAATAAGAGTGATGTAGTATAGATTCAAATTTTCACACGTCAATTTCTCACGAGCTTCTAATTTTTAGATGAGTTTTTGTTTGTGACACACACAAGTCATTAGGATATCGAGCTTACCCCAGCGAAAACCCTCTAACACTCAAAGTAGTAATAGAGAGAAAATTCAGGAAATGAAAACTTGAGAGTGTTTTCTCACAAAATGAATTTCTTATCTTGATCAAATGGATAAAGGGATATTTATAATATTTTTTTATGGGTTCAAGTCCCTCAAACCTTAAGTCATTCGTAATTGGGTCTCTTTTTGCTGGGTTTGAGTGTTGAGGGATGTATGTGTACATCGTGCGCTCATAAAACTAATTGAAGTGAGACATATTATTAGATTGTTCGAATTATCTTGATAGATCTTATATGTTTGGGTCATATGAGATATCTTATTGAATTTTGTATGCTTGGGTTATATCTCGTCAAGGAGGCATCAAGTGTTCAAAAAATATACCCACTACTAAAAAGGTTCATAAAATGCATTGAAACATGGTGCAAAATGAGAATTGAATTTATTTTAGTCATTAAAGGGTGCTTGAGTGAGCTTATAAATTTTTAAAATATCCTAAAGTATTTTGGTAAATTTTTTAGGAAAGAAGTATATAAACTCTCAAAATCAAATGTTACGATCGTATAAGTTTCTAACTTATTTTTAAAATCTTAGTTTTTAATTATGACCATATTAATTACAAATTATTATTATTAAAATCATATAAGTTTCATGATTTTATTTAAATACTTTACAGTGTCATTTTTAAAATAAGATTTATAATTTTTTAAATAAATTTACCCCCTCATCCTATTAGTTTGACCGACTGGTCAATGATTCAATTTTGTTTCTTAGCCACTAGAGTTCAAATCTAATGGGGGCTAGGTCACAAGGATTTTCCTTGTGGCCTCCTCTAAGGAGCTGACTCAAGATGCATGATAGCTGGAAAGGGCAGCAAATCCAAGAAGATGAAGAAGAAGACAAACACTGAAATGGCTAGAGTAAAAGGAATAATTTTTTCTTTTCTCTTTTTTTGTTTTATCCTCACGATGAGTAGTGTATAGGAAAGCCTCTAGAATACAAATATGAGTGGTGATTGTTCGAATTCATGGAAAGTATAATAAGTCTGTAGAGGAGTATCGGTTCCAATGTGTTGCTGTTCTTTGAGAAAATAAAACGAGCCGCGTATTTGATTTGAGTATGATTATACTGTGTACACCACACTTTCGAATTTAACTAAAATATATATTAGGGTGTGTATTCTTTTCAAAACTTAGTTGAGATGGAAGCTTAGATACTTAAATATATAAAAAAAAAAAAAAGATAAGTTTTGAAAATTCAAACAGATTAGTTTGTCATTATTTAACAAAATATTTAACTATCTACATATTCAATACAATGAATTTATAGCAGTGAGGGGCCACCGATAATCTAGAAATTCCATTATTTGGGGGGGCCGACCATTTTTCTATTTTTATTCAACTTTGATGTATTTTTATTTTTATTTTTATTGTATTTTGCGTTTGATATTCCATCAACCATTTCTTTTTAGGTCTATCCAATATGTAAAGTATGACTGGTTGTAAATTATTTTTAGTGTGAACATAAATGTAAGTGGAAGAGCAAAGACAGCAACTGCTATACTAAGTAAGCGAACAAACAATTGGTTAATGCCTTACATATGATCCTGTTCGAGAATAAGACCATACACGATAGATACACGGAGTGTGTAATCAATGAATTTGTAAAAATAAATTATATGGATTTCTTCGTACATTGCAAATATGATTGTAAATGAATCGAATCGAGTCGAGACGAATGTATTATAATTTAAATTTATTTGAATAATTTAAATATTTATTAAAATTTAAAATTTGTGTTTGAACTTGATTTAATTGTTAATTCAATCAAATTTAAACGAATTTTAATTGAGTCGAATACGAATTGAGTTCAACTAAATTAATCTTTTTACACATATTTTATCGAATATGTTCATTTTTTTATTTTTATATATGATGAATAGAACGTAAACGAAGTTTTAGCAATTGATGTTATTCAATCATACTTACAAATTCAATTTTGTCATAAAAAAATTAGATTGTACAATGGGGATCGAGTTTGGGTCGGATTTGCATGTATCTAAAATTCGATCTACTAAAATTTTTAAAAACTCAAACCCAAACTCAATGGGTAGACCTTTTGGACTCGTTTTATAATTATAAAAATATCAAAAAATATTTTTTTAAAAATAATACTATAATTTTTTTAAAAAAATTATTTTTCTCAAAAAATATCATATAAATATATATATAATAAAATTTAAATAAAAATGAGTCGAACTAAATTGGACCGAATTTAAAAATAAAAAATTTAAAATTTAATTCAAATTCGAATTTGAACCTTCCATTATCGTCCCTACCCAAGTTCAGAAAACTGCAATGTTCCACGGGAGCACGTTACTCATCTGACTAGATAAAAATATCTGCAGTTGGATTGGACCACCAATCAATTAAACTGCGTGTGGTTTTTAAATAAATTGTTTTAATCTATAATTTCAGGGACACAAATACAGCTTGGGCCCAATTAATATATCTTCTTTTTTTTGGTAAAAAATAAATTTTATTTAATTTTTTATGTGAGTCTTTATCTATTTTTACAATAATTGTTGTTGATTATAATTTTTTAATAGTATTAAAATTTAATTATTAATTAATATATTTACTAATGATTGATATTCATAATGTATGATATATTTATAAAAAAAATTATTTTGAGTTGGTGCATTAATTATTAATTAATACATTTTTCGATTATGAAATTAATACTTTGCCTTTTTTTTTTCCACCATGCCAAATTGAGTGGATGTTCTTTTCGCTGAAATTAGCAAATGATGAGAAAAAAAAATTAAATAAAAAATGAAGATGGTTGCTGCTGGCTTACTCAATACCATGTAATTATTTGTGTACGTTATTCAAAGTCCACTTCAAAGCTCGTGCCGAATTGATTGGATAATTGGACACGAATTTTCAATCTCAATCCAAAAACAATTATTATTGTATTAAGTAAGGAATTTTAGACAATAATTGAAAAACTAAAAAAACAAATAATATTTTTATATTTTTAAGAATTAATCTCACTTTATTCTCCCATTTTTTATTGAATATAACTTTATTTTCTTATACTCTCAATAATATCACTTTACACTTTATACTCTGAATTGATATTACTTTATCATTTTATACACTTATTGTATTAATTTACCATCATTACTTTTAAAAAATAACTTAATTGTTCTTACCATTATTTTGAGTAAAATTAATTTAAAAATACCTTAAAATTAATAAATTTATATTTATATTCTAATTACCTTTCAATTTGATTAATTAGCACTTAACATAAAAAAAATTTGAAACTTAGTTACTTATTCATTATAAATCTGAAAAATATGTAATATATTCTTAAACAGTATTTTATTGAATATGTGAAATATTAGTAATTTTTCAATTATTTATTGAATAACTATAATTTAATAAAATAATATTAAATTAAAAATAGTTATTTTTGTGATTAATTTTGTTAAACACCAATATGATTTTTTAAATTTAAAATTATTTTTATTAAATCATGATAATATGATTATTTACACTTTAATAAATAATAATAAATTAAACACTAAAATGACTATATTTTTTATAATTTTAACATAACTTCTATTAAATTACGGTAATACCATTAATAATGAGGAAACTAATATTTAACATGTTTAATCAATATTATTTAAATACATTACATATTTTTTAGATTTATGACTAATAAGAACTTATAAGTAAAACATATTACCTAACAAAATATCCTACTATATAGTAGTTTATAAAAATTATTTTAAATTTAAAAAGTAACCAATAAATATTAATTACAATAAAGTTTTAAATGAATTGAATGTTAAGTGTTAATTAGTTAAGTTAAAATTATTAGAATATAAATAAAAGTCTAGTAATTTAAATATTTTAAAATAATTTTTTAAAAAATAATTGATTATGATAATTAGGTCATTTTGTAAGAATGTAAAGGATTAAATGATACAATAGTAGTATAAAGGGTATCATAATTAAGAGCATAGTGGAATAAAGTGATATTTAATGAAAGTAGAAGGGTGTAAAATGATATTAATTCTATTTTTAATTTAAAAAATAATAATGTTAAGTTATTAGTGTCACATCATCACTATCAAGTAGGATTCAAAAACTGAATCAAACTAATCAATACTTCATTCGAAGTTGATTGTTAAAAGTTCGTTTGAACTCGACTTGTTAAAAATATAAACTAAGTTTTAATATTTCTTTTCGTTCAATAAAATTTGAACCTTGGTTGATTTAGTTAAAAAATTATAAAAACGTGTTAAAATTATCAAATTATTTTCAACTTAATTAAAATTCGTTCAAATTTGATTTGAAGGTTAACAATCATATCAAAAAATTTCAAGTTCAATAAAAAATTCAAACTCAATTTAAACAATGCCTTATTCTCTTCAACTTAAATAATTTACACCCCTATTATTACAGGACCTTTGATAGGAAAAATAGTTAAAATGATATATAATTTATTGTGTGTGTGTGTGTGAGAAAGAGAGAGAGAGACGTTTTGATTTGGACAGAAAAAATATTTATTTTAGATATGTATACAAGAATTTATAACGGGAGAATTCGTATCCGCACTCGAAAAATTCGTATCCGCTACTCTTTGGGTGCGCATTGGATAAACTCTTAAATTGATACAATAATCTATAAATCATATCAACTATATAAACCGCACTAGACAAGTTTAGTACGACATGTTCGATCAAAAAAATATTAAAAATAAATTCGAACTCGTAGCACCACACAACCAATCTCACCAACTCTGTTATCCTTGCGGGGTTAGATATGTACAAAAGTTTTACACGGTATGAAAAGGGACAATAAAATGTGGTTCAACTTTATTCCAAATGATTTGTCCTCTTGAAAAACACACACACATACTTGTGGAAATAGTATCCAAAAAAAAAGTTGTTACAAAATGATAGCACGAATACGTAAATTACACGTACATTCCAAAATTTGGAAAAAGTTTTTAATTTTTTTCGTTGTTGGCTAAAAGGAGTTCCATGCAATAATGAAGCCATGAGTCAATTTATGTCATCCTTTTATGTAAGCTTAGGAGCAATCACTCACCTCTTCATGTCTGTACTATGAAACAGATAGATACAACTGGTTTTCTGGCTCAAAGCACACATTTCTAGGCAAAAGGGACACTTATATTGTTACGCATCAATGATTCTTGTATTTAAAGATTGATAGTAAAATTTTAAAAAATAAAATTAATTTTATGAAATTATTATGTGAAACTTTATATGATTTGATGTTAAATTTAATTTTTAACTTTGAATAAGTTAAATTGCACTATTTATTAATTAAATTTAATTTTTTATAATTTTATTAATGAGTACGTGAGAGTAGAGCCATGTAACAATGATATATAATGATTTTTTTGATCGTAAAGTTTTTAAAAATTATTCTAATACCTTGCGTGGTATCGTACCAAATTATTTTTATAAAATTATTATATAAATTGCAATTTAAAAATTCAATCTAAGTCTCACTATTTATACAATTTGATGATAGTTTAGAGTTGGAATAGATTATATTAAATATATATATATATATATATATATATATCATTACCATTTTATAATTTTACTGCTATCAATACTTCTGAAAGTAATGGTACATGATCTCATTTTAAATTCTATCGCTCCTCTCTTTTTCCTATTTCAAACGATGAAGTTTGAATTTATATATATATATATATATAAATTTCATTTCGTTTTATTGATAAGTACCATAAAAATCAAATTTTTATTTTAATCTCCCAAGCCATTGTCATTAATCACAATTTTTCTTCACTAGAAACAACAAAAATTAGTCATAGGCATATGAAATGTGTTCAAAGATTATGTGCCCATAAAATTTTGTCCTTGGGCGCTACTTGGAATATGTACACAACATTTTGTGGCCAACTATTATCTCCTTGGTGCATTGAAAGGATGTCACAAACAATGCTCCAATCAGAAAGGAAGTCAAATAAATCTTGAAAGCCTCTGAGGTTGACATAAATTTTCTTTATATATAGCTTATAACCATATGCCAATCCAAGCAACATTACAGCCAAAGAGAAGTAGCATTTAGGCACTAAGCATAAAGGGGATATCAGAATTCTTCCTGCTGTAACCATGGAGAAGAATGAGATTGTTGCCACAAAAAAGGAACCAAATTATAGAGGAGTCAAAGCCATGCCTTTTGTTATAGGTAAAATTCAAATCCCACTTTCATTTTCTGACTTTTTTCGTTCTAAAACTTTCGTTGCAACTACGTACTTTGGTGGTCATGGGACTGAAAAAAGAGTGTACATGATTGTTATGGTTACTTTTCTGCTTCAAGTTTCTTGAAATTGAACTCTGTGGGATGGTTTATTTGGCAGGTAATGAGACATTTGAGAAGCTGGGAACAATTGGAACATCATCAAATCTGTTAGTCTACCTAACAACAGTGTTCAACATGGAGTCTATTACAGCCACAAATGTCATCAATGTCTTCAATGGAACTTGCAACTTCGGAACAATGCTCGGTGCTTTTCTTTCAGACACGTATCTTGGTCGATACAAGACACTTGGGATCGCCTCCGTATCATCTTTCCTGGTACTAATCTAAATTCCATAGCTTTTTGATCATTCTGTAAATTTTGTTTACTTAGCTGAAGAAATAAAGAAATCTGTGGTTAAGAGGTGTCTGAATTCGTTTTTCGGATATCAGGGGATGCTGGTTCTAACACTGACAGCAGCATTTCCAAACTTACATCCTCCTGAGTGTGGAGCACAAGAGAATAGTACATGTGTTGGACCTTCACCATGGCAACTCACTTTCTTATACTGCGGATTTGCACTTCTTGTAGTCGGGGCTAGTGGGATTAGACCGTGTAATTTGGCCTTTGGAGCTGATCAATTTAATCCCAATACAGAATCAGGGAAAAGGGGTACCAACAGTTTCTTCAATTGGTACTACTTCACCTTCACATTCGCCATGATGTTATCGTTAACTGTCATCGTGTACGTGCAATCCAGCGTGAATTGGGCCATCGGATTAGGCATCCCTGCGTTCCTAATGTTCCTATCCTGCGTCTTTTTCTTCGTCGGGACAAGAATTTACGTTAAAGTTTTACCTCAGGGCAGTCCCTTGACAAGTGTGGTCCAAACACTAGTGGTTGCATTCAAGAGGAGAAAACTGGAATTGCCTGAACAACCTTGGAGCTCTCTGTTTAATCACATTCCCTCCGACTCAATCAACTCAAAGCTTGCTTATACTGATCAACTGAGGTTAGTGAAAGTTTCTTTCTTATTCATCTGACATAGTTTTGCCTTTCACAACTTTTTATTGACCAGAGGGTTGATGCTAATGAAGTGGATACAATATATATTCAGGTTTCTCAATAAAGCAGCAATTCTAACACCAGAAGACGAAATAAACTCGGATGGATCAGCAGCAAATCCATGGAAGCTTCGCAGTGTGCAGCAAGTTGAAGAGATCAAATGTGTTGTGAGAGTGATTCCCATATGGATATCTGGAATCATATACTACATTGTTTTAGGCCAAATGCAGACATATTTAGTGTTCCAAGCCATCCAAACCGACAGGCGTCTAGGCAGTGGCAGTTTCAAGATCCCTGCTGCATCTTACAGTGTTTTCTCCATGATAAGCCTCACAATATGGATTCCCTTTTATGACAGGATTTTCGTTCCTTTACTCAGACGTGTCACGGGAAAGGAAGAGGGCATCACAATCCTGCAAAGAATTGGCGTTGGATTGGTGTTTGCAATCTTCACAATGCTGGTGTCAGCTGTTGTGGAAAACCATAGGAGAACCTTGGCTTTCACTCGGCCAACATTAGGCATCGTTGCACGTAAGGGAGCGATTTCGTCTATGTCGGGTAACTGGTTGATCCCTCAGCTGGCGCTGGCTGGACTATCTGAGGCGTTTACGGTGATTGGCCAAGTTGAGTTCTTCTACAAGCAGTTCCCGGAGAATATGAGGAGCTTTGGGGGGTCTTTCTTGTTCTGTGGATTTGCAATGTCGAGTTATTTGAGTAGTTTCTTGATATCAGTTGTTCATAATACTACAAAAGTTGGGGAAACAAGTAATTGGTTGGCAGAAGATCTCAACAAGGGGAGGTTGGATTACTTTTATTACCTTGTTGCTGGCTTGGAAGTGTTTAATTTGGGCTACTTTTTGGTTTGTGCCAAATGGTACAAGTATAAGAGAACTGAAAGCAGCACAATGGATTTGGCCATGGAGAAAATTGACCCTAAAAAACCTGTAGTTTAGTTCACAATTTGAATGGTTGTTGCGTAAGAATATCATTAACTAGACCAGCCGACGTAAATACGGGAAAAATGAAGGGTTGGTCAAGAACGTCGAGGGTTTTGTGTGCGTGTAACAAGTTTATCCTAATTTTCTCGAATGCTCTGAAACAAATAGATGTCGAGAAAATATTGTTGATTTACAGTGTTAGCAATTACAATGAGATCATGTAAGAAATTTATGAACAAAATGAATATGGGTTGATATTTTTATGAGTCACTTCATAAATATGCATCGAATGTTTGATAAATTCGACGCTATCTGTCAGCGTGGGCATACTATTGATATCACATTTGGACCCATTTACATTTTAGGTTGGGATATAAAATGATTGATAAAAAATATGATTAATTATTGGATATGAATTGATATTTTAGTAAATATTATGTATATTTCGATAGGTTATAAAAATGATGTATTTATACCAAATATAATATAATATTTATATTGCAGGATAAATGAGTGGGTAATAAGTAATTTTACCAATTTACCCTTAATAATTTTCTTCAATTTCCTTTTTCATTGTCTCTCTCTTCTTTTTTTTCCTTTTATTTTTTTTTTGTTGCCTCTTCTTTTCTTTTCCATGATTCTGGGTCTTCCATTTCAGTACTCTCTAGATGTCCGTCCTTCTTCTTTCTCTTGTTTTCTTCTTCAATTTTTTATTTCTCTTCTTTTCTGTTTTTTCTCTTCTTTGTATTTCTCATTTTCTTGCATCGCCACCAGTCCCCAACGCTACCATTGCACCACCTACCCCCCATCTTTTCCTCTTTTTCCTTCAAAACTATTTGTAGTATGTAATAATTTTTCCAATGTACACAAACTAAAATTTAAAAAATATTCCGAGTATTATCATCTTCTTGATTGAGGGTTGAATGTGAATATAAAATCTAACACTCTATCATCTACAGTTTATGCGAGAAAAGGAAAGAAAAAGCTATACATTTATAGGTTTCATTTGGGCAGAAGGGTATTTAAATATAATTTCACATTACATTTCAGGGATAAAATAGGTAATTTGATTTGTATAAGGCTGATGGGCTACATTAGGATTATTTGATCTCACCCATTAGGTGGGATTCATATCCAGTATTTAGTCAATTTTTTTCAAATTAATACTGGGCTTGTCATTATTCAATGGACCTCTGTGGTATTAGGTAAATATCAAATTTAGTTGTATTATTTACTCAATCTAGGTTTATTCTTCAAAGTAAACAGGGTCTATAGAGATAAAGTGGGATATCACATTAAATGATAAGCATGAGCACATCTACCAATGATTTTGTGATGTTGTTCCATTGTGTAGTACTTTGATAGGAGCATTATGCTCCTTGTGGTAGCTCTCACTCGATTCAGGAATTGTTAAACACGATTTGAAATTGTTATTTTTACGGTTCGATAAAATTTTAATTTTTAATTTTAACCATCAAAATCGATTACAATTTAAATTTCAAAATCGCTGAATCGGTTTCGACCCTTATATTTTTATTATTATTTTTTAAAATTTTTTGAACTTAAATTTTTTAAAAAAATTGTTAATTTTTAAAATTAATAGAAAAAAGTTAACTTAAATTTGAAAAAAAAATAGCTAAATTTTAAGCCTATGGTAAAAAACAACAGTAATTAAATTAATTTTTAAAATTTTTAAAAAATATTTTTCCCATTTACAATGCATTAATAAAATATAATTTACTAAAATTTGATTTTCGAAATTAATGTTATCATGTAAAATCGATGCAACATTACAACAATTTAAAAATATTACATGAGAAGTTGGGGAATAAACACTAGATAATTGTAAAGTAGTATTATTAAATAATTTTCAAAATTTTACTTATTATTAAAATAAAATGTAGAATGCTTAAATATATGACTTAATTTGTAACTTGTCATATCTGAAACACTACTAAATTTAAAGGAGGCACAAGACTAATTATATTAATTTTTAGAAACAAGACAAACAATTTGGAGGGAAAAAAATGAAAAAATAAATTATGAGACTTAATTATGTATTTATTCAAAATTATAAAGTTATGGCTCATTAGTTGAGTTGGTTAGAGTATTTGCTAATAACATGAAGGTCACAGGTTTAAAATTTGTATGACACACTTTTCCACTATTATTTTAGTTAAAAAAATTAAAAAAAATAAAAAAATTATTGGATTGGGCGCGGCGTAAAACCTAACCTATAATCGGCCCGTGAATTACGGATTACAACCCGTGAACTATGGTCAACGGGTCAGAACCCATTCACCACGGACCGGGTCCAGACCTGGCCTGTGTTCGAGTCTACATGTGGGTGTGTTCATTGGTGTGTTACTTCTCGTATCTCACTTTTGTATCCCATGTGGAGTGGGTGATTATCTCATTATAAGAATTAATGTGTCGAATGTCCATTTTGACTGTATATAAATTATTGTCACGTCATCATTTACCAAGTGATCAAATTAGAAGAAAAAATTTTCACCTCAAAATTTGTCAAGCCAAACGTAAATGTTTAAATTTAAAAAAAAAAAAATAGTTAGCATTATGCATTATGATATATGATTTAGAAAATATTGCAATATACACATTATGACGCACAAACTTACCTCAAAATCTCTTTGCACTTACATAAGAAGATTTGGTCTTTATCATGAATATTGAATGAATGTTAGCACCAATACATAAGCCATAAGGACCACATACTTTATATCTTGTACTTGATGTGACCATATAATAGAGAAGCACAAATTACTTGAGTTGACTATATAAAATTCAGAATCCTTTTTAAAATTAAAATTTAAGGAATCCTTTTTCTTCCTTCTTTTGAAATAAACATTTATAGTCTATTACTTAATAAATTTATACCAGGATGATTATCAGTGTGAACTATTTCAATAAGAATATAAGGTACATAAATTAAAGTATTAAATTTGTCATGGATGTTATTACATCACTATTTTATCATTAAAGTTTTTGGTCCCATATCCAATTTGGTTTCGATATTCTTGGTACATGATGTGATTGCAATGAAGAATTTATTGACCTTTGTCTAGTTAGTTTGATGTATATGTTACGTGGTATGGTACCATGGCCATTAATTTATGTTCTTACATGTTTCTTTCTCTCATCCACATGGTTCAGTGAAAACTACAATCACATAAGAGAATGTGCGGTTACCACTTTCCTTTTCAAACCAATCATAGCCCATATGGATTGACAACTTGTTGGATCCAACAATATCTTCTTTTTTTTTTTTTTTTTTTTTAAGACAAGACTCTTATTGAAATTTCATATTAATTTTTAGATTCATACCGTACTACCGTGTAGAACTGTATCGAAATTTTGAAAAATTAAAATTTTGGTACGTGAAAATACCATATCAAATACAGAACCGAGTTAATCTCAGTTTGGTAATTACCGAAATATTTTCTCGTAGTTTGATTTGGTATTTCGGTAGCCGATTTTTTTTTTTAAAATAAAAAATATTTAAAATAAATAAATATTATAATTATATTGTATTTTCCAACTTTTATTTTTATTTTTGGTAAGTAAGAAAAATAAAAATAACAAAAATAAAAATAATATAAAAATAAAAATAATATAAAAATAAATAATTGATAAAAAATATGTAATATAAAAATAATAATTCGTTGTTCAGTACGGTTCGATAAATATCAAACCGTGTTGAATACTAAAATTCAATAAAAATTAAATTTGAATACAGAATTGCATTTTTTAATTTAATTTTCATACGTATCGAATTTTTTTATTTTAATTAATTTAATCAATTTATCCAAGTGTAAATACCCTTAAATTTGTAAATTACAATCGTATTAAATTTTACATGTGGCTCACAAAGGAGAGGTAAACCACTTGAATTATTTATATGTGAATTAATTGTTATAATTGACCATTTTTAATTCAAAAGCAATGGATGTCTTACCGAGCAAATTAAGAAAATTTAGTTTTAAGCAATACTATTTCTTTTTTAAAAAAAAAAATTGATTGCATACATCTCTACATCATTAAATATCAATAATCAATAATTGTACAATTTACGAGCAATCAACTTTTAACAACTAATAACAATTTATGATCAACTATTATATAAAGATTGCGTACTCTAATTTGATTACCACATTGGTGAAACTGTAATATAAATCAGAAAACTCTAGCAGGGGATGATCATGTTCATATATCCTTCCCTACTTTTCACTCATCAAAAATTAAAAAATAAAATAAAATCTCTTATAAAATTCCATTTATTTCTTTTGTTCTACTTAAACCAGTGGACAAGTGTGCTACAAAAAAAATCATAAATTTAGAATAAATAAACTTATAATAATCAAATAATAATCCAATACCAAACCTCATGATGATCCACTTGCAATAACCAACTCAAAACAAATCTGTAATAAATATATTTGAGATAATTCACAAATTGAAGCATAATAGTAAATTTAGACTAATCAAAAATTAATACCAAATCTTAGAATGATTGATTTAGAATAATCAAAACCAAAATTAGGATAATTCACAAAAATTAAGATTATAACTTAGGATAATATATTATGAATAATTAAACATAACTCAATACCAAATATTTGGATGATATACTTAAAATAATCAACTAAAATGTTCAGTATTATCTACACTTAAGATAATCCATAAAATAAGTATATAAATTTAGAGTAATCAAATAAGAATCCAACACAAAATCTTAGGATAACATAGTTAGAATAATAAAATAAAAATTCAAAATCAAACTTAAGATAATCCTTAAAAATCAAGATATAATTCAGAATAATCAAATAAAATCAAGACAGTTTTAGGATGAATTATTCATTTGAGTGAGAAAAATAAGCCCATCAGGCCTCGCCCTGCAAGCCCATACCAATCCGGGACTGGCCCACTAGAACTAGGCCTTGATATGTGACAAATAATTCAGCCCAAGTCCATCCCGTTTCCACCTGGGCCGGAGCTGGATTGGCCCACTATAGAGGCGAGATTGGCTAATCCAACCCGGACCTGACATCTTGATCTTGTATTTGGAACACTTCTTTTGGGTTTGTGCCAAGTGGTACAAGTACAAGAGAACTGAAAGCGGCACAATGGATGTGGCCCTGTAGATAATTGACCCTCAAAAACCTCTATTATAATTCACTATTTCTGAATAATTGTTGTTTAACAATATCAGGGACCAAACTAGAAGGGTTGGTCAAGAACGTCAAGGGTATTGTATGTGGTCTAAAATATATATAGATGTAGAAAAAATAATACTGGATTCTCTGTCGTAATTGGTATTCTATCTTTTATTTTAATACTACTAATACACACCAAGTATATTGAATGATATCGTCAATAATATGTATTGATGATATTATAATAGGAGATGAAATACTAATTACAATATAGGATTCGACAGATACTGTTGCTAAGTGACGTCATGTAAATTTTTTATAATTTTAGTAAATATGTACTGAATGTGCATCAAATATTTGATGAATTCAAGCCATTTATTAGCAGTTTTCATGCTGTTTTTTTTTTTTTTTGCCATTTTTTGGGAGTAGGATAGTAATTTTAATAGTTTACACGTCATAATCAAATCTTGATGAACATCGTATGTAAATGTCCTTACATACGAGTATATTATTTTTATTAATTCAATCATATGATATAATTAAAATTACTAAAATAGGTATTAAAAAAGTGGAAGTAAATTATTCTTTTGGATAAAGAAATAATAGATTACTGGAAGTAACAATTGTTTTGACATTGTTGTTAACTTCCTTGGCTTGTTAACATGAGATTTCTTGTTTGTAGAACATGGCAAAATATACTTGTTTGTACTCAATTATTAAGCTAGTAACTATATAATGTGTTATTACATTTTACTTGTATGGATGATGAATTGTAAAGTTGATGAGCTGTAGAGCTTATGGGCTGCAGAGCTGCGAAATTGAAAAGTTAGTGAATCACTACCTGTATCACGAACAAGTGTTAGGGGCGCCGGGTAGTCCGGCAAAAACCCTCCGACGGTCAAGTCAGCAAGTTGAGTTGGTGAATTAAACTAAAAACTAAAGAATACTTAAAGGTCAATTGATTGCGTACCTTGCAATTATGAAATAATGGTATTTATAATTGTAAGGTTAGATGGTATAATTCTATGTAAAACAGTGCATACACTAAATGAATCTTCTATGCCTATTGGGCTGAATTTATTATATGAACATTTTCAAATCATTTTATTGGTTTTGTTTTATTGGATCAAGTCTTAGTCATGATCCATAATTTAGATAGATCTCTTGAACTTAACTTTTTGAGTTTATTATGGAATTTGATTTTTTGTGCATATTTTGAACTCAAGACCCATCAATATATTTAATTAAATTTAAGAAGAAAATATACCTAATTTATATACGGCAAAATGGAGATTATTGAGGCTATCCAAGTGATGTACAAAAATGACACTTACTTAGATAGCCTAAATATTTTTGTTATATTAAGTATAGATTGGGATTAGACCATACATTATTGCATGGGAATGTTTTTAAAAAGAAAAGTAGTTGTTAATCTAAATAACAGAAATGGGTTCATTTAGATAAAATAATTTTGCTTAATAAATGAAAAAAAAAAACCTAACTCTTAGACTTGAAAAATGTTTTAACTGGTACAAAGTTATAGAGAGAGAAGGCATGGGAAAGTTATTTTTATAGTCCTCCAAATAAATGGTGGTTTGCAAGTATAGTATCATGCTTTTCAAAAGACTTAATTTTAATCCCATATTTTAATATTTTATTACAATTTTTGTATCATCATTAACTTTTTAATAAAAAATGACATATGTCGTGCACGTGGCCGTCAAATTCAAGAATTCAGAGGTAATTTTTGCATGTGAGATGATGCAGATGCCTCACTTTGACTCTTAAACGTAAGATATTAACATATTTTATCAAAAATAAAATATAATTTAAAATTTTCAAGGCAAACGAGTGTAAATTATTTTTTGTGTAAAAAATAAATATTTTGGGTGGGAACTTACCTCCCAATATGCTTATATTTTGACATTTAGGAACAATGCGCACAAATTCATTTTTTATTTTATCAACGAATTGACAAATGCATATATATGTTACACAATTTATCTATAAATAATATTTTATTAATTTTCAATATGTATAATACAGATTACATATAAATTCAATAAGGTCTAAATTGTGTAAGTTAAATAAATTAGTAATTCTATAACTTATTTTTATACATGTGATTTTTTTGTGAATAAAATATGAAACTTTATGCATATAGTATATTTTTAGATGAACTCTTATACTTTGTATATCTATGCAATATATATAACTATAATGTGGATATACATATCCTATATGTAATTGTATATATATGTATACCCGCAACCATATGTATTGTTTAGTTTTATATTTTATTTGTACATATTACATAGAAAAAAAATTGTATTCCAATTATAGAGAACATATAAATATTACCAATATTTTATATTATATTGTATATTAATAATATAGAGTACATATGTATAGAATATTTGTATATACAATATTATATTGTATACTAATGATATAGAATACATATAGAATATTTGTATAATATATAAAATTTTGCACTCTTTGTGTAATTGACATAAATATGTATAATTATATATGGTGATTCATGTATAATAAACTCTCTCTCACACACACATATATATATACCAAATAAAATATCTAATAATATTAAACAATTATTAGATATGTACGTATGTTTAATGTCGTATTTTTATGCTGCATATGTATATATTATGTAAATAGTGTAGTATGTATTATTATATATTATATAAATAGTGTAGTATACGACATATATTAGATAATAACATCGTGCTGCATACCTTATATACATTAATAATATGTATTCATCACACAAAATCAGAGTTGGTAACTATTTTCTCTCTCAATCGTTAAATGGCGAAAAATTATTGAAAAATAAATTCGATAGATGTAAATCTCATATTTTCCCTCTTAAAAAGAAATTAGACAAAATTTCTCGCCAAAACATGTGAGTTAATGGCGACATATATACGTGGCATATGCTATATTTCCTCAAAAAATTAATATCGGTATTAAAGTTGCAACGGATGTATGGGATTAAATTGAATTTTTTTAGAAGTTTGATACCAAATTTGCATAAAGCAATTTTTCCAAGAAAGGCATTTTAACAAGAAGGTTCTTTTTTAATCTCTCCATACAATAAGTCATGAAATATATACAAAGGAAAATTACTAATATGATAACATGTATTAAGAAATATGACTTATGATTTGGATGAGTATTGAGATGTAGTAGTATATATAATAAGTATATAATACAATGAAGGAAAATGAAAATAATAATTTTTTATATAAATCAATTAATAATGTTGCACATGCAATCATTTAATTACTCATGAATATAATGCTTGAAACTTCCAAATACATAGATAAGCTTCCAATAGATCAATGTATGAAAAAATAGTATCCCTCTAACCTATATTGAATGTTTTTTATATTTTATATTTTATATTTTTGAAATGAGAACAAATAGAGTCTCATTGTTTAAAATATTTTTTTCAAAGTATCATATTACTTAAATATTAACTGACGTCATTAATTTTCTACTACTACTACCAAGGGTAAAAATTAATAAAAGGATATAAATAAGAATTTTTACTTTTTTAATTTTCACCTAAACCTTTGTACATATTTATAATAGAGCATTCAGTATATGATAATTGAAAATATAATTATTTTTTTTTCAAAATTATCCTATTCTTAAGTAATATAGCATCACTTGTTTTCAATAATTATTTTTAAGAAAAATAGTATTAAAAATACATCAAAGTTTTATTTATTTGATTTTATCTAAAACTTTTTGTGGAATTAAAATAGACCTATGAAAACAAAAAAAAAGTGAGTATAGTAGCTGGCATATTCCACTTTTATTTTATGATAAGTTCTCCAATTTCATGTGGGACAGTGGCCAGTCAGCCACATACATATTCTAGGGATGTGCCCTTTTCTTGGTATTGGAAATTCAACAAATTTGAACAATCCATAAGATCAATTTGAACAATCTAATTAAATAAAAAAATTCCTATTAAAAAATTAATTCACCAAATCTCTTAATCTAAGAAGTCCAGAGTAATTTGGTCAAAACATTAAATGTTGGGCATTTTGTAACGAAAAGTTTGATGGAATTAGTTTTTGGTAGAGATAACAATGATTATGGATATGTCAAAATTCGAAACCTACACCGTTAAAATTTTTAAGAATTGAGACATGTCTCAAACTCATAATGTTTGAATTAAACCTATTAATCTTAATTTATAATTTAAAAAAAATATTTTTAAAATAATATTACTAGAATTTTCTAAAAAAAAAATCTCCTAGAATTTGTTAGAAATTCGAAGCAAATCCGAATTTAAATTCTTAAAAATCTTAGGGACAAGATCTTGACAAAGACAACCGGTTATCATCTGCATAAATCTTTCAAACCCTTTATCATTTTGTCGTGACATAGATCGAGTGCCCAAATCATATACGTAATCTGTTCTTCTCTCTTGTTCTTTATTTTTATTTATTTTTCACTCACTATAATTACTATTTAATTCATATTATTAAAGTATTAGAGTTTTGTTTTTTTTTTAACTAAACGTGGGGCTAGGGACGCTGATTTCTCCCTTTGTCAATTAATTTATATGTGTAGTTAAGGTGGTCGCCTAACACTATTACTTTACTCATT
The DNA here is from genome assembly GCA_019321725.1 of Paulownia fortunei. Lineage (NCBI taxonomy): Eukaryota > Viridiplantae > Streptophyta > Magnoliopsida > Lamiales > Paulowniaceae > Paulownia > Paulownia fortunei. The sequence goes on from CM033118.1 coordinate 17,278,124, forward strand.
AAGTGTATGCTTTGCCAACTAATTTATGTGTAAGTTAGGGTAGGTACCTTATATATATATATTCCAATCTACTAAGTGTCTGTCATTTTCCCTTGTAAAATTATTATAAGTACTCCATTACTTCTAATTAAATACTCACATTATAAATTAATATGCAGGTTTTAAATGAAAAATTTGTAATTAATAAAAATACATTTTTTTCCTCAAAATTAATGTTGAAAGTTAGTAATATAATATTATTATTTAAATAAAATTATACTTTTAGAAAAGATGAAAAACATCCTGCGAAAACTCAAGACATTGTTTATAAACATTATTCAGATATTATTTATAAGCATTATTTGTATCCTCTAAATGTAAGTGTATATAATATTTTATTAAATAAATACTGAATTATATATATTTGATTAGATACATAATGAAATATAAATTTAAAATAAATGATTATTTGTATGACTTTGAATACTTGAATTTAAATAGATTGCGTGATCCAGCTAATCCCATAATTCATATATACATGCAGAGACAATATTGTGGTAAGACGAAAACAATTGACTGGTTGGTGACAAAACTAGGACTTTTTGTTCTCTTGCTAAAGGCAGTCTCCGTGTTCCCATTTCAGCTGGGACCCTTCTGTAGCAGCCAAGCAGAGAATCTCTCTGCGTGTGCGTGTGTGTCTAATGTCTATATTACAACTGTAATCCCTGGCAAAAAAAGCAGCTGAGAAGTGTGTGTAGTGTGTGAAAGAATGGAGAAGAATGAGAAAGAAAGTATGAAAACAGTGGATGAAATACCAGGTCTTGCTGCAAATGATGAAGAACCTGAGAAGATCAACTACAGGGGAATCAAGGCCATGCCATTCATCATAGGTGAGACAAAATAGCCCAAAAAAACAAAGATTTTTTTTTTCTTTCTTGAAATCTCTCCAATCTCTAATTTCTTTGATTAAATTCTTGGAATTTCTTCTGTAATTTATCTGTTTTTTTTTTTCTTATGATGAAAGGGAATGAGACCTTTGAGAAGCTTGGAGCCATTGGCACTTTATCAAACCTGCAGGTGTATCTAACCACAGTTTTCAACATGAAACGCATTTCTGCCACAACGCTTCTCAATGTGTTCAATGGCACCACCAATATTGCAACCTTAATAGGAGCTTATCTTTGTGACACTTACTTTGGTCGTTACAACATATTGGGATTCGCCTCAATCGCCTCATTATTTGTATGTATAAAATATAGTTGGAATCCAATCATCTAATATTGTGAACTAGAAAGATTAATAACTAGTTTCGTTGGCCTGAATCGGGCCATGGAAATTGTGATCAAGATTTCATTTTTCTATCTTTTTTTCTGGTGAAGGGATTGTTGGTGATAACACTAACAGCAGCATTCAAGAATTTGCATCCACCCCACTGTGCACCAGGAGACAGATGCATCGGCCCAGATGTGGGGCAAATGGCATTTCTCTTATTCGGTTTTGGGCTAATGATAGTGGGAGCTGGGGGCATTAGGCCATGTAACTTGGCATTCGGGGTCGATCAGTTCAATCCCAATACAGAGTCTGGGAAAAGAGGCATTGATAGTTTCTTCAATTGGTATTACTTCACGATCACATTCGCACAAATCGTGTCAGTAACGCTGGTGGTTTACGTTCAGTCGAACGTGAGCTGGTCGATTGGCTTAGCCATTCCCACAATCTTTATGTTCCTGTCATGTTTCCTATTCTTTGTGGGCACCAAAATATATGTGAGAGTGAGGCCAGAGGGCAGCCCCATGACTAGTTTGGTTCAGGTGATGGTGGTTGCTGTCAAGAAGAGGCGGCTGAAGTTGCCTCAGCAGCCATGGCTCAGCCTGTTCAATTATACACCACCAAAGTCGATCAATTCTAGGCTGCCTTACACGGAGCAGTTCAGGTAAGCATTACTACTTGTGGCTATTTATTTTAAGCAGTCCATCTTTTATATTTTGTAACATTGTTTAGCAAAAAAGTTGTTGAATTGATCAAGCTTAAGTATTTTATTTTGAGATTGAGTTAGAAATGTGCCTTTAGATCATTATAATGGCAAAGATGGGCCAAATATCCACTTCAATTACAGATGGTGGGGGGTGGGGGCGGGGGATGTGTTGTTTCGTGGGGAGGTGGCTGACCTGTTATGTGACTTCCTTTACGAAATACTATAATTATCAGATTAACATTGCCATCAAAGCACGTCATGTATAATGACTAGAAAGGGCTTTGCAATGTGAACACAAGATATTAGTATTTTCCTAATGCTATCATTTTCAGTGACAGCACCTATTTCTGAACGTCTGTCTTTGGCATATATGATGTCAAGCTCAAAATACCGTGTTCTTAAGTGATGCACCACATTGGGAGGAAACCGTGACCAAATATATATGTGTGTGTGTGTAGATTATCTGTATCAGACTACTTTAAAATCCTAAAAACTTAAATATTCTGGGTTGAAGGGTTAAAAACCATTCAGTCCTCTCTATACGAGATGTTAATGCCTAACAAAGAATCTAATCCATGACCGATGTTGTATGAACTCAAGTCAGGTGTAAGTCTTCAATCTGCCGTAAGGTGACTAGTGGTTTGAGAGTGAGTTCCAATGTGCAACACAAATAACCCGAAGGTTCCCAACTAAAACCCTCAAACGATCCAATCAATTTAGTGCCTTCAGAGTATAGGAAAAATATGAGAACTAGGATTGTGAAAAGAATAGTGAACCTACCAATAATGGAGAATGACCGAGGCTATAAATTTTGAATGCAAGTGATTTTGTATACCTTTGCTGTTGAAGTAGGCCCATCAATAACCCTGAATCACATTCTCAGATTACCTAAGAACTTAGGAGAAAAATATTGCATGCATTACCTAAATTCAATAATTGACTTTCGACTCTCTTCAGTTTCTTGGATAAAGCAGCAATTATAACACCAGACGACCAGATAAACCCAGATGGATCAGCTGCGGATCCATGGAATCTCTGCAGCATGCAACATGTGGAAGAAGCAAAATGTGTGATGAGGGTCATTCCAGTTTCACTCTCAGCCATTTTCTACCACATAGGAGCACAACAACAATACATAGTCTTCCAAGCACTTCAATCCGACAGGCATCTTGGAAACACCAAGTTTCAAATACCAGCTGCATCTTATGTCGTATTTGCCATGTTGAGCCTCACCCTGTGGGTGCCGATATACGACAGAGTCATCATCCCATTCTTGCGAAGATTCACAAAAAAAGATGGTGGCATCACAATCCTTCAAAGAATGGGGATAGGCATATTCATAACTATTATAGAATCGCTGGTTGGGGCCTTTGTGGAAGAAAGGAGAAGAACGTTGGCTCTCACAAGGCCAGCACCTGGTGTTCCTCCAGGGACGAGCATGGTTTCGCCCATGTCAGCAATGTGGTTGATTCCTCAGCTGGCATTGGGTGGACTTGCTGAGGCATTTAACGCCATTGGCCAAACCGAGTTTTACTATAAGCAGTTCCCGGAGAACATGAGGAGCATTGCAGGGGCATTTTTCTTTTGTGGCAGCGCGGTTTCAAGCTACGTGTATAGTTTCTTGATCTCATTGGTACACAGGACGACTGAGGGTGCTTCGACTGGTAACTGGCTACCAGAAGATCTAAATAAGGGGAGGTTGGATTATTTCTACTACCTGGTAGCAGCATTGTGTGCATTGAATTTTTGCTACTTTCTTCTGTGTGCTAGTTGGTACAGATACAAGGGCACTGGGGACAGCAGCATACTTACAGTGGAAATGGAGGCAAAGAAACCTGTCCAACATTCTGCCTGATAGATAGAATCTTTACAGAATCCTCATGATAAAGAGTTAGGATGAAAGCCCATTACTGCTATGTTATGATCCTGCCCTGATATGACCTCTGATCTGGTTGACGAACTTTTCCAATTATGAAACAGGAAACAAGAATTGTCTTGCTGTTGTTAACAAGTTACACTTAAAAGTTAAAACTGCCACAATGATTTTCTACTTAGGTTTGTAATGCATTTTAGCATTTACCTTCAACAATCAAGACTCTTGTTTTAAGAGAGATTAAGCCAGTGTTTCTTCACATAACTTTAGATTTGTCAGCAGGGTTCATCCTTGACTACAAGTGAACATATTTGGTATTAAAGAAGAATGAGTCTAAACGAATCGAGTCGATTTGAATATGTTACTGTTCAAATTTGTTTGGTTTTTTATTGAGATTCAAAAATAATGTTTGAATTTAATTTGATAGTTAATCAAGTCTAGCTTTAATCGAATTGAACACGAATCGAGTTCGAATAGTTTGATTTATTACACATATTTATTCATTCTTTAACTAATGAGCTCGACTCGAGTTTCAGATCGTATCGAACAGAAAAAATATGTTTAAGTTTAGTTTGATAAGTTAAGGAATTTAAATCAAACGAGTTTTTAACAATCGATCTAAAATCGATATTTATTCGAGTAGTTTGATTTGTTTTTCTATTACTAAGCATACAAACTGGTATTAACAAAGGAATTAAGTACACAGTCTCTTTGTTGAAAATTGCCGCATTAGGATCCATTATTGTGAAGCTTTTAAGCTAATGGTAATCCATTTTCCTATGTCTGGGATAATATTTGGGCCTTATAATTTAGTAAAGAAAACAATAGAATATATATTTTCTTATGTTTGATTTTGAAAGAAAATGCAAACAAAATATTTATATAACATGTAAATGTAGGAGGTATTTATTGATTTATATATCTGTTTTCATTTATTTTTTGATGGTAATCAAATATATTCAACAAGAATTTGAAATTGATACTTATTTTATTCTAAAAAGAAAATGTGAGTTCATTCCCTAAAAAATGATTCTATGAGGAAATGTAAGTTCATAGAAATGAGAATTGATTAGATAGAAATGAGAAGTGATTAGGTATGTGTTTGGCTGATTTTTATAAAAAAAAATATGAGGGAAATAATTATTATTAATGTGACATGGTTTTTAGTGAGATTATTTCTGAATGGATAATTGTCTATGAAAAAATCTCAAAAAACCTGGTTATAAATTTGGAAACACTTAACACTTGTCGGATATATAATTTGTCTATTTGTTATTTGCTTAGTAAATTGTTTTTGACTATAGATTTGTGTTAATTATATTTTCTTCCTAAGATATATATTTATATGTGTGTGTGTGTATCTTTTAATAAATTTATTAAATGTAAATTATTTGTTTATATGTGTTCATTTCTAATATACTTGTATATTGCCTTCTCATAAATCCTTAAAATAGTATGAATATGATTTTATATGAATTTGAAAGTCAATAATCCAATGCATAAAAAAAATAGTTAAATACCATTTTCTTTTCATTTTTTTCCATTTTCCCTATTTTTGAATAGTCTTTGAAAGGGAGATTTTTCTTCTGAAATTGACACCATTTTCCTTGCAGATATTAGGTGAGACATAGGAGGTAGGTCTATGGGAAGTTTCTCCAATAAATGCCAGACAAGTTTTTTTTGGAGATGTGGCTATTCAATCACCCCCTTAGTGCCCTTGTTTTTATTTTCAAACTCATTTTCACATTTTTAACATTAAAAATATTTTTATTAAATTTTTATATAAAAATAAAAATATATTTAAATTAATTATATTTTTATGTAAACCATATTAGTTTTAAAATAAAAATATATTTATTTTATAGCATTTTTTGCATGAAAAGACTTTAAAAATAAATTTGTTAGATGCATAAAAAGACATGAAATATTAGTATATTTAAAAATAAAAATAAATTATATTTTGTGATGAAAATGGGTAAAACAAATATATATTTGAAACCATAGTAAAAAATGAAAAAGTTCCCTTTGAAATGTAAATAAACAGGTTAGTTTCCCATTCCTTTTTCTTCACTCCAATCCAAGTGAAAACTGAAAATTGTTCAAGGCCCTTGAACGTCGAAGGCACCCTTGGGGTGATCACATAGTTCTTACGGGGTGGAAATGATGGGGTCATAAGCGTGAAAATCAAAAGTGTAAAGGAAATTATCATTACATTGGTATTCCATGTACACCACAAGGCAGCAATCACTGTTTAATCACTGCCTAAAAACAGGTCTAGAAAAAACAGAACAAGGAAAGAAACATGAGTCCAAAGGCTTTTATGTAGTATAAACATTAACTTCTAACATCATAATTGAAATATGGAATGGAAGTTTTTAATGCAAAGACTTGGAAAGGTGAAAATGGCACAAATTGAACAATTCTAAAAATACACTTCTGCAGATGCAAGTGCAAAGCAGATTCCAAACTCGTTGTGTCTATATCAAGTGCATAGCGTATAACTCATAACTGAAAGACGATAATACCTTCACTCCCCAGCACCAGTTGAGTTGCTAGTGCCCATCAAATGTAGGTTATCTTCTCATACGGTGTACGCTTGCTGAATTGTATCTATATCAAGACCCTTCAGCCTCACCACTGATTCAACGTGGCCTTTCAACGTGTGCAGCTCCCTTAACCTGTGTAAAACGACATTAAAAATTGTTGAACATGGAATTTAGAAATGAAAAATTGTATATATATGTAACAGACTGAATAAAACTTAATATTGAGGGAAAAAAGAAAAAGAAACCGCAATGATTTTCCTTCTGCTCCTTCTCGGAATTCAAAATTGGTTCAGCAATGTTAAAATGAATAACATAGTTTGTATCTGAGGCAGTTATGGTCATCAAATTCGAAGGCTACAAGCGTAAAAGCTTCTTTAATTCATAAGCAACCATGATGATCTCAGGTTAATCCACCCTCATTGATATTAGTAGAACTTCCGAGTAATCAATACTAAAGCAAAAATCATCCTCACCTAGCAATTTCAGCTCTTCTTTTTGCTTCCTCGGCCAACTGATTGAGTTCTGAGAAATTGGCAGTTTCGTTAAACAATTTGGTATCGGGTACTTGCAGCCCATGAAGGGTCCTTTGTGCATGTGCCCATTTAAGCTCACGCTGTTCTTTCCCGAAATCCTTTTGCCTGGTGAAAGCAATCTGCAACAGAAAAAATCATCAAAACAGAAGGAAATGAACATGAATAAAGCACTGATGAGCAAACTTCTAGAGTATATAGATCCGACATTTTAATTTACCCTTTGCTCGAGAACAAGATCCCAAGCCCTCCCACTAAGAGCGTAGCGGATGAAGAACTTGATAATATCGAGCGGAAAATAGAAAATGATATTGTAAAGCCAAATCACCCCTGCCCAACCCCAACCAATTCCTTCAATTGCTGCAAAGCTCCAATTTGCATACACCGCAATCAAAGTAGCAACCTGCTTCCAATAAAATATCCAAGAATCAACATTTACTCAAAAGAAAATTCAATCAAATGGCAGGACCAAATTGCTAACCAGTTGGGCAATCAAGAATGCCGCCACAAGCAACAAACCAGGACGCTCAACATATGACCAGCTTCGGGATCTCGTGACGAATATTAGAGCCTGACTGATAGTGCTCACTTGAAGATATATTGCTGAAGCAAGCTTTCTGAAGTCATCATGGGCAGTTTTCTCAAGGGTTGATACACCAAATACTCGCTGTCAAATTTATAGCAAAAACATTACACAATCTAGCAACAGTAAGAAATTTCAGTTTTGCATACATGTGTGTGTATATTGAGTTTGGTTGGGTGGGTGAGGGTAGGGGTAGGTAGGGGTGGGGTAGCTTAGGAAACAAATACAACTAAAATTTAATTTCAGCACCTCTAACGCATGTCAAAACAAGTTACTACGGCATTGTATTGGTAAAAGTGTGGATGATTATAGGAGGTGGAAACAAGCAATCAATAAACATTTAGTCCTAAGAATTCTAGTTATCTACTAGCTCAAACATCATCAGACAAACCAGGGAAATAAAACCAAATTTAGAAGTTAAGATGTAGGTTTAAAATTGAAGTGAACAAGAATTTGCTATATCACGCTTAGCAAACATGTTAGTTTAATCATTATATATCGAGTGAAAATAAAAATGAACGAAACTCAGAAAAGTCACAAAGAAACAAATATATCTTCCAAGTTATCTTCAAAAACACCTCAATGACAAAATTAGCCTACCGGAAAGAAATCTGTATTATATGCTGCCCAAAAGAATATGACTGTCATCATTGCCAAGTAACCACCAAGAATGATTCCAGTTGCGAAAATTTCAGCAAGCTTCCAGCTGTCCGGCAGAGGAGATGGTTTCACTCTGTCTTTTGATATGGTCATGATGGTACCTTAATCATAAGAGTTGCAAGATAAATGCCAAGAGAAAAAATAAGTCGAGCAAAATGATTTCATGCATGATTAGTTAATCCACCAGGTAATTCAGACGGTCTTTTGGAGGTGCAAACTGAAAACAAAATACTCACCTTTCAACACATAGTGATGCAGAAAGGTATTGGGTTTTCAAGAGTTCTCGAAGAAAGTCAGCATTTTTACTCATGATTCTCTTAATGAGTAATACATATTTGGATGTCATCTTTTTACTATGTGCATAAAAGAACATCCTTTGCTCCGAACTTAAATCCCTGGTTTTGGGTGGGTTCGGGGGGAGAGAGAGAGGGTTAAAGAGCTAACCATCATTGAGTATGGCAATGATAAGCACCATAAAAGGCGGAAAGTCAAATTTCCATATCAGTGCTAACAACATGAAACCAAGCTGGTACATGAAAAGAAAAGGGAAAGACATCAAACGCTTATTGCATAACAGTAATAATGCAAACTCAAGAAGGAATCAAAACTTACAAAAAGCTGGAGAAAATAACTTACCACTATACGAATTGTAATAGAAACAGCATAAATCTGCCAAAATTAAGAGGAAATTGATGAGTTCATGATATCTTACATGGAAGCCAATCAATAGTGCCCATAAACAGGTGCTGTTGCTTTACTAGTATTAAATGATACTTTGACCTCAAATGTGAACATTAGAACCAACACCAAAAAGTTTTACCTGTAAAAAGTAACAAAAAAACAAAAAGTTGTACCGTGTAATTTTTCATCCTTTGGAAGATTGCTCGACTGGTTAAAACAGCACTAATTATAACACTGAGGCCAGGTTCAGTAAGGACAATGTCAGAAGCACTACGAGCTGCATCAGTTGCATCAGCAACAGCAATGCCAATATCAGCCTTCTTCAGAGCAGGAGCGTCATTTACTCCATCACCAGTCATTCCACATATGTGTTTCCTAGCTTGCAGACGCTTTACTATTTCATATTTGTGCTCTGACCAATATCCAAGAATGAGCATATAAATAAAAATTGAAACTTGGAGAATGCATTCCTTATTCAGAAAGAATAAGCTTTTACTAAACATAAGTCAACCGTTATCAGATTCCACAATCAAAAATGGGTACATAAGATTCAAATTTGGGAAGAAAAGAAAAGATTAAGTACCAGGGAAGACACCAGCGAAACCATCAGCTTTCTCTATGAGCTCATCGATTGGCAGAGCAGCAATTGATTCATCCTTATTCTGTCCCAGCAAAGCTGACGAAGGGTACATGTTAGTTCCCATTCCTAACCTTCGTCCTGTTTCCTTTCCTATCGCAAGTTGGTCCCCTGTTGAAACCGATGGATTTAGCATTTAAAATTCTAGCAAAACTGAAACTAGTTAAATAATTTTGAAAAAGTAAAACCAAATTGAAAGATAAGCATTGAAGTGGCGATCACATATTTGGCACAAGACTATATGCTAATCTCTTTGTTGGCCTCTTGAAAAAAAGAAGCATCAGTATGTAATATTCAAGCTCCTACCTACCATTAAATTTTCTAGAGTTCATTATTATGAGGTTATAAAAATATATTGATAAAAGGATATTTTAGTTCCCTCTTCCAACAGCATAATGAAAACCTCCAGGAAAAGGTTGAAGCCAATGCCCGAGAAATCAACAATCCTATCCTACAAAAGTGGAGTTGCTTGCTTCATATGAGATGGATACAAATTATAAGACCAAACTTCCTACATAACATGATAGAATAACTCAACCCCCATCTAAGAGCGCCATGGCTACTAGAAAAACTGTCACTAGAACATGGATTCAGCACTATGCAGGTGATAGGTAGCGTACAAATATGACAGTGCCAGTGTAACTAGATACATAATCATCAAGCAAACTTCTAATTAGCATAGTGTCATTGCATAAATTTTGCAACATGAAATGTACCAGTTATCATTTTAACATTTACTCCAAGATTTAGTGCCCTTCTTATAGTGTCTGCACTGTCATGTCTGGGTGGATCAAAGAGAGGCATGAGACCAATGAACTGCCATGGGCCTCCAGGACTCTCTTTCGATCCTTCAGGAACTTCCTGCAAGAAAATGCAAGGTATGCACCCTCAAAACGGCGGTAATATGATAGTTCAATGTCATCTACTGGTATGAGAAAATTCCATATATCCATTTCAGGATTAGAAGACCAATGCATGGTATAATGTAATCAATACCTGGTATGCCACGGCAAGCGATCGTAAACCTCGTTCTGCAAACTTATCAATCACAGCATGAACCCTGCGCTCTATGTCTGACTTATTGTGTGCAAGGTTTAGAATCTAAAATGCATATTGGAGGCATATTTGAGAATTACCATTCAAGAAATAAGGAAAACCTCATAAAAAAAGGAAAAGTTATTACCTGCTCTGGTGCACCTTTACTGACCCTGTGCATTTTTCCTTCACTATCTATGTAAGTCAATGCTGTTCGCTTGTCGGTTGGGTTAAAAGGAAGGAAGTGTACTTCTCGAATGCCAGCACGTGCCTGTTCGTTGTATTATTGAAGTCAAAATTGCAAAACAGCTGAAAATACTGTTGTATATTAGACATACAGAATACGAAACGGTACCTCCTTTGGATCAGCCAGCATTCCAACTATAGCACCGTCTATTGCATCCTGATTTTCCGTTCGAGAGGCTCGAGCTGCCATCAGAACAACAGTATCTGCATCAACACCTTTAGCGAAAACCTGTGGACAAGAGTTGACAGAGCAGATAGAAGTAACAATCAATTTAGTATATCAATGCACCCATAATCATCAGAAAAGGGCCACGCTCTGACCTCAATGAGATTCCTATCAACAGTAAGCTTGTTCAGTGTCAAAGTCCCTGTCTTATCACTGCAAAGCACATCCATGCCCGCCATCTCTTCTATAGCAGTCATTCTCTTTGTAATTGCTCCCTGCACGTAGTAAAATATCTCATTACATACTGGTTCCCCCAAAAGACCCTAAACCAACATAATCCTAAGAACCAAGAAAACCTGTTGAGCCAGACGATGAGAACCAATGGCCATTGTAACTGAAAGTACAGTTGGCATGGCAATTGGAATTCCTCCAATGAGAAGAACAAGAAGATTGTCAATCCCAGGCCGATATTCCCGGTGTTGAATAGGGTACATCACAATTATCTCTATAATCATCCCCACCGCAATAGAGCAAATGCAAAAGTTTCCAATTGCAGTCAAAACCTAAGCAATAAAATAATAAAACAAAATTAACAAATTGATATTCCAAAAAGATGTATAGAGAGAGGTCCATAACAAATATCAAATACTTATACAACTTGCCTTTTGGAAGTGCCCCACATGATTAGTAGTATCAACAAGGTGAGCAGCCTTCCCAAAGAAGGTGTGAACTCCTGTGGCAATAACAATAGCCTCAATCTCTCCCTGTTTGCAGGTGGAACCAGAGTAAACACCATCCCCTGGCCCCTTCGTCACAGGAAGGGACTCGCCAGTCAAAGCAGACTGCATATGACATCATAATACCACTAAATAAACAAAACCCAAACTTAGCACGCAAGCCAACCAAAAGGACACACACCTGATCAATTTTCAGCGGATCACCTTCCAGCAAACGAGCATCAGCAGGAATTATATCTCCGAGCTTGATACTGATTATGTCCCCAGGCACCAAAATAGAAGCCTCTTCCTCGCTCCACCTCCCATCTCTAAGAACCTTCATACAACAATTATTTATCAGATAAGAACCACAAACACATAACTGTTAATCAGAAGTTCCAACATAAGATAATATCGAACTTTTGCTTTTGGAGCAAGACGGGCCATGAGAGCAGCTGCTGCATTGCCAGCATTATTCTCCTCAATAAAACTAATTGTTGAGTTTATGAATAGCAAGGTGATGATACCCACAAAGTCCTGCCAATCCGGAGGCTTTCCCTGCAAATTTAAATCAAGGATCAGTGCATTCTCCAGAAAAAGTACCCTCAAACAAATTCAAGTACAGAAACTATGTCCTTACTCCTCCATTAGCAAGCGCAATTGCCATGATCGCCGCAGCTTCCATAACCCATGAAAGAGGGTTCCACATAAACCCCAAAAATTTCAAGAATTTGCTCTCCTGAGACACGCGGAAAATGATAAATTTAATATAGAGAAACAAGCTTTATCAATGAAATTCCAACACAGAATAAACAGAATCACCAGCAAAGAATTACCCTTGTAAAACATCAATTTCTTAAAAGAAAATAACTCATTTAGAGCTAAAACTTCTTGTACATAGACAAGCCAAGAACAGGGTAAAACAAAGATGGAACAGAGAATTTGAGATGCAAAAGATATGTAATGCCTGAATCTAAACTACATTATTTCTCAGGCTTCAAATGCACAAAGCACACAAGGTACAAAGAAAATGTAAGAACCCATAAAACAACATCAGAGTTGTAACTCATAACGGCCAAAAGAATGGAAACGAAGAACAAAGTTTCAGTTAACAATCAGCACCTTCTTCTCCTCAAGCTTGTTGTGTCCAAAAATGGCTAATCTCTCTTGAGCAGCCGCAGTTGTAAGACCCTCTCGGGTGCATCTCAGATTCTCCAACACTTCGTCAATGGGGATGTTCTCCTGCAATCACACACAACATAAAAGCAAAAGCATCGGCAAACAACTCAAGCCAAAAAAATAGACACCCCACAATCAAGAAAATCATTCGTGTCAGTTATCAGATCCATTACCAAATCCACAGTTTCCTTCAACACAGCATCGAGAACTTCAGGCTTTTCCCCCATCTTAAAAATCTATAAACTTTTCTCTACAAAGAACAAGTTCTTGAACCAAAGCTTATCCAAGAACCAACATGGGCAAAGGCCTGTTGAAGCAGCAGAAGCTAGTGCAGTTTAGCAGAAATTAAAGGCAGCCCAGTTAAAAAAATATTGGATTTTTAGCAGTATGAGAACTTGGATTTGAAGACAAAAATGAGGCCTACCCACCAACACTAAATCTACACAGAGTGGAACCGATGACAAGAATGGTAACAGTTACAGCAGTGCATAACCTTTCGCATTTCCCATAATTTTTTATTTTATCAAAATTCAAAAAGAAAATATTTTTTAAGGAAAGAAATTGATGTCACAAAGAGGTTAAAAAAGCTGTAATAACCAAACTTTCACTGTATTTATATTATATCTTTTGCTAGCTTTTATGTATTTGAACCATCGAGCTGCAAGATTTGTACCTTCCACAGTTCATCAACTAAGTATTTAGAGTAAATTAAGATAATTTTGAACCATCCTTTTCATTCTTTTATGTTTACATTTACTTTAACGGTAAAAAAATAGTTTTGGATTTCAAAAGATTTGGGCATGTTGGTAGAGAGATAAAAGTAGCAGATAGGCCAAGAACCATAAAACTGCACATGGGTTCTCAGCCCTACTTCTTAATTTGCTTTACAAGAATACCAGATATACATGCTACCCATTTTTATATCTTCTTTTGAGCACATATGTGTATCTATCTATGCATATATGTATATATATATATATGCACATGTATTGAAGATGGGAGGTATACTTTAAATTTTTATATTATTTTATAATATTATTTAAAATGAGTCGTGGATCAGTTATTTTAATTTAATTTTTATTTTATATTTCATTAACAGTATAATCAATGTCAAATATATATATATATAAAAATATACTAGTCTGTTTGATTTCATTTCAAACTCATTTTTATGTTTTTAATATTTTTAAAATTAAAAATATTTTCAAAAAATAAAATTATAAAATATAATTGATTTTTTTTCATAAAAAAAAGACTTGAAATGTAAATAGGTCTGAAAAAGTGTATGTGTTTTTATTTTCAACTTTAATCAAAAATATTTATAAAAAAATAAGAGATTTTTTAATTAAAAAAATTAAAAATTTTAAATAATAAAAATTGAAAAATATCCTCTTGAGAATAAAAACAAATAGCCTTTATGTTTTGAATAAAGCAGTTAGCTTGATGGTGTATAATTTCAACACTCTGCAATCTTTTTGACTAACAAGTGTGCCAAAGAACCCCAATTATTGGAGTGCAGATGAGGAAATTGGGAAAAATAAAATATTTTTACTTACATTATTTTTACTATTTTTATTATAGGCAGAAAAAGTGGCAGATTTTTAGGAACCTTGTTTTGGGGTCTGGCACATTATTATTTTTCTTCAGCAATTCAACCCTTAGACCTAAGTCAATAATATTAACCTGATTTATTTGAATTTTTTTTTTCTCTCTTATACAAAGTGCCACATTTTTAATGATTAGGCATGTGGGATCGATATATTGTCAAATAATTTAGTTGATTTTATAATTTTTTAGTAATAAAAATAGCATAGAAAGTACGTTTTATATATCAAGATCATCAAAAAAATTGATATAATAAATTATCTGAAAATTAGATATTTCGAATTTGTATTGCAGCCAAATAAACAATGCAAATGTGGACGGATGGAGTATTGGTCTTCTTGTTGGATATGTATTTTGATTTATAATTGTTTATTTACTTAATTTAATTTTTAATAATTAGATGTATTTAGGTAATATATTCAATTTACAATTTAAAAAAAAATAAATTGAATTTTTTAGGAGGAAAATTCCTTTTCTTCAATAGTATATATTAGTTTGAATGATGTAATTGAATGTCAACAAAAAATCATGTCAAATGCATATTTTGTAAAAACATCACTCTTTATTATATTTATTATACAATATGTTTTTGTTTATATTAACCTTATAATCGAATAAATCAATTTTTTTTCACTAAAATCAAAATTTCGTAATGCATCGGTCCTTTTGGAGAAAAATATTCTCCATATCTAACAAACACAATAATACATTTTTATACACAAAAACTATATGTTCTTTTATCTTCACAAACATAGTTTCAGTGTGATGTTTGAATCTTGAATTTTGATCTGGAAAAGAAAAAGTGAATATTTAAAATTTTATCATTTGAACTAGAGAAAATATTTTATTTATTATTTTCCTCACTAATTCAAAATTCAAATCAATATTTTTAAAACTGCATTAAATTGATCGATTCAATCGCAAACTAATAATCAATATAATCCGGGACAAAAAATAGAAAATTTCACTTCACTTTCTCTTTTTGTTACAACTAGGAGAGTTTTTACTTTCGTTGTTGACAAAACTATGATCTCTTCACCAAGGTCAAAATCAAATTATTTAATTTTATAAACTCACTATATTAATTATTTACCAAATTAAAAATACAAAAAATTGAATCATCCCATTGAATATATTTTTTAATATTATACAAACACGTTCATATATATAATTAAATTATCTATTATTCATAATTTAAATTATAATCAAATTAATTGATCAACATCATCAATTTGGACACAATTAATATATTCCAACTATCACTTGTGACCATATTAGTTATAGTATAGACTTCAACAGACTTTATGACCACTTTTATGGGAAAATGAAATGCCCCATTGCCCAAGCTAATTTTGCTTATTGGATAGTGATGATTTAGAGTTGAACTTTAGCTTTTTTTCCCAAAAAAAATAATTAAAGTGTAGTTATGCCTAGAAAGTAACCTAATCTAGTTCCATACATAAAAGAAGATCAATTCAAAGATATCTTCAATTCAAAACAAAAACAAAAAAAACAAAAAAAGAAGTAGTTTTAACATTTTGAAAAGATTTGGGGCATAATTGCAAATATGAAAAGATTTTAGTGCTAACAGATTTTAGTGCTAACATAAGAATAGTACTATAAAATTAGAAATATTTATTTCGACTCTGAAATTGGACTCGATTTGTAAACGCATATAACATTCATTATATAATCGAATATTGTAGGTCTAAGCTATGTCGATAGTTTTTGATGATGTGGGATATTCATGTCTCGTTGCTCAATTTTGAAATTTTTTAATTTCGATCATATAAGTAGATAATGAATAATTTTCGAATACAAATCATTGCAGTAAACATAATATTTTTTTTTCTAGATTAGAAATCAACCTTTTTCATATGTTTATTCATCTATATTTTTTTATTTTTTTTTTTTTTTTTGTGGAAAAGAGGGGGAAAAAAAAGGAAAATCTTTATTTACCAAAGAAAAGTAAAATTAGAAAGCTTTTCTCCACGAGGTCACTTTATTTATATCAATATTTTCAACTCAAATGTGGGGGCATTAAAAATTTATGAGAGTCAGTGATGACTCAGCTTTTTCTGTCAAGTCCCAAAAATCTAAATTGATTTCGACTTTTTAAAACTGTTCTTTCAACATTTACTTTACTTTTTAAGATTCCATGTCGCACATCTAACATTAAGCCAAATTCCTTCAAGAAAAAAATATTTTATCATTTAAATTTATACATATTTTTATACTTTATCAACTATTTTTTTTTTTATCACATTTTGCCATTTATACTATACTTTTCTTACACATTATTATATATGACAGGATTTCATTATGTTGGAATTCTCTCACTCGATTTGTACGAAATTTTTTTAAGGGTAGTATCATCAATTTAGTCATTTTATTATTTAGGTTTTTATCATACCAAATATAAAATTTGGTCTTGACGATTATTGACGTATAGTCTAGAAAATAAAATACAATAAAAATTTATTTAAGTGACAAAGTATAAAAGTGCGTATAATTCCTATAACAAAATATTATTTTTTCCTTTTTCTCCTACAAAGTTGATAATTCTTTTTTTATTTATTAATTTGTTATGCGAAAACCAATTGTACATTAATATTTGGACATTATTCAAGTAGATATACATCTAATGCTATCGATATTATGAATATGATGTCAAATATATTATTCATTTTAAAATTTGATATAATAGACATACATACTATATAAAACTTTTAAAAAAGTACTCAATCATATTGGAATCAATGCAAGCTCATAAATAGTTTTTTTTTTTTTTAATTTTAAAGAATTTATATGATAGAGTGATGAGGTAGCATTTTGGCGCAATATTTCTACCTTCCAAGATTACATCTAGACTTCCTTATAATGTTTAAAGACGAACGTAAAAAAAATTATATTAAACCACTTAAAAATTAAGAGTTTGTTTGGTTTTATTTTTAATTTTATTGTTATATTTCTAATATTTTTAGGGTTAAAAATAGTTTTACTAGATTTTCGTGTAAAAAATGAAAATGTGTTATGGATTAATTATATTTTTATATAGACTATACATATTAAAAATAAAAATAAAAATATATTTATTTTATGGTATTTTTTTACATGAAAATACATAAAATATTTTATATTTTAAAATAAATTTGATTGGTATATGAAAATATGTAAAATATTAATAAATTTAAAAATATATTTTGAAATGAAAATAAATTGTGTTTCTATTAAAATAAGTAAAACAAATATATTCTTGGAGTTTTAAATAATTATGAGAAAATCATTGGGGTGGGGTGGGGTGGGGTGGGGTGGGGTGTGGTGGGGTGGACGATTCATGTATAGCCGATTAGTAGAGAAGCGTATGTGGTCGACTTTTCGGCACAATAAATAAGAGAGGCCATACAAATAAATTGCTCCACATGACTTTTGTCCCCTTACCATTAACAAGTACATCCGTACTACCCTCACACCTCATACTTTCACATATTGTCTTCTCCCACCCACCCACCCACCCACCCTAAAAAAAAGCCCAAAAATAAAAAGAAAAATTCAACTAAAAAATGGGCGAAATTAAATGCATGTAGTAATTAAGAGAATAAATATGATAATTGTGGAAAATTTGTGATTTATGTCAAAATATAGTACTTAATTTGATTGCACAATCCATCCGCAACGCGGTTAGGATTCGGATTTGTAGTTGTCTGCATTTATTGATGAAACTACCCCATCAATCAATGTTCCATGAATCAATGTTCCATGTTGGATCTTGAATTTCATACTATATTCCATTTATATATAATGGTGTATTAGGTGTATATATTCAACATAATTTGAAACACTTACATAAACTCAATCATGTGCATTTGGTTCAGCATCTGCAAGATCGAATTTCATTCAAGAAAATATGAGAGATAATGGCCCCGTTTGTTTTTATTTCTATAAAGATTTTATTTTTACTTTTTACTATTTAAAATTCTAAAATTTTATCTATTTTTGTTAAAAATATAATTTATTTTCAAATATACTTGCATTTCACGTCTTTTTATTCATCTATCAAACTATTTATAAATATACTAATATTTCACGTCATTTTATGCAAAAAAATAATATTATATAAAAATATAACTAATTCAAATATATTTTATTTTTATACAAAACCCTAGTAAAAATATTTTTAACTATTAAATTATTGAAACATGAAAATAAATTTAAAAATGAAACGGGCTCATTTTTAAACGATATTTAACTAGAGTTGAAGTGTTCTAAAAACTTATACCCATTTTACTAGATACGAAAATCTGAAAATTAATTTTTAATTCATTAATTTTATTTTCCCAAATTGCTTTATTTTCTTGAATAAACAGGCACATTATGTTCTTGCAAGTGGACTTTATTGAGTCACATTCACTACTAATAATTCTAGTCTTTTCCTTCAATTTTTATTTTTTTTTATTTTTTTATTTTTTTGTTACTACTCAAAACTGCTATCATTTTTGTATTTCTTTCTTCATTTTTAGTAATTTCTTATGAGGTACGAAAAAAATTGAACTTGTTCTTCATTTTTAGCCTTTGGTAGTAGATTGATTGTTTCAAACTATTCCTCCAATGGCCACACATTAGCAACACTCTCAATGGATAAGGTGTTTGCCAAATTCACTCTCACATCTAATTCAATCTCTATCATAAAACTTGCCTACTCAAACAGCCTCCTCCGCTGCTTAATTTATGACAAATAAAGGCAGGGACCATTTTAATAACTATTATTCCTCAGGGAAATTCTGCATTGATACCCTCCCCAACATACAAGATAGTCTTCAATAATCGCACGCTGTAGACATGAAAAAATTGCAGCCAATTATACATTGATATATGTAATAAATTTTAATTTATTAATTTTTATATATTTTATTTACTTTTGGAATTATCATTAAATTTCAAAAATTAAATAAAATATTTTATTGATAAAATTAAATATTAACATGTGTCAAATTATAATATTTTGGCAATAAAAATCGTATATTACAAATTATAGAAATAAATACCAATATTATGGTAATTCAAATCACATATTGTGATTAAAGTAGTAAATATTTATCAAATCATGAAAAATCAATCAAATCCTTCCATATCATCAAGTAAAAAATACAAGAGCCTTCATTTTATAAGTATAAATAGGGGTCATATGCAAGAAATTAAACACAAGTTGAGAAGAAGAAAAAATCCAATCAAAAAAGTTGTTGGAGGAAGTTCTCTCAACCCAAATCCATCAAATTCAAGAAAATCCACGGTGTTCAAGGTGAAAAGCAAGACATTAATTGCGGAGCTTATCAAATCATGACGTTTAATTTTAGATTAAGTTGTTAAATCCACAATTAACGTTATTGAAAATCAAGTCAATTTTGGGGGAGATTGAATATTCGATTCCATCAAAAAATTACCAAATTCACAAAATCAACATTTATTATAGAGAAAAATCAGATAATCAATGGAGATTGTATCTATATATTTTTATTAAATTCAATAAAATTTTATTTGTACTACTTTTTTTATTTGTAATTTTTGCAAATAACGAAATTTGTGTTACACGCGCCACTTCAAGTGGCACAATGGTAAATTGATTGGGGTATACCATAAAACATAGGTAGTTCGAATTCTTTAGCTGTCACTTTGGCTCCCTATGGGTGAGCTATCGACAACGGGTTGAAGTCAACGTGTCGAATGCCTACTTTGAGTGTGTATAAATTATTACTACACTAGCATTTACTTGGTGGTCAAAATAGAAGAAAATCGATTATCCCTAAAATTAGTAAAGTCAACCTAACACATGAGTTATCAAAAAATAATAATAATAATCTTTAATAATCAAGATTTTTGAAGAGCCACATATTTATCTGTCTATAAACACATGCAAACATATATGCCCTCGGTTTCGATTTTATCACGTTTGGTACCATAAAATGAGAATTCGAGGAAAAGATTGTCCCACATTTTTTATCCCACTCTTTGTGTCCCATGTTTTTTATCCCACCTTTTTGTTTGGTGAAACAAAGACAAGTGGGATTGAAGAGACAGATGATATGTTGTTATTTCCTACTAAAAATCCTTTGTTATTCAAGCATGAGGAATAGTTATTTCCACTTAAAATCAGTTGAGAATCATAACTAAAATCCAAACTTCCCTCCAAGATCTCTTCCAAAAGTTTAGATTATGGCATATATGAATTTATATACATATATTTTTTGATGTAGCATATATTAATATAATATATATATTTATAGCATATGCTTTGTTTTTATATACTAATTAAATATATTAATATACATGAATATTACAAATATATTTATTTTTATGATCTATATTTATATTTTATATACATATTGTTACACACATATTTATATATTTGTAAAATAAATTATATGATATTTATATATGTAAATATATATATGTGTATTCACACTGTTGTGAGTGTGAATATACATATATATATATATCAAATACAT
The DNA here is from genome assembly GCA_019321725.1 of Paulownia fortunei. NCBI lineage: Eukaryota > Viridiplantae > Streptophyta > Magnoliopsida > Lamiales > Paulowniaceae > Paulownia > Paulownia fortunei. The sequence goes on from CM033118.1 coordinate 17,299,038, forward strand.
ATATAAGTATGCATACAGTACATATGAGTTTTGCAGAAAAATCACAAATATATATTTTTGAACATGTATTATATATGAATTATGTATATTATCATATTTTAATATAATCATCTTTTATTAAAGATGTAAGTGCATGTTAAAATGTTTTAATACTTATCATACATATATAGTTATGCACATATATATATATATATGTATTTTTATTATAGTAATAATAATAATAATTATGTTATGCATAAAATTTTATATTTAGATATGTGTCTATGTATTAGTTGTTAGTATAAAAAAAAGTACAATAGTCATAATAAACAAAATTTTATTCCAATCCAACAATATAAGTAGATCACAAAGAAATGGAAAAAATGAAAAATTTTGACAGTCCATTATTGATATCAACTTTCAAACTGTACGTAACACACTCGATTCATTGATAATCATTGAATATCAAATAGAAGTGAGATGGTTCTCACCATTTATCCTCCCTCAATCTAATAGAAGTAAATAGATTGAATATATTATGGTCGATCTTAAACTCAATCTAATAGAAATAAATATAGATCAAATATATTGTGCTCGATTTTAGATTCGATCAATTCAAAAATTTCATGACTTTCAGGGCAAATTTGTATCAATATGAAGCCAGCAAGCTCTAAATTTAGGCCATCTTGAACTGATCAAAGAGACTTAAATTGTTATTGTTATTTATTTGTATTAAAGATTAATAAACCTACTCTTAAGTCCCAACTCATTCTTATATATTACAAATTTATATAGATTTGGTTTACCCACCTTCAACCTCTTCTTCCCTACTCCTAGGATGTGGTTTTACGTCGATTAGGGAATGTAAACGCTGAATTGAGAAAAGGGTAAATTTCACTTTGTCCTTCTCAGCTATATGTTTGAAGTCATTTTTTCCACTCAAAAAAATATACACTTTGCTTTAACCAATTAAAAAATAATAATTTATATTCGAATTTAGCCTCTTTCCAATATAATTGAAAAAATAATAAAGTAAAAATAATAAAATTTTGTAGACGTCAGCCTTTACACACTCACATGATCTTACAATTATATAGAGATCTATGTTTTTTTAATAGCAGTCATCTTGATCTGATCACTTCGACCTCATTTGTAAGGAAATACCGTCTTCTTAAAAAATTATAGGGCTATTTTGATAATTTTTCTTAGAAAGTTATCTCGCACCCCTAAATATATTTTACTTACCCATCCAGTAGATCTCGGCTAAAGGTATTATTTTGTTAAAAAGTTTGTTGAAATTTCTTGAAAATACTAGTTATTTAATAATATTTTTGATACTTAAGAATAATATCAATTTATTAAATAAAAATAGCAAACTAAGTATAGAATTCACTTATGACATTTTATAGTTTGTCTAATTGGAATTAGTTGCTTTATATTATTAAATTTAAGTAAAATTTTAAAAAATAATATATTTTACAAAATATATTGAAAAGGGAGATAAAGTTTGAAAAATAAATTTTATTTCCTAGTTGGAGGGGACGATTAGGGGACAAAATGATACCAAACATATAATTAAAGGGGGACAAAATAATACCAAACATATAATTAAATGGGACAAAGTGAAATTCGCCGATTTGAAAATGCTCAATTATCATTTATGCATTTGTACTCCACATTTGTAAATTCAGATTATGAATGATTATAATATTTCGTAATCCCGCTAACAATTATATGCGCAAAATATCCATAAGCCCACGAAATTATAAGAGCCCCTTTGAGAGCTAACCTGCCCACATGAAAGGATGGAATTTTAAACAAGAAAATATGTTCTATGCACTGAAATTGCCTAATGAGGTACGAGGATGAGAAGAAAATGTACATGAGAAGAAATAAAGGAGCAATTATTATTTAAATATTTAGTAAATTTTAATTATGTTTAAATTATTATAATGTCATATTTAACATTAATGATGTTAGTCTTATTTTAACAAATTAAGCGCATTATGGTCCTTGATATTCTACACCCGACAGACCACATACTGAGTATGTGGATATTGGATAAATGTCCCATTATTCATCATTTAAACATCCGATGAGCAGTGAACAATATATCGATAGCGGCATATATTATACCGTGTATTATATTTGAAAATAACGACTATAAGTATGAAAACAAAAACGGATGGAAATTTTCTCAAAAATGAAATAAATAAATATATATTATTATAATTCAAGTAATGAAAAAGTAAAAAAATAGAAAATGAGAATGAAACCAAATAAGTTCAATCTGCATGTCCAAACAATATCAACAAAGCACGACTCGTAAACAATTGCATTGCATTCACAATGGAATTTAAACTTCGTATGGTACAAATTACTAAAATGCCACAAACCATAATCCAAGGCTGTCAAAAAAAATAAAAAATAAAAAATAAAAAAAGACACCATGAAAAGAGCGGGAAAGAAAGTGCTACTTGAGAATGAGAACGTCTTAAAGTATTTTTTTAAAATAAATAGATAAATATAATTGTAGATAATTTATAATAATATATGAAAAGGTGACATTTAAAGTGGCCCATGTATACAGAAAGTAAAAGAGATAGGCTAATTACAATAGATTCTAATTTTATTCTTACTTTTAGTGGCCCAATTTTTTATTTGGAGTTAAATAAATAGATAAATATGATCATAGATAATTTATAATAATATATGAAAAGGTGACATTTAAAGTGGCCCATGTATACAGAAAATAAAAGAGATAGGCTAATTACAATAGATTCTAATTTTATTCTTACTTTTAGTGGCCCAATTTTTTATTTGGATCAATAGGCCAAAGTCCACATGCTTTCTTTATTATTTGTAGCAAAAATGAAAAAGAAAAAGACAGTAAAGATAAATAACAAAAGGAATAAAAGCAGCCTAACATCTCCAAAACCCTTTATTTGGTGTTATTTTGAAGAAAGCATTTTGGAAGAATTTATATTGGTAGTGGGATTGAAGAATAAACAAAATGTTTGGATGTTTTGTTGGAAAAAAAATGATGTGATATATTACGGGACTATAAATGTCTTGTCAATATTATTTGTTATAATTAGTAAAAGACATTTTCAATGTTGTTTTGTTATAGTTAATATAAATATAATAGGGTATACGATTTTTTGAATATTGTAATTGATAATTGATATTTTCTGGGGAATGAAAATACTATTTAAAAAAAAAAACAAGTGGCAAACTCATTTATATCTTCAGGATAAAACCGCCAAGCCAAGCCTCCGAAATGTCAAGAATGTTTTGGTTATATTTTACATGTTTTGGGAAAAAAAGGCTATGAGAAAATATGATGTATGTTTATATTTATTTTGGAGAATATATTTTGAATTGTAATAATTAAGATGTTTTGAGATATTTTGGGAAGGAAAGATTGTTTTGGATGAAAATTTATTAGAGAAATAAATTATGTAATAATATTTTATTTTTTTTTGAAGAATGAAAATAAAAAAAGAAGCGCCACATAATTATGACCTACATATTTTATCCCATGGGCTATAAAACTCGTATATGTCGGGTAGGCCTGTCAATGGGTAGGATTTTGTCCAATGCAGGCCCATAAGATTGTACTCAGGCCCTCTATTTATGGGCCTTGTTACACACATACCCTAAACTAGAAGTGGGCTTGGGTTGGGTCCAATACTCCTAAATATACCCATTACCCAAAACTTTGTTAGGGCATTTCAAACCGTTGGATGCGAGTGAATTTTATGAGATCCAATGGCTAAGAGTTAAACCTCATTATAAAAAAACAAAACCTCTCCCCCACTCCTAAGAAAATCACGATCTTCTCTGCCCCCCCCCCCCCCCCTCCCTCTCTTGATGTCTACGCCGCTCTCCGCCGTCGATAGAAACTGCCATTTGCATCCTCATTCTCCATGAAAACAAGTTAACGTTGGTCTCTCACAGGCCCGCAGCCGAGCCTCTCCAGCGCAACCATCATCGCCAACAGTCACCACCACTATCATCTTAATTGCAAGAGAATTGCGAAGGCCCCATTTATAGGTATTTCTCAATTTCTTTTTGTTTGTGGGGGTTAATAGGTTTGGGGATATTGAATGTATTTGGATGGATTATTTTCTATGTTCATTTTTCTACTTCTTGTTTTCTTTTCTTCTTCTTTTCTTTTTCTTTAGCTGTAACACATTGGGTTCAGAATTGGGTCGGGTACCAATAGATGTAAGACGGGTCTATGTTTTGGTATGGGCTTGGGTAGGGTAAAACCCTGCCCATTGACAGGCCTACTCGTATCCCCTTGTATTTAAGTTTCCACTTTCTTGTACACAGGAACTGCAGCCAAGGCTGAGCTTTGTCAACTATCGTATATCATCATCGCAGCCATCTCCTTTGTCTGGGCAGCAGCCATGGCCAACTCTGTACGAGTCGCCGCCGCTCAGATGACCTCCGTTAATGATCTCTCCGCCAATTTCACCACCTGCTCTCGTCTCGTTAAGGAAGCGGTCACAGCTGGTGCAAAATTGCTTTGTTTTCCTGAGAATTTCTCGTACGTAAGTGCCAAAACTGGTGACAGTCTCACAATTGCTGAACCATTAGACGGTCCGATTATGAAGAAATACTGTTCCCTAGCAAGGGAGTCAAATATCTGGTTGTCGCTTGGAGGATTTCAAGAAAAAGGGTCTGATGATTCACACTTGTGTAACACTCATGTATTGATTGATGATGGTGGGAATATTAGAAGCACATATCGGAAGATGCACTTGTTTGATGTTGATGTGCCTGGAGGTGCAGTTTACAAGGAGAGCAGTTTTACTGAAGCAGGACAAGATATTGTCATAGTGGAGAGCCCATTTGGACGCCTGGGTCTCACAGTTTGCTATGATTTGAGATTCCCAGAACTTTATCAGCAGCTCAGGTTCCACCATGATGCGCAGGTGTTGTTGGTGCCGGCTGCTTTCACGAAAGTTACGGGGCAGGCACACTGGGAGGTCCTGCTTCGTGCTCGTGCTATTGAAACTCAATGCTATGTCATAGCTGCTGCACAAGCTGGAAAGCATAGCGATAACAGAGAAAGCTATGGTGATACCATGATTATTGATCCATGGGGTACTGTTATCGGCAGGTTGCCGGATAGACTTTCAACTGGCGTTGCTGTTGCGGATATTGATTTTTCACTTGTTGATTCTGTTAGATCAAAGATGCCAATCTCTCAGCATCGAAAACCAATTGAATTTTGGAGATCAGCATCAGCTTCTTTGTGAGTTGGAAGGAGTACTTCTTGCTTCCCATGTGGGCTTGTTTGGTCACGTTTCCTAATGTATTTCCTTAGGAGCCTTGTGACTTACCTATTTCATCTGCTGCATTTGTATTTATATCATGTAAACAGTGATAAGTTTTTCTGCTGCTGCAAATAATAATAAGATCCTGTCTTCCTCAAACCAAAAGAAAAAAAAAGATCTTATTGAGGGAGACAAGATCCTGTCCACCTCCTTTGCCAAGAGGCATCTTCCAACCATCTGTAGCGGTTGAAAACCAGAATTAGCAGTCCTTTTAAATGAACATGATTTCTAATATTCACATACTTCATTGTCATGCATGTTTTGTATTTGCACCCAGACAACTGCATTAACTATCTGTAGTAATGTCATGACAACTTATGTTCATTGAGACCTTCTCTTGAGCTTCCTCCCAAAACTCTCCCGAATTCATGCTTTTTGTGCTTTAGTAAGTCTTTTTGGGTACCTAACATCAAATTGGATCCTCAGAATTCCTTTCTTTGTAGGACCTTTTCAAATAGGCATTCCTTCATTTGGGACAACCTCATGTCCTGGTTTTGATAATCTCTGTTAATGGATATTCAGCTCGAAAGTCTTTCCAGTGAGGGATTCAAGAAGTGTTATCTCCTGCTTGGCTATCAAGTCATTACCATCCCTCGGATAAACTGGATGAGGTCTTTCATCCGCCACAAAAATGAGATCTGCTGGAATGTCACCAGGTTTCTACATTACCCTTTTCTGGGAAGGTTATTTTTGTGCCCTTCTTCCAACCTGGTTATATGTCATTTGTCGATAGTTAAGATATCTAACAATGAAGAAAGTACACAAGAAGACAGCGCAGAAGTACCCTAAACAAATATGCATATATATATATATATATGTATACTTGTATGTGGTTGTGTATCTGTTAGTCCATGTGTAACATATATAGAAGAGATATGGTGTTTACCTCCCTTTGCCAAATGAGGAAGACTTTGAGCAACTAATTTAGGGAAATGGTCTGGGGATGGTGGGATGCGGAGATGCTTGGAAAAAGGCCTTAAAGGCAAGTCCCTCGATGACAATGGGCTAGCAGCAATGATAGCAATGTTGACATAGAATCAGGGATAAAAATGTCTTTGCATCTTAGAAAAATTTAAGCCTTCTTTTATCTTAAATTGTTTTGAGATTAAATTGATCCTTTTATAACTGCTGATAAAACTTGAAGGAGAGGTGTTGACAATTTCAGAAGAAGGATGTAGTAGTAATTTAACTAGAGGTCTTTGTAATTGATCATTTGAATAAATGAATCTTTCCAGAATTTGACATTTCCAATCACAATTTCTGTTGTGCCCATCAGTGCTGGATTAAGAGGGCACATATACAGAAGAGAAGATCAAATACAGATATCACAAAATTATACAAGAGGATGGAACACAAACATGAAACACCTGTCTACCTACAACACGTCTTCTACACATCCTATTCACATCATCCCTGAAATCCCTTCCCTCATTCGACGAAAGACAACCAATTCCACCGATGCAAATGTGTGAACCAAGAATATTGCATAACGCAAAACTCTTTCTCAGAAGCTCCTCTACTTCAGAAGCCTCAGGTTTCAAGAAATACCAGGTATTCTTTCCAGCAAAGACAAAGTGGCTTCAGCTGATTACCGGAAGATTAGGAAAAAAGAATAAGTGGACATGGACAATATACGATCATGAAAACTTTTAAACTATAACAGTTTGACCAGTAAGTCCATCCTGGAGCTGCAGAGAGCCATCTTTCATCAGATTCAGGCTCAAGCTCTTGAACCTCTCTCTTGAATACTGTCGGGACGCCTTTCTCCAGTCCGTCCCAGTTTTCATCATTGCAACAAACTCATCGTAACTTATTTGCCCATCCTGAAAGAAGCCAGTTATTAGTAATAGGTGACAGAAAGAAGAGATAATTAACAAAAAATTGCTACAAGTCCTTGGCAATTTTGGAAAATTTCGTGAGATTGTTTTTTTATCACCATTATATATCTATAATTGTTCATCATATGATGACAGTGGCTTTAAGTACTCAGTTATTGCCTTAAAAATGTCCAAATAAGATGTTATATCTATGACAAAAAGCTTTAAGAATAACTTCGGTAAATAGCATCAGGGTATTATGACTAGCAAAAAAGAAGATGGCAAGGAATTAGCCAAACCTTGTCAGTATCAACTTCCCGCATAATGTCGTTGAGTGCTTCAAGATCAGTTTCGCCTGATTCATCTACTAAAGCTTCCCGTAGTTCATCGAGTTCAATAAACCCACTTCCATCTTTGTCGAAGAACATAAATGCTCTGCGGAAATGCTCATCGTTCTCCATCCTCTGTAAGTGGATAGTAACTGCAACAAACTCCCCATAGTCCAACACACCATTCCCATCCACGTCGGCCTATTAGACATTGAGACAGAATTCTTCTATTAGGACGACTTGCAGATAAAATGTGGGTTGCAGGGCTACATATAGAGAGATCGCTAAACAAGCATTTAACAGTCCCCTTTAGATATTAAGATACATTCAAACTGTATTTCTACTAAATATTTTGGTTAACAAGGTAAAAGATGATGATGATGATGAGCCGTCCTTCAGCAGGTTTTTACAGCTCCGATACAGTTAGGTTTCGACAGAAGCTGACAACAATAATTGAGTCTTACATTCTTATATTTATCATCCAGAAATTATGAAAGACTAAGAGATAAGAAAACCAAGAGCAATATCTCAAAATTTACGAATTTGGGGTCTATTGAAAACTCTTGAGTACCAATCTACCAGAAAAAAGAAGGGGAAAATTCCAAGTACCAGAATTTCATCAATTGTATGTCCGGAAATACACAGTATGACAAATCCTAAAAAGAAAGGCATCTGATCTGGGACAGAGAAACTAAAATATATTGTACACCATCATTTAGTGCAAATTGGTTATGGTTAGCAACAACGGGTTAGAAGTGTTCTTATAATGTATGGACTTCAAAGAGATGCAAATGCAAATAGTTTAAACGAATATGGCCATATCAATAGTTGCCAGAAGTGCTTTCAAGAACAAATTCCATAGAAAACAAAGGGATTGCACCTCAAAAAGAATGCCAGCAAAGTGCAACCAAGAGCATAATGCCCAGCATCCTTTAACAAATTTGAGTTTCTCTGTCTTTAGCAAGCATTAAATGAGAGAAAAGCCCCCTGGAAGTTAGAGAGATGTCCAAAAGATGGAAGAAAGAACTTCCATCAAATTGATGTTAGTCCTAGCTAGTGTTAACTCCAAAAAATGACAATGTGTTAAAAGTTTCCATCTTGGCAGAGGAAGAGATGGGAAACAAAGGATGCCATGGGTCTCAAGTCATATAGGCAGTGACAGTTGGAAAAAGAAAATGAAAAATTCAGTACTAAAACATCCATTTTCAGCATGTTCCTTTGAAGAACTCTAATTTGCAACTAAAAGAGATGGTGTAGGAGCACCATACTTGGAGAAGAGGTGTTGCAATAAAAGAGAACCCATGCAAATTGGGATCAGGGCATGATAAACTGAAGCCGCCATATAATGATTAGAAATATGAAAGTTGGCCTTCACAGATAAACAATATTAAGGTCATTGTTTGGGATCAGGGCATAATAAACTGAAGCCGCCATATAATGATTAGAAATATGAAAGTTGGCCTTCACAAATAAACAATATTAAGGTCATTGTTAATGAATATAAGATTTTGGACCAGTCAGCTGAAAGCAAGGAAAATACTCCAAATTAGAAAAGACATTACAGATTTCAAATGCTTCAGGTTACAAGTATTAATCAGCAGTATTCCATATGGAAGTCGTTAACTAGTATTCTTCATGTACTACCATGTTTATTGTTTCGATTACTTAAAAACTCAATCCATTTAACATGAGCATGTCCATGGGACTTTGGAGCCAGTAGGAGTTAAAAATATTAGGAGACACGAGAATCTGAATAGGAGGTGCACTGCTCAGGAAACAAATACACAAAGAAATAGATTTACCTCAATGTTAGCAACTGAGGCAAAATAACACATCAAGCAGAAAATGATATTTTAGTTTTTAAGATTAAAATTTGATAATTTACCACATCCATCAGCAACTTTATCTCAGGCTCTGCCAGCTGGGAACCCACTTTGCGCAGACCAGCTTTTAGTTCCTCATATGTTACCTTCCCATCATTGTCAGTATCCATCAATGCAAACATATCTCTAATTACTTCAACCTCTTCAACAGATAAATGTTCTGCAATTACCTACACAGTTATTCAAGGATAAATAATTATTAAGATATAGAGTAAATTCACTGAACAATTAAAAACATTGGCAGTGGCCCATAATTATAAATACAAAACAAATGTAGCCCCATCACCTTAAATTTCTAGAAAGTATGGTTACAACTCTTATTCATCAATTACGAAGCAACCTTGAATACCAGTTATACCTTTGTCATTTGTAACTATAATTATATCACACTAAGGAAGATTTTGTGTTTGCAATATCAAGCAGAAAGTTACAAATATAGTTAAGTTAATGCTAGATGCTTACCCGCAATGCTTTCTTCTTGAATCTGTTCATGACAGAAAACTGCTTGAGTCTTGCCCTCACAATATCCCCCAATGGAACATTTGAAGCCTTTTTCGCATTTTGTAACCATGGGTGATCTACCAAACAAGAACGGAGAAGAGCATGTTACAGCTGTTGTATAAACCAATATCACCTCTCTATTTGCATGATTAGCGAACTATGATATGCTTTACAATGAAGATTCACAAAATGTCTAGCAGTGCCTCTGAATCTGTAAAATGTCTAGCAAGATTTTAGTCAATAAGTAATTCAGGCCATCATCCACAGGCCTAATTGGCTAATTCTTTCATGATCCCTACATCTTGGAACCATTTCGTACTGAAGTGGATGCACATTACCTTCTCCAATAAATTCCTGGAAAGCCAGGTTACTACAATACATGAAATCGGCAAAACTTATCCTGAAACCCAAATATCAGCATAGATTGAACTGTGGTGCAAATAGTAAGTGCTAATAGCAAAAAAAAATTCATCATTTATTTGTTGCCAAGACAAAAAATGGGTGTCCAGCCCATATAAAAACTGCAGATATTTGAATGATGCATGATGCACCCTTTCCTCCTCTCAGCATGCTGCTTACCATCATTTGTATTCAAAGTATTCACATGCAGCATAGATAACAGACACCCCCACTCTATCCACACTTTTCAGAAGTCTGTCATATGAAAATTTAAATAAACTTACCAAGAACCTGCTGGGCTGTCAAACGCTTTTTGGGGTCTGGCTCCAACATCTGCCTAACAAGGCTTTTTGCACTTTCAGAAACCTGCGGCCATGGTTCCCTCTTAAAATCAATCACTCCTCTTAAAATTGCAAGTGCAACACCTTGTTCAGTTTCTGCAGCACACATTGCAATGAATTAAACTCAGTCCTGAGATAAAATTAATTGGTATGAAGATTGCAAAATTAAAAAAAAAAAAAAAATGTAAAAGTTACCAGCCCAAAACGGAGGAACGCCGCACAACAAAATATAAAGAATCACGCCAGCACTCCAAATATCAACTTCAGGTCCATAATTTCGTTTCAAAACCTCTGGTGCCATATAGTATGGACTTCCCACAATCTCAGAGAACCTTTCACCTGAATAAAAAGAATCTCTTATTAATTAATCAGCAGATAATCATACCCAAAAAAACAGAAAAAAAGATTTGTAATCTAAATAAGCAGTCCTCATATTCCACAAAAGAATTAAATACATATATAGTAAAAAAATTAAATATCCAACCAGTAAGCCAAATTATGATAGAAAAAATGAACAAGAAATGAAATGAATTGAATGTTAACTTTTATCCATCAAACAAACCGAAAACTGTTACAAATCTAATATTAGAAACAGAACCAAAAATTTAAAATCATTTTAAGAATTAAAAACCAGCAAAAATGAAGCTTAAAGAAAAGGAAAAAAGATAAAACTTTTTGAGCTGCTAGCAGAAAACCCAAAATCCAGGCCAGGCCCAAATATGAATTCACAAATTTCAAGCCTCCCTTTCTAAAGAAAAATCAAAAGAAAGAAAGAGAACACTTAAAAACTGAACCCCAATTCTCATAATCCTAAAAGACAATCACACCTACCAGGCTTGAAAAACACTGATAACCCAAAATCAATGACCTTGAGCGCCGAATTCTCCTTCTTATTAGCAAAAAGAAAATTCTCAGGCTTCAAATCCCTATGCATAACCCCGTGCTGATGACACATCCTCACTACCTCTGCAACCGTCTTGGCCACAGCCGCCGCCGCCCTCTCGCTGTAATGCCCCCGAGCCACTATCCTATCGAAAAGCTCCCCACCCTCGCACAACTCCATCACCAAATGCACCGCCTCGTTGTCCTCATAGGTGGCGCGTAGCTTCACGATGTTCAGGTGCTCCGGCAGGCTCGACATGATCGCCACCTCACGGCGGACGTCCTCGATATCCACCGCCGTCCGGAGCTTTTTCTTGGAGATTGACTTGCACGCGAGGGCCTCACGCGTCTCGCGGTCGGTGCAGAGATAGGTAACTCCAAATTCGCCGCGGCCCAGCTCGCGGCCGAGTATATACTTGTCGGAGATTTTGGTCTGGGGAAAGAAGTCTTTAAGCACTCGGATCGGGGTGGGGGATTGGGCGTAGGGGTTGGGGTAGCGTTCGCGAGGTTTTTTGCGGGGTTTTGGGGTTTCGGGTTTGGGAGTTGGAGGCTCCGCTTCTGAAGGTCTAATGCACGCGTTGCAATTTCCCATCTCGAAACTTAGAAGCTTTGGGAGGAGGAAGAGGAGGATATTCTGGCTGAGCCGCCGTCAGTGGGGGTGGTTGGTGGCGGAGGATGAGGAGGAGGAGGAGAGTATGGTTAAAGCAGGCTCGGGGGTGGGTGGTGAGTTGGGAGAGAGGAGAAAACGCGGGGTCAGTTGGAGGAAAATTTTGGTATTTGAAAAAAAACGTTTTATTATGTTGATATTTAAATATATGGAAGAAAATAATTGTTTTTTAGCTTTATAATTTGTAGTTTTAATTATTATTTACTCTTTATTTAGCTTTTGGAAAATTCATTTTCTACGAGAATTGATTTTAGTTTAATTTTATTATAATAAAATTTATTTGAAAGAAATAATTTTATTAATTCTTTTTTTTTAAATATTATTTCTATTTTGAAACAATTCTGAAAATCATAATAGACTAAGTATTTTTTATTTAGATAGTTAAATATCCTTCAAAACAAGGTTCAAATAATTTTAGGAGTACAAACTCATCCTAACTAAATGAATTTAATCAAAAAATTATATTTCCTTTTCTTGCTCTTTTCTTTTGCCAGGGTTTTGGTGAGGATTTGTTTGTAATTATAATTTTTTATTTAATTTAATATTTTATTTTATTTTTCAAATTCAAATATAAATTAAGTATATATAATTTACGTAATATATATACATTTAAAAGAATATTTATATAATTAATTAGTTTTTATTTTAAAAAATAAAATAAAATATCAAATTACAATAAATCATATGGGATGATTTGGTGGTGGTGGGGGGTGATGTTTGAAGCATTGTCTTTTTAGTGGAGTGACATGAGAAAAAACAAATTTGAGTTGGTGGCATTTATGGTATTTTGGCCATGCCAACTCCCTTTGGTGGGTGGGGGTAGGGGGGCTGGGGGAGTAATTAATTAGATAGATGGCAAAAGGGAAGTTCTTCTGAATGTGGGGTTGCCATTTGCCAAACATGGACTTTAGACTTTTTGTACTTTGTTTCTCATTTATTGCTTATTTATTTGTTTTAAATTTTTAACAATTTGGAACTAATACCTGCATTGCTAGATTGAACTAAGTCTTGTGTAACCAAATTAGCGGTGTGCACGGTTTGGTTGTTTGTTGATCATATGGCGCCAAAAATTGAAAATTTGGTATAAATTAAAATTGAATCGAAAATTTTGATTCGGTATTTGATATGTATATTTTTAAATTTTTAGTATCGATATTTAGATTTGATATATCGTACCGAATCGAATATTAATTTTTTTTTATTTTTTTTTTAATATTGTTGATTTAATTTTGATATTTTAAGTATTTTTTAGTCTATTATCCTTATATTCAATTGTTTAGTAATTAATTAATAATTATTTAGTTGATACTTATGAAAATGATTAAAATTTAACTTAATAAAAATAATATATATATAGTACTTTTAATAAATAAAAGAGTATAATTTTTTTTTGTTTGATGAAATATGTCACCAAAATATCGATTGAATACTCCACTTACGAATTAAATTAAATGTAATTTGATTCCTTAATTATTTATTGTTAGTCGCAAATAGAACAAATATATAAACATATTTTTATTTTCAACAATTCAATTATTTACCTTTGCCCAAATAATAGTCATTTATGATTGAAAATAAATTATAAAAAATAATACAAATAATTGAATTATATTTTTTATAAGTCACAACTTCTTAATTAATAATTATTATGCATGAATTCTTAAAAAAGAAGGAGTAATTTTATTTTTATAAATTTTGATTTTATCAAAATCGTACTGAATTATCAATTTTTTTCGGTAATTGCCTAACCAAACTGATTATTTAAGTTTGGTATTCGATTTGAAAAATTTTCATACCAAAATTTTGTTATCTCGGTACAATTCGATATGATTTACCAAATGCACACCCCTATAACATATAATTTAATAATTATAATTAGTAAATAATAACACTAATATTTATTGCCTTTATTCAAATGGAACTTAATTTATAATATAAACCCATTAGCAATAGTTTTAAGTACTCAAAGCAATGAGACGGATTTAAACGCGAACTCATTCCAAACCCTTGCTATTTGGGGCTGGTTAAAACAATAGTCCTAAGTTTTTCATTTCAAGATCGATCTTGACTCATTTAAATTTTTTTATCTTTAAAATTTTTATTATATATTTATATAATATTTTTTTAAAAAATAGTTATTTTATTAGTATTATACTTGAAAAAATATCATTATAATATTTTAAAACTATAAAATATGTCTAATGGGTCTAACGATTTTCCCAACTGAGTTTAAGGCAACTTGAATTTAAATTTTTAAAAATTTTAAAAAATCAAATCTTAAATCAAATAAACTCGACCCAAATTCAATTTAAGTGTCCCTCATCATTTTCATATTGTAATCTAGTGATGCATAAAAAGATTTCTTTATTAAATTCTTAGTGAAGCTAATTAGACTAGGAGAAAATTGATTTGCAACTTTAGTAGACACATTTTGAAGCAAGTTAATTCATACACAATGTCTTCCCACCCCAATAAAGTTGACAAAATGACAGTTTACTGTTAGACAGTTTTATAAAATGTATCTCATTTTTAATAACTTAAGTTTTTAGATGGGTAATAGATATTAGAGTAAGGCTATATACGAGGTTCTAAAGTCGAATATCACAAAAAAAAAAATAATTGAAGGTTTTAGGCTTCAAATACGAATATGGTTTTAAATACTCTATGTTTTTAAATTATCACTCTTATATATTTTAGAAATATTTTAAAGTAAAAAAAAAATTTCAAAAATACTTTGTCATTTAAAGTAACGATATAACACCACAACTCTCAACTATTCTTTTTTAGTACAATAACATGAATATATATAAAAGTTTTCGATGTAATTACAAAAAAGATGCAATTAATTTTTGGAACTACAAACTAATTGAAAATTATTATAATGACTTTTCTTCATTTGGAAGCTTTAGATATAATTGAAAAATAAAATAAATTATTCAATACTCAATTCAAAATTGATTATTAAAAATTTATTAGAGTTCAGTTTATTAATTTAATAAATTAAATTTAAATATATTTTTTTATTCGATAAAATTTAAAATTTGGCTCGAACTCGACTTGATTTATAAAAATATAAAAAATATAAATTATCTTCTATTAAATTTGATTTAAATCCTGTTTGATTAACACGACTACATCCTAGCTTTAGAAAAGTGGTCAAAGTTCAACGTGTATTTCCACTTTCCGCAAAGGAATAAAAAGCAAGGAGAAAATAATTAACTAGGGCCAAGAAATTGTGCATAGAAAATCATGTTTGCTTGTTGATTTGATCACCCAAGTTTGCCAAGTCTTCCTAATAAAGACACCTACGGAAGACTTGCATGATTTGTTCAAAGACCATTAATCTTGAGCACCTAGTATTATTTATTCTATAATAATTTAAAGAGGAAAAATACGAGAATCCATGTTTTATTTAATCTAGTGACGAATATAATCTATTCTCATTCGATGCAATATTTTAAATAAAAATTTAAAAATATATTTTTTTATAATTTTATATACTATTATTCTTAAAAGTAGTGATGGACATAAAGTAATATCTAGTAACATTACTTCAATTAAAATGATTATTTTGATAAATTTCCCGAAGGAAATATAAATAGTATATTTTGTACAAATTGATAATAATATTATCTTAATTCAACCGACGAAATCCTTATTACACAAAATTAATTGTTATATTAATTGATAATTAATAAAATTAATTGCTTCGCACAAAATAATAATTTGGATAATAGTTAGAGGTGAAGAATCAAGAAAATGTGAGTCATGGTGCAAACTGAATGAAACAATGTTTTCAAAATTATACGGATCGGCCGTTCAATTTGTTCAATTAAAAATTGGAGGTCGATTCGATCCGATTAGACCCAAAAAAAATATTTAACCGGCTTGATCAGTTAAAATCAATTTGATCGATTTTTATTTTTTTTTAATTTTTATAAAAGGTCTAAATTTAATATTTTATTATATTTATATGATTATTTGGATTTTGTATTTTATTATATATATTTTTATATAGTTATTTATTTATTTTTATATTTAAAATATATTATATTATTATTTTATATAATAAAATAAAAAAATATAATTAATTTTTATTGAATCGATCCGACCTCAACCATTAATTGTTAATAAAATCGATTTTATCCCCGATTCAGAAAACATTTGAATGAAATTAACCAATTGCACTTTTAGGCTCACAGTTTGGTCATTGATTGGAGTCACAGAAATAAAAGATGGTTAGTTTGTGACATGAAACAATTTCAATGAAATTAACTTTCAGCCAAAAGTAAAAATAAAAAGCTGTTGTTCTTAACCACAGCCGCATGGTATGACATTATTAATCCCATGTGATGACATGTTTTTATAAAACGTAAGGCGTACGAAAATTGAATTTGCGTGTCCTATTATAAACATTAACAATGATTTTTCTAACAAAACAAATTATGCTACGTCTTCTTAAAGACTCCTTGGGAATAACTGACCAAAAGCAAGTAATTTTTCTCCCGACGTGAGCTTAAAAAGAATGGTTTTCGGATATTTAATAAATAATATTCTATCTTATCAAATAATTATAAATATTTATTCCAAACTTAAAAATTATATCAAAACTATTTCCAAGTATAAATTGAATATCATATAATTTAAAAATAAAAATTTTCAATATTTATTAAATTATTATCTTTAAGTTGTGTTATAATTATATGTTAAGTAATATAATGACACATATAAAATAAATCTTGCATAATTTAAAATCAAGTGCAATCACAATACAAATAAAACTAATATCAAAATAAGCCGTCCTGAATTATTTTTTTACATTTTGTAATAACTTTCAATAAAAACTTATAATATAATCGTACGTATTAAATACATAATTTTTTCGATCTCATATTAACTAACTAGGATTGTCGCCTCCCCTTTGTCTATAATATTAAGTTTCATATGTAATTACATGATATACAAAATTTTATCCCTTGTAAATATTGAAATAATCCTTCTATGTTAATAAAAATATTTATTTTGCTCCCCAAAACTAAGAATTCTAATTTCATTTATTGGTACTAAGATTAAACACTTATTCATCTACTAATGGAAAAATTACCTTATTTATTATATTCAAAAACCCTTCTAAATGTCATTTAAGTTGTACTCCAAACTATCCAAATTATTTATGTTGCTAGTGATTAGCATGACTATTAATTGCTTTCCATCATGTTGATATTGACAATTAGGCCTGTCTTTGTTGATTTTTGACTTATGTTATACACTAAGTCAAGGTAATACATAGACTTGCTTTGACTTGTAGCAAGAAAATGAGTGACTCAAATTTAATTTATTTAAAGTATGGGGATAAGGTTTATAAGTAATTGGTGCCAAATTTTAATTTTGCAATAAAATGGGACTATTCTGTAATTTTATTTTTATTAGGTGAGATTTAGAAGGTAGGATTTTTTAATTAAGCAGGTGGCGTGTAAGTTGGTGTAGGTGAACTATATGGACAAGTTGGGAGAATCAAAGTTGTAGAGTAGTTAACATCCCATTAACCACACCACCAAACTATGTACTTTTAAGTCTTAACATTATGATAAGCTATTTTATGTGTTTGTGAGGAAGAGTTCTTGTGACTTATTAAAAAAAAAAATTAAATTAAAATATAATTTTTTATTATAAATCATATTACATTTTATATTAAATTGCATAATTGATTCATTACATCTAATAACAAACAATACAATGCAATAGATGATAAAATAAAATTTACAAATAAAAATCATAATCACTAGGTGGTGGGCTCCACATGCATTACTCGTGTAGATTTTGAAAAATTAATAGTTATTATGGTTTTAAAACTTCTTAAAAATAATAAAAAAATTATCTTGATCTATTCAACGTTGATCATTTATTTATATATTATTTGTATCTTTTAAGAATAAAATTTTTACATAGTTAATGACAACTTTTTTTTAATCAATATAATTAAAGACACCTTCATAGTACAAAATATTTTGGCTTAATTCATTGAAAAAAAAAAAAACATAATTCAATTGATACTTCTCCAAATGGTGCCCTATATGGCAGAAAATAGTGATGGGAATTTCATTGAAATAGCGATCGACTCGAAATACTTTTTTATTTTTTATTTTTTAGAGAGGGTAGTTTTGACAATTTGGTCCATATGGCCATGCCTATTTTTGTTTCTTGATGTAGAAACTTGCATGGCCGGTTGCCATTAGCATTGATGAAAGACAATTTGAGGCATAATTTTTTCTTCAAAGAGAGGTAATGGGTACATTGATTATAAACGAAGTTAGGTGTAGCTTTACTAGTTGGAAATTGGAGACCCCTTTGGGCAATAGGGCCTCTTTGTTAAATTTCTTTCAAAAGGCTTATGCCCTTTGTGTTAGTTAATCACTCCTTTACTACCCTCACCAATGAAAATATGGTGGGGGGGGGGGGGGTGAAAAAGAAGTAGATGATTTTTGTTAAATAATAAATAAACTTCACAAGAAAAACTATGAAAAATGCAACAAGCAAATGGAAAATAAAAAATATATAATTTAAGTAAAAAAATTAACGTTAATAATCGAAAACCAATAAAATGCATTGTATGCAAGAGTTTATAGCAATTTTTGGTATCTTGCAACATAACACCTTCGTTGACCTGAACTCTCTATTTCGTAAACTAAACCTAAGTTTGTGTTTTTATTTATAAACCATATCAAACATAAATCGATCAACGATAATAATTAGGGTCCAAATTTGCACTTCGAATATTCTGTTTCGATTTAGTGTTGCATCTCTCATATTCTACTTTATATATACACGTTAATTATATTTGATACATATATATTTAAAATATAATATAAAATACCACATAAAATTAGAAAAAAAAATTCTCATTAAAGGAGGCAAAAGGAATAGGTTGATTGAGAAAAGGGAGGCAAAGATGAAAAAGGCCTTAAAATTCTTCACACAGACTCTTCTTTATGCCGTAGCAAAAGTGGCATGCATGCAATGTGTAAAAGGAAGAAAAGGTCTTTTTCTATGCTTTTTTGAGGAACACATCCATGATGTTTGCTTATGGGTTTGCCATTCAAAAGGCTAAAAGGCCTACTTTCCACAGCTCATTCTGATGCCAACAGATATATACTATTAAGGAGAAAAAAAAAAAAAGATAGCAAACTTTTTTGAGACTTTTTATAATCTGTTTCTGGATGAGGAGTTGTCTGGAAGTTTTTTCATGTCAATAATTGGGAAAACCCTGAATTAGTTTTGACTTTTGAAAGTAAATTTTAGTTAACTCAATTAATTATATAGCAAATATATGTATAATTATTCTATGATTGTGATGGTTAATGATTTATTAAGATCAAAGACTAAGTTTAAGAGGCTAATTAAGTACAAAATTGTAGTGGTTTATACATCATATAAGATATGATTATAATTATTCATATAATTATAAATACCTCATTTTTTTCTTATTTTGAGGTACATTATTAATTTCATATTTTACAGTATTTATTTTTTATTTTTATTCACCTTTGTTTTGGTTCTAACTTTAACGTACTAGGGTTTTTGTGGTGACTATATTGATGGTCTAATAACTTGTTGTGACGGGACAATTAAAACCCTGATAACTTATTATGATGTAGATAGAAATTCACTCAAAAAATTGATAGATCGTCGCTTGGAGATTTGAAATCTTTCTACATCATATTGTTCTCCTTGAGGTATACGAGAATATTTGTTTTGTAATTTTGGCCGACATTAGGCAAATAAAGTCTAGACTAATTTTTTTCATGCAAAGCTTATTTCATTTTTAAAATTTTACTGGATTCTCTATCCCCTCAGAAAAAAAAAATACTTATAGGATCCCATGACATTACTTGGCACTGCACAAAATATTGCAATTCTAAAGATTCCAAACTTTTTTTATTTTAAAAAAAAAAACACCAAGAAAGAAAAAAAATTGTCTAACAGCCAAACTTAGAGTGATGAGAGTGGATTAAATTAATGAGAAGGACAAAGGTGGTTTACATCAACCAGTTAATTCACAGGAAAAAAAAAGCTAATTAATTACTTTGTCCACATTTAAATGCCATAATTGGTTAGTACTAAGTGAAACTTATATACTTCATGCCATTATTTTATTGTTAGGGTAGATCTGCTGAGCGCACTCATTAATGAAATAAAGATATGATTTTTTTTTTTCCGTCTTTACAGCCATGTCACAGAAGTAAGACGGTTAGATGATTCTCCTTAAATATCGAGGTTTGAATTATGGTTACTGCAAAGACTATTATATGCTTGTATTGTCTCTCTACAGGTCTCTACCATATAACGTAAAAGCAGATTTATTAGAAAAGTTGATCATACCGAATATCAGATTTCAATCATTTATAAGTTGTATCACCATATTTACCCAAATAGTGAACTAAGAGGGAAGTTCGTTCTCCCCCAAAATTATTCAAACGAAGTCTAATAGATAGGATATGCCTGAAAACTTGGGTTAGATAAAAATATATATATATGTATGTTTTAATCTATTTCCTACAATTAAAGGGTGTTTGGATGAACTATAAGATATCTTATGGTGTTTGGTAATTTTTTTTTTAAAATGAGCTTATAAATTCCTAAAATTAAATGTTAGAATTTTATAAACTCATTTAAAAAATGTAAGGAGTTCTTAATTTATTTTTAAAACTTTAGCAAACTCCTTTTATCTTAATTACAAAATTGACATTACTAAAATTTTAAAAATTTTATGATCTGATAAGTTTTAAAAACATATGAACTTATAACATATTTTCAACGAACTTAGCCAAACACCCTCTAAATCAGGTCCTCAATATAAACAAAACGACACCACAAAGTCAAAATATTTTTTTTAAAAAAAAACTTAAAAAGTTTATGTTTAGAAGCTCAAAAACCAGTGCCTTTTGAACAGTAGAAGCCCAATATATCTAACTTCAAATTAAAATTTGTGGATCATACTATTGTACGATTACATAATTTAAAAGGAGAAAAACAAGAAGAAATGTTTTTTTCTTTTTCATTTTTCTATATTTTTTTTCTTAAGTTCAAATTTTTGTCTCCATTTTATTCTGCTAGTGAGCTAATTTCGTGTTCCATTTTTCCTCGTGACAAGAAAATGCAATAATATAAAATGTCCAATTTTGCTCGAATATAATATTTGGGCCATTTGACCAGTCTATGCAATTTATTATGGCCCATTGCACATAGAAAAGATTTATATCATACGGGCCGGAGGGCATTTTCTGGCCCAATATAATTGGTTTGTTAATGGATTCTTTCTAAACTGTAAATAAGATTTTTTTTTCTTTTTAACTATCTGGGCCATAATAAATTGGTTTCCTCATTGACAAACCCAGTTCTCAGGCCCATCGGGTCAGCGATCGGGTCGGAATCAACTGAGTACAAGCAGTGCTGGGTCTGGATTTGAGGAAAAGATTTGGAGATTTTTTTTTAAATAACTCTCCATGTTAAGTGAATTTTAAATTTATCATAACGATTCAAAAAATAGTTCAAAATGAGAATTTAAGGATATGAAATCCATATGATGTAAAATTATCCATACAAGATTGATGAATTTGTTATTATAAATTTAAAATTATGAACTTCAAATCTATCAATCACACAATGTAAAATATTTTATAAGATATTTATGAGCTTATAAGATATTCTGATAGGGTATTTGAGTGAGTTTTATAAGCTCCGTGAAATATATTATAAGATGTCCTAAAGTTTTTAGTAGTAGAACTTCTTTATATTCTCAAAATAAGATATTATGATCTTATAAACTCCTTTAAAAAAAATAATGAATTCATAACTTATTTTTTAAGATCTTAACAAATTTCTTCATTTGACTATATTAATTATGAAATTATTACTACTAACATTTTATAAGTTTCATACTCTTATTTTATTCGAACAGTACAAGAATTTATTTTTAAAATAAGATCTAATAAATTATAAAAACTTCAAAATTATCTTATATGACATATGAGCTTATAAGATCTTTTAAATAAATTTAATCAAACACCTATTAAGTGTTTCAAAAAAAATTTAGGAGATGAACTTATATAAGTTCATATAATAAAATGTTAGGTTCTTATAAACTCCCAAACTCAGACGTTAGTATCTTATAAATTTTTTTAGAAAAAGTAATGAGAGCTAACTTATTTTTTAAATATTAATAAACTCTTTTAATTTTAGATTTTATTGATTACAAAATCATCAATAACATCTTATGAGGTTTGTAATTTTATTTTATTCAATCACCTCAAAAGCTTATTTAGACTTATTAATTCTTGTAATGCCTGTTAATTCATTAGTTCTTATTCATTCTCAATTTAAATTTTCCTAGTGAATTTGGTTCTGAAGAATTATTGGATAATTACTCATGATGCCTATGAACAATGACTCTTTGTTACTGCTTTAAGAATTGTTCTTCGAATATTCTTCACATTCAAAAATTACTATTAACTCATTTTGTCATTTTCTTTCCACACCACATCAGACCTTTTTTTTTTTTTTTTTATGCTTAAATAATTTAATAAAAATCATTAAAGTTAAGATAGAGGCTTGGGGTGTACTATATCATAAACTGTGTAAAACAATTCTGTCTGAGTCTTAGAATATTTCAGTTAAATTTTTTCTCTTAAAGTATTTTTAGATGAGAAAGGAGGAATTTTTCTTATTTCTTTATCTCTACCATTTTTATTTTTTTTTGTTTTTTTTGTTTTTTTGTGACAGGCCATACAAATTTAAAAAAATAAAATAAACACAGGGTTATAATCTCAAAAAATTCTTGTAACAAAATAGACCAAAGTAGCAATCTTTTATCTTCCAGACAGCAACAGTTTAAGGTCGTGGATCATTTACATAAACTCTTAAACATCGATCTTGAACATGAGCTAACCAAGGGCAAACTCAAAGAGATGAGCATGGTCATAATTTAGGGTATTTGACCAAAAAGGAAATTTAATGCCACATTAGATAATAAAAAAGATGAATCTATGGAGAAATACTGTTTATTTCTTAAAATAAACAAGTTATATGTGTGTGTTTTACATGCATGCATGCATGTTCTAGGGGCGGGTTAAGATTTTAAAAAATAAAATAAAATTACAAAATAATAAAAAGAATCAAAATAATGTATTTTTAAATTCTTCACCGGCCAAAATGTACTAAAGCATTACCTCTCATAATGCATTTGATTTTTATTTTATTTTCTTATGCATTATCATGGATCATGCCTTTCTTAGTATTTTTGACGTTATACGTTACAACTTCTAATACCTTTTTATTTTTATGTTTAATAAAAATTCCTTGAAGACGATGTAATGCCTTCAAGGAATTTAGTGTTTTTAGAATGAAATCCTTAAAGGTGTTAGATGTAACCAATTCAAGAAATTTATTTATTTTTCTTTTTTCTATTAGTTAATTGTTCCTTTTTAATAAAATATACACATTTCGATGTTCTTCTAAAATTATTTGTCTATAACGTATAACAATAGAAAACAATATTTAACAATAACAAAAGCATTACCAGTGGTGCTTCATTGCCATATCATATCCATCTGATTATATTATTGGGAGCAGTTATTGATCTATCTATATTTATACTATTTATATCTCACTAAATAAATTTTATTGAAGACTGCTACGTATCGCTATCACCACAAGTAGATAATTATTCTCCATTCACTCCATACATATTGATTTATATGGGATCATTTTGTGGACAACTAGACCTTGACCTTATTTCTGAATAAAAAAAAGATATGCGCTCGACGTATGTAGTTCAATGTCTTCTCTAACGCATTTTCGACAACAATCACAGGGTATCAAAACTGTGGAGAGTCAAGTTTGACGACTTCATCAAGTTGGCTAGATAATAAAACACAAGTTAGTGAGACTAACATTACTTCAACAATACTTGTGCATAGACAGAGGATAAAGAGTTAGAAGGCATATAGATATATAGGGGATGACGCGGTTGTGGCAGCAAAAGGGATTATCATGATTTATAATTTATAATATTTATCTAAATTATTTTGTATATGGTATATTCGTTTTATTGACTAATTTGTTACTTAATGCAGTAAAATATATGTATATTACATATTTACTTTGATATTTCGTTAGATCAAGTGCAATAAATCATAAATAATCTAAAAATATTTTGCCTAAAGCATCTAATCTAATGTGGAAACTCTAATAAATTTAAAACATACAGTTTGAATAAAGCCTTGCATCACACACAATAATATTCATAATATTTTAAAGCATTCTTCCTATAAATCCAACCACTACATGTCCAATTAAAATGATTAAATCCTATTGTTTGAATATTAATTATAATCTTAGTTTTGTATTTATTATTATTAAATAGTAATTTTCTATTATTTAACATCATGAACAAACAATTTTAAAATGAAAAAGAAAAAAAAAAGGTGAAATGTCCACACTTCAGACATTTTTATTAAAAAAAATTAATTAATTTAAAAAAAAAAAAAAAAAAATCCTTTCGTCCATGTGGTTGCTGCTTCAACTTAGAGATCCCCAACCTTTGTCTTCTTGCCTTGAATAGGCTATACTTTGTGTCATCGCCTCTGCCTCCAGCACCCCCATTAAAGATGCCCAAATCAAGGAAACAAATGTGTCTGCAAGAACTACAAGATTGATAACGAGAAAGAAATCAAGTAGCATCATCACTGAGTTTGCAAGGATAATATGTCAAAATTCGACAATTCTAGTCGTGCTTCTGATGAAACTTCAGCTTTGTTTGGTTCTTATTCCAAAATATTTTTCTTCTCCTGGAATGGAAAACGTGTTTGGAGATTAAGGTTTAAAAAATTATATTTTTATTCCCAAAATATTTTTCGAGCATTACGTTAATTTAAATAATCCATATATCATACTATATTTTCACTAAGTACAACAAAATAATATTGATAAAATATTTATAATTGAAAATATTTTCTTTAACCACAACAAAAATTATATTAATAAGACATTTACAGTTAAAAATATCTTCCAAAATACAACACATCATTATTTTCCAACAAAATATGCAAACACATTCTCATTCTCCATATATTTTCTAATCCCACTATAGTCGGTGATGAGTTGGAGGCATGGTGACAAATCTGAGAATAATTTGTTCTCTTAAAATTTATAATTTAGGTATTATTTGGGATAGTTTAAAAAAAATTAGACAAAATCTCATTTACATAACAAATTTGTCTTTAGAATTTTGAAATATATCGATATAAAATATCTAATGCATTTATGGGTGAATATTGTCAATAAAAAATTATATTTTAATAAACTTATATTTATATATTGAAAGAAATAAAAAAATAAGTTACTATATTGTAATCTTAATAAAATATGAGTAAATTTTGGAAAATCACCGTATCAATGAAAAATTTAAGAGAATTCGTCATATTACGATTTATGAATTATAGACAAAAAAATCCAACATTCTATGAAAGTATTTTTATTCGAATTATTTTGAAAGATTTAGAGAACTTTGCTATTATGGTTGAAGAGATAGGCCATGAAAGGACGATGGCATCTCATATCGCAACAAAATACGACATAGTAATAGATTGAAAATTATCTTTTTTTTTTTTAAATATTATTTTAACAATTTATTGAAACTTTTTATTATTCCATCTCAATACTCGACTTACTATTGATCTATGTTTCGTGAGTGACTCACTTGTAAATTCATGTCTTGCCTTGTATCTTGTTTGTTTGTAGTTTAGCATGATATATCAAATCATTATCTTTTTTATTCTTATTTGCACAAATTAATCACACTAAAATTCAAAGATGTTGCTTGTTTTCCCCTCAGCATGATCTATCAAATAATTATACTTTTTTTTTAGCTGGTTTGGCAAATTTACCGCATTTTAATTATTGCTCTTGTGGCCTTATTAGATTGCTAATAGTCTAATTGAGATCGAAGAATGATCCCTATATTAGTTAACGTAGCCTAGATTTGACCCAGTTAATGTTGGGTTCAGTTGATCTGACCTAGGCATGAATGGGTTGATTTCATGTTCTTTTTTAAACTCATGTCTATTGGATGTTTGCATTGGCCTCTGCAGCCCTATTAAGTTCAGTTGATTTGAGCTCAGTTATGATGTGTTGGAGTTCTATTTGACTCATACCAAATATTACAGAGTTATCTTATTAGCTCTCCCAACTCAGTCAATTGAGTTGAGGCGATGGTTTTACTTAGCTCAGCAGGGCACTTTGAGTGATTCATTAAGATTCATCTGAGTAGATGAGTTCACCTCGGGCCCAACAGAGACTAACAGTAGAGTCCTACTCAATTTACATTATCTTTTAATTAATAAAAATCAACCTTACCTTATCCAGATCCCTTAATTCATGAATTATTTCTCCGGTAATGGTTGTCCAAATAAGGTAACGAATCCTTTTTGATATCAATTGCTTTTTTACTTGCATATTATAAGCCCATGGTTCATCATTAGATATGTTTCTATATTACAATCACACATTATACATGCATGTTGCTGCTTCCTTATAGCACATCGAATTCTTGATTATCCTCCTCGATCGTATATTAACTTAAGTATTAGAGGATTTTGGTTGGGCAACCCCGTAGCCCTAACCCCATGTTTTGTAAGTATTTAGGCGAGGAGTTGAGAAAGATCGAGTAATTGATTACTAAATTATTAATTCTGGTTCGTGTTGTATATATTTTGGAGCACATATCGGTAATGTACTACTTTTATCATATGTGTAGTTTTTTCCCCTTCACACTCTTTTATATGTAACCAAAGTTTCAAGAAATTAATTTTGAGTAATGATCTTAGTCAATTGAAATTGAGAAAGTGGAATGTTAAATAAAATATCTTTCTATGTCTTGCAAAATGCTCAAGTTTTAATTATGAATCACAATTTATAATACGATAAATTTATAGTAGTTGAACGCATAAATAATTAATATGCACAAGTTTGGTATAAGGAGAGGAAGATAGGCTGTGATTACTTACGAGGTATTTTTTCAAAATTATATCTCAAAACATGTTTTTCTCACAAAAATGTGTTGGGATGTCGTCTTCTCAAAAAAAAACATTCTTCAAAACGTATTTTTCCACTTTCCAAAATTGTATCCACATTTAAACACCTTTTTCATAAAAAATACATGTCATGTTAACTGTAATCATTATAATTTTATCCTCAACTACATACTATTATCAAAAAATATATCAACATTCAAATATCTTTTCAAAAAAATAAATGTCATATCATATTAACAATCATCACACTTTTATCCCTTAAACCAAATATGCTCAAAAATATTTTTTTCACTTTATAAAACTACTTTATCTCATAGATTTATAATTTTTCAGAAATGAAATATGATTCACCACCTAAACTACATGATTTTTGTACATTACTATTCAAGACTCCCACCGGTGGAATATTCCACCGAAATCCTATCACGTGCGTGACATCTGTGATTTTAAAGGGCAAATTCATCAAATCTTTTAAAATTATTGCACTTTGTCACCTATTTACATGATTTCTCACTTTGTCCCCTCACTTTAAATTTGAACCCGTGACTTCAAAGTTATCAGCCTTGCAAGCTACCAAATTGCTCTACCCGCACTGAAGATAAAGAGTAAAAAACTAATAGACAAACAAGGATTGAATGTGCCCTTTGAATAGTACATTTATACATAATAGTAAAGAGGCCTTTTATGATCATTGACAATAGAATTGAAATGATAGGTTAATCCTTACCAACTTGATCTTGTTGCATCTAGCCACAAACATGCATGAACCATTTCACGAATTATGTGTCCCGATATTCCAAAGTTTTGATAGTTAGCTATTGGTCTTTCGATCGAAAACAACGGCAATGAAGGCGTGTTACATGTATTTTATCTCTTTTTCTATTACTCATTGACAAAAAATAAATTTAATTAACACTTATTATAATAAAAATATATTATCAGTAAAATTAATTTTTATTTGTTCTTTTTTAACTTTCTTGTTCAATTATAAATTTCATTCTTTAATTAACTTTATAAACTTTAAATTGAATTAAATTATAATTATAAATTAAAAAAATGACAAAAAACATAAAAAATTGTTTGCCAATTGTTGAGGTGAATAAAATTACATATACACACACCAATGTAAATTTGAACATACTAAAATGCATTTTTAAAAAATAAATTAGTACAAATTCAAGTAAAATCTAAAAAAGATAAAGGTATTACAATTTTAATGCAATTGATTATTTTTACATTTAATTTTTATTATTACTCCATATCTGTATAGAACTTTGCTCATTTATACTTATAATTAATTGTAATTTTAAATTTAGTAAAGTAAATTAAAGAATATAATTTATAATTGAACAAGAAAGTTTAAAAAAATTGTTGATATATCTTAATAAGTATTAATTTAAATTATTTTTTGAGAATAAATAATAGAAAAAGAGATAAATACATGTATGTATATAATCTTTTATTTTAAAAAAATTAATGTTAGGTATCAAAGTCAAATATCGTGTAAAGTTTGGGTGACAAATTGTAATAACTTTAAATAATTTAATGATTTTGTCTTTTGAAATAGCATGTTTCCATGTGATGGATTTTTAACAAAATATTCTATCGACAGGTCTCGAATGGTAAAGTGCAACACCCTTGTAATTTTGGTGGTGAATTGTTTGAAAAAAAATAGTTTGTGAAGTCCGAAAATGGCATAGTTCAGATTTTTTTTCCCAATTAATTAATATGCCACATGTATACAAACAAGTCATGTAGATGCTCATCTATAATTGCCTATGTTTATGACTATTTGAACTTATTATTAATCTACTGCAAACCTTTTAATGACCTTGTTACTTATAATTGACCCGTTTAATCCAACAAAAAATTGATTATTAGCTTTAAAACTGTCCATGAGTCACATTTTGCCCAGGACATGTCCATACATATGTTAACTATTAACTCTATTATTGCATATTGTTCTCACGATTTAGATGTTATGCTCATTGATGTATATTAAGTGTATATCTTATTACTATACATTTTATACATACCCACATGTATATATAGGTAGGTGTGTGAAATGTATGGTGAGATTTACACACAGTGGACATCCTCCAATATAGCATCTACAGACCGTATTCTTAGAGGCGGAGGGAGGAAGGCGACTGCACCCCTCAAATTTTTTCAAATATGTTTTTTGTTTACAAAATTTAATAAAATTAAAAAATTTGCCCCCTGTGAATTATGAAATTATCTCAGTTGCCCCCCATAAATTTTATAATCTTATTTTGAATATGTAAATTTAAAGATATTATAAATTATTTGAAATATTATTTTTTTTGGTAATTATTAATAATATAAAGTTTTAAAAGGTATATTGTTATTTTTTATACTCATTTGTTAGTATTTAACTTATTTGATTCTACTTTTTTTATTTATTATTTGAGATTATTCTAATTTTTATGTTGCAATAAATCATAAGTGTTGGTTTTCCAGAATACATTTTATTTGGTTAATGATTATAAAATAATACTAAGATATTTGCAATAGTTTTTGCCAAGCAAGCTTGATTGATAATCCATTTTTGATATGTTACTATAAATTTGTATAACCTTAAGAATGATTTTTATTTAAAAAATAGTTCTCTTTCACAATAAAAATAATTAAAAATTAGTTTTTTAATATATTTTTAATTCATTATTTTCTTATAACATTTTTTCATTCACATTTATATAATTTATTTATTTTTTTGAGTTTCCTTTGTCTAATACTTTGTTTTTCATTTATTTGTCAGTTTTGTTTGGTCCGATAAGAATTAGATTTTCATTTCATTTTTGTTACTCTTTGAAATATGATTTCACAACATCACATTTAGAACATTAAAATTAATTTTTTATTGAAGACTTGTTCTCAAGTAATCTTTTATAAATGTATAACTACTTATACAAACTGCATTTTATTTGAAGAACAATTTTCTTTTTCACAATTATAAGACAATTTTGAACACTTAATAAAGACTCATAAGATTATGATGAAACTAATAGAATTGCTCTAATATCCGGATTATATTTTCTAACTTTATGAGTTAGTTTTTATTTTATGTTAGATTAAATTAGAATTGATTCTCATTTTCATTTAAAAGTCATTTTTTGTTCGAATACTTATGCAGATATGATAGGTATGAGAAATTTATGTATAAATATCATATTTTTATTTATAGTTGTATTTATTTTTTAATAATTAGTTAATGAAAAATACCATTAAGAAAATATTTTTATAGATAGAAAAAATAATTAATATTATATTTTTTATGATCGAATCTCGCCCCTCTATACTGAAATCCTAGCTCCGCCCCTTCGTGTTCTCACCCAATCATTTTGTTGTGTAGGGCAAACAACTTAATTGATAACCTTCTAACATATTTTTATTAAGTTACTTAATATAAAAGCATATAAAAGAATCAAAGAGAAAAAAAAACGAGGAATAAGAAAGCAAGGATTCTTATGCAATGTTTCAAAAGTAAAAAATAAGGTAATGTGTACAAAGAAAATGAAGTTTATAGAGCTAGGATTACAAATTAAATAACAAAAAGATTAATATACCCTTACAAATAATTAAATAAAAAATATCATAAATAACTCTAACAATTACTTCTTCCGACTCAATATAAGTGTTCTGGCAAATATAAATTATTAATGAATATACATGTTATTGCATTAACTGTAAAAATAAAATATTTTATTTAGTATTCACCCATAGGTATTTTGGCTCGTTTGACACATGAGCCTCGTTTGAATTTACATTGTTATCTATTTTTCGACTCAACATGATCCACTCATCAAATTATTTTCTTTTTTGGTGTATATGGCTAATTAGTTGTACATGAATTCATGTCTTTAACTTGTCGATTCCGATCCAACATGATTTGCTTTGTCTAATTACTACTAATTTATTAAAAAATAATTGTTTTTGAATTCATACTCTTGACACGTACGTTTTCAAATTTGACTCGGCATGATATGTCAAATTAACATCTTTTAATTATAATGAAATAGAGACATATCGATATACCAAAATAATTCTATGTTTATTTCAGAAGGAAGGAAAATATGTATTCATATGAAAATATAAGTTAAAAAAACTAGAATATAAAAATACAATTATGAAGCAATTTACTCTAGTTGTCCTATCCTTCTATCACTTAAAAACTAGAATATAAAAATATTTTATTTTTCTCATCCCAAAAAACAAGGACAAAAAGAAGTAAAACATACCAAATGCAGTTAAATGACTATGTTAAACCCAAATCTTAATCTAAATTAGTACCCCCTTAATCAAAACTTTAATATTTTTAGATTATGAGATATCAAATAAATATGATCAAGACAGAAGTATATTTTGTAAATGTAATAAAACACGAGGCCTCATACTCGGCCTTAACATTAATCAAACCACATAAATCAATAAGAATAAACTACAAGGAAATCTTAGCTCTATAAGTTTTTGAATGGTTCCAATATGAACTTTTAATA
This sequence comes from Paulownia fortunei, assembly GCA_019321725.1. Classification (NCBI taxonomy): domain Eukaryota; kingdom Viridiplantae; phylum Streptophyta; class Magnoliopsida; order Lamiales; family Paulowniaceae; genus Paulownia; species Paulownia fortunei. Next base: position 17,330,790 of record CM033118.1, read on the forward strand.
CAAATTGATAATCAATTGTAAAAGGTAAACTCTACCAATTTATGTCTTTTGTTCATTATGACTTAATCAAGCACGCAAAGTGCACATATCGATGTTTATATTACTAAAAAAATATTCATTGATTGTAACAAAACTATCAATGCAGTAACTAAACAAAATATTGGTCACAATTTATGACCACAAACCATTCATAATATCTAGGACTACAATAAGTATCTTTCTAATCAAGCTATAACTCAAATTCAAACAAAAAGATAATTGTACTATGAGAATAGCATGTTGTGTATCAGGTAAGCAGAATAACAACTTATAGTCGAGGCAAGAGTTATACACTTTGTTCTTAAGACAAAATTACCCCGCACTTGGTGCTTACGGTATATGACAATCGTCACCTAAAAAATGACGACTTTATTTTTTTATGATAGTAGCATTACAAATCACAAGAACATTGAACCACAAAAGGTATTTTAGAACTCTTTTTAACTTGAAAGAAATAATAGAAGAGATGTTAAAATGGGATAAAATGACAATTCTAGGGGTCCTACTTAAGAATTTCAGCACTATTTTGTGATAGGATGCACTCTTTATTCTGGGTCAATTTGGGTTGTTTGCTCGCATCTGGCCGCAATCCAGTAGTCCAAATTGCATCACTCCATGAAGGTTCACACTCTTACGGTGAATTCCTGCTAATTGAACGGACGTGTCACCTCATTCGTGTTTGCCAACATTTCGGTCCACTCATAACCATTGGTCACACCTTTTCAGCAGTTGTGTCTTTGGCCACGTCTAGTCAGCATCCAACCACACAATGTCAAGCCATGCAGGTGCCAATTAGACGAATACGCCACATCATTGCCACATCAAGGTATACGCCACGCCAGTAAGCCACTTTGCCAAGTTACTGAGCCATATTGTTTTCATTTTAAGAGTCGTACGAGCCCAGGCTTGGTGGTGCATCATCCTCGTAGCCCTTTGAGCTAGCTAAAGCTAGCCAAAAAACCATTAAAATGCACCATATGAGACTTCTACTTAATTACTCCTTACTAAAGTGAGATTCTATATATACAAGACAAACTTGCTCCATTTTTTCAATGTGAGATGGTAACTTTTTGCCTTCCCAGTTTTTCATATTTCAACAATTGAGCTATTTAAGTGACTTACTTTATTTATTAATTTATCATTCACTCGAAATTAAATTTAAAAAATTAAATATACTAAATTCATATATTCACAGTGTAGATTATATTTAATCAACTTATTTTTATTTTAATTAAATAAAACCCACTTAAATTATTGGTCAAAATTTAATTTTTTAAACCAATTTCTAACACAACAATTGTAAAAAATCAAGTTCTACATATTCTTGTACATTAAATAGTTAGGATAATAGTTTGGCCATCTTGCAATTCAAACTTGCATGTGCCACTTGTTTTTATGTTTAATTTCAATTTGATTTCTTTATAAATCTGTCTTGTATCAAAGTGAATTAGACAGAAATCCACAAATGTCTCTCAATCTCTAGTTATTGTAAATCTATAATTCACATAGGATAAGATTTAATAACATAGTGTTTGATGTATTAAAAACACATATAGAAGCTTCACAAAGTCCTATCTTGTCAATTCAGTGCGTTTATGAGTGAAATAAACCAACAATATGACTAATATAATACTTTTAACCCTGCAACTCTTTTCTTCATTTAGTGCTTGGGTTTGTTCTTATTAGATTTATCTTTGGTCTCCTTTTTGTTCTTGGCTCGTGTGTATTATACTAAGATCATTCTCTTAAAATTAGAGTCAGTCACAAGGCACAAACTATTAGCCTAGCAGTGATAAACTAACTATTCAGAAGCTTAACATAACGAACATTATCTAAGAAAGTCTTTTCACAATGATTAAATCAAATTTGACTTTTAGATGTTCCCAATTATTAGAAAGAGATAAATTAAGTTTGAACTTACTACTTATTGGAGAAGACATTGCTTGCTGAATATAGTCTTTAATAATGACATCACCCATAAATGTACTCTTTTTTTTATTTATAGGGTGTTTCTTATAATTATCAAACTCTATCATTAGACATGCAATATTTGTCTCAATTATACCAACATATTTTTCTTTAAGTACATCTATAGATTAATAATATGATTTTTTCAATCGCATATAATTAATCATACATTCACCAAAATAATATAATCATAGTATTTACGTTTATACGCAATTTCATAGAACTTTATAAAAAATAATTTTTTTAGGGGCACCATAAATTGAGTACTATATGTTTAAATGTTCTAAAACTCCCATAGAGTAGCCAGCACCCCAAAATATTTTTTTTTAGGTTTTCTCTCTCAAATAATATATTTTCTTGTAATTTTTTATTAAATTTTATAATTTGAAATTAAAAAAAAAATCATTTGCTTAAAAATTTAATTTATAAAAAATAAAAAATAAAATTTTGAGCGTAATGGTATTTTTTAGCCAAAAGCCGCCGCCATAAGGTCCCTCAAGCACTCAAATGTGTTTGAAGAGTTTAAGGGGTTGTTTGGTTGTGATACTGTTAACAGCAACCACCTACACTCGCCAACAATAGCATGTGTGCTTCACATGTGTCATCTTCTAGAATTTTTCAACTCGCCAATTTTTTTTGCCATACAAATCCAATGATGTTGTCCTTTTTTCCTTTTGAGCATTGTAGCATAGCGTGTGTACAACACAAATGTAACGAGGGTGAGCTTGGGGAGAAAGACATTGTTCATCGTCTTTTGTCTTGCCTTAAACCCTATTTACAATAGAAAATTTCAATGTTCATATCTCACCCATTTTAAGGTAGTTTTTTCATATATAATATATAGTTGGAAAGCTTCTGATGCGTAAAATCTAAGTAGATAAGTTTCATGTAATAAAATGCATTATAGCGAGAATAATATTAAAAGAAAGCTTCAAGTAGGGTTTGAATTTTCTCAATATACACAAAATATATTACCATGAAGCTAAGTAGATTATTTCTACCATGTAAAAATCATGATTCTATTAATTTGTTTTGGCTGAATATGAATTATGTGATGATTTGCTATTAAAGACCCACTATGTATTCATAAATAGGGTATATGCTAACCGATGAGGAGAATTCACTTCAAAGGAATTCAAAGAGTTTTGTGAAGCATATGGAATTCAACAACCACTCATTATTCCAAGATCCCCTAACAAAATGCAGTTGCAGAAAGGAAGAACAAAACTATTTTCAACATGGCATGAAACATGCTCAAAAGTAAGAGAATACCAAATGAGTTCTGGGTAGAAGTTGTGGCATGTACGGTGTATTTATTAAATCGCTCACCAACAAGAAGTATATAGGGAAAGACACTACAAGAATTATGGAATGGAAGGAAACTTGGCATTTTCCATTTGAGAGTTTTTGAAATCATAGCCCATGTACATGTACCAGATGAACAAAAAAGCAAGTTAGATGATAAAAGTGAGAAGTTCATCTTTATTAGTGTAAAGTGGGTATACAAAGTGAAAAAGAATGCTATTAGAGAGATTAAATGATACAAGGCAAGACTAGTTGCAAAAGGTTATAGTCAAAAAGTTGGCATTGACTATGATGAGGTATTTGCTCCAGTTACTCGATTAGAAATAATAAGACTAATCATTTCTTTAGCAGCTCAAAATAAGTAGAAAAAATATCAGATGGATGTAAGTTAGCCTTCCTTAATGGAGCACTTGAGGAAGAAATTTTTTATTGAACAACCAATGGACTATGTGGTAAAAGGATAAGAAGACAAAGTCTTAAAGTTAAAGAAGGCTCTCTACAGATTGAAATAAGCATTTACGTAACGTCCATCTTGTTTTAATTGCTTATTCTATCAAACTTCGGTAATAGTCTTGTTCAAAACATGCACATATTGCGAGCCTCTTTGTAGCTCGAATTTATCTAAGAAATTGTGATGCAATTTGAAGGAACATGTAACTAATGAGAAAATTGCGTCAATGTGCCTTGTGTCTGTTATCTCATCCCAAGTTAAAAGTTATGGCTGTTTTTAACTTCCAAACAAAATAACAATTCACAGATTTTCACTTGCCTATTTTTACGTGGAGAGTATGTCCGATTCTGCTCAAATTTTAGGTATAACCTTATGATAGTGTATTTCTCACGCATAAAATAAATGTGATTCTAATACTTGACTTTAATCGTTGGGAACTTGGATTTGGGCACAAGAATCTTAATGCAACGTTATACGCCATTTAACTCTACATAAGAAAGCGTTAAATGCATTTGTCATGGTTGTCTTTTTTCATTGTGTTCATTGAAATTTCGTCCTAAAGTTGAACGATCGCATTGCTATTCGATTCACAAATAACTGCTGAGATATGCCATAATCTAAGGTCGTATATCGATTTTTTTCAGCATAGCGTCATTTCATTTGCTTCCACTGAACTCATACAATTCTTTGAAAAACTCCTATTATGTGCCCCCTCGTCTTTAAACTCATGCCCAATCAAAATGTAATGCTTCATGTTGTCTAAGAGAATATATAAGTTTCTTCTTATTTGTGTATTTTTTTCATTGAGTTGATATTTGTTTGTACTTAAGTCAGCAATCATTTCTAAGTCATGTGAGATATTTACCACGACTCATTTAACATTTAATTTTAATGGGCACAAAAAATCCCCACGAGAAGATATGCTAAATGTTCCTTTTTTGATACAACATAAAAAGTTACTACCGTTTCAACTTGTACAGAATATTCATCTTCTTCTAACTGTTTTTTCTATCTAACTTCAACAATAGTCATGTTCGAATCTTACACATATTGCGACTCTCTTTGTAGCTCGAATTTATTTAAGAAAATTTTGTACATCTTCTTTTCACACCCAACACTACATTGCTACTTAACTCTAAGTGAGATTGTTTTTGTATGTATTTTTCCCCATAGAGTCAACTTTTGAGTGACTTAATATTGAGCTATAGCAATGGCATGAAATAATGCATTTTATCTATGAAAAAGTACCAATAACATCATGCATACATCTATATAAGACTCTAATACCAAGGACCGAAATTAAACATCATTTACATAGTATAAGTTCAAACTTACATAATTAGGATTCTCTTCCTTGGTTGAATCACATATTACCATTAAGTTACTCAACGCAAAAACATATCAAAAATAAGAGATGAGGAAAAAGAAAGCTAGCAATTCTTATTGTAATGTGTCAAAAGTGAAAATTAAATTAATACGTACACAGAAAAAAAAGTTTAAATAACTAGGATTACAAACTAAATAATAAAAAGACTAGTATATCATTACTAATGAATAAATAGAATAAAATATCATAAATGACTCTAACAATTACTTCTTTCTATTTAATATGATTTGTTATCTAACAAATGGAAATCTAGGTATTATTGCATCCACTATAAATAAAAAATTAATTATTTAGTATTCACCCGTAGATATTTTGGCACGTTTTACATGAGTCTCATTTAAATTCATGTCCTCGTTATTTATTTCCCGATTCAGCATGATCCGTCCATCAATTTTTTTTCTTTCTTTTCAGTGTATATGGCTAATCAGTTGTATTTGAATTCATGTCTTTTGCTTGTTGTTCATTTCGACTTAATGTGATCTTTATTACAATTTTTATGAAAAAATGAAGGCTTTTGAATTCATACTCTTTCAATACGTTTTCTAATTCGACTCAGAATGATGTGTCGAATCAACATCTCTTAATTACAATAAAATAGTAACAGATCGAGATACTGAAAATTTTCTATATTTATTTTGCAAGGAAGGCAACATGTATAAGATTTATTTGAAGGCATATGTTAAAAAAAATACTTTATTTTCATTTATATCAATATTAATAACCACAACCACTCGAATCTTTGTGGAATACTTTTACTTCAACAAGAAAAATACATAGCAATGGCGAAGCAATTTCCTCCAAGTTTCCTCTCCTTTTATCACCAAGAAAACTAGAAAATAAAAAGCATTTTACTTTTCTCCCCTAACCCAAAAAAATAAAATAAAATGTAAAACGTACCAAACACAACTAAAATTACTATATTAACCCCAAATCTTAATCCCAATCATTACCAACCTTAATCACCCTCATTGCCCTTTTCTTACCACAAAGATCCTTTCCTCTTCCTCTCTCCCCCTTCTCTCTTCCCAAACACTCTCAAAAACTACACTCCAAATTTTGCACATTTCCCAATTCCCCACCCCCACCCCGCTGGTTAGGTGTGTTCTCTCTCACACACCCACACTCAAAATACACTATCCATCTATACTTACATATACATATATATACGTGTATGTATATATGTTTATGTATATCTGCCTCACCTCCGATCGTCCTCCTCCCAGATTGCTAAGTAAGTCTCTTTCTCTCTCTGCCGGTGTTCTGTATCTCTTCTCTGTCTCTCTACATTTATACGCAAGATAGATACAGCCAGTATACGTATCGATAGATTATTGTACGAATAAATATAAATTTATGCATGCAATTAAGTAGCCATCGGAAAATCTGATATGGGGCATAAGAAGCGAAACATCGCTCCACGCTCCAAACCCTCCCAGCCCGCATCTGCGGGGGCGGCGACGGAGGAGGCAGCCGCCGCCGATGGTGGTGCCTCAAACCCCGGCCATTCCCCAAAACACTCTGTGAAAAAACCTGCAAAATCCGAGGCCGCGGATATAGAAAGCATTATCAATAGCAATAGCAATGCAAACCCTTCTTCATCCTATGCTTCGATAAAGCTCGAATGCGAGCGTGCCCTCACGGCGTTGCGCCGGGGGAACCACACCAAAGCCCTAAGATTGATGAAGGATTTGTGCTCGAAACATGAGAATTCCCCAAACTCGGCCTTGATTCACCGTGTTCAGGGGACTGTTTGTGTGAAGGTTGCTTCGATAATTGATGACCCCAATGCCAAACAGCGGCATTTGAAGCATGCGATTGACAGTGCGAAGAGGGCAGTGAGTTTGTCCCCCAATTCTATTGAGTTTGCTCATTTTTATGCGAATTTGTTGTATGAGGCGGCAAATGAGGGGAAGGAATATGAGGAGGTGGTGCAGGAGTGTGAGAGGGCTTTGATGATCGAAAACCCTGTGGACCCTGCCAAGGAGAGTTTGCAAGAGGAGAATCAGCAGAAGATTTCTACAGCTGAGGCTCGAGTTGCCCATGTTCAAAGTGAGCTCCGGTCCTTGATTCAGAAGTCAAACATTGCATCCATTTCGACTTGGATGAAGAATCTGGGCAATGGGGAGGAGAAGTTTCGGTTGATTCCAATCAGGAGGGTGCCTGAGGATCCGATGGAGCTGAGATTGATTCAGGCAAGGAGGCCAAATGAGATTAAAAAGGTGGCCAAGACGCCTGAGGAGCGGAGGAAGGAAATAGAGGTGAGGGTGGCTGCTGCCCGGCTTTTGCAGCAGAAGTCAGAGTCCCCTCATCTGGGGAATGATGGGGATAATAGTAATAACAACAGCAAAGGGCTGGATTCTTGTCCAGGGTCGGGCCAGAGACTAGGAGAAAGAAGGAAATATGGAAATGTTAGGAAAAATGCATCTTCGGATGAGAGGAGGGATTGGGTCCGATCATATTGGAACTCTATGAGTTTGGATGGGAAGAAAGATTTGCTTAGAATTAAAATTTTGGATCTTAAGGCACATTTTAGTTCATCGAAGGATGGGTCACCAAGTGAGGTGCTTAACGAGGCTTTATCTTTTGGGGAGACAAATAAAGTGTGGAAGTTTTGGTTGTGCTGTCGCTGCAATGAGAAATTTGCTGATGCTAGGTCGTTCATGCAGCATGTTGTGCAGGAGCATATGGGCAGTTTGTTGCCCAAAATGCAGTCAATTCTGCCCCAAAATGTGGACAATGAATGGGCTGAAATGCTTCTAAACTATTCTTGGAAACCATTGGAGTTGAATGCAGCAATCAGGATGCCTGGAAAACAGTCAAAATCTGAGGCACCTGATTTCCTTGAAGAATCATACCCCAGAAACGGCATAGATGATTCAAAAGAATGCTTTGTTGACACTTACTGCAATGAATATGAATGGGATTCATCGCCTAAGAAGAAAAAACCAGGTGATAATTTCAACGGTGGTACCCAGGACAGCAGGGAGTTTGAAGACGTTGAGTGGATGGACTGCGATGGAGATCTGAGTAGCAAAGAAAGTTTACTTAATGAAAGCTGGCCTTTGTCTGATGACCCTGAGCGTGCAAAGCTTCTAGAAAGAATCCATGCCATTTTCCAGGCACTTATTAAAAACAAGTATCTGGCATCAAGTCACCTTAGCAAGGTTATACACTTTGCAGTGGAGGAGCTGCAGAGTCTTGCTTGTGGTTCTCAACTTCTTGACTCCAACTTGGAACAAACGCCTTTGTGCATCTGTTTTTTGGGTGCTCCAGAGCTTAAGAAAATCCTGAAATTTTTGCAGGAAATTTCTCAGTCTTGTGGACTAAGTAGATATTCCGATAAAAGTAATGCTACAGATGATTCAAACGCTGGGGTGCAGGGTGTTGACGTTATGGAGAAGATAATTTTTAGCCAAGATGCTTCTTCTTTGGTCCTTGATGAACATTTTCTTCCCTGCAAGGTCCCTCGTCTATCTTGTGATGATGCAGTTAATTGTTCCAGTGCAGCAACTTCATCCCATGTCAACTATGAGAACGGTGTTATACTTGATTCAGATGCACTATTGTCCTGGATATTTAGAGGCCCCTCAAGTGGTGAGCAATTGGCATCCTGGATACGTGCGAGAGAGGAGAAAGCTCAGCAAGGTCTGGAAATTCTCCAGTTGCTTGAGAAGGAATCTTACCATCTGCAGGGCTTATGTGAGAGAAAATGTGAGCACTTAAGTTATGAGGAGGCATTGCAGGCTGTGGAGGATCTCTGTTTGGAAGAGGGAAAGAAAAGAGAACATGTAACAGATTTTGTTCGTCGTAGTTATGACTCTGTTCTCAGGAAAAGGCGAGAAGAGCTCATTGAAAATGACAATGAAATTACCATTATCAGCAATAGATTTGAGCTGGATGCTATAACAAATGTTCTAAAGGACGCGGAGTCCCTAAACGTCAACCAGTTTGGCTTTGAGGAAACTTACAGTGGCGTGACATCTCATATCTGTGACCTAGAATCTGGTGAAGATGATGATTGGAGAACAAAAGACTATCTGCATCAGGTGGACTCTTGCATAGAAGTTGCAATACAGAGACAGAAGGAGCAAGTTTCTATTGAGGTTTGGCACCTTAGTTTTACTTTTGTTATTTCTTTTCAGATCATGTATTTGTTTTGCATCTTCATCTCACATTTATCCGTGATTCAGATCAGCAAAATCGATGCAAGAATCATGCGAGTACTTGTAGGGATGCAACAGTTGGAAGTTGAGCTTGAGCCTGCTTCTTCCCATGATTTCCGATCAATCTTAATCCCTCTAGTGAAATCATTTTTGCGGGTGAGTATCTTGTGAACCACCTTTTTATAAAAGGCCCCTTAGCTTCCCTTGTGCCTTTTGCAGATGAGCTCGAGGCTTATTATTCATCTTTTTGCAGGCACGCTTGGAGGATCTGGCAGAGAAAGATGCCAGAGAAAAATCTGATGCTGCCAGGGAGGCATTTTTGGCCGAACTTGATCTGGATTCCAAAAAAGGCATCGGTGCAGGAGTTGATAATTCAAAACATGTCCATGAAAGGACAAAGGATAAGAAAAAGAGCAAGGAGAGCCGCAAAAACAAGGATCCAAAGGTTTGAACCTTGTGATCAGATTCAGTAGTGTTTATTTATCTTAAACACTAACTGTAGGATGCTGAGTAATTGTTTAATTGTTCTCAATTCTGGTTATTGCTTCTGTAGGGTACTTATTGTGATGAGCCACACGATCAGACTGCTGAAGAGATGTATATCCCTCTTCCCTTCATAAACCATATTCTTGTGCATGCTTCCCATTTATTTCTCCAAAATACTTTATACGAAACTCATCTCTGTGATGCTGCTAATATTTATGTTGCTTCAGATTGCTTCCAAGTGGTCATGATGAGGAGGGTCCAGGTTCTGAAATTGCTGATCCTGGGACTGATGATGACTTACAACTACAGGAAGAGGAGTACAAACGTAAAATTGAACTTGAAGCCGAGGAAAGAAAGCTTGAAGAAACTTTGGAATATCAAAGACGAATAGAAAATGAGGCAAAACAGAAGCACCTAGCTGAGCAACATTTAAAAAATTCTAATATTGCTGGGGAGAAGGCAGTACCAATTGCAATGTCTGATGCTTACTTGACGCACAACGATGAAGACAAAGAAGTCAATGACCAATGGACAAATAGGAAGGTGAGATTGCCTGTCATCCCGTTGTATCAAATCACATGTAGATTCTGTTCGAATATCGTTAATAATTACTGTTAGAAGAATGGCTTGCTTTCCAGCTCCAAAAGTAATTTTATTCTGTTTCAGGAAAAGGAGGAAATAATATTTATTTAAAAGATTCAAAAAATGACTTTTCACTAGGAACCTTTTATGCAGAAGGATGGATTTGCTGAAATTTTGGAAGGTGTGCCGAAGAACTCTGCAAATGGGGCTATGCTGAGAAGTGGTATCAACCTTCCTTGATATCACAGTACGTCAAATTATGTTATATAATTTGGGCTGACTTAATTATACAATCCTTTCGCAGGCTTACCAAATGGAGGTACACAAGAAGGGGGTTTGATTTCTGACCGACGCTCTGGAAGGAGAGGTAGACGGCATAAGGGTCCAACTAAATTGAGTGATGGAAAATATCCACCTCTGACCTCTGAAAAGGAAGATACTGATGCTGGTCAGCCTAGATATGGGCAAAACTCCGATGGTGATGGCGGTATGTACTTCTGATAAAAGTAGAGTGTCCACTGTGATTTTTTTGTATTGTTTGTTTCTTGTTGTGGAATTCTTTTCTGTAAGCGCAAATTTGTATGTGTGTTTATGTGCCTATCCATTTACTTAGAAAGTTTTAGAAGAAGGGGAAAATTTTTCTTTTCTTTTCTTTTCTTTTCTTTTATGAAATCAAAGATCTGTAGCATGAGTTTTATTTTTGTATTAAAGATCCCTAAACTGATTGTGTTTATGGCGATTTCATTTGAAAGAACCTTTTTGCCTCATGTGCGGGCACCTTCTGGTGGTTCAGTTGGGTTGGAACTTCAAGAATATGAAACCAGTTGTTTTGCAACCCAGATTTCTTCACTTTGCTTTAAATAGAAATCCTAAAGTTTTCATGGATCCTTTCTGTGAATAGATGTGCATCAATAATGGGTTATTGCCATTTGGTATCCAGTAAGTTAGCTAAATATTCAATTGTCATCTCATTTCAGCTCTGGATTTTGTGATCGAAGATCGTTTTGGAATTTTCACTTCCTTTTCTCTTTTCTTTTTGCCTTTGGGGTTATGAGGGGTGTTGAGGAGGTAGGTGATTTTTTCGTAAAGGTTAAATTTTTAGCGGAAAAGGTAGAATCTTTCGTTAAGAGTCCTAACAAACATTTTGCCTTAGGAAATAGTACTGATTTTCCCTTTTGGTTGGAAGGGCTTTTGAGTTTGAATATCTGGGTATATAATTAATGCCAAACTTTATTTTGCTGTGTTTTCTTGATTTCAGCTCACACTTCATTCATAGGTTGAGTTCTGTTAGATGGTGAGGATTGGGATCCTCTTGAAGGACTTCCTGCAAGGAGAAAGGGATTAGGTTATTTTTTGTGAGCCAAAACTCTACCACAGAAAAAAAATTAATAGGAAAAAGCTCAATTTCATTTGAATGGCTGGTGTGGTGAATACACAAAAAAGACCAATTAGAAAGATAATAGGTAGAAGATGGTTTTCTGCTGCACTCAATGCTGCTTAGTGCAGTAACTTAGGTAATGTTTGGTTAGCATTTCGGAGTGATTTGGGGAAGGTGTATTAGGGGAAGAATTTGGAATGAAAGTAATGTTTGCTTTGTGTTTTGGGGGAGAAAAATTCTACTGTTGATGTTGTAGATGTCATTTCCTGAAAGTTTTTGTTGGTCAGTGATGTCACATCAGATTTTTTTAATGTTATATGTTGTATTTTTTAATGTAAAAAAAATTGTATATATTTATAATAATATAAAATTGAAAAACGTAATGATGTTTTATAGTGGGTCCCATTTTGTTTGGGAGAAGAAGAAATTGTATTGGGGAAGGTGTGAAACAAACATGATTGTTTCTGGGGGAAAGAATTGGAGAAATCCCGGATGCTAAACATAGTCCTTATGAGCTCTTGAACTGGGTGATGAGGTCTGACAAATCAATTTTGGAAGTTGTTGGAAACGTGAACCCAAAATGGCACCCAAATTGGAGGGATAAAGTATGTTAGGTTCCTATTTGCAGTCAAATTGCAGTGCATTTTGCACTCTGGTATCAAGTGGCCTGATGCTTTCTGGTTCTAAGTTTTCCTTTGTACCTCGGTTGCGATAGCTGTGGTCTATTGGATAAGAGTAGGACAGTATCTATTGTCTCGTCGGAAATCTGATTTATATTTGTTTGGTGCGACTCCTTAAACTATACTATGGATTCTTAGGAATTCTGGGTGATGCAGCTATTTCTTGATAGTTACGATTCTAGTGTTGTACCAGAACGCAGGGTCTTGATAACTTTTCATTAAGTCAGTGACTTTTATCCGGCGAAAAGGTTAACCCATGGTCTGGTTCTGATTTTTTAAATTGGGATTGAATTTTTCCATGAAATGCATATCTCTGCCTGTTTATTTTATAAAAAGTTGGACAAATTCTATTCTAAAAATTCAATATTACTGTTAAGCTTCGCTCTTGGAATTTAATTTCTAATATGATTTGCTGCAAAAAATTGAAGTTTCCATAGGCACCGAAAAACCATTTCAGGTGGCTTTAGATGTGTTTAAAACATTAGTTTTCTGCATTTGATGTGATCTTACTAGTTGCTGAGATTTCAGGTTATCTTTGAACTATGATGCTAAAATCAGGATGCGTTGTGAGATTCATGATCGTTATCCTATGTCTGATAATTGCACAATATCTGGAAGGAAATATTGTAGGTGAAAGGATCTAATGCCAGTTTACAATCCTTTGGGTGGTTTTGCTCTTAGTGCTAGGGAAGACTCAGATACATGAAGGTCGATTTCTTTATTAAAGACCATTGTGGGATGGAAAATTGTATTTGATATTGATACTTGAAGGTCGATTCTTAGTTAATATTTTTGTGAAAATGATTTAGGAAATCGAAAAATCTTATATTGGAGTTGGTACACAGGAATGGATTTGGCTGGGATGGAATGGACTTAGCAATATAATGGACATGAAAACAAAATCTAATTCACATCAAATAACCCACTTTGCTATGTCTAGAAATGACAGTGGCAATGGCATCATGAAACTCTGTTAGATTCCATTTCTTATGTTGGCAAGGAACAATCAAGCATAGCAATGGAATCAAAATGGAAAAAAGACCAAGCACACATTCTTGCCCGATTTTTTTTTAAAAATTAATCTTCAGTTATGTATTTAACTATTATTCCGTGTAAAGTAAACCAAAAAAAAAAAAAAGTTTGATAAGCCCAATCGCTCAATCAGTATATTGGAACTTTGTCTATAATAAGGAAGAAATGCATCCAGGAGGTGTGTAGTTAGCAGAGAGAAGACATGGTTGGGTATAGAAGCTGTGGAGGTGGGTTGCATGTAGGAATAAAGTTGAGTAAAGGGTTCAGGGGTTGGTTAAAGCAGCAATAGGTTCTGAGGAGCAAGGGGAAGTCTCTACAGGTAATGGACATTAGCAATTTTGTGAACTGAATGAGGACCCTCTTGTGCTGGTTTTGCTAAACATGGTGAAAATTACTTTGTCAAAGCATGGCATACATTGGATCTAGCTTTTACTGGCTGGCTCTGATATTGACACATTATGCAGCGGTCATTTTATATGTTTTTATTTGCTCATGATCTATGATAGTGGTAATGCAAAACCCTGATAGTCTCTTAGTTTGCATTTGGATGGCGGGATTTGGAGGTAAGGATTTCAAATGACTCTAGGTGGATTTGAAATCCACCACAATGATGGAGAAAATACGTCTAGTGGGTGCGAAAGGATTTGAAACCCATTGTAACTTGAAATTATCCAAATAAGCTCAATGGATATGTTATTATAGATTTGAAATCCTTAGCTCCCAAATCCTTCATTCCAAACACAACCTTATTGATTTGCTCTAAGATTACACAGAATTTTGTCTATTCTAGTTGAGCATGCTTTGGCAAGCAATTTATATACCCTATTAATACGCAGATCAGTTCTGCTATTACTGGGCAATTTGTTACTATTGTTGATGTCTTTAGTAAGGTATTTGCTTTTAGCTTATGCTTTTTGTTGTGGGTTAAACTTATTAGTTCTTACCATGGTTGAAAAGTTGATAACCTCATCTTGTAGATAATGGAGGTAAAACATTGAGACAGCTTCAGGCTGAGGAGGACGATGAAGAAAGGTTTCAAGCTGACCTTAAGAAAGCTGTACGCCAAAGCCTTGGTGTGTCCTCTTTTCTTTTCTCTGTGTTTTGTCTTTTTGTTTGTGATTTCACATTGAAGCTGCTGGTTACATGATCATCCATATTTATATATTTGTTTGCAGTTCAAGTGAGCTGATTTGAGGATAAGAAATTCATGTTTTGCTTATTAGCCAATATAATCTTGACTGCTATTTGCTTATTTTTAGAAGTAATGGAAATATTGTATGCATTGAATTCTTTTCAGTGTACTTACTTATCTTGCCCTGTTATAATTACACTTGTTGTCAGGCACATAGAACTACACCTGATAGAGTCTTTACTTTATAATTTTTATTTCTTCCTTCTTTTCCTTGTTCTTCTGCTTGTATTTTTTTGAGTGGAACTGCTGATTGTGTCGGGTTAACCATATGTTAATACAAACTACTGATATCTGTATTCAGAACTGACTTGGTAATGTTGGCTTTGGGAGGGTAATGTTGGCTTTGGGACGGAAATATTGGCTTTTGGAGGCCTGAGTTGGGTATCTTCGCCCATCATACATATAGACTCATTATAAGAGCTGACTTGGTAATAATGGCTTTGGGAGGGGTAACATTTGCTATGGCAGGCCTGAGATGAATATCTTATTTTGATTAAGTTTTCTGTATTAACTTATTCTACGTGGTTCCATTTATCCTTTAAAATGTACCATTTTCTCTTTCAATGGAGTCCCCAAAATTGGATCTTGAAGGTTAGGCGGAGTTGCCTAAGAGTGTTCCTTTTTTTATCATTTCCAACCCCAACATTTTCTGCTTACAGAAATCAAATTTATGTTATCCAGAAAAAAATTAGGCGCATGAACTTGTCTCCACAACTTGCTTTGCAGTTACTTATGTCCAATATTTTGTCAGATGCATTCCATGCGCATAGAAAATTACCTTTGATATCAAATTCGGCAATTCCACACAAGGAGCTTCCAGAAACCAGTGACTCATGTGTTTCGTGCGAGGAAGGTGTGACAGATGTTAATGGAACGGATGCATATGGAACAGGGCTAAAAAATGAAGTTGGTGAATATAATTGCTTTCTCAATGTCATAATACAGGTTGGTATTAAAAGTATGTTCTTCCTTACTTTTTCCTGAAATATTCAGCAGACCCATTTCTTTTTAGTCTTCAAAGTACTATCTTCCTTGAGCCTGAGGTGTTCATTTTTTTTCTTTTTTTTTTTTATTCAGTCCTTGTGGCACTTAAGACGTTTCCGAGATGAATTTTTGCGGAGATCAGAACATTTTCATATTGGTGATCCTTGTGTTATATGTGCTTTGTACGATATCTTCATTGCTCTGAGCATGGTATCTAAAGATAACAGAAGAGAACCTGTTGCCCCTAATTCTTTGAGAGTTGCTCTAAGCAACTTGTATCCTGATAGTAATTTTTTTCAGGAGGTAAATCTCACAACTGCAATTGTGGCTGTTTGCCTGTTTCTTTTATTTGTGATTTTAGTTTGATATATATTAAGTAATTCTTCCTTTACGGTATGAGATCAATAAGTAATTTTAGCCTGTGACTAAAATGTGATAACCCTGCAGGGTCAGATGAATGATGCTTCTGAAGTGCTGGGTGTAATTTTTAATTGTCTTCATCGATCATTTGCTCCTGCATCTGTTGTGTCTGATAGGGGATCAGTAGATGGCAGCTGCACAGGCTCCTGGGACTGCACCAATGCTTCTTGTATTGCACATTCAATTTTTGGAATGGACATATTTGAAAGAATGAACTGCTACAACTGTGGCTTGGAGTCCAGATATCTGAAATACACATCTTTCTTTCACAATATCAATGCCAGTGCTGTCAGAACAATGAAGGCATGTCTTTTTCTTGATTAAAGTATCTAGGATTATGTGTATACTGCTAGTGGTTGGGTGAGATTAGGTTTTTAGAAGAATGTATGTGCTTGACAGAATTGTTAATTCATGCAATGCTATTATTAAATTATTTATTTTACCTTTTAGGTTATGTGCCCAGAAAACTCCTTTGACGAGCTTTTGAACCTGGTTGAGATGAATCACCAGTTAGCTTGTGATCCAGAGGTTGGCGGCTGTGGAAAGCTCAACTATATCCACCATATTCTCTCCACTCCACCACATGTTTTCACAATAGGTGACTTAAATTTTCTTATATGATTACCGTTGCTCTCTTGATTTTATGTTCTAATTTTGAATTTGTTATCTTCTGCTTGTACCAAACAGTTGGCCCCTCTGCTGTATAGTTACTAATGCATTTGTTATTCTGTTTTTTGTAGTCCTGGGTTGGCAGAATACTTGTGAGAATGTTGATGATATAATGGCAACATTATCAGCCTTATCTACTGAGATTGATATCAGTGTCCTTTATCGTGGTCTTGATCCACAAAATAGACATCGTTTGGTTTCAGTGGTATGCTTCTCTAAATCACTTTAAATATGATTTTTTTTTTCTTTACTATTAATCTTTTGAACTTTTTGAGAAAGTAGAGGGCTTTACTGTGGTGCATCTACAATGTCAGTAGAGTTCATTCTGAAGATAATCAGTTGCAGAAAAATTTGAAAAGACATGCTTTACTTTGTTTTGTTGGGCAATTGAATAACCTGAACTTGAAAAGCCAAAATCAACTACCACCATACATGAATCTGTTTTGTGACTTGATCTGTTGATTATTGTAATTTATCCTGGTTGCAAATAAAAACCCGTTTCTTTGAATGCCAAGAGTAGGCTACTACTTGCCTCAGTAAAGTGGCTGCTTCTTGATTATATGGCTGGCTTTTCACATTTCATAAATAAGATCCTTGGTTTATCCTACTTGCCTTCTTTATTCAATAATTCCTAATATTGCTAGTAACTAATATAGCTAGGGAATGAGATTGTTGCCCACAGATATTTTATGTACCCATATGTGTTGCTTTTGAACTCCCATGATTGCGGCTAGCTTTATTACTAAAACTGGATGAAACTGAATCTCTTTCAATGGAACACACTTAAGTACGTTGTTTGACATTTTTTCCTTTCTCAAAGCCAAAACTTCACCATTCTGACTAGGTTTGTAGTCAGCTAGTTTGGCAGTTGGATCTGCTAGCTAATTAGAATGATATGCTTCTAGTCAGTCCTAGTACATCTTCATTTTCGTAGTCCTTTTTATCATTCAATTGCAATAATTGGATGATGATATTTGTTCTCTCCAGCCCACAGTTTTGTATTAAATAAAAATCACAAAAGATTTTTAATGCTAACTTGTGTATATTCTATTTGCATTTGCTTCAAGTTGCTCTATATACAATACTGGTGAGCATTTTGATTCCATTATTTTATGCAAAGACCATGATCTATTTAATCCGAAGTCAATTGTCAGTGCCAGTGAGCATGATTATGATTTCATGCGCATGGCTATCAAATGTTTTTCTTGCAGAGCAATTTGCTTCCACACTTTTTGTCAAGTCATGTGGTCATCAATTGTGTCATTGGATTAATGTAAATCTATGTTTTTCGCCTTGCTAACAGAAAAGGAATGCTTCTCCAAAACAAAGCATTATGATATTAAACAAGTTTGTCAGGTCTGTCTTTCAGTGAGGATACATAACCTTTTTTCTCAATTTTTTCAACCTTCTTTGTTAGGTTTGTTATTATGGGCAGCACTATCACTGTTTTGCCTACAGTCGCGATCATGAACAGTGGATCATGTATGATGACAAAACTGTGAAGGTACAATTGCCTAACTGTTGCCTGGATATTGTGTAAATATCTATTCTTTAGTATTTGCTTCATCTATCTCTCATCCCTAGGTAATTGGTGGCTGGAATGATGTCCTTACAATGTGTGAAAGAGGACATCTACAACCCCAAGTTCTCTTGTATGAAGCTGTAAACTAGTACTGTGGAATTTCAATGTGCTACTTGATATTCTGAAGATATGGAGTTGCCCATGTTCAGTGTTGGATCTAATGATGTATTCCAATCTCTGCCTGTACGGGGCTTTGAGCTAACTTTTGACAGCTGAACTTGGGAAATTACAATGTTGATATGACGCCCAGAATTGTACTATAAAGTAAGCAGTTTTGTTATACAATGAAGAGAAATGGGACCAATCACGCTGAGCGAAGAGGAAGTCTAAAAAATGATTGGGAACAATGTGAACTAGGTTTGGTGCTCATGATACCAAGTTGCTGACAGGGATGCTATTCCCAGGTGTTCTCTTCTAATTCTGATATCTTTCCATCCTGTTTGGGTCGAAGACATAATAAGAACCTTCTGGTATAGTGAATTGTACTTGAGCTCGTCGTCAATTATCAATGGCTGCCATGATTATCCATCTATGAATACTGCAATTGTACACAGGAATTTCCTGTACTTAGATTCATATCTCTGATTGTTTTCCAATACAAAGAAGTTATGTATAGATCAGATCTCGACCCTTTGGAATCTGTTACTTCAGGCATATAGTAACTTCCCTTTTTTCAGATTTTCTTTGGGAAATATTTTTGTGTATGTCACTGTCAAGAACTCCTGTATGCCATGGTAACGACAATAAATGTTCGCAGAAATGAATCATGCACATTATGCCTATTATGTATTTGACTAATGCTTCCTCATCTTTCTCTTTATATTTGTATCTTCTTTTCCCTATCCGCTTTTGTATGGATGGTGCTTCTATTTTGGCAGTGGAAAATGGTGCCTCTTTTTTTTTTTTGCTTTTTTTTTGGGTGGGGTGGTTCCTCCTTGAACTGTAAGGGGCTCTAATGGATTCAATGAAATGATTGGTGAATAACATGTCTTATTCTATATATCAAGTAAGAGTTTGTATGGGAGAGGAGAAGTAAGAACTTCATCAGCCTTTTCCATTACTAAGTTAGCTAACGACATTAAGTTTCCATGTGTTTGTGGTTTCTGTCTCCATTGGCAAATCATGATTTGGTTCTTTGTTCTGATGGTGGTGGTGATGGGGAAAGCCGCGGTGGCCGGCAGTGGTGGGGGTAAATTGCCTCCTGGGCTGGTGGTGCCTAGGGTGGTGTGTTTTATAAAAGAGGTGGCTAGTATGCTATCTGAATATGAGAAGGCATCCTTCATAGATTTCATATTAACAAGTTTGACCAATTTTATGTGGAGTCCTGCAACCAACATAATACAATATTTCTTAGTTGCAGGACTCCACATAAAATTGGTCAAACTTGTTAATATGAAATCTATGAAGGCAAGTTTTTATTTTCTTTCCAAAGTTATTGCAACTAACTTTCTTGAAATTAAATAAATATTTTTAAATTTAGAGGAGATTTAAAATTGATGAAGGATAACTTTTCTTTGTTGTTGAAGAATAAGCCACATTTCACAAAGCAAAGTCGGGAAGTAATTAAAGAAATGCCCCTTGGAAAAATTCAATTTTGATTCAGGCTTTCCCTTTTTTTCAAAAAAAAAAAAAAAAAATTCAATAGCATTTTGATTCCAAATAAAATTTATAAGGTTAATTACAAAAATTATCCTAAAATTTGATCTATTAACAAAAACTATTCTTCTAATTTTTCAAAGTACAATATCACCTTAACTTTTGTCTTCATCTTATAAATTGCAGCAATCTTTTATGGTTGTTATGAAAGATGCTTACGCAAGCCAAAAAAAATATATATATATAAAAATTCAATTTTGCCCCCTAGTACTATTCACCAAATATTTCGAGAAAAAACTGCCATTGAGATTATTTGTAATATTTTTGACTTCTTGTAGATGCGATTGTTATAATTTTTATATTTATTACATGTTGTCGTTTGAGCAAATTTTTAATTTGTTTTGCATATTTTTCTATAATATTTTGATAAGAATAAACTTATTTTGTTGTTCAAATCTTCCAAACACATCATAACAATTAGAGAGCAATTTTTAAATTTTTGACATATTTTCATAATTTTATTATATTGAAAATTTAGATGGGTAGTTTCTATAAACATACTAAATATCAGGAGTAGTTTACGTAAGTAATTCAAATTCTATACTCCATGCTTATAAGTTAACTCATCATAAACTTATTAACAAAATATAGGGGTGTACATAATTCGACTAACTAGTAGAATCGAACTGAAATTAATTTCAGTTTGAACCGAAACTAAATTAAAATTTTTGGTTCGCCTTTTAATTTTTATTTTTTAAATTTTTTATTTTTAGTTTGATTTTTTATTTTTTATTTTTTTTTTTTAAATTTTCAGTTTTCGGTTCGATTTTGATTTTTGATTTCGTTTAACCGAATCGAACCGAAAATTGAATTATTATTTTTATATATATTTTTATTTTAAAAATTAAGTTTTTATATTTTGTTATTTGTTTTTATACTATTTTTTATGTTTTTCTCACTCAAACTAAAAATAATAAATAAAAAAAATTATAATTTTATTATTTATTTTTTATTTTATTTTATTTATTTTTTAAAAAAATTCAGTTAACCAAAAAAAAAAAAAATTGGTTATAACCGAACCGAATTTTTTAATTCGATTCGATTTTTTATATATGATTTTGCTAAACCAAAATTTCGGTGGTTCAATCCGGTCAAACCCAACATGCACCCTAACAAAATCAAAAAATGGATGTACACCAATTAATCCAAGGAAATTGCCCACATGTTAAAAGGATAACAAACTTTCAAAATTCAAACTTTGCAAGTATGCTGTATATATTAAGCCTGATTGTGACTAAGCCAAGACCAATGATGCCCCTGAAAAATAGGGCCAAAAACAAGAGACTTTGCTCAAGTAACAACACTTGTCCCCATTGGTCTTACATCTCAAAGAAACATCCCCAAATTTTTAGCCTCTCTTCATTTTTACTCAGTCTTTCCACTCTCCCCCAAGTTCAGATCAATGTTGCCATTTGGCTTTTGTCTTTCCAACAGCAGAAATTGTGCTTCAAAATCCCTTTAAACCATAATCTTTTCAACAAATGCATATATTCATTGTCACTCTTGAATCCATTCATTGGATGATTTGAGGATGACATTAAAGAGTGGCACCGGCCAGGCCTGCGCTGCTTGCAAGTACCAACGGAGGAGGTGCACCCCTGAATGCCTTCTTGCCCCATTCTTTCCGGCTGATCAACCTAAGATGTTCCAAAACGTGCACCGGCTGTTTGGTGTCAAGAATATCCAAAACTTACTGAAGGAGCTAGGCCCTGATCAGAAAGCCATGGCCATGAAGTCCATCAAATTCCATGCCACCATGCGTGATAAGTATCCTGTCTATGGATGCATGGCCGAGATACAACAACTCACTTACCAAATTCAGATGGTCGAGGAGGAACTTCAGGCTGTCTTGCAACAACTAGCTTATTACCGACAGCAGCATCAACAGCAACAGGAGATGTCGCCTACGGATGATTATCTCTCGGAACTACAATTGGGCATGGCACCTCCTGGAAATGGAAATGCTGCCTTGTCACTCGTCCATGAGGATAATCCCCCACAATACAACGGTGTCACAGCATTGCCCATTGCTCCACAAGTCTCCTATTCCAACAGTGGCAATGCTGATTATAGCATTAATTACTTGGATTTCAAGGAGAATAATGTTGTCAATACATTGTGTCAAGAAACATACAGTAACAGTAATGATAACAATACCAATTCAATGGTCATGCATTCACAACTGATCACACCACAGCCTCTCTCTATCCAACAAGAAACAACCGAAGATTATAATGAGATGCATCCATTTTTCAATCACATTGATGACACACAATCTTATATTGGTTCCAAGGAAGCATATGAATCTAGGTATTATTATTCTTCCAAACACTGGTTTGTTGTATCATTCAAGTCCATACTTATACAATAATTATCATGATACGATTGTGATATCTCATGACTAAATTTGAAGTTTCGATGTATACGCAGCTTGGAGTCACCATTGAAGGAGGATTGTAGACAGCTTGTTGAGGAAATGGATGAGAATGAACTGAAGAGTGCTGCAGCTTGTTTTAGCCTTACTAGTGTCAACTAAGGAAGGATATTCAAGAGAAAGGTTGGGGCTATTATGGTCCAATTTTTGTTTTCTTACACAATTATATTTCATAGAGTAAATCATTGTTTTATGTTTTTTTACTTTTTTATGTGCTTCATTTATGAAAACTCATAGCTCACTTTGAAGCTTAGCTTCCTGAAATGAAAAGATTAAAAAAAAAAAAAAAAACCTTTCTTTTTTCCCCTCAACTTTGAATTAAATTTGAGGGAGAAAGATTAAAATGTCTTTACCTCATAAGGGATGATTTTGATGAATTGGGTTCAAGTTATTAAGTGTTTATCACAAAATGAAATCAATCAAACAAATAAAGGCCCACTATTACTTTAGCCTATATGAATACAAGAATGAAAACTACAATGTAATTGAGCTTGCAAAACAAAAGATACTTCTATCCATCCTACATTGCAGAGATTGTTAATAAAGCTAACAACAATACTTGAAAAGACAGGTAATTTGGCATGTGGACTTGAGGCGTGATTATATATTTTTTTTTAAAGTGACAATTATTTCTAATATGAATTTGTTGACGAATTGGATGGCGATTCATTTTTATAATACAGTAAACCTCTCCAAATTTACATGTAATAAATTTTTAATAAGTTTGCGAACTTTGAGATAAACTCAAAATAATTTAATAAGATTATATTCTGCTAACTGACTTTTCTATTTTTTCAATATATATATATATATATATATATATATAATTTTGCTAGATAATTAAAAACTTTATTAACAATCTTCCCACATAAATATAATATTAATAAAATAATGAGATATTATTTATCTATATATTTTTGAATTAATTGAGAATTTTATAGATAAATTTTGTTATGTAAATGAACTTTTATCGACTATTTTTTCAAATTATTTCAAATAATACTAGAATTATAATATTTAAGAGCTAACTAAATAATTGTAAATAAGATTTTATCAATTTGGACCCATGGGCTTGCTAGAGGGCTATAGCCCATTTACTTTTGGAAAAATATTGTTTCAAGAGTATTTTTATAACTGAATAGATGAAGTTGATCCTTTTGTTAGTCAATAGTTTAATTCTACGTTTTCAAAATTAGATCAAAGTGGTCGGTTCAATCGATTCAATCAAAAATCGAAGGTCAGTTCGGTCCAATTAGGCCCATAAAACCGTTTAACGTATCAAACCGGCCAAAATCAATTTTTTTTTTTTTTTTTTTAAAAAAGTTTAAATTTGATATTTTGTTATATTTATATAACTATTTTGATTTTGTGTTTTGTTATATGTTTTTTTAGGTAGTTATTTATTTATTTTTATATTTAAAATATATTACATAACAATTAGTCTATTATATTATTATTTTACATAATATAATAAGAAAATATAATTAATTTTTATTAGATCAGTCCGATCAGTTAAACCGCTAATTGTTATCAAGACCGATTTGATCACCGGTCCGATTATGAAAACACTGGTTTAATCGATCGGATCGTTCTAATAAAAATTAATTATATATTTATTATATTATGTAAAATGATGATGTAATAACTTGTTAATATGTAATATAATTAAAAATTAATTAACTAAAAAAATATTTAACAAAATTCAAAATTCAAATAATCATATACATATAACAAAGTATTAAGTTTAAACTTTTAAATTTTTTTAAAAAAATTAAAAATAAAAGAAATAAAAATCAATACTGATTTTTGATCTATTTTGACCACTTTTGACCATAGTAAAAATGATTATTTAAAATTAATTGGATCGAATCGATCACCAATTTGCAATTGAACTAATCGAACCAATAGATCTGATCCGATTCTAAAAGCATTGGCTTCAAGTCATTAAATCAAAATTTTATTTTTTTTCTTAAAGTTAACAGATATATGGAGCAAAAATAAAAGATCTGTTTACAAGATTGTGCAAGAAAACTATGAAATCACTCCACTAGATTGGTTTAACTAAAACAACATTGTTATTTTGTGTGGGTTATGTCAATTGATCTGAAAAATAGAATTACAAGTTTCCATTAAGAATGATGATTAAATTAATCTTTCACTACTTTAATCGATGGACAAGATAGAAATGTTTAAGCCATTATCTTGAAATGTAAACTTATACCATACAATAAAAAGAAATACGTTTTTTGAAAATAGACTCGAACAAATTTAAATTGCAATACTTCATCTAACTCACACCAACCCAAAAATTGTGAAAATTTCAATCTCAATAGTTATGAGTTAAATAATATCAAAATCATATACATTAGGGCACCTAAAAAAATAAAACAAAAAGAAAACATATTCACATATACAATCTCAATACTAAAACGAAAATTATGAATGTTTTTGAAGTAATATAGAGCAAAAAAGGCATAAAAAAACATTGTAAGAAAATTTAATCACTCTATATTAACATTGATGCAACTCGCATTCGGACACATTTACTATATAAGAGAATAAATTTATAAAATTTATAACTACAGATAAGCAACACATATATACTACTATATATAGCAAAAAAAAATTAAGCTATACATCTCATGCCCACATCCTTCTATGTATAATCCTGGCATAGAGCCCCCTTGTCTTTATCATCAAAGCCAATGCCACCAAAAACCCAAAAAAACTAACAGCTGCCAATATGAAAAAGGACAGCATAAAACAGTGAGTTCCACTGCAAGAATCCCCCGTCCCTGATGATCCTTCTTTGTCATATATATAACCAATTACCCTCACAGAGAGTATGTATGATCCCAAAGGGCTAGCCACTGCAATGGTGTTGAATATAGTCCCCATATGCGGCACGCCGAATATCTCACAAGTGATGGTGGGCATCAATGACCATTGTGAACCATAACAGACACCTACTAAAACTGAACCCACATATAAGTTGCCTGGAAAACCCGAGCCGATGATTATGTGGCCTGCTGTCATGGTTGCTAGAGTAAGAGTCATGAACAATGGCCTTGCCCAACCTTTTCTGTGCATGAAGATATCGGATACGTATCCAGCCC
Source organism: Paulownia fortunei (assembly GCA_019321725.1). Classification (NCBI taxonomy): domain Eukaryota; kingdom Viridiplantae; phylum Streptophyta; class Magnoliopsida; order Lamiales; family Paulowniaceae; genus Paulownia; species Paulownia fortunei. The sequence continues at coordinate 17,356,314 of CM033118.1, forward strand.
CAAATCGGCCAAGAAAATTCCATATGCTCCATAAGGAAACCAATGTGCTTCTCTCCCCAGGTGTGTAGCCAAGGGATTCTCCGATTTGGCTGATGTTGTTGATTGTAGCTAGCCCTGAACCCATTCCACATAGCATTGCTACAAACAGTAGCCAGAAGTTCAGCGTACGCATTGCTTGTACAAGATTCAGCCCTTCTCCAACATCCAGGATTGCCTCAGAGGTGGTGGCCTTATGCTGCTGGATTCCATCAGCTGGAGCATTAAGGACATATGTGGTATTCAAGTTTTCTGGTTTCGTTGACTCAGGGTCCTTAACTAAAGGGGTCTTCAAAGTGGACGATGTTTGTGATAATCTCTGCAAGTCGTCTCTATGTGCCTTGATCGCGACATTAATAGGTGAAGAGAGCAGAACCAGGAGAACGGCTAATGTCAAAGCGCGCATCCATTGAGACAAAGCGAAGATGTTTTCCAAGAATATCAGAAACATAAGATATGTTGCAACAATCATGGAAATCAATGAGAAACCATTTAAGTATCTCTTGTCATGATCTCTAGATTGTATGTGATGGACTCTCACAAAAAACATAAGGACAAGGGAAAGAAGAGTTGGTACTAAAGCAAGCATCATTAGGAAAGTGCTTGGTTTCCTTGCAAATAATGTCTGATACACTTGTATGAGTACTGCTCCACTCAGACCAAGAAACCCCTGCCAAGGAACAACATGGAAGATTGGACAGTCTGTGTTGACATATAATGTTGGTGGACTGAGAAATTAGTTCATTATGGTTATGAACAAAATATAACTTGTTTTTTTAACCTGGGAAAATGAATCAGCAATTCATGCTCTACCGTATGCATACTAGTTAAAGACTACATTTTCTAGTTGCCAGCCATAAATAAAATACTTCATCTCAAAATTAACGTTTTCCTTTTCATTTTAATATTTGATTAACTTACCATATTAGTCTCTAACACTTTTAATATTGCTGAAATTTCAAATTTTTAGTACTTATTGTATTATCTCGTATTTTTATATTAGAATGAAAAAAATAACTACATTATTTATTACTACACTTAAGGAAAATAGTCAAGTTGATTTGTTGTTGACCAAGGGATCTATAATTTTGGGACAAAGAAGTAAATACTAATTCCATTATTTGGGATGATGAACAAAATCAAGAATAACCCATTTTCACATGTAACTATTCATTTGACAATTGTAATTGAGAATTATTAAGAACCATATATCTAATATCCTTTATCAAATGGCAACGCGATGAATCGGGTAAGGGAGCGGGTTTGCCTTGAGACTAGACCCGACTCGACTCGCTAAGGTTTTATGGACCCAAGGCCTAGCACACACTAAACTCAAGAATCACGGGTGGGATTTGCCTTATAATTTTAAAAATATTAAAAAAAATATCATTATCTTTTTAAATATCATAAAACTAATTATTTTTACAAATTTATAAGTACATGTGACCCTAGTACCCTTTCTTACAAACTTCTACTAGTGCTGCTTCTAATACAATAATTTCTTGTAAGCCCTGGTCAACTGCCACATTTAAGTTGCTTTCAATTGAGACAATTCTCACAAATAAATTAAAACCTCATTAATTTGGGCAACAAACTCGTCATATATTTGCTTTATGCATCAATCACTCAATTGATAAATAAAATCAATCACACAATCGAGAAAAACCCTATATCAATTGTTTACTTTTGAAAGCATGGGTCCTCAGAAAACTCTAGTTTGGACTACAGACAACCAATTACATAACACCAAGTAAATCTGCTAAGATTGATAATGGATGAGTTTCGATCTAGTATGATTATATTTGTTTGGATCTAAAATCAAACTCTTTTAAGGTTGGTTTGAGACATGTTATATTCATTAGATCTTTTTATAATTTAAAAAATATATATATACTTTTTAAAAATAATGTTATTAAAAAAAATTAATTTTTTTTATAAAATAAATATCATATAAATATATATAATATTTTTTAAAACTTAAAAAAATAAATAAACCGAGTTTAGACCGAATTTAAAAATAAAAAAATCCAGATCCATATCCATCTATATTATTTAAAATCATTACAAACAATTCGAATTTGAAACTCCCTATTATCATTTCCACATGCACCAATTCAACGGAAACCTAAGTTTGGTGATTTTGATACTCGAAAGGAAAACCACGAAGTATTACTACCTATAATAGATTTTCTTTTACAATGTTTTGTTTATGAAGTCTTGGACCTGGGCAGGTTGTATTGATCTGTCGAAACTATATGCCATTAAATAATAAGCTTGATATGGATAATCTTTCCACGCAAGTTGCATGATAATTTTTTTTATTGCAAATTGCTTCCAGTAGTTTGGGGCATATTATCACAACAATTATCCCGAGACAAATTATTTTATTATCGTTAGTCATATTTTAATGCTTTAAGTAAACTTTTTGATTAAACTTTAAGAAAAGAAAAGCTTATAAACCGTTAAATCTTATTCTAAGATTAAGATATAAGCTTTATATTCCATATGTCCAAATATTATCTATAAAAAAATATCTCAGAAAATAAAACCTTATTTTCTAATGTTCTAAAAACAAAAATTGCTATAAATTTAGCCCAAGAGGAGTACTATTTAATATTATTTTATAGAAAAAATTAATTAAATTATTTATTTCTGCGGTTAAGAAAAATTGCTTTGAAGTTGGAACGAATTAATGAAATAATTTTAATTTTGAAAGTCCTATAAAACCTGATTTTTGGCTAACTTATCCTAATCAAAATGGGAATAGTTGTCTGAATATTTCCTTCAGTGAAACAACGATTTAATCGAATTTTAATTCTTAAATCGCGTCTCTGATCGAAACTAATCTTCAATTTCCTGCATATGGTAAAAAATGGACCAAAAGAAGGCGAAAAAATACCTTCATAATACCGACAATTGTTCCGCTGTACTCGGGGAAATTCTGGACCGCCGTAACAACGTTGGCGGTATTGAAAAATGTCTGGGCGTGAGCGGCGAGGAACATGAACAGGCACATGACCGCCACGTGCGGCCGGGGAATCGCTCCGGTGACGGCGAGCCACACGAAGAAGTACCCTACGAAGCACTGGATCGCACCTGCCCCGTGGACCACCCACGGCCCCCGCAACAAAGACGAAGGCGCGTGGCGGCGGCGGCGGCAAACGGCGGAGTAGAGGAGCCCCGAAAGGACGCCGGCGTTGGCGCCGATGTCTTTGAAGACGGAAATGGTGTCGAGTGTCGATTGGTCGTAGCCTTGGCTCGATTTAAGGATCGGAGAGTAGATGCCGAAGGCGTACGATGCGCCGCAGCTGCACTGAATCCAAATACTCGCCACCGCCGCTATCCATTTGCTGGCCTCCATAGAAGCTTGCCTTTTTTTTCTTCAGAAAATGTATTGTGCAACTATCTTATGTCTATTTTCATGTATATAGATACACAAACATGTATGTATATTTGTGTGTGTTTTCTATTCGTGGTGTGTGTTGGTTTGTGTGTGGAGAAATGTACTCCATGTTTATATTGGCCAATTAAGGAAAAGTTATGGCTTAGAGTAGCAGCAAGTTTATTAACTATAAAAAAAATAAAATAATAACTTTTAATTAATTAAAAGAAATAATAGCTAAACTTTACACAATACTAAAATATTAATTCTAATGTATAATCAAATTTATGTTACTTTTTTTCATTTTCTTTCCTCAATTCTCTACTCAATAATTTTTTATAATTCGATTATTATCCATATTTTTAATCTATCGTGTTTTCTCGTGCCTTATACTTATGGAGGGTGGATTGTCGGAAATGACCATAACTTTAAATTCAATTCATTAAAATTTTTAAAAATTTAAATTCGAGGTTAGATTCGTTAAATTCATTAAATTTATTTTATAATTTTAAAAATATTAAAAGTTATACTTTTTAAAAAATAATATTATTTTAACTTTCTGTAAAATCTATTTTCTCTAATCAATATCACATGAATATATACAATAATTTAAATAATTAAATAAATAAATAAACAGGTCAGAATTGAGTTGGGGTTAGATTTAAATATAAAAACCTTATGATCCAATTCAAACTCATTTATAATGTTAAAATTTACTCCAAACGAGATGAGTTCGAGAACGAGACAAGTTCGAGCACAAACTCGTCCCAATGTCATTCTTATAAATTGAAATATAAAATACAAACAATAAATTTTAAGCGAGCATTTCATGTAATATAACGTGATATCTCCTCTTACTCCTTTTTACTATTTTCTTTTCTTTTTATAAATCCAGTGTAACTTACTAACGTTTTACCAAAAAAAAAATTACGATTTCAATATTACAAAACTATGAATCACATTATTTAATATTCTGCTTAAAGAGTATTATTTAATTTATTATGCTACTACTCATTATTGAACGTTGAAAAATAATTTATAAGTTGATTGATTAACAACATGAATAATTGGACATGTCTTTCTAAATGGAGGGACTATTTGTGATGAAAAATTTGTTGAGTTTTTTATGTTGATTTGATCAAAAATTGAAAATTATGTGCCTACCAAAATAAGTCCAAATTTCCAATCCGAACCACAATTATTTTGTGTTGCTTTCTTTTGTGATTGAAGGGAATATGACTGGTGGTTGACAATGCATGATCCCTCATATCAACATCAATTTTGAAAACAATATTAAAGGGGGGAGGAATAGTGGGATATCTGAATTTATTGATTATGAACCACAAAGTGTGTTTCAATTATTTATTTTTTATTTTTTTTTTAGAAATATAATATACTTTCTTATTTTGTGGAGTCGTTTTGAGATCGATCCTCCAAAATAAAATAAAAAATCAAGTATTTATAATTGAAAAAAAAAATCAATGGACTACAAAGACTAGGAGAAGAGCCCTTCTGCGTACCTAAAGCGCCTCTTGTTCTAAAATCAAGGATTACGGTGTGAAGTAGAGTCGGTACATAGGTCAACTAATGGATCAATCAACATGTTTTTCGTTTTCAGCGGTAGGGTGGGGTTCGAATGCTGGTGGGAACCTGCACCTAAATTTCGGTATGGAGCAATCACTGTACTGCCAGTGGGACCCTGCGACCGAGTTTGGTATGGAGCAATCACTTTGGAGGCACTGCCATTGGGACCCTACGGTCGGAGTTTGGTATGGAGCAATCACTTTGGAGGCGGCTCCTTCTGCGCAGAAGTGTACAGTCATGGGGGAACCTGTGATCCAGTTGAGACATATCCTGCGATTTACCTCCTCTTAGGTGCTTCAGCAAGGGGTTATGAGGTTCAGAACTGATTGGTTTAAGTCAGCAACATGGGTATCAAAAAAAAAAAAAAAGGATTACGGTGTGAAGTTAGGAGGACACGAGGGATTGTTGTTGTATAAATAATATATTTATGTATAATATTATTATCCCATATTAAAATGTGTGTATTTATATTGTATTTTTATTCACATATATTTGTCCCACATTGATTGTTAATTATAGTTATAGAACTTTTTTGATGTATAAATTATGTGTTAAGTTTCGTAAATTTTACCAAGCTATCTTGGAGTATTCTTCTATGAGAAAAAATCAAATTTTTTGTATATATAATATATATTATATATATATATATAATAAAATAAATAAATAAAATATATTTTTTCACCAAAAAGCGTCTCTTAATAAGAATTGCACTCTTTAAAGATAATCTTTTAAAATCTGTAAATAACTTAGAATTGCACTCTTTGAAAGCAATCTTTCGAAATTGGTAAATAACTCATATTTTACAATAGAAAATTTAATAAATGAAATATAGTGATACAAATATACGAATTTTCCCAGAGAACTTTCATATTTCTTTTTGTATAATTTTTATATTTATCAAAACTTGTGATTTTTGCTCTATAAAATTCTAATTAGTATGTGTAAACTTAGAATTTTAGTGAACCATAAGTTTTGTATCCTATACATTAATTCATTGATAACCATTTTACAACATAATTGGAGGAATTAATACCTTAAAAAAATATTTTTAAAAGGTGTGTCATACCTATTCAGATTTTCATACTCACTGTATACAAAATAATTACAACAATCACTCCATATCTTTAGTTCTTTTTTTAATTTTATTTTGTATGTATTTAAGTTATTGTAATATACTTTAATGCTTAAATATATACCCACAAATATAATATATGCATACATTTATATATTTCAATTTTACAAGATATATTCTCAACAAATTTAGAAAACCAATAAGAAATTATAGAAAAGGGTAGGGTGATATCATTTATTGAATAATATTACTATTAATATAATTCTTACCTTAGGGTCGAGTGGAAATATAAAAAGTTCTAAATATTATATCTATGTCCATATCACGTAATTTTCTTATTAGAAATGTGTTTGTAAAGCTAATTACCAAGCATTATTGCCCAAATATGATTTATGAGCACAAGCATAGTTATTGATTTGAGATAGCAAAGGATTTTAACTCATTTCTTATAGTTAAATGTGTGTCTCCTTTCATAAATCACTTTAATAATGGTGAGATCAACAACACAAAAAGAAGAAAACATACCTAGTTTTTTTTTTGGGGGGGGTTAAAAATTTTACATCCCATTTGCCAATGTTTACTTTAAATGCCTAGGCTAAATTCTTGAAATAAATTTTGTCAAAAAACAATGGAAGGAACATGATATATAGCTTATGAAATTGAAAAGTACGAATTCGTTTAAACTTTTCAGCAAACTAAGCAAATGTGCAAAATGAATGCTCATGTCCTTATTTTATATATATATATATATATAGTTAGTTAGTTAGTTAGTTAGTTAGTTAGTTAGAGTATATATATTGCCGAAAATGAGATTTTAGAATATTCAAAACTTAAGTTAGCTATGCACGAAGCAAATCTGCTTAAAATATATTTCGCTCCTATACTATATTGGTGCGATAGAAATGTAGATGTCTGTATTTTAAGATAAAATATTTTTTCTAAGACTAGTAAAATACTATGTTAATCTTGTCGGATAAACCAAAACTCAAATAATATCCTTATTCAAAAAATAATTAAATTTTAAAATAATCAAATTTATTTTAGAAGAACCTTTAAAGGAAGAAAATAAAATAATCAATTAAATTCAAATAGATTGTTATGATTTGGAATGAAACAAGGGTTTCATTTCTTAGACTTTGAGTTATTCAATCACGAGTGGCTGTATATCTTAATTCAAATTAATATGGAGCGTTAGATCGTACTTTTTGAAATCTAACAGTAATTTAGTAGTTTAAATTGCATTCTTTCATGAAAACCTACAATCTTATTATGCACCTCTACTAACTGGATAGGTCTGTCCACTCAATTGCAAGTATTTAATTTATCTCTAATAGTTTCATCCAAAATAGAAATTTAGAGCCAAATGTTTAGATCAAAAAATTAAAAATAAAAAATTCTTAAACAAAGTTGATAATAAATTAGAATGGGAGATAAGAGTAATTTTCAAAAGGTCCCGAGACTTAAATTTTCGAACAATTATAATTATTCATGTAAGGTAATACTGATCTAAATTTGATCTAATTAATTGAGTTTAATAGATTTGTTACACAACAAAATTGATTAAGTTAAACCTTCAATTTTTTTATGATCCAAGCCCACATGATTAATATTTTTTTAGCCATTTTAGCCGTGCTAGAATAGCTATTGAGGTATAATCAAGTTATGAAATTATTGACTGACCTGAGATTATGATTGAGAGCAGCCCAAATGGACTTAAGGTGATTAACTTTGATAGATTCGAGTTGATCAACTTATGCCCAGCAAAATATATAAAAATCCTATTTGCTCTTGAAAGGAATTCTAGTCTAATTTTACTAAATAATAGGTAAAAAAAATTAAAAAAAATCCTACATTAACTAAACTGCTTAATTAATAGGTGATTTGCTAGGCTAATCACACAAGATAACTATATCTTTCTCTTTTTACAAATATATCATTTTCTCCATAAAGTTAAATCATAAACAAAATTTTTGAATGTTATGTTCAATTTTTAATCTCATTGAAAATAGTTGTCATTGTATGGGCAAAAAATGACCAAGGAAACAGCCTGCCATAATGTAATATTAGGGGAATAGTAACTCTGTTATACAACTCAAGTGGTGGATTAATCAACATATTTCTCGCTTCCAGCGGTAGGGTGAGAGTTCGAATTCTGGTGGAAACTTGTGGCCGAATTTGGTATAAAATATATATATATATATATATATATATATATATATAAGGGGAATAATCTAGCAGGGATGAGATTTGTTCAGTCCTATTCTTGGCTCCGGGTGGTCCAGTACTCCTGATTTGATTTGAGATTACACCGACACGTCTTGTGCAGATCACTTATCAAATTATCAAATAAATTTGCTTTTCCTTTTCAATTTATTAGTCCTTTTCTTGCACCCCCCCCCCCCCCACCCCCCCACCCGTCCCCACGATGGGATTGCCTATCAATCATGGTGACAAAAATGTATTACAGGCTTGAGTAATCCACCCACAAGTATTGGGTACTAGTTGGATTGGGGATTTTTAAACGGGTTTGGTTCAGAAATTATGATCAATTATTATATGTTGTTCATAGTGGATGGTCCAGATTTTTTGGAACTTTTTGATCTTGCTAGCCTTTAAGAATTATACGTTGAATTGAGTTTTTTCTCTTTCTTTCTTTTTTTTTTTGTAACGGGTTTTGGAACTCAAAGGTTTTAGAAAATCAAGATTATCCATTATCTGTGGCTTATAGTGGATAGTCGAGATTAAATTTATTGATTATGCCAACATAGTAATAAATTATGGAATCAGAAATAATTTGTTAATTTTTAAAATTTGTAAGTCCAATATAATTTGGGGTGATTTAGAAAAAAAATAAAAAATTCTTATTTCCACAACAAGATTCGTCTTTAAAATTCATGATTAATTCAAGAATTAATTAATACAAAACACCTAATTATTTCAAAAATAATACATTTTATTTATGAAACTTATCAATAAAAATTGTATTATGTAGTATATATATTGAAAAAGTTAAAAAAAAGTGTTTGTATAATGTAATTTTAAAAAAATAGGAATAAAATTAGGCAATAAACTACTTTACTAAAAAAAATTCGAGAGATGTCATTACATTACTATTTATGAAATATATAATCTCATGAAAATATTGCGTTTCATTCGAGTTATTTTCAAAAATTTGGAGAACTTTATTATTGTGCCTGCAAACCCCTATTTTTTAAAAAATTTATTAATAACTTAAGTAATTCAAATTTAAAAAAAAACTAAAGTAATAGATTAGCACAATAAATACCCAAAAATATTAAAAATAAAAAATAAAAAATATTTTGATTATGAATTCAAAATAAAGTATTAACTATTTAATCTAAATAAATTTAAATTCTTTTGGATAAAATAAATAAGTATGTCTTTGTTGATGTTTAGATATATATTTATATATTTTTTAAAATTGAACAAAGATATACTTCAATTAATTTTTGACCATTTTGAATAAGAATGTATAAATTATTTTTATTCAAATATATATATATATATATTAAATTTATAAAAATATATTTATTTACCTTTATCCAAAAGTGTTCAAAATTTATTTAGATTAAATAATCAATGTTTTATTTTGAATTTAAATAATTAAAATAATTTTTTTATGTTTAATATATTTTGGATGTATTTATTATACTTTTTTATTACTTTAATTTTTTAAAAAATTGAATTACTTAAATTATTAATTACCTTTTAAAAAAAATATAATTTAAAATATTTTTTCAAATTAAAAAAAAAATGAGATGCAAAATATTTAAAATTAGCTAAAAATTATATGAATTGATTATATTAAGAATAATTTTATTTAAATATTTAATTCATAAAATAAGTGTTATATTTACAAGTTTAGAGTGGTGTTTGCAACCATGGGGTTTTATTATTTTTATTTTGAGAGGAAATTATTGTACGGATTAATGGATCAGATAAGGACAATTGGACTAGCCCAAACAAGGGCTGAATTGTTAATAAACAAGTCACAACCCAGCCCAACCCAATAAGCCCACTTAGCCCTTCCTCCGAAGCTTCAGCGACGTCGTTTCCTCTGTTGCGTTCGCCTTAAACTGATATCATCTCTGCGGGTTTCAGCAGCAGAAGCAGACCAGCCGTGAGCAGGAAAAAATGAACGCCCCCGATCGTTACGAGCGATTTGTCGTCCCCGAGGGTGTCTCCAAGTACTCTCTCTCTCTAACTACATGTGTTTCTCTCTCTCTCTCTATATATATATATATATATATGTGTATCTGTAGTCGTCTCTTACACTGTTTCTTTTTCTCCCCTTCTTTTTCGGTGCTGGAAATTTGATTGATTAAACAGGGTGTCGTACGAGAGGGACACGAAAATCATCAATGCGGCGTCGTTTACCATCGAGCGTGAGGACCACACCATCGGGAACATTCTCCGCATGTATATGATTTTTTTTTTTTTTTTTTTTTTGTAGTTTGAAAATTCAGGTTTGCTTGAAAACCCTAATTTATTGTGGAATAAAAACAGGCAATTGCACAGAGATGAGAACGTACTATTTGCTGGCTACAAGTTGCCTCACCCTCTTCAGTACAAAATACTTTTAAGGGTTTGTGTTTATTCTTGTATTTCTCTGTTCCTCAATTTTGTTATGTTCTTAATTAAGGGAATATGTTGATCATAGAATGCCTTAATGGAGCCAACAATTACACTAAGATTTTTAAGTGTTTCTTCTTATTTGTATAGACAATTTAAGATGAAGGTATACCTTAAGCATGATTTTAAGGGGTAGAATTGTTGATCATGATATACCTTGACGGTCGGGTTGGGTGGGTGGGGTTATAAAGGCTTTAGGCTGAATTGAGTATAACAATGGTTTTCCTATTCATTCATTGAAGATCTGATATATATACAAAGAGATTGCAAGATCAGTTCCTATGTATAAGCCACTAAAAGTGGAACTAAAATGACAATACCTACAGCGGTGGAATAAACGAAGGAACAAATAAAGATTACAAAATTTATAATTTAAATCTTGCTTGGAATTCAAATGGGAGATTTGGTGGTTGAGGAAGATCGGATATTATGCCCCCGCAAGATTGGGGTACCTTAGCGAACGCCAATCTTGAAGCGTTGTCAGAGAAATGGTTGACGAGACAAAGGCTTGGTTAAGGAATCAACAAGTTGATCGGCAGTGTAAACATAAGCAACACGAAGTTGTTTTTTGGCAACTTGATCACGAACAAAGTGGAAGTCAATTGCAATATGTTTCATTCGAGAATGAAAAACTGGGTTAGAGCACAGGTATGCAACCCCTACATTGTCACAGTAGATGGTGGGAATAGTAGAAAGCGAAAAATGGAGCTCTGACAATAAGTTTTGAATCCAATTAACTTCGACAGTAGAAGAAGCTATGGATCAGTACTCTGCTTCGGTGGAAGAGCGAGTGACAGTCTTCTGTTTCTTAAAACTCCACCTGATTGGTGTGGCACCCAAGAACACAAGATATGCTGAGGTGGAAGCACGATCAGTGACATCACCAGCCAAGTCCGCATCGGCAAAGGCATGTAGATTTAGAGAGTCAGATTTTTGAATAAGAATACCATGAGTACATGTGCCTTTGAGATAGCAGAGCCCCCTTTTTACAATAGACCAATGTTGCATAGTAGGCTAGTGCATAAATTGTGAAAGTTTATTCACAGCAAAGGATATGTTTGGTCTCGTCAACAAAAGATATTGCATGGCACCTACTGTTCGAAGATACTCAGTAGCATTTGTAGGAGGGCTACAATCATGGAGGCGAGGTGGTTCTGTAGAGTTCATGGGACTAGAGACTTCCTTAGAATCAAGCATGTTGTTTCGATGCAATAGATCATGGATGTACTTTTTTTGGGACAAAAAAAGACCATTTTTGGTGGTGAGAGCTTCAACACCGAGAAAAAAATGGAGAGAACCAAGGTCTTTGAGAGAGAACTGTTGTGCAAGGGAGCTAATAAATTTGTCAAGAAGTGATGAAAAGTTACCTGTAAGGAGAATATCATCGACATACACAAGTGGAAACATTATGAGTGGGCCATCAGTATAAATAAACAATGAAAAATCGGAATGGTAATTGGTGAACCCATTTAAAAGAAGAAAGCCGCGGAGTTCATTAAACTAGGCCCGTGGTGCTTGACGAAGTCCATATAAAGCTTTATGAAGCTTGCATACATGAGTAGGTTGTTGGGCATTAATAAACCCCTGAGATTGCTGAATATAGACATCATCCTGAAGTGATCCTTAAAGAAATGCATTACTCACATCGAGCTGGCGAATGGGCCAAGTCTGATTAATAGTAATGGTGAGGATGACTCGAATTGTGGTCGGTTTAACAACCGGGCTAAATGTATCATGGAAGTCGATGCCAAGCCATTGGTGAAAACCTTTAGCAACAAGTCATGCTTTATAGCGAGATATAGGCCCATCGGGGTTCCGTTTAATCTTGTAAATCCACTTACAACCAACAATGTTTTGTGAGGGATGAGGAGGAACTAGAGACCAAGTGTGATTGTGAACCAGGGCATCAAATTCCTCACACATGGCTTGACGCCACTGAGGTGATTTTTGGGCTTGGGTGAAAGACGTAGGTTCTGTTTGGTCAAGAGTGAGACTAGTGGTGAGACAGTACTTTGGATTGGGTTTGGTTATATTATTTTTGGATCTTGTGATCATATAATGAGATGGTTGAATCGATGTAGATGGAGAGTGCAAGGAAGAAATACTTACCTGATTTGATATGGAGCTTAGCACGGGTGTAGCAGGAGCCGAACAACTAGGGGGCGAAGATGTTGGAGAATCGAAACTTGTGACTGAATAATAGGGTGGAGAATCTGGGAGAGCCCACTTGGAGAGAGAATTTGTTTGGACCATAGGAGATGATTGTGAATGTTTGGAAAAGGAAAATTGATATTCAACAAAAATAACATGACGAGAAACAAAGACCCGATTGGTTTGTGGATCAAGATACCTATAAGCATTATGATCTGTGGAGTAATTGACAAACACACAAGGACGAGACCGAGGTTGTAACTTATTAGTGTTATATAGGCATAACCAAGGATAACACAAGCAACCAAACACATGCAATTTAAGGTAATTTGGGGATTTGTGGAAAAGTTTAAAGAATGGAGATTGATGATCAAGGATAGGTGTGGGAAGACGATTTATGAGATAGGTAACTGTTTGAAAAGCATTGGACCAATAAGTGAGAGGCATGGAGGCGTGGTGTAATAAAGTTAACCCGGTTTCAACAATATGACGATGGCGTCGCTCGGCAGTACCAACAAGTTCTGGCGTATGAGGAGGAGATTTTAAATGTTGAATACCATGTTTATTTAGCGTTGAAGCAAGTATGGAAGTAACATTAGATTTGTGTTTCATTAGATAGAGCCAAGTATATTTGGTATAGTAATCCACAAAAACAACATAATAACGAAAATGATCAAATGATTCAATTGGTGCAGGACCCCAAACATCAGTATATAAAAGTTCGAGCAGTTTGTCACATGAGATAGACGAGACTCCAAATGGAAGTTTGTGACTTTTATTAGAAAGACAAAAATTACAATGACTAAAGCTAGACTCTGATAATGGTAAAGACAAAGCAGACATAAGATATTTGAGAATTTTAAATGATGGATGACCAAGACGAGAGTGCCATTGACTAAAAGATGACTTTGTGGTGTGGAATGCATGGACTATTTTGTTGTTGCGAGAAGAAGACGACCATTCATACACGTGCCTCTTGTTTGGTCTTTGCATGAGAGATACCCCCGTGGTCAGATCCTTGACAACAAAACAATTAGGAAAGAATTCAATAGATGAGTTATTTTGGGGGCAAAATTGAGACACCGATTTTTTTTTAATCTTTGGTGCACACAAAATATTATTTAATTGAAAAGTGGAATTAGAAGTAACCAGATTAGTGGAACCAAGATGGGTTAGAGGAATTTGATTACCATCGCCAATAATGATATCATCGTTACCACCATATTTAGAGTGCACTGAGAGATTCCATAAATCAGAGGTAATGTGATGAGATGCTCCAGAATCAACTATCTAGTTATCATTATTGGTGAGTCCGTGAGTGGTATGCATAAAGTTTGCTTGTGGGGTAGGAAATGGATGAGGTGGAGATCTGCAAAACTTAGCAACGTGACCAAGTTTGTCACATAGTTGACAAATAATGCGTGACTGATTGTGGTTGGATTGAGGACGCCAAAACTGATTGTTGGATTGAGGGCGCCAAAATTGATTGTTGAATGATGGATTGCCAGGATGAGAGTAATTTCGGTTGTTGAAATTCCCTTGATTTTGAAACTTGTTTCCACCTCGTGGAGTCATGTTGATTTTGAAATTAGAGTCAGTTCCCTTATTGTTGTAGTTGCTTCTCTGATTGAACTGTGCTGTGATTGGTGTCGTTTCTGACTTGAGCTCATTATGTTTTAAAGTCATCTCATAATCAGCTAATTTGTCATGTAACTCTTCAAAGGAATGAATCTCGAGCACGGATTGCAGCAACAATATTCTTGAATTGGGAACCAAGACCTTTGAGTGCAACATGAATCAATTCATCATCGCTCATTGGTGAGCCGGCGAGGGCAAGAGTTTCGGATATGCTTTTCACAGTTTGCATATAGTCAGTAATGCTCATGTTTTCAGTGGTGGTGTTGGCAAGGATCTCCCAAAGACTCATGACACGAGTGTGGGATTTGCTTGCATATGTTCTCTCCAGACGGTTCCATGCTTCGGTTGCAGAACCTGCAGAAGTGATAAGAGGGACTATATTATCAGAAACAGATGCCAGCATGACATGAAAAAGTAAGCTATCCTGTCTTCTCCATAGACAAGATATCCTAACAATAAAGACTGGAATTGCACTCTCCAAGAAGGATAATTTATTTTTGTGAGTTTAAGTGGAAGTTGAGTGGCTGCATTAATCGCTACAATTTGATTCGATGGGTTCAAAGATATGATTGGGTTGGCAGCAACAGGATCGTTTTGGGCCATGATTAAAGCTGTTGTGGATGTCTTGGCTCTGATACCATATAAAGGCTTTAGGCTGAATTGAGTATAACAATGGTTTTCCTATTCATTCATTGAAGAGCTGATATATATACAGAGAGATTGCAAGATCAGTTCCTATGTATAAGTCACTAAAAGTGGAACTAAAATAACAATACCTACAGTGGTGGAATAAATGAAGGAACAAATCAAGATTACAAAATTTAAAATTTAAATCTTGCTTGGAATTCAAATGGGAGATTTGGTGGTTGAGGAACATCGGATATTAGGGGTAAGGGTCATTTTATAGACCATTCAAGATAAGTATATACAAGGAGTAATATGTAGATTTTGTAGAAAAGAATTATTAATATTATCTATAAGCAGTAGCAATAAGATTGAGCAAAACCAGAGAGTTCAAGTGGAATAAAAATTGTGCTGATCTGGGTTTGAGTTTAGTATCCAGTATTTAATATGGAGCTTTTCTTGCATAAGCAGCTGAAGACATTATGATTTCACCTTGCTTTTACAGTTGCATTTGAGCATACAAGTTCACCATGGTGACTCAGTTGACTGCTGGATAAAATGTTGTTATTTAGTTTTCCACCCGACTTTAGCTATTTAAAACCTTAATAGAAGTTCCTCTGGCCTTTTTTTTTGGTTTAAAAATGTGAATCTTTGTGCCTTTGTTGGCCTTAATGTGTTTAGTTGCTTTAAGGAATATCTTTTAGATGTTAAAAGCTGATGTGAAGCTAAAATTTTCTTTTAGTGCTGAAACTTTTTGCTTATAAATTGAAGTGCTTATTTTATTTTTTCCGAACTCTTGGATATTTGCTCTCGACTTTTTGATTTGCCTTGGGTTTGATGGTCAAATCTGCAGATCCACACTGCAAGCCAATCTTCACCGATGCAGGCCTATAATCAGGCTATCAATGATCTGGACAAGGAACTTGATCATCTGAAGAATGAATTTGAGGTAATACTATGTTTGCACTGTTCTTGGGCTCTGTTGTTGAAGGGATGAAACCCTGATTTAGGAGTATGTGGTTTGGAAGGGGGAGGCTCTGTCTGGGTATAATTTTTGAAGTCTAGTGTAGCTTGCTAAGTAAGGCGCACCACTTGGCCACGTACATAGATTCTACGCGAAATGCACCACTTGGCCACCTGGCACTATGCAAAAACAGATATTCTTTAAACTATAATGTCTTCCTAGTACCATATTCTTTTTGTAAATCCAAATTATTATTCAAAAGTCAATTGATTTCTTAGGAAGTAGTTGTGTTGACAGTAAATTTTTGGTGTATAATTACCAAGATTAGTTGGTCAGTGACTGCAACAAAAGTTTGTAGATTTATTCTAATTCTTCAGTAACAATGTGCAAAATGCTTCCTTTGTGTGGCATGCAAGGCAGTGAGAGTAAATGGGGGAGATGGATACAGAGCCACAAGAAGTTCAAGAAACTGTAAACATGACAAAGCGTAAAAAAAGTACTAAAAATATAGAGAACACGATAAAGCAAAAAAAATACTAAAAATATTACAGTTATCTGTTAATGGGTCTAAGTCTGATTGTTACCACAGTTTGTCCCGGAGGACATGAGACATTGTAAAGAAGTTTGAGCTTGTTGAAAAGCTTGGCTTGTTGAAAAGCTTGATAGATCAAAGTGGGGCGATGTGGACAATTTTGAGAAGTTCATGAACTTTGAGGGGAACATTTGTTGGAAAAAGAAGTTTCTCCTCCATAGACCTAGATCTTTTTTTAAATGTTGGGTTGCGGGTGGGAAAAGTCTGCCCCCTGTGTTATATGCAAGTAGCTGATTAGATGTGTTATTCTACCTGAAACTTGCCCTTGATAAGGCCTTAGATCTAGTCCAAGCACCAAGAGATAATGATTTCTGGTTGATATCGACAACTTCTATACGGGTTAAGTTTCTGAGATTAGGTATAATCAAGCTTGAATAGAAGTTCCCTGCTTGTTTCAGCAATTTTAGCATTTGAAAAATGCTTCAAGCTTATTTTTGGTCTAGAAGTCTGTAGAGATTGAGAACTTCACTCAACTTTAAAGTCATATCTGGGCTTTGTTATATCATATATGGATCTTTTATAGAGTTCTTGAATATTGTTTTCATGAGAAAAGGCCAAATAGCCATATAACCAAATATGTTTAAATGAGGATGTGGTTTGCATTTCCAATATCACTTTTTGTCTAAGCATGTACTTATTACTTATTAGTTTTTCCTCTTCCCACCTGTTAAAGATGGTTACTATGAAATGGCAATTACATAAGTTATAGTAACAGTAACTTTGATGGTATGCATTTTAATTCTCCTATTTCCATCGGGTGGTTTTCCAGAAATTCATGTATATAAAAATTTATGGTGTTTGGAGGAATTTTTCAAGGCATTTGTAGGATATAGACCCACAGTTTTGAATGGACAGTTTCATTTGTTGTGATTCCTGAGACTAGTTAAAATCTTCCTTCATAAAATACTTTTTCCTGTAAATAATTACGACTGAGGATTCTTTAGCTTATCATTTTTTGCGGGATTCTCTCCTTATAGAATGCTATAGTCCTGTTATGTTTCCTATCACGCCTTTATTATGTAGTGTGGCCATCTTTGCTGTGCCTTTGGTCTTATTATCTGAAAAATATCAAGCCCACTTTGGTAGATTATCTCTGTCGTAAAAGAAAAATGAGAAAATAAGGATGAGTTTGAATAAAAAAAGAAATGCCTAGAAATATAAAAGATATATTTTCAATTGCAACAAAGCTAAAAGTTATTCGGCTGACATCTGTTTTAAATGTTTCACTCTACATAGGTGGGGTTGGCGAGGCACACAGGGAAGCAAACACGGGAGTATTAAGCTGCATGCCTATGGTTGTTAATAATTCATGTGCACCAGCTGTTGTGTGATAGATGATGGTACTTTTTAATCGTAAACTTGATGGAGTTGGATATTTCAACTTGTTTATTGCACTTTCAAAATTTTCATCAGTAACGTGCCTGTACATTTCCAACATCAGCTGGGGCATCAAATTTGCATGTGGTGTTAGTGCATTGTTGATGCTAAAATATAGCAATTAGCGCTCTCCTCTCACACACGGGCGTACACCGCACTCCTGAAAACACAGTGTTGCTCAATTAAGCCGTTCTTGTAGTTTGTGCATCTTTTTAGAAAATTAGTGAACTGATGAATCTCTTTTTGCTTCCTTCTTGAAGAAATCTGCATTTTCCCATATTTTGACTTGCTTTAAAAGTGAGTGTGTGAGCAGCAGTGCAGCACTACTGTAATGTTGTAAGGTGTCCCTCAATGTAGTTGGCAAGGTAGAATTGTAAGGCACATAAGTTGAAAAATTGTGTGTTCCATACAAACGCCGTGCAGGCGCTAAGTGACAGAGAGCAGGAGCGGCAGCAGTTTAAAGCGTGTATTAGAAATAAATAGAAATTGAAATATTTAATTTTTTAATATTTATTATATAAATTACTGTCATATCCTAAATTATATTTTGATATTGTTCGACCTAACAAATAAAAATTAATATGATTATGTTTCTGGCTTGAGTCTTGGAAATGGATCAATGAGATGATTATTGTTTTATGTCTCTTATTTATTTATTTTCTTTATTTGATGAAAAGAAAAATATCAAGATTATCAGAACATTTTTATTTGTCTAATCCATTGTGTAATTTACAACTTTTGAGTTGAGACTTCTCATTTCTTTTTTCTTTTTTCTTGTTAAACTGCAAAATTTCTCATCGGTTATCACCAATATACTTTTTCATTATGTCTCACTTTCATTATTTTATAAACCTCTCTTCTTGCTCGGACAATATAGTTTTTCATAAAATTTGTTCACAATTTTTTTGTCATGAAGTATGATTTATTAATTATTAGTACGATATTTAAAATTTTAAAGTATAATAAAGTGAAACTCCTATTCTTAAAAGTTTTATGTAATCCAATGGAGGCGTCTCTCTCTTGACCATTCTTTGGGGAAATGTTATAGCTCGAGACCATTGATTTGACAAACTCCTAGTGAGAGACAAAGGAAAATCATTTATGCTTAGGTTTAGGAATTTAGTGACGAATATGAAAAAAAGAAGAAAAATCATTAAAAATCAGAGCACAAATTTGCATTAGTGGATGAGGAAAATGTTTTTTTTTTTTTTAAAGTTAATATTTTTCTCACAAAAATATAAGATCTAAACATAGGGTTAAGGTTTCTGCGCTGGAGTGAATTATTATCAAGAGATTTTGATAATTAGATTTTGAGATAGTCAAATTCGCTAATATAATTACGTGGGATTCATGTAAAATTTGTCATACTTAAATGATGCGACTAGGTTTAAAAGATTAAGTTTATAAAGTCGACAATCAACAAAGAAGATGAGCTACAATACTTATGTTAAGTTTATGAATGTTATGAATGCCCACACCCACAGTTTCATGATGCTAAAATAATCTCTACGTCATACTACACCAAATTATACCCTCCGATATATAGGTATAAATACCTTATTTTTCATCATTTTAAGATACACTATTTTATTTTGGGCATCTATTTTTTTTTTGTTCTAATTCTAATACTGATTTAAGTATCGAAAAGATATTCTCGAACTAACCCCGATGACTTCTAACAATATATTCTTTATCGCGATCCCATCAACCGCTTAGTTACTGACTCATAAAAAAATCTACGAGTAGGATCAATATACAACTATCTTACCTTAACCACATCAATAAAAACACTTATCAGATTGACTCCAAACCAATTCATTTTGAGCTAGAATAGTTTGTTTTAACAATTAAGATTCACCTTCTACGCATGTAGGAAAGGGGATTGAATTACGGTGAACGTAACTTTGGACGTGATCCTTCATCAGCTTTGCGTGGATTTTTTATGTCTTGTATTTCTTATATTTAGGCTATGTTTGGCGTTTGGGCCATGACGACCAGTGCTCTTAATAGTGAAAGTGTACTTTTAGTTGGAATTAATCGATATCGAAACATCATGATTATTAATATAGAAATATAAAATAAAAAATATATATTTCTTACTATATAATATATAATATTTCATGTTTCATTTTTTAATACTCTAAATTTTGTGTTTTATTTTCCTCCAAAACTTATCCTGATATTAGAATTGGATATTTAACTCGAGTTTGAGTTCGATTTATTAAAAATAATAAATTTATTTTGAATGCCTTTTCTATTCGATATGATTTGAAGTTAGTTCGAATTCGATTAATAAAAAAATATAAAATATATAAAAAAATTGAGTTACTTGAATTTGATTTATATTTGACTTAATTAATAATAGTTCAATTTCGATTCAATTACCAATCCAAAAAAAAAGTTAAAACGCAATTTTTAAAATTCAAAAAAAATTTAAATAAAATTAAAAAATTATGTGTTAAGTTCCACTCAATTCGATTACACCATCACATGACATTAACGAAATATCTTGCTCTAAATGCAAACAATTATCCCCTAATCACTAATCAAGGTTAATTAAGGTTAATGAGATCCATCGGACAATACATTATGTCAATCATTCAAATAGTTAATGGTCAATATAATATTGGAGATATTACATTGGATTGACAATAAAATTGGTCCAACTCCAGATTCAACCCTAAACAAATTTTAATAATGTAAATAAATTTGGATCGACTTCTAAAATTTTCTATTTTTAAACTCAACTTGTTTTAATTTAAACAATTTTATCATTTATATTTACATGATATTTTTATAGAAAAAATAGATTATTTTAGAAATTTAATACTATTATTACTTAAAAATATAATTTTTAATTATCCAAGATTATAAAAATAGCCGGTGGAGCGGGTCAAGCCTAATTTATCGGGTTTGGATCTGAATCTGATTTCTTAAAATTTTTAATGGATCAAGTATGAAATCCAAATAAATTTAACCCAAATTCAAGGTGTAGCCTATGCTACTGATTAGCCACGTGGGCTTCCAAGAACTCACAAGCACAGACTAAATTCCAAAACGAGCTTCCAACTTCCAGAAAACATATCCGAACTCAAATATAATCCTTAATTTCTCCGAACTCAAATATAATCCTTAATTTCTCCGAACTCAAAACCCTCACAATAATTCCCCCCTAAAACATGGACGTAGATTATAATCCGAGTCGGAAATCCCTGATCAAGAATAAATGGGTGGCGACAGCCGCCAGCATATGGATCCAATGCACCAGCGGCTCCCTCTACACCTTCAGCATCTACTCCTCAATCTTGAAATCCACCCAGGGCTACAACCAATCCACCCTCGACACCATATCCGTGTTCAAAGACCTCGGCGCCAACGTCGGACTCCTATCCGGCCTCCTCTACTCCGCTGCCTCTGCCGCCCACCGTGGTGGTCCTTGGGTCGTGCTCCTGGCGGGGGCGATTCAGTGCTTCGCGGGTTACTTTCTGATGTGGCTGACGGTTACAGGGGCGCTGCCGAGGCCGGCGGCGGCGGTGATGTGCTTGTACATGCTGCTGGCTGCCCATGCCATGACTTTCTTTAATACGGCTAATGTGGTTACTGGGGTGCATAATTTTCCTAGTTATAGTGGCACAATCGTTGGGATTATGAAGGTAAGTGGGAAAATGCTTAGTTTGATTGATATTGTTACTGTGCTTTTCTGGAATGTGCCAAGTAGGTTGATATAGTGTTCGGTAGTGAGGAATTGAAGCTTTAGAATTGGAATTGGAAATGTTTCCATTCAAATTGGAAAAGTTTTTCCCCAGTGTTATGGATCCAAGCACACTATGATTGATTTTGTGGGTTGTTCATTTTTCATGGTTAGATTTGTTAAAAATATATCTGATATCTGTTCTAAATTCGATATTAATTTCTTGGTGAATCTTTTTGGCAATTATACTTTAAATTGAACTATTTAATAGTATTTGATATCAGTAGGTTTTACATCAGAGCATGAGTTATAAGTTGAAGTTTAAGAAAACTTTGCCAAGTGAAATATTGCCATGGAGAAACCGATTAGATAGAAAAGTCAGAATAGGATATACAATATGAGATGCATAGAGTAATGACCATGGCAACTCCGTTTCTTTTGAAACTAACTCATGAGTATGAAACTCTGAGTTTTTCATGGCTATTAAGAATTTGAAAGTGTGTTGGTGGAGGGTGATATACTGCTTGTCGAAAAGTTCATATCATGGCCATAGCCTTCATGGGGATATATATACAGTGCTTGTAGTTTTATAGCACAAGATTGTACCAAACTTGTGGTAGCTTGAACTGATTATCAATGGATTAGTACCTCAGTGTTCGCTTTCTGCCTCTCACTTGGTCTTTTTTCAATGAGCACATATATTACTAAGAAAATGAATGGGGAACTATTACGATAAATTACATTCTGACATAAGTGCGATGATCTTTTTTATAGTTTACAGACTATTTGTAATATTGATATTGCATAGTAATCTTTTGCTGCATTTATTTTACTACAGACTGAGGATGCACTTAATTGAGTAGAATGTGTGGGAATATTTTCATAGCTCTCTACGTAATTTGAATCTGGGCATAAAATGTTCTCTCGATATTATTTTTACAGATCCTGTAGGTCTATGGAATTCCATATTTTTGAATACCTTAAACTGCTTGTTTCTCACATTTGTTAGTTTTGCTATTTACAGCAGCTACTGTACCTCTCTCTTGACCTGATGTCTGCTTTAATTTTTGACTTTTGATAGGGCTTTCTTGGTTTGAGTGGAGCCATATTGATTCAAGTGTATCAGACATTTTTCAAGAACAAGCCTAGTTCATATCTATTGCTATTGGCGTTGCTGCCCACAATTAATTCGCTTGTGCTCATGGGGTTTGTAAGAATTTTTAAAACGAATGAAGAAGATGAGAAGAAGCACTTGAATGGTTTCTCATTTCTGGCTATTATTCTGGCTGCCTATCTTACAGCTGTGATAATCATCCAAAACATTCTCAAGTTAAAATTGTCAGTTCGTGTCTTTACATTTGTTCTACTCATCTTGTTGCTAGTGTCCCCTATTTTTGTTGCAATAAAAGCCCACAGGGATAAGTCGTATAGGATATTAAAGTCCCTGCTTGAGCACAATCAAATTTCAGATGAGAGAGGCCAGCTGGATGAGGATGTCACGAATATCAGAGAAGACCATGGTGAATATCACGAGGTGTCAAATGGTGCAGACCAAGTTATGGAGAGGAATGATGACACTTTGCAGTGGAGAGAAGACTTAAATCTTCTGCAAGCAATGGGAACCATCAGTTTCTGGTTTTTGTTCTTTACAACTGCTTGTGCTATGGGTTCAGGACTTGCCACAGTGAATAATATGAGTCAGATAGGGGAATCTCTTGGTTACACAAGCTTAGAGATTAATACTTTAGTTTCTCTATGGAGCATCTGGAATTTCCTTGGTCGTTTTGGAGCTGGTTATATTTCTGATTATTTCTTGCATGTGAAAGGTTGTCCAAGACCATTGTTTATCGTAATTAGTCTTGCAGCTATGAGTATTGGCCATACTATGATTGCCTCCGGTTTTCCTGGTGCTCTTTATGCTGGTTCCATTTTGGTGGGTGTTTGTTATGGGTCACAGTGGTCATTAATGCCGACAATTGCTTCTGAGATATTTGGAAAAGTGCATTTGGGAACAATATTTAACACCATCACCATTGCAGGTCCTATTGGATCTTATATTCTCTCTGTTAGGGTGGTGGGCTATATCTATGACAAGGAAGTATCCGAATATGGAAAGACGTGCATTGGAACTCGCTGTTTCATGCTAGCATTTTTTATTATGGCATTTGTTACTTTCTCTGGTTTCCTTGTTGCCTTGGGGTTATTGTTTCGAACAAGAAACTTCTACAAACATGTCATACTCCAGAGGCTTTTGCATTCACTACGACAGAGCAGGCTTACAATTGATGTCAAATGAGTAGAAAGGAAAAGGATTTTGTTTCTGTCAGCAACAATAGCGATATAGTATAAAAGTTTGCTATTTGATATTGCTTGGTGAGTTTTCATAAAGTATTAAGAGAGAACAAAGGCTACTAGCAGTGATGGCAGAGTTCTCTGAAGTGCTAATGACATGCCTGAAATGAAGGTTTGGCCTTGATGGATAGTTCTTGTTCAAGATTCGAGCCACTAAGATGACCAAATCCTTTCTCCGTCTTGAATGCCATATTTATAGATTATAGTCTGTTTGGGAGCTCTAACTTCCAATTTCCCTGCTTGAAGGCTATCAATATATAAGAGGTACTGTATCATAGGTTCTTCATAACAATGCGACTTAAATTCATGTTCTTGAGGAGATTAAAAGTTTAAACCAATGACCATTTCTGGTATATTATGCGCCCGTATTGTTCTTATATCCCGAGGCACATGTTTGAATGCTATCGGATGAACTGATATCATTGGGTAATTTCCTTTTTCTTGTCTGGTAGATTTCATCTAAACCTCATTGGCATGGGACAAATTCCAGTGCACAGGCAGAGATGAATAAAGCTTCCTGCTCAAGTCATGAAACAGCCCATTTGGCATATGGGATTGTGTATCATTCATCTGAAAAGCACAGGACCAAAATTATCTCCCAACCTGATAAACAGGAAGCACATAGTTCTGAAATCTTGTTTGTATTAGAGCTGGTTGTTTTTCACCTTGGGTCAAGGGCCGCCTCCCCACTTGGCCACTTTGATGCGCACGGCTGCAGGGCTGCCCGACGGGCCGTTCCGCACCAACTCTCACCGGTGGACTTGGACTTCACAAAGAGGTTTTGCCCATCATTTGGAGTCTACTGGTTTAGGTCTTTTATTTTGTTATGCTGTAAATAGTTGTGTAGCATTTAGTCGGGTCCCTTAACTTTTTAATATATATCAATGTTACAAGTCTTTTTCTTTTTAAGAGGGGGAAGGAGTTGGTGTATTTGTTACATTATAATTACTTCCACCAAAATATCCACTGCAAATTAATTATTACGTACGTAAATGATTTTTCTTTAATAACATGACTTGTTGCATCGTCTTTTTTTTTTTTTTTTTTAAATCTCATAAATTTGTAGTTGCGATATTCCGATAACACAACTAGGTAATGTGCCATTTATTCCATTTCTCCAATTTCAAGGCTACAAGAAAGTGAGTGTTCATATTAAACAACGAAAAAAATTATTTTCCAAACTATAAAAAGTAAAATCATATTGTTCATATATAAAAAAATCAATTATTAGCCATGAGTTTTAGAATGTGTCACAAAATATGCAATCTGCAGAGTTTATAGGAAAAAAAAATCATAGTGGTATTTAAAAAAAAAAAAAAAAGGAAAACAAACCCATAATCCAAATAGCAAAGAATCACCCTCTTCGTCTCTCCATCACCCAAATAGCAAAGAATTACCCTCTTCGTCTCTCTCCGTAAGCCTCTGCAACACACTCAATCTGATCACAGCAAGGTATCAGCCGGAAACGACGACGGGTCATATTCGTCGTTCAAGGAATAAAAGAAAAGGGAGAAAATCAATTAACGAATTACTGAAAAGTCGACGCAATGGTGAAGACGACGAAGGGAGGCAAAACCATGAACCCTACCGATGCTTACCGAAAGGAGCTCCGCAAAAAGGAATTGAAGCGGGTAATTTTTCTTTCTTTTTTTTTTAAATTTATATAGTTCAATTCCATGTTTATGTATTTGTTAACTTATCGAATTTTCTTTGATTATTTGTATAATGTGAAGTTTTGTGTCGTGAGATATTTTTGGCTTCTTCGTTTTCTTCTTTTTTTTTTTTTTGGGGGGGGGGGAAGGGGGGGGGGGGGGGGGAGAGTGGGGGGCGGGGAGAGTTCTAGTGCTATTTATTTGAGTATTTAACTATAGTTGATTAAATTTTTTTATCTCAATTTTATAAATTTGCTTTTTTGTAAGAATTTAGTGAAGCTGATGATAAAGTGCTCTTGCTTTTGCTGTGTTTAAAGTTATTTCTGATTAAAAAAGGAGATTTATCTGGGCATTATTGGTGAAGCGTTTGACATTTTTTTAGTTAAGTACGAAGTGCAATAGTGCATTCTAGAACTTCTAAAATTGGTGGCAATGTTATTGTGCAGAACAAAAAGGAGCGGAAGAAGGTGAGGGAAGTTGGAATCTTGAAGAAGGATCCTGAGACATTGAGAGAGCAGATTCAGAAGCTGGAAGCAATGAGTGAGTTCTGAAGAATCAAACCATGCATTTGTTTTGTGTCGTTGTTTATGCCGTTGTCCCATTGAATTAATGGTCGTAGCTGCAAATTTCCTTTGTTGTGTGCTCTAAGTATCTGATTTTGAAGTAATGGCCGCCACTGCATATTTCCTTCATTGTGTTGATTTGCCTTTTTGTTTGTCGATGAATGGAAAATAGTTTGATATGTTTCATTTCTTTGAGTTCTCATGAGTTAGAAAGCCACATTTCTTTCTTTTGAGACCTTTTGGTTCCTTTGGTTTGTGAACATGACCAAATAATGGAGCTAATTTTGGAGCATGTGAAACACTGTTAGTAATGTTGACTGCATTATAAATTATTTGTTGTCAACTTCAGTTGGTACTTGTAATAGCCTCTTGGTTATCTCATGAAGAAAAAGGGGAACAAGAAATTCCTTTGCTTTCCTTGTCATATTCCAAAGGAAAGAGCAAGCTAAAAAAAATGATGCAAGAGCAAGTGTGGGAGATTATTCAGTATATTTCAATATATTGTTTTTCTCCCTTTATTTGACTAATGCATCATCTCCCAACAAACCTGCTAGTGATCGGAAAATGTAAAATTTATTGTCTCCTTTACATTGTCCTTTTTCCTTTTCCCTTTTCTCTATTTTGTTTGGAGATATAAATGGAGCTTATTTAAACACATTCTTGAACTAATGGTTGTGATTTACCTGATGTATTTTGCATGCTTCGTTACTTATCAAAGATTCGAACGGTGTCTGCCTTGGCGTGTTGGAGCAATTCTCAGTTGTTATTTTTGGTCCATATATAAGTCAATAGTTAGTTTCATATAGTTCTACACACACTTTTGTATGTGTTACTCCAATTATGTGTGCCATCTATTTGGCTGATGCCTGCAATCTGTGGTTTATTGAATGTTTTTCTCATCTAGGAGGAAATTCTCATTTTTTACTAGCATAGTAACTTTAAACTACTTGCAGAGGCTGATGGTGCTTTGGACAAAGCTAGAAAACATAAAAAGAGGCAGCTTGAGGATACACTTAACCTTGTGCTCAAGAAAAGGAAGGTAATTCCTTCATTTAAGCCTTATAGTGTATTTTATTTAACATTATTGTATAGGAGGAATTTTTTTTTATGGTAGTAGAGGTTAATGTGCTTCTGAGAGTCATAGCTGATGATATTGTATTTAGAGAATGGAATATTGCATTGGAACTAAAGAAGGCATTATTAAAACATAGATCATATGTACTGAGGCCAGATGTGCTGAGGTGACATGCTTTTGTTTTATCTTAAGTTATAATCATTTTTTCTACAATTACTATATAGTCCTTTTGTGTTTTGCTAGATTGGAATTCGATATCAAGTAGATTCATAATGCTTCTGTGCATTCATTTTGGGCAAAACATTATGTTACCTGTTGGCACCATTTTGATTTCATTGGACAATTACTGCACTATAACATCTCATGCTCCTCGGTTATAATGTTCATACTTGTAGGCTATTTGCAAAGATTGGTGAGGTAAAGTATGTCATAATACAGGAAATGGCCTTACATATGATTTTACAAGTTAGAGAAGTAGACACCAGTTTCTGATAAAGGATAAAAGGCAAAAAGCAAGAAGGATTAGGGTTAAATAGGTACACCTCATGCAAATATGTCTGGAAGTATTTATATAATGACATGAGTTGATTTTGCAAAGATGTCTTATAGTAAATATGTCCTCATGAATGATATAAGTTGGTATGAAGTCTGTATTCAGTGAAGCAATAATAGGCATAAGCAACGTACAAGTGGAATGTGTAAATAACAATTAAAACCCCTAGAAGTATTAGTAGGTTGTTTTCTGCTCCACTCTATGCACTCCATGTTATTGCTGTAGCACCGTCAAATACATGGTCAATTATAGCCAAGGACACTATCAATTTGGCAGGAAACCGAAGATGTGATTCTCATGAGTTATACAAAGTGACCAAATTAGAACAATTCCTAAAATCCCATGTGTTAAACGGCTGTACATAACTTCTTTCAGCACCAAACCCCACATTCTGCGGTCTAAGAAATTCAAGAAACTATTAATATGAAGCTTTCAGTTTAAAAACACTGAAGCAAAATTAGGTTGAAAATCTGACCAAGAATGATCAACTAAAACTTGTTCCACTTCAGAATGCAAAATTCCAGCTACACCAGCTCTCTCCCTGCATATAGCAATTTTCGTTCAAGAAATTCACATGCCAAATCTTTAGAAAACCAACCAACAAATTCATCTCAAAACTCCTAGTATTCCAATTTTTTAGCTTCAACTCTGATATTTATCGGTGAAAGCTCCAAATTCATCAAAATGCACTATTAAGCTGAGAAATATATCTGATGTAGACACTTTTCCTTCTTAAATATCAATTTCAACAGCTTAGGGTCACAACTGGGGGATACCTTTGGTCTTTCAATTCCAAACATGCAAATGGTTTCAAGCTTGTGTTTTCCCATGTCTTAGTAAAAAACACAGATGCGCGTCTGTGTTTGGGACCTGCGGTTGTGGAGAGCCTTCAAATCCTGTGAAGGAGATAATATACAATTCTATTCATGTGTATTTTGTCTTTTTTTTTTTCTTTAGGAAAGGAGATAACATTTCTTTTTTAAAAAAATAAAAATAAAATTCATTTATACCGCTTTTTGAGTTAACTTTTGGAAGATCAGAAGCGATATTAATATTAAGGTGACTTGTTTGCTTCTGCGTTGCACGCTTTTCACCTGTTCCATATCTTTATGAAAATTTATGATGCTCTTAAGAACTTTAATGATTAAGGAGATAATAATGGTATAAGGGAGTTAAGATGAGTGATTAGTAGCTGATGGAGCAATGTATTGCAATTAGACTTAGTTTTTTGCACCTTTCAATATGTGTGCTCATATGGAATGTGAAGTATCTGTATGTTTAAATATTAATCATGTTTCAATTTGTTTTCTTAATTTGTCTAGTGATTATCATTATTATATTTATATTGTTTACTTCAGTATTTATAATTTATAAATGCATTGTACTATATTACTATAAATGTTATTGGCTTTATGTTTTGGGTGCTAATGGAGGAATACCCTTTTTTTTTTTTTCTTTTAGAACAAAAGATTACCATTGCTTTTGTTGTGATCAATTTTATTTTTTATTTTTTTGGTTATTTTTGTTTCATGTTCCTAGCCTTTTTCTATTGGTTTTCAAAGCCTCTACCAATGTTGAAAAGTGGAAGGATATTGGATTGGAATATATCTTTTTCTCTTTTTGTGAATGTTTTAGGAACTACCGAGTTAGTCCATTTTTCTTGTATTATTTTCCTCATGGAGCATTCCTTGCTGAATATGTATGCTTTTTTCTCTGCCCATGAGATGGATGGTACCCTTTCATCGGTCTGGATTTGGTTCGTCCCGAATAAATATTGATACTTGTCATTAACAGTCTGCTTTCACTTTGTTGTACAGGAATATGAAGACAAAATGAAGGAAAAAGGTGAAGCACCAGTTATGTTCAGGTAAAGGAGCCTCCCCTGCATTGTCCTTCAAATTGTTAATTTATTTAATTGTAAGATATCAATATCTATATCGAATTCTTAGTTCAAAGTCCGGGTGTGCTACTCTTTCTGCAGTCATTTGGGACCTGTTCAAAGGCGGGCTACTGCAGAAGAGGAAGAGAGAGTCAAGCATCCCAGACCTGAAGTAAGTTCTTTCATAATTTCCATGTTTTATGATATTGAACTGTTCTGCTGATCTGTCAACCCACATTTAGCAATATATTGATGCAGGACTCAGTCTACTATCACCCAACTCTGAATCCTTCTGGAGCTCCTCCTCCTGGAAAACCTCCAATGTTCAAGTCATCCATAGGTATCCTATGGCCTTTTTTTTATTCCAGCAAATGCTATTTAGCTATTTGTATCTCTTTATCTCTCCCAAGCACCCCATCTCTTTCCATCTCTCATCTCTAAGATTCCACTATTTTGCTTTGAAATGCAGGACCAAGGATACCTTTACCAGATGAGTCAGCAAGTAATGTTGCATCATCATCAAAGACAGAAACAGATGATGGAACTTTATCTGTGCCCCCTTTACCACCTCCTTTGCCTGGTGCTGGCTTAGATTCTGGACATGGCTCTGTTGTGCCTGCTTCATTGCCTTTGCCTCCTCCACCCCCTATGCCTCCAAAGCCAGCAATCACAGATATTACTGCATCATTGCCTCCACCGCCTCCTCCTCCTGGTCCACTGCCAAAAGAACTACTTGCTGTTCGTCCTCCACTTCCTCCACCCCCACCAATCCCACAATCTGCTCAACCACTCCCTCCTGGTACTGCTGGAAGTGAGAAGCCAACAAAATCAAATGATTCAACCTCCAGAGATCCAATTCAGGTATACTTCTCACAAACTGGATTCAAATAATCGAAAACTTTCCAAAAGCTAAATGGCACGGTGTGGAAGCCCCCTTGGTGCTGGGCTTAGTCCTCTAGCAAGGGGAACAATTATAGAATTGATAAAAATAGTTTATCCAAATCAAATTGATGTTAAATAATTTTTAGCTGATGGATATTATGTGCTGATTTTCTCTTAGATGCCAAATATTCTTCCTCCACCACCTCCACCAGCAGGGTTACCTCTGAAGTTGGGTAGTAATCAGCTAGAAGGCTCATCTGAATCTGATACAAAACCTCCTTTTGATGCCAAAGATATTATAAAAATGCCTCCTCCACCACTGCCAATAAGGCAACAGCCACCAGTGCCTGGAGCTGCTGTGGGCCCAAATTTTCTGCCTGATGTACTGCCTCCAGGCATTTCTCGCTTTCCACCACCTCCACCTCCAACTGAAATGCGCCCCCCATTGCCCAATCCTGGAATGGCTGGGCAACCGGTCCCCCCAGGAGTCATGGTCCCACTATTACCAAGACCACCTTTTGGACCTCCTCCTGGACATCCTGCAATGATGAGACCACCACTTCCACCTGGTCCACCTCCTATTCCACAAGATGACCTCATTGCTAGACCTTCTGTTCCTCAGAAGCCATCATATGTTAAATCAGCTGCATCCACTGTTGTAAAGAGGCCTTTGGCACAGCATACTCCAGAGCTTACGGCTATGGTGAGTTTTATATGCTTTTGGTTATATTTTCATTCCTATTGACCAAAATATGACATTACACTGTTGAATTTGTTAATATGTGAGTGATGCTATATGTGCATTTTCATTTTGCTTTTTTTCTATTTGTCTCCTGGTTAGTTATATCTATATCAAGGTGTCCCTGAATTGTTTTTGAGTTGTGCACCTTGCAATGTGCTTTTCTTGTTTAATGTACATGTCCTTTTGTATTAATAAGTTTGGCTTACTAGAATTATTTATATAAAGCTGTAAGTCAACTTCACCTTTGTGATCCTACGGTCGTGTCTCATATTTGTTGGCTACCAAATATAAAATGTAAAGTGTAGATCCCAGTGATGGAGGCTACTTGGATTGCAGATATCTATGTTTAATGATCCATATGTGCACTTTATGATGTATAAAACGAATAGGTTTTCTAATCATTGCTTTTGATGATTTTTGGATATTTCTTGTATTTCCTGTATAAAAAATTTTAGCGTCTTGAGGCTCGTGCTAATTTTAGGTGAAAAAAAATATGAAGTTAATTAATGTTTGAGGTACAATATTGTCCTCAATCTTTCATTCATTTTTCTTAGCTTCTGATCTCTTTCTCCCTTTACTGGCCATTTATTTTTTGGCAAATTGAATGGAGTCTTATAGTTTATAACTTTATAGTTTTGTTGTCTAACATGTTTTGAAATACAATGTTCATTGAAATGCTTCTAATTGATTGTAAGAAATACCATGTGTTAGGTTAAATGGGTAATCAAGAAATAACTTCTGCAGCTATTGGACTTCTCACTGTTTTTTAATCCCAATCTATAATTGAGTTGTGGCTAGTTTTTACACTGATTGATTTGTGTTAAAGAAAATGAAGGCTAGACAGATACTTTTAATGTACTAATTTTAAGGTGATAAGGTAAAACTTGAGAGCTCTAAAGTTAGTTTACGGTGTCTTTATTTATTTTATTAGTTCTTTCGAATAATATCTGGTATTTTTTAGGTTAGAGCTCGCAACTTCATGGTCTATGCAGCATAAAGGCAATCATGATTGGATGAGGCTTTGAAAGTATTAGACAGGGGAAAGGAAAAAATAGATAGCATTGCAGCTGTTAACTTGTCTGTCGTAGCATACAGTTCTATACAAGTACCTGTAGCTCATAAAACTGATGAAGCAGCATCTGTAGTCTTATGAAGATTTTAACCTTAGCATGCACTTTCTGCCCTGAAGTTATTCTTGCATTGTTTGCAGGTTCCTGCATCTGTACGAGTCAGGAGAGAGTCTGCGCTCCCAAAACCGAAGCCAAAAGCATCAACTGTTTTGCCTGCCAACCGGCATATAGTAGCTCCATCTGTTGCGAAGCAAGAACCCATCAGTTCATCCTCTGCACCAAAACCACAAAGTATTGATGACTCATATATGGCGTTTTTAGAGGACATGAAAGTGCTTGGTGCTCTTGATAGTTGAGCTGAAACAATAGGACTGTGTGACGAGGATGAAAGCATGTACAGTGCTTTCAATATAGTTCTGGAGTCCATCTTGAGGACGCATTATTCTTCAATATCCGTTATGCTGAATTTCTACCCCCTCACCACAGCCAATTTTATGGTGCTTGGAGTCTTTGCTAGAGAGCTGACTCATGTCGAGACAGGGGTAACATTTTCACCCTTGTTACTTTATCTACCTTGTCGACATAACTCCTATTTCTTTGGATTAGTACCAACAGGCAATTTTATCTTAGTCTGGATGAATGGAATTGGATTTTATAAATACCCTTGTTGATACAATAGCAAGAGCTTGTATATTAACTCACGCCAAGTTTTTAACCTCTATTTCTTCAACGAATGTTCCCATTATTACCTCGAAAATGCATTACTTGCTGTCCATATTATTGATTGATTTTGATAATGTGATTGTTTGAGGAATACAGACAAAATCATATTTTCTCAATGTAGGTATATTATTATGTCTGATCTTAAACTTTGGTTGACAAAATTATGATGTTCTTGTTAATGTGATACACATAATTTGCACTTTACATATTAATCAGCAGTTTGTCTATAAGATGATTCTTGTCTTTAATTATCCATAATTGAGAAACTTGTCCAGACCTAAACTACTTCGTGGGATAAAAAGAAACTCTGAAATCGATCGTTGAAAAAATTGTGCCCATTAGCCCTGGGAGTAGTTTATTTAACTTAGAACCAATGATCAGATCAATAGGGAAGATTTATTTCAAGCTGTATCAGTAGAGTGTTAAACATACCTTGTTGGACAGCTTTTTTGTACATGGAATGGTTTGTCTTAATCATTGCACAATCTCATTAAGAAAGTCTGATCAATATGTGTTGTTTCATCCTGCTTCCTGCTTTCCTGTAACTCTGCTTTAATGTGCCTCCAGGAAACATGTTAGGATTTACGAACCTCATCCGACTGATAAACATAGGGAATTAATATTGACGCTCCAAAAAATCAATACTGACAATTCCGACACTATTCATTAGTTTTATTAAGCAATGAACATTCAGTTGTGGGGTAGTCGAGTATTTTGGTGTGTCAATATCAATTTCCATAAACATACGTCGCTGTATAATAGCATAATCCTGTGATTCTCGAGTAAAAGGAGGAAGAATTTACACAATGATGAAATTGATGTTTCAGAGAAATTAACTGGCAAAAAATTCGCAAAATGCAAGAAACCCTTGTTTTTTATTGCATTCAACTCCATCAAAATATTAATGCTGTGACTATCATTATGAAAAATGGACTTTGACAGTGTATATACCTTGATATGCACCATTATTATCATCCAATTGTAGAGATGGAAGAAGACTATATATATATATAGATGACACGGAGAAAAGTTATAATTGTCATATGTTGCGTCAATGACACCGAAAAAGGTTTTATATATGAATGGAATTGACAGTGAGGAACTAAAGCTATGATAAGGTGGTCATTAGAACTGGTCGATGACACACATTAAATATGTGTGTATGTGTGTGTGTGTGATAAAAGTACATATATGCAACTGTGTTTGCTCAGGTAGCAGTCCATAATTAGATATACATGCTCTATTTTAAACTTGAGATGAATATAAGACTTTGATTATTCACTGAACTCAAAAACCAGTTCATGCAATGTGGGCACATACTGTACAAAGTCATCTGAACTCCAAGAATGTGAACCTGCAATTTGCAGCTTCATGCATACCAGAAACATAATCTCTTACCTATCTCTTGTTAGATCAATTCTGCTGCTGGCTGTTACAAGAATCCAAAGATCATGGTAACAACGTAAGATTCGACGTTCCAGTGACTAATGTCGCAGAGAGATGGCCCCTGCTCAGTTGCAGTATAATTTCTTACAAAATGATATGCGAAGCAGGTGCCATCTCCTCTGCGGCATCAGCACTGAAACCTCATTTGTTACTCTCAACAATTTTCACAATAGATAGATAGATGGATACATAGATTGCAGAATTATGCTTCCTGCTGCTGTGTATTTTATAGATGAAAACTCAAAGAGAGGCCATTGGCCTGCAAGTGTGCTTTAATTTAGTGATTCTATCTCTTTTTTTTTTCTCTATGTTCCAGGAAGTTGCAAATTATCTTCCAGGAGATGGTTAAATAAGCTAATTATAGGTAAACTATAGTCGGTAAAAAGTGGAATTTCTAGATTATCACCAACTTTTCTTACAAGTTTGGAATTCAAATTATTTAATAACGGGACCCAATAAATACGACTTTTACTTTCATCGTTTGAATTTCATTACTTGTGTGAGCATCTGTCAACTTCTACTTTTACAGTAATTTGGTACGTGTAAATTGTTGATTGATGATCGTTAATATGAAAAGAATCCGAATTTGATGACAGGATTGTGTTTATTAAAAAAGAAAAATGCAAATATTTAATTCCAAAAATTTGAAACAGAAAAAGAGAGCAAATAAGCATGAAAAAAGATTTGGTTGTGTTTGCTGTGGGGACTCAAGTCATTCCCAGTTAGTTGATTTTTGAAGTCACACATCTTTTTTCCTCAGCTCAAACATTCAAAATGATTGATGGTGAACACTTGCAAAAGAGAAAAAGTTTGAAAAAAAAAAAGTTATAACAATAAAAGAAAGGAAAAAAAATAGTAAAAATTCCTTAAAATAAATTTTGATATCGAAAAGCCCTTTAAATATTTTTCAATTTAAAGAACCCACTCCACTAATTTTTCATTCAAATTGACCTCGGTAAACTTTCACATTAACACCGTTAAGGTTTAATGAATTAAATTACTCTTTAGATAAAAAATTAATTATTATTTTTATTTTTTTGTTACAGAAATCTTCTCTTTGGGTTCTGCAAATTGATAAACGAATTACGATTCCAATATTAACTTTAAAATTTTTGGGATTTTTTGGAATCTCTAAAAAATAAAAAAGATTATGTATAAGTAATCAACATGTTACTATGAAGTTAATTCATACTAACTAATTTTTTTTATTATTCACATAAAATAATTCTATATTTAAAATGTAAAAGTTAAGATCATCATTATGCAATTTATCAATTTGAAAATTTCAAAAAAAAAAATTCTATCAAAAGAACTCGATTCATTATTTTTTTAATATAAAAAGTCTAAGGGTAATTAAGTCTAAAAGTCACATAATCTTAATAATAGTAGTGTTAAAGTTAACTGTTGGGTTTCTTGAAATGAAAGCTTAGTGGAATTGATTTTTTGGATTGAGAATTATTTTCATGGGTTTTTGGGGAATCAAAAACTATTTTAAGGGTAAAAAAGAAAATAAAAAATAAAGTAATTTTTTTTTGGAAAAACTTCAAAAATATTAAATTAAAAGATTGTATTGTAAATTATTCTGTAAATATTATTGACATATAGACATATGAAGAATGTATTGTTGGCTAAAGGAGAGCAATATTATTGGCCCATTGTTATTGATATTGGTAAATATTTCTACATATTTATTGATTTATTTTTTTGATTTGTTAACAAAAATCTTATATTCGACCAATTTTTACAACATCCTTAATGCCACGTTTCAATTGTGATCAAATCTAACAATCCACACATCAGTAATTCAAACGCCATATTTCAATCGTGACCAATAACTTCTTACTACACATACAAGTGACTCGATTATTAGAACAATTGTCTTTAATCAACAATCTCCTCTCAGCAACTGTTACACGATGGTCCCATTTTGAGAGCAACTGTATTTGACCACACAATCAAATAATTTGACTCTAATACCAATTTAAGAATCAAACGTTTGTCGTTATATTAAAAATTATAATTATTAATAATAATTTAATTTAAATTTTTATATTATACAACAATTCAAACGTCATGTTTTTATCATGACGTTTTAATCATAAGACAAAAGAGGCAATTATCACACAACCCCAAAAACCTAAGCTCAAACAAAAAGATGAAGAAAATCAAACCCTACCCATTTCTAGGAAAGAGTAGAGAAAGCAAACTGCGTTTTTGCGTTGCCCAAGACTTTATGAAAGTCCGTCCAAGTGACAATTTACTTCCAACTTTGGAAGAAACCCTGAATTAATTAGTCTAATGTGGGTCCATAAAAATGATTGGCTAGTGAAATTTCACTAATAGTGTGTGGAAAGTTACTCCATTAATTGAGCTTGACTATATGGAAAAGAAAATATGGAAAAACTTTTTTTGGGCATGGACTATATTTTCAAAAGTCTATGGAAAATATGTCATTCGTCTCAAATCTCACCATAAACCCTTTTCTTATTTTTTTTTTTTTTTTTTTGTGTGTGTGTGTGGTGGGTGGGGGGGGGGGGGGGGGTGAGGGGTTGAGGAATAGTGACAAATTTTGAACTCAAGAATAACTTGTTAACTCTTGAAATTATTAATTTGGGTGTATTAAAAAAAATAACAAAATTTTATTTACATAACAAGTATTTAAAATTCATGATTAATTTTAAAATATATCGATACAGATACCTAATTATTTCATAAAAATAATACATTCATATATGAAGATTGTCAATAAAAAAATTTTAAAAATTCAGCAATAAATCGCTTTATTAAAGAAAAAAATCAAGAAATTTGGAGATATATACGGGATTCGAACATCTCGTGAAAATATTAAATTATTTTTAATCATTCAGATAAATTTTTTACCATGTATTAGGAAGTCATGCAAGAAATTTACATGTTTTGTAGACGACAAAATTTATTTTCAGACAAACTCAAAAAAGCACTAACATTGTTATATTTACTCTAAAGCTCACAAGATATATGCAAATATCCCTTTGGATGCAAGGTATCTTTATTAGAATTAGTAAATTGCGAAACTTTAGTCTTCCCCCTATTTTATTTGAAAATTTTGATATTAATCAATAATATTTACAAATGAATTGTTGGATTATGATCCAAACTTGCAGCAAAACATATTACGAAAAATTGACATTGCATTATTTAGATTAAAGAATTTAGAACTAAAGATTTCGAATGAAGATAATCTGTGTGGGGTTTAAATATTGAATTCGACAATAATAATTAAAATATAATTTAAAATACCTACTAAAAATTTGAAAAGAAAAATCTTTAATTGAAAGACAGTATAAGAACTAGGTTTTGAAGTTTATCGTTTCTCATAAAAAAATAAATTAATTAATTAAAAGATAACATACCAGAGTGTCCGAATTCAAATATACCAGAGACCAACATAATAATTTTTTAAGGGCCCATCATCTATATGTGCATACTCTATTATGGGCTTTAGATAGAATCCATTTCGGTGATCCAGTGAAACATATTCTTGGCCCAGAACACAATATGGGCTTAACCCAAAGAATTGCACTACCAAACTCTCCATTTCTGTTTGTTAGACAGACTTAGAAAAAAGTGAGAACTTTTGTTTGAATTTGTAAATCACGATTTATACAGAAGTTGGTTGGTGCGATGTTGTGCGGATTATTTGTAATTTTTTAAATTTTATTATTGGTTCTAATTAAACTCCCCATTTCTTATTGCTAATAATTTTTTATAAATCGAATCGGATCGGCCGTTTGATTGGTCCAACTTAAGAATAGGTGATCAGTCAAATCTGTTTGGATGCAAAAAAATTAAAATTCAGTAAAATTGATCAAAATCGGTCGAACCGACCAAAAAATCGATCAAATCAATAAATAAATACAAATATTAAAAAAAATTAAATTTGATATTTAATTATATATATGCGATTATTTAAATTTTGAAATTTGTTAAAATATATTTTTTAGTTAATTATTTATCTTTTTAACTTTTTTATATAATAATTATTATATTATATTATTATTTTATAAAATATAATAAAAAAATATAATTAATTTTCATTATATTGATCAGGTTAATATTTAAATCAATTTGATTAATTAAATTATTAATTGACAATAAAAATAAAATTAATTTGATCATCATTCCAATTAAAAAAAAAAAACATATTGCTACAAAGTGAAAAATCGAAAGTATGTATAGGGAAATCAAAGTGTTTTTTCATCCCTTAGCTATACACTGAGTTACTTGGTTGCTAAGAAAAAAATATGAGTTGGAATGTAAAATATCAGTGTCACCATCTGCTTTCTTCCAGAAAACACATAAAAAAACATCATTGTTTTTAACTAATAATTGGGGCAGTCTAATACTACAAAAAATTATTTAGTGGAAACTATTGTTGTACGAAGTAAATTATTTATTTAGGTGGAAGGTTTGAGTTTCTTCATTCTAAAAAAGAAAAAAAAAAAAAAAATCCTTTCCAAACACTACTTTGTGACTTGTGTGTCCTTTTCTTTTTATTTTTTTCACAATTGATTTTTGTGTTTGTTTATCAAAATGGTAATAGTTCTATTAAATTGGGTTATTTTTAGCAAGGCCGAATATTTTATTTTAATTTAAAGTTACATCTCATATTTATATTATAAATATATATTAAATATATAAAATATTTTCTTGATCGTATTTGGCATGAATTATATATGTTTGATTTGTATTTGCGAAGTGAAATATGAGATGAAATATTAAATTAAAATAAAAAAAATATTTTTAAAAGATTTTTAACGATTTCATGATAATATCAATATAAAATCCCCTGTTCATAAATAATATAATTTTTTGAGAGAGAGGAAATATATAAACTTTCTAAGGATTACATACAACCACTACACATTCCACATTTGCCTAAATTGTACAAAATATTGTCCTTTTTTTATTTGGATTTTTTCATCTAGACGAATTTTACCCCATAAGTATCAATGTACATTTTATAACAAACTCCGTATTTTTTTTGAAATAAAATTTTTAATAAAAAATTTAAAAATACTCATACGTATAAAATAACGTTTAAACATGTCATGTAATTAATTAACAAGAGGCCTAAGAATTTGACATCATGTCAATTCAGTTCTTATGAAATAAGATTGAGAGAGTGAATTTATAGTGTTACAAATTTTCCAAGGATGACCATATGAATCATAACTAGATAAATCCCATTTTTATTTTTATTTATTTTTTACTTTTTACTAAATTATATGTATGGGGATAACAATTGCTATTAACATAAAAAAAAAAAATTTAAATACATTTGCAAACTTAGGAGTCACATAAAATGTCAAAAAAAAAAAAAAAATTTACAGGAGACAATACACTATTTTTAAATTTATAAAAGAGCACATATTAAGGCAGATGGCTAATTAGCTAAACCTTGAAGCATATTATGTATTGAATATACCAAATTATTATAAATCTCAATTAAAATAAAAATTTATGACTTATCACTCAAGAAAATCATACCAATTATTTAGAAATTAGTTTGAAAATCATTATCATAGCATCTAAATTATTAACTATACTTCATGAAAGAGTTATAAGTGAAGGTAGCCATTTTTGAATAGGAATATAAATTTTTTTATTTTGATGAAAATAAAGTATTATTTTCGTTTCATCCATGTGATAAATATAATCATACAAATTAAATATTTTATAATAATGAGATATGAATTAACAATATAAAGCTTAAAAAAATAACTTTTAAAAATCCAACAATATAATTTATTTAAAAGGGTGCATGAAGTTTAAGTGGTCCATACATCATCCAACAACTCACACTCCTCTTTAGAGTACTATAAATACCTCGTTTCTACCATTTTTTTTAAGGTACGCAATTTATTTAGAATTTTTACAACTTTCAATCTTTTACTCTTATATATTATTTATCCATCTGGTTCTGATTTAAGTATTGAAAGATTTTCGTCAAAATAATTCAGCGCTCCTAAAGACTTATTGTGACACAGACAATATTCTATTCAACAAGAAATATCTAATTCGAATATTTAGATGTCGAGGTGATACACATGATAGTTTAATTAAATCATTTTAAATACGACTTTCTATTATTACATACTTATATAATGCATATTTATCCTAATTTTGGTTTTTCTTTTGTGGGTTAGTTTTAGTTGGGACGATAAACTTGTGTCACATGGAGTTATGGGTTCAAAATTTCATCAATGATGGAATTATGGACATGGATCAGTTCAACTACATGTAAATTGGCTCAATGTTATTGAATTAAATGGATGAAAGAATTAAATTATGCATAAATTGGCCCGACACTAAAAGAAAAAAAAAAAAAAAAAAGAAAATGACAAAAAAGGGAAAATGCCACAATGCAACTACTTCACATTCCCATGATCACAAAGATTGAATGACACATTTGGAAGAATTATAAGACACAATGTTGACTCAGGATCTTCTTAGCAAGAAAGCAAACCGTAATACGACATCGTAAATAAATGAAATCTACCACAAAAAGCTATCATCTGTTCCCAGAAACCCTCAAACCTTTAACCCCAAAAAACAAAAAAAAAAAAAAAAAAAAAAAAAGTTTAATTTCCAATAATCCCTTTATCCTTCTCTCGAACTCCATTCAAGAAAACATAAATTTTAACCCCCAAAATTTCACTTTTTAGGCCAAAATTAACCCCCAAATCGTCATATTTACCAACTGTATTCATATTAATCTTTGATTTTTAACCCCTGAGCTTATTCACAAAATCCAATTCTCCTCAAATTTCTGAGTGTTTGTCCCTCTCTTTCTCCTTTCCCCTGCTCTCTCTCCAAGAAAGAGGGACTTGAAGAACTCACCACTACTCGAAAAACCCATTTGTATTTGTCCATGTTTTGTGTCCTAATAATGATTGTTATGATTATCTGATTATACCCTTTGCACCTTTTGCAGTTTAATCTTCTTCAGTTTTTATTGGTATTTTTATTAGTATTAATTATTGTGGTAGTTTTGAGAAAAACCCCAGCTTTCTTCTGCCCATTTGGTTTTGAAACAACAATTCTTGGGTTGCTTCAATGCAAGCCCTTGATCTCCCATGTAACTCTTCTCTAGAGCATCGCGGGCCCGATCCCTCCGCCATGTCTGAGCATTACTCGCCGATCCACTCCCCAAACCACCACTCGTCCAAAAATCCCGAAAATGAAAAAACCCATGTCGGAAATAGCAGCAAGAGTGAGAATATTAAGGAGAATAGTGTTAAGAATAATTCTGTTAGTGATAATAATGGTAGTAATAGTGTAGTAGTTAGGAGGGAGAGGCCGTCCAGGGCGTGCACGCAACGGGCGGCAGCGAGGATGCAGGCTGCTGCTGAGGCAGAGGCGGCTATGGCAGAGAGGGAGAGGAAGAGGAAGAAGGCAAAGAGGAGGGAGAGATTAGCGGCTAGGCTGTTGAAGGAGGAGTCTGAGGAGGAGGAGGGGTTTCGGGGGGAGGAGGAGGAGGATGGATGGAAGGAGGAAAATGGGGAGGAGGATGGGTCTTCTTCGTTGTCACGTTTGCAATGTAGTAGAATAGTTACACCGCTGCTTGGAGAGCCGGAGGCCTCACAGTTGCCACGGTGGAATATACGGTCCATGTGGCAGTTGGCTTCTATTCTCAATTTCTTGAATGTATGTTGAACTTGAGAAAAAGATACATAAATGGGCAAGATTTGAACTTTACCTGGAGTTTTGGTGGTTTGAAGCTAATGTGTGTTTTTTTGTGCTGTGAGGTGTAGGTATTTAGGCCTTTATTGAATGTTAAAGTGGAATTTTCAGCTGAGGAGTTCGAGACGGCTTTGATTAATCCAAACAATACTTTGGCTGATATACATATGCCATTATTAAAGGTTAGTCATGTAATGTCATCTTTACTAAAGTTTTATTTTTTTAGTGAGCTTTTGTATGCAATTTTTGTGACTTGTGTTAATTGAGTGTGCATTATTATTTAGGTTAGTGTAATAGTTGGTGTTCACATGGTTGATTTTCTGAAGTTTAGTAGTGTCTTTTCATAATATTGTTGTGTAACATTGTCTTTTGACATGATAGATTGTGTGATATCTGCTGCTTATTTTAATATTCTGTAGTCGTGGGTTGTTTGAACTGCAAGAAATCTTTGTGGGGATTAATTCTCTCTTGATGAGTGAGCTTGAATGTTAAATAAATTTTGGATGAAAGTTTGCTTACATTTTCATGCTATTTGTCTGGATAGCAGAAGGAATCTGGTTGGTCAATTATATGAATGAACTATGGACTATTCTGCATAGCATTCTAATGACATATGGATGTTGTGCATGAATATTCACCGAGTCCAATGTCAATAAGGACGTTAAATTTGCAAATTTTCTTTGAGGCACTAAAAATAATGCTCTTTTTTTCTTTTTTTTCCAAAAAAGAGGGCTTAGCTGGATATATTTGAATGATCATTATCTGTTCATATTTTGCCAAATAGAACTCTTTTTTTGGTTTTTGTTTCACTTGAAGATCCCTTTGGTATCTGCCAACTGTGATTCCTCACTGGTCATTAGGATTATTTTCTTGCTAATATGGCTGTAGAAGACTTAAAACTTCTGCCTCTTTTTCCTCTTTCTGTGAACATGCCAAGGAGTAAAGAGGATATGCTCACCTACTCAGCATGGGTGTTTCTTGATGATGAAATGCCGAGGGCTAATAATATTTAGATATTAGTAAATAAATTTTTAAAACATTTCTCTAGCATGTGGCATTAAGATGTGCATAAAAAAGTGACAGTAACAAGTTTTTCAGCAATGATAAGCGAAGCGTGAGGGGCTTTTCTTAATCTCTATTAGGAGACTAGGTAGTTTGTTATGGGAAGTAGCTCCTTTTTTTTTTAAGGATATTAGTTGATTTGATTTGGATTTGAGATGAGATTGTGCTTTTAGTCTAGGTGCTTATAGTTTTTGAAACAGTAAATTGATGTTCCTCCTTTCCCTTTTCTTTTATTATCTGTTTTGTTTTTCTTTTTCTTTTCTTTTCTTTTTTTGGTTACTGTTTTCTTTTTTGTTTGGTGACCATTAGAGAATAACACCTGGAAATTAATTTCATATCTACAAAGGAATTTCATGAGAATCTCTGTGGAAGACTTTCTGTACTCCCTAGAAAATATCGTGGAGCTCTATAAGGGTTTCTGTGAAATATAGAAATGTAAAGGGGCGTGGAAATTGTCTTGAGTGAACTGATCGCTAGAGTCTTGGGAAATAACTTTTGTTCTTTTCTTGGATGTGCAAGGAAGAGTGATGTATGTTTGCTGATTTTTGTTAGTAAATTTGGGGTATCACTTATATTATATTTGGACGGCCAAGTTCAAAGGATTGCCTGAGATCCATTCAAATCATTCCAGGACCACACATAGTGAGACACTGTTGAGAGGAATAACTTAGAATGAATAGACTTGACTTCCTTTGAGTATTATGCTGGACTACATCCATTGTATTGTGTCTTTATTATCTCTGCACATCCTTAAGAAGTTCTATTTGCAAAGATATTCTTCTTAAATGTCTTGTAAGTTTCTTTAAGGAAACAATGTTATCCTGAAAAACAGACAGAAATTTGAGTTTTAAAAAACCAAAAACAACCAGATTTTTTATCGTAAAACATTTTGGCTTATTTGCTGAAATGTTCCTCGCAGTTCTTGAAGTAGATCTAGAAAGTATTATTTAAAGTGGAAGCCTATTTTTACGTCATGGTATTTGATAATACAAAAGGCTTAGCTTTTTCTGGTTATAAAATTGGCACATGCATAGGTGGGTGTCAAACTATGCACACACGGACGTAGTTGTTATGCCTATTTTTGGAATTTGAACTACCATGTTAATCTGATATGATTAGATAATGAAAGTTCATTGATGCTCTTGACTTGATGTTTTACATAGAGCTGGGAAAGAAACTTTTGCTATAAGTTGAGAAGTGTCACCAAACACTAGTGCTAGATAAGAATAACTAGAGATAAGTTGGCAGTTGGCGCATGGTCCTTAGTTGAGAGTGGGTGACTAGATGACCACTCTCGTAGGATTGTTCTTGAATAGTATTTTTTTGTTATTCTTTCTGAAAGAAGTAGGCCAATTGATTCTAGAGTTGCATTAAATCTGCCGAGCCTGCACTATTGGAAATACATGCAGGTAACTGCTTACCCTAGGGACTTAGTGGTGGC
Organism: Paulownia fortunei; assembly: GCA_019321725.1. Lineage (NCBI taxonomy): Eukaryota > Viridiplantae > Streptophyta > Magnoliopsida > Lamiales > Paulowniaceae > Paulownia > Paulownia fortunei. The sequence goes on from CM033118.1 coordinate 17,401,243, forward strand.
ATTTGGAAGTCTAGGTCAACCAATTTCTTTCGGTTGTTTGCCTTTGCTGTTTCCTGACTTATTTAAGTTGTTTGCAACTCATGCAATGTCAGCCATTATTGTTAATCTTCATCTCGTTGAGGTTTTATGCTTCTAAACATGATAGTTTAGGATAACTTCTCTCATGAGAAATTTCATCAATGAAGCACAGTTTGATGTTCTAATATAACTGTTCCTAGTGACATAATTATCACAAAGTAGTACCTTTCTAATTCTCATTTAGATAGGTTTGGTTGTCATGGTATGTCAATCTACGAGATATCTTGCATATTCATGTTCATATACGAAGAAACTTGATGCAGTGCTTACAAAATTAACATTCATGATGATTCACCATAAGGTATAGCATAGAAAGGTTACATAGTTCCAAATCATCATCTATATCCATATACTTCTTTATCACACATTTAATTTCGTTGTACAATATTTCATAAGTCTAGGTGAGAATTATCAAATTATGCTATGTGTTCGTGTCCTTTTGATCGTATGCGCATATACTTTAAAATGTTGCTGAAGTATTATTTTGTTAAACTTTGCTTGTTGACATCATAACAGTTTCTCTTATGTGGTTTTGTTGCTTTTTCTAGGCAATTCCTCCTGTCACTAGAATGGCACTTGGACATGCTACTTGGATTACCGTTTTGTGCAGAAAATTGAAAGATTGGTGGCATTGGGTAATCTGATTATTGAACCTTGAAAAGCTTTTAACCGATTTTGGTAACAGTGCTGTTAAATTTACTTAGTTGGGTGCTTTATTGCAGGTTGCGGAAGGAGATCTACCTATAGTTGCATCACATGGGTGAGTAGAATTATATCTCGATAAAGTCCAAATATGAGTGCTTATATTTTGGTGTGAGAGACACAAGTTGTGCATGCTTATACAAGAGTTTGGGTTTTGTTGTTTTAGGACTGAAGTTGAGGCATACAATGCACTTGATCCTGGGGTTCGAGTGGTGATTCTGAAGGCATTATGTGATATTCGGGTTGAGGTATCTAGATGATTTTCTCTTTGTAATCCTTAATCCTGGCTTCAAAGGATGAATAATTGATTTTTGCCCGTTACAATATGAGTCAAATCAAGGTTTAGTTGTTGATTTATTATAGTGGTAGAGCTTGAATATTATTGCATAAATTGTTTTCTTGATTTAATCCTGAATTTCTTGTGCAGTAGATAATCATGATCTTTTTAAAATAACTATTTTTTGTTGACAAAATGTTCATTGGAAATATATTTTAATCGTAAATGAAAGTTTCATTATTTTAAAAAATGCTTGTCATCAGTTATCTCTGTATTTGTGGTACATACTGTGGTTTCCAATTCCAATGGTTCCTAGCGGGCTATCATGTTTTAAACTGGTGGAATCTGTTATGTTCTTTTTTTTTCTCACTTCAACCTGGGGGAATGAAAAAAAAAAAACTAGTGCTTGAACTTCTGACGATGGATGATGATGTTAGGAGGGAGGTATTTAGGAATTTTACTAACAATGCATGGGGATAAGAAGCCTCTATTCAAAAGCTGATTGGTAAATTTCTTATGAAAAAAGATGAAGCCCAGCTAATTGTATGAGAGGCCGTTAGGTTATATCGTGAAACTATAGTCCTTTTGGCACTTAGTTTTGGTCATAAAATTATCATCGCCATTCCTTTTTTCTGTAGCATGTTATCATGAAATTGTATAGGAATATTCGAGGGCAAATTGCTATTTGACTTATTTTCAGGATCTAGTAATGCTAATAATGCTAAATTGGCTATGGTTGTCTTCTTCTGCAGCAAGAAGATATACGGAACTATATAGATGACTCAATAAAACATGGTGTTCAGCTTTCGGCATTTCGCAAAGAACGCCTAGGCGGTGATTCTTATGGAATCTCATATTGGTAACATATATTCCTTTGCAATGATAGATTAGATTTTATTGTTTTCGGATACTGTATTTTTCGACGATCCAGCACTAATAAGGACGCATACCTTTGCTACCTGCTTAGTGTATTGTTTTTCTTGTGCGTCATATAGAATCCCTTAATTGTCTATTCTGCCTGGCAAGTTTTGTTTAGATGCTTGATATTATGTAGGTACGAAGATGATCCCATCATTGGTCATCGACTGTACAGAGAGATTAGAAAAGTTGAGGTGAAAAAAGGAAAAGGAAAAAATATTCCACCTATTCCTCATTCATCATATCAATGGGAAGCAGTTGCCACTAATTTAGATGAATTCCAGAATGTTTCTGTAAGTCTTTGTTGTGGGCACTTCTTCATATTACGTATTAATATTTCTTGAGCAAATGCGAGATGTTTATCTTGTTACTTTTTGTTTCCCATGTAAGAAGCCAGTAAAATTATTAGTATTAGAAAAGGTACCTGAACACATGAAAGTATGCAGATCCTAGAACGTTTACTTACTTATCTCATCCTTCGTACTCTCTCCCTTTCTAGCCTGCAAATGAAATAAAGGGTATATGAGACCTGATATGAAGAGGCATGATGGGTTTGTGGTTGGACAAACATCACATGATTTTGTAGGACAAACAAATTTCTGTTCTGGCAGAGTGGTAGCACAGCTGCTGGATTTTGCCATAGACTGGCAAAAGCGGTCAGTTGATTCAAATCCAATGAATGGAAATCCCTCCTTTCATTCGTGATGGATTTGCATCTGTATTGGGTGTATATGCTGATCACTTGTGTGTGTGTAATTTGAGGTGAATGCATAACACATTTGTGTTGACTTATAGAGTTATTTCTGAGGGCAAGACAGGGATGTAATGGGTTTAGTCTGCAAGCAAGCTAGCTTGTTGAGGAGTCAAGGGGTGGTGATGGTGGATGGAAGAAGATGTAATTGCAGGGTTTCGTTTCTATGTGGGAGATATTGGTGAATTTAGTTTCCAAGATTGCCCTTGCTTGAAACTTCTGGATTTGTAAATTAAATTGTCATCCCTCCAATAAATAATCTATCAAATTAGTTTTTGAAAAATAACAAAAAGGGTTAAGTCTATTGAGTAGAAGTCATCTAGTGCAATGAAAGTTGCGGATGGCAAGTAATACCATAGAATTAGGCCGTGATTTCAGATGATGCTTTTTTCTTTTGCTGTTTTAGAAATGGAACACTTTTTGGACTCAATTCTTGGATATTAGGCATGAAATTAAACTTATGCAAGGCTGTAGACATAGCATTTGCTAAAGAAAGTTAGATAATAAAATTTCTGTAAGACCAAGCTCCTCCAGTATTCAAGGCTATGGTTGTATGCATGGCTGAAAGCTGAATGATTTTATATTCCTCTATTTTGGTCATCTTGGGCATGCATGACTATTAGATCTAGCTGCTTCCCTTTTTTGTCATAGTGAAACTGAAGTAATGCTAGATAACAGGTTTCTTCATAGGCTAGAAGTGAGAATTTTATATTTCGTATAACCTTTACTCTGAAAAACATTATGATTGGAATTTTAGGCTTTATCTTGATGAAAATACCAGGACAAAGTAAATTCTAGATTTTTCCCCTCCTATCTTGATGGGTTTGCCATAGTAATTGAGCCGGACGTGAACTAGGCAGATAACCCAGTACATTGAAGAGAATATGATAGAATGATCTTTTGGACTGACTTGTATATTTTGAACCTACTGAAGTAAATTTTAGATTTTCAATTCAAAATGTAGGTCAAATATATTCTAAATTCTGTAACTTTTTAACCCAGAGAAGATAAGGTGGAGTGCAGGAGGTTCTTAATTACATTGGAACTTAAGTCACTGACCAATTTGGAAAACAAAAGAATGTGATGATCTGGAGAGTATCAATTATTCTGAAATCCAACAAGAAAAAAAATCACTAATTCTGGCTTCAAAGAGAGTTCTCTGAGTGGATTGTGAGCACTGTTAAAAACAGAAAGGTGATAGAGATGAATCATAGCAGGATAACCCCAGTTCCCTGGGGGAAGCAGGGGTTAAACTCAGTGAGATTGATGTTAGTATGAAAAAAACGTGTGTTTTATTGAGGTGCATCTTGGCCTATAAAGCTCATTTCTTTTGCATTGTCTCATTATGCCTGGCATGCTTAAAGACGTCTTTTGTCTAAAATTCAACTATACTTTCAATTTTTGGCACTTGGCTTTTAGTTTCAGTGTTTCATGTCCTTCTTTATTTGTTTTACACCTGTTGCTTGCAGGAGAAGCTCTTTTCAAGTAAAAATAGGACAGAGGTTTCTGTTGGGAAGAAATTGAAAAATGACATGCTCCCTGAAATTGAGAAGGTCCACAAGGTGGTCTACTGTTTCTTCATTGAAAGATGATTTACACTGCATTTTCTTTTATTTGGTAGTTATCGACCGTTCAGTTCATCATCCTTTTCTCTGAGATATAATCTCTTCTTTAGATTTAAATGGTTATTCTATTTGGTGATTGGCCCTAAGAAGTGCTTTCCTACAGAGGAAGGAGAAACTGTTAAAGAAACAACATAGACAAGCGCTTATGCTTGATAGCATGATGAATATGGATGGTCTTGCTGCTGGACGCTCTCTCCGTGATAGAAAACCTGTCACTTATACTTTTGGTATGTATAATATAGTTCTCTCATTATCTAATGTTCACATTTGTTTATGCTTTAAATTCATGTTAAGATCACTAGTGATTTACACCTTCAAAATACTTTGAAATGATAAATGTATGGGAACTTGTCAAATTTCATTTATGCCCCTCTTTCTCTCCCTCACACACACACACACATCATTGATACTACTTCCAGTTGGAAATATCTGGGTATAGCTTCTTATGTTGTTATACTTATTTCATTCTCTGTTTCTTGGGGTTGGGTGAGAAACAGATCATGTTCTACTATGAAGTTAAATAATTAATACTATGGTAGCTTAATTTATTGCATAGAATTTTTAATTCACTGATTTTTAAAATTACTACAGTTGTCATATTAAAAACAGCTGAGCTGATGAAAAGTACAGCAGAAGTCTTCTTTAGTAGTTAGGTTTAGCTTCTTTGGTGATCAGACAAAAGGAGGTGCTTTACACTCCACATGGCTGCACAGACAGGATAACAATGGACAAAGGAAGTTTATTTTGTATGCCTAAAAATATTAAGAGAAAGGTGTATTACAAGCTGATAATGGGGAGTAAAAGTTACAATTGTAGACAATAGCAGGGTCATTTTACTTGAGTGTCCAGCATACTAGGTGATACTCAGAGTCCCCCTCCCAGAGCTATCAAAATTTCACACTTTGTATGAGAAAAGTAAATGGACCTTAATTTCTGTGTTGATGATCTAGGTGTGTGTTTCAATGTGAAGCCAAATATTTAAATTCTGAACTTGATGTTATTCTTATTTTCTGTGCAGATGATTATGATCGATCAATAAATGAAGCTATAAAGGTCACCAAGTACGAATCTTCGCACCCAGAAATTCTGTGAACTTATAAAATTACATTTTTATATATATCACCTTTTTCTTCCTATAATCTCTATCAGGAAGAAACAGCTATCCCCAGAACCTTTTGACGGAAGCGATCCTCTTGTGAAACTTGAAGTTACTACAAATGGTGGATGGGGTGGCCCTTCACAATATTCTCAACCTGTCTCATTTAGTGCACTGTCTCCAAAATCGCCCGAAGATGATGAATTTTATGATGATCAGAAAACTGAAACATTGGACCGGAGGTACTCTATTTGTCTCTCCTTGGGATTATACAATTCATGTGCAAGTGTGTTATCATTCTCAATAAATTTATATAATAACTCAGCTATATTATGGCCTGTAGCAATCGCAGAAGGCAGAGGCCTCAGAAGTATTCTGTGAAGGAGTTTGTGGAAGCAGTCTCAGATAATGAGGCAGATTTTGACAGTGATGATGATATAGTTGGTGAAGTTGTTTACGATGATGAATACCTAAGGAGACGGAAACAGAGAAGGAAGATGTCAAGTAGCTCAGAAGGCGATGAAGAGTATCACTGGGATGAAGAAAATCCTGAAGAGGAGGAAGAGGAAGAGGAAGAAGATATCTTAAGTACGAGTGAGGATAGTGATGAGCCTCGCAGATTCAAAACATTGCCAGGCCGCACTAGGAGGGAAACAAAATTGAGGTCAGTTGATGAGCTCCAGTCAGGTCTTAGGCGCAGTAAAAGGGCAACCAGAAATCGTATCAATTATAGGCAGTATGAGATGTCTGAATCTGATACTGAATCAATGAAACTTGAGAAGTCAAATGCATTAGACGAGCACTCTAATTCAAGTGATAATGCAGAGTTCTCAACAGGTAGTCAAGATTCTGACGAGAAAATCAATAAGCAGGAGATGCATGCCAATCAGCCTATTGAGGAGCAGCATCCTGAGATGGTTGATGAAAAGCAAACCGATCCACCAGAACAAACAAATAACAGAGATCAAGAAGAAGTTGAAGGTGTAAGAAAAAGACGTTTTCTTGATTTAAATGAGCTTGCTCCGGGTTCTGGGTTTGATGATGGTCCCAACTCGTTGAGAGATGACGACAGAGATGACTTCTAAAGTTTCCCTTCCACCAAAAAAGTGAGGATCACAGTTTTTCTCCTGGGGAAGCTGATATGTACGGTAGATGAATTCTATATTTGTGGTAAATCCACTCCATGAAGGAAGTGACTATTAGAGAGTTCTTCCTTGGCGAAATTTAAGCAACATCCCTCATGCAGTTTATTAATGTTTTCCTGCTGGGAGCAGCTTGATGCAGAGAAAATTATGTAGTTCTAGTTAAGTTTACAGTATGTTTACATTTGAGAAAGCAAAAGCACAAATGAAATATGGATGGGAAATTATGTTAACAGTTCTTACTCCTGATCCACTCATTGTACAATAACTTAACTGATATTTGTAACGAAAGACTTCGCTTTTAGATGATGTGGGCCCTTTGCTCACCAACTACATTTCTCAGATTAACATCCGCAATTAGTAGAACATTAGACTACTTGGAACATGGGTGACATTCATATTAAGTGTTAAAATCATATTGAAAATATCTAGATGGACAATGGTGGACAACTTCTAATACAATAAGCGCCCGAGTTTATTGGGCTTATTATCACCTCCCACGAGTTATGGATAGCTAATTTGACTACATTGGTGTTTCAAGAACTCAACTCCATTTCATTTATTCTACATATTGATTATGTCTCATGCTCTTCTTGTGGAGCAGCTGCGTTGCTGTTGGTCTCTGTGTCTTTAAGTTCTGTGCATTTCATGATCTGTCTGCTCTTTGCTTCCTCAAGAGTGCTAATGAGATTTAGAAGACATTGCTCCGGACCCTCCTTTGCAGATTTTGGCATGAGGTTTTCTGCAACATCAGCTGGTGTTATCTCAACCTCTTCAATCAACTCCTCAACTGATTGGAACAATGGATGTCCTTCAAGTTCCAGGTAATTCTTTGCAAGCACTTTAAATCCCTCATATTTGCAGTAAGAAAGCTCGATATGTTTATCCATACGACCCCTTCTTGTGAGAGCTGGATCAAGCTTATCTTTATAGTTTGTTGTAAAGACTATCAGTCTCTCCCCTGCACAGGCAGACCACAAGCCATCTATGAAATTCAGCAGTCCTGAGAGGGTGACCTTGCTGCCACTCTCTTCCTTCTCTTTACGAGAAGTTTTTTTCTTGCCTTTTTCAGTCTCGTCATCTGCAGATTTCTCCTCTATCTTCTTCCTTTGGCCTGTTAGATCGAGGGAGCAGTCTATATCCTCTATCACAATGATTGATTTAGCTGTCGTCTCTGTCAAAAGCCTTCTGAGTTCCGTGTTGTCCCTCACCGATGTAAGCTCAAGATCATAAACATCATAATCCAGTAAGTTAGCCATGGCAGCAATCATTGTTGATTTCCCAGTTCCAGGGGGACCATACAGTAAATAACCCCTTCTCCATGCCTTGCCAATTCTTGCATAGTAATCCTTACTCTTGGTAAAAGTCAGAAGATCCTCAATGATATCCTCCTTTTTCTCCGGCTCCATTGCAAGAGTCTCAAACTTGGCTGGATGCTCAAACACAATATGACTCCAATATGACTTGCTGTGGCCATTTGTGTAGAGCTTCCTCTGCCTGTTTGTTGCTTGAATCTCTTTACCTCTTTTAATGACATGCTCCAGATAAGACCCTGTTATCATCTCCTTGTATTGTTTATGGAACTTGAGCCTGTAATACCTTCTCTCTCGCTCTGGGAAGTATGAAAGCGACATGGATTGTTGAGGTGTTGAAGCTTTTCCAGAAGCCCACTGCACCTGAACTCCATTGAACTCATCAGTTGTTTTCTCATACTCATCCATGCTCAGCATTAGCTTATTGTCATTATCCCTTGCCATCTCTGCCTTGAGTCTTTTGGCGTCTTTCGATGAATAGACACTCAGATATGCCTCAACTATGCCATAGGCTTCATGAGGCTTGAGATGACTGCCCAGGTACTCATGGATGGAAATCTGAAGATATGGATTCAAGAATCCAGATAGCCTCTTGGTGCATTTCTCCAGGTACCTCCGGAGCTCCGGGGGGCAGTACCTTCGGAACATGTCCCAGAAAAAGATGAAGGTAAGGACAGCTGATCCTAGGGTGCCCCACGTCTCGGGCATGCTTCTCACTGGATTTATCATTTCTGGAGTTAACTTCTTTGTTTTCTCACTTTGATTTCCTGCTCATAAAGGTCATGATCTATTCTTGAGTCATCCCACTTATATAGTATGAAGAATAGGTAGATCAAGGTTTTTTTTAGGTGCGTGCATCTCAAGTATATTTACACGATAATCACACGCATACATGTAATAAATGTGTATAAAATATATAGTGATATTTATTTTTTTATTTAAAATTAATTTATAATTAATACTAAATTTGAACTTTCACATTGTATTTCAGTGTATGTTTTGATATTTATATCTTTACTGAAATTAATTAATAGTTTAATACTGAATTTTGAATTTTCATCGGGTATCAGTTTTCTTGCGCTGAAATTTCACCTGTCCTTCGTCTGAGCTAATCAGATGAACCTTTTTTGAATAAAGAAATTCAAAAGAAATGACAAGAATAAATGGTCCATTAAGACTGCTTGACTCTTTAAGGTTGTTTTTTAGTGCATTGTCTTATAGTTTATGACCATTTTCTACTGTAAAAATTCTAAAAAAAAGAGAGGTTTTCAAGGTTGCTAGGCTGCCAATTCTTGAATTTGTGTCCATACTTATAATGCTCCTAAATTAAAGTGTTTGCGTAACATCTTACATCATTTGTTTGCGTAATCGATCCCACCTATCACTTGCACAACCAAAAAATAATAATAATAATGTTAAAAATTATGAGTTTTCTTCAATTACATGATTTTTTTTCCCACTTATGTGTAAATTGTCTATTAAAGAGTGGTGAATATTAGGAGTTGTTTTATATTTTTTGGTGGTCTTTTTCTCCGACTGTGTTATATTAATATTTTTAAAATCGAATCGGATTGTTCTGTTTGATCGGTTTAATTACGAATTGACAGTCGATCAAATTTGATTGGAGATAAAAAAATCGAGAATTTGACCAAAATCAATCAGAAGTAATTTTTTTTTTGTTTGTTTTTTTTTAATTTTAAATTTGATATTTGATTAATTATACTTGATTATTTGAATTTTAGACCTCGTTGAATGTGTTTTCAGTAAGTTATTTATTTTTTTATTTTATATATAATAATTAATTTATTATATTACTTCTTTATATAATATAATAAATTTTTAATTAATTAAATTATTTTATATAATAAAAAAATATAATTAATTTTTATGAATCAAATCGATGATAATAACTATAAAAATAGTGTTATAAGTGATGTCATGGACCAATTTAAAATAATAGAATAAAGTGGCATGTGGAAATATGAACCAGGGCAAGAGGGAGGCGTTTTCTCTTGCCAGGCACATGGGGTATTAGGGGGCATTCCCATGTTCTCTGATCCATTGTAAAAATTCTTTTCAATTTAAATATATATTTTTTATTTAATAAGATGTAAAATTTATTTTAAATTTAACTTGTTTAATAAAAAAATAAAAAAATATATATAATAAGCTCTGAGTTATTCAAATTTATGAGTTAAGAAGTTTCTTTTATGATTTTTAAATGTTCAGAAAATCAAAATAATTTTTCAATCTTTTTCCTTGAACTCAAATTCACTTATCGAATGGAGATAATAATAGGATAGGTACGTCAAAATCTGAGATTTATTATGTCAAGATTTTTGAATATCCAAATTGAATTCGACAAGTTGGACTATTGTCTTATTTTTTAATTTTAAAAATATTATATTTTTTTAAAAATAATAACACCAAACTTTCTAAATATGTATATTTTAAAAAAATAATCACATGTATATAGTAAAATAAAGAATAAATTAAAAATTAAATAATATAAATTTAAAAATAAAAAATTAAATTCGTTCAAAATTTATTTATAATTTTAAAAATTCACTTTAATTAGAACGAATATGGAGTACTTTCTTCCAAATATCATCCATATTTATCTCATGGTTCTCATACTTAAAAAGCAAATCTCTCTTTACATTTTGATATTTCAATAGCTAAAAATGTCTTTCTTTCTTATTTATATTATTTTATGGCATCTGAATCTTATTTTTCGTTAGCTTGTTTTTAATTAATTAATTCATATTTTTTTGGATATTAATATTAAAAATGTGGGGGAGCCCAACTTTTGCCTATTAAATGCAAGTAGAGCAAGATAGTTGGATAGTATGACTCAGCATGTCAGTGGGAGATGAAGAAATTTCTCTGTACTCTGTACTCTGTACCTTGACCTTTTTACCTGGCCTCATCTGATGAACCTTATGAGAATAAATAAATCAAAATGACAAAAACTTTCTGCCTTTTAAGACTAATAATTATAGGATTAAGGTTGTTTTTTTTTTTTTTATACTCAAATTTTGATTTACACCAGTCAATTCTGAACCTTCTAACCACTTACTCAAGCACCTAGGAGGAAGTAAATCACGGGATATGTTTCAAACTGGATCACAGGTTCTCCCATGACTGTACACTTTTACGCACAAGGAGCCGCCTACAAAGTGATTGCTCCATACTAAACTCCGGTCGCAGGATCCCACTGGAGATACAATGATTGGTCCATACCGAAATTCAACTGCAAGTTCCACCAGGATTCGAACCCCCATCCTGCTGCTGGAAGCGAGAAACATGTTGATTGATTCATTAGTTGAACTGTGCCCGGGAGCATTAAGATTGTTTTTTGGGTGCATTATCTTATTGTTCATGAACATAATCTATTGCAAAAAGTTTTAAAAAAAAAGAGATGTCTAAGTGAATTTTGAAGGTTGCTAAGAGGCAATTCATGAACTCATATATATGTACATTCCTAATAATGCTTCTATCAATTAGTGATTTCTTAACTTCTTACATCATTTGTTTGCCTAATTTGTTTTAAGAAAAGGTTAAATGACACTAAATTTGTAAATTTCACAATTTTAGGACTTTATCCCATAAAAGTAATTTAAAATAATTTACCTCATCAACTTATATTCATAATATTCATTGTACTATTTCGCCCTCAATGATATTTGTAAATTAAAATTTCACTAAAATGCTCTTCTTCAGTTGCAATCTTGTGTCTTTTTTCCCTCTTTTTCGATCAAAAAATTCAAGCAAAAAAGCTTCATAATTATTTTTTTTTATTGTTGCTGTTAACGGAGAAGGAAAGACAAAATGTGATATTTTTGTTGTAAATAGTATTAATCACAATAAGAGAAATAATTTAAGTAATTTTGAATGACGACAGAGAGCGCAGTGTTTATATAGTTATATGATGGTTGAAATTTAGTGTTTGAACTGCACGACTGATACTATTTTCAGTAACCATTCACAATCATTTAGCTTGTTTGTGGTGCTGCAACTAATACCATTTGCAGCAAAAGTATCACTATTTATCGTATTTTCACCATTAACAGTAGAAAAAAATATTATGCAGTATTTTGTTTGGCCTTTGAGGGGAAAAGAAGGGAAAAAGACACATGACGGCAGTTGACGAAGAGATTTTCATTGAAATTTTGATGTGGAATGATCATTAGGTGTCGAATTGCTATAATAAATTTAAGTTGAGAGTATAAAATATTTTTTAAATTATTTTGGAGGATAAAATATAAAATATTATAAAATTTTAAAGGGATAAAGTGTCATTTAATTTAACAAAAGATTATATGAATTTTCGTCAATTACTTGATATTTATCTTCAATTTTTTCTCTAATATACATTTGAGTGAAATCGATCATCAAAATTATTTTTTATTTTTCTTCCTCACCAAAATCCTTGTAACAAATGGGGTAATTAAAAAATAACTGGACGGTCTAGATTGGAAGTAGTGAATCTATACCGTTCAGTGATGCACCACATTAACCATATGGCTTACAAGAAATCGACATTACTACCAAAGTATCTATGACCCATGAAATCAAGGTCATACTGCTGAAATATTGCACTTTAAGGGATGTGCCTGTATAATGGATATATAGCTGGACATTGTGAATAAATTTTTGAAAGGTCAAGAATTTGTCATTCCCATCAAGTAGTGGGTGATTGTTTGAGATACTACACCTGACACTACATCACTTAGATAAATAATACCTCAATGGAATAAATAAATATTTTATTTTTTATAAAATAAATTATTTATTCATCGTTTACGATGAAAACTACCAAGTGATTTTATATATGTTGATATATCGGATAGAATGCACTTAGTATAGCATCTACCCTTATCTACACACAAAAATACACACATTCATGTGGGTGTGTGTTGATGAGAGGTGGATCTCTACTCATTACACGCTCCACCAAATCTAGCATGAATTTAACCTCCAAAAACTATTCCAAGCAGCATTAAGATTCTTGGCTTTGCACCATCTCAATCTAATGTCCCATATTGCCCACAACTACAAAACAACACCTCATGTGAGAAAGGATTAAATATGTAACTTAGGATCACTTCAGATTGATCGATGCATAAGACGGAAGAAACTCTGTTATTATCTCAGCTTTGTTATCATAAGCTGCCAAAGATTCTATGAACAAGGTATAGAGACACTAACTTCACATGTATTCCCCCCTACTTCATTCTTTTCCGTCATGGGATGAAACTAGAAAAGAACGACAAAGGACAAAGAAAAGAATTAATACGCTTTCAATAGAATCAGAACAGCACCAATATATCTATCCGGTAGACAGGATTTACAACTTGTCATACTATCACTGCAAAATTCGTTCATCCCATTTCCCGGCAGGTCCTATATCGTATCTCAATTGTCATCTCATGTTGCAACATAAAGGCCTTCCTTGCTGTCTCAGTTTGTTCCAGAGACAGATCATCTGCCTTGGGGACTGGTAGTGAGCGGTGATATAATCTTCTATGCACCCAAACTGGCAGAACTTCAAGCTATGAACATACTCCACTGGTCTCGATTTATTGACTTTCTCCACCCACATTCCCATGCTAACATCTTCCATTTTAAACAACTGTACATAAAGGAAAATGTCAAGTATCACTTGCATAAATGACACTCTTTTAACAGTTTATTGATATGCATAAATGCATGTGCTTGTGAAAGACAGCCAATGGCATGTAAACCTACCCTCAATTTATGTTTCTCAAAGTCTGAAAAAATGAAGTTTGCAATGTCAGATGAGATAATATAGCCTGGCCCATTTGCATAGGGTGGATAAGCTTCTTCTGGCCATTCCTGAACCACCAAATAAGAATAATGTCAGCCTCATTACCATGTACCTTTTCAATTATCACCAAATAAGAATACATCAGCTTCATTACCATGTATATTTTCAATTATAACGCATGGACCTTCAAAGAACATATAGATGCACTGAAAAGGCATCTTAACAAATAGTAATTCAATTTAAGGTTAAGGCCACACTGATGGACTGGAAGGACTTCAGCACGCAACCGGAAAATAAGAAAAACTGCTAAACAATATAGGGGTCTCATGGTTCCAAATCAAATTAAGCAGATTGTTCACTCTCCAACAATAATCTCTGAATGGTTCAAGCATTTAAGTCCTGGAACAGTGCATAAATAGAGGGCTTATTATGGCACAACAACCTGTTCAAGCTTGTGTAGTTTCGCTGAAAATTGATGCCGAATATTTGCATTCAAATAATAAGGTATATAAATAAAAAGGAGGGGGGAGAGAAAGTATTTTCCCCAGCAATTTTGATGATTCATGTTGGCTACAATTCCCCTCTTGGTTTTGCAAACTACGCAAGCTGCGTCCAACTTTGGTCCAACTAATGTTGTTAACTGCATACAGTTGACTGCATGACAAGGACTGTAATAATATTAGCCAATACTATCATGACTAATATTATCAGCCAATAGAGTACACATATAGACCCATTGGCAACATAACTAACCAACTTTGGTAGCATGCACCTTTAGCAATAATTTACTGTGTGCTGAGATGTAAGGTCAGGTGGTGATGATCACCCGGGTAACTAAACTCAGCATCACCACAAGAGGACCTAATGGAGCTATAGTGCCAAATTGCACAAAAAGGTCAACAAAAGAGGTTGGTTGCCTGAAGTGAACAAGGACCAAAGGGTAAAAGAGATAAGGAGCAGAATATGCCAGAATCAACTGAAAAAGAAAAGTGAAGGAATAAAAGAAAGAAATCAACTATGAGAAGGAAAAAGTAAAGACTTCAATAGTACCTCATATGTAACTGCCCATTTACCATTGCGGAGGGGCTTATGATAGTAATTTATATTTCCAATATACAAGCTCCTGTTCTCTTGTACTTTCTTTGCTTCGTTGATAATTGCATCTACTCTAACAAATGTGTCATCATCACCTTTCATAACATAATTGGCAGATACAGTCCGAACCTGAAACAAACCTTAAACAGAAATTTAAGCAGGAAAAAAAATCAGTAGTAAAATTCTTAAGAAATCCACTACTCACCCCGTATTCGCAGATGGCAACAGTTTTCAGAACAACAAGGTCATAGTTGTCCATGTATGGAACTATGACAAGGTCTCCAAAAAATTCAGCCTCTTTCTTTACTTCTACATTCACTTCCTTTCTTCCGTGCTGTCCAAAGTTAGTTTCAAAGTCATATTTAACAGCCTTCAGCGGAGTTTATAAGAAGCATTTTGAACATCTTCTAAGAAGCCAATCATTTTCACCTACCAGAGCTACAAAGAAACGAGCAACAACTCTTGACGATTTGATTAGCTCATGCTGCATCCAAGACTTTCGCACAGCCATCCGTTCAGCAAAGTGGTTGCCTGCTGAAAGAATACCAATGAACAGTTCAACTGGCCCATCTGGAATAGGTGGAGCCTTCCATCTGTCAGATAAATCAAGATGTTTCTGAGGAGCATAACTGGGGTGCGATGTGGGCAAGGAAGCAGCAAAAATGGAAAGGACATCAATATCCCCATTCAACGATAATCCAGTGGCATCCTCAAGAGTAAATCCCTAAAATACATCAAACAGAATCTTAAGCATTGGCTGAAAAAATATAACATAAAAGATAGCAGGAAGTTACTCACAGTGCGATACGGAAATGAGCTAACATGCCACCCATCTACATTCACGTGGTAACCCTCCAAGCCAGCACTAAGAGTTAGCACAAATAATTTGTCTTCTGCAAAAGGGAATGGCCAATCAATAGTCACCTTCTTAGTTCGGCCTATTAACCGGTTTAACCACCAGGTTGCCTTTGATTCCTCTGACCCATTATCATCATCCCTAATCCATTTTTCACATTTTACAAATCCATCCACTGCAGGAAATCCAAAGAATAACCCATTATTTGCAGTGCCACAACAAAATTGCAGAATATATAATAGTCGAGTGCATTAAACAACTGCATAATGCAGCTTAGGCTCAATATAACAGTTCTATAAGAGTGGCATAACAAAAGCAGACAACTGTTATGCACCAAAATTCTAGTTGGGCATCAAAATAATGGTCAATACTGGTGGAAAAAAAAAGTTCCTTGCCTACTACAATTTTTAAAAAGGTAAAATAATCAGCTTTTAGAATTAAGTTATCTTGGTATGCACATAATTTCTCACCCTACCCTTATCCTACATTCATATGGATGAGGCAACTACTGTTTCTTTTCTTCGTTTTCCCCCTGAACCTTTCAATTTATAGAGCATCAATCCAATCCTCCCCTTATTTACTCTGGTACCAAGAGTTGTGGAAGAAAATCTGGATTAGAAGACACCTTACATCCTAACCTTATATATATTCCTATATTCAGCATCTTAACTGAATTACTGTGATTACTTTTCACCCATCTGTCAATCATGTATACCTAAGTTCTGCCAAAACCCATATTTTCCACTCCATCTAATCTAATCACAATAGTTTTCCCCAAAGTAAGAAAAAAGAACATCATTATAACCACATCAACTTATCCAAACTAAGCAAAAAAACATAATTCACAAAGCAATTCCTTCCACTCACCAGTCTCCTCGTCAGCCCGAGACTTCCAACCTTCGCAACGTTGCGAAGTCCCCCACTGCATCCTGTAGCAAGTGTTATGCTCAATGACAGGCTTCCCACTCCAATCCCCCTTCAACCGCGGATTAAAGTGCAAGATCCTTGGCGGGTCCTCGCCTTCCACCGTCTTCAGCCCCTGCAACTCCATCATAAACTGTGAAACCATCACATACTGCCCCTCCTTCAACAGAGAAATCTTGGGGTCCGTCTCCGCGTGGGCCGCCCTCGGCTTCCCAACAACTGTTACGTGCGATCCTAATGTCAGCCCACAAGGCAACACCATCACTCTCCCATTCTTGGAAAACTCATCCCCAGAAACCGATATCGAATGCGGGCACTCCTCAAACTTATTAATGCTACTATCATTAAGACTACTAAATCCTTTATTACTACTATTTTTCCCAATCAATTCGAGCTCTTGCCAGAGCTTTCTGCCCAGCTCAAGGGCGTCTTTGGCAGACTTCAAAATCCCATTTTCCCGTCTCAAACTCACAATGCCAGCAGAGAAATTCAAGCTCGAGAGCCGCGTTTTCGCGAGCTCTTTGATTTTTCTCTCGGGTCTTGATTTATATGGGACATCAAGAGGACGAAGGGGGGCCTCTTTCTCCTCCAAATTTTCCTCGCTTTCCAGCACAAAAGGCTTGGAGTTCAAAAACCCATTACTATTACTAAACAAACCTTCTTGAGAAACCGAACTCAACCCATTTTTCAACACAAAAGGGACTTCGAAAACCACCAAAAGTATGTACAAAAGCCCCAACACAATCAGCATCCGAAATGATCTCTGCCGGCTTAGTGAAAAGAACAGGTCTAAATTCGTTCTTTTCATTTTTTAATTGATGAGATTTTCACCAAAACAAAAGAAAAACCTGAAAACTATATACTCTTAAAGCTTAATAACAGCTCGTAATCATTAAAGAAAACTAGAAGACGGTGTTTCTGTAGAAAAACATAATGGGCTTTCTTGTATGCTTAGGAAAACGGCTAAATAAAATCCCACAAAAGAAGTAAAGAAGAGGAGAGAGAGCGTTAGGTCAGCAACACATAGCTGCAACCCCGAGACACAGAGGTGTTAGATATACAGGTGTGAATGTACACGCAGAGAGAGAGAGAGAGAGAGAGAGGTGGTGCTGAAGTGGTGGCGTTGGAGGTCTCTTTTCTGGGTCGGTCACTTGAGTTTTTGTTGAAAAGAAATTCTTTTTCAATTCAAAAAATATAAAAAAGCACTCTCTTTTTCCAAAAAAAAAGTTCTTGGAATATATATTAATTTTTTTAAATTATATATTAATTACATAACAAATATAATTTATTAAATTATAATAGATTATATACTAGTAATATTACAAATATAATTATTTCATTACATAATTAGTTTAAATTCGAATAAACCCAATTCGAGTTCATCAATAAAAAAAGGAACGCGCGGACAATCTTTCTTGAAATAAAATATTAATGATCGTATTATTATAATAATAGTGAAATTACTTTAATTGACAATGCCAAAACAATGTACAAGCTTTGATATAAAGGGTACAAGCTCATTATTCTTTTTTTCATTTTTGTTAGTATATTTAGAATTTAAAAAAAATCAAACTATTTAATATTATATTTTAAAATAAATTATTAAAAATTTATTTGAATTCAATGCGTTAATTTAATAAATTAAATTTAAATATATTTTTTTATTTAATTGAATTTGAAATTTGATTTAAACTCAATTCGATTAGTAAAAAAAAAATATGTATAAAAAAATTAAATTGTTCAAATTCCATTATAACTCGTTGAAGTTCGATTCAATTAATTATCAAAATAAATTTAAATATTTTTTTTAAATTCCATAAAAAAGTTATGTGTCGATTCATTCACACCCTTAAGTAGATTTAACTAATTTTAACATTAATTAAAGAATTAGCAGTCATAGTTCTTAGGAGAAAATTTGGGAGGTAATTAATAAGCAAAAGAAGGGAGGGAGGTGGGGTGGGGGCGGGGGGTGTAAGTCAAAGGTTTTATTGAAGGCAAGTGTACTGTTTTTCAGTTACAACCCCCCAAAAAAGAGGGGGTTTCAGGCTTTTCAGTAATTTGAAATCAGATTATGCCTTTGACTAGGGGAGTGGGGATTGTAATTTAATTTGGAATTATACTTTTTGAGAATTTATTATTTACCTATTTATTAAAAGAGGGGGTTTCAGTAATCTGATATCAGATTATGCTTTTGATTAGGGAGTGGGAATTGTAATTTAATTTGGAATTATAAATTTTGAGAAGTTATTTACTTATTTATTATGGCTTATTTTGGCTTTTCTAAGAGGGTGTTTCTGTAAATTTATTTATCTTATATGATGCTTTGAAAATTTATAAGTCGTGAAACTTATTTTATGATTTTAGATAAAATAAGATTATGTAAGTATAAGATATTATTAATAGCAATTTGATAAATAATTTATATGGTTAGATTTAAATTTGTTACGTTAAAATCTTAAAATAAATTGATGTTTTTCTATTTTTTGTTTCAAAGAGTTTATAAGCTCCAACATCTATTTTAAAATTTATAAACTTCTCTCACCATAATTTTGTAATTATATTTTAAAATATCTTATAAACTCTCTGCAAAATAAAAATAATAGTTTTTGGATAATGTGAAAGAACACTAAAAATAAAAGCAGAGACAATTTTGACTGAGATTACTATCAGAATTTGGTAGGAAGCCAATTAATGAGAGAAATGTTTATGGGTAAATTAAGCTGTTTTTATTTGATTTCAGAAGAAATGAGTCCCAAATAGCCAGCTAATTCATTAATGTTAATCCTTTGGTCTTTGCACTAATTTGGACCACATTAACCTAATTTAGTTTCTTTTTATATAGAATGGTTTTCTCTCTTATTACTTTGTTAGAATTGACTAATTTAGTTTCAACTTGTACTCTTTACATTTTAATAGTATGTTGGTAAGTATTTTATATCTATAATTTTAATTTCATATGTTTGAGTCGGCTCGAATCACTTGCTAGGAAAATAAAGAACAATTTAATATCCTCCATTAAATATATATATATATATATATATATTAAGGCTCTGATGTCGAATTATGAATAAGAGTGGAAAAAAATAAAAAAAAATTGATTATTTTTACATATTATCTTTAGAATTAGTAGTATCACGTCATTATTTTAAATAAAAAATATTTTAGGGGAGAAAAGTTATATTTTTAAAATATAATCTTATTTAAGACATCCAAAAAATAAATAATATAAGCCATAAATTTAAGACATTGGGTGTATAACAAGAAAAAAAAATGTCAAAGTACTCCTTCTATGTATTCCTTTCCGTTGTTTTTGCAAAATTGGACCATTAGTCATGGACGAAACCTAAAAATGGAGATAGAGAGATAGATTTATTTTTTAAAAAAATTAATAAAAAAATATTTTTAATATTTTAGAAAAAATAAAATTTTAAAATTTATTATTACATATATATACTAATTTAAAAAATTTATGGAGTTAAGACCCGCCCTTAATTCCGTTTGTTTAGTCAATCATACAAACATTTTTCTCTCAAAATGATAATTCATGTAATTTCTTTAACTCTATTAAATAAAACTAAAAAACTTGGTTTGGTTAAGGATTTATATAATTTGATAATACCCAAAAAAATAAAAATAAAAAAGTAGTAGAAGACAGTGGACTTAAAATCTGTTCAATATAAGATTGTCAATCTAAAAGAGGGTATAGGCAAGAAGTTATAGTGTCCCAAAATAAAATTTCAGTCTTTGAAAAGAATACAAATATTTTTATATGTTTTCCATTTCTAAATTATATATTTATTATTAATCTTTATGCTATTTTTTTATTTTTTACTCACCAAAACTAAAAAAATAATAAATTATTTTATTATTTATTTTTAACTATCTTATTATTGTTTTTTCTTGAATGTTTTTTGAAATTTTTTGTTTAATCAAGTTCTCAAACTGAAAAAATGAAAAAGATTTTTTGAAATAATCGAATCGAACCAATTAACTCGGTTCGATAGTTGGTATAATATTTTACCGTACCAAATTTTAATTTTATTAAATTCGATTTAATTGAATGAACCCTAAGTAAATAATGAGAGAAATGAGTCCTCATCGTACCTCCTATCTACTTTGGTGGTAGAAATGTCATACATTACTAATGACATTTATATGGTCTATCAAGGTTGTTTCCCTTTTCCTTGTTTAACCTACAATATTGCAAACTCTAAAATTAATTTAAATATATAAATTTCGACCTAGTGAAAGTTTTATATATTCTCTTTATAATTCACAATTTAAAATTTAATATATCGTAAATATTGTATTTTATTATGAGGCAAACTCAATTGTATTCATGCCGTGAAATTTATGTGTTTATACGTATGGAGGATCTTTTTGTACCTCTCTAAATAAAATTTAATAAAATGATAATTGTACTCGCCTCTCTTTGTTCATCATTTAATATTAAGCTATAAGATAGGTATAAATTTTCAATTTTAGTATGATTAATTATTTCAACCCTAAAAGGATTTTTTTGGTTTGATATATTTTAATTAAATGTAAAGATTTATGTAGTCACACATTTAATTCAGTTGAATTCTGAAAGAAACAATTATGTTCAAATTTAATCACCTGGAAAATCAAGTAAAATTAAGTTGGAAAAGTGCAAAAATCAAATTTTGAAAAAAAAAATGATTATTAATGACTTTCTAATTATCAAATCTTATGTGAAATTGGTTAATAACCAAACATATTTTTGTAATATTTTTTTTTATTTTAAACTAATTTTTGTAATTGATACTTTTTAAATAACTATAATTTGATAAATTCTAATGAGAGCAAACACTGCTGTGTTTGGTGGCAATTGTATTTGTTGTTTCTCAGTATGATTTTTAGTACAACTTTTATATGGACAAAAATAATTGGGGTAAATTATTAAAATCCCATAAAATGAATTTTTGTATCCAAAAAATTCATGAAAATATTATTCAGTCCAAACAATCAATTCCACCCACTTTTTTAGTTGAAAAAACTCAATCAATTAATTTTTAATCAACACCGTTAAAGTTTAAATTTTTTTAAACTAAATGCCCTTGGCTTCTCAAATTAAAAATTAATGAAAATGATTTTTTTTTATTTTTCTTTGGATTTTTTCAAATTGATAAACTGCATCAATTAGATTTTAATTCTAAATTTTTAATTCCTTGGCATCTTTTAAAAAATAAAAATAAATAAATTTATTTTTAAGTTAATTAACATGTCATTATTAAGTTCACATAAATTCAAAATTTTATTACCTAAATAAAGTAATTTCATATTTTACACAAAATAATTAAACTCATCATTATAAAATTTATCAATTTAAAAAATCCAAAAAAAAATGTCAAAACAACTCAATCGTTAATTTCTTAATTTAAGAAGCTCAAGGGTTATTTTCTTAAGTTATTCAGATACAAAAAATTGTTTTAAGTAATTTTTAATAATTTTTCAAATACAAACTTGAAATTGAAGTATTAAAATCAATGGATGTAAGAGTGCGTGTATGTGTAAATATACAGAGGGTATTTGTTTAAATTTATTTAAAAAATCTTATAAACTCCTACATCTTATAAAATATTTTTTAAACTTGTAAGATATTAGATTTTATTTTAAAAATAAATTGTTGAAGTGTTTGGATAAAATAAGATCATATAACTTTTAAATTGTTAGTAATAATATTTTTATAATTTAAAACTGTCAAAATTAAAAAATATATATTAAAACAAAATCTTATATTAAAATTAAGTTATTCAGGAGCTTATAAACTTTCAAATAATTTTTTTATTTTTTATTTATTTTATAAATTTTTTAAAAAATAATACCCCACGCTTTTGAAAGCTTATAAATTCTTAAACAATTTATAAAATATTTAAAATAAATTATAAATTTAACTAAATATTTATAATGGGATGCACACTTAGTCTATGTATAATTGACTATAACATTTACAAGATTAAATTATTCAACCATATCATGATTTTTGTATTGAACAATGACAAAATAGCAAAGGCAATACCATGGAAAGACAAACTTCTATGCACTGAATTATGGCAGCATTTTGGGAGAGTGGAGACTTTTTTTCCACTCCAACGAATACTTTTCTTTGTGCCAAATCAAGTGCATGTCCATTAAAAAAATAAATATTTTTGTAATATTTTATTTTTTTAAATAAAAAAATGAATGACATTAAATGATGTAAAATTAAAATGAAAAAAAAATCTATATTAAAAAATAAAATTTTATTTTATAACATCTAAAAATAGAGTAGCAAATTTAGAATAGACGTAATATCTTATATTGCCTAATTTATTATTATACATAACCTTCCTAATTTGTAACCTTGCCTCTGCTGTTATACCAAATTAATGTTACGCTGTAAATAATAAATATTTTGTACTTAAAATTATGATGTTGAAACAATAAACACCATTTGTAAAGTCCTTGATGAATAGAAAATACTTACTTATTTTGTCAATCAAATGAATATGCAGCACTTAATTGTATCGCTATCAACCTGTCAATTCAGAATTTATTTGAAATTGAACCTTTTTGTAGTATATATTCATAGCCCATATTATAAGTCAATTTTTCAGGTATCTGTCAATATGGCTACTTGTACATGTATTTTTATTTTCATTTAATTTCATTAAGTTGCACCTAATTGAATGATGATCCCATATACAATCATGAATAGGAATGTCAATGATGTGGATTTATCAAAATTCAAAATCCGTCTCGTTCCGTTATGAACCCATCAGGTCCAAATTAGATTCGTTTTATAATTTTAAAAATATTAAAAAATATTTTTTTTAAATAATACAACTAATTTTTTTTAAAAAAATATATTTTTAAAAATATAATATTATATATATATATTTAAAATAAAAAGTAAATTAATAATTTAAATAAAATGAATTTAAAAATAAAAAATTAAGACCCATTTTAAATTTATTTATAATTTTACAAATTCGAGATGGGTTTGGATCCATTACCTTCCCTAATTATAAAGAGCCTGAAATTAATCTTGACGCTGGTCCAGCCAAGAATGTTCATATTCTTATTGGCAATGGCGGTGGTACCCTGAGGTTGGCTTCAAAAAGTTGTACCTACCTGGTGCCAGACAGAAATTTTGATTTGTCATGGTACAACTTCAACCTTCATGGGTCCATCTATGTTAAATTTATGATACACGGGGTGCAATATTTTTTATTTATTTAGTATTATTGAAGTAAGAACATTATTTATATAATTCAATGGCCAGATAAAATGACAATATTTTACCAGTTCGAATCTTTTATTTTATTATAATATTTTATTTTATATTTTATATAATATATGTAAGCTACATATATACAATTTTTTCTAAATATATTTTTAATATTAATTATATAAAAAGTGTAAATGTATAATACTAATGAATAAAATATTAAAATTGACGATTTTACCTTGCGTAACGGGCCTGACCTGACCCAAATGGATTAGTGAGGCCGTTGTTACGTTGGAACAATAGAATCGGTAAATTGACGAGATTATGACACTTAAATCATCATATACGACTTATGTGGATGAATTAACACAAATACTTTTATATTTAGCTATAATAAGATAATTTTTAACATCATGTCCACTTCGATTACCCGTTTCGTCTTGATCTGTTGACTCGAATTAATTAAAGTATCGAAATGTTTATTCCAACAACTTTGACGTGTATTAGTGACATATCAATCATAAATTTCTTACTATAATAAACCTAAATATTTGAAATTTGCTATTTTTATTTTTTTAAATTATATTCATATTGAAGTATTTATTTTTTAGGGAAGGATTTGAAGTTTAGAACTTTAAATAATTCAAATATTATTTTAATTTTATATTATCACAATTATAAACAAGTGAATCGGTTACATATATTATTATAATAAGAATATCAATCATAAATAAATAATTAATAATTAATAATTTATTTTTAAACGTTAACAGGTATTTAATATTTATTTAATCACTTCCATAAAAAAAATATATATTACGTCAAAATCTGTAGCCCTCAAAATTTACCACTCATATAAAACTTCATTGGTAAAAAAAAAACAAAAAAATAAAATTGAAGTATCTAATTACTACCACGATATTATATCTAACTTTATTACTATTATTTTGACCTTTTTAACCATCAAATCATTTAGTCAAAACCCAAAAATTATATAGATTTTAAAAAATATGGATCAAAATCAAAATAGTCGAGGTAATAATATCATATTTTGTATTTAAATAGTCGTTGTTTGTTAGTATAATATCTTAATATTTGATAAAAATACGTTAAATCGTTCTCTAAAAAAATTAATATTTAAATTAGTGAGTTCAGTGAAATTATTATTTGGATTTTTTTTTTGAAAAACTAGAGCAGATTATAAAGGTTATTTTGCCTCAATAAAAATATTGTATTTTTATTTTTGTAATAATAGGGAAGACATAAAGTAGAATAGAAGATATAAAACTTGTTTCTTGAAGAAAAAAAAGTAATTATCCATTAAACTTAAATTTCATAATATTCCATTCTTATCTAATCTGATTTAAATTTCTAAAATAATATTAAAATCATAAACTTAAATTTAATCAAACTAAAATCTAGATAATTACTAATTAATTTAGATTTTATACTAAATCTTTCCTCCCCAAAGCATTTGTTCTCTCTTGTTAATGCTCCAACGAGAATTTAATTTCCTACTGTTTATGTTGGATAATTTTGAATGCTAGTATGTAGATTAAACAATTTCCCTTGAATTGGAAATTTGTCAAATAATTATTATATATATTTAATCTCCGTACTATATTTTATGTTATCATTTTTTGCTTTAATCATATCCCAATTTTTTTGGTCCATTTTCAATAAATAAAAAATAAAAAAATCTAGCACTTTTGTGCAAGTTTAATGCTATTTATTGAATTATATTATACTCTTGCATTTGGACATCCGTATATAATCTCTTTACGTATTATCAAATTAAAAAAATTCAATAAATTTTAAATATATTCATATCAAATTCATACATTTTAAATATTTAAATTTCTATTCCACTAACTAAGTTGCAAACTTTTGCTCAAGCTCTTTCCGTGCAAACGGGCTAGCATTTAAACCCCTTGTGATTGTTGGGCCATAGGCCTCCAACAGTGTAATTATGAGAAAAGAGAATGGGCTGGTCTGTTTCAGGAGCCCATAATGGCCCATTATTTTATATTTTCTAGGTGAATTTTACAGTGAATTCATATTCCTATCTCTAATTTTCAATCTACAACAATATAGTGTTAGAAGGAACACTGGGTTTTCTCAACGTAGTCCCTCCGACCAAATCACAATCGAACTTATGGAGAATATTAAATGATTTACATATTGATGTGGTATCACTTCCATAGGTAGTACTCCTGCATGATTGAATTACTAGGTGGAATGTTGCGTGCATCACAAATAAGTGTTAGGGTTGTTGGAGATTTGCTCGGTGAAAACCTTTCGATCCTCAAGTTAGATATGTAAATAGAGAAAATTCAGAGAATTTAAGAACATATAAATATTTAATAAATTGCATAGCTTTTAATGATTAAGGTTGAAAGCATTTATAATAGTAATACATGGATTTTCGTGGGTTTGACCTTTATGACCTTATTAATATTTGATAGGCTTAATCCATATATTAATGACCATTTAACTCAATAATTCGTGTATTTTTTGAACTTAGCCTGTTGAGTATACTTAAACTTGACCTACAACTCGAATAAGCCTCTTGACTTGGTTTATTCGGTTTATTCGGATTATGACCCGTCTTATATAAATAAAACATACGGCGGAAAAAAACTTATCTATATTTAAGAAAGGATGATAGTTACCTTGTGCAATGTGTCATCTTTTATCATATATCCCATTATATCCTATCTTGGTTTAGCTTATTGATGAATGAACTCGTATGACTCAATATCGTTTAGATCCAATAAAATCAGGACGAAAACTGAGTATCCTCTGACACTATATTATTTTGTAAATTAAAAATTAAAAATATAAATTCACAATAAAAATTATTAATAAAATATAAAATTATTTGATGTCAATTTTTGGGGCATGATCCATTCAGAACCCTAGAATGAGTGGGACGGATGGTACTGTTATTGTTTCATTAAGTTGGACAAGACTCAAGGAGCTCAACATCATTAATTGCCTCCTATTAAATTTTATTTAACAGGCCCACAATTACTAAACATATATAACTAAAAATTATTCGACTTCCCCTTCCAATTTTTAAGAAATTCTTGACATTTAGAAAAAATTCATCAGCAATAAAATGAATGTACCATAATTAATAAGCGTTTCAAATATTTATAAACTATTTATTTATTTATTTATTTATTTATTTTTATAAAATTCCACAATTTAAATTATCGACCTTAATAGTAATTGCCACTTATTTCGAAGTTATTTTTTTTTTCAATATTAACACCCAAATATGAGTAATCAGATTTTAATAATTTTGAGAAATCCAATATATATGGTTCCCTAAATCTTAATGTGTTTGTGCCCTCCTAGTTAGTTAAATGCACGATGGTGAATATTCCACTTTTAATTTATACGAATATATTATAAATTTATATTAAAAGTTATGCAAATAAATCAATCAAAACATATGAAAATGGATAATATACAAATTTGCAGATATATTGATAAAATACAAATATAAAATAATTATTCATAAGTAAAAATATGACTTATTTTGATATTTTATATATATATATATATATATATATATTGTGCATGTACTTATTCTTAAAATATATAAAAATTACTTATAAATAATTTTACATCATTTAATTTATACTCAATGAATACCTATAAATAATTTTTATGTAATTTTTAAATTTAATTAGAGATTATAAATATTTATTAAAATATAGCATTATTCATCAATTGTTATATGAGATACGTACAATACATGTATTTAACGTTTCAACATAAAAATATGAGTAATTCAATAAATTCAAAATATATCCAAAAAATATAAATATTTTTATTTATTTGTACATACATATTATACAAATATAACTCAAATAATGTGTTCCTTTATTACTACTATATCTATTATAAATTATAATTAAAGCGCACCTCTTTTATTTATAACCTTTTGTTTTTTATGACATGGAATTCCAACTAGTCAGTGCTACGACATGGCTTCTAGGGAGTAGTAGATCATGTCAACAAGTAGTTACGGTCGGTTGAGGAACCGTCTGGCCGGTTATGGTTTCGATTCCAATTAACCATTAGGCTGGTTTCGATTTTGAAAATTATTTTTTTTTAATTTTAAAAAATTTTAACTTAAATTTATAAAAATTATTGTTAATTTTTGAACTTAATAAAAAAAATTTAAGTTAAATTTAAAAAAAATAGCTAAAATTTAAATTATCAAATATTCTAATTATAATAAACTTAAAAAAAAAGATATTTGACTTGAAGTTTTAAATAATATAGAATTGAAGAACGAATAATTGAATATGAAAGAAATGAAATAAGAAAAATGATTTAGTTAAACAATTGAAATAATATAAAATATAGAATTGAAAAATGAATGATTAAGAATAGAGAATTAGAAAATTGATAATTGAAAATAAAAAAATTGATAGTTGAGAATAAATAATTGACTTATATTTTGAAAAATTGTTATTTCTTAAGTAATCATTAATTTTATGAAATTACAACTTTTTAAAAACAAAAAAAATACTTGAAGTCTTAAATTTAAATTCGAATGAAATTTTTTTAACTTAAATATAAAAAATATTGTTAATTTTTGAATTTAATGAAAAAAAATTAACTTAAGTTTGAAAAAAAAATTATTACCTAAAATTTAAATTATCAAATATTCTAATTATAATAAACTTAAAAAATAGAAAAAAAGATGCTCAACTTGAAGTTTTAAAAAATATAAAATTGAAGATGAAGGAAATGAAAAATTGATTTATTTAAACAATTGAAATAATATAGAATATATAATTAAAAAATAAATAATTGAAAGTAGAGAATTAGACAATTGATAATTGAAAATTAGAGAATTGAGAGTTGAAAATTAGAGAATTTAAAATTGAAAATGTAGAAGTGTAAAAAAATAAAAAAAGAAAGAGTTTTTATAGGGAAAAAAAACCATCGGGCCGGGCCGATAGTTCACGGGTCCAGGGTACTCGGACTCGTAGCCAGCCCGTGAACCCACGAGCTGGTTACGGGTCCACGTGTCGGACTCATGATCAGCGAGTTTTGACCCGTTGATTGTAGGTCGATCACAGATTGGATCCGAATTGGACCCGACCCGTGGTCAGGTCTACCTATCCACATTCTCCTCCACAACCGACTGCATCCAGTCGCCCCCCTACCTTCGTCTCTAGGTATTTTGGCATATCGAAACTTTAATTTGCTAAAATTTTAATTTAATTCGGTTCTTGTGTTGATCAATTTGGTGAATATCTATTTTCTTTTTCTTTTTTTTTTAAATATCTTGATTAGACAGTTATGGGTTATTTTTTTTCATTGGATTTTGCAGTAGTTTGATGGGGTATATGGACCTGCTTGGCACTGTATAGTAGGGACAAGTTTTGGTTCATTTGTGACACATTCAAAGGGTGGGTTCATGTATTTCTCTATGGATCACAAGTTGTATATCCTCTTGTTCAAGACTTCTGTACAAAGAACAGAATGAGAAATTGAAGTCTTGATATAAAGATTATTATACTGAGATGAATATATATTTTCACTTGTTAGCTTAGACAAAATTTTGGAAAGATATTGTTGTCTCCTATATGTAGTTTGTACATTATTAAATTTGTGGAATGTATATTTAAGGAGGAAAAAAAAAGTGAGATAAAAGTAGTTTTAGAGAAAGACAAATGATTTTTGAAAATATGTTTTGGTTGGTATAAAGTGTAATGATTATAATTGAAGATATGTCTTTTTTTTTTATTTAAAATATATTTAAATATAAATATTTTTTTAAAAATAATATGTAGATGAAAAATAAAAGTGTATGATAACTGTTAATTTGATATGACTTTTTTTGTGAAAAAGTGGAAAAGTATGTTGTGGAATTTTTTTAAAAAGAAACCCATAAATAAATACTTATTTGTAGAAAAATTGTATGTTGTTATGGATTGCCTTAAAATTATTTCATAATCAATCTCTGCCTAACGTCTTGGATTCAAGTATGGTTTATGTATTGGTATTTGTTTACTTTCATAATAATTAAATAGTTAAATACAGCCTAATTTAATAATTTATTATAAATTTAATTAATAATTATTTTTTTTATCGTGTAATGGGGTAGATATAATAAATTGAGTAAAAACACAGATTGCGCTTTCATTTTATATATTTTTTTAAAATTTAACTAAATAAAAATGCAAGTTTTGCACTTTTTGTCTTGTCAGATCAGTCCCCCTCCCCTCTCCTTCATTTTCCTACTCTGCCCTCCCTCTTATTATTTTTTGTTGTTTTTTCACCCCAATTTCACTTTTCAATTAATTTTGTCTTTCTCTTTTTCCACTCCATTTTCGTATCACACCATAAATATTTTTATTAAAATATATATATTTTATTATAATAATTGTGAAGTAGATGTATATTATATTTTATATTTATCATTTAACTAAAAATTTTAGTTAAAAAATGTTGAAATTTAGGAAATCTTTCCAATAACTATCATAATATTTTCAGTGGAATAAAATTTTCTACAATGAATTACTCCAATTATTTAAAATTTAAATTTCACTACATTTATGTTATTTATACTGGTACTAATTTATATTATATAAAAAAATTAATAATATCAATTAATTACTTAAATAATTAATTAAATATTATGTCTTTGAAATTATTATATAAAAATTAAAATGTGAATAATAATTATGTTAAAAAATGTAGTGAATATACGTAACTATATAATAATACTTAATAAATATTAATTATGAATAATTATTATTAAAAAACCATTAAATTTTGGTAAAATCCCAGCCGTCTTATTTGTTCATTTAACTTAAAATAAGTTCAACTTGAAACCAAACTTTAATTTTCAAAAGACATTTTACATTGTTAATCCATTGTTGCGACTCGTTTGGAGTATGAATTTGGTAATGTTTAATTATATACCTCATCGAAAGGCTATTCGAATTTATGTTCTAATTATTCTAAAATCCAACTTTTTACAAGAGCTTTTAACTGTAAATTATTTACATTTGGATTTTTTTTAAACTCAGTTTTCTTTTTTTACCATATTAATTACCTCAATTAAGTATTTTGATTTGGATCTTTCAATCGGATTTAGATTTTTCTGTTTTTTAATTTTTTTTTTCTCAAATTGGACCCGTTCAAAGGTGAATGGACTTTTTAGGCAAGCCCAAGTTTGTTGGAAAACTGGGCCCCCAGTAAAGCTAGGTGCCAAACTACCTAGCCCATAATATTTGGACTTGGCAATAATATGAAATTGATAATGAAATCAAATTAAATCATTGCAAATTGAACTGTAACATTGAAACTGTAATATAACAATATCAAATTTAAACCCAAACTCAAACCTAGCAAACCCCGTAAATCGGGTCTTGCCAAAAATTAATAAGTTGAGTTTCGAAATTAAAAAAAATTGTGTTTAAGTTCGTAGAATTTAAAAATACCATAATTTTTTGTATATATGTAAGGTATTATAGGGTAATTTATTTACATCTATATACATACATGTAAGTATTATCGAGACAAGCATTCGCCACGAAATTCCATCTTTTAGGTCCAAGTCTTGACATTTTACTAATTTTAGCAATTTTATTTTTATTATTTTTTTGTAATTGTCTTTTGGGCTTTTACGATATGCATTTTCATATATTTTTAAGTCAAGTTTTATAACTTTCTGAGTTGGTACGAAAAAATCTAAATTTTTAAAACCTATTTAACCTAAGTTAGGTCTATGCTATTTAAATACCTGTTGAACTTTTTTTTTGGTCATTTCTATTCATAAGTAAAATTGCATTGTACATATTTTAAGTTATTTCGAATTCTCTTTGACATTTAAAGATGAATTTTTTAATTTCTTTCAAAAATTTATTGCCTCCAATCCATGACTATTGACTTTAAACTTAGACTTCATTCACCTCAAAATCTCTTGTTATATACAAGTAAAAATTCCCTTGACAATAATATAAGGCTGGGAATTCTTACTAAGGTACTAGGAAAGCCAAAATAATAAAAAAAAATATGAAGGAAGGGGTGAAAATGCATTTGTAGCCATGATCAAAATATACAAATCAACCAAAATTTGAGGTCTTGCTTGGTGTTATGTTGGGGAAATATATTTCTTCTCTTGAAATAGAATATATATTTGGTACTAATATTTGTGGAAACACGTTTTTATTCTTCTAAGTTATTTATTATTTATTATTTTAATTAAATAATTATATATCATATTATGCCTCCACTAAATATAATAAAATAACATTGACAAGACATGTATACGTGAAAATATCTCTCGTTAACCACGATAAACAATATTAACAAGACATCTACAATTAACATTCAAATACATTATCATTCTCCATAAATTTCACATTCTCATCACCAAAGAATGCATACTCCAAAATAATTTCATCAAAATGTCGAAAATAACACCAAACGGAACTTGGCATTTCTTAAACAAGAAGTTTTTTGCTTTTTTGTGAAAATGAAAAAGGTAAATGAAGCTAAACTGAAAAATTTTAACTGCCCATCAAGCTTTCTTAAAAGCTGTCTACCACATATCATATTCTTATTGCCATTTTGATGTAACAGTACATCATATTGGATGTGTCTATAATTGGTAATGTGACCAATGGTGATGTGGGATAATTGAGTATTAGATTAAATAATCAGGTAATATTTTACTACCTACCAGATAAATGACCCGACTTTTAAATATCGGGTTTTGGATAATCCATTGGGTCGGATCGGATCTGAAAACCCAAACCGGAACGCTCACCCCTAAATAGTTGAGTCTTGCCTTTACCAATTTTAATATTTTGCAAAGATATTCTAAACTCAAAATGGCTAAAAGGTGAAAAGGTCAACAGAAAAAATAAAAATAAATAGAAAATAAAAAATGATAAGTGATAAGTTTGCTTGACGGTTGCTAATGTACGCAGGAAGCGCATTGTGAACTACCTCTTCCTCCCCACCATGTTCTATCTGCTTCGTCTACCTCATATCACAGTCTCTCTCTCTCTCTCTCGTAGGACTACGCTATCACCGCTTTCACTCTCATTATTCATTACTCTCTCTTTATTAACCCCATCACTCCACGCGCGCACACACACTACACACACTCCCGTCTATATGTAAGTGCAAAGAAGCTAGTTTAAATTAGTAGATAATACTCATTGTCTCTGGGGGCAAGAAATCAAGAAATGGATGTGCCGTTGGTAAATGAGGCATCGTTTACGGCGGCAGCCAACCCATCTTCGTATAGTTTGGCGGAGCTACTGTCATTTCGGATGGGCGGCGGAGGAGAGGGGCTGGGGCTCAGAATGCGGAGCTTGGGTAGCGGTAGTTCCGGCGGCGGAGGAGTGGGAGATGCTCCATGGGAAGAATCGACGGTTACTGAGCAGAGCGGCAGCCGCGATGGAAATAGCCGTGGGAAGAGGACAAGGGATGTTGGGGATTCCTTTGATGATGACTCCTGTAAGCTTGTATACACCAGTAATGCTAATCATGATTTGGTAGCACTCTCTCTCTCTCTAGTATTATGTTTTCATTCGCTAGTTTTTCCCTTCTTTTTCCTCCTTTTGCATTTCTTTCTAGTGGGTTTTACTCTTTTCCACGTCTCATCAATGTGTGATGGGATTTCAAATTAGAAGTTTTTTTTCAGCTGCTACTGTAAAATTTCTGTTCTTATAGTTCAATATCAGTCTTTTTTTGTCAATCCAAGATTAAAAATAATTTAAATTTACTTTAATTGAGCACGTTTTCTCAGTTGCTACAGTATTTATGTTATACTTTCAGTTTCTGTTGCAATTTATTTCAGTAATTTAAATTTATGTTTCTATTTCTTTGCATAAACACTTGGGATGACGTGTATCATGAAGTCCATGATGAAATACAATTTGGAGTAGAGGATCCAAAATGGTTTATTTCGGTTGTTTGAATACAATTGTTGAAGGTTCATAAAATTTTGTTTTTGAGGAAGTCTTTTCTGTTTATTTGATACTTAAAAAGAGTTCAATAAGAATTTGTTTCCACATATTTTAGCTGCAGGTAAGAGCATGGTTGGTATGGGCCGGTATCGATAATATTAGATGATATGTATCCGGATCACTATTGGCAGTACTTATTATTCTGAGTCAGACATGTAAAGCCAAAAATTGGATAATATTGGATTTTGTTGGCCAATACCATGGTATATAGGTCTTCTCGGTTATTATAAATATCTGATTATATTAGATTATTGGAACAAGGCTTATAGATATTACCACAGATACCAGGAATTTGAACCATGGTTAAGAGAGCTGGAAGATGGATATCATGATATTGAGTCTCAAGTTTATTATTGATGAAAGAAAAAAAAAAGAGTCTCAAGTTTATTTCTGCCAATCTTTTTATATTCCTTTTGTACAACAATTGAAAAAATTGCATGTAGTTATTTCATTTATTCAGAGGAAATATTTGATTTACTCAAACTAGAGTGATGATTATTGACTTATTACTTTCTGTGCAACAGAATGAGTGGAATGGTAAACGAATGAAAGCATCGGGATCCAGAGATGAAAATGGTGGCCCAAAAACAGAAGCAGAAACAAATTCAGGGTGCAGTATCAAGCCAATCGAGGAGAAGAGTAAACCTGAACCTCCTAAAGACTACATTCATGTTAGAGCAAGAAGGGGCCAAGCTACCGATAGCCACAGTCTATCTGAAAGAGTAATTCTTACCCGCATCGTTTGGAATTTAAGCACATTTGTGCCAGTAATGTAGTATCTCATTGCTATGGTTCAATTTTAGGCTCGGAGGGAAAAGATCAGCGAGAGGATGAAAACCCTGCAAGATTTAGTTCCAGGATGCAACAAGGTCTTGCTAGTTTTTGGTGCTCTTGGATTCTGTTGAGATCCATATTGTCTATTGAATGCGATATTATCCGTGTGTGATTATAAAATATGTAACTTTCTGTTTTTATATGGTGTCCAGATTTAGTTGCGTTTGTTTATTGGTTTTAACTTTTTAGGAACACAATGGATAAAATACATTGTTTCACTTCTTCAGGTTATTGGAAAAGCTCTTGTTCTTGATGAAATAATTAATTACGTCCAGTCGCTACAACATCAAGTTGAGGTAGCTCATCTTATCTTGCCATCTTGCCATTTGTTTATCTAATCTTTCTGGCCCTCATACTTCCATGTAACTCTGCTCTTTGTAATGGCTGCTCTAGTTTTTGTCAATGAAGCTTGAAGCAGTTAATTCAAGGCTGAATCCCACAGTAGAAGGGTTTCCTTCCAAAGATGTAAGTGTAATGATCTATCGATCACATATGATGGTTAAAATATTTTTTCACTTTCTCTCCTCTCATGCCCAATTGATTATGAAAATTTGTGGTGGATCATTTCTTGCCAAGATAAGAAATGAGTCATTATTACTTGTAGTAATATCTGTTAAACCTGTTTGGTTTATAGATTTTATGCTTCATATATAAAAATACACTGTTTGACCGTAACTAACCAAATACAAGATAATTTGAATTGAATTAGGATAATAACGTCTTTGCAATTGCTGACATATTGGTGGCTTTTAACTTTTCCACATCAGGTGATCGCAAACTTTATTGTTGAAAATTTTGTTATACAGAATTTGGAAAATTCATAAGCTATAAAAGATAATCTGGGATTAGAAAGCTAATTAGGTTCAACACACAGGAGTTAAGAGCAGTTATAATGGAGATATATGCTTCTGCGAAATGTTTGAACTATTACGCAGCAAAGCAGTTAAAACTCAGATTTGGCTTCTTCTCTAGTTTGAATGTCAAATTTAATGTTTCTTCATCACTGCCAGCTTGGCTCCATCTCCAAAATTTACATGAAATATGTGTCTTATTTTCTCCATATAAAATTTAAAGGCACTTTTCAAGAGGTAATGAGTTAAGAATTATGTGGATAAGTCCAAATTATCCTATTCTATTGCTTTCTGAAGGTTTAAGAAATAAATATTCTTTTGAAGATCATAGAAAACTCTTTTTGCATATGTGATAGAAGAATATATGCTCAGGCCTGAGCCTTGCGCTTTTGGTTGTGTAGACCAAACTGAATAGGAAACAAATGGGTGAATGCTTTTCCAGAGTCGTCATAAAATATACTAGAAAACTAAAGAAAGTTGGATTTTGAGTTTGAAAGAAAAAAGTTAAAATTGGATTGAGTGGGGTTTGGAGGTTGTTTTCTATTTATAGGTGCTACTCCTTCAAAATGGCTTAATATGCTGCCTTTCTTTTGTTATTATTATTTTTTA
This sequence comes from Paulownia fortunei, assembly GCA_019321725.1. Taxonomy (NCBI): domain Eukaryota; kingdom Viridiplantae; phylum Streptophyta; class Magnoliopsida; order Lamiales; family Paulowniaceae; genus Paulownia; species Paulownia fortunei. The sequence goes on from CM033118.1 coordinate 17,437,355, forward strand.
TCAAATATCTATTTTTCATTTTCTGTATCATGTTCACCTTCTCACTATGTCTTGATGGCTGCTATGGACATAAATTGGTCTAGAGTTGAACTTTATAACCCTGGTAGTTGGTCCGGCAGTTTTACACACTCCATCAAAGTGGTCAAAATTGAAAACTAAGAGAAGATATGCCCAGATATTTGTTAAGGGCCTGATTGAGACTGCAGACAAGTAATGCTGACAGCATTACAAACACCTGGAATCCACAATGTTTTCAAATATAATTTCTGTGAGAGAAGGTACACTGACACACACGTAGAGGTGCATGCATAAATAAATAACGTACATGTCCTATATTGATAAAGGCATGAAACTAGGCGAATGTTATATTCGTCAATATACTTTGAGATACTTGTCTGAAGTTACTGATGCAAGTTGATGGACTTTAAATCATTTTGATAATTAAGAGGAGAGATAGAAGCTGTAAACATATAATTTGCTATTTTAAATTCATGGTTTGTTAAATTTTTTGAAATGTCTGAGGTGAAAAGTAAACAAGACTGAAGAGACACTATCTCGGATACTTTTCTTTTTCCCTCTCCCAACACCGTACTAATATGTCTGCCAACTCAGTATATCTTCAAACTCAGCAGCGTATTAGCTAATGACCTAGTGTTCAAACATGAATCAAGTTGTAGATTGGGATAGCTTGATGCGCTCAACAATTTTTCTACTTTTAAATGAGTTTCTATGTGCTGTGAAGATGTGAAGTCTGAATCCACGTAGGACCCCATTTTTTCCCTCCAGTTTAAGTGAACGACCTTCTCGTACTCTTTTTGGCAACTGTTATTGTCACATTTAATATTTCGAACAAATATATTTGTGCTATTTTGTGAATATGATACTCACTTTTATTAAGTTGCTGAAAGCCTGAAACACTAGGGCATAGTCTTCAAAATATGCTGTTGAGGTCTTCAATTTATTTATTTGAGGAATGCTGATATCATCTTCTTTGGTGTGTAAGCAGTTTTCCGAGTAGAATGTATATCTACAAGTTGCAGTGTTATTCTTCTGGTATAATATGCCTGCTAAACTTTTATGCTGTAGCTGTAGTGCAAAAAGCAAAGGTCCCTTTTAGAGAGCCAGTTTTATGTTTCTGACGAGAAAATATGGCCTTGCAGCTAGAAGCACCAACATGTGATGCCAATGGAATGATTTGCAGACCGCAAACGCCCAAAGAATATGCTCAAGGAACACAAGCAAGAGTGGCTTCATATGCAGATTGGTAGTGGTTTTAAAAAAGCAACATGACGGGATTTTAGCAAATCTGAAATCAAGACAGCATTCAAAACTTCTAAATTTAGTTTCTTATTCAAAGTAACTTAATTTCACTGTGGGTTTTGGTATATATGGTAGGGCTGTGTTTCCTGGGTCATTCTTAGGAGCTCCTGGGATTTTCAGATACTGGATAATCACAATCATTCATGTGGTAGGGCTGTGTTTCCTGGGTCATTCTTAGGAGCTCCTGGGATTTTCAGATACTGGATAATCACAATCATTCATGTGGTAGGACCATGTGGTGTTTATCATAGAAGGATAATTGTAATTGTTCGAGAATTCAAGTCCCGGACCTCATAAGAATAACTTGTGTTTCCCATGTACCAGAGTAGAGTGATCAGCCTGTAATCATTCTATGTTAGCAAACTTATGTTCCCTATATGCAAGAATAGTCTCGAACTTGTAAGCAGTCTATTTTCGGCCATAAAAGTAAATCCACACCTTGTTACATGCGATGTAGAGGGATAAGTCTAGTGTCCTTAATGCCTAAAATTGTATATATTATTGTTTTTTATCAGATCATATTGTCATACAAGAATGTCTTAAATTGAATTTTCTCTACTTCGAATTCTACAAAAAATATTAATTATTTTATGCAAAGAATTATTCGGCTGGGACAAAATTTTATAAGATTTAATTCTGCAAATAAATATTATGGGTCAATATTGCTTGTCTGAAAAAGAAATCTGATCCTATGGTTGTTACTGTACTATTTCTATTCTGGTGCAACAATAAACAATTGGCTTAAAGATGCAATGTCAAAGTCACATACATATCAATTATTGTACTGATTAATGGTAAGTAAGAAGAAATTAAAGAAATTTGAAGAAGAGAAAACAATTTTGACACTAATTTTTGTTTTCAATAAACGTAGTATGTGTTACAATGATATTTTTATTGGAAACAATGGACTTGTCAAGTTTGGCGTTTATTCTAATAGCTACTCAAATAATTTGGGAAAGAATATTGGGAAATGTGGTTTATTCTAATAACTACTCACATAATTTGGGGAAAATATTGGGAAAATTTGGCCTTTGCAACACACTTCTTTTTCTTCAAAAATTTACATCACTCAAATTCCTTGGGCTAATAATGAAAACATACTATTGAATTGTACTTCCAATAAAATCAAGCCAAAATTCGTAAAAACAATTATACATTTTCGTATCTAGAACATTATCGATGTATTTTTTTTCATTAGTTTGTATAGAAAAAACGGCATTGTGCGGCTGATAGTTTCTGCTCATGAGTAGTTCCGTCGAAATTCAATATAACGCACAGCGAACTAATTAACTCTTCCATCATAATCATACCCGCGTTTTCGAAACACAACAAGATGACATTGAAAACTCATTTTCATTAATAACGAAATTCAGAGTACAGTATTAAATGTATACAATATATGGAGTAAAATATAATGAGTTGTGAAGATAGTTGCTAGCCACCATATTGAAATTCGCCCCGATAATCATTCAAAACTATGTAACAAAAAGATCAAGATCAGCTATAACTCAAGCTAGTTGGGATGTAAAACAACAGCATCCTTGAGCCTCCCTCTTTTCTAGGTGCAACAAACTTGTGTTGAACACTCAAACTTTCAAGCTTGTCTCAACCACCATCTCACTTCCAAACCACGCAAATTACCTGAACAACAAATCGACCCATTACTAGCTATAGAATATTAGATACAAATCCCACTTCAAAATTCTCCAATTCCAGCAACACTACATAATAATTATTGAACTAATCAATGATTATTACTCTTTGTTCACTCTCCAATGGCTTTCAAGAACATAATCTCATCCATGCTTATTACCTTCTTCGGGCCAAACAAGGGAACTACCAAGGCATCGCCACCTATGTGCAGTAAGGCTGAAACGGGTCCCGACAACGGGTCAAGAATGTGGTGCAGCTCTCCAGCAGCAGCAGCAGCAGCGGCGGCGGCTGAGTGTGCCGTGTGCCTGTCAAGCTTGAAGGGCGAACTGGGCACGCGGGTGCTGCCGTGTCTGCATGAGTTTCACGGCGTCTGCGTCGAAAGATGGCTGGCTGTGCCCCATTTCAAGAATACATGTCCCATCTGCAGGTTTTCCATGGAAGAAGATAGTAGTGGAGGTGATGATCATGAGTTCAGGAGACAAGAATGCTTCACTGAGGAAATGGTCATCTGGTTTTCTTCTTTTCATGTTGCTGGCTTCTGATGATCATGGCTTTTTCTATCTCAAACACGTATATATGCACATATTACACCCTTATATGATGTGCTGAAATTGGAATTTTCATCTCTCGCAAAGAAAATCCATTTTTCTTACATAATCCTGTGTTTTTTTTCCCATTTTTTCCTTTTTTTGGAAAACTCCCTCGATTGATACAAGAATATGCCTGCAATCAGAAATTGAAGAGGGTCATGCGTACCACTCGAGATACTTGTTTTTTAAGAATAATATTTTTTTCTGTGTAGATATAGAAAAAAGGATGCAAACAATAGTTGCTAGATGTAATACGACAAGAGATTCATATATATATATATGCTAGATCAAATTTAATTTTGTCTATGCATCCAAAATTGTAATTTGATTACTGCCATAACTTGGCTAGTTTTTTGAAAGGTATTAATGAACCAAGACCGATTATTTTTAAGGCGATCATGTACATTAATAAAGTATATAAAGCTGCATGTTTCAACCAAATATGCAGAGACAAAGAAATCACTATCATAGGAAAAACAAGAACACCCCAACCCCCCTTGCTACACTTCCTAAAAAGAAGTCGTCTTGGTATTGGATCCGTTCTTATGTTATTAGATTCTATTCGTCTTCTTTATTCTTCAAAGAATCCCCCACACGAACCGTTTTTAAGACCCCAAAGCCCTCTGGAATCAGTTTTACCATAGAAACCTCCTACCCTGTACTAGCTGCAGACCTAAGCCTTACCCCCAACACCCCCCACCCCCACCACCAACACCAACACCAACATATACACACACACACACACAGACATATACATATATATATATATATATATAGAATGCCTTCTTGTCTCTGTGCAATATTTCTTGCTCACTTATCTTTCTTGAGCTGCTGCTTCTTTCTAGTGATCTCTTTGTGCCCGAATAGTAGAAGTGCGCCATCAAACCTGACGGTAAATAAAATGAATTTCATGCACTTTTAATTGAATTTGACTTCATATAATCTTCAATGGGGGTTGCTTAACTGTCATTTCTTGATTGTTTTGATGCTTATATGATCTGAGCATAATTACAAATGGAAGGTTCAATTTCCACCGTCCAAATGCTTTACGTTGTGCACCAAGACTTCTTGTTAAGCCCTCTTTTTTTACATGAAATTTAATTTTTTTTCTTTTTTCTATAAAGATGAAAGTTGTTTTGCTGTTTTACAAGTTTCATTAATTAGGGAGGGAGAGAGAACATCGTTATTTCCTTTACAAAATATTACCTTCAAAACCTGATTTTTTGAATAGGGTCGATTCAATCCTAATGGGCAAAAATCTGTTAACCCACTACAAAAAAAGAAAAATAACGATAAAAAAGTTAGCGATGAAATAAAGATATTGTCACTAATGTTAATGTTAGCGATAAAAAAAGAAGACATCATCGCAGATATAAGATCAATCGATTCATTTGTAACAAAATATGAATTGCATCGCTAAAATCAATATATACTTCGCGACGAGTACACAACATTCATTGTTAAGTGTTATATTTAGCGATAAAATAAGTAACTAATTGCTAACATTAATTGATTTTTTTATTTTTACGCCAAGTTTTATACTTAGCAATAAAATTGAGCAATTCATCACTAACATTTACTCATTTTTATTTTTATTTTTAAAAATAAGCGACATAAGTTACTAGTTTCATGGCTAAGTATAAAACTTAGCGGCGACATTGAGTGACTCATCGCTAAATTAATTGAATTTTTTTGTTATCCAAAGGCCAATCACTTTGCTTAACAATTTTGGGGTCTCATACTCACAGCCAATCTCTATGAGGCCCTTTTCAGGATTAAGTCCCCGATCACAATGGAAAATCGAAACCTGCAGATTCTTGGTGATGCTATTTGCTGTTATAGCTAAGAATTGACAAATTTGGACATAAGACAGGAATTGTTCTACACAATGTTTGTGTAGTTTAAAAATTAAAACTTATTCTAAAAGCTTAAATGTGCCATTGCAATTACTTACGGGTTGGACACTTAATGGACGCGTAGTATAAATAGCCCAACTATCTCCAAGCAGGAATGGTGTTTTTAGACTAAATGGAATCCTTCTCGTTTGGTGTGAAAACAACAGGTCCATGCAAGTGTTTCTCACCAAGCGGCCCCAAGAGTTTAAGTGGGAATAATTAAACAACAAAGAAGGGGATAAGTTTTACTTTGAGATTAGTTCTGAATTCATAAAAAAAATTCACCAGAATGCTTCTTGATAAGTATGGCAAGTTCTTCAAAATCTCATCTCCCAACTTTCCAAATTGACTGTAAGTCACAATTTAAGACCAAACAATTCTTGGAGTAGTTCACATTCCCACTTGTGACCAGTCCCACTAGTAGGTTTTTGTTCCCTTGAATCAATGTTGCTCGAGGATGAGCAATATCAACACGATCCTTGCACCTGCCGAGCGCATTGGGCCCTGGAAATTCCAGGACAATGGCCTGTGTCACTAAGCTCCCCAAGGCATTGCTTGTGTTCCCCTCTTTGCTCAGCCTGTCAATGAAAATATTGTCTGAAGTCAAGTTTGAGGCTGGCTTGCAGTGGAAATCTTTTACTGATGCAGTGCTTTCCAAGTCCTCGATGCAGAAGCCCTGTAAGGGATCAGGAATCATCGACAGAAAGGGAAGCCCTTGACAGGAAAAAAAAAGCAGCAAAAGTATCATGAATAAGGAGACTCCAAGAAGGGTGTAGCATGACAGCAAGAAATGATACAGCAATGCAATTTGTAGCAGTCTATTATGTTAATGCATGATATCGAGTTCAAGAAACCCCGTAGATTGTATCATATATATCTTGATGATAAAGACGAAGTTGACTAGCTAAAGTTGCCATTTGGTACATAGATTGACAGAATATTGTGAAACTGACATTTCTCCTACCTATATTGCTTTTTTCTATTTAGAGTGGTTGAATATCATTTTCTAGTTATGTTGTTTTTTCTTAGTAGAGTGGCTGAAATAGTTAACTATAAATGTACTAGAATTTTGTGTTGACAATGACATGTGATATTTCATTATACTTATATATGTGTGTATAAGATTGTTATGAAATATTAATAAAAATCACAGAATTTTTCTTCTCCTCTATTTTTTTTTTTTCTCTTTCTTACTTTCATTATCATGCTTTTCTCGTACCAATACATCAACATGGTATCATAGCCCTTTTGATCTTATGGGCTGTGAGTGAATTTGAGAGAAAACCAATAAGGCTTTTTTCCTCTTTAACCAGCCAATCAACCTTAAAAACCAAAAGTTAGTTTAATGGCTTCCAATAGTTTTTCAACTCCAGTACTACCTGTTTTTAGTGGAGAAAACTACTTAGTTTGGGCAATAAAAATGAAAGCATATCTTAGAGCCTTTGACTTGTGGGCGGTAGTGGAGACTAAACTTGATCCTCTTCTCTTGAGAGGAAACCCAACTATTGCTCAAATCCATCAACATAGTGAGGAGAATGCCAAGAAGTTCAAAGCAATATCAGCAATTCATTCTTCTGTTTCAAAAGTCATCTTTACTAGAATTATGAATTGTGACACAGCAAAGCAAGCTTAGAACTAGTTAAGGGAAAAGTTCCAAGGAAGTGAAAGAACAAGACAGATTCAGGTGCTAAACTTGTGGAAGGAGTTTGAAATTCTGAGAATGACATAAAATGAAATTGTCCAAGAATATTCAGACAGGTTGATGAAGGTTGTTAATAAACTGAGGCTGCTAGGAGAAGAGTTATCTGATAAAAGAATAGTGAGCAAAGTCTTTATCAATGTACCTGAAAAGTTTGAACCAAAAATTTCGTCGCTTGAAGACTCAAAGGACTTGTCAACATTAACATTCAATGAAGTGGTTAATGCTTTTCAAGCAATTAAGCATAGAAGGACTTTGAGACAAGAGGAGACGATAGAAAGAACACTCTTGGCAAAACAAATGGAAAACCTATCAAGCAGCAACACTGGTGGTGGGAAGAAGCAATCTAGAGATAGAAAATACAAACAAAAGAAAGAATGTGACAATTACAAAAGTGGAGGCAAGAAAAGAAGGTATCCACTTTGTCCCCATTGTAAAAAAAGAAGTCATACTGAAAACTTTTATTGGTATAAGCCTGGTGTAAAGTGCTGAGCCTATAATCAATATGGTCATGTTGAAAAGTGTGCAAGAACAAGGAAAACCAGCAGGGACAACAAACTCACGCTCAAGTTGCTGAAAATCAAGAGCAAAAAGGTGAGAACATTTTTGTTGCTACATGTTTTGCTGCAACTAGCAGCAGGAATACTTAGTTGATTGATAGTGGTTGTACAAACCACGTGACAAGAGATGCTGGTATTTTTCATGAGTTGGACATATCATATAGCTCGTGGATAAAGATTGGAGATGAAAAGCAAGTGGAGGTGAAAGGAAAAGGTGTGGTATCGATCAACACACCCTCAAGTACAAAGTTAATTTCAGATGTACTTTATGTTCCTAAAATAGATCAAAACTTGTTAAGTGTAGGGTAATGTTAGAAAGGAATTATGCTTTGCACTTTTAGGATGGGTCATGCACTATATTAGATACTTTTAGGAATGAAGTGATGATTGTGAAAATGAAAAACAAGAGCTTCCATCTAGACTGGAATGAATCAAAGTTGCATGCCTACACAAGTACAATTGATGAATCTATTCTATGGCACAAAAGGTTAGGTCACTTTAGTTATTCAACCTTGATGAATATGCAAACAAGAAAATTAGTACATGTTATGATTCATGAAACAAGTGGTGTGTGTAATGTGTGCTAATTTGGAAAGCAATATAGGCTGCCATTTTATGACAGTAATTGGAGAGCAAAAGAGAAATTACAACTTGTGCACTCTGATATTTGTAGGTCTATGAGCGTATCTTCTCTAAGTGGGAACAAGTATTTCATATTGTTTATAGATGATTACTCAAGGTTTTGTTGGGTCTATTTCTTAAAGATGAAGTCTAAAGTATTTGCTATTTTTTCAACTTATAAAAAGTTGGTTGAAAAGCAAACAGGATGCAAGTTGAAGATACTTAGAACTGATAATGGAACTGAGTATACTTCAAATAAGTTCAAGACCTTTTGTGATAAGGAAGGCATCCATCACCAACTAATTGTGTCATACACTCCCCAACAAAATAGAGTGAGTGAAAGGAAAAATAGAACAGTGATAGAGATGTCGAGATGTTTGCTATTTGAGAAAGATTTACCAAAGATCTTTTGGGTCGAGGTGGTGAATACTTCAGTGTATTTACTTAATTTGCTTCCAACAAGAGCTTTAAAAGGTAATACTCCATATGAAATGTGGCATAGAGTAAAATCTTCTGTAAAACACCTCAAGGTATTTAGTTTGTTTGTTGTGCTCTTGTTCCTGAAGTAAAAAGAGATAAGCTTGATCATAAGATAAAAATGGGTATCTTTCTTGGATATAGCAACAATATAAAAAGATACAGAATTTTGAACTTAAAAACTGAAAAGTTGCAAGTTTATAGAAATGTGAGGTTTGATGAACTTGCCATGTGGGAATGGAACAAGAAGGATGTAAAAAGTTCAAAAAAAGAATTTTGGGAAAGTTCTTCCCAAGAACAATAAGCAATAGAGGAGGAGATTTTTGATAACTATGATGATGTTCCTATGAGAGGAACTAGAACACTTGAAGATGTTTATGAGAGATGCAATGTAGCTTCACTTGAACCAAAAAACTACAATGAAGCCGCAAGCAAAACAGATTGGTTGGCTACAATGCAGGAGGAGATGACCGTGATTGAGAAGAATGGAACTTGAAAATTAGTGGAAAGACCACAAAATCAAAATGTGATAGGTGTTAAGTAGGTTTATAGAACCAAACTTAATCCTGATGGTTTTGTAAACAAACTTAAATCCATTAGTTGTAAAGGGATATGCACAATAGTTTGGGATGGTTTTCTCTGACACTTTTGCTCCTATGGCCAGACATGATACAATCAAACTACTAGTGGCCCTTGCTGTAAAGCTAGGCTGGAAAATCTTTCACTTGGATGTTAAGTCTGCATTTTTAAATGGTTTGCTTGAAAAAGATATTTATATTGAACAACCAGAGAGATATCAAGTTCCAGGTAAAGAGCATATGGTATATTATCTTAATAAAGCCTTGTATGGCTTAAAACAGGCTCCAAGAGCTTGGTATAGCAAAATTGATAGTTATCTCATACAACAAGAATTTCGTAGAAGTGAAAGTAAGGCAACTCTCTATATCAAGAAGGTTGGAACTGAAGTGGAACTCATTGTGTCCTTGTATGTTGATGACTTGTTAGTCACTGGTGGTGATCCATACTCTTTGAAACAATTCAAATTCAATATGAAAAATGAATTTGAGATGTCAGATTTTGGTGAAATGAAATATTTTCTAAGAATGGAGGTTAAGCAGAATGATCTTGGAATCTTCATTTCACAAAGAAAAATATGTTTGGAGGTTTTAAAGAAGTTTCAAATGGAGAAGGCTAAATCAGTGACAACACCCTTGGTAGTAAATGGAAAACTATCAAGAGAAGATGGTAAGTTAAAGGCAAATGTCTCAATTTACAGAAGTTTAATTGGAAGTTTGTTGTATTTGTTTGCAACCAGACTAGACATAATGTTCTCTGCAAGTCTTTTGTCAAGGTTCATGCATTCTCCAAGTCAAATTCACCTAGGTGCTGCCAAACGAGTGCTAAGATACATCAAAGGGACTATGGAATTTGGTGTATATTATTTGAAGAGTGAAAGTGAAAATATGGTTGGCTATTGTGATAGTGATTGGGTTTGGGCTGGAAGTATTGATGATTCTAAAAGTACTTCTGGTTATGTCTTTTTTTTTGGAAGTTGTGTTTTTTCATGGAACTCTAGAAAACAAGATGTTGTAGCACAATCCGCAGTTGAAGCTAAGTATATTTCAGCAGCAGTAGCAGCAAACCAAGCTATCTGGTTAAGAAAATTGTTAACAGATTTGGAACAAAATCAGAATAAAACTACTATGATGTAGGTGGACAACAAGTCTGGTATAGCTATTTCGAAAAATTCTATCCAACATGGCAGGACCAAACACATAAATGTGAAGTACCATTCCATCAAAGAAGCTGAGAAGAATCGGGAAATAAATTTGGTACACTGTAGCTCAGAGCTTCAATTTGCAGACATCATGACAAAGGCACTTCCTAAAGCCAAATTTGAATTTTTGAGATCAAAACTTAGAGTAGCTAGGAAAACTATCAAGGAGAAGTGTTGTGAAACTGACATTTCTCCTACCTATATTGCTTTTTATATTTATAGTGGTTGAATGTCATTCCCTAGCTATGTTGTTTTTTCTTAATAGAGTGGCTGAAAAAATTAGCTATAAATGTATTATGATTTTGTGTTGACATATGATCTTTCATTATGCTTATATATATGTGTAAGATTGTTATGAAATATCAATAAAAATCATAGAATTTTTCTTCTCATCTATTTCTTTTTTTTCTCTTTCTTTCTTTCTTTCATTATCATACTTTCTCGTACCAATACATCAACACAGAATAATAACTTAGAAGATAGATGAAAAGAAGAGTACTTGATAAACCAATCAAGAGCTTTGTAGAGGTGGTTTTTTCCAAACTTCCTTCTTTGAGAAAAAGCTTAAAATGAATAAAAACCATGTGAAAAAGCTTTCAGAGCCAGTATATTTTTCCTACATTGAGGGGTTTGAAGATGAATATTTTAGTCATCAACTAGGACCACTAGTTTGAAAATCAAACAGTATTGCTCTAATGAACCAAATGACAGCATGATGGGATGACAACTTCCACCTCCGGATTGGTGGTCCTTAAAACGAAAATAGTCAAGAACTTGTACAGTCCACGTACGAACTATTATGCTGGTATACTTAGTAATTCATTCAAATTTTATTACCAAATTTTAAGTTTTAGTATCTGTCACAATTATTTGGCAAAAATTGATGAAGTAATAGTGTTGAATGAATGTTGTTTATTCTGTTACGACTAACGATAACACCTTAAGCCGAATTACATAGTTTCATAGGTCCTCAGACATTGAATCCCAATCATATAAGCATACAAAGTTTCAAAGAAGACTATGAGGTATTATGGAATAGCTACTCTGGTTAGAAGCATCTCCAATACGTAGAGATTAAATGGAGGTCATTTCCCTATGCCTAATAGTCTATTACCTATATATTTTTTATTTTGTTTTTTAAAGGATTATATTGGTTGTTTTTCCATGTCCCCTCTATGGCTCTAAACCATGACTAATTAAGTCGTAGGTGTAAGGTGTTTATCTTATCCAATACCAATATTTAACCTAATCATTTTCTTCTGTGTATTAGGTTAGTGAACCAATCAAAAGCAGGAAGTGGTGTTTTCTTTAAATATTTAGCAATTAACATTGACTTAGAACAACAAATCACTTTCTTTGAAAAATATTGCTGCTTATTCTTGTGACATTGATCAGTTTACTGGGAAGATACAAAAGAAACAACATGGAAAACACACGAAGCCATAAACATGGCTTCCCTGAACCTTTTTTTCCTTATTCTGAGCAAAAGAATAAACCAGAGATCCTGATTCCAAAGGGAAAGTGAAGAACAGTTTAACCACCAAACTTCGACTTGATTTCATCAATGACAGTTTGCTCAACTTGGAAAGCTTTGGTCAGAACATCATCAGGGACAGAAGGCCTTGAAGCAAAGAGATTCAGGGGAACCACAAGGGCCCCTGGCAAATGACTGTTAAAAGCAGTGAAAATCAATGCTTTTTCCTGTCCAACATTCAGCTGGAAGTGCACTAGCCCCCTTGGGATCACAAACATCTGTCCTGATGTCAAATTTTTCGAGTAAAACACGTTCCCAGTTGTTATCAGCCCCACAAGCAGCTGCCCCTGAATGACTATGCCAGACTCTGTGGCTCGAGGGTGTGAATGAGGAGGATTAAGCCCTCCAGGAGCGATATCAACACGGTTCATAGAGATTCCTAGAGTGTTCAGGCCTGGAAATGCAAGAACATTGCCCTGAGCCACACTGCTTCCAAAGGTATTGTTCGTGCTCCCCTCTCGGCTAAGCCCATCAAAGAAAAAGTCATCTGAAGTTACGTTTGAGGCTGGTTTGCAGGGAAAACCGTTCAATGATATCGTGCCTTTCAAATCCGCTATGCAGAAGTCCTGCAAGGGATCAGGATCTGCAGAGTGAGAAGGCAATGGTAAGAGTGGCAAAAGTATTGAGCAGAGTATAAGGATGGCATTCAAAGATGACTGACCAATTATAGAAGCCATGGAGCAACTGATATGTGATGTAATGAAGCTATTGCCTATTGAAGGACAGTTTGATTGCTTTATAGGCCATGTTTCTTGAGTCTTATTCAAGAAAGTCAATGGAAGAAATCAAACCAAAAAATCTAAGATAACAAATGGGTTTGGAGTAGTTGGCTTTTGAATCTTGATCATAGATGGAAAACAACATCATGAAGAGAAAGTGAAGGAATGACCTCAAGGGAGCATGTCACTGGAACGGGACAAAGTCAGAATTCTTAATATCAGATATTTTTATTCATATGGGATAACAATTTCAAATTTTGAAAAGGAAAAATTATGAATTCCATGTAAATGTACATATAAAACTTGAGATTATAGACAAAGTGAGGGGCGACTACTCAGTCCAGCCCCTTGGTTCCGTCTCTGTCAGTATTTTTTATAAGATATACGAAATTGACAATTTCTTTGGAAAGAGAGAGCAGATTGAAAGAATTAGTCTAACAGCAATCAACAATTCTTTTTCCACTGGAAGTTTTCTGCTAACTAACTTGGACAAAACATAGCCAAAAAATTTATCATACTTGAACAAACCAATTAAATTGACATTTTGATTTTTGACATTTCTATTTGTCTTTTCATCTCTAATTAACTCAGCAAGAAGAGTGGCGCATTTAAAAAGCTACAAGGTTTCTCTCATGGACTTGGTAAATTTAGGGCCAGTGGGATTATTTTTCATTGCACAAGGCTTCAAAAACCAATAATCTTTTCATGTCATATGGTTAACAAAAATTTTATGCAGAAAAACTCCATGCAAGCAAAAGGCCATCCCTCTCTGATTTTCGGAGTCTTCATCGAGCCTAATTGATAAATAATGGCCATTTTGAAAGGGAGTTCGGGTAGAAGTATTAGTGCAGGCTCAGAAGTGATATAGATATAGATATAGACAGATATGAGTAAACTGTATGGCTGCTGTGTACTTCACCATAATCAAAAGAACAATCTTATCACAGTTTTGCCTAAATTCTTGAAATAATTTCAAAACTACAAGTATTTTCATCTGATCAAACCTTAGGGCATACCTACTGAAGCCAAGTTCCATTTCAAGTGATGGACTTATTTGCACAGATTAATGTGTGACAAAAACTGCATGAGAAACTATGAGTAATGGAGAGTCGATGACTATCTTGTTCCATCAAACTATCATGTTATGCAACTCTAGAAAAAGAGATTGTCTATGAAAATGAGTCCAAGTAAAAAACAATTGATCTAGTTACATCAAAAGGGTAAGCCATTTCCTGTTCTCTAGCTACTATACTGCTAATCATCTTCAAGTTTTACACGCCCTTCTCCATATTTTGATTGATATAACAGACTGCTCAGCACTTGTACCGATGAAGGTTTACCAACCAAAAGCTTGCAATTGTGGCATTCATTCTTCAAGCAGACGACCACCATTTACTGCATACTCTCTCTATCAGATTGTTTCTCCAACCAGCATATCATGAAAGTATTTCCATGTGGGACGGAATTATACGTATTGCAGATGAAAAGCTTCCTTCTGACATCAAGGCTGCACAGTCTTCTTGCGCGTTTTGCTTGCAAGGAGAATTTTTCTTAGGCCTAAGATGTCAACAATGGCATCAAAATAGGAGATTCTTGTGTAAGAACAAAAGATAGTCTTCTTTCCTGACTAATACAAAGATGAATATATTACTCAATAGATTAGTAGTTAGAACATTATCATATTCTAAGGCCGGAAGCTCTAGCGTACCATTCTATTCAAGTACTGGAGTTTTTCTTCAAAGAACTAGTAAAGCATACATTAATAGATAGATGGCCCTCACAGCATAATTTCTGTGCCATCTTCAAAATAAGCTTCCAATAGTAGCTAATAACATTTGAGAATCCATGCACAATACTTGGTAATGGTTCAGATTTGGGTAATTGGTTGTATATGTCAATCATGATAGAAAGCTTAATTGAACCTTTACCAAGAACTCATAAACATTCAAGCTGGGACTCCAATACTCAGTCCAGCAAATCTATAGGTATGTACATCCTAATATGGAGAAAAGAATGGAAAAGAGAACGAAAAGGAACTGCCAAAAAAAAAAAAAATTGATTATATAAGTTACCAAAAACTGCTTCATTCTATATGTGAAAGAGCTTCAAAGTCACTCTGAGTATACAAAATGATAGACAATGATGTTCAATGAGCACACATGAACAATGAGCTGCACTTTTCAGTTTAGACAGCAATTTGTCATCCCAACACAATCAGTATAGCACATAGGCTTCATTTAATCATGTCGAAGATATCTCATAACTCATTGCATTTTCAGAAACTCTAGATTAAGTGATGAGCTACCTAGATACAACTTAACACCAGTCACTAGCCCTGCCTTCGGCATCCCCATCAATTAGACATATAATACTCATTGGCTGTCATTGCAACTACCAACACAATGGAGAATCACTTCCAAATGAAACATTTGGTGCAAATAACCCAACCCCAGATAGAAGATAACCTATGGTTAGATAGTAGCTAGAAATGATGTTTTCTTTTGAATGCTCAAAGGGTAAAACATTTTCGGCAGCCCAACAAAACTTTCTTCATATCGCACTCTTCACTGTTTTACCTGATTTATTACAACTTCAAACCTTTTTTCATCTCTCTGAACAAACATCAGGAAAAAAAAAAGCAAAATCAAATAAAAGGAGAGAGATCTTTGAAAGGAAATCACCTGCAGGAAAAAAAGGTCATGCATGTGTGTCATCTGAGGGAGATTTGACTGAGTGTCTTATCTTCCGGAGATGTTGTGCTATCTCAGTCAAGAGTTTAGTTCCCTCGCACCCTCTTTGCAGCGTCATAGCAGCATGCTTTAAGAAGCCACTATCTGCTTCAATGGCTCTCAACCTCTCCTTAATCAAAGATACTTCTCTTGTAAGGGTAACCTTTTCTTTGTTTCGTGCTAGAACAGGAGAACAACTAAGGTTTAAGGATAATGGAGAAAGAAAGTGAAAGATGTAAAGGAAAAAAGATTTTGGAAACAATAGCCACCAGCTCCAAAATTGAAAGGCTTAATTTCGGCATTCAATTACCTCTGCTTTCATCTTCATGATTGATTGTCCCTAACTCTGAGGAATTGGATCCTTCATCTGCATTAATTTTTATCTCAAGATCAGTCAAAAGACCAAGAAGATAAGATCTCTCGCCCTCAAAATCCAAAGATGATTCCTCCTGATTTCCTCCTCCATTCTCCAAAGAGCGTTCAAAAGGATGCTCACTTTTATTTTGATAAGCTCCATTTAAGCTACCGAAGTCTGATTTCTCACTACGTGATGACAAAGACTGAGAGTTTCTGTCTTGGTAATCTTCATCATCAAGTTCACAAATCTCACTCCCTACTTTCTTGATATGCCCATATTTTTCTCTGTAGGTCTCGAGTTCAGACTCTAAAGCCTTTATGTCTTCGTCTCTCTTTAAAAGCATGTCTCTCATGACTTGCAGAGCTTCTTCATCATACTCTGCCTGCTCTTCCATCATTCTCTGATACTGTAAAGCCTCCATTTGGACAGCTGCCTTCTCTGCTTGTAGCCGGGTAATCATGGCCATTGCATTGTTTGCTGCTACATTAGAACAACTCCTTTCTTCGTCCAATTCCATGTACAACTCCATCAGGGACTTGTGGTCCAGACGAACTTGTCTCTTCAAACGATTCAAAATGTCACCATCTACCTCATTCAGAGCACTTGCATCATTAGGATCCACAATAATGTCTCCTTTGTCAACTGATAGTTTTCTGATACCCCTGTTCAGCCATCTAGGACTCACTTGAGCTGAATCTAATGGGGTTCCAAAAACTTTATTTCCTCTTGTAAAAGTAGGGGTTCTATTAGCATCTTCATTTATGTCCTTGGAATCTGGCAACAATGATGCCGTTGTGGCTTTGACATCCTCTCGACCTGATATAGGATACATACAACCATTTAGCATCAACCTACATGCAATTTATATATCATCACAAACTCATCCTTTACATGAAAACAAAGTTTAGAAAAGGCCTCGTATAAAAGTCAGACGCACAATAAGCACAAGCTTCTTCTGCTATTTCCTAACAAAAGTTCATATGCTAGCTCAAATCCCTGATGTTCAGAACAAACTGTTGACCGCAGCATGAATAACAATCGAACAAGAACATGAACCTTATGTACTCTGTCTTTCCTGCTACAAATGCATTTCTATTATCTAAGATTGGAATCAAGAGGAATAAATTTATTCTGATTCTTCACCAATATAAAATTTCATTCATTTGAATATATGACTGAGAGAGTGCAATTTTTTGCAGCAGTTTGCTCCATACAGGAAAGTAACACAGCAGCAATACTACTCACCTTGATTATCTACATTTGAAGCATCATCCTCCGGAACCTCTGAATTGGTGTCTGACATTAGCTTAAGCTCTGAGTACCTAATACGTGGCAATTCTATGTTGCGTCCTTCCTCATTTCTGCTTGCCAACCACGATGCTCGAGGAGATGGGGCTGGAGAATTCATCGATAAACTCCTTACATATTTTGAGGATGATCTCAATTTCAGAGGCTCTCCACAACAAGAACACCTAGGAATGCCACTCTTCTCATCAGATAGCTCTGTATCATCCTTCTTTAGTGGCTTTATGAGCGATTTCCGGTCGTCCTCCACAAAGCAATCAATATCCTTGTGCAAAATCCCAACAAGGGACTTGTATTTATCACAATCAGAATCTTTCTCTGTGGCAAAGGAGAGAAGGCATCCCTGGCACATGCTACGAATATCGGTCAACTTCTTATGCATGTGGCAATAGGCGAGGGACGAAATGTCCTTCTTGTGAACCTCACATATGGAATCATTATAGTAAAAACTGGAGTTCCTTTGGACAAGGACATGATCAATCCTTGTGCAGAGCAAGCATGGAATTCTCAGTTCAAAGAACTTGGCGAATTCGTTGGAAACGAAAGCGAGTAACCCGTCAATGAAAAGCAGGATTATCATCACCCATTCAAGGATGGCATAAATCAAGAAATGTGGAAACTTTCCGAGCTTTTGCTCAACAAGGCTCTTAAATGATCCCACCGGCATATCGACACATGCCTAACAATAAAAAACCCCAAAAAACAAGAATGATACCACAAATTATGTACAGAAATGCAGGGAATCAAAATGTTTGAAATGGAGTGGGATAGATCATGACATGCTGAGAACAAGGCAAACCCCAGATCATGACCTCTCTATCTGCGTTGCTATGGCTGTGTGTCTCTCTCTCTGTATGGCTGTGTCTGTACGATGAAGAACAACAAACAAGAATGTGTGTTTCAGAGGTTGCCTAAATTTGGATGTGTCCTTCGTTTGGGCTATATGTGGTAAAGGGTCACAAATTTTGTTTTCAAATTAAGAAGATTGTCAGGCGGACCATTTACCTGAATTAACGGTCTACCATTAACAACCAATGAAAGGCAAAAGTAAGAAACTGTGACGTTTAGCAGGTCATAGCTTTTTCATTGTGTTTGAAATGAAAAAAAAAAAAAGTAGAATCTTTGACAATTTTGCTGTGGTGGTTATTTAGTTACACGAGTATTTTGACTTGATCTGATTTGTTATTCAAAAGCAAAAGAAAGACATTTGCAAACAATTGAGATTTAAAAAATTCTCATAGTAAATGAGTAGATTTTTTTTAAAAATATATATATAAATTAAATTTATACGTGGTTTCAAGTTTAAGTGACTACTTCCATACCACTAACTAAGCAATTAAAAAAAAACTCATTGTAATTAAAGGAACAAGTGTTCATTTATGACAACATTTACAAGATTAAAATCAAATACTCTTGTCTGCAAAGAACCTAACTGTTTGTTTTGGTATACAGTAAGTCCTTAGGTTTTTTGCACAAGATAAAAGTCTTTCTGATTGACAGTTTTGCTTATCATGGATAATGAAGACCTTGTCAGCCAAGATCAAGCAGAGAGTTTATGATCATTTCTGGACTAGCATGCACAAGAAATAGAATTTTGAGGGAAAATTAGCTACCACCCACTTGGTACAATTCAAATGAATTTATTAATTGTTAAATGATATTGTTGACATCATTTTTGTAATAAAATATTGACACTGTTTTTAATAATTTAGTGATCTACAATCCCACTTGGGTATTGGTATCTCACGAGGCAAAAGATCATATGGTAGAGAATATACTGCACACTGGAAATGGCATAAATCCCGCGGTCATTTTTCTGGCAAGATTCAGTGCAAAAACAATATGGGCAGTCTATCTTCTGCAAGGAATGGAGCACATTTAGTTACTCTTAACAAAGAAGTTTCAAACTTATTGCCACAAATTGAATCGTTGTTGGTTGCAGATACAAACCCTCAAGGGGAGAAGGTTGGAAGACCAGACTCCCTGTACTGAGCTGTTTATTGGGCCAAAAACAGTTCAGAAACAAAGAGCAGCGACGAACTTAGATAGCCTAGTGTAGGCTCAGGTCGTTTCAAGTTAACAAATATTTCAAAGTAAAATTAGTTGGTCCCTGTATATTGCACGGTTTTGACACACGCTTGCAAATGAAAGCAATCTTGCAGGTACGATCTCTTTCTCAATAACATATTAATGCTTTCAAAAAGTACACGCATGTGTATCAAGTAGTATAAACACCCAAGACGGGCAAGGTAGGGAAGCTACTTTTGCAGATGGTTAGCCGCGAAAGAAGCTATACTGGTGACTCCCCAACTGTTGGACATTTGGATCTACTAATTAGTAGAGAGTACATTTGCAGACATGTAAGGAGAAATACAGCCTTGTACCTGAGAAGAAAAAGAAAAAAAAAAAGGCAACAGTTCAAATTCAAATAGAGTTTAGACAAATAGCTGAAGATAATTAAGAGCATTCAATTTGTGGAAGGGCTTCAGAGGTTGCGGATAAGAGAGAACCAAAATATGTGGCACAACAATGGTCATAAATTCATTCTTCTCCAGTTTCAAACCAATAGATAAGTAATTTTGAAGTCAAGAAAATAAGTGAGAATCCTAGATAATAATGAACTTAGGAGAGTATTGTAATCAATTCCATGATGCAATTTCAAAACAATCATACAAAAGTAATGGCCCAATGCGAGAAAAGTCACCATAGTCAACAAAAATTAAGTGACGCTAACAAGCTTCAGAAAAAACAGAAAACAAAAACAAAAGTTATCTACAGCTGCAATTCACTAGTTGAACACATGCTGGAAATGAAGGTTCATATGATGTTTACACTAGAGTACAATGGTTTGCAGTCCATGATTCAAGTGAACCTAGGGTTGTAAACAAGTCGAGCTAGGCTCGAGCTCGAGCAAAGATGTCGAGCTCAAGCTCGAGAAATGTTTTAATTTTAATTTATTCTTTTTTTCAGAGATTAGAAATTTTTTGAAAGATGAGAAGATTGTTAAATGATGGTGAATCCTATGGTGGAGAAAGTAGTAAATTACTCTTATCTATGTTTAGAGAACGAAAGGAGTAAAAATAAAACAGAAAAAGAAGAGAGGAAATTGCAACAAAATATAGGGGTGAAGAAGGATGAACATAAACAAGAAGGAAGGACTAACTTGCTCTTAAGTGATAAAAGAAATGTAATTACAAGGAAAGAAAAAAAGAGATAGAACAAATGGATAGATAAAGACAACAGCAACTACTGAGAGGCAGAAGAAAGCACAGCCGCGGGATGCATAAGGAAGACAAGGAAAATTTCCTCCTACTTTCATTAATGATAATTTTATTTTCCCACTCAAAGTTGTTGGGCCCTAATTAGTTAAAAATGAAATAAAAAATATTCAATGTAATACATTAGAGCATATTACAATTTTTGGTTAAATGAATAACATACATATTGTATATGTATAAGTAAAATGAGAATGTAAATGAATCATTCGGAAAGTATGGCTTATTTTTACATTGTTTTCATATATGTCGTGTTTGTACTTATTTTTGTACTGTTTATATATGTATCATATTTATATTCAATCAATACTTATAAAAAACTTTAATATAATTTCAGATTTTATATATAAGTTAGTACATACATGTATTACACGGATATAATATGAGTTTTTAGTTTTTTACTGATATAGGTTGGCCAAAACACATATACAACTTATATACAACTTACCAATAGACTATAGTATAATGTAGTTAAAACATTAGCTAAATTTTAATATGAGTATAACATCTCTATGTTGTAATAGCTTTCATAAATTTTTATTCTACTTTTGGACATCTAATTTTAATAATCACGAAAATATTACACATGTAATTTAAAAAATAAGATATAAAAAGTAAATTGTGAGCAAAATTGATCATATTAACTAGGAAAACCAATTCTATTGATACTTTAGCATTTTCCAAATACATATCACTTGAAATACAATTTTTATACAATCAAAACTTTAATATCTAAAATTAGAACACTATCAATTTCATATATGTTATACATTTATTTATCACAATCACTCACACACGCATGTATGTATATATAATATTTATATAAACACACACATGCATGTGTATGTGTATAATTTGGTTAACTCGTTAGCTTAATTTATGGACAGTACCGAACTAAATAGATATTTACAAAACACTAGACTGCATCTATGTGTATCTTGGTAAAAATACATATTTAATAAATAGAAAATGTGAAATAAATATGAAAACTTTTCATTATTTTTTAGAATACATGATTTTCACAAATTAGTTTGCCAAAAGAAATTTTTAATTTTGGAGTGAATATAAAAGGCTGTTAATACTAGTATATTGAATTAACAAGGTAATTTATATAAGCAAAAAAAAAATGAATATGAAATACATAAGATAAGACAAATAATACATATATATCTTATATTCAACAATTATTTATGAAATATAAGAGGGGGTTTATAAACATGCATTAATTGGACATATTTGTAGAAACATATAGGAATATTACATAATCTCAACGGAAATATACATAATTTTATGGCTATATTATTACTATTATTTAATTATATGAAACTCAAAAAAGCGAATTATAATATGTTGCTTATGACTTTCAATGCATTTTCACATAATATTAAATGTTTATACATTTATATAAAAAAGTATTTCAAAAATAATAAAAAAGCTCGTGAGAAAACCTCTATGTGAACTCGAGCTCGGCTCGCAAATAAACTCGAGCAAGCTCGAGTAGAGTTTGAGCAAAAAGTTCCAGTAGCTTGCAGCAACATTTAAGGTTGACCGCAAAGTTCCATAACCTTAAATCTTTTTAATGTAATTTCTTTAAGATTAAAGACTAGCATAATAAGTTAAAGAAAAAAAATGACAATATTATGAAAAGAGAGAGAGAGAGAAGAAGAAGAAGACGAATTCCACGAAATGAGATTTTTCTGGCAAGACGTGTACCTGTAGTAAAGAAGTAGGAATTTGAATAAACCCCTGAAGTAACAGATCAACATCATCTAGACTCTGCTGTGGAACAGGGGTTATAACATGGAGCACCCCTCTGAAAGTGTCAATGCCTCTCACTATCCCTGGTTCATTAAAGAGAGAAATTTGAGCTTTCACAAGAATTAAAACAAAACAATACCAAGGTATTGAAGAAGGAACATATCAGCAGCAGCAAACTGCATACCAGTCAACTTTAGCAGAATGAGCTTCTGAGAGAAGGACGAGTAAGGGTCATATGTTTATGAATTTTAGAATCAGCAAATTAAAAAACAAAAAAAACTTTTGATTACTAAACTTAGCACTTAATAAGCTATGTCCAGTAGTGACTACGCCGATCAATAGTCACTGGCATCCAAGATTTTTAGTTATACTTCAAAGAAAATTCAAACCACACAGCTTTCCCTGTTGGTTATCATCTGCGATCTACCAAATTGAGCTATACAGTGAAGAAAGTAAAGTATCCTGTAAAGGTTAAGAAACTTGAGTGATAGAGAAAGGTTCGGTTAACTAACCCAAGCCAACACATTGAGGCCATTGCTCCGAAACTGAACTGACCGCCAGACCAACAATAGTTGCATTCAAACTGTAGAAAGTTTCAGTCACTGGGACCTAGCAGGAAGACAATGCATTATAAGAAATATTCATTTTGGATATGGATTTGTAGCTAATTAATCCAATATAATATAAACTTAAGCAGCAACAACCTAATTATTCCTCTAGAGAGAACGAAACAAGTGGCTGCAAATATAAACTCTTGTAATCCTAAACTAGAAAGATACTCATGTACCAATATTTATTGCAAATAATGGGAATATCTGAGTAGCTGAGTCTACCTGGCAATGAAGGTGTTTAATTTTGATACTTGATATGGAAATTTCATAAGGAGTGTGAGCAGCTAATGCACGAGCAAGTTCCTTAATTGTGGAGATAGTCATATCACTCGGAAAGCATTGCCTAAAGTATGCCATTACACGCAGATCTCGTAGAAGGCGTGCATCCTTTTGTACCAGCACCCTAAAAAAAGAGAGTTGTTAGGAAATACAAGCGAACTGACACCTTTTAAATAGATAGTGACCATCTAATAAAATTCATGGCGACTTTGAGACTGACAGCTTATCGTGGTAACAAGAGAGAAGGAATGCTGTTTTTCAATGAAGCAGAGTAGTTATGAATTTTCCCCCGAGTAGGAGGAAGTCTCACATAGTAAAAGAATTTTGATACGTTAACCAAGTCTTCAACGATTTATAAAAAAAGGAAACTACATATGCACTTTGAAGTTCAAAAGGAGTAATACAGCCCCTTACATGAAAACTCCAAAGTCACACAATAGAGTTGAAACCTTAGAAAATTATGCAAGATAATAGTCATTACAAAAACCACATCTTTAACACAAAATTGAAGATAACATAAAACATACGATCTCTTCAAATGGTCCTGAAGAGCAGCATTGATCTCAATGACGGTCGCAGCATCAGCATTCCCCTCATTTAACCAAAATGCCCCAGCAGGTAAGTTCTTGTTCTCAGCAGATATTCGAATCTTAACCACATGGGTAGGAGACATATATTTTAGCATGTCCACAAGTATTTCGTAACCAATACCTGGCATACAAAATAGATAATACAGCATGCCATTGCCATACACTAGAAGAAGCAGATTTTACGGTACATGAAAAATAATATGTGAACTTTAAATTTATGGCAGGTTATAAAAGAATAAAGAGAAGGAACAACAATGAACAAACCTTTTACCCAGCCTGGGGTATTTATGACAAGTGGCAACCCAGCACTACCCTGGGTTTCTTTGGTGTTATTCATGCAGTATTCTTTCAGATAGTGGTCATACAGGGCCGATATATAAGTCAAGTAGGTAGTTGGGTCCCTTTTTGAGGAGATGTCACCAAAGAAAAAGCATCTGAAATGATATTCAAAAGTAAATAGTTCATTAGAGTTTCATTCCATAGATTTGACAGAAATTTAGCTTAAATGGCTAAAAATAAGCAATATCAATAAGAACCCAATCTTCAATACATGTGTACTGTATGATATGATTTTGTGAAATTCAAGCAGCCAAAGACCAAACTAATAAAAATTTACAATAAATCGAAAAATGTTGTAAAAAGATCACAGTACACATAGCCAAGCCTGTAAATCAGGCCACGAGAGTCGACTCGGAAGTTCGACTCAAAATAAATTTATGAATTTTGCGCCCCCCCCCCCCCCCCCCGGACCGAAGCCAAAAACTCAATTGATGAAATTTTATGAGCTCCTAGCCAAGTTGTACAGGCCCAAACAAAATTGTCTTTTTTTATTTTTATGCTTTGTAAGTTCTTATGCGTTTTGAAAAAGATTAATCAAATTTGAATGTATTAGCCATACCACTGTGGGGTAGGTCATGAATTTATGAAATATGATTCATTGGCAGTTTATAGATAGAAGCAACACACATTTTATTTATTTTTTAACTATAGGTATAAATTCTTTTAAAAAAATTTGAAAAACATAAGAAATAGCAAATTAAAAGAATTAAAATTCAAGTATCTATCATAACTCTATGTGCTTCTTCTTGTGCCGAAATACCACAAGTAATATGTTATTTTCATAAAAGCAAATAGAATAGTAATCAAGCATCTGAGGAAAAGCACTCCATCAAGTAATCAACAATAAATAATTAATACCCCACAGCAAGGGAATAGTACACATCTCACATGCTAATTTTATCAGGCTAAATTCCAATGCAACAATAATCTCTTCCATCTTATACTTTTGTAATCATTCCTGTTTGACACGCCACACAATATAACCAAAATGAATTAGAAATTTCATACCTCTCAGGAGTTTTCAAGCATGGAATCGTCAAATCTAAATATCAAACAGAAAAGTATAATGAGAACAACGTTATTCCAGGCAACAAAATAACCACTCAACCCAAGAATAACAGACAACCACCTTATTCAAATGGTCAAAACAGTGAAAATAATGTACCTGGAGTTATTTTGTCAATAACAGTAAGTGATAGGAGACCGGGAGGAGTAAACTCCGTCTGCCCAACATCAGTATCAAGGTAAGCCACTTTTTTGAGCCTGAAATCAAGATCTCATAGTTTGAACTTGTGTTCCTGGTTAATGAAAAATTGTGGCTCCACTATAGAAATATGTACACATGCACAAGTCTTAACTCCACACTCTCACCTCATCATTTTATCAACCTGGAATTCTTATTTCATGTGAAAATGAGTGAACTCTCCAATATTCCAGGTTAAACACACTCGCAAAAGCACACAGAGAGCACATGTTTCACATATGAATACTAGTTTGCCTGCATTCCATCTATAGATGTGCATGTAAACTAACATGCATCTATGTTTTCTTGTATATATGTATCTGTAGGTCTAATAAATTCTCACCCAACCGTTTGATCACACTACACTTGCAATCACTATATTTGATCGAACAATTAAGTATACACATACCGAATACAAGTTCCAATTTTGGAAATGACCACACACTGACATGTATGTGAGGCATCTAGCTATGTCTTTGCAAGTAAATTTCCAAAGATATACAATTTCTTCTACTCACCCAAACTTCACACCCCACTAATTTTCCCATCATATTACATCAGCTATCCCCAAGCCCACAAAGAATTAAACATATACTACAACATTTTCTCAAAACCCAGGTCGAGAAATTCCAAGTTCACCACAAAAAATTATAAAAAAAAAAGGAAGACAAGAAATTAACAACATGAAGGAGATAAGGTCCCATATAATACCTCTGGAGAAGAACATTGAGGAGGTGGCGGGAGAAAGTAGTTTTGCCGCTATTCTTGGGCCCGCAGACAAAAGCAATTGGAAAAGCAACGGAACCATAGGCTATGGCCTCGGCTGCATTAGACCATTCCTCAGGTATAAAAATTTTTGGTGATGGGCTCTCAGTTTCTGAAGCTGCCGCCATATTTCAGAAGTACAGTTGATTTCTCCCTCCCTCCCTCTATCTCTCTATCTCTCTCTTCTTTCTTTATAATATTATGCGGCGCCGGGAGTGTTTCGAGGTGGGGGTTCTGGGGTTGGACGGCGGAATCTGGGCATGCCGGCGGCGTGTGTCCTGTGATCTTTTTCGTGTGTCAAACCTTTTAATTTGTTCTAATTTCTTATACATTCTTTAAAATATTTTACTATAAAATACCTATCTTATAAACGTTTAACGAAAAATAATAATGAGATCCTTATTTATATTGAAACTTTAATAATTAATTATATAAATTACAAATTTATAATTATTAAAATATTTTATGAATTATATAAAATTATTTCATTCAGATAATTCAAAATATTATTTACAAAATAATATTAAATTTATAAAAAAATTCAAAATATATTATAAAATAATAAATTTAGCCAAACGCCTCGAAAAATAGCACTAAAAGCTAGGTGATGAAAAAAATATTATTTGTTGTTTAATGGGTGTATGTTTATTATAATGATAAAAAATGTTATCAATCAAAAATTATAATATAATACAATTCCTGCAAAAAAAAAGGGGGTCAAATATTTGACTCTAGTATTTATCTCTTAACTTGTTAATATAATATTTATTTCTAATTAAATTTAATATTTAATATTTAAATAAAATTATTTTTAATAAAATAAATTTATATAATTTCTAATATATTTTAATTATTTATATCCAATGCTTAATTGCAAAGTTCATCTCAAAATTATAAGAAATAACAAAATCAATCCCGTAAAAATAAGAAGTGATAATTTATGAACAAAATTGTACATTGAGTACTAAGTTGACCAAAAATTATAATCTTCGTCGTAACTCCTTCAATTTGAGGATTTTTAATTTTGCAGCAAATTTTAACTTCACATGCAAAGCCTACATGGGCAAACATTAAAGCTTAGTTGGAAAAAAAAATATCATTTAGATCTATATGTTATTTGTGGTGTACATATAATTAATATAAATTTATTATTATAAAATAAAATATTTAATTTTTATTTATATATTATTTGATATAAATTAATTATTATAAAATAAAATATTTAATTTTCATCGAAACATTAAAATTTATGTATAACAGGATTAGTATAGATATTATCACAAAATATCACGACTATAAAATGTTTGAAAAAAACGCCAAAGTTTTAAATTCTCTCAAGCCACTGAGACCCACTCTGTCTCTCTAGAGACGTTCCAATTTTCTCTAACTTAGGGTTTTCTTGTGTTTTAACCATTAAGAAGAAAGAAGAGAGGGAGGGATGTGGGAGTGACGATTGGGTACGGGGATGGCTACACTCAGCGGATGTTGGGCTTTGTGGCTGCACTTGGAGTTGCCATGATTGGTGAAAAAAAACAGAGAAAAGACGGCGATGGTGATTGCTTGCTACGGCGGTGGGTGCGTGGTGGCTGCACTTGGTGGTACCATGGAATACTAGGTTGGTGGATGTGGGGGTTAGGTTCGTCGGCGTATGGTAATTATATAGTGGTGACCAATGGTGGTGATTGATTTGGGGATGGCTCGATGATATTATTTTTTGGATGCGGCCTGAGCATTTGGTGGGTGGTGGAGAGACGGTGGCTGGAGCGGTGGTGGACGGCGTTGTGCGGTGGGTTGGGGTGGTGGTGGACGGCGGCTTGCGATGTGGTGGTGGTGGTGGTGGTGGACGTCTGCGTGCTGTGGGTTGAGGAAGAAGAGATGGAAAATAAGAAAAAAAAATAAAATAAAGGAAAAGGAAAAATGAAATTAAAAGATTTTTTTTATTATTATGACTTTTCAAAATAATTTAATTGATTATATTCTAAATTAGTTCATACTAATTTTTTATTGATTAATTATATTCTAAAAAAATTATGTCAAATTTTTATTTAATTAGCTAGCTAACTAAAAATTAATTCACACAGTCGGATTATATTAATTGAATTTATTCATTAAGTGCCAAAAATTACGAAAAATTAATTAATTTTTTAAAAAAATATATTTTCTATTATTTTTAATTTATTTTGTAAAATAATTAATGTTGAATTTTACTCCTAATTGATGATTAATTAGTTAATTCATTAAAAATTAATTTATAACTAAATTATATAAATAAATTTTTCATTAAATGTCAAAAAATTAAGGAAATTAATTAAGAATTAATAAGATGGTTTATATTATATTTAGTTTACTTTGTAAAATAATTAAAATTGAACATTTACTCCCTAATTGATGATTAATTAATGTGCAAACAATTAAAATGAGTTAAATAAAAATTAAAAAAAATATTTTGTTTTGTTTTTAATTTATTTTGTAAAATAACTAATGTTGAATTTTACTCCTAATTGATGATTAATTATTTTATAGAATTATAAATGTTAAAATTTTAATTGTTTATGATTAATTAGTTAATTAATTGAAAAATAATTTTATAATCAAATTATATTAATTTAAGTTATTCATAAAGTGTTAAAAATTAAAATAAATAAATTAATAATTAAAAATATATATTATTTGTATTATTTTTAATATATATTGTAAAATATATTATTTTAAATATACATATCCACATGGCTTTTTCTTTTCCAAAACAGCATTATTAAAAGTCCTTGTAACATACTCTCTCTCCATATCAGCAATTTTCGAAAAATTAAAGATTCCCAAATTGAAAGCCACGTACTAGTCACACGCGCAATTCCACCGAAATTATAATTTTTGATCAAATTTATCTTAGTGTAGGAAAAAAATTTAATTTTTGTTCCTAAATTGCCACCCTCAATTTTTATAACATTGGTTTTCCCACCCTCTATAATTAAGGGACGAATTTTGTAAGCCTACATTTAATTTTAGATTCTTTATTAAATATAACAAATATTTTAAATTACATATATTTTTTAAGTAATTAATAATTTAAGTAATTTAAATTTAAAAAACTATAGTATAAATGAGTATAATAATGCATACAAATGAATTTTGATTAATTGAAAAGAAATAGAGTATTAACTATTTAATTTAAATGAATTTTAAATTCTTTTGGATGAAGATTAATAGGTACATTTTTGTGTACTTAATATCTATTACAAAAAAAAAAAAGGTATATGTTCAATATTTTTATTAAGCATGGATACAATATATGAGAGAATTAAAATATTGAATTTGTTACTCGATAAATTAATTTAAAATAATAATATTTAATTTAGACTACAATTGATATGAGGAGGAAATAGTTCGTTTATATGAAACAAACTACACTATAAAATAGCCATGGCATTCTATTGCTTATGTTGATGAGCTTCTCTCACTCAAACAATGTTTTACATAAATTTTAGCATCAATTTCTTGTAAAATTTTAAGTTTAAATCTAAACGCAGTCGAAATATATAATTAAATTTGGAAAACATATAAATTCTCCATGTTTTTATGATTATATGGTTATTTTGATTACGTTTCGAGTAATTTGAAATAAATTAGACTTCAATATATACAAATTTGATATGTTATTCTTCCCCACGATCAAAATATTTATATCCAAATAAATTTGGCATATGAATGAACGTAAAATGTAAATCATATTCATTTTACGTTTTTTTGTTTGAGTATTCTGATTTTTTTTTCTTTTAAAATGATGAATTTCCAAATAAAAAATATATACTTATAAATAACTAAATATATACTTATAAATAACTAATTAGTGGGGGTATATAATTAAAAATCATATAAGTTTTGGTTTAAAATGGATTGTATATGATGTTGAACAACTCATTAATGATGTTCAATCATTATTTTCATTTTTATTCCATTATTTTTAGATCATGGATCGTTTGATCTTTTGATTATTTGATCGTTTAATTAATTACTAATTCATAAAAATCTAATTGGATTAGAGTGCAATCACATTAGTAAGTGTTTTGGCTATGCTCATTTGAAATATCTTATAAAAGTCTACATCTTTTAACATATTTTTAAAGTTTAAAATATCTATAAATGTCTAAACAAAATTATATTATAAAACTTATAACATATTAATAATTACAAATTTGCATTTTCATTGTCATTTTGAGATAGTTTATTTTGAGATAATTTATTAAGATTTTAAAAATAAATTTGGATATTTTTTTAAATATATATGTAAATATTTATTACTATATATAAATTGAGTTATAGGAGGCTCGATGAAATGTCAAAAGAATAGATATATAAACTAGTTAAGTATATATATATACACACACACACACACACTATTCAAGTATATAACTGCCATTTTTATGCAATATGAAAATTACAACAAAAATAATGTATTTTTCTTATAAATATATAAAAGGAAACCACAATTAATTTAAATTTATCTTTTTAACTAATTTGCAATGATTATTGATTTCATATATATATATATATTACTATTACTCTTAGGTTCGTAAAGATTGCAATTATGATATTGTTATTTTTTAAAAAAAATAGTCCAAAAATGATATAATATCTTATTTCTATTGATTATATGTGAAATTTACGAAGGAAAAACACAAGCAAATTCAACTCCTAAGTTTTGTCACACTACCTTAATTGAAGGGTTTGGCTATCTAGGACCAAAGTCTAAGTCTTGTATATTTATTTATTTATTAATTCAATTCATTACATAATTTTCCATATTTTTTCTACTATTTTTGTTATTTCTCATGTAAAATCGGGCAAAGCCAAAGTACAATCATAATAATCCAAAATTTATAATATTCATAAAAGTCTCATTTCTTAAAATTATTTTCTTATAAATTATACTCTCACTTAAATAATAATAAGACCACACTTACTATCAACAATTTATTCAAAGACAACAATTTTTATTTACTATATCCCATTAAATAAATATAAGATATATGATTAGCGATGAGTATAGGAAGTGTTCAAATTCGAACTCGTTTTTTTATTTTTTATTTTTTAAATTTAATCCAATCCATTTATCCTATTATTATTTTTACATATATTTATATGAGCTTTTTTAGAAAAAAAGATTTTTTTCAAAAAAAATTAATTGTACTATTTTTTAAAAATAATTTTTTTAATATTTTATAAATTCTAAAAAGGATCAAATGAATTTACTGGCCAAATTTAGGTTAGGATCAAATCTAAATTCTTAAAAATTTTAGTGAATTGATTGTTGAACCTAAACAAATTCGACTTATATTTATATCGGATTGATTGTCATCTAAAAGTATAATAATATGGTATTCAAAAAGCTCCAAGAGCCAAGACTCTAGAAAATACCAAAATTCAATAATCCATCCAATTAAAAGCAGCCTACCCCCACCCCCATCCCCCCCACCCCCCGAAGAGAAAAAAGAAATTTTGAAAACTACACTACAATTTTCCCCCAAGACAGACAATTACACACGCATTCACAGCACTATAAAACAATTCATATATATATATATATAAATATTACTGCTTCTTTGCGATTACGCCAGTCACAGACATATATATAGATACGCATCTATACAGAAATAGACGTACAGATAGACATACAAATTTTAAAGAACTTGACTACATACAATCAGTCATAATTCAAATACACACAGTTTGCAGTCTCTCTATATCTCTTTCTGCCAATCAATCGGTTCGAGGAGAATTGCGAGAAAAAGGATGGAGCTGCAGAACACTGTGAAAGAAGCCCTAAACGCGCTGTACCATCACCCGGACGACGCCGTACGGATGCAAGCCGATCGCTGGCTTCAGGATTTCCAGCGCACGATTGACGCTTGGCAGGTGATTCTCGCAGTTCCAATCCAAGATTGCCGGTTTTTGAATTGTTTTCTGGATTTTAGTGTTTTTTTTTTTTTTTTGTTACTTGTAATGAGGGTTTGAAGTGTTGAGTGAGAGATGATTTAGTTTGTGTTTTGAGTTGGATGTGAATGGGGTGCAAGATTTCTCTTTTAAATTTCTGTAGGAATCGGATTGGGATTCAGTTGCATTTTATGGGGTTTCATTAGAAAGGTGAGATTTTGAATTGGCTCGGCTTCCTTTTTTTTTTTTTTGAAATTTTAAGGGGTAAAGGAATGACAGCTTTTGGGATTATAGAATATGATGAGTGGTTGTAGTTTGTGACTAGTTAGTATTAGTTACTTCAGGATGGAGCTTCACTTTTTCAGCATGAATGGCGTTGGGATGTACATTTAATAGAGAAAGTTGCTGATGGCTCCTATACACACGTGGTTCTGTGTGATAGTGAACGTATGACATATGGGTTTGGTCCACTTAATTTGTAGTGGGTATGATTTTGGCATGGTGTTGAATGTGTATCACATGCAATGCGTACTGTTTTTGATGGTCCTTAAGTGAATGTGCGATAAGTGTTAAGAATGTGCTTCTGTCAAGTGCGTGCTGGTTTTCTGTCGTCTTTCCAGTGTATCAAATGAAATGTCGAATTTGAAGAAAAGGGTGGGAAGAAATACCTGCTTTTGCCACTTTTACCATTTGGCAATAGGGGTTTCAAAATCTGGGATTGTTTGGTAAGCTAAGAGTTACCAGATTAGAAATTCTTATAGCTTAATGGAGCTGCATTTCTAAAGCTTCAGTTTTCGTGGAGTTCTTTAAAGATTCCTTTTTCAGAAACTCAGCACAGGCCTTGACCTAGTCTTCCAGTTCTAGTGTTTTGATCTTATCAATGTTGTGCATTCGGTTACAGATAATGCAGCATGTTATGAACATTTTGACTTCTCGTGAGTTGTCTTGAGATATCATTACACCTTCACTTTTCGGGCTTATGTTATGAAGTCAAAAAATGATAGTTCTCTTTGACCAGTTTATTTGTGGGAGAGAGTAGCATGTAATGCAAATTACGTATGTAAACTATATATATATATATATATGTTTCAATGCTGGTGATTTGTTTCCCAACTCATTTGAGAAACTTGTTTTATGGTGTTATTTGACCATTGCTTTCTTTGGCTGAAGCCAGTGCAGTTAATCAAATTCTGCTTGATACTATTGTGGCTCCTATCATCTTTCAAGTAACATTTGTTATCGTTGAAGTGAAATTTATTAGGTGGCAAGGCTTCAGCTTGTATAGATTGCTGACAGTATAAAAAGTGTTGTTAAATATTGTAAAAGAATCTTTCAAGCATTAGAGCAAAAAGGCGGAATAGCAGTGTCAAAGCAAACACTGATGAGCTGATTGAGAGAAACATCTTTGGCGTCCCTATTTCCTTCAGAGAAAGCTATTTGACATAAAAATCTATGCTTGCAAAGTTTCAATCTGTTTCACCCTGTGCTGAAATATCATTAACCCTTGGAAACAAAGTATAGGGGGCTAAGTGAAAATTTGCTTGTGTCAGATAATATTGCTTTACCACCACGAGTATTATTCCTGGCCATATAACAATTTCCCTGCTTGCTAAAATAGCAAATTCCTGTTGATTTAAATTGTTTTGAAGAAACAATTGGCATGAGTCACTCACCAGCTAATACTGCTATACAGCTTGAGCTGTTATTTTTAGGCCATATAATAGTTTCCAGCTTGCTTCTTGATAAAGAAAATTCCTATTGATTTAAAAAGTTTTAAACAGAGAATTTGGGTGCAGCCTCTGTTACTGGAAAACCTATAGAAGTACGAATGAAAGGGGAAAAGAATATTGCACTGGCTGGATTGCTTTTTTATGTTTTGGGGCTCTTGTTCACGACTGAGTTGGCTCTCAGAAGTTCATACTTCAGGCTGATCAACTTATCTTTAGTTAACAGGCTGATCAAAGTATCTTTAGTTTTATCAAACTACTGAAAACTTATGTCTGATTTTGCAGAACTACGAAAACCATATCTAGCATAATGAGGAAATGAAGTCTGGAGTTCCTTTTGCTTAATTTTCTTATCCTTTTTGGCAAACTTTTGAAACTGTCCTATATAACGTGGAATCTCAGTTGTTATATCCACACAAAGAGAATTAATATAAAATTGAACAAAAAGGAGTGGTTCAAATGCTTATTTGCTACTTGGTTTTTATTGCTATAAGAACTTCATATTACCTTACAAGGGGAATAGAAAAAAAGGGTTTTTTTAAATCATTATAGTAACCGTCAATTTGTTGCTGGAATTGTTTTAATGGACTGAAGCTGTGGGATAAGTTGCTGCTTTAGCTTAATGGATGTGCAGTGGGTGCAATGGATTTATTTTTTTTAATGACCTTTTTCTCCTTTTTCCTCTCTTGATAATGCAGTTGAGGATGTCTCGTCCTCTACTTCTTTTAGTTGTTTCCTCATAATAATAAATCTATTTATTTATTTGAGAACTGCTTCGTGTTTATTTCTCAATCTGTCTTTTTTATTACTTGCTATATTTCTACCTAATTTTTCTGCAGAGTTTTATAAGTAAGAGCAAATTGGTAGAGCTAATGTTCATAGACAACAGGTGACTAAGAACCAAATTACTCTTAAATGGTAAATAACAAAAGCCCTTGGGACTAGAGTTTATTATTTGTTCAATTAAAGTATCTTGTTTTGATAATCATTGCAAAAATTAGCCTATGCTTTAAAATTAATGATGTTAAATTTAGTTATTTCAAGTACTTGGAAAGACAATTAAAAAGCTTTGCCAGTACAAAATGGTTTTAATACTATGGAGATTGAATTTTTTTTTGTAAACATTTTCTGAAGCCTTGGTGGTGATCATGATGTTTTATATACTTTCTATTGGATTTATGACTTTGCCCTGGCCTTTTCATGTATATGCTATTTGTAATTTTTAAATATGTAATATTTGCATTATTGTGCTAGATTAAGCTATTAAGTTTGACGTTATGTTAGGGAGTTTCTGTTTTTAATGCTTTGCTTGTCAGTCATCATACTGACTGACTGTGACCCTGATTGTCAAGTAAATTTTGATGAGATTGGTACTGGTAGGCTGCAATTACCTACTTCCTTTGGCTACAAAATTCATACATTTTGTTGGTTGCCAGGTTAATGTTGGTTTATGTTTGTGCAATCTTCCTTTACTAGCAAAATCAAGTAATGCCGCATTGCTTGTATTTCACTCCATAAGAATCAATTTTCTTTTTTTCTTTTCCCTGTGTCTGTTGGAACAACAGTCTCTATTACTACTTTCTTGATGAGTGGATGGACTAGTTAGGCTGTATACTGTATGTATATGGGCTTTCACCAGTTATCAATAAAAAGTACTTGAGGTATCACAATAGAAAGAGAAATACTATGATCCGCTTTCATTGTTACCTCTCGTCTATGTTAGTATTTGCTATGAGGGTGACTTAAGCCTTGAGAGGAACATTTCTCTCCACTGTTCTGTTTTCTGTTCCTCCCCTGTTACTTTAATACCGATCTGTTTCAGCAGTAATTGTTACTTCATTATACTTCATCGTCATGCTAATTATATGTTGATTGTGATTAGGTGGCAGATAATTTGCTTCATGATACTGCCAGCAATATAGAAACTTTGATATTCTGCTCTCAAACTCTCAGAAGCAAGGTGATTATTCTAATCTTTTCTTTCTTTTTCTTTTTCAATGATATGCCGAGATGAGTCTGTAATCAATTTTTTATGGTGTAAACAGGTGCAACGTGATTTTGAAGAATTACCTTCCGAAGCTTTTCGTCCGTTACGGGTTTCTTTAAATGTAAGGAAGTAACTTGTGGATTTCTGGGATATAACATCAATGCACAAATCTCCCATGTTAACTTTTCTCTGCTTAATTTAAAGTGCGTAGGTGGTCAATTCTTTGTGAAGTCACCCAGTCTTTAATTGTTATTATATGCATGATATAACATCAGTTCATTGATATACCTTGATAGAAAACCATTGAATTCGATAGTGGTTGTTTTATTTCTTATTGATGTTATGTGACATGTTGGTGATAGTTGACCTAAAAACCTTTTAAATAAGCTTTCCATCTGGAGGAAGAAATACTCCTTTGAGAGGCTGAAGTTGAATGAGTTCTCATTTGCATACGAACTACTTGTTCTTGCATTCTGTTACTGTACATTCCTCTAGCTTTGTTTCATTAGCTAGTCCTACATAGATTGTAAGTGGTTGTATGCAGGATATTTTTGAGAAAAAAGGTATGTTGTCTAAGTATATTGAGCATAGGAATCTCTGACCAAAAATGTGTTTGTGTTTGCGTTTGCTATTGAGAATTTTGGGATTCATGTATTAGTGTTTTTACTACGGATGTATGTGAAATATATTGCTCAAGAGATGACCATCGGTAGATTTGTTTATAGATAACATAGATTGTGCTTTTAGATAAAGATAATGCCATTTGGGCTTTGTTCTTGCACATGGAGCACTTCTTCTTTGCTTTTTTTTTTTTTTTTGTTCCTCTGCATGGGAAATTTTTCTAATTTAACATAATTCTGTTTACCCGTGTGTTTTTATTTTAGTAGTCTCCTGGAATGGATGCATTGTTGCATGAGAAAATGTCTGTGATAAATGCTTTATATCTCTTGCATTAAATTTGATATATTTATTCTTTATGCAGACCTTGCTGAAGTCATTTCACAAGGGACCTCCTAAAGTTAGAACTCAGGTAAAGCTAGAGTATTTGAATTGATATCTTTATGTCTTAATTCAAAGACGGCTAAATTTTGCAATATATAGATTAGCCTTGCAGTGGCTGCATTGGCTGTCCATGTACCAGCAGAAGACTGGGGAGATGGTGGTATTATAAATTGGTTAAGAGATGAGATGAATTCACATCCTGAATTTATACCAAGTTTTCTGGAACTTCTCAAAGTCTTGCCTGAGGTATATGGAAATCCAATTTTTGGGAAAGCATTTTTTTTTTTTGCACACTCTCTCTCTCTCTCACAGGCATGCATATATAAAAAATGCACACACCTATACACACCATCAGCACTATAGGAAAGGAGGCTTGATGGAACTTTTGGCATTGCCTTTAAAGCTGACATAAGAGTGGCATGATGCTGTAACTTTCATAATCCTGTTTCTGGAACTAAGTACCAATGCTCCAAATTTTTCTTGTTGAAAATTTCTTATACTCTAGCATGTTGCTTTTGAAAAAGAAAAACTTTTTAAGGTGTCCAGTTCGGTTTGGTGTCACAAGTCTCCCTTAAATTTGCTTGAATATGGCACTTATTCTTAGATTTGAGCTTGAATTAGATTTTATTGGTTCTGGTCTGAGCAAAGCTAAACAGCTTGGCTAGTTTTTAGGCTCTTTTCTAGATTTTATTTAAAGCATCGTGGTTCAGTCAGCCGAAAAAGGTTACAGGCTTCAAAATCTTTTTGATCTCGGCTCATTAGAATTCTCACACTGATCTTTGATGAACACCAAAGAACCCTGTCTGAGCCAATCCCAATCAGCTCAAGCTTATTTTAGCAGCCTACTATATAATTATTAAATTGTTTAACTGAAAATTTGTCTTGAAGTTTGTAGACATTGAGTTTGCCTATTTACTGGTGTCTTTGTGATGGATTTGTTTTGTGTGTAATTCTTGTGTAAGAAGCATGTATGTTTGTACGCATGGGCATGCTAATGTATCTATACATGTGTGAGATATCACTTCCAAGGACGGACAATTTTTCAAATTAATCCAAGTTTAGTCTTTCATTGATTTGTTGATTGTTATGATCATACATGTGTCGTTACTGCTGTACTTGCCTGGCTAAACAATTTCAGATTTTAGTCCAAGTTTAATTATTTCTTAATTGTGGTTTGTTGTGATTTATGTGTAGTTACCATTATTGCTTCTTCTGATTAGCTTTTTAATAGAATGGATAACAACAATTTTTCTTTGAAACCAGGAAGTGTTCAACTACAAAATAGCAGTTCGTCCTGATAGACGACGTAGTTTCGAAAACGAACTTGCTTCAGGAATGGAGATTGCTCTTAATGTTTTAACTGCTTGCTTGAATATTAATGAACTGACGGAGCAGGTATGTGCTGTTATTTGATGATCTGCTTATGAAAGTCCATACTTCATTCTTAATTAGGTTACTTGTAAATTTCTTAAAATTTTGAACTATGGAGATGGATTGGGTGCAAATGGTAGATAATGAATGTAGTAGAAATATCCTGTTCCTGTAAGTCGATGCTAGTAAAATGCACAAAGATAACCTCTCTTGATAAGTTCTCCCATTTGTCAATACATAAATTTACTGTATTGGAACCCTAGCTGAACTCCACTGTATCCCCACTAGATGCAGAGAAACATATTCAGTCATTTTCTTTACCTACCCAGTTCCCTCCACATTTGACTTATGATCCCTTGCATGTGCATTTGATGTTGAGCGCAATCCTGAGTTCTTTCTCAGAAGTTGATTTGCTGGATTTAGTTTTTTACTGTTTTCTTCTGGCATTTGCTTTTTATTGTTCTGCTAAAGAGATCATCGATTTTATTCTACTATTTTAGGTATTTGTTCATCATATTTGCAATTGTGTTGGTACTTGATGTTTCCTTGCTTGTGTGCATTTGAACTGCTTTTTTGTATCTTATGATTTCAAGTTGATCAGCTATTTCCAACATCTGCAATTGTACCGGTGTAATATTTTCTTCTTATTTTCTTGTCTTCAAAGGAATTGTTTCAATTACTCTCCATCTTACTATTTTTGCTGTTTATTTTAAGTCAACATGCTGGAAGTTTGTCCATGCTTTGACATAACATCCTAGTTTACCTTTCTAAGTTCTTACTAATCGGCAGGTTCTTGAGGCTTTTGCGTCTTGGCTACGGCTAAGGCATAGGTATCGTCTTCTTTCTATGGATCCTCTAGCAATTTTATCATTGAACTTCCATTCTGCTAAATGTGGACCAGCTTTCCCTTTTCTTGGGGCAAGCAGAAGTATGTTGTTGTAGTATATATGGAGTGTGACATATATGATATTATGTCTCTTGCATTTTCTGTTTTTGTTAAATTGAAAATATAGATAAATTATTTGTTTTTTTACTGCTTTATCATCTGGGGTCTTAGTTAGAATATCTCACTTCACAATGGATGAGTTAAGTAAGCTGGCTGTTTTTCCAGAATATGAAAGTCTTGGCTTTCTATGATGTCAGAGGAATGGTTTTTAGGATATCAACTATTTAGCATATGAAAGTCTTGGCTTCCTATGATGTCACAGGAATGATTTTTTGGACACCAACAATTTAGAATACTTCAATTGGCATTACTTACTGGAGAAGTTTGAATCCCATGAAATCAGAAAAACATCATATTTTGAGGTGCATGTAAAGAAAGAATGCAAGCTATGATCTACTAGGAAATCTCCAGAAAGCTCTTCCATTCATTTGAAAATGAAAGAATGAACTGACTACTCTAAAACAAAAGAAAAGAATACTCTTAATTCTCCGAATTGTATGACAATTCCCTCCAAAGCTCTGCTATTGTGTCACATAATACCATCTGGAGCCACATTCATTGTTTTCTTGGAATAGATCCCAATATGCCTCTACAGCTCTACTTTCTTCTGTTTCTGGAACATGATTTCTGTTGGGTGTGGTACATGCAAATTAGATCAGATGGACTTTTCCATGCATCCTTGTATCGTTAATGCGCCTCCTTTAATTTTATCACTTCCTCAATTCTTGTGAAGATGGTCTGTAAACTTATTTAAATATTGGTTTCAGGATTCCAGCTTCAGCCCTTGCTTCGCATCCATTAGTGCATACAGCTCTCTCAAGCTTGAACAGTGATATACTCTCTGAGGCATCTGTTAATGGTTTGTGAAGAGACATGCTAATCCTTTCTTTGTCTCACTTTATATTATATTGCCATTACATCTTTGTAGGTCTCTTCAGAAGCAATTTGTTATTGACGACTATCATGTTCTTTCTCATAGGATTTGATGAAAGTAGATAGAATACATTTTTTTCTTCTGTTTCCCCAAAGGCCTGTTGACTTGATTTCCTTTTTCCACTATACATGATAACTTTTTATCTCGTGCCAAGTCACAAGGAAATGATATTTTAATTTAAATATAGAAATAAGTGATAGATAATTTAATAATTCAAAGCTTAAAAATTAAGTGATGGATAATTACTACAAATAGAAAAGTTTATAGATATGAAAAAAGTTAGTTTGCTTATTGAATTTAACATGAACTACAAACTATGTTATCTTGGATTCTAGGCATGTCTTGGACACTTTTGAATAAAGATGAGTAACAATATTTTTTTGAATTTAACAAAAATAAAAATAGATATTATCTTAGGTGGTGAAATGGATTCAATTAGGCTATCCAAGTTTGCACACACATGACGCTTGGATCAATGTGTATGTTTATTATATATGGATTATGTGGTTTGCATCGGCTATAGAGAATGGAGAGGGCAAAGCAAAATGTCGTGATATGATTTTAAAGACATACGTGGTGGCCTTTGTCCTTCACAAGTTTACCGCCACATAAACTATTAGAAGTGCTTAGGCAGCAAAATGCAACACATTTCTTCTTCCATCTCGCTCTCTCTCTCTCTCTGTCTGTTTTTTCCTCACTAAACTTGTAAGCTGTTATATTTATTTGTTTTGGTTGCTGCTACTAGGTCCATATGGATTGAGAGGAATGCAGTAAATTTTCAGGATACTTACTTTCATTCCATGCGTTTTCTGCAGTTATTTCTGAATTGATACACTATACAGCAGTGAGAAACCCTGATGCAGTTGCGTCTCAGATGCCCTTAATTCAAGTAATTGTCCCTCGGATTATGAGTCTGAAAGCACAGCTTAGAGATCCTTCCAAGGTATTATTTTAGTAGGGTTCTAAAATTCTCTTCGTTCTGGCGCGATAAATGCTTATGGTAAATCTTTCTTTTTAAGCATGTTTTATGTTCTAATTTTTCAATTATCAAAGATGATTGCTGATATTTATGTGTTGGGAAGTCATTGTCTTCTGTTCTCAAACCATAAAAGATAAAGATGCTCGGAAGTTTATGCTGTGTTTTATAGTTGATGCTGTCATTCATATGCACAACTTGAAATCTTGTCAGTCTTACGCAGTTTATCGTATGTTTATTCTTATGTCCATTGCCATTTACGTCTTTAAACTATTCTTAACACAGTACTGCATATAGTATTTTGGGTTATAACCGCCACTCCTGCCAGAAGAAGGAAATGTTTGAAAATAATATCAGCTGAAAGGTTAACTCTCCATTCTTCTGGTTTGGGCCTCCATTTTGGAGTGGTCTGAGAAGTCTTTTAAATTTCTATTAGCAGAATGGAGGTCTTGGCATAATTGATTGCACTTTTCTAATTGGAATTGATAAGGGAAATGACTTTGCCTTCTGCAAATTAAGAAGATGGGCAGCAGTGAAGGACCATTGCTAGCAAATACAGGCTATTATCCCATGATTGGGAGACTAGACCAGTTTGCTCGACACATGGGGTGAGCCTTGGGGAAACATTTTCTGCAGCTAGTGGAATTCAATTAATTCATCAGCTACAAGCTTCTGAAAAGGCCTGAGAATTGAATTCTTTGTTGGCTACTGGTAGGGGTGTACCTTTTGAAAAACCACTTCCCTTCATTCTTTTGACGTACTGAATATAAAGAAACCTATACTGCCTGACAAATGAATAGATTGTCTCACCGTTAACTCTCTTGACAATGCTTTTGTAGTCAGGAGACTACTTTTTTTCTATTAAAATGCAGTTTAGAAGTATTGGTCTCCTTGAAAGTGCAACTGTTTATTTGATAGCAACCCATGATTCCAACCTTTGATAAATTTGCAAATGTGAGGGAAGGGATTATGTAGCTGATAAGTGTTGGAAGGAACTAAATCTGTCAGCATCATTTCTTGCATTGTGAGGCTCCAAAGGATTTGTGGGAGTATTCTATTTGTATTCCGGAGCATATGGGTGATATCTGAAACAGTCAACTCTTGGATTCCTCTTTGGCATGGTACTGGTATTCAAAGGTCCACACTCTGGTTATGAGGAGCAGCACTTCAAAGCCTTATGTGGACTATCTGGTGGGCACTTCTTTGAGAGTTGGTTACCCTACTAAGGGGCCATAGGCCTTATATGGTTGTGTTTTCAGTGAGAATTCTCATTTTGTATTGGTTTTCGTGAATAAATGAAAATGAGATTTTATATAAGTTTTGAAATGAGAATATATTTGGTTGAGTAGTTTTGAGGAAATCTTAAATACGAAAGTACGTGATAAAAATGAAAGTATGTTTGTTTGTGTGTTTTATAGTATCATTTAAGAATTTTGTGTATATAATATATTTTAAAGTTGGTAGTGGTGGGAATTACTTTGAATATTTAATTTGAATATGATATTTTATTAGGATGATTCGAGTTGTTAGGTCCCATTGAAATGATGTAGTTTGAAAAGAGAAATATATTAGATGAAATTGATAGTAATGGGGTCACTTTGAATATTTAATTTGAATATGATATTTATTTGTAAGATTTGTAGGTGGTGGGTCCCATTAGAATGATGTAGTTTGAAAATGGCAACATATTAATTAATTATAATTGATAGTGATGGGTCTCACTAGTGTAATTTGAATTGAAATGATGGAAATAGTTATTGACAACTTATAGAATAGGGCTATGTATAAGGTTGGAAATTGGAATTATAGGTTTGAGATGATATTTTTTGTGGGAAAAGAAGAAGATAAAATGGATTTTCCATTGAAAATAGGTCAAACAAACATAATTCTGGATTTTGGAATAATATAAAGTGAGGAAATGAGTTTTGGGAATGGGAACATACAAGGCCATAGTTCCTGACAAATGTATTTCTGGCATGCATTCTGCAGTCCAGAGGGTTACAGTAGACCTTGCCTATTTGTAGAATTTTGAATTTTTTACCAACGCTATTTCTATTCATCCTAATATCTTTGTACACAAGTGGTATCCCTTGGTGCTTGGTTGTAGAATAAATTCCTTTACTAAAATGATTTCTATCCTTAAATAGTAAAGTACAGCACTTGAAAATGGTGAACCAGATCTCATCAAATTTCTGAGCACCTTGTGATTAGTTATTTCTCTTCAACGGAACAGAAAGATAACTGCTATGCTCCTTTTCCAACTCTTCTTGGACGTAAGAACCTGCTACATTAAGTGGTGATTATGTGTATGTGGCAAAGATACGAGGGATGAGTTAATGAGTAATGATTGTGCTAAAAAACAGGTGATTTTGTAAAATGGTTTTGAAGGTTTTTTAACGTAAAATTGCTATATTACGTTACACTTGAATTTCATAAAGGTATATCAGAATCTGGGTTGAAGTATTAAAGAGGATGTAAATATTTGCAATTTGATAAATAATATAGCCTAATGTTGGTCTGACTTGCAGTGTAATCGAATATGGCTATTATGGGTGGACTTTAAGTATGTTGAAAGGGACTATATTTTGTTATCTGGACTAAAAATGTCCTATTAAGCTATTGTGGTTCTATTTGCTAGAGATATACGAGACACTTCATAATTTGTGTTACAAGATACCTGTGAAGTGCCCTTAGGTCTTTGTTTAAGATTTTTTTTTCCTGAGCTGTTGTAATTGATTTTTCTATTTTACATTTATTTACCTTTGAATTAAGGACGAGGAGGATGTGAAGGCCATTGCTCGCTTATTTGCTGACTTGGGAGATGCATATGTTGAATTAATTGCAACTGGTATACAGCTTCTCATGTCTTGCACCCTTCTCTTCACTTTGTTGCTTTTATATTATAGTAAACCTTAAGGAGAGTGTTCCATATGATTAAATTGATTATATGCAAGTACATGCGTGAATATATGTGTTTCTATGTGTATAAACACATCCAAGTATGTCCATCTAGAAACAAACATGATTTGGGCAAATGCTTGCTATATTGTTGCCAACAGGGTTGTCTTAAGATGAAAATGACTTTTGTCTCTAGGTTCTGATGAATCGATGTTGATCGTGCAAGCATTACTGGAAGTTGCTTCACATCCAGAATTTGATATTGCTTCAATGACCTTTAACTTCTGGCATAGTCTTCAAATTATGTTAATTGAGAGGTGAAACTATTTTGACTAATAATTTATGTATGTGTGCTCGATCAACTTTTGACTTTGACATTTCTAATGGATCAGGAATTCTTATGTAGCATATGGTAGTGAAGCATCTGTTGAAGCTGAGAGATCCCGTCGATTGCAGGTTTTCCGTTCTTCATTTGAATCACTTGTTTCCTTGGTGAGGCTTTTCTCTTTCTGGAGTTCACTTGATTTGCGTGTCTGAATTAAATATGAATTGTTTCAAATACAGATGGAAACTTCTGCAGTCTTTTTCCAATGCTTAAAAGAAGCATTTTGTAATCTAGACTGATATATTCTTGTTTTAATAAAGAAGTGAGAGTAGAATGTTATGGTTGTTGAAATGTCTTGGTGCTGCTCTCTCTTATCTTGAGAAGAAATATATTCCAAGGATTTAAGACTAGGGCGAGGAAGTTCTTTCTTTTTTGCAGATACTGATGTTAAA
This sequence comes from Paulownia fortunei, assembly GCA_019321725.1. Lineage (NCBI taxonomy): Eukaryota > Viridiplantae > Streptophyta > Magnoliopsida > Lamiales > Paulowniaceae > Paulownia > Paulownia fortunei. The sequence goes on from CM033118.1 coordinate 17,482,001, forward strand.
TAGAAGAAGCTAGAGGGTTTAAACGATTGGTTTGTGTAGATTTATATAGATGTAAAAGAAAGACGATTGTTTTGAAGATTCTGCGTGGGTAGGTGTCAAGTGTTGAGACTCAAGATAGAGCAAGAAAAAAACAAGTGATAAGGCTATTTTGGAGCTTTGTAAAATACGTGTAACAATTTCTTTTATGCATTTGTATGCCACCAAAAAGGGCTAAACAGTCTTTCGATGATCTTTTGTTCTTATAAAAATGGATTTTCAGGCTCCAGAAACTTTGTTGGCTATAATAGGTCTTTATGTTTGATTATCATAATGATATCTTCACGATATGATCTTCTGGCTTATTATGTACAACTTTCCTGAATGGTTCTGAATGTGGATACTAGTTTTAATGTCTGCCTGGATTTGATAAAAGAGCTCTCCATTATTTTTATCTCAGGTTAGTGTCAAAGTCGAATATCCCCAGGATTATGCAGATCTTTCAAGAGAGGACCAGAAAGATTTTAAGCAGACTAGATATGGTACCTTCAGCAATTTCATCTTATAATTGTTGGTTTGCTGCATGTTTCAACAGTTTATTATATGGTGTAAACTTATGTTTTGGTTTCATAACTCAGCATTCTTTTCAGTTGATGCTGAAAGAGAAATACAAAATGTGTGATAAACTATTGGTGAACAGATGAAAATGTGTAATAAATTGGCCTGTTGAACTATTACTCATTTCTTCTGGTTTCTCTGCTCTTTTGAGCTTCTAAGTTGATTGTGTAGATTGTTAGCTCGTATTTTAGCATTCCATTAAACCTAACAAACTATGGAAAAAGACTTCACTCTTTCATTTCATGTCTGTGTTGAAAATTAGCTTTTAAAATGCCTTGATGATTAATCAGCAATAGGCTTTTGATTTTGTCTTAGCATTAGTGACCTTAATTAACTCTTCAAATGTGATGAAAATTATGCAACTTGGACACACCGGATATACAAACACATATTTAGTGCCCTAGCTGCATCATTGAGTTAAACTTTTCTTCAGGGACTGAATTTCTAGGGATTCTTGATCAAGTCTTATGCAGTGTGCTTCTCAGTTGCCTGTACAACCACTGCTAATTTGATCCCTAAGACAGAATAATATGAAGTCAGTTTTATCTTTGTGACAGTAAATAAAATGTTAATATGGATCGAACTTCTAATGCTGCAATCGTGTTTGTGACTAGAAAACTGCTCCTGAATTAGTATTGCTGATTTTTGAATTGAAATATAGTTTCCATTGTGTTAAAAGTGAAAGATGAAATGCTTTGTCTATGTTTTGCTAAAAGTTCCATAGCATGTTCAGAACTTTTCTGGTGGAATTGACAGTGATCAAGCTTTTCATTCTTGTTTTCTCCTCCCCCTCTGTTGATGTCTTTGACCTTTGTTGGTTCATATATAAATCTCTTTCATCACAGCAAATATATATATAGAAAAGGAAATCTGATCTTGACAGCAGACAGAAAAAAAGGAAATCTGAGCTCTACAGCAAATTGGTCTCTCTTTTTCTTTTTTTCTGATGCATTATTCATCATGAATGATGGGAGGCAATCACTACTTGTCCTACACAGCACAACCTAAGACTTAAGGCCCTTGAATATTTTAAATATTCTTAGAGTCAGTAAATGAAAGTAGTGAAGCAAATAAGGACAACCACATAACTCAAGAGAAGGAATTTACTCAAAAAAGCAGACTGTGGCAGCATGTAGTATTTGCTCTGCAGATAAATATACAGAGATATATATGCTGGCCTCTATCTCTCCTCTCGGTCCTCAGGACATTATGATTATAATAGTGGTGATAAAAGCCATGTAGAAAGGAAGACGGATCCCTAAAATGAATTATTCATGACAGCATTGTTACATATATTATCTAGACGTAAACATTTTTTCTTTTATCATTTTGAGATTTATCAAGCTATCCATGCTCTTCATGATGGAAAGCTTACTGTGTTACCTCATATATTCATGCCTTAACTTTATCTTGGTTAGAAATTTTATATCCACATAGCAAGTTTTCTGGAAACAGCTCCTGCATCGTCTTTTGAGTTTTGACTGAAAGGAAACTATTTCTTTATTTGTCTAAATTCATGCATATGCATCAGGAATATGTTCTCTGTCGTGGACATATATGCCTTGGATTTTTCTCCTTTCTGGCATTATCTTGTTCCTTGTCTGTCATATGTTGACTACATATAAAATTTTGTGGTGTCAATTTTATCTACACAACTATCTTAGCTTGGCCTGTTATATAACCCTACATTTCTGTGGGTTTCTGACGAAATCTGTCATGCTGGCAGCTGTTGCAGATGTCCTTATTGATGCAGCTCTAGTTTTAGGTGGTGATGCTACACTAAGAATTCTTTACATGAAGCTCATTGAGGTGTGTGTTTATCTCTTTGACGCTATAGAAGTTTTTCATTTGTCAATTGTTAAATCAGAAGGCTTAACAAATTAATAATGGTAGACTTGAAACAACATTGTAACCTGTTTAAACTTTTGGTTCTTGAACTCTTATCCTTTATATGTTTGCCAGTATGGAGACAGAAGTAAAAGGGCTTAGGTAATAAGTGGTTGTGAGGTATCAGGCATCAGATCTTATGCATACATATATAAGGCAGAGAAACAGGGGAGTTGTGTCAAGCACCATAAATTTATATGAAAGATGTTGTGGACCTGCTAGTGGATCAGTTGATTGCACTGCTGGTATTGTGAAGATATTTGTTTTCAACATAAAACTTTTGTAATACAAGTAATCCAATCAGGGCCAATTCATTTTGAAATGGATTTGATGTTGCTTCTTCTTCTTTTCTTTTTTCACTGTAAGTAGTTGCTTGCTTTCTTCCCATTGGCATTTGTTCAGGGCTTGTTCACCTCCCTTTGGTCTAACAACTGCTCCACCTCTGTGTGTGACTTTGGACACACATGAGAGAGGGTATCAGAAAATTGTGTTAGACAGTTCATTAGAAAAAAATCTTGTGAATACTCTTTAAATGACAAGATTAAAGTTTGCTTGAATATCCAATTTCACATAAATTCTACTACAAAGTTTTTGGTTTTGTGAAATAAATACACTTTACTTTGTTGAAGCTCTCTTCCTGGTATGGTGGAGGAGAAAGAAGATCTTGAAGATTCTACGCAGTTTTCTTTTCTTATTTTTTTCAGCAAGAGAGGAAAATGAATAAAGTTATAGTAGCTTTCACGGCTTCCTTTTTACACTTCTTAAATTTGAGTTGTTTTTTCGGACCTTTTCTTGTTTTGGTTTTGCTGCAATATAACTTATCATGTTAATGTGATTATTTTGCATCCAAAATGTTGTTGGTTTATGAAGTTGTCAGCCATGTTTTTATTTTCTTCTTTTGCATGATATCATAGGCTGTTAGTAACTGCGGACACAGCCAGCACACTGATTGGCGTCCAGCAGAAGCTGCTTTGTATAGCATTCGAGCGATATCAGACTATGTATCTATTACTGATGGAGAAGTGATGCCTCAGGTTCGAACATCCTCCAATCTGTCAGGCAACAACTTTGTAGTGCCAGCTCTGCTTGGCATTGTTCCCAGCATTCTTATTTTCTTTCAGAATAATCCAAGATTCTCTGAGTTATTGCTCAGACAGGGGCTGGTTTATATTGTTCACTTATTTTCATAGTGTAATGGATTACCCAATTCAAAACAACCTCACACATGTTTGATTTGGTCAGATCATGTCTTTGCTTCCAAAACTTCCTCATCAACCACAGCTGCTGCAGACAGGTAATGGTTTTCTATGTTTCAAATCCATGGAGGCCCTTTTTTGTCCTCTTTTAAATGGATAATTGTCACTTCCTCTTAACAGATATGTGTTTTGACTTCATTCTCCTTAAGTTTGTTAACAATCTCATCTGAATTTATTTTCTTTCTTTAGTGTGCTTAGTAATTGGAGCTTATTCAAAATGGCTTGATGCTTCCCCAAGTGGACTTTCATTCTTGCCGCCGCTCATAGATATTCTTGTTAGTGGCATGAGTATTTCAGAGGACACTGCAGCAGCTGCTGCTTTGGCATTTCGTCATATATGTGATGGTAAGCTCTTTTCCTTGCTTAGCTCCTCGTGTTTGTTATTCTCTGACTAGTAATACTTTTCCAGCTCAAATGTAATCTATTGTCAACTCAACATTAATTGAACTCCTCATTTCATGTTTATGGTCCTTTTTCTTTTATTTTTTTTATGTCTGATCTCATTATTGTCCTCTCCTGTATCAAAAGTAGGCTTGTTCATTCCTATTATACCCCTCATTGAATTAAAGTGGGTGGAAGTTTTGCTGCACAATTGCAATAATGTCTTCATGACTCTTAAAGAGGATGGTTCTGGATAGTTGTAGTAGTGTACGAGAGATTGCAAAGTAGCAAGGAATCTGGCATTCTTAAATTTGTGTAATAAGTCAAGTGGGAAATTCTTTTTGAAATTGAGAGCTTATTTTTGTGTTCTATTCTCAATCCATTAGCCCAAAGATTATACATTCATTTGTTTGGTTTTTCCCCTCAAAAACTTTTTTCTTTACTCATCATATCTGTGGCTACTTTTGCAATAGCTGCATTTTTACTTGAGCGCTAAAATTATTTGAATTCCTGAAGTACGATTCATATATAATTTATTTTGGTTGTAGACTGCAAGAAAAAGCTTTGTGGGTCCTTAGATGGTCTCTTTCAAATATACCAAAGGGCAGTGATTGGAGAAGGTTCCTTCAAGGTTTCTGCTGAAGACTCGTTGCATCTTGTCGAGGCTCTAAGGTATTATTGATTTTTGGGATCCTAGAGAACGGCTAGTTGATGTTATATTGACTTGTTGGAAATTCTTTCTCCACAGTATGGTTATCACAGAACTTCCTTCAGAACATGCAAAGAAAGCCCTGGAGGCATTATGCTTGCCTGCTGTAGCTCCTTTACAGGTTAGTATATTCTCTTTATGAACTTTTGTCTTATTATTTGGGGGTCAAGTAAATATTTTGTGTGGTCAACCAACAGGACATCATTAATCAAGGTCCTTTAGTGCTGGGGCAGAAACCTGCTCGTGAGCTAACTGTTCATATAGATCGGCTAGCAAATATATTTAGGTAATGACATTTATCTATTTTTTTTCTGTTCGTCATACCTCTGTATTAAGCTAAATAACTGTAATGCAATTGAAACCATTTCAGACATGTAAATCATCCGGAAGCTGTTGCAGATGCTATTCAAAGACTTTGGCCAATCTTCAAAGCAATCTTTGATATGTCAGTGCTAAGATCTGCCATTTTAGTAGATATTTTATTTGTGTTGTATTGGATACTTGAACCCAGATAATTTTGAGCTCAAATACTTGTGCTGCAGTCGTTCTTGGGACATGCGGACTATGGAATCTCTTTGTCGAGCATGCAAAAATGCTGTAAGTTTGCTGAACGATGACCTTTGCCTTCTGGGTTATTTCGGAGGTTCTTGTGTTGGTTAACAATACAAGTGATGTCAGACACTATCTGCTTTGAATATTATGTTTACTGTATTTTACATATATCAATGTGAAGAGTATTTCATTTATTGTGGGACATGGCGTCCATGGTAAATCTAGTGTGCTTATTATGGGCTTCTCATGTGGTGTGTTTTCTTCTCTGTTGTGTTATTAGAGCTGACGCTTGTAGTTTTATGACATCCATATTTTTGCATTTTTTCACTTAATTGGATCATATGGTCTTTTTCACCTCTGTCGTTATTCTTCCTTTACAAATATTCCACATATCGGAAGGATTCCAATAGCGTATCATATTATTTTTCTCTCATTTGTTTTATGCAATCTTATTAGCCTTGTAACATTTTGTGGACTACAATCCGTTTTAATTTGTGTGTGCTAGTCACTTGCTCGTTAGGTAGTTTTCCTGATAGCTAATGTTGCTTTTCTAGGTGAGAACCTCTAAAACTCTTATGGGAGTTACAGTTGGTGTAATGCTTGAGGAGATACAAGGGTTATACAAACAGCATCAGCAGCCTTGTTTCCTCTATCTCTCTAGTGAAGTTATCAAGGTTCTTATTCCTAGTGCTTTTACTGTATTAACATATTATTCAATTTTTTATCTTAAGCTGTAATTGGAACCCTCTTTTGTAGATATTTGGGTCAGATCCATCTTGTACAAACTATTTGAAACTCCTGATTGAATCTCTCTTCAACCATACAACGTTTATGCTTACAAAAATTCAGGTGCGGTCTCAATCAATAAATTGTCTTTCCATTTCTTGAAATTGTCTACATTATTGTGTTTCTGATACTATTTCCCTCTTACAGGACTTCGCTTCCCGACCTGACTTGGTAGATGATTGTTTCTTGTTGGCATCAAGGTGTATACGTTATTGTCCTCAGTTATTTTTTCAGTCTCCTGTATTTCCTTGTTTAGTGGACTGTTCAATGATTGGCATCACCGTACAGCACAGGTTAACTCTCTCTCTCTCTCTCTCAGCACGCTTGTGTTATGGGCAGAATATACATTTTACGTATGCACCTGCAGACGTGGCCATGTGCATGGTTTATTAATTTTCTGGTGACCAGTGACCCTTGAGAAGTTAACACTCCTGGTGCCTGATATTCTTAATATTTCTTGCAACCCTGTCCCCTTGCATGGAATTCTGGTATATAGCATGATAAAGATAGAAAATGTGATAGATTAATGTATGTGCTGGTGATGGATAAGATTATCTACTCTACTCCTGCTACTTGCATTATTGCGCTGGCCCTATGTTATGGCATTTTAACATGGGTCAGAATGTTGAAAGCCTGACGTATTGCCTTTTTGTGTTTGGTTCTGTCTGGCAAAGGCATGGATCCGATAAATATTTGTAAGAACATCTTTCATCCTTATGCCTCACCAGTTTCTGATAATCATGAAATCAAATATTTTTACACAGTATGTCGAACATATGGCCTCTCCTTTTGTGCCAGTGTCACTTTAAAATTGTTCCAGGCCCATTTTCTTCTTATGTACAAGTATGGCAATATTTTAGTGAAACTTAATAGAGGATGGCCATATAGTACTACTTGAAAACTGTACTTCCTTTCTCTGTATTAGTTGAGTAGTCCCCTCATACATAACCAGCATGATCTTGATGAGATACAATAAGGAACTGAAGCTGTTACCATTTCACTGCAGGGAAGCTTCCAATTCCATACTGAATTTCTTATCGGATGTTTTTGATATTGCAAACTCTAGTCAGGGAAAGCCTTATGCATCTATTCGGGACAATGTGATCATCCCGAGAGGTGCTGTGATCACCAGAATTCTTGTAGCTGCTCTGACAGGAGCACTTCCAAGTTCGCGGCTAGAAACGGTTATCTGGATTTCTAACCCCTTGACCAGAGATACATCCAATAGTTTACAAAGATGATGGCTACTAGTTGTTATTCTGAAACTTGCTTTTTCCATTTTGCTCTAGGTAACATATGCACTGTTTGCTCTTACACGGGCCTATGGTGTAAAAGCTTTAGAGTGGGCAAAGGAGAGCATTTCCTTAATTCCATCAAACGCGGTTACAGAGGTGGAAAGGTCAAGATTTTTGCAAGCTTTGGCAGATGCAGCCTCTGGTGCAGCTATAAACGGCCTAATGATTCCCGTTGAAGAATTGTCAGAGGTTTGCCGACGTAACAGATCAGTTCAAGAAATTGTTCAAGGATCTTTGAGGCCACTTGAGCTAAACATGGTCTCTGTATTATAGTGTTGAGTGACAGAGAAGGGCTATTTTTTCTCCGCCCTTGTCTTCGGTTGAGGCAGTTTTCGTTTTGCTTTTGTATTTGTATATTGTTCATCATTTGCCAATTCATATAGGTTGCATGGGAGAGAGGGGTTGTGTTGTTGTGTTTTACTTTGAAAATTACATATATTTTTTCCATTGATAAAAGGACTAGTACAATTCAGTAAGTTGGTGAAATTGTCTTGGCTTGGTCATTTTTTGGGGGCAAAAATCATTTTTGTGTCATAATTTGGTTTTCGATGTAATATCTTATGATTTTTGTTAGGTCTTCTTCAGTTTTACAGTGTAAAGAACCAAATATGCATTGCAGTTGTGTTTAAGTACCTGTGCAGAGTTGATTAAAGTTGCCTTTATGTTTTATTTATTTATTTTTTGTTTTTAAAGTTAAAAATACTTGGTAAAAGTCGCCGTCATCTACGTAATATATGGTTTATACGTATTTGATGGCGTGCAACATTTTATATGAAATTGATTTTAATCACCTATTCAGTTTATACGTATTTGGTTTATACATTTTCGTTGGACGCACATGATTTTAGGAGTAAGACAATTTTCATTTTGTGTTTATGCTCTTATGTTTTGAATTTTGAGTGATCAATGTCATGAAAACTGTGTTGTCCTATGTTTATATCTCATTTCCTTTGTAGAATTGTTGAGAATGCATCCCATACTGTGCAACTAACAGGGCTCTTGCTCCTTATGTTTTTATGAATGAGATGTTCTAAAGTAAGATTTTTATGTTTATTTGTCCTTAAAAGTATCTGTTCAATAATTTTGGTGCCAAATTATCAGTTTTGACAAAGTATTTACCTTTAACTAGATGTCAAAAACACTAAAAAGATTGCCAAGGAAGCATTGAGTTGTTATAAGGAGGTTTTGAAACTTTGAAATCTTATGTAAGAAATTTACTGAAAGTGGGAGTTTATATATCTATTTTAAATAGTAGTCGATAGTTGTTGGTATTTGACAATAAGTAATTGTTAATTCTTAATTAATTATTGATTTAACACTTAGAACTAATTATTGCATACCAAAAAAATGAAAACAAAAAACTATTAAGATTGTACTAGATGGTTTTTTTGGTTAGATAAAATTCATGAAATTAAATAAAAGTGAATGGGGGATTTATAAAGAGAAGCATCAAATTAGGGGTAGCTAGTCCAAAAAAGAAATCACAAGGGAGGAATCTTGTTCCCACTCACTTTACTCGAGCATTTCTATATGCACCGTGATATTGTCATATCGGTATTTAACCCTTTGTTTAATCTTAATTTTTCCTAAATTTTTCATTTTAATACAAATGCCAAGAATCAAAATCAGGGCATGATTGGTATACAATGCAGGGAACATGTTTAGATGCATATAGGAAGAACATATTCTTCCCATTTTGAGTCTTTGAAAACTATACAAAAAAAAAAAAACAAAAAAAAAAAATCATTATTTCTGGGAAGTATGAAAGGGATCCAGCCACTAAGCTGCAGTTCAAAGGCCTGAGATCAGAAAAGATAATACCTAACATTAATTTGCTGGTGTGTAGGAATCAATTATATCCATTAGCCTGTCCATAAACAAGAAATGGACCCTAAAATTAGTACAAGAATTTGAAATGAACTTTCTACTCATCAAATCATCAATAATTTTCAAGATTTATAGTTTTTTATGGTATTGGGATTGAACTTGGGAAGGTTTCTGATTGTAAAAGTTTGTTGTATTTTGATTTCATTTACTGCAGTATAAAGTTAAATTGCTCTTATTGTTCTCCAAAAGTTGCTCGTCTCTTTAGTTTCATGTTGAAATGGGAGAGTATAAGCCATATATTTGGACTTGCTTTTTGTTCTTGATGAACAAAAATGGGGAGTACTAGACAAGGGAGAACCTGTATCTCACATGATAAACTTCATACTAATGGTATCCAAATACGTAAGTAACATGTTTTATACTTAAATTTCAAGTAGAAATTTTATATCACCCATTTGAATACTACCCAATTAAGTTTATGAGTTCTTGAATGTATACATAATGATGTTATAAAATATAACAACAACGTTATCTTGAATTATTCAACAATTTATAAACCATTTTAGATAATATCCACTTCAGTAGCATGGAATCAGCCTAACTTGAAAATTCATTTTTTTTACTAGCATACTAACTTTACTTCAAAACCAAGTCTCTTGTGCTTATAAATGCACAACACAATTAAACTTGACAAATACATCTGCAACAATCTCCTCTTATCTTGAGAGCAATCACATCTGGTTTAGGATTAGCCCAAATGAACACTTCCATGAATAGAAAAGGCAAGAATAACAAATCCCTTTGTGAGAAATCAATGAAGATGGTGGCCAACTTTGTCAGGCTATCATCATTTTCCATAGACAAGATGAGCCTCACAACACCACCACCTCCACCACCACCAACGGCTGCCGGAAAACACCAGGTACTGGGCTCCTTCAATATAGGTTTCAATGATCCACCGCGATCAGTAGGTTCATTACCATGGCGCCTCAAGTCACAAGAGCCTCAGAGAAGCTCAAAGGCCAAGTCTTACTTGCTTGAGGCCTTGGATGAAGGGAATACCAATACTTTTGTGGTGAGTGAAGAGGAAAGTGTGGATGGAAAGGCCTCAGAGTATATAAGAAAAGTGCATGAGAAGAACAGAAATAATTCAGATGAGACATCAAATCTTGGTACCTATATAATGCCTCCCCCACCTCTTATCAGAATGTAGTAATTTTCTTCATATGTAGTTCGGATCTTTTATTATAAATGTGTATTGTATATTACATATGCACGCTATGTGTATAAATATTTATAAATATAAATTTAAAAATTAATCATATGAACATGGCGTGCATGTATAATATTTAATACAAAATACAATACAACATTATAATAAAAAATTCGCTGCACATTAGTGTATCTAGTGAGTCTTTTATTTGCTTTTTTCTCTATTTGTCCTTTATTCCCAAGTTTTAATGTGTCTCTTTTTAGAATTCCCATAAATGAAAGGTCTCTTTTTTAATGATCTTGTGTTCCCTCTGTTCAAAAAAAATTATTGCTTTGTTGATTTTGTATAATATAAAGGATCTGTTTAATGTTTTAGCTAACTTATTATATAGTTTTTTTGTTATTTTAATATTCATATTATTAAAATTTTAAATTTTATTCAATTTGATTGCAAACAATTGATTAGAACTGAATGTGTGTTATTATATAAAAAAATATAGTTAAATTGATTAGTCAACAATCCAAACTACAGATGAAGTATATTTTTAGTTTCATAAAGGTTTACTCCATGCATCCTCACTTTTACCATTCTAACTAAATTAAGTTTTCATAAAAATTGGAAAATCTGAATGTCAAATTAAGAGAATATATCAATTTCTAAGTGAACATTACAAGAAAACCTGGTTTCAATTTTTAGAGACTTCGATATTTTGCCTGAAAAATACATATATTTGTTCAAAATTAATTTAGATTTTTGCTGACTTATGTTTGATGAAAATACAAAAAATGGATTTTGGAAAACACTTTGAGATGGAAGATGGGTGAAGTTGCAATTTAGCTACAAATCAAGTTGGACTGACATAAAATTTCATTGGTAAATTATAATGTAAAATTAGAGAAACAATCTATACATATCAATCATTACTTCAAAAGGGTAATACAAAATTACAAAATGTCTTGATTTCTTTTTTTTATTATTTCATATTAAGATAAGCTATAAATTTATTTAAAAAAATGCAAAATGAAGAATCCGAACTTAATGATTTCGCATTTTAGGAATTTTGGGATATTTGATCTACAATTGAAAATATTTCTTTATGATCATGTTCCATTAAATTATTAAGCAAATATAACTAGTTGTGAATAGGGGTATTTTTGGAATTTAGATAAATTCGATGTGAACTAACTCTAGTTTATTTATATCGGACTTGTAATTTTTAAATTCAAATCCATCCCTAATAGAGTTACTTGAATCGAACTAGTCCATAAGTTTTTACAATATTTTTGCAAAAATAATAAAAAATAAAAAATAAATTAATAATTCCAAACATATATGTGAGACTTACATAAAAATCGTATATCTTTTTGAAGGGTCATGTATCCTAATTGACAAAAAAAATTCTAATAGCATAGACTATGTAGTATGAAGCCAGACCATCGAGTTAACTTTTTTTTTAATCTAAAATAGCCCATCTTTTTATAGGGCCTTAATTGGTAAGCCCATCAGTCCATAGAGCTTCAAATTAATCCAAATCTCATACCATTATGGGCCTTATGAATTTACTGGATCAGGGATGAGCCCAATCTCATTGGTAACATTTCTTACTTTAATCATTGTTTCTTATTTTTACAGAATTACAATTGAAAATGAAAACATAAAAAAAAAAATCTCATAAAAAAAGAAAAAAATTCAATCTTTTATTGTATTCAATAAAACCTAATACTAACAACTGTACCAAACAATCCAATCACAATTCAATACTCTAACTAATCTATAGTCAATTCACCTCCTTTTCTACTTCACAATTAACATTGATACATTTGTGATTAAACTATATGGTGATTTCTGACGTGGATTTAAGACTTTATGAAATAACAATTTGAAGCAATCCCATATTATTGTGCAAAATCTAATATAAAATTGAAAAGAAGTCATAACTAATTTTTTATTTATCAAACGACCCATCTCTTATATATTAACGTATGTCTATAGTTGCCTCCAGTTGAAGTAGTGCAATATAAAAACGTTTGAGTTATAACATTGAGGATCAATAATTCAAATCCCCATAAAGCACTTTGATCATTTGTGGGTGTGTTCGTTGGTGGGTAAGCTATCGAACTCACTTTTGGATCTCATGTGAGATAAACTATATGAAAAAATTAACGTGTCGAATGTCCACTTTTAGTATATATAAACTATTGTTACATCAACTCCTAAAATTAATCAAATAAAAAATAGACATTTAAATTTAAAAAAAAAAGAAATACGTTTTTAGTTTTTAACTCTCAAATAGTCACAATTATGTAACTATATAATTAATTTCATATGAAATCCATATGGGACCAGAGATCGATGCTTCTTACATATTACCTGTCTAACTTCATCCATTCCCCAAATAATAACTTCTTTAATTATTATGAATTCTTTTACATATATAAATAAAAATAATTAACTACACGAATCAGGTGGTTCCAAAATCCCTAGTTTGAAAAATATTGCAACACCAATTCTCTGAGGAAGATCTTACAAATACGCTTGACAAGTATTGCCCACAATAATCCAATGCACTGTTTCATAGAGATGCTTAAATCAAAATTTCTGAGACCCTTTTTTTTATTTATTTTTGAAGAATTGCATCAGTGAAATTGGGCTTTTGAAACCACATCTGCTGAGAACCGGCAATGAAAACTTGAGGTTCTGCAGTAAGTGGAAAGAATCAATACAAATGCACCAGAAAAAAAAAAAAAAACAAACAAAAAAAGCATTTTCTGCCTACACAATTACATCTTTGGATAATGCAAGTTATTATGAATGCCACCCAAAGGAATTAAAAGTCCCACAATCCCACTTAACTTACCATTACAATTAATGAGAATTGAGACCAGATTTTATCCATATTCATGAAATATAAAAACTCTCTCAAGTGCCACAAAGCCTACACCACATTCTTAAAGAAGAAAATCCAGCCATATACACATTTTCGGATTTTTTTATTTTAATTTATATTTTTCGTGTTATAAAAACCAAACTGCAAAATACTTTTATTTTAAGTATATATCATTCACGTCAAATATATATTTAAAAAAATATTTTATATATTTGTATTGTAAAATCTGACGTGCAGAAAAAGAAAAAATATTTTATATATATGTATTGTAAAATCTGTCATGCAGAAAAAGAACAAATTGCAATATACATTGACAAATTTAAGGCTGTGCAGTGTGGACATCACTAGACAAATAAAATGCAAACATACGAAAGGGTATTAATAATTGTTCTCTAATTTATTCTAAACCACAAAGAAAGGAGACAAAAAACAAGCTTAAGTATTAGCATAAAAGGAAAACAGAGCATGATATTTCTCCAGTCTGTACAATGCATAGATGGATTTCAAGTCAAGGTAGTTGCGCAATCTATTTCTTAATCAAATATCTATATCTTCTTAATTAAATGTTTCTAATTAAGATGAACCCTTTTTTTTTTTTAATCTTTTTCAAACGTTTCTTCCTCAAGCAACACTTATGATACTGTCTCCATTTTTTAAGCTTGAGAACACCTGGAAAGCTGAGTCCCTAGTTGATGACTGATCCTGCCCTGATGACAATGACAGCCTCAACGACAATGGTGATGTCTCAATAGGCACTTGCTGATTTAAGTTAAGATCAAACATTGTCGAGGAAGTAGGCATAGGAAGTACTGGAACTTGATGCATAAGCATTGCCGATGAATTGCTCACTCGGGCACTTTGACCAAAGGCTGAGTTTTCCATTGGATTCCCACCTTGCATTGATAATAGAACAGGGCCAACAGCCACGGGGAAAGGCACAACTGAGAATCCATTGATATTGGAAGTTACAGGTAGAGGCACAGAGTTTCGCTGTGGAATTGGCTGAGCTGGGCTGCCTTGATGGTTTCTACCCTCTTCCACCGGCATTAAAGTAACCTAATCACAACAAAGAAAAACCCAAAAATCATTAGATCACACCACATTGAGACAGAATCTTGAAAAAGTTATTTTTTCATAAGCAACCAAATCCTTAAATATATGTTAGTTAAACAATAGAAGCAACAATGGCAAACCACATTGCTTAGCACTCAGAAAGTTCTGTCTTTACTTTTGACCTAAAAAGGGAATTAGTGTCTCTCAAAACTTCAAAGGAATAAACATAGTGCTCTCCAGACAATTTTTCAGAAAATGCTTGTCGCCAACTGATAGAATGAATATATGCTGCACTTACTTTATCGACCAAAATAAAACAGCTTCAAATTCAAGAACAACAAACATAAGATCCAATCATTTGTTTCATATGAATTATACACAGAAAAAACACAAACATATAACAACCAATAAAAGATTTACCGAGTCAGTGGTTATGTCAAAGAGGCTAGAACGACGGCGACGACGATTAAGGTTACTCCGGCGGAGGAAGTATTTCTGAGCATGGCTAGCAACTTGGGTTGGTGTGCGAGTCTTGACATAATTTCTAGAGATTCCTCTCCAGTCCCCTTTTCCAACCTTCTGCAATCCAATGAGGAATAGCTTGTGCTCTTCCTCTGTCCACGGGACTCCTGCAAACAAATCCAAACCAATGGAATGTGGATCAGAATTCGATTAACCAAAAAACAAAACATAAATCAGGAAAAGTAATATAGATGATACACTAAATCCAATCCAATGATCTTTCTTCCTCTTAGCATATTCATTAATGTTCACCCCTCAAACAGATTATTTTTTTCCATTTTCTTTTCAGAAACAAAATTTACATACTTCTATTCAATATTTTTAAGTGTAAACATACAAATCAACATCCTGCATATTAGATGAATTATTCTAAGATAGATAATTTCACAAAAGCAAACCAAATCATGAATCATCCAAATAGAGAAATTCACACACCACGAAAAATCGCGTGTTAGATTTTCTATTCCAGCAAACAATCAATTCTACATAAAACTAATCTCATCAAGCGAACCATAGAAAATATGAAGAAAAAAAAAAGAAAAGGAAAAAGAAGTCAAAACTTTCATGATCAGAACATTAATTACAGAAATCTCGATAGTCAACCAAAAAGTAATTCCACCAATAAAGTTGAGAAACTTCTAAGCAAAAGAGATGATCGAAGATCTGACCTCGCTTACGCTCGCCACCCCCGTTGGAAGGCTGCGGGACAGCGTCATCAGCGGAGGCGTAACCGGCGGCTCCACCACCCTCCGCAGCCGCCGCCTTCGGCAACTCATGACCACTCTTGTCACTCTGATTGCTAGTATTACTAACAGGCTCGTATTCAGATAGATTATTCATACTGACGCTCTTCCTCATGGGATCAACTTTCACTCTGACGCCAAACAGCATAATCTCGCCACCACTACCACCACCAATAGAGCAACTTCCGCCACCGCTCACGGCCGCGGACGGCGACTCGCTGCAGAGCGACATTGGTTTCTCTCCTACTGATCTCAATACAATGGGGAAAAAAAGGGTTAATGAATGAATGGTGGAAAGAGTGGAGTCGCTTTTATACGATGAGGAAAAGACTTTTGGAAACGTGACGGCCGTACAATGTCGTGCTGGAAATTAATTAACTAATTAGTATAATAATAATAATAATATGAAAATTTCCAAAAAAAAAAAAAAGAATAAATTAGAAGATAATTTTTTCCATAATTTAAATAGTAAGATAATTATTAGTTTGATAAGATAAGGAAATAATGAGTTGTTTGGTGGACTACGAGGGATTAGGATTTAAAGATAATTTAATTTTTTTTATTCCCCACATTATTTTTGTAATTTTGAATTCTTTTTCTTTTAAAAAATTAAAGAAAAAAATCGGTTTATTTTATGATATTTAGTGGTTTTTGCAGTTTTTATTGATGACACAAAAACTAGGAATTGAAGAATGGAAAAATAAAATGTGAAAGGTTGAAAAACAATTATTTTCTCTGTAATTTTATTATTTTTGGAACTATTTTACGTTATTTCTTCGATAGTGAATGGAAAATAGGATTTGTTAAAATCAAAAATTGATTTGTAATAACCTTTTTTATTGAACTCCTATTGTTTTATGATAATTCAAACAATTTAAATTTATTGCTCTTACTATATTTTTTGAATATTACAAGTAACATTTGATTTAAAAAAGGAAAAAAATCTTATTTACAAAATAATATTTCAATTAAAATAATAATGTGATATCATTAATATCTTCTCGACATAAAATTCTCATTATTTCGGCTCTTTTTCAAAGCTTTAATTCAAGAGATTCAATCAATGTGCAATGAAAAAATATTTTATTTTATTTTTCACTTATTTAATATCCTTTTTGCCTTTACTCATGTGAAATTGTGGAAAATAAATTTATTTTCTTAATTGTTATTTTACATTTATTTTCTCCTTCCAATTATTCCTCCCACTCAAATTCCACACATACAAATTGGGATAAAATCATAAAGGTGGTTTGAATTCAAATTGAAAGAGTGTGGAGATAAGATAGATGTAATTTCTTAACAAGTTATTGCATGAAGCAATTATACAACAAATTTTAATTAATGTAATATGTTTGAAAATTCATCTATAATTTAAAAAAAAAAGAAATTTCCACTTCAGACATATGAGATATACCGAGTACTAAATCCTGAATTGAAAAATAAATATTTTATTATATATATTTTAAATTATCATCGAATTCTTATGATGAATTGTTAGGTAAGTTCATTGTACCTTCGTAGAAATATTCCAAAACATTTAGCAATTAGGTCAAACTAAATCAGTCAAATAATATATATATATTATGTGATTTATTTTAGTTCGCAGGTATCAAATTCGAACAAAAAAAATTTATCAAAAAAAAAACAATAATCATGATTTTTTTTAATAAAAATATTATTAATTTGTGACTATAGTCATAAATAAAATAATTTCTCAAACCACAAACCAAGAAAAATAGCTAATAGGGCTAAAAGCAATAAGATATTTTCAACAATTTCTCATGGGAGTGGATGGGACACGTGTCGATTGAGAAACGGTTTATTCGAATCTTCTCCGTGAGTGCTGTCTCTTTTCATAGGAAAAATGCTTTTTGGACTTTGGATGCAACGTGGCCCAATGAATATGCGCTACAAGTTCTCTCTCTCTCTTTTTTTTTTCCCCACACAAAAAAAAGAAATTATTATATTAAATCCATTAAAATCTAAAAAAATAAAAGAAATTACAACTGGTTTTTTCTATCAAATAATAACTTTAACAGAAAAAATTACAATTTTTTCACTATATTCTTATTATTATTCGATAAATTGAAAAATAATTTCCTTTTAAGAGCCCTTAGTTAAAATTATGATTGCAAGTATCATTGATTGTGGACTTAAGCTTTTTTATGTCAAGTTAATATTCTTAAAAAAGTATTACTTAATTTCAATGAAATTAAAAAAAAATGACATGTCGATAGAGATTCGACGACCCTTCAATTTAGGAATAAAATCATCAACATCGTTGTATGAGTGGAGTGTACATATATTATTTGGTCGATGATGGTCAACTACTCCTCAAGTATTTGATTGAAAGATAAATCCAACACATCTCCAACATGGAAACTCTTTGGTACGAATATACATAGAGATAACTAAAAGCAGTAAAGTGCAATATGAATTTTATGAATGAGGTATTTATTTATAAATGTTTAAATAAGAATTATGTTTTTGTATGGTGAATTTTTCATAACTGAATCGATGATCAAATCGATTTTGCTGTCGATTACTGGTTCAACCGGTCAATCCAGTTCAATTGTCGGTCCGACATGTCTAATAAAAATTGAGTATAATTTTTATTATATAATATAATAGATTAATTATTATATAATATATTTTAAAGTTAAAAAATAACTAAAAGAATATATAACAAATTATAAAATTCAAATAATAACATTCATATAACAAAATATTAAGTTTAATCTTTTTTAAAAAAAAATATAAAAATATAAAAATAAATTTGACTGGTGTTGACTATTTGACTAATCTTTGACCAGTTGAAATGAGAATTTGATTATTTAAGATTAATCAAATTGAACCATTGAAATGAGAATAGACTATCGACTTTTTTTAAAAATAATGTATATATATTGATTGAACTTCTTTTATTTTTGAGCCCATATAATTGAATTATTTTGATTATTACTTTATTCATGATATAGATTATGGAAATATCAACTTTTATATTATAGTATATTGTCTTAAAGTTAGTCAAAGTGACTTTCCTACTTTTGCAAGCTTCGTACATATATGAATTAATCAATGAAACAATTCTAATTATTTAATTTAGGGTTGTACATAGCTTCACAATCCACAAGATGATAAGGACATGAGAATTATTATGCTAAAGCTACCCAACAAACACTAAGTTTTAAAGTTTATATATTTATTCCTCTTTCTTTTTTTATTCTTTTTTATGTGGATCAAGAAAAGTACAATATTAATATTTTATTAATTATTGGAATTTGAAAAAATAAACTTTGGTCTTCAATGATGGAATTGTGCCAGCATTATTCTTTATAATATTCAATTATTTGTGTTATAATTATGCAAAAGGTAGTTGATTTTTTACATATTTTAGGCATAGTAATAAACTTTTGAAAATAACTTTGAATAAACAAGATATTTTAATGGAAAGTTGGAATGCTATATATATCATTCATAAATAGTAACACGACAAAATCTTTCAAAAAAATTTATTTAATAAAATAATTTATTTTTGAATTTTATTCCTGTTTAAATAAGATTAATTTATAATAACTTATTTTTTTATTTTTTCAATATATATATAATTTTACTAGATAATAAAATTTTATTAATAAATTTCACACATAAATGTATAATATTTATAAAATAATTAAATATTTTGTACTGATATATTTTTGAATTAATCATGAATTTTAACGATTTTTGTTATGTAAACGAGATTTTATCAATTTTTTTTAAATTAATCCAAATAATATTCGATTTACAAATTTAAAGAGTTAACGAATTATTTTCATCAATAATGTAACTAAAAATTTGATTTCATATCTTTGTGCTTCCCATATATGTTGGTCTTTTATTATAAAATATTATTTCGCCTTCATTGAAATTTCAAATTTATTTGGTAAATAATGAAAAATGAACAGTATTATCTTAAAATTGTTCCGTAAAAGCAATGGATTAGGTAATCAAACTTTGAGATTCATGATCATTGATGGATCAAACGGTCAAGATTCACATATTTTTTTTTTCTGCACGCATACTTAAACGTCCATCTTAATCAACCCTAATTAGACTTTAATATACGATTAGGGCAAGCTAATAACATGACTACATGAATTGATTCTAGGCACTGCAGCCAATGCGGTACGATGATTATAAATTAATCAAGCTGATTAGTTGCAAGTTGATAGGAATAATTATTTTAAAAAAATAATTAAAAAAAAGAATATCACATGAAAAAGAAATGGTTATATTAATAATTAACTGACAATGTTGTCTTAAGACAACAAATGGAGGATCTGATTTGTTGCAAGATAATTAAAAATAATTAATCTTCAACCTTTTGAACATGATTAGGGTATGGTCTCTTTTCCATTAATATTACTTAATCATTTTTTAAAAAAAAAATTGAATTTTGACAATTTAATACTACTTGGTAGGCGATAAGTGACAAAATAAAAAAAATGTTGTATTTATTTATGCTTGGTGTTGCACCATTTGAGCATAAAAAGAAAAATAGTTACAAAAAAAAAATAATTTGTTGAAATAGCGTTTTTGAGATAAAAAATAAATAAAAAAGGATGATAAATGTTTAATATCACAAAAGATGGTGTTACTTATAATAAAAAATCTCTAATAAACATCGTCTATGTATCATGCATATCGTAATAATATATATTGAACCTATATTTTTATAATTAAATTAGTAATTAAATCAGTTTTATTATTGATTAGTGATTTAATTCGTCGAACCGATTTGATAAAAATTGATTATATTATTATGTACAAGGTTAAAAGATATAAATAACCAATTAAAAAAATATTTATAACAAAATTTAAAATTCAAATAACTATATATATGTTATCAAATACCAAATTTAAAATTAAAAAAAAAAGACAAAATAAAATAAAACGAAACAAAACAAAATGTGTTTCTGATCATTTGGATCGATTTTTTGTCCAATTTTGATCGATTTGATTGGATTTTTTATTTTTTTATCTCTAGTCGGATCGGATCGATCACTTATTCGCAGTTAAATCATTCGAACCCGCCAACTCAACCCAATTTTAAAAATATTTTATTGAATATTAACGTTAACATATTTTGATTTTACTTAGATCTTTCACTTGATTATGACCTTGTATAGCGAAATACATGAATTCTTATGATTAGGTGTATTAAAACATGAATATATGAATTTTTTATTAATTTATCATGAAATATTTTTCACCTAAAACTTTTGCAGAATGGGAATAAGACATAGGCTAATAAAATAAGATTATGGAAATTGATGTTATAGAATTTGTATGAGACCTAAGCCTAGCTAGTGAAAATAAGTGCAATAATACAGGAGTATAAGACTTATGCCTATTAATAAATAATAACATAAAAATATGAAAAAGTTAAAGTTAATTGTACTAAATAAAAATAAAAAAAAAAGTATAAATTACAAAAACGAATTCTAAGTTAGTCTAATTATAAAAAAAAATTCAAAATATTTGTAATTTTGAATTACAGTGAATTTTTTTTTGTAAATAGTCTAAATATCAAGAATAATTTCTGTAATTTAATCCAAAATTAAAGTTCAAGTATCGCTTTCATGTAAATTATTGACTATTTATCCTATTCTTGGTAACTATGATGTAACATTAAAGACAAACATTATTGTCTTCACCTTATAAACAGGAAAAAAGTAAGATGATTTCTATGAAAATAGGTTATAAAATCACCCCTTTACTTAGCATTTTCTATTGGAATATTCGGCACAAGAAAAATATTCATTTTTAGGATTAATTTACAGATAATATCATCATTGTCTTAACCTTATCTTTTGATCCTAATTTGCAACCTTTAACTTATGGATGTTGGCTCAAGATGCTTTTTTAGTCATTTTCATCTTTTTGTTATGAAAAATGGTATTTTATGAAGTCAAGACATCTATCATTCGTAAACAAAATATTGTGTGCGTGACTATATATATATATAACTCAATCTAAAAAAAAACAACAAAATATTTTTTTTCATAATTTTTTAGTTGATTTGTATATAAAGTTAATCGACAATATTTCTTGACCGACGTTTGTCATCCCGTGTCATGTATATATATAAAACTCAACCTAGAAAAAACAACAAAATATTTTTTTTCATAAATTTTTTCGTTGATTTGTATATATAGTTAACGGACAATATTTTTTGAGCAACGTTTGTCATCTCGTGTCACATCAATTTGGCGTCATCTATAAGAATCTGCACCGACATCCCAAGCGTCTGCACATAGTCCACTTATTTTTTAAAGGGCTTATGTTGGGAAGAGATTCATCCCACGTTGAATGAGCAATCAAATGGTCTATAGTTTATAAGCAAGGGATCACCTCTTCTCTCCCAATAGACGTCTTTTCAGAATAAAATTGTAAGACTATGGCCAAAGTGGACAATAACTCTTATGCGAGATAGATCGATAGTGGGCCCCACAAATGTACTACACCTGTGATAACATTGCAAAACTTTTATTTAAAAAAGAAATAACTTGTTATAAAAAAAATATCAAAATTTAAGGATATTACCTCTTTGTTTAATTAAAATAATATGAATTTATTACATGCGTGGTTGGACGGGGCAAAATTCTCATATGGGTCGAGTGTGAAAACATTATACGACTTGAATATACCATATCAACAATAGAAACCGCAACGTATAGATATTATTATAATTCAAATCATTTGATATTGATTTATAGAAGAATTTTATGAGGTGGGGTGCAAGTGGTGAAGGGATATATGCCAAAGATAAGGTAGATTATCAATATTCTGCCCCCACCAATCCATCTTTCCTTCTTTCTCAATCCTCTAAGTATTATTTCTTGCCCCCACTAAGAGTTTGTTTTACTTTGTCAACTTTCCAATCCAATACATTTTCAATGAAGAAGGAAAGTAGTAATAATGTGAAAACAAAGAGAATTTCTCCCAAGTTCCATCCCATTTATTTATGCACACTCTAATCACAATAGCATAGTCAACAATTTGCAATAAACAAATTAACTTTATTATTAATATATCATTCAATGTAGTCTTGTTTTTCTTATTTAAGAAAAAATATTGGGACTTAGCATATCATCCATTTTGAGAAAAATAACGAGTATTTTTTTTATAATTATTTATCAATGTGAATATTTAAAAAATATTATTGTTCCTCGCAGACTTTTTGAATTTAATAAAAAAAATTAAACTTTTAGTCAAGCCTTATGATATATACATTATATTTTTGCTCATGTAATATGAGAAAAAATAGTAAAAAATGAAAAGAAATTTGAAGTATGTGAGGTTCAATGAATTTTCCCCATATTTTGACATGAAAGGTGGCTTAATGGCTTTCAACTACAGTGCAAATTAAGGATGGCATGAGATTTTGTTGACATGACCTTTCAATTAGCTTTTGCCTCACAAAGTGCTTCTTTTTAAGTTCAAACATTTCATCAAAATTGCAATCAGCCCCCCCTAAGTTTCCATATTTGGCAAAAAACTTAGAAAAAGAGTGGGATCACAAAAAAAAAATGTTTGTGCCAATTAAATCAGAAAAAAAGTATTCAAATAGTGGGCACTATGAACTTGCTTGTCCTAGTGTATCATGTATAAGGGGTGTCAAAGTGCCACTAGTCTCTAGTTAAGTTTGGTAGCAACAACAAATTTTATCGAAACGGAATAATATGCGGTAGTGGATATTATTGATTATGTTTTTGTCGAAACGAAATAATGTGTCGACCTATAATATTTTTAATTATATTATCGTTGTTATTTTTGGGGAAACAATATTCTTGTTTTGATGACTACTGAAATACTTAATTCAACAAGTCTACTTAATGTGTGGTTATTTGTTGAAACTATAAACAACAATGGAAGATTGTTAATCTTATCTTTTGGGAATACTTTGCTAGTAGAATATCTCAAAGTTAGTCCATTTGTTCAAGATAAATGAAATGGAACTTTAAAAGAATCAAATTCATCTTGATTTATAGTGCAAGGTTTCTATTGAATAATTGTTAGATACTTTTAATTATAAATTTAAATTCGAGTTGTATTAGAATCGATCAAACACACGTTATAATTTTACCTCGACGAAAATCAAATTTTTAACAATCCACAACACTCTCTTTTGTCAATTTGTACCATTTCATAAGATCCAAAGAAAGCCCACCATTTCCATAATTCTTGATGTACTTTTTGACTCTCTTTTTTATCCCATCAAGTCCCAAAAACAATATAATTTGAAAGGGTTCAAGAATAAGGGGTGGATGGACATTTTCAAGAAGTCTATGATCCCCCACTCTCCTTTCAAAGCTCAAAGCCTGTAATAGTTGTAAAGATCCCACAAACAATGATAATTAATTTTATATATATATATATATATATATTATATATATATATATATATATATATGTATGAGATAGAGAAGATAAAGATTAAAACAAAAACAAAAAAAACTGAAGATTTAAACCATTAGTTCTACCAAATTTTAAACAATTTGTCTTTGCCTTTGTCTGCCACGATGTTTTTGATGCAAATTGCAGTAAATTAAATCTTTTTGACCAGATATATTCCCTTTGATCCCCAACCTGAACCACAGAATAAGGCAGCAAATGGTCCATTTTTTGTGTTTCATGAGTAGGTACTCGGTAGGGTTTTTTGAAAATTTTCAAACTCGAAATTGGATGAACTTGTAAAATTAAACTCGAGTTCGATCTTGATTCAGAAATATGATGCTTGAACTCGCTTATAAAAAAATATTTTGATATTTAAATTAATTCAAATTATTTTTTATTATCTTA
The DNA here is from genome assembly GCA_019321725.1 of Paulownia fortunei. Taxonomy (NCBI): domain Eukaryota; kingdom Viridiplantae; phylum Streptophyta; class Magnoliopsida; order Lamiales; family Paulowniaceae; genus Paulownia; species Paulownia fortunei. The sequence continues at coordinate 17,506,552 of CM033118.1, forward strand.
AATAATCTTATTATTCTTTCATCATCCTTATTAGGACCAGGACCTTCCTATTTTGTTTCGGGTGGGAGATAACATATACCTTTGGATTATTTTATTTTATTAGTAAAATGATATTTGTTAGTTATTTTATTTTAATAAATATTTTTTAATTCAATATTAATACACACAATCATCAATAACTCACTTTCTTGTTAATGAAAATAATAAAATTATTATTTTTTTCACTATTACTAAAAATAAAATAAAATATTTAAAATATATATATAAAAAAAAGAACAACTCACAAACTTTCGAACACCTATATTGAAACTCAAGCTCGACTCATTAAAAAGCTCGATTTTCATAATTGACCCTACTCGAACCAGCTCGACTCATTTTACACCCCTAATATCAACATTATCTTCTAGCATTTAGCACCTAAATGAGAAAGGATAAGATATGTCCCAAGATTTCCTACTTCATGGAGGTCATTTTTAGCTTCAGACATTAGCTGTCAAAATCACAATTGTTGTTGCCTTGTTGGGCTAACAATTTTATTTTAAGCATTATGTCTAAAAACTTTGATGAGTATTTGATATAATATGAGCAATTATTCATCATCTAACAATATCTAATGCAACTAAACAACCATTGCTAGTCCATTTTTATTTATTTATTTTATTTTATTTTTTGCCCCTTTTTGGTGTCTTTTAGTGTAAGTGAAAAATGAACCATCTAAACTATATGATACCTCTAATTCAGGAAAAGGCTTCGAACCTATGGAACAAAATGGACAGAGAAAACAAGAAGAAATTATAATTTTATTTTTAGGGTAAATTATAAAAAAATTATCCTTTAAGTTTGGCCTATTGAAAAAAAAAATCCCTCTATGTTTTCAAAAAACTACAAGTATTTTTTTAAAATTTGTCTTTATTTTACAAATAACCTCATCAACAGGTGTAATTTACAAAATAGAAAAAAAAAATATCAAAGAGGTATTTGTAATTTACAAACTTAAAAGGGAATTTTTTTTAATAAATAGTTTATAGTGATCTAGTTTCCAAAAAATTCATGTAACAATCAATGTTTTTAAAATCAGATTGGATTAGTCGATTCGATCGGTTCAACGGCAAATCAGTAGTCAATTCGGTCCGACTGAAAATAAAAAAAAAAAATCAGTCAAAATCGATTAAAAATTGGTCAGGCCAGTCAAAAAATCGATCAAACAGATTGAAACTATTTTTTTTTTTTTTTGTTTTTTTTTGTTTTTTTTACTTTTTAGAAATTTTAAACTTAATATTTGGTTATATTTATGTGATAATTTAAATTTTGGGTGTTGTTATACGTATTTTTTAGTTGGTTATTTTTTTTTTACCTTATATATAACAGTTAGTCAAATACATTATTTTACATTATATAATAAAAAAATAATCAATTTTTATCAGACTGGTAGTTGAACTGGACAGACGGGTTAAACTGCTAATTTAAAATAAGATCGATTTGATCACCAATTCAATTATGAAAGTAATGAATAACAAATATACATGTCTTCTAAGGCTTCCCGCCCCTAATTAACCCAGACAACAAAATTAGATCCAAATGAACAAAATCAGTCATTACCTTGAGACGCTTCACCAGCATGAAATCTGTCTTGCCATGTGTTTAGGCAACATTGCACTGTTTGGCAAGTTGAGGTTCTTGTCATTGTTCAACATGAGCTCAATCCCTACCAATGGGGAACAGAGGAATGTAAATCTCAGCAGGGTCGCGCATGGTGATTCTTAAATTTCTTGGCCCAACGGGGGTGAAGAAGTCCAAGAAGAAACAATGAACCCAAGTACGAAGCACAGATTCCATGCGTGACATAGTTCAATAGAGACCCAAAGCTGAATTACACATTCTTACATTCAGGCATAAATACCCTATCATTTAATATGAAAGCATTCACTTTTTATCGAGTTAGTATTGGACCCGAGCTAACCCCGAAAATCCCTAACTATTTATTCGTCACTTATTTTTATTTTAAGATGAAAATACACAATCAATCGAACAAGCATCTAACTCACACATCACATAAAATTTGAAAGACCCTATAGCTCATTGTCCATGAATTACATTTGAAAGGTCTTACTAATTTTGTTGTACCACATCAAACCATTTCGAATGTACCTAAATATTTATTGATTACAATATTACTAGCTCATGGCACACTGTCACAAGCTGAAATTTTTTATGTGATGTGATTAACTTGTGCAACTGGCTACTCATTGCAAAGAAAAGAGCTTGTGTTCGACTCTCTATTACTGCTATAATACAGACCATCCCCTATGCAATGGAGCTTTACATTAATTATCCTCGATTATCGTCCTCGTGTATTCTAGTCTATGATACAATTTAGGGTCGAAGTGTTTTACTGTGCTTAATAAAAATACATCGCTGTCTAGTAGAATTGGGTTACAGAAAATAATTTACATCGCTTGCACCTGCACATGTCGATGGCAAGCAAAGGGGATTGCTTCGCAATACTTGCACACCATCCCCAAGATCCGGTGATACTTGGTCCCTCGCATAAAAAATCGGAGGTTGGATGGCACTGAATACAGGCTCAAACGTTTGAGTACGTTGTATTCAGACGAAGAATTAACCCTGCAATCAACGGAACAAATCTGGGAAGGACCACATTATAAACTTTGCAAAGATGTCCGACTCCAGGAACTCAATATGGGCTGCCCTTCCTATTATGGTATTCAGGTTTCTTCCTTGTAAGGAGATGTCAAAATTGACATCACAGCGCATGAACACGCGATGCTCAGAGGAAGGTGCTCGTATTTGGTCCAAGCAATCATTGAGCATCTCCAGAAACACTTTGCCCTTTTTTGAGTAGTCTCCTGAAGATGCAGGGCACATTTCAATTCTAGCAGAATGATATGGAACATAGCCATCCTGAGAAACACGAATATGAATCAGCTATTCTATTACAGAAAAAAATCTAACTGCTGGAATGGATTGAGATAATCCATGCACATTTTATATTTAAAAAGTACAATTATTTGGAACAGACAAGGAACCTCTACAAAGGAGTGGTTATTCTGGGAATGGCTATTCCCATTCTTTACAATGTCAATAATAAAGTGGGAATCCTTAGTCTAGGGAAAACCATTCATTCTGGGCAAGAACAGAGAAAGTCATTCCCTAATAAAACCCAAAAAGTCCACTCCAAGCAGACATGGGACAAAAATTAAAATGTCCTCTCTTACTTGCCTCCCAAATTTGTGTGTGCGCATTTGCGTGTGTTAATGCAGACAATAGTATCATATACTCATTAAAAATAAGAGATTGGCAACGATGACAGATGAGACTGGTGGTGATTCTGCTGAAGATGTTGGAATTACGGGACAGAACAAATGGTAGAGAAAGATATTTTGGTTCACATTTGTCCTAAGGTATTCTTGTCATCTTACATACTTTATGAACGAGAAGACCTAAACAATAACAACTCTCATCTTAGATGCCAGAAAGTCATGGACCATTACTGACTCATTGATGTTAAAATAGTAATTGGGTTTCGCAAAATATGAAGCTTTTAACCATTTTAATAGCGACATTTATAAATACACTCAAAACAAAGAAAATGATAAAACAAAACCAAGAGGTTTCTGATTTGTACATTATGGTGTTATACATAATCAACTCCCTGCCGCTGCCACCCGGCAAGCATGACACGGGCACAAGCATGCCCACTGTGCAATTAAGTGGACTCACAATGCAGATCTACAGGCAGATAATTGGTGGCTGGTTTGCAATTTACTTTTACTTCAAGGTCTTTATAGCCTTTACTTGCACATTTTCTATTTGCCATAATATCAGTAATATCAGGGGACACATTTTGGCAAAAAATTTAGCATGTTTGCTAATTTACCATAGCCAGATAATGATCAGCACTACCATGCACAAACATGTTCCTATTTTTCTGTGCGCCCTATAAAAAATAGATAAGTAGACAGATGGCATCATCAACATAAAACAAAGCAGTGAAAACAATTCCACATGCCCTAATATCACATGAAACTAAAGATTTGTGGAAGAGAGATGCACAGACACCTGATAATTCCCTAGAAGTTTAAGGAAAAAAAGAGGAAAGGGATTACATAATGAACCCGCAAAGTAGGAGGTGAACTACCTGGGGTGAAGACAACAGAATAATGTTTCTGAAATTCTCCAATGTCTTTTGCTGAAACATAGGTAGAGAAAAAAATTATCAGCACATCAAAGGAAAAATAACCACAGAAAATCATTTCTTTCAGTCCTTCCAAATAAGTCAGACAGGTTAAAAAAGAAAAGCATAAATTCTCCGAGTATGAATAGCTTAAGAGTTCTTATACCAGACAAAATAAGATCCAGAGAGCATCCATAACATACAAAATAGCATAAGTTGTAAAGAAATAACTCTAAATGGCTGCAAGCCTGCAACTCATGTTCCCCTTTCAAATTTTTATCCCACCACTGGTTCCTCAAATAAGCACAATTAAGAACTAAAAGAATATAACATAGAAAAATAACTTGAACGCCAATATCCCTAAACTGGAAGTCATTTTTCCCTTTCAAATTTTCATTTCACTACGGCATATCAACTCAACTAACAAAGCCAAATTTCCTACTACTGGCATATGAATTTAACCAGTTCAACCTTCAATGAAACAGCAACGGATACCCAAGGGCAATGGTAAGAGTTCAATTAGTACCTTACACAGTTTGTATAAGAAAGTATTTTGCAGATCAGGATCATCAGTAAAAGTCAACTGATGAATGCACTGTGTTCCCTTGAGCTTCTTCAAGAGCCACAAACCCCCATTAAATAAAGAGTTCGAACTGTAAAGATAACCAAGATGTGGGCCAGAGACTGAGAGATATGTATGCAGGTATCTCAGATATGGTTCCATGATGCTATCTGCCGAGTAGAAATGACAATTAGTAAAGCGAAGTTAATTGGAGGGCAGGTTTTTTTTAGCTTTAGAGCCTAGACCTGTTAGTGCAGTTCTCAAGATGATATTTCCAATGGAATGTCCAACAAAGCTAAGCTTAATTGTTCTCAAGACCCCAGATCTAGACGCCTTATCCATTTTCTTTTTCACAAAAGATACAACTTCTTGTGCTAGTCTTTGTCCCATTTCTCTAAAATCTCCAGATGTTTTCTCTTCATTAACTTCCGACATAAGAAATTCCGCCTTTGGGTCTATCAAAAGCCATTGATTTCGGACGAGCCGTAAGTCCAGATGATGTCCCTGCACATATAGTGAATCTTTGCAATTAAAAAATGTATTATACACCTGGAACAGCTTACAAACAAAGTCATGAACTAATTTTCCTTTTCTGAGAAGCCATGACATGCACTAACATAACAATTCAGATCAAGAAGATAACAAATTGAATATATTAGATATTTTATTAACCTGCATGGTCATAACACAATATACCAGTACATATATATACCAATTTCCAGCACCCCCAAAATACAATAAATATCTACCAAATTCAAGCATATTTGAATCTGACCCCAACCCACACCATTTAAGAACCTAAACTTGAGCTTCCAATCACGTACAAAAGAAAAGTGCAAAAGAAAGAGTCAGAGAAAGATAGACACTTTGCTATTCTCTGATAAAGATAGACGATATCAATTATTGTAAGGCTTGAAAGAGGACAGACCATTTTGAGGTTTCAGATGGGGAATGAGAGAAGTGCTTGCCGGATATTAATACACAAAATTTACACTTCCGACCACTTGATTTGGTTTTGGAGATATTATTCACTGTATCACGCGCCAAAATATCCTTCAAAAGTTATAAGTACAAAGCAAAACTGAGTTCAAAGTGGGTTTCATTATTATTCAAGCCTTTGCTTGTCTAAAAACTTGCCCACAAGAATGTCATAGTTATATATACATTTACAGCTTTAGTTTATGCAATCAGTTGCATTCGACTTATGAGCATACTTCCTTAGAAGAGTTACTTTCCTCAACATCTCCATGCAAAGCAGGTCATACAAGGCAATCTAGCAAGTCTACTGAAAAGAATACCAGCATCATGAAAACACTTCAGAGTCAACTAAATTCAACAAAAAGCCATAAGAGTAAAAATACCATGAAAATTTAAGAGAAAGACAAGCAAAAGGACAAGAGTTCATATTATTTGGCAATAGCTTACCCTCAGAATTTGCCAAGAATTTATAGCTAGGAATCTGCTAACTGATTCAGTATTTTCTAATAGTAAAGATGATTAAAACTCTTGGTCTTTCAGATTTTTTTTTTCTCCTGTATGAAAAAGACTCATTAACTTGTTTAGGCTTATACCAAACTAGAAAAAAAAAATTTACAAACACAAATTAGTGATAACATTAGACATCTCTTAGGCATGAAACATGAGATGTCCTTTTGTCTCTATCTCTGGACCTGCAATGCTACAGTTTTCAAGTCAAACACATTATCTGCTTCCACTATAAAGTTCTTTAACCAATTCCTAATTCAGCCACTACAAAACAGCAAATAAGTCTTCAAAATTTAATGCATAAAGAACGATTACGCTACTGCATCTACACTCAATAGACAATAGCCATCAGAAACATTAGTCCCCATCAGCAGTTCCCACATGCAGACACACACCTCTAGAAAGAAAAGCAAATGGCCCAAGCTGGCTTGCAAAATATTGAAGCTCAATTAACTCGCATTCTGTAAAGCCTGAGCTCTTCAAATCATTGTCAAGCCAAGCAAGTGGAGAGAAGTATAATTTAATAACACTTCAATTGCATGTGCAATGACTGTCCTGTTTGGTTGGCAGTACTAGAATCCACAGTGAATCTAGTTGCTAGATATCTCATTACACTGTACTTTGATTCCAGTATTCTGGACAAGAAATTTAAGCAGGGAAATACTGCAACTTCCTTTTCCCTTGGTTCATGTGTACATGTAGCAAAGTAGCAAATGCCAATCCATATTCAGTGAATGTGCAAAAATGCCCCTGATATGACATAGCATCACTCATATATGTGGATGAATATATTACTAAATATAATTCCCTTATTAGTCAATTTATAATAAAAGCATTAACATATGCACATATATTAATGTGTGCGCAAATTAATGTCCATGTGCATATATGAATATCACATAATAAAATGTCTTCAGTATCAATTATGTTTTAATATTACACACACACACAACATATGAAGATATGTTCATATTTGTTCCCATAAAGAAAAAATAATGACATTCCATATGTAAATTATCATATTTCGTACTTTGGTTTATAAAAACATATTGGTCTTCATATCTGCAAGTTAATATATACATTTTATACATATGTAAATATATATCGTTACAAATATTATTAGTTTATATATTAAAGAAAAGTGTTCTTTAGATTTCTTAGTCTCATATTCCTAGAGAAAGGAATCAGAATATAACAGTACAAACGAAATTCTCATTTCTAGATTCTGGACAAAGCTTCCCTAGTATTGAGGAACCAGTTTCCTTTTCCTAAATTCAAAAGGTCAGTGTGAACATAATTCTAAAGTCAAGCAACCGGTCCTACTTTAAATGTCATTCCTAGTCAAACAACAGGGCTTGAGATACTAAAAGGAACCAAGAGAAGGAAGGTTAATTGTTCTTTCGGCTCTAAGAATGAATACTCTCTTGCACTGTAGGCCTTCTTTGGTGTTATGGTATCAGAAGGCATGCTTGGGCGTTCACACCAACATATCCTCATACATCAGCAGAAAGACCAGATTTTCGTTATACATCTAATGCAACCTTCAACATATTAGCAACACTTAATAGACAAATCTAAACAGTCACATCTTACAGTATTAAACTTCCAGGGGAAAAGCAAACCACGAGCAATGAGGATAGAAATATAAGCTAAATAGACCGTTAGTTAGGTATCTTATGCGCATCATAGAACATGCCTGGAATCCATGGACAAAAACTACAATCTTCAGGACACGACCATTTTGACGAGTTGCGCCAGACAACTTGTTTGAGGGGTTAGAGTCAACCCCAGCAATCAAGCTATTTGTGTCTTTCTGGTCCAGTTGGCTGAAGTAAGAATTTCCACTGGTTGAACGTACAGGTGCATTGACGACTCGTTCTACAATTACAATGGGGATGCGTGACGGGTCTCCAAATATATGCAAGTCTTGAATAGACCGATTGTTGATCTGCAGCGAAGCAATACCTTCTCAAATCTCCAACCAATTGAGAGTGAAACTATGCAGCACTTTAATAGAACTCACCCTCATTTGTGCAATACTTCGCCTATGAAGCTCCACTCGCATAGCTGCAGTCTGTGCAGGCTACAGACAGCACAAACGAAAATAAACAAAAACTAGTTTCTGTAGCTAATAAAGAAAATACTGAAGATAACAAGGAATGGAGTAATAAGTGATGGAATTACGTCGACGGTTAACTTCCGTAGAGAGGGTCCTCTACCACGTAATCCATGGTTAGAGGAATCATCCACCACACTGCTTATATATTGATGAGGCATCTCAACCTTAGTGTAAACCATCCAGATCGACCATTCAGCTTTCCGATCAACAGCCCACTGATTGCAAAGAAATTCAAGAATCTTCTTTATGTTAGCCCTGAAAGGGAAAGGCTATCAGTTTCTGAACTTTTTTACACAATACCCTCAAAAAAGATTATACTTGGAAATACAAGCATGTTCCATTTCCAGTCTTTGAAATAGCATCTTATGATTTACCTGCCTATACGCTGTGCTGTTTTAAAATAAATCTATGTCTCTATAATCAAGTGTTGAGAGGGAGGAGAAGTTACAAATTATGATTCCTCTTCATAGAACGCAAGTTTTTGTCATGGCATAAGAACAAGATATTCTCTCCGCAAAACAAATCCCTATAAATTGTAAAGGATCTTGGGAACATTTTGTACAACAATAACCAAAAGAAATGCATGATTTCCTGATGTTTAATGGATACCAAATTCTCAGATAGATTCACAGGACAAATCACTTCACTAATTTAAGGCCACTAATCTTTGAAAGATGCAGAGTGGGGAAGGCAAGGTAAGGAGAATATTACACTGGAATAAAGTGAATATGTAACTAAATTTGATCAAGTCCGAGTCACAGGACATATCAAAATATAAAAACATTAAGTGAGCAATTTTAGCTATAGTAGATCACCGTGCTGCATGGACCATGTACAATGGGAAGAAAATAACCACATTGAAACAATTAGGTTTTTTTCCTCCAAGAATAGACACCCAACATTCTTCACGATATGGCCTCATATTCAAAACTAGGTGTGCAGTATGCAAGCATCATAAGCGAACCTGATAGGGGGAGAATGGTCCAGGACAAAAGGTTGGAACCAGCAGATTCCCCAGCCCACGGTTTTAGCAGGATCTAATAAAAACATTAGCAACGACTGCTTATGATGGAACACTAGAAAAAGTAAATGTTTCCTCCACTTCAAGCTCCCAACCCAAGCCACTAAGGCCCAGTTTGTTTGGCAGGGAATGGCATCCAACTTGGGAATCTAATGGCTTGGCATCAGACTTTTGAGTTTGGTAAGATTTCTTAAGATTTGGGAAAGGAAACAGATTGCTCAAAACTAGGAATATTGAAGCTAAATTGTAGGAATATGAATCGCTATATCATGGGAATCCTAAAGTTTGCAAGACAAAGTTGCCAGTATATTACGTCTTTTTCGAATCATATAATTATATATATACACATATACTATTATGTGTGTATATATATATATATATATTATTTTGCATAAATAATTAAATACATGTATTATGTTGTACTATATAATTATAAATGTTTATTACATAAATATATATCTACATGATAAATATATATATGAATATAAATATATATATACTTATATATAAATATATATGTATATACAAATATATAAATACATGATTGGAAAAAGACATACATAAGAATATGTGTATATAAATATGTATACATATAAAAATGTAATATTTATTTTTCTTATATTTATATATATTGATTCATATATGTATTGATTATATAAATAGTAGTAAATATATATTATTCAGAATATGTATATATAAATATGTCTAAATATAAATATATAATATTTCTATATGTTATATTTTAAAAATATTGATTTCTGTATTTATTGATTATACAAATACTAATAAATATATGTTATCCAATATATTTGCATACATATACATAAATATGAATATATACATAATATAAGTATATATATGTATACATTTATATGTACCTGTATATATTCATATACATTGATGTGTGTGTATATGTGTGTGTGTGTGTTGTTACATGGACATTTTTATCAATTTATCCCAATATGAATTCCATTCCTCTGTTGTATATATGATACCAAACATTTGAAAAGTAATTTGCTTTGTCCCCTTCCTTAAATTCCTTATGCTATCCAAACACTATAATGGAAATAATTCCTAGAAGTCAGATTCCATTCGCACCAAACAAACAGGGCCTAAAAGACTTACAATAACGACACCACTATTTATCATCTTAGTATTGGTTATTGAGGAACCATGGGTAATAGACAGCCAATCAAATATCCTTCACCTCTTATGACTCCCTTGTCCCATACACCATTCCAACATCAAGAACTCAAGTGAATGCCATACAACCTCCTTGTTGACCTTCAAATCTCTATGTACACAGAATAAGAGGGCACAAGCCCCGGAGTTCAAAGGAGGGAAATTTACATTAGCAGCATATGCTCTTATTTCTCTTTGTAAACTGAAAAAAACCAAATGGACTGCGCTTCTTGCTCCACATTACATGAGGAATTCTTTTTATTTGTCTTTTCACTCCAACTCAATTAATTTTTTGTCAGTTACCAAATGCAATAGGAAATAACAGAAATGGGCATTCAACAATGATGAGCTCGTTTTATTTTTTATCCTAGCTTACATAAATTTGAAGTAAATAGAAAAATTAAAATGAGAACATCAGAAGGTTGCAGAGAATCAGAAAGGTGTATAATTGTTGAACACAACAAAGTTAAAAAGGGAAAAAACAAACCTGTGAAAGTTCAAAAATATACTCCATAAGTAAAACACTTGATTGCCGATCAAATCAAATGACCTGAGTAGTTTATCCTCAGACAACAAACTGAGGAAACCATCATGTTGAAAATCAACTTCATCATTTCGTTTCTGTTCAAAGAAAAAAAGCACTGGATATGAAGGTTGCAAAAGTAAACAGAATAAGAAAATAGGGGCCAAAGGAGAATGATAGTAACAAAAATCTTAGCCTCAAATCATGAAAGGACCTCCAAAACACTGTGGGGATTGCTTGAAACTTGTCCTGGAACTTCAGCATCAGCTATGTCCTGATTTGATCTTGGAGTAAAACCAAACAATTCGTTAGAAGTAATATCTTTGATATCAATTGGTTGATTGATAGCCTTGCTGAGCTTTTGTAGCTCTTCCACAAGTATGTCGCGAGCACTTGATAATGCTTTCACAAGCATAACCTGTTCAAAACAATGGTAAATTAGCAAGAACTTTACCCACAATAACAAATGCAGGAGAATGAAATTGCCACAATCTGCCAGACGCATCAAAAAAGCTACAGAATAAACTTTATATATCAATGGGGAAATATGAATGCAATGACACATGAGCTTAGTTAAAGGAGGTTTGTAATCTCATATAGATCACTAGTTATCAGCAGCAGCATCCTTGTGTAGAATAAACTATTAACAGATACTGGAAATTATGATCTCAACACGATAATTATAAATATGATGTCCAAAGGCCTGAATAGTTAGCTTGGATCACAAGATACTTATTGATTTATAACCTGATTCTAGAGAGTGCACCAGACTTGGCTAGCAACATGCACACACATAAACAGAGTAAAAACAACTATAATTATAGTGGCAAATGCATGGGAAATGTGGGCTCTGAAAATGGAGTATTATGAAAGACAATAATAAAAACAAAAGAAAAGAAAAGAAATAATGACTCTATCTAATATGAGAATAATTATGGGAGTAAGGAAGAGTTGCCTGTAAAATAGAAATCCCAGAAGAACACATACTTGCTTTGATTTATCATGCTCTCCAATGATATCATCTTCATTAGCTCTAGGATCACTGAAAGAACACAATTTACATTTGTTACTTGAACAGAATAGTTAAAAGAATAAAAGGTTGACCCAAAAATACGAGCCAAGACTTCTCCAAGTTAGAGAATATAACGGGCAAGAAAAACATAGCGAAAAAGTAAGAGTTAGAGCATTTTTTTACTACTATGATCTCCATTATACATTTCTTCTTTCTTCTTCCTTCTTCCTTCTTCCTTCCTTTCCCATTACTTATTTTACATCTTCTGCACCAATGCCAGGGTGTCCTATTATTTCTCTTTATGAATTTTTGTTCTGAAAATTATTAATCCTTACAAGAGCAAATAGCAAATCTGGAAAGTGATAAAACCTATGCAAACAATGCTTATTGCATATGTTGGAATTCATGAAGAAAAATGATGTAGACAAGAAGAAAATTGCCTAGGCTTTTGGTCCAAGCCGTCACTTAGGTGCCTCATAGTCATCAGCAACAAACTATCATCACTAGTGGAAAAAAAAAGAAAAAACAAACTAAAAAAGGGATGCGCAAGTTACATTGCATTTGCAGAAAGAGGAAACAAACCTGGGTACCTTCAGCGAGGAAGAGTAGACCCCACTTTTCAGCAGGCTGACATGTACACTTGTATCAACTAACACAGCATGAAAAGCATCAAAATGAACCGGACAATAGGCATGCAATCCCAAAAGAGCTTTGGGGGGAAGTCGAAATTCATGGATTGCAGCAGGGCATGTATCCAAACAAGCCTGAACATTATACCTAGAACAGTACACTAACATTACTAAGGTCAAGCTTAAACAGGACTAAGTATATTTGTTGATTCACTTCAACGAATAAAGCATGTATGAATAGAAAAATAGAGTGCACAACATATAACATATCACAAGAAAACCATTAGAAATAAATGTCCGTTAACCTGTTTTCCAACACAGGAGTGTACAACAGCTCGAACTTCAGAATAACAGCAGAGGTCGATGGACCCTGGAATTCAAATACCAATTCAGATGCCATAACAACATAAACACAAAAATTTGAATTTATATGTGTGTGTTCAAGCATGCTGTAAGGAAATAGACATTCCTGCTTTCACAAGTGTTATTCAACAAAAACTATATCAAAAACTATATTTAGCTTTTTAATATTGCAAGGGCCATTTGTGCTCTACCTAAATCCACAGTTTATATCACCTCCAAGACATATATCGAGCTACTGTCACTTTTTATGATAAACGATTTTAGAATTAAATTTTCAGCTTTTACTCAAATAATTAATCCACTTGCTTCTCTATCTTTTTCAGTTTGTTTCTTCCCCTACAGTTACGTGTATATCTATATGTATAGATAAATGTGTACACATGAATTGCATATATGTCGCCTGTCCATACCTCCAAAAAAATTAGAATATTACCTCAAATTTACTAAGAGATAAGTTGAAAGAGACCATCATTGCCAACAGAATATCCTGTCTCGCATATCTGATTCGAAAAGGTTGTGTTGAAAAGCTATGGTCTATGTCATCAATTCTCCAGACTCCATATATATCATCAGAACCTAAATCAGGAGCTGCTCAGATAGAAAAGTATGTCAGTCTCTCTGGCTTTAGATTGGCCAAAGAGTAGCTGATCTTTTAACTGTGTAAATCTTGCTGCAAACACATATAAAAGATAAAATGACATGAAAAGAAAGCAAGTATTGTGGAAATGCTAAATTTTTATTCAATTTTCAACAATTCGTGAGAGTCAACTCCACAGAGATGGCACGTCAATAGCTGTCTGAATGAAAGATGAATCAACCTAGGCAGAAATAGTTTGTCTGTTCTCTCAGTGATGCATAAATAGGGTTTAAAAAGAAGTAATATAACAAAAGAAGTTAGTGTACACTAGATCCCTTTGGTGGGAGTAATCTCTGCATTTTATTCTTCTTCCAAGTTCATATTATGGAAGAACCATAAGAAAATTTGCAATAGCAAACTCTGGAGTTCATTTTCTCCTAAGTTAATATTTTGAAAGAACCAGGAATTTTTCTACACAACATATTGCAGCGCAATGGATCACCTTACAAGAGAGGAGATCTACAAATTGAACAAGTACTATTATAATTACCTTCATATTGAACAACTCTTGATGGCGTTCCAAAGGAACTAGAATCACCATCCTCCCACCTAATTGTAATCTTGAGTTGATACCATCTTAAAAAAAAAATAGTAAAACAAATAAGAAGCGTCGAAATGCTTAACCAACATAGCCAAGTTTATTTATTTAAAAAAAAAACATAAAAAATGAAATATGAAGTTGAACTAATATTACACTCACCCTTGCTGAAACAAGTCAAGGTTGTGAAATCGATGAATGTATATGGAAATTTCATGTACAGCTTCCAACATTGGCTGGTGAAATATTTCATGATTAGGTTTGAGACTGTTGGGCTTCACTGGCAGCTGCTTCCGTGGCTGAGCATAGTTCAGCTGAGGCAAGGGCTTCGCATCAGGACCATCCAACCTCTTAGGGTTCATTGGTGCTGATTTATTAAAACCGTTGATTATCCATTTGAGACGCTGAAGTAAAACTGACATTTATAGTGTACTTTCGCACTGGAAAATTGCATCCCTCCAATTCCTCAGACCCAAACAATAATCTTTATTGGGTCAGATTTGGCTTTTAAGGAAAAGTGATTGCAGCATTTCAACTACGGAGCAGGCTCGTGATTGGGGAAAATACGTGGAATACTTCCTATTAAGAGTAGATCCCGTGCCAAAAAGAGCCCATTCACCAGAGAACTTCTACACCATGAGATATGATGCTTTCATCAATATTCGTAATTAAACAAAGTAAAGATCAAGTATATATTAAGTTTAATGTTGAGATTTGCAGAGCAGCAATGAAACACTTGATAAACAAGTTTTCTGACATCACAATTTACTAACCAAAGAAAAAGGAGTAGAAAGATATAATACAAAGCCAGATTTTAGATTGGCAATTGTGGTGTTTCTGAACAACTAATGTAGGCGTCTTATTTCTGAAATTACTCTACCCATCTTTTTTAGCACCTTAAAATAGACATTGGGACTGCATCCCCCAATAAGTCTTTGAAACTACACCACGCACAACTGGTATCTTCAACAGCAGATATCTTGGTCAATGAATGATTCACTGTGGCACAATTAGCTAATACATGACTTATAAAAGTCCTACTAAACACCTATTGTTTATAGAAGTTATAATGAACTGTTGGCTGAAAGAACACTTTACAATCCTCTCTCCATAAACTGCTATCAAGCAGACAAGTGCAAGGAGGCTAAAAATCTAACATTGTGAAGTTAGTGGCTATAATTCAGGTTATTTCTCCCTAATAATATTCTAGCATTACCTTGTATGCAAGCAAGAAGGGATTTTAAGAGAATCGAAACTTCTCCAAACATTAGAATCTCAATAAACCTCCTAAAAAAGTTCACACAACAAGACTGTCATTTGAATCATATTTAAACCCAACTATCAGTCTCCTTCCCTCTATAAGAACATAAAAATAAAATTCAACATACCCAAATTCTTATGAACTACAACAAATTAAATTAATACACAGAACAATATGAGGAAAAAAACAAGGAATTGCATTCCAAGGCAAATAGACAAGACTCAAAGAATAAGAAGACAGCACAAAATAAGACCCAGGCAGATGAATTACACAAAAACTTCCAGGCATTGCATTTACATCCACTGATCAAATTACGCGGTTTTTGATAATGAGATGAAAAACCTGGAAATGGGGCTGTCGTTCCCCTTATTTTGGCCGGAGAATTGGCAGTGGCAGTCGATACGGTCAGGCAAATGAGAAACGATGGATTGATCTTGATGTCGGCGGCGGCGCGTGAGGGAAGAGGCGCAATTAGCGGCGGCAGACAGAGAAAGAGACGAGAAAGGAGGGGAACTTTAAGCACTAAGGTCGTGTTTGGGCAACTGAGTTAACTACGAGGAAAATTGGATAACAACTGGCATGACTCATATTTTCCTCGTTTCAATTTTATTTATTTTTGTTCAAAGGGTATAATTGGAAGTTACGTCAAATACATTGTACATACACAAAAACATGTATACTTAATTGGATTTATTTTCTTTTGAGAAAAATATTTGAGAAGATTTTCTAATGAAAATATATTTGGATTCCAAATGAGTTGACAAATTAATTTGATCTTTAATTTGAAAATATATGTTCGATTGTATATTTTCATATGTAGAATAAATATATTTTTTTTCAAAATGAAACCTTGTATTTCTAAATATGAGGTGTAAGTTTTGAAAAAATAGATATAAACTTTGACAATAAGGTCAAAAATTAAGATGCAGCAAGCATCCAATTTGATTAACCGATCGAATCGAACCAAAATAAAAAAATTCGATTTGCACAGTTTTTCATTTTTCATATTTTTGGTTTCAATTTTTTATTTTTGTTAATCAAATCAAACCAGAAATCGAATTATATTTTTTATATATTATTTTTATACCTGATATTTATTTTTCTATTGTTTTTTTAATTTTTTTCTCACCCAACCAAACCGAACATTATTTCAATTCATTGTTCGCTTTAAGATTTTGATTAATCGAAATTTTAATTTAATTTGATTTGTCGAATGAGGACTCCTAATGCAGGTTATGAAAATCATATTATTGGTAAAACTATTTATAAAAAAATTATTTAGTAAACAAACAAAATACAAAAATATTTTTCAAACATAACGTGGTTGTTATACTGTCATTTCTGATTTCATTTCAATTTATTGTGTCTATCCAAAGCATGATTATTTTGTTTAATGTTTCAATTCAAACATCTGAAAAAGGTAAAGAATTAAGAGTATTATTGCACCAAATATGTCTTAAAAGTAAATAAATTATAGTATTATACCAAACACATATGTTTTAATGTGCTCATAGATATATTCAAGTGGAGGTTTATTTTTGGGTAATTCATATCTCGTAGGACTTTCTTGTGATCAATTTGGGGGTGATGTAATGATTTGGTGAAATAATGATTATTTCCTAAGTTTATTACTAGATAAATATATATTATCACATAGTAGGATTGGAATAAAAATTTAAAACTAAGCCCAAATAGTAGCATATTTTAAATACGGGTACCAAATCGTGATAATGAAATATTCATTAGTAAATTGGTGTAAATTGAGGGTGTTCAGAGTTCGATAAATTTGATGAAAATTGAGAATTATATATAAGTTTTCATAGTAACTACTTGTGTGCATGGATGATGCTATTTTTTTTTTTAATTAGGTTATAGTTTTATAAAATTTTGATATTCAATGCGGTTTAAGATTTTGACCTTAATTTACCAAACTATATTGAATATCGAATTATTTCTGTATTTTTTAATTCTTATTTTTAAATCTATTGCTCTAATGATTTTTTCTTTTTTTAGGTTCTATGGTTTCATACTTTTTAGAGTTTTTAGTATGTAATTACCAATTATTGAAATTATTTAGTTTCACAAAATTAGGAATTAGCTGATTGGGTTGTTAAATTATTGTTGTAGAATTTCTTAAATCATTATATAAATTACTAATATAATTTTACTTGTTTTGGTTTGAATTTAATGGATTTTCTCCTATTTATGCATTTATTAGAAGCAACATGATTAATTGGAGTATTGGAACATTAAAATTTGGAAATTATGTTTTAACTTTCAGTTTCCATAGATGTACTAAATTTTATATTTTTCGATAAGTTCAAAATGCAAACAGAATAATGATTAAGGATAACAACGAGTTGAGGGTTGAGTTTAGATAAATTTACCTAAACATGAGTTCGATCCGCTAAATTTTTTAATGATCAAACTCATTAGTCTCAAACTCAAACATGCTTCATAACTAAACTCAATAGTTAGACCCACTTTACAATTTAAGAACTATTCAAATTTATCTTTTTTAAAAATAATACTATTAAAATTTTCTAAAAAATCTATTTTTCTAAAAAATATATCATATAAATATATATAATATTTTTAAAAAATAAAAATATTAAATAATTCGGGTCGGATTTGAAAATAAAAAATACATGACCCGATCCAAACTCATTTATATTATTAACACTCGCCCTAAGTAAGGCGAATCCGAATTTAAATCCGTTTCATTGTCAGTTAATGATTTCTAGTATCTATTTATGTTAAAATTCTCCATATATAGGGAAACTGAAGGATTTATTGATATGGATGCTTGAATAATATTAGTATTTATTAAGTTTTTATATACTAATTTACCAAATCAACGAAAAATAAAAATAGTTCATTCCGTTGTTGAACCAATAGGATTTGCCATTTCTTATTCGGTTAGAATAATAATACAACAAACTAATTTCAACTCAATTTGATAGGTTTTATCCAATAATAGCTTAATGTAAATGACTAGTTGAACTAATCTCTATTCAAAAACTCTTCTATGAAATTAAAATTTTGAATTAAAAATCAATAGATGTCAAGGTGTTATGAAAATCAATTATTCAAAATTAAAATTTATGGGAGTGATTTTCGAAAAGTCCATCACGAATACATTTTTTCCCCTAAGTATGTGATTGTTTGTGGGTTTCTCTCAAAAAATAAAAATAAAAATAAAAATTTCATAATATATTTTTTTTACTTTACAAAGATATATCAATATTTAAATACTTATAAAAATATATATATCACATCAACTGTAATTATTAATTTTTTTATCTATATATTGTTCTTACAAAATATATCCATGTTAAACATATTTTCAAAAAAAATAAATATCATATTAATTGTAATTATTATACTTTTATCCCTCGTACAAAATCATTCTCGTTTTTCATAAACTACTTTATCTCATATTTTTAAAAAAAATATTTTTTTTTTCTCAAAGATAATAGCCAAGCAATCACTTCCTACACTTTTTGCTTTGAGTTGTTGAAATAAAATAGCTTTAATGTTTAATACCAATTCAAAAAAGTTTGAATTCGTATGAATCTTTTTATTCTAAATCCTGATTTTGATATTTTTATGGACAATCAGTTTAGCTTTAGAAGTCCAAATGCTAACGCAATTTATGGCGCTAATGCATCACAAATCCTGTTTCAAATTACAAACGCCATTTTTTTAAGATCGCAAATAAAAATGAGAATGGGTTGGAATCAAATTTAGATTATTTCAATTTATAAATGAATTTAGAGGAAAGTGATAATTTTTTTAAAACTCGCACTACTCCAAAATCACCCTATTTATTTATTTTTTTATTCTATTTTTTATATATTTATATAATATTATTTTTAAAATTATAAAATAGAAAATGGTCCGAATCCTTAAAAATTTTAAGATGATTTTTAAATTTTAACAAACCCGCTTTGATGCCATATCTACTAAACACGTTTTTTATACAAATTAGTAACTTATTTATAATTTTACCATACCGTTCGGAGACATACTAATTTAATATGTGATCTTGAATATTTTATTTTAATATAATATTTTATCTTAATTTTATACTTTATATGTATGCTATGTTTATAAAATATTTTATTAATATGCAATTATAATCAATTATATCTAAAAATAAAATCTAAAATCTAAAATCTAAAATGATGATTAATAGCCCCTAATAAATGCCGTACTCTGTACTCCCTAAAGTGTTACCATGTTTTGTGAAGATTATATTCACTTGGTATTTAATTACTCCTCAATAAATTTAATAACAATTGGTATAATAGTTAATTCCTCCAGAAACAATTGAATAAATGACTAAATAAATACTCTTTCGTGACTATTTTAGTATTTGGGTGTGACATATTTAGTAATAAATTTGTTAAAAATAAGGTTATTGATTTTTCCTATTCTGTATGTGATTGTGTGTCGAAAATTTGGTTAAGTCTATTAATTTCTTATATCCTAAAAAAAATAGTGAAAATCTTCATAAACGCTGTCAAATCTTTTTGAAGTATTGATTAGGTATTTTAATTAAAAATTCTACTCCCAATTTAGAAGAATAATTCGGTAAATTATAAATACTTTCGTGTTCTTTTTTGGTATAATATTTGAAGTTTTATTTTGTCTATTTTACTATATGGTGTTGAAATCAGTGTGACAATTCTAATTTATTGCATCTTAACACATAACTTTCATTTATTATGTATAATAAATAGATTGTGAAAAATACAAACATTAATCCTAAACCAAAATTTGATCCTATATTATGTATTGCACTTAAATGGAGGAGAAAAATACTTGAATAAGAACAAATTACTGGAAATAAGATATAAAGCATGAAATTGGAAAAAATGAATTAAAATTTTTACAAAGTATATTTAAAATACTTCCAATAAATTATAATCATAACTAAATAATGTTTTGAAAATTCAAGACTTTGAGCAAATATATTAACTAGTCTTAAGCAAACAGCACAAATATATATATACTTATTTAAAATATTAAATTACTTGCAATAATATATACTATTTAAATCTTCCACGATGGCGTTTTTAGGTATTGTCACGATAAACTCAACTTTTTACACTCATTTTATTGGGCTAGCTTAATGAAAATAAAAAGAATTTTGCTTTACTGAAAATCATAACGGACATATTTAATGCATTTGTATTATGAAAAACTAGACAAAATAATTATCCAATAAATTTTAACGTGCTTTTTAATTCAAAACAAGTTCGATTGATTGTGTTATAATAACCTTCTAAGTCGACTAGTCAACCTTAATAACTTTTTTTGAATATTTCAAAAAAATACTATCGAGTTAAAAATAAGCAAGAATGCGTTATATTCTTAACATATAAAAAATGTATCTTCTTCGATCATTTGAGTAAAAATAAATACCCATTGAATAAGCAGAAAAATCCGCTTTCAAACGGGATTCAAGCGAAAGACTTTGAGAAGACTAGTGCAATCGAGATTTTCTAAAGTAAAGAAGTTCAAATTGCTATTGATTTTTTAAAACCTGCATTTCATTCGAGTGGATGATTGACCTATCGAAAAAAGAAAATTTTAACAAGAAAATCGAGTTTACTGATGTGAATTAAAATTTGTAACAAAAAAATCTTATAATTATTTTTAATAAATTATGAACACATAAAAACAACAAATATAAGATATTGTGACTCTAAATTATACTTTATCAAAAAGTATTAGATGTGAAAATAAATATATTTTTTTCTCCATAAACATAATATAAATATATAAGAGTAAGAGAAAAATAGTAATACCTCATTTGCATATTTTTTTCCCCCCTCCAAAAGCTACTTCCATGCACTGAGCCACGTGGGTAAAGGATAAAGCGCCACGTCGCGCGCTAGCACAGCCGGTGGGACCAAGCCAATTGTAGCTTCGTGGCATTTCCGTAAATATGCTCCTTCTACAGGGGCAATTCAGTAAATTAAATTGAATAGAAGTTTCAGTTCATAACAGACAGCTCTGCTGAGCAAACAAAAATTAAAAACCAACAAACCAAAGAACTCTCGGTCTGAAAAACCTCAAAAAAAAGTTGATTCTTTTGAGGAATCCGAGTAATGGACGCCGACGAGGTAAATTCCGCCACCCCTTTTGGGAAGATTCCGACCACCAGCGGACGCCGTGTCCACGGCGGCGGAACCGGTTTTATTTTCTTCAACACCCCCACCAACTACCTAACTGATTACCCCCCCTTAACCGTCCTTGTACTTTTTCTTTTTGTGATGCTGCATTCATTCTTTGTGGGTTTGGATTTTGATCTTGTTTTGTTTTTCAGCTTTCTTTTCATCTTTTGATGTGATTTTTGATGGCTTTGGGAGATGTTTGGGTTTGTGCGTTTTTGAAAATTTTGTCACTTTTTTTTTTTTAATTTTCAAAATGGTGGTCTGTTTTGGTCTTCTCTTTAGTTTCATTTGATGATTCGAAGTAGTTCTTTGTCTTTCTTTGATTAAAAATGTGTTTTTAATCGATCTTTTTTTTTTTTAATGGGGTAAATGTTGATAATTTTTTTTATTGCTTTTTTTGGAATCTTTACCTGTGATTTCTTGTTTATTCAAAATATACATAAAGGGATGAGCTTTTGTTGTCGAGATGATTTATTTTTATTTTTATTTTTATTTTTTTCTGGAGTGCAGAAATTGACGGCGTTGAAGAAGGCGTATGCTGATATAATATTGAGCATATCTAAGGAGGCAGCGGCGAGGGTTATGGCATCGGAGAGGAAGTGGGTCAGGTATCAGCATGAGCTGAAGGTGGCGAAAGAGGAGGGCTTGCGGATGCTGCTGCGCCTCAAGCAAATGATGGATTCTCAGGTGAATCATCTGATTTCAAGTTCAAATTCAGTCCTTTTCCTCGTTTATCGATTGGTTTCTTGGAATGAGAACATAAATTAGGAAATGGAGCCTGTGTTCTGTTTGGATTTGGGACTTTTTTTGTATGATTTTGTTGGTTGAATGAGTTGGTGTTGATGACAGGTTATTGGGTCTGTTTTACATATGAAGTTTTTGTTGATGTCTTTCGTGGGTTATATTTATGTCTGACGGTTTTATTATTTACCTAGGTTAGGGTTTTTACTCTTGGTTCTTCGATAATCTGGTAGTTGATTGTTGTGTGTAAACAGGTTTGAATGCCGGTTCTGAATGAAATCAAACATGTTTGTTTCCACTGAGCTAGGGGGTTTGTTTAATTAAAGTGAGCTTGTTTGTTCTGATGGCATGCAGTGAATCTTTTAGAACTCCGAGATTCACAGGATTCCTTGATGAGATTTTGTTGAAAATGGAGGAACTTTGCCTGAAATGAGTGCAAATTCTAAAGATATGATTTATTTTCCTCTTGTGTATTCATCGTTATAAGTATTTTTCATTCTTGGAAAGATCCCAGCGCATGTCTTTTTGTTCTTTTGCTTTTTTGATAGGTTGATGGATTCTCTCAGTATGAGGACATGATCATGTCATCCATCTATGTTGTTATGACCGTTATCTATTTATGCAGCTGACTAGAACGACGCATTTTGGAATGCTGTAATTATTGATACGACAAGATCTCAAAATGGCATTATGTGCTACAGTTGGCGAGTGTCTTGTCTATTTTACCTTTCGCTGCTGAAATGTCAGCATGTGCTTCTTTTGTGGAATTGTATTAATTAGCTGGTGGCATGATATGGGAAAAAAATTATAATTTCCGTTTGTTCTTTATTAGGCTATTATTTGTTGATTGCGTGGAAATCATGTAAAATATCCATTTTTTCTTCCAATGAAATGTTTGGTGCTAGTAGAGAAGTAATCAATCAATACTCTCATCTTTCTCTGAAATAGTTTATCAGGCTTAGTTTGACTTCTTATTTGTTTTGATGCATGTAATTGTGCTTATGCCCCCCTCCCACCATCTTATTCATTTCACCTACATATTTGGTCAACTTTACAGATTAGTGAAGCGGAAGCAGCATCATTGAATCAGCAGAAGAAGATTGAAGAGCTTGAAGCTCAACTTCAGGAAGCTGAAGATATTGTAAGTGATCTGAGAGAAGAGTTGAGAGAAGTGCATGCTGAACTGGAAAGGGTAAAGAATGAGAATTTGCATCATGTGAATGAACCCGGCAATGCTTGTTCAAGAGAAATACCAGCGCGGAATAAAATTTATTCACATCAATCCTGTAAATACCTTCCTCCAAATGAATCTTCTGTAGCTTTTGATGTAACAGTCCCATATCTGAGCCAGAGAAACAAATGCCGCAAGTGCTATAACAAGATAGTTTGCACGTGTGCTGCGTATATTGGGAATCGAGATTTGCCTTCTATAATTTTGAGAGGCAAAGAGCCTGGGCTATACAGAAATGGATGTACACAAAGAATCCGTGCATGTGAAAGGAACCTTTTGGATAGGGAATTGTGTCTGTCAGAGGAAACTGCTAAAGTGAAGGACAAGAAGAATGGCAGAGAGCCGGAGGAAAGTAAAGACACCTCCAATGCACCAGCTTCAGGGGCTAAATCTCAGAGTGAACTTGAGAAGAAACTATTGGCAGATATCAAGCTTGGCAGCTCCCAATCTTTTCTTAAGAAAAGGAAGAGAGCTATTAGACGTAGAAAAACTGTAATACCCTTGGGTGGGAAACAATTTCATCTGTTCCTGAAACCTGATCAGTTACCTGAACATTCTGTGACAAGTGACCCTTCTTCAGTCAAAGACAATGCTCATTCTGATGAGAATCCTTCCAAGATAGGTCCAAGATTGTCCCCAGATAAAGCTGAACCACAAACTCAGCTGGGGTGTGTAAAAACTTCTGAAAATGAAAGAAATCCTGTGGAAATTTGTGGTGCCAAGACAATGCACAAGGATGAAGGAGTGAATGAAAAAATGGTGCCTTTAAGTGAGGAAACTGGATTTTCAGAGAGTTTGTGGTCTCCTGATTGTAAAATGGATTTTGAAAAAGTTGATGCGCCATCACACAGTTTAGAGTCAAATTCATCTGACACTACCAAAGGGTTTTCCAGCCAACCTGTGAGGGAAAGAGTTATCAAATATACATTTCAAAGGAAGCGGAAGAGACAAGCTTTGAGCAGATCTGAAGTGAATGGCTCTCTTGAGACGGAAAATAAAACAGGAGATGAGAAAAATGGTGATCAGAAGCCGGAGGAACCCAAGCCCAGCTTGTTAATGGAATCGTCACGAGACAGTAGGCGGTTGGCACAAGTTGCTCGACAGGTTCGTGAATAGAAAACCTGCAACTGTACTAGATCCCTGTTTGCTTCTTTTATGCATGCGTAGTCGGTAGATTACATACATATGCTTGGGCATATATAATTTCAGCACTAGTTGGAACCTTGGAATTTATATTACAACCCCTGTTTCCTCCTCAGCTGCAACTTCATGGCTTTCATTAAATTATAAGGTCAACTTACTGTTACTCCCTGTTTCCCATTAAAGGTCATCGTTTGACTTGGATGTGTTTTAGATATTCCCATTGTATTTTGCAAGTTCCTCCTGGCTGAGTGGATCTGTCCTCTTTGTGATCCTCCTGGAGTGCATGCATCGTGTGTCCCACACACGCCTGTGCATCTGAATGTGTGCTTGCTATACAAACCCATCTTAACCCTGCTATAACTCAACCAAGCTATACCACAAATATGGGGCTATCAAACCTCAAAGCACCAACCAAACCACATCAATGTGTGCTAAAAGGTTTTACCTCAACTACACCCCTCCATATCCCCGCTCCCCCCAACCCCTCCCAAAAAAAAATAAAAAAATCCCCAAAACTAGAATGACCTTCAGTTACCACTATCATCATTGTCTTGCTCATTAAAATTTTTGATGCCATTATCAGCGCAAATGGCCAGATGCTTCATCTTGTTACAATCGCTTTCAGAGCTGACGACTGTAAGTCTGTGACCATTATCATCCAGATAAAGGGGAAAACGAAGCAGCCATCATTTCCGAGAGAGCAGAATTGCAATAAAAGGAACTGTACAAAAACGGGTAGATCTACTGCTCAAAAGGAAATTCTTTTACTTTAGCCATGAAAAGGGAAAAAGAAACAGTAGCTGAAGCAGGGAATTTCATGTTGAGTCTTGAAAACACAGATCAATGGTGGCTATGGTTGGGGGCCAAGGGCAATGGTGGTTGTGTGGAGCTTGGTGGCCCTTGCCATGGTTTAAGCACAGGCACACAAACACAGAGAGAGAGAGAGGGAGGTGTACAAGTTTCTATTTTGAGATAAGTGGATGTCGTATTAACATAATCCAGAATGGTTAAGTTAGGTCTTCAGTTATTGATGATTAGACCGCCTACTTTTCGGTTGCTGATTCCACACAAAGCTGCCAGAATATATAGTCATGCTAATTATAGGTTCTCTGCTGATTGTCTTGAAGCCAATGGAGCAAATCCATCTTAAATTTAATTTGTCCGTTAGCCAAAAGATTAATGATAATGCATTACAGAAGATAAGTCGACAATTTTCAAATAAATAACAGTTTGGTACATATCTTACCTTTATTGTTTTTGCTCTTCTGAGCAAGTATAGCGCATTGCTCGTGCATTACTTCATTTTCAATTGTATGTCAGGTGTGCGAGTTTTCCCCAATGGAGAAGGGTTAAAGCACTTGAAGCAAATCCATTGCAATCCTTGTTTTTTTCTTTTCAAGGTTCCTGTATAATTCTGAAGAATCTGTGGCTCTGTGATGGTTTTTGGTGTATGGCGAATTTACTTGGATGTAAATTGCTTTATCTACTAGTGATATATCTTCTGCATAAACTTTTTGTTGTGCATTCTTGTTGGATAATATACTTCATGATCTTTATGTAGCTGGTTTTCAAATTTGCAGCTTATATCTTTGTCTGAGAAGAAGTGGTGGCATTGAAGGTGCCTTTTCGTCTTAGAAACACAGGGTGACTGAGGTGGAGGGAAATGTCTATAATTCCAGCTCGAGAAGGTTTACTTGGTAAAGAAACCTATACTTTAGAGAGAGAGAGAGAGAGAGAGAGAGAGAGAGAGAGCTGGATTTGGAAATTATGGTCTCCCATGTCCAAAAAAAACTGTAATTTAATCAGTACCGCAGATTGTTGCTAATCATCTTGAAAGTTTCATTCAAGAGTAGTGTTTTTCATTTGTCAATGTTCTAATATTTCTATGTTCTTGTTCATTTGGCTGTGAACCCTCTTTCCTTTCAGATGTTCTATTTCTTATAGCCTTCTGTCTGAATTTAAGGTTTGATATAGGAACATGTTCATCAAATTCGTGATAAAAGCTTTCTTCAATCTACTCATCATTAGGGAATATCAGTTGAAACTTGCTGCTCTTCTTCTTCTTCTTCTATGACAGATGAGATTCATGACTTTCAGAAGACACTGTTATTAAAGAACGTTTAAAAAAAAAAAGCTATCTCTTGATCTCGTCTTGTAACTTTTCTAATCTTTAAAGTCAGATTGTTTCACGTGTAATTGTACATGAATTTGCTCCTGAAATAAAAAAATGTTGCATAGTAGTATATTGAAATCTTTAATGGAATTGCTTTACATATATATATATATATATATATATATAATACAGGTAAATTTGGCCCTGAAATCAATAGAGTTTAAATACTATAGTATCTGGAAATAGAAAATTAGGTAAATTATAAAACTACTTTAACTCTAATTATAAAAAAATTCAATTATTTTTTAAAATTATTAATAATTTTTTGAGGTATTATATTAATTTTTTTTTGTTTTATAAATACCCCATCAATTTGTAAAATAAAAATATATGTCAATAAGTAAAACAGAAATAAATGTTAATGAGATATTTATAATTTATAAATTTATTTATTTTTTATAAATAATTCAAACTTAAATAATAATTTTTCTAATTCACTCTAAAAAATTGAACATATTGTGTTTTATTGCATCAAAATCTCTTAATCATTTTTGTGACATCCCACAACATAAACATATTAGAAAAAGTACTGTGATGAAACACGTGATTTTAAAACTCATAATCCTCAATATTAGTGAATTTTGGGGTTATATTTTAATTCCATGATTTGTGTGTGAATAATCTATCCGATTAAATTAAAAAAAATAAAAATAATTGAGATACGTATGAATAAATTAAGGTACATAAGTTAAGTTAATTTAAATATCATGTAAATGTGAAAAAAAAATGACATTCTCGCATTGTATCACTTACACAAAATTTGATCTACAGCAAAAAATATTTTTTTTTCAAAAAAAAGAGTGACAAAAAAATAAAAATAAATAAGTGTGAACAATGCAATTCTTGCAATGCCTGTAAGGGCAAAATGGTAAAGTCAGAGTCACTCAAGTCTCAACAGCCATCATAAACCCATGTAAACTGAAATTTTAGACCAGGGATTTATTCATTTTGCATTCTTGCCCTAACTTTTAAAGATTTAGATCACAGATTTCTGAATTTCTTGTAGTAAAACTAAAGGACTCTCCAATCAGGATAGCTGAGAGACTACAAAAGGAAAGGAATCCCACGAACGATCAGCCGAGGCGTTGAGGATAATGGCGGCGGCTAGCAAAATTGGGGACTGGGCGTTCAAAGCGTTCTCGGCGGGGCTCGGCGTCGCCACCATATATCTAACCGCTACCTTCTCCGTCAATGTCTACCGTGGCCTCGCCTGGCACTCCGCTCAATCGGTAATAAACCTTGCTCCTGCTCATTTCTTATCATTCCCCCTTTGATTTTTTAGTTTTTGGATTATACATTGGCTATTTTTCGTTTCAGAATTTGTCATAATTCACGGGTTTTGTTTGCTTTCTGGTAGTTGTTGGAAAGGCTAAAGCTGCTCTATGGTATTCCTGTTTTTAACTGTATTTGTCTATGCCAAATGGAAATACTTTTTGGTTTGGAAGTCATAAAGTTTGTGATAATTTATCTGTAGGTAGTGTCAGCCTTTTGGTTGTACTATCTGATTACACTCAGAATTAGAGAAAGTTAAAGCATGATTGAAACGATTAATTGCAGACCTTGTGAATTTGAAACAAAAAGTAATGTGGAGTTGTTCGATCATGTTATGTGAACATAGACTCCGAATATGTATTTTGCTGGTGTCCCATTGTATTGTTGAGCCAGTTGATAGCTCACTGAACATGTTTTTTTTGTGAGTTAATTGAGTGTTTGTGGTGTGACGAGTTCACTATGACCTTTTCCACACCTTTAAGGTTTTATTCTATCTGCATGTTGAAGCCTCCTTCCATAAGATTTGAGTGTTTGCGGTGTGATGAGTTCACTATGACCTTTTCCACACCTTTTAGGTTTTATTCTATCTGCATGTTGAAGCCTCCCTCCATAAGATTATTCTATGGTAGATCGAGTTTTTTGGTTCAAGTCCCACTACCATTGGATGGATAATGTTGGTGTCGTATCCGTCCAATTGCTTAGGATGGACTAGGACCACAAACATAGTCCCCCATAAAATAACTCTCTCCTACATGTGTTTTTGGAAAGGCTTTTTGAAACTTATAGATTGTAGAATTCAGTTCATTTTATACTACTACTGGAGGATTGCTTGCATAAGATGTGATTCGTTGGATTGAGAAGTACGACACCAGCAATGAGATTTTCCTGAATAGTTGGTGTCATAATTTCCTAGTCCAATGGTAGAGATTCATTCTGTACTACTCCTAAAGTGTTATTCGCATTAAGTCTGAGCTATTGGATTGGATTGGGTTGGGAAATGAGGACAATAGCGATGTACTTTTCTTGCTTTGTTGTGCCGTCAATTTCCAATCTAGTGGTTCACATAATATTCTTCAGAAGGAGAATGAAGTGAACCATTGAAGCAGCAGTGGAACTAGCAAAAGTTGGGCTTAGTAACTTAGTACCTTGTTTTTATTCTTGCAAGGTGCCTTTTTGAATGCCTAATAGAACTTACGTAGTTGAATTATAAGAATCCACTCAAATTGTGTCAAGATGGAAATTAGTTCTGTAGAGCACAGAATTTGACTCTAATAAGTTTGTCCTTGCAAGTTGGATTCTCTTCAAGAAGCCTCTCTTTGAACCTTTTTATACTCACTATGATGCCTTGGAATAACTGTTTATTATTGTGGCTGCACTTATTCGAGAGGAAAAAAAAATCCTGCTGCTACCATGTAGTGCACTTTACTTACTATATACGTGATGGCCTGTAGTAACTCTCTTACAGACAATGACATATTTGTTGAAGTTCCCTTGGTTAATTGTCTGAGTTTGTACCATTTTGCGTCTGAACCATTGATTTTCAAAAGTGGCTTGATATTTTGCTGCCATTCATAATACTCTCACATTTTCAGTAACAGTATGCTGGTGCTTGCTGAAATTCTCGAAAGTTGCCTGCAGTTTTGAAGCTTTAGCTGAATATATTATGGGTGTAGATATTTTTTCTTTTCAAATGTCTGATTAGCTTTACCTAGATGAAGCATGCATCCTGCTTTGCACGTACACCACAGGAGGCCTAGGTGTCTCAGTGCACTATATTCATTTCAGTACTTTGGCTAAAGCACTTAAACATCCTTATTACATCCATGTTGGAATGGATTTTTGGAAACTGATCAAAGATGAAAAAGTTTCTGGAGAAGAATGCCTGCTAAGTAAATAATTGTGCAAAAGTAATACTAAAAATAGCTGAGTTTAGCAACAGGACAACCCTGTAAGTCTCTGACTACATTTAATTGAATTGGGTCAAAATTGAAGGCCTTCTTTGGAAAGAAGTCATTGCTTCCACCATCTCTTCAACATTGATGTCATAGAGAGGCCTGAAAGTTGACAAAAAAATGTTTAATTAATTAGATGTATCTGTCCAGCAAGCAAATATTTCTGAGATGTTGGTATACAAGATGGCTCTTTTCTTCCCATGAACTTTAAGGTGTATGGAGTTAATATATTATATACGTAGGGACTGAGAAAGTGTTATCATACATCTTACATTAAGTCACATACTTCGTCTGTACTGGTCGCAGCTCAGGCAATTGGAGCTCGAATTAGTGTTTTCTGTGGGAGCGGCGCTTTATGGAGCTTTCTCACTTACTAATTCGGGCTTTAAGAAAACATAACCCGATGATGTAGGCTGCCAGCAGTATCAAGGACGGTGGAGGTAATTGTGTGGTGTAGAAAAGAGTGACAAAAAAACTGCTTGTATTCAAAGAATGGAAGGAGGAGGAGAGAGAGGAAGAAAGGATGATAAAACTTCACACCTTTAGTGGGGACTTGTGGCTGGAAAGAGAAGAGGGTCGACGACAGAAGAACTGCATGTAGCAAATTCATTTGGAAACTAGGGTTTCTGTTACTCTCTTTTTCCTATTACTTAGTTTAGGCCTTCATCTTTTGACTTTTGAGTTGAATGGTTTATATTTATTCATGCTGATGCGGCACAATTTTGATAAAGGGCCTCATTAGGTTTGATTGACTTAAATAGCTCTTAAATGTCCACTGGGCTTAGATCCATTTACTATATCTGGGCTTATGGTTTCCATTATTCCATTGTTTTTCTCTGAAGTCATGAGTCATGGCTAATGTATATTTATCTAAACATACTAAAATTGTACTCAAAGATACATATAATTATATATTTTTAATTATTTAATAGCCACTCTAAGGCGCTCTCGCTCTCAAAACTTTTTAACTTTGACACTGTCCCCCACTCGCCCACCAACTTTGACTCTGGCTCCACTAGCTTTCGCTCTGTGACTTGGATTTTACATTGTGTTTCTTCTTTGATCTTGATGTTATCAAGGATTTGTGCGAGGAGGCTATGTCCACAATGGCAAGAACAGCAGAGTCTGCTGATTTTCTTATACTGTAGTGTTGCTTTTAGAGTCGCTTTATATTTGTGGTTGTTTGTTCTTAATGATAAATGAAATGATTGAAGTCATGAAGGATGAGTTGCTGGTGTATGTTTTCTACAGATGACATTGTATAGGTATGTAATGTCAAGCGTAGTGGAGAGAGCATATATAAAGCAATGGGTTTAACATGTCTTAGTAAGATTGAATATGTGGGGTGAATGTTTAATTAATGTAAAAATACTTGCAGTGGGTTAGTAAAGATTGGAATTCATAAATGTGAATGTTTTTGATACTTAGGCTTGAAATTCCAATGAGCAAAAAGGTCTTCGAGTACGCACTTTTGCTAGTCATAGACACGAGCTTAAATTGCTTGTAAAAGTTAATTTATTGTTTGTCTGTTTTTGCTATAAAAATTTGGCTATGTAAATCTATCTTTTTCTGCCTTAATCATGTTCTCCATTCCAATTAGAGCACGTGTCAGTGCTATTGGTGAAGGTTTATAAGCACGCTCTCTTCTTCTTGGAGTTCATTGATTTCATAAATTGGACTTTATTGATCTGATTTTATTACTTAAACTCAATTTATACTCTTCTACCCTTAATCTAACTGCTGTTATTTTGCCATATGGAATTTATTCAAATGCTCGTGTTGTGGTTATGTTGCTATTGCATTGTTGCCAAACTGCTATGTGATCTATGCTTGTATTTTGCAGAAGGCTGACAAGGAGGGTTCTACTGATCAAAAGGCGGAATGATTTTAGGCTCTAATTCACTAGTTGTATACCCAGTAATTTTGATTCCTTAAAGGCTGGATTTTTTGAATAATGCTTTCTCTACTCTATAAGTTGTTTAGTTGGTTGAATCTAAGACGGTCTAAATCAAGTTAGATCAGATACCATGCAACAGGAAAAGTCAAACTGTTATTATATATTTTGCAATTAATTGATATGATTTTGGTTCTTTTTAAAGGGAGATGTTGAAGTTTACTACAAATTGATTTTTATGTTCATATTACACTTGAAGAAAAATGTTGCCGACATTACAAGGTAATGTCGCTGTACATCAAGTAATAATATATGGTTCTTGTGCTATTCCATCTATTGTCTTCAAATTATTCCCTCAAGGACTCGAGGTTATTGGTTTTATACTAGTCAGATTAACAAAACTATTAAATGCGACAGTTCATGCTAAAATTGATGCCCAAATTGTTGGCTATTTCTTTTCCAGCTTTACTTGGCTATGAAATTTTAGTGCTAATGATAGATGCGGCACCTCAATTCAGAGATCAGACATGCCGGGTCATTCTACAGTTAGAGGGATGATCACCACCAGCCCCCTGGTTCAATGGTGGTTGATGGATCAAGTTTGTTCAATGATTTTAGTTGATTCAAGATGGATGAAGTGTATTCCAAGAATTTTGTCTATGACCATTTCTTCTTAGTGGGTCTCGAATCATGATCAATTATCATGTGGGTTCGGGCTTTATATGTAGATGTGTGTATATATATATATATATGGATGTATAACTATGATGTCTCGAAATTGGCTAAGAATACACTGTCAAAAGATTGGCTAGATGTATAACCATGACGGACTCAGCCACAAGGTCATTTAATTTTTGCCAAGTTAGTTTCCAGTGTTATTTTTATAGATGCTAATATTTATTAACTCAGATAAAAGACATCCAACCAGGGTGGTCCTATATGATACGTCGGTCCACGACGTTTTCTCGATGCAAAAGTGTAATAGCTATCAGCTACAGAACCCTATCAAAAGGAAAAACAATCAAATGCGTGAATGCGAAGAACATTTAGGAATTAGCACTATACATGATTAAAATATCACCAACCAAGGCCCGTTCACTTGCAAAGGGGGAAAGTAAAACACAAGTCTTCTTTACAATAGTGTCATACCAAGCTTTTAGTGGTCCTTGGGCATGCAAATGATACATTCATTAAAGGTTAAACCTCATCATAGAGACATGTTGCTACCATAATTCACATCCTCAGCTATCATTCAAATTTCGAAGCCAACAAAGAATGAAAAGAAATTCTCAGTACAAAAAGAAAAAGGAAAATGAAGACGAAGTTTCTTAAGTATATGCATCCATACTTCATGCAAGGAGCAGAGATCGGTCCGTTTTCTCTGATAATGAATACTCATGTCAGGGCTGCTGAAGGGCAGTCTTAATTCTGTCGCCTTCCTTTCTCCTGAGTATATATACTCCTTAGCAAAATGAGGATTCAAAAGACTGATACCGGTCCAATCACTATATTAAGGCTCTTCGTTGATCTTCGTTGATCAAAAGAAGTTGACAATAAAAGATGGCCTATTAATATTCTTCATAATCAAGCTCAAACTATGTATAGTTGGTTAACTCTTTATATTCCACACAATCTGCATCATTTGAAACTTTGGCCCCTATCACCTTAGCCTGCATGGAAAAGGACAAAACGTCAGAACCATATTAAATGACTGTTGGGAGTTCAATTTGAAACATTGCCATTGAAGAAATTAACGGGATGTTTTCACAGTAGTTTGAAATGAGATTGTGACAATATGCAGTGCAAAAACTCCACAATGAATAGGTTAGAAAGATAAATACTAGTTGAATTTGAAAGCAAATAACAACTTATGATGGCTCTCGATAATTAACTGTGGACACAAGCTGAGGGACAGGAATGTTACAATTGTTGAGTTCTCAAGGAAGGCCATAGCCACGGAGGCAGATTGTGATGCGCTGAAGAAAGTCATCCAAAGACGATGACCAGTACATGCCATAGCATGTTGGTGCTTTGTGTGGATTCAGTTATGTTCAGTCAGCATTCTAACATTCTAGGAGTTGCTAAAAGAGCATATCCAACAGAAAACAATATTGCATCAGGATCTATCTGAGGGTACCTGGAGCCTTTCGGGCATATGACATCAAACAGCAATATTATTTACAACTCCACTTGAGGAAACTTCTGAAAATCCCAGGGAGCCACCAGAAATTTTGGCCAATGGGTTCACTATAAGCCCACGGCCACCTTGGAGCAAAAACCTCCGATTTTCCACTGGAAACCCTTCACCATCTCCAATCTTGTCAGGGATGCTGCGAACTGCAGCCATTGATGGGGTTCCACCAGAAGCAGCAGATAGCCGAGAAGCTGAAGAACGAGGCTCTGCTTTTCTCCAGAGCTTTGAGCTCAGGAATTCTGTACCAGGTATCTTGCAGCACATAGCTCGTGCAGCACCATTTTGTGACATCCTTCCAGTCGAGACAGCTAAATCAAATGATATTTCATCCAAAGCAAGCTCAAGGCCATGAACACGTGCCTCAAGGGAATGCATACCATTCTGTGAGCTCCCAATAAATCTCTAGATTACGTATTAAAAAACAAATTTCAGAGTAATGCTTCACTGTATGAGGAGGCACGATCACTTAATTAGCAGGAAAATTGCTGCTATTTAAATGAGAGTAGAGATCCAGGCAAATAAATTACACAGTATAATATACTTCGAAAAGAATCCTACTGTTTTGCTTGGATGTTGAAATTAAAGCACAGAAGTTAATGCAGCAGGCATGCCATCCGATAACTGAGAAGGTCAAACATAAATGTAAAATGAAGGAACAAAATACAAGTTTCAAACAGATACGAAAAAGACACTTGCACGCAATTAGAAGTATCTACACTTCTAACCACCTGGCAACCATCAAACCATGCCAATCATAGTGCATGGTAAAATTAATTCAATCACCACTAACATGAAGACTTCATCAATTCATATATTGCAATCAAATTGTAATTTGTTGTGAACATGAGGACTCTGATTTTTCTAAAACCTTCTATGCACAGACTACACACATTTGATAAATCCTGCGAAGTAAGAGAATGCAAGATACGGTGAACCTAAAGTTTGAAAGTTTACACCGCTGCTGTAGTCCATAGATACATGTAGAATAAAGCTGAATACCTGGAGAAGGTCCATCAAATTGGATTGCTGATTTTCAATCTGAAGAAGTTGCTTTCGGATCAGAGATAGGTCTTCACACTCTCTCTGGTTCCTACAGATATCTCCAGTTTCATTACTAATGACAACACTGGCATCACCACATGGAACAACTCGAGAACCACCTTTAAACAAACCAAGCTTCTGCTTCCCATTGTTCTCATTGAAAAGTGCACGTTTGATCTCTGGCTTTTCAAATTGTTTTCTCTCCTCCTCACCTGTTGCTCGCTCATCTTTATTTAAAGGACTATCATCTGAAACCACCACACCAGAAGAACCAGTAGGAGCAACAATTTCAACTTTCAAGTCAGAGGGCTTCTTCCGGTCTAACTTCCGGAACATCGCTGGGCCCATTTTGTTCTCGTTACCACCAAGAGGACTTCTCTTCCTGGCTATGGAAGCAGGAGAACCATCAGCAAATGGTGTCCTGGTAGCTGAGTTGTCTAGAAGGTTTCTTTTCCTTAC
The DNA here is from genome assembly GCA_019321725.1 of Paulownia fortunei. Taxonomy (NCBI): domain Eukaryota; kingdom Viridiplantae; phylum Streptophyta; class Magnoliopsida; order Lamiales; family Paulowniaceae; genus Paulownia; species Paulownia fortunei. The sequence continues at coordinate 17,542,364 of CM033118.1, forward strand.
TTGAGGAGTAGTAGACCCAATAGAGCAGGAAGTTTTGGAGCCAGGTGTGTAACGCCCATCGCTAGCATTTTCTGTACAAGATAAAAAAAGTTCAAATAAAAATTCTCTACATGAACAGTTTGATGTAAAAAACTTACCCCTTGCCGAATACTTAAATTTGACAAAAGAAGCGTGGGCAAAATGAATTAAAGAAGATGCCTGGGCAGATGATGAAATTCCAAATCTTTCATTGTACTAGAACAAATCTAAATGAAAGTGAATGGCTGACTTGGACGTCGGGAAAAAGTATACCACGAACCAGTCTAAACATCTATATTTATGTTTGAAACTCACGTAAGGAATTCAATAGACAAACACAAAAGAAAACAACGAAAACAAAAAACCAAACCGACATCACAACAGCTTAATGAGTGTGAATGCATAATCAACTGAAAAAAGCAGATGGCATACCGAACGAAACCATAACCAAATCATTTTAATCGATATTCTGTGGAAATATAGGCTGCAAACATTTAGATCATGAATTTAAACACTAAAATCCGAAGGAATGACTAAGAAGTAGAACAATAACAGTAATGGCTAGACAGTAAAGAAAAACAAAATTATATGTCATACCTTTAGATGATGCCTCTGATTCAGGTGGCGGTGAAACCTGTTCTGGTAGATCTGGGATCTCCTTCCAAGCCTCTATCATCTGATTCATCGTCTCCCTTGCTGCCTTTACCTGATCGCATCAACCCACATTTCATCAACACACACACACACACACACAATATTATATATATATATATATATATATATATATATATCAAGAAACTACACTCCTAGGCATTACAAGAAATCAATTTAACTCAATTTAATTTCACCCAAATCCTAAAATAACCAGACCTTGTCAAATCTCTTTGCCTCGAAAGTCTTCAAGCATGAAACTTTATACTCCGACAGCGTGTCTCTTTCCACGGCGGCGATCTTCATCAACGCCTCCGCGGCCGCCTTCCTTGCAGCCCAATCTTCACTGCTCAAGAACTCCATCAAACACATGACCAAATTTCTAACCACATTCTTCCCACCACTAGTCAACACTCCCTTCACTCCCACCACACTGCCCATCAGCGCCAAAAGCGCGGCCTTCGCCTTGAAACTCTCGCATTTCGCCAACTTCTCGAGCCTCGGCAACAATCTTCTCAAGCTCCCCGCGTCCGGATTGCTCGATCCCTCGATTATCGCCGCCAAGCATAACGCTGCGCCGTTTTGAGCTTTGGAGTCCTGCTCAATGATGAGAGATTCGAGGAAGGGTTTGGTGATGGAGGTGAATGGAGGAGAAGTGAGGTGTGAGGAGAGGGACAGGGACGCGGCGACGCAGGAGGAGCGGACGGAGGAGTCGGGGTCGCGGAGGCGACGGACGACGGCGGAGAGGAGCTTGGAAAGGTGGGGGGAGAGGGAGTTTCCGTGGTGCTCGCAGAGAACAGAAATGAGTCGGACGCACTGGCGGCGAACTGGTGACTTGTCGGAGGTGTCGGTGGCCGAGATGGACGAGAGGAAAGGCGGAAGAGCATCGGCAGAGAGGGTTTTGGCGATGGATTCGAGTTCCGATGCGGCGGCGGAGTGGGTGTCCCTATCGGAGAGCTTGTGGAGGCAAGTGAGCACGCGGTGCTTCAGGTCACGTGCCTTCGCCTGCTTACCGGAGTTGAAACCCGACATTCTTAACAACTACAATATCTGACAGCCAATGTACGTCGGATGACGAAGTTAAGTTTTGGGTGGTGGCGCCGGCGGGATCTCCGGCAGCATTGCGGTGGTTGGGGCCGGTGGGAGGTGGGCGCGTCAGAAGCTCTACTGACTTCTCTAGACCCTTTTCTCTCTCCTTTGCGGTTATATATAGAGGTTTGGGGTATTACTGTTAATTCACAACTGGTTGTTTATTACAAAACGGTAGCGTTTGGATGAATCCACCATTCTTACGGTAACGTTCGGCAGGATTTTGACAGGCAGTTGGACGGTAATATTTATACCACGTCACATTGTATGTTACATTTATGTAAAAACGAATGAAAGTTGAGTTATTATTTTATAAAAAATAAAATATTTAAATAATAAATTTATACCAAATATATATGAACACTTAATTCCAGCCCTTTCTTTATTATACACATAACACCTAAAATGACAATTTTTTTATTAATATACATTAAACAAAAAATATCTCTAATTAAAGTTTTAGTTAAAGACAAATTATAGGAGTGGTTGATTTGTTTTACTTATGATTGTGGGATTATAGAAATGAGAATTAGGTAGACATTCTTTGTGGGTTGTTTTGTTTAATGAAATTAAGTATGATTATTTCATGCATTGGTAGTATTAAGATAGATGTTAACCCCAATTATCTGCATACGAACATTTTCATTTTTTAATTTGAAATTGAATGTCTTCCTGAGTTTCTCCTATACATCATAAATATATAAAATATATATTTAAATATATTTTTTATATAAATTATATACACTTAACGTTTATATATAAAATATAACATAAAGCGATTTTTCTAGTTTTTCTAAGTTAACCAAAGTTAGGATGAGCAATAGGGTTCACACTTTACAATCTTTCTATCTTCACATTACACAACCTAAAAAAATATTTATTTATTTTTAATCTACATAAGAAGATGCTACGGTAGGTAATGAAATTCATTTATACCGATTGATATAATTTTCATCTATTTATTTAAGACACTCGGCACTAGCAAGTGTTTTTTATAGAAATCTTATAGTCCACCCTCAAAGAAGATTGCTACTTTAATCCCCCCCCCCCTCAGCTTTTGATTACTTAAAGAGATATATATTTTAAAATATACGGTACCATTGATTTTATGTTATATTCAATGTATATATATTATTGTATAAATATTGTGTCGAGCGTTTTATTTAATAAAAAAAAATATTAATATAAGATACATACATTCAAATATATGTATTGACACGACACTCATAATTAGAAAAAAAAAAAAAATATAATTGGCAAATTAATTTTCCATCACCAACTCTATTTGATCAGTAAATAATGTATATTTGCGACATGATAGGTACCCTATGCTGACAGTACTTATTAGACTTCTAAAATGGGCCAAATTTAAGGCAATATTCGTATCAACTTTTTTTCTATTTGTATTTTAAATTTATTTTTTTAAAATAAAATTAAATATATATAATGTTTTTTAATAAATTTTATTATAATATACACTTTTCCCTATACAATCTTCCAAAACAGACACGTGGTAATCAGAATTATCGGATTCTCTCCTAAGGGCCGAAATTAAATGTTAAGTAGATAAGAGTAATTGATTAATAATTGAAAGGGGGCAGTTAAAGCCGTTATTACCGCTGTAATTAATTAAGTGAGCATGGTAATTAAGGTGGTAAGGATTATAATTGCAAGAAATAGTGATGGCAATCATGGTGCTTATATTTTTTTTGCTTGTTACGTTATTACCCCTCAATCATTAAGGTCTTGTTTGATGATCAAGCATCTATGATGCAAGGATATTTCTTAAAAAAAGTCATACTCGGGTCGGTATGATTTTTTTTAATACTTTTTGAATACGTATTTGATATTTTAAAATATGTTTTAAAGATTTACAAAAAGAAAAAATATACAAATTATGTGATACGAAAGCAAAACATATTAAAATATTATAAATTTGATTATGAAGTAATGTATATTGGTTTTTATGTTTATTTACATTTATATTACCGACAATATATTTACTATATATTTAGATAATAATCGAATTTTTTTAACCAAAACATTACTAATATGATTTTCTATTTCACTTTTATATTAATTATCAAATATTTTTTATTACTTATTTTTGGGTAATGCATCCTACTTATATCCTTTACTATATTCTTTTATAATTTTCGTATCACATAGTTCGCATCGTATCACCCGTCGGTTGCTATGCAATCCTAATTGTCTTCATGCAACATAAAAATAAAAATAAAAATAAAAATAAATCCCGAGTTATGATTTATATTTGAATTGTAAATCCTAAATTCTGCACACATAACAAATTAATTTTTCCTTTATGGAATAGAGGATTTGGTGGGAGAAAGTGACAAAAAAAAAAGTGAAGATCATTTAAAATTAAATTTTATAATTTTTTTTTAAAAAACAAGCAATAAAATAATATTGTGAAAAAGACATAAAAAGACGTACAATATATAGATATTTTTGTAGTTATATTTGTACAAACATTTGTTACATATTTTCTTTTAAAGCCAAATAAATAAAAATAAAATTATTTGGCATTTTTCACAAAAAATATAAAGTCAAAGTGTAGCTAAATGGACAAGAATTATAAAAATAAACATTACTTGATTGGGATTCTTCTTTTGGTCACAACTAAATTTTGGATTCTGGGCTTTAATGGTTGCGACATCGGTTACTTTTTCAGTCAAAAGGGCAAATTGCAAATGATGGAACGAGATAATATTAAAATAGAACAAAAAAGATAAAGAATAATTAATGACATAAAAGTTGAGGAAATTTATGATTTATTATGGTAAAATGATCAAATACATCATTATACTCTCTCTCTATATATATATATATCAATTAATTAGTTTAAAATATCAACTATCATCACTTATAATTATAAAGTAAATAAATATTTATAGATATGGTGCGAACCACCTCAACTTCATATAAAAAAAATTATCATATATTTTATTGTATTGATTGCAAGTCATGTATAAAATTCTATTCAAAAAGTGTACAAATTAATATCACAAAAAATACAACAAAATTTGCCATAGAAAATCCTATCCGCCTCAACTTAAAATCTTGTAATATCTATTTTGTCGATTAAACAAGGCTTGATGGGTAAAAAAATTATGAATTCTTATCGGTTATAACGTAACAGTTAGTGGTCAGTTAATATTTTTCGAAAATATTTTGCAGACGATTATATGTATGCATATATATATATATATAATTTGAATTATTATTAAATGTTAATTATCATGAACTAAAAACTAGTAGTTCAACTCATTCCCAATACATCAATTTGTACGTCCCCATCGATAGTGTAGATGCTACACTTGATGGTGTACACGGATATACATCTTATTACACATTCACACATAAAAACACACGCTCCATATATTTGTCCTTGAAAGTATGATAAAATGTACATCCAATATATTATATCGGGTATATATATATATATATATCTTAGCAATTACTAATTCACTATGAGCATTAAATTTTAGCTTTAAATGCCACTAAAGTAAAAAGTAAGGACAATTAATATTGCAATTATGTATTTGGGGGTGTGATGGATTGATTATAATACCACATTTTTGGTGAATATCTTAATAAGAAAAGGTAAGGAGAAGGCCATGGGCATTGTGACCCTCCTCTTAAGGTATGACCAAACTAATTATAAGAGTTCTCTATCACCATGGAATATCCAACTTAAGCCATGTGCTTGAAAAAATATAGGTCACCTACCTTCAAAAGCGTAATTATAAATACACCATTAAATTTCAATAACAAAAAATTGCACATGCATGTATAGCACAATAATAATGATGACGATGATGATGTATAGGGTTTGGATTGGCCTCAAAATTAGCAAAATTTTATTTTTTTTAACAAACCATAAGTAATGGCATTAGTGATTCAAATCTATGTATCACGTTGTAGATTATTAAAAATTAATCATCGGTCACTTGTATATTATGTTTTTGGCTCATTGTAGCGAATTATGGAATAATACAAATTTTTTTCAGGAGTTTTGATTTTAATTACGAACTAATAACCCTTTTTTTTAAAGAATTAATTCATTTAAAAGTTCTAAATATTTCTTCTTTTGAGTTGAACCACATATTAGATGTCATAACACTAACACTTTGTATAAGAATATAATATTTTTGAATTTTTTTACTCAAGAATGTGAAAAAACAAAATAATAATCACACTAAAGAAAAGAGAAGGCGATGTTTTTCTTGGAGAGAAAAAGGCCGAATTTTGCAATCTATGGGTTGCTAATTTCAATCTTAGGAGATCCACTTATCCTGTCTCAATGGAACTCCAACTTATATGGAAATCTATATTCTTAAGGTAGTTTTGTTGTGTATGGGGAATTATAGGGACATTATTATATACTCATTCAATTACTTAATTTTTTTTTCTCTATGATTGAAAATTTTCATTTATTAGTATTAGTTGGACGTTGATCCCATCAACCTCATACCCATTTGATCTAGACATAAAATTAATTAAATTTAATTAATTAATTAATTAATTAGTTATTAAATAAATTAAGATTCATTTAATGAATTGATTTGATCAATTAATTATATGCTCCGACTGGATTATTTCTAGTCTTATTTGTCCAATTAATTAATTTCATCAATTAATTAAAGACTTGAATTAGCTAAAATATAATAAATTAATTAATTAAATTCATTAATTTATATAATTCAACAATTGGATTATTTGCTTGTGACACTTTAGGTTAACTAATAGTGAGCTCAAAACCCTAATGACTTCAATGAATAATCAAATTTATTATAATTAATCAAACAAACTAATTAATTCTATTAAAAATAACTCTTTGATTTTAAGAACCCAATAATCATAGGTGGTACACTGCGAAAATCTAGATATATGTAAAATAAAAAAAAATCAATTATGAGTATCATAAAAGTACTATCCTTCCATCAACTATTCTTCTTATTTGCCCTGGAGTGTGGACTACTAGTTGGAATTTTGATAACTCAATAATTATGATTCCATTTACTGTTACTTGAATTAACAATGAAATTAAAAATTATTTTCTAACTTTCATTCTATCTTGCTCAGGACTTTCAAGTCAAAAAACGTGAAAAATATAAGAGATTTTCTGTTTATCTAGATAGATAATAGATCACTTATTAATCTCCATATACAATTAAATTGTACCCAAAATATTCTTTTTGTAAGTAACATGCAATTGGAGAACAAATCAAAGCATGTTTAACTGTACACAAGATTACCATGATACTTGAAGTAAAATGATTAATCTAGCATATCACAACGTATAAACTCTATATTGATAATATTTAATTTTTATTTGGGAAATAGGGTGGTTCAATGAACTTGTACATGCACCAGTATCTCTAATCAATATTCGTGAAATATGACATTTACCTTGCGATCATGTATTCTTTGTGCAAGTCTTGTTGAATCATTGATATCTTGTCTCAATAATTCTCTACTTGAAATAATTTAAGATCAAAATCGTAGAGCCCTAGTTATGTTTGATTTAGGGACTTCATCAATAAAAATAAATAATAAATAAAAAAATATCTAATTTCTTACATTGATTGAAAATTAATATTTATTACAAGAATATAAAATGAGCTAATTTATTTGACTCTTCGTATACTACTCTAACATAATACACAATCCATTTGTCAGTATTAAAAGAGCAAAGAGGATTAGCCAAACTATTTTTTTCAATACATTATACTCCAATCATCTCAAAATAATGATCTAATTTGAGTATTTGACACGACATAAAATTTTAGATAAGAGTCGATAAAGTGTAAGTTTATTTATTTTTACATAATTGTTCTTAAATATTTTTAATTAAAAATTAGTGGTGTCATAAAGAGTTTTTGAAAAAAATATTAAAGAATAGAATATTATTTCATAAAAAGACCAATAATAAGTTCAAAAATAAGTAAAGGTATTCAATTTTAGTAAGGATACTATTTTTTTCTTTTTCTTTTTTTTGTGGGCAAAAGTGGCATAGGCCGTGGCGGTTGGGATAGGCCATTTAGTTGAACCATCACAGTCTCATCTTAATCACTTTTAACCTATTTTACCAACCTCATTAATTTTAAAGATTTGCAGATCTAATTTGACTATTAGGCAGAGAAAAGAGGGCCCTTGGTTTAAAATTAAAGTTAATTCTAATGTACCAAACTTATAAGAAAACCATGAATTTAGTAAAATATTTGAAATTGATTCTTTTGTTGATCTATGCAAGTTTAATCTCAGTGAAATTGGAGTAACCCTAGTGGTAATATTGAAGATCTAAAACTCTACCGGATTCTGATTTCGAATTCTCAGTTTCGAATCTTATGTTTTAATTTGGTGTTTCATTTTAAATTCTACTTTATAGATATACGTCAACTATATATAATTTATAATAAATATATATTTAAATAAATATTTTATAAACTTAATATACATTTATAATGTGAAATACGATATGATCCAAGCAGTCAAATTCTATCTATATATTGTCTACTTTAGTAGTTGTATATTTCTATTAGATATATACTTTGATTTAAACCCACTTATTATACTAAATTTATTTATAATATACTTTAATATAATGAAAAACATATTTAATCATAAAAAAAAAAGAGAAAAGGAAAAAAAAAGTAATTCACTGAAATCAAGTTGAGTAAAGTTTTGAGGTTCTGTATTATATACAGTAAAAGTAAAAACACATAAGAAAAAGATAAAGTTGAATGCTAATAAAGTAATAACACCAAAAAGCAAAAATAGTGAATGAGATCCATGACTTAGATAAATCTTGCTCCCCTCGTGAAACTTTGTTTTGGCATTATAGTTGTCGGTTGCTATAGGCCAAAAGAAACTGGTCTAGTTCCCAAAGGACCAAAACAAATTATTTCGAGTGATATCTATGGATTATTGTCTTAATCCCTATTTAGGGTATTTTTGAAAAGAAAAAGAAAAAGAAAAAGACCAAAGCAAATTAGTCATTTCTTTTCTATGCTTCGTATATTAGAAAATTTTAGTGCAAATTTAATTTAATTCGACCAAGTAATTATGCAATGAGTATAGTTATACTTATTTTGTAATTATATATTTTCTTTTGTAGTGAATATAACAATGTTGATGTTGTACCTTCTAATCGTCGAAGAGATAAATGAACAAGTTTTCTAGATGTCCAAATTTTCAAATTAGGTATGAAGTCGTCAAAGTATAGAGGGATGTGACCTGCAATACGAATAAATCGTTAAATGTATTGGAGAAATCCTTCCACGGTCAAGTGAGACTTTGAAGAGGAAAATGCTCCAAAAGATCAAACTTTACTAGGGGTGTTTATTCGATATTATCGAATTTTTTTAAAAGAATAAGAAGTATTTTAAAAAATTAAATATTAAAATTATAGTTATATTTTTCAGTTTCTTATTTTTTATTTTTGACAAGGAAGAAAAATAAAAATAGTATAAAAATAAATAACAGATATAAATACGTACATAAAAATAAAATAATGCTAATTCGGTATATCAAAACCAATAACCGAAAATATTGAGTTTTCATAAAAAATTAAAATTAAATACCAAACTAAAATTCGATTTGATTTCGGTATTACTAAATTTTTTATTTATATTCAATTCGATCAATTTATTAAATTGTACGATGAAAGACCACTTAACAAAAATGAGGGGAGAAAAAGGTTATTTATAGGGATTCACAAGATGCTATGTTATCGCACGGAGGATGTCGTGTGTTATGATAGTCTTTATTCAATAATAATTCAAAAATATATATATATATATATAATGATTATTATGTCCTTGTAATATTGTAATGTAAATCTAATTATTTTATAATTATTTTGGATTCAATTAATTGGCATGTCAATTATAATGTTCCTTTCATCTTTTAAGTTTTTACCCTTACATCACATAGTGATGATTTTCAAAGTGTGGAATTTCAAGGGGGGTAGTGGTTGGGGTGGCATGATAATGGATAGGGACGCGTGAAACAAATGCAATAAAGAGGTGCACTTGATGGGCAAGGGGTAAAGATTTAATCTCAATCTTTGATGGGATATTTTCCTATGGTACTCAATTGCTAAGGAACATTCATAAAAAGTTGAAAATGAACAAAGATTCAAAACTAATTTTCAAATGTTATGTTGAATTTGGGAAAGTTCTATGAATCTCATATTGAATGTTTTATTTTACATTACATGCTATATGCTATAGATATGCAACGTCATTTCTAATAGTCTATTGAAATTTTAAAAAATAATTTAAGGGTAACGCGGTTCTTTTTGAATATTTATAAATACTTAATTTCTTTTTATTTTTTAGCATTTGATTGTGTACTTTAATGAAAGTGTGATTTATTGCTTCAATTTTCTCTCAAAATATTCCCTTACTCAAGATTTGATACAATTATTAGTGAGTTTTAGTGAGTTTTCGTCGGATCTCTCCTAACATATTTTACGACTTATTCGTATTGGAAACGAGCACCCAATATCCAATCATATATCGATCGACATATATTTGCCACTGAGAAAATTAACACATAAGATGATATGCACAAAATCAATATTTTAAAAATCAGATCGGACCAACTGATTCAACAAGGAATCAGTGGCCAATCCGGTCCAATTATTTTTAATTAATTGAAAATCAAGTCAAATCGATCAAAACCGACCAAGAATCGATCAAAACCTTTTTTTTTAGAAAGTTTAAATTTGGTATTTGATTATATATATGTAGTTATTTAGATTTTTAACTTTGTTAGATATAATTTTAGTTGATTATTTATTTTTTATTACCTTTAAATTTTAGTATATAATAAGTAATATATTAAATTATTATTTTACATAATATAATATAAAAATATAATCAATTTTCATTAGACTATTGAACCGATCCCTTAAATAATTAATTGACGGTAAAATTAATTTAATCATTAGTCCGTTTATAAAAACACTATACAAAACATTACCAAAATTATCATGACCCAGCCAAGTGCACTTCTAGGGGAAAAAAATATATATATATATATCCCCCTAGAAGTGCACTTGGCTCAGATCATAGATATATAGACATGCCGGCATGGTCAATTTGTAAATTTTGGTACTTTGTAGAGAGACATAATCCATCCAATAAAATAGGTCCACAAGAAGTTAGATTGTCACATATCCAAATCACACATACACACGCGCGTGCGTGCGTGAGTGAAAACATATATATATATATATATATATATATATAAAATGAGTTTTCACTCGCAAACAAAAAATTTAATTAATTCTACATGCTACTTTAAGTTTTTTTTACCAATTATATTCGTAAAAAAATTAACGGGTGATAACATCACACGTTTTATACTATTTCTATTTTCTCGACATCAATAATGTAAAAAAAATAAAAAAATTCATAAATTGTAAAACTACGTTAAATTTCATATACCTGAGTAATACGCGTCACGACATTTAGTATGTATATAAGCCAAGATAAATTACAAGACACGAGTGGGGATTACTGTTAATTAATATGCAAGTTCATGTAGGAAGAATAAATGTTGATCCAAAGCTAATGCAGCCATTGTAGAGGGCAAGATGTTGGAATTAAGCTTTTAGTGACTTGGGAATCCTATCTACATAGATACAAAGACATTCTTTTAGTGAATTAGGTCTTGATCACATATTAGTGAATTGTTATTGGTACTTTAGTTGTTTTGTTTCTAAAAATGAGGGATTGATTTTAAAATGTATAATTTTGACTCGTTGAAATGAATTTTTTTCTTTTTTTATTATAAGGTTTACGAAGATGTATATTTTTTATAATACAATAAATATATTCGTATATAGTTACTGACTTTCAAATTATTTTATTTTATCGTATGAAAAAAGAATTTAAGTTCAAATTAAGAAAATTTAGTTGAAGAACGATTCAAAGGATGGCGAATTCAAGATCTTTATTTATCTAATAAGAAAAAGAAGAAAAATAAATAAATATTTCAAGTTAAAAGAATAAAATTTAATGAAATTAACTATTAAAATTAATTTTTTTGGCCTTATGTTCCAACTACTTGAAAATGGACTACTTGGAAGAGGAATTAAAGGAACCTGTGGCCAATTTCTCTATCAAAAGATCTTGCACTCCAAGAAAAGAAAAGAAGATTGAACTTAACTAGCATGAATATGACTTTACTTATCAATAAAAACTTTTTCTATCAATATATATGCACAATTAGAGTAGGAAAGAAGGGTAAATTAGCCTATTAAATTAGTTTTTCATGACCTTTTTTGAAAAGGGTTTGGCTTAAAATTAAAGAAAAGAGATCGATGAAGAATTGTCACCATAAATAATTAATCTTGATGTGTCATTTCTAATAGTTAATATCCAAAGGATAGAAATGCCATCGCCACCTATCCATATTCACAAAACATGCCCAAATTCGTGTGTATTTTATATGGGTTGTATTCGACGAGATATGAATTTAAATACGAGGGTTGAAGGATTATTTGTAGGCTTAAAAATTAAATTAAATTAAACTATTTGATATTCGAATCAAGATTAATTGTAAAAGCATTTGCTTTGTGAGGGACAAAGGTTGTAATACATCACTAAAATTAATTACAGCTCAACAATGAGGGCAGCAAACACAATTATAGAAAATAATAGGTGAATTATTCAAATATTCAACAAAATATGGGGGTCAATATGTTGCTTCCAAAAATTAAAAAGAGGATATATTAATCATGTTTTTTGGTGTTATTAGAGACAATAAAATATAGGACCCCCACCTTCTCAACAAATCTAATACATTTAAAAAAATTAGGTGGATTTCTTGGTAGGGATTGAAAATAATAGAAGACCAAAATGGGATGGGAACTTTTCTAATTAATTGAATAATTAGGTAGGAATATCTCATTATTATGTTTAATTAGAAGAAAGATTTCTGCTTTGTTTGGTTTCATTTTCATTCTTCCATTTTCCTTCTTCAGACACTTGCATTTTCGGTAACGGTATTTTTATTCTTTTAAAATATCAATCATTCATTATAATATTTAAATAATTTTATATTCTATTATACCCCATTAACTATAATAAAATATTTACGCTTGAAAAATATTTATCAAAATACATTACATTATTTTTTTTGACATAACATCCAAATATATTTCCATTCTATACATATTTTCCAATATGAGTACTAGAATGAATTCTCACCTAATAATCTCTCCGAAATAACCAAAAATGAAACTAAAGAGAGCGTTCTAATTTGACATTAAGGACATGTTACAAAAACTACCTTTGATATTATGACTATTTATAAAAAAAAATCATTTAAGTTTGTAAATTACAAATACCCTATTAATATTTATTTTTATTTTACAAACTGCAGAGGAAAATATTTATAATACAAAGACAAATTTTTAAGGGGTTATGTGTAACACTTCAATGAAGTATTTATAATTTTAAAAAATAATAATTTTTTTTATAATTAAATTAAATACCGGGAATAGTTTTTATAACTTACCATTAACATTCATGGTGAATTAGCTACTCGGACTGCATTCTTTTATGTACTCATATCCTCTCATTATTATGTTTTCATGGTAAATAAACCCCATTGCATTCCAAATGGATGAAAAAATAAAATAAAAATAAATCTTAGCATTTTAACATATGATAGAATTAGGTACACCAAAAACATCCAAGTAAGATCTAATTATTTCATTTGGCTTTCAACTTTCCTTTGGCCAATGTTCCAATCATGTGCAATTTTTTAAAACTTGACACTTGACAGGTAACCAAAAAAAGGGCCCATAAATATTTTTTGGTCTTTCATAAAAAGAGACCCTATACTAAATGGCAAGATTTCAACACATACATTAGGCTATGATTAATTTCATAACCAAAGAACATGGCTCATGAGGACATGAAAATAGGTTGTGCATGGATTGAGTTAAAACGAAAATGTTATTATTTAAGTTTATTTAAATTTTTATCGAATTTCAAAAGTTATGTTTGAATTTGGATTAATTGTTAATTGAGTCGATTTAAATAAATTTTAATTGAGTCGGACACAAATCGAGTTCGAATATTTTATCTTTTACACATATTTTTTTAATTTTTTTACTAATCGAATCAAGTTCGAATCGAGTTTCAAATCTTATCGAAAGAAAATATATGTTCAAGTTTTGTTTTTTAAGTTAACGAATCGAATTCAAGCGAGTTTTCAACTATCAATTTCAAATCGAGTATCGAATAATTTAGATTATTTTCAACTCTACAAAAAAAAAAAAAAGAGTCTTTGTATACAGAAAAAAAGAAAAAATTGGTGTGAAAATATGGCTAAGAGCATGGCTATGATTAACTTCATAACCTAAGAACATGGCTAAAGTGAAAATATGAATAATGATCATCTCCCATGAACAAATTATACTTCCACGAACGAACGATTGAATTTAAAAAAAAAAAAAAAAAAAAAAAGGGAAAATTCTAAGTAAAGAAAATATGATAGGATGGCCATTCATAGAATGATTGAAAATGTAAATAAAAGGTCATTTTTTCCCATATATTCTGCTAAGTAAAAAGAAATTTATTACACGTATAACAGATATTGTTTCAATCACACGACAAGTATAATATATCAGTATCCATCGTACTATTTGCTTGGAAGTGACTCTACTAAATATCGACAAAACTTCAAGATTTCTTTCATTTTCTAATTTGAGTTGTAAAACTAACATATCTAAAGATTTCTACTATAAATTATGATGATAGACAACTTTAAATTTCTAATTTCATTTCATTTTGCCTTGTGCGCTTTTGCCCTTGAAGCTATAGCAATTACTAACACATTAATATGAACTTCTTCACATCTTGACATGTGACATCCATAAATGGATAGTGTGGCTCATAATTATTTTTTGGTTGTCCAAAAAAATAGACCTAGATTTTGATAATTTAGGCAACATTTCATACAAATTAGGGTGTGATGCTAAAAGGAGTTGTACAATAAAATTTAAAAAATAAATAAACAACACAATGTTAAGAATAATATATCTTAATATGGACTGATTAACAGGGTATTAACATAATTAATTACTTTTAGAACATCTGTCGTATTAATTATATATATTTTTCAAAAAATTAGGATATTGACTTATTCACAATTCCTTTCGAGTGATTTGAAATATTGCATTTTTAAACTTGAAGAGTGAAAGCCTATTAATTTGAATTAAAATTTTATTGAACATTAAATTACATTATTTGATATTGGGTAGTGTTGAACATAGTAGACCTAAATTTATTTTTGGGAAAGAATGAATTTGTTTTGAGGAATGAAAAAATAAATACAAACTTGTTCCGAATGAAAGAAAATATTTTCCCGATCACAACCAAACATAGCCTTGTGTCCTATAAAAAATTATCTCCTACAAAATGACCTGCAAAAGTGAACATTGCATTCTTTTTTTTTTTTTTCAACTATGTATTTTTCTTATAGTAATATTCATATTATCCAATTTTTCCACCATATTAACAATAACAATTTAAGTATAAAAAATTTATGACAATTGGGCAGCATAAATGTGAAACAAAGAGAAAAGTCTTTATCACATAAATTTTTGAGATGGAAAAGTTTTGTATACTATTATGATAAAATTAATTGATATAAATGAATTGAGTTGAATCGAATAAAATATTATTTAAAATTAAAATTTAATTTACTATTAAACTTAAAATTATATTTGATTCTTATTTGATAGTTAATGAATTGAATTTAAATAAATTTCAACCAAATCAAATTAATATAAATCGACTTTGAGTAATATATATATATATATATATATATGATTGAAAAAAAAAAAGCGAAGGGAGAATGATGAAGAAGAGCAAAAACCCTACCAATGGTGTGCCCTAACCTCCCAACACCCCCACCGTTACTTTTCATTTGTAGGCACTTAAGGGACTATTTGTTTCTATTTTAAGAGGAAATCTTTCTAATTTTTATTATTTTAAAAAAATATTTTTTTTAAAATCTATATCATTTCACTTGTTTATATTTCAATTCTAATAACATTTCATGTCTTTCCATATAAAAAATATGAAAAAATAAATTTATTTTTATTTTCCAACTTATATAATCAAAGTAAAAACATAACTAAATATATTTTTATTTTTACACAAAAATCTAATAAAAATATTTTTAAAACTAAAAATTCTAGAAACTTGAAAATAAATCTAAAAATGAAACTATTTTTAGCACTTGGGATTCTTGTATAATAACACTAAGGACCACCATTCACATTTATTTGCTCAAATTGCAAAGTTATATATATATATATATATATATATTTATATATGTGTGTGTGTGTGGGGGGGGGGGGGGGGGGCGGCGCTAATAAAACCTAACTCTTGGGACAAAGGTGAGGCTTCAAAATTATGAAATTTTGAATTCAATTTCCATTTAAGTATGACTTAGTTTCTACTTTCATAGTATTCAATTGATTATAGGTTGTTATTTTTGTTATTGATGGTTGAAATTAATTAATTATATACATAAATCAATCAATATAAAGAAAAAATAAATACTTTGTCTGTTAATTTTGTACAAAGTGTGTTTATTGGATTTAGAGGGTATTTGTTAAGTTTATTTAAAAGATGTTATGAGTTTTATTCGATATTTTATTAGTTTTTTTTAAAACTTATAAGATACTATATTAAAAATAAAATTTTGAAGTGTTTAATTAAAATAATATTATGCAGCTTATAAGATATTAATAATAATAATTATATAATTAATATGATTAAAATTAAAGAAAATTATCAAGAACTCCTAACATTTTTTTTAAAGAAGTCCATTTTCGATCACTTTATAATATTTTAATTACCAATATATACTTAAAAGATAATAACTAGGATTTTCATGGTTGTATAGGAATCAATATGTAAAATAATGTGATGTGGGCTAACAAAGGCACCTACCCTCCCTTTCAACTCCAATAAATTTTAAAAATAGCATAAATTTTATATAAAAAATTATTAAATTTATAAAATTTTATCCACCCTCCGGAGCCCCGCCCCTCCCCAAAAAAAATTATTTTTTTTATTATTTTTGAGAAAAAAATCAATTTTGTCTCTGGCCCATGTGGTAGTAAAATTTGTGCATTTCATATATTAAAAAAATATGATTAAAATAGGGATAACTTGAAAATGAAGCTTATTTTATGAAATAACTATGATGAATTATTAGATGAATTTACTGAAAAATTATATATATATATATATATATATATATATACCCTACTTCATTCAATATTCTTATTAGCATGAGTAAGAGATGTTCGTGAGCGGGGCTCCAGGGTTTTGGGTTGAGATAAAGTCCAGTCTTGTCCATGTTGGGCTTCAATTTAAAAATCCAAGTTTAGTTCTAGACAGGATTGGAGTGGGTTGGACGTGGGTATTTCTATAATAACATAAAATTTAAGCCCAAATCCAGATTAGAAGATGGGCCTGGTTTCTTTCTTATTCTGATATTCTCATTTAAAATCAAGCCCATCTTTTTACCATTTTATAATATAAGGTGGCCATATATTTTAAATTTTTTCTTTGGAAAAATTTCAATATTTTTCCATTGATAAATTATACACACGTTTATTCTCATTTGTGGATTATTTTTAAAAACATAAATTACGTAGCAATCAACAAATTTTTGGAATAAGCTAAGTGCATTATTGTTTGTATTACAATTACAATTCAAAATTATAGCTAATTTTAAAGACGATGTATATGTTTTAATTAAATTTAATAAATATATAATGTTAGTCCAATTAAATCTGCAGGTTTATGAGGCTCAAATCACATAAAAAATTCATCCAGTCCATGTAGTCAATATATTAACAAGTATACATACACTCATTTTTCTTGTTTATCAATTGTATAATTTATTTATTGCTTTCAATACTTCTCAATTAACTATGATTGTATAATGTTGAATGTTCCATTTGGAGCGAATTTTAATAATATAAATGAGTTGGAATGGGTCATGTGTTCTCTATTTTTAATTCGATCAAATTTAGAGCCGGCTCGTTTAATTTTTTAATATTTATTATATATTTATATATATTTTTTAAAATTTTTTAATGATATTATTTTTTAAAAATATAATATTTAATATTTTTAAATTATAAATTGGGTGGATTTAAGGGATCTATCTATCAAATCTGAATTTAAAACGATTCTGGATTTGAATTTTTAAAAAACTTAATGGATTAAGTAATCGGTCCAAACATACCCGACTCATTACCATACATTCAAAAAAATAAAAACTTATGTCATACAAAAAAATAAAAATTTATGTTTTGAGTTTATTTTCTTCCTCAAT
Organism: Paulownia fortunei; assembly: GCA_019321725.1. Classification (NCBI taxonomy): domain Eukaryota; kingdom Viridiplantae; phylum Streptophyta; class Magnoliopsida; order Lamiales; family Paulowniaceae; genus Paulownia; species Paulownia fortunei. The sequence goes on from CM033118.1 coordinate 17,560,532, forward strand.
TTTCAATATATTTTCCTTCTCGTACATATTGTTTGAATTAAATAAAAAGAAAACTTTGGCACGCTTCCAGCAAAACCAAGCCTAAACCCCTTCCCCCTCCACGAGAAACCTAGCACCGCCATACGCCCAACCCAAGCCCCCGTCCAAACATTCTGCCATACATTTCTCCGCCGCCCGCCACCTCATAAGCCTCTTCCATCTTCGCAACAGGTATTCATGTACTACTATTTCCTTTTCACTTATAGTTTACTGTGTGTCCATTTGCGTTGTTTCCTTTTTCTTTCTGTGAGTTTTGAACGTGCTTTTGTTTGGGTGGAGAATGTGTTTGGTTCACGAAATTTTTTACGCGCGAAACATCTCAATTGACTTGTTGAAACTATATTGTTTTCTTCCCAAACACCACCTCCATTAGAGGGAGAGAAGCTTCTGTAACAATAGAATAACAGTAGCAGAAAAGGGAATTAATCAAAGAACTCAAGAAAGAGAGGAAGAAAGGAACGAAAGATAGAGTGAAAGAGAAGGAAGGAGGGCGGAATGAAGATAGAAGAAGTACAATCCACCACAAAGAAGCAGAGAATAGCCACTCACACTCACATTAAAGGCCTTGGCCTTGAGGTAACTCCCCAGTAATTTCTTTTTTGGCACTGTATTGTTTTTATCTGCTTAAATTTTGTTATATATATATATATATATATGTCAAGTGTTTTAAGTTAATATTCCTTCTACTCTGCACTATAAAGCTTTTAGTTTCTGTGGTTTTGGGGGTTTAAGATTTAGGGTTTTGCTGGTTTTGAATTTATGATAAAGATATGTTTTTTGAGTTTTCCAATTTTTATGGTGCGATTGGTTTAAACCACTTCAGTTATGTTGCACTCTTCAAAAGATGAAAAGTAAAAGCGCAAAGAAAGTGCAGTCATAGTGTTTTGAGTTTGTTGTGAAAAAAACATTATTGAAGTAGAAAAATAAGAGGGAAAGCAAGAAACATCACTTTGAAGTTGAAAGATTGAATTTTTATCATTTGGTTATTTGTACTTCTAGAGATTCATGGAGAGAAGATCAATAATTTCTTATATATTGATGTATTGGTTTATCGGGGTTCAGTGCCATTGGTTTTATGTGAGCATAAACAATCATCTTTCTATTAACTGATTTAATTGTGTGTCCTGCTGATTGCATTGTAAGCCCAATGGAACAGCGATACCTCTGGCTGCTGGATTTGTGGGTCAGGCGTCCGCAAGGGAGGCTGCTGGCCTTGTGGTTGATATGATTCGGCAAAAGAAGATGGCTGGGCGTGCCTTATTACTTGCTGGTCCTCCCGGTACTGGAAAAACTGCTCTTGCTCTAGGAATTTCCCAAGAACTTGGTAGCAAGGTATATATTAGCGGCACTGTTTCTTGTATTCATTTCATTAAATGCTATTGAGTTCTTAAACTTTTATTCCATATTTTTGCAAGTAGTGGTTGAGGTAGAAGAGCTGCAGTTAGATCTGTAGGCACTCATCCTCAAGGTTGAAGGTGTCCAACTAGGGGTTAAAAAACCAAAGGAAATTCTCCATCTAGATAGCATTCTATTTCCACCATGGTGTAAGGGTCATATTTGAATCCTCAAGTTTTCCTATCTCATGCTGCCTGCTTTAATGGCTTCCTCAAGATATAAGTTCCCTTACCAACCCTATGTATGCAGTGACATGTGGAGATGAGAATTTTCTGCTACCTGTCTTCTTTCTTCAATGGGAACCTCTCCTGAGAAGGACATATGACATACTTATTTTTAAAGACCCATGCCCATCGTGGCTGTTTATAAGTAGTAGACTCTAGAATTAGGGAGCAAGAATTATATTGAACATCCACTGTGGTAAAAGGTTGGAAGCATTATTTCAACAGATTTGTTTTATTGGTTCGTATGTTTTTATTTTACAACCAATAGAAAACATAATAAACATGAGCCATTAAGTTTTTCTCAATTGGAACAAACATGCTATTGGTCCACACTTTTATAAGTAGTGCATAAGTTGTCTCTGGTGTTAATGGGTGAATGGATTTTTTGTGTCTTGAACATGCAGGTTCCATTTTGCCCAATGGTTGGATCAGAAGTGTATTCATCAGAAGTGAAGAAGACTGAGGTTCTAATGGAGAATTTTCGACGAGCTATTGGTCTTCGTATTAAAGAAAACAAGGAGGTTTATGAGGGAGAGGTAAGTTACTCCATTATGTGAAAAATTGTTAAAATAAGACATCCTTTATCAGGCTATTTTTGGGTTCTTGTAGAATTTGTAAATATAATATACTATTCTGTTTTCCAATTTTGATGTCATTGGTGCTGCTTATATTACAGGTTACCGAACTGTCTCCAGAAGAAACGGAGAGTGTGACTGGTGGATATGGTAAAAGTATAAGCCATGTTATAATTGGGTTGAAAACTGTAAAAGGAACCAAACAACTGAAGTTGGATCCAACAATATATGATGCCTTGATTAAGGAAAAGGTCAGTTTCCAAGAAACCTAACTTTTCTGGTTAAGTCTTTGGTAACGTGTTCCACTATGTGTGTGTTTGTGTTTTTTTTTTTTTTTGTATTGTTCTTGTGTTTCATACTGCAAAATGAAACTTCTGAAATGTCATTTCTATCTACACATTCATCAGCAGGGCCTCACTCACAGTAAACTGATTTGAAAGGATGTTGCATGAATGATTCACCATTCTAAATAGCACTATTTCCATGTTTCTTTTAATTATGAATTTTTGTCGCTTATTAGTTTCTACCTTGTAGTTGCAAGATTAATGTCACAAACTGCAGGTAGCTGTTGGTGATGTTATATATATTGAAGCAAATAGTGGAGCAGTTAAAAGGGTGGGAAGGAGTGATGCTTTTGCTACTGAGTTTGATCTGGAGGCAGAAGAATATGTGCCACTTCCTAAAGGAGAGGTTCACAAAAAGAAGGAGATAGTCCAGGTGTGTTCCTATGCTGTGAAAAAAATTTCTATTGAATTACCAGGCAGTGGGAAGCATTATTATTGAAGTTTGAAGTCACATCCTAAAACTGTAGGATTAGGCGTGCCTAAGTTTGTTTACTTCCATTTCCAATTATTTATGTAAGTTTGGAAGTCACACCCTAAAACTATCCCTATACCTAAGTTTGTGTGCTTCCATTTCCAGGAGTTCTGAGCATGGTCATTTTGTTAAAATTTTGTGTTAGTGTGTTAAGAGTAATATATCTTTGGCGTGTGTTCCATTTGTTGGGATGCAAGTGTGCACTACTCCCTTAATTTGATTTGCAGGCCTGTTGTGTTCCTTTTTCATTGAGATTCCGCACTCACTTTTTATTCCTTTTTAATTCATATCTTGATTTCCTGCTCATATGCTCTCTTTGTTGTGAGTAATAGTGTTCTTCAGAGAGAAATGATCTTAACATCTCACGTTGGTTTCTCATAATGATGTTGGAGACTATATGTGGTTCTCATCATGAATTTTTGGACTTAGATTTTTGTTTGTTCAATGAAAAAAAATCATATGTACTTGAACCTGTTTGGGGTGACCTTTTTTTAATGTGAATGTTTCTTCCTTATTTAGGATGTTACGTTGCATGATCTTGATGCTGCAAATGCACGGCCTCAAGGAGGACAAGATATATTGTCCCTTATGGGTCAGATGATGAAGCCCAGGAAAACAGAAATCACTGACAAGCTACGGCAGGAAATAAATAAGGTGTGGTGTGAATTGATGGAAGCACTATTGTTGTAGGTTTTTTCTGTAGATACATGTCATGGGACAATTTTGAATCTTATTAGGACTTAGAATATCTAAAGCAGTTTGCTTTTATATGATTAACTAATTGCAGGTTGTTAACCGGTATATAGATGAAGGTGTGGCTGAACTCGTTCCTGGTGTCTTATTTATTGATGAGGTTGTTTTCTTTTGCATGCATGTAAATTTTATCTTGAACCGTATTGTATTTTTCCTGACTTTTTAAGGATAACTCAGGTGCATATGCTGGATATGGAGTGCTTTTCTTATTTAAATCGCGCTTTAGAAAGTTCACTATCTCCCATAGTGATTTTTGCCACAAATCGAGGAATTTGTAATGTCAGGTATGGTGATGTACTAATGCCTTCTGTTAGACTTTTCCTTCCGCTATTTTGAAAATTTTCAGCCAAGGGTTCACCCAAGTGTTGCACCAAACCCCCTTATTAAGATTTGAAGTATTGCTTTCAAACTCGACCCTTCTCCATTTACATTGTCTCTCTCTCGAAGAAAATGATTTATCAAGTTGCTATTCTAAATCTTTTGATATATAATGTCAAACTCAATCTAGAACCATTAATTTGCAGTTTTTTTGTTTGTAAAATAGTTGAGTTTCTTTGTCCCTTGCTATGACACTGTGAAATTGAATTGAGTTTAAATGTAAAAGGCCATAATATGAAAGTGCATAGTATCATTCATGTTTTAGCAGCAAAGTTTCCCGTGTATTGGCTTTTTTTAGCTTTAAAAAATATGAAGAACATGTTGGAGGAAGGACATCAGTCGAGTCGTTCAGAACCCAAGTTAGTTCACTACAAAGTTGACAACTATTTGAACACAACACCGGCTTCGCACTCCATGTTCACTTAGACCATGTGAGCTTGCTATTGTGCTTTTCCTTTCTTACTGAACACCGAAAATGCTTCTTCCAAACACCCTTCCAGAACCACCAATGCCATAGATGAATACTACCATCTTGTTCTCGGAATCTCAAGATAGGGCTCTCTCTGCATCAGCTAAGAATGGAAGGTGGTCAAACACACAAGCAGAAAGAGGTTAAAGGATCCAAACTGTCAAACTTTTAATTTGACTCCTTGACTTTTCTGTTCTTGTTTAGCACTTCATCTTTTGACGAGTTCTAATATATTAGAAGTTGATGAAGATTGAAGGGCCAATTTGACACAGATCTATAAATTGAAAGTCTAAGATGATGTTCATTGGAAAATATGAAATATACTTAAAGAACTCATACCTGGGTTGGCACGACTATAATAATATAGATTGTACTGAACTGTTGGTAAATTTTTTTTTATACAGGGTAATCTATTTTATGCGTACAACACAAACATAGTATCTTGTGCCTATTCATAAGTAGCATAAATTAAGATTATTGCAACCAACAGTCTGATAATGTACATCTGAAAGAACACTGCTTATCACCTTTAAGTAATTGTTGAGCTGTTGAATAAGCTACTTTCTATGAAATCAGATTGTAACTGAAGGGTGTGAATTACTAAAAAGAAGTTTGAAGTAGGGAAGAGTATACTGGCAGTGATTTCGGCCAGTTAGGCTTGGTGGATTAAGTTATGGGACCAGTATGGTGAGTAGTTTTATGAAATTGACTCAAAACATGTTCCATAGAGATTTTTGGAGATGACACTACCAAGAGAGTGAGTGAAGATGGAGGATTTTCATGCTTTATATAGGTTTTATGAAATTGACTCCAATTATGATTCATGCTTCAGAAATCTTGCTCGTCCAGGTTTTTGGAGATGACCTGTCCAAACATATTATAGCCAACTTTATGGAGAAACTTTATCCTCAATCAGCATATTGAGTTCTACCTATTAAATTGTTGACTTACACTACTTGTTGTTATGTCTAGTTTATTATCTTTGTATTTGAATAGACGAGCTAAGACTGTTGGAACATGTATACTACAATACACTAACATCTGTGCCTGAGCTTCAGCCTTGAGGCAAATGAAAAAATATAACTATGAGGTACCTAAGTATATTGTTGTGTAAAAAGTAAGGTTAATTTGCTAGATGAACCATTGGTGATACAGCTTTTTATAATATTATGTTGCAAATTCCCAGCAGATTTATTATGAGTTTCTTCGAAATTACTGTTTTGTAACCTGTATAACAAAAGCTGAGATGATAACGTTGCTTTGCAGAGGAACAGACATGACTAGTCCTCATGGTATACCAGTTGACTTGTTGGATCGATTGGTTATTATAAGAACAGAAACCTATGGTCCCGCTGAAATGATACAGGTTATACCTTATCTTACAGAACTTATTTGCATGTGAAGCTTTCAAATCTCCAATATTCTTATTTAGCTGTTTTTTCTTAAGAAATGTTACTTTGGTTTGTGGTCAGATCTTAGCTATCCGAGCGCAGGTGGAGGAACTCAAAATAGACGAGGAAAGTCTGGCTTATCTTGGAGAGATTGGGCAACAAGCATCTTTGAGGTTTTTTTCAATTTTCTGTGTTTTTTATGGCTATCCATGCTCTTCATGGCTGTGTTACGTGAAATGTTACTCTGATGATTCATGATGTTTCCTCAGGCATGCCGTCCAGCTGTTATCTCCTGCCAGCATAGTTGCTAAAATGAATGGCCGTGATAATATTTGCAAGGTACAATGATAGTTTGATATTAACTTTGTCAAGGATGCTATAAATGATTATGAGGAGAAAAATTGCTTAACTTGTGCCTTTCGCAGGCGGATCTTGAAGAAGTGAGTTCTCTTTATCTGGATGCCAAATCTTCAGCAAAGCTTCTTCAAGAGCATCAGGATAGATACATATCATGACAAATTTCGCTGAATTCAGTATTTCTATCAATTCCTTCAGCTGACTGTTAGTTCTTAGATATTTGGCTTTTGAAAGGATCGTGTACGAAACAGTATAATTAACCTCCCCGATCTCTGTGCCATTTCTGTGTATTTTTGGGCCCCTTGCTACCTTTTATTGTGAATTTGGCTTATGTTCATGCCATCTGCCTCTATACTGGATCCTCTGGAAACCATACTAGTTCGCAGTTTTCATGAAGCCACTGTTGATGACATCTTGAGGGAGTTGGCCTTGATGCTTCTCTTCCGAATGAATTCCTCCAAGAAGTTTTTGTAGTGGTGCTATATGTCAATCTTAAATTTCCTAAGAGTTCTGGGATGATTGAACCGAATGGGATACTTGTGGCTGCGGCCATGGCTATGGTTTTTCTTTCTTTTGCAGCTTCCCTCTATGTTGATTGCTTTCAATTTCTTATTGTGAGATTGATAGTTTTAAAGTCGTTTTACAATTAGAAAGATCAACATCAATTGTGAGCTTTATGTGTGATAGCTCAAATGTTGTAGGGTAAATGACAAAAAATAGGTTTGAGGTTTAGTTTAATTATAAAAAAAATTTAATTATTTTTTCAAATTATAAATACCCATGAGGTATTACAACTATTTTTGTGAAATTTGTTTTTATTTTATAAATATTCTCTTTTTTAGGTATAATTTGTAAAATAAAAATAAATATTAAAGTAATTTTTATAGTAATTTATAAATTTAGATGAATTTTTATTGTAAATAATTCAAATTTTAAGGATAGTTTTTATAATTCATAGAATAAAAAGTCCTCTTTCGAATGCACACAAAGGGATTAAGATGCAAAATGGGTCGAGTTTGCTTGGGATTGGATTAGCTGTTTGAGTTTTGAGGCATACTAATAAGATTGTCTTTCCAAACTATAATTTGAGTTGCTAACTTGTACCCAAATAACGTCCAATTTTTTTGATTTGGATCAACAAGATAATGGAGTTTGAAGTAGAAAAGTTCTTCAAGAACTATTTGAAAATAAAAATAAAAATTGTTTTACTCGATTTTTAATAAAAATATCACTTATTCTTATTTCGAAGTCTTTCGAATTGATCCTAGAAATAGAAAATGCACACTTTCTACACCTATGGCCCTTGTTGTCAAAAGTAAGATTATGATACTTCACAAATTTAAAAATAACTAAAATTCATTAATAAATATCCTCACATCAAATGATGATGTGACATAAAAAATATAATAAGGACACATAATGAATTAAAGAATAATTCTCATCTCAATTTAATTTAATCGAAATAAAGAATGTAATAGAACTTACAAGTAATCACTTTTATATTAAAATATTATTATCAAATGTACATATTACCTATGATAAAATCAAACTCATCATGAAGACGCTTAAAATTAAATATATTCTTATTTCAATGCAATAAAATTAATATTTATACACAACTAAATGGGGCCGAAACACATTTTTATTTTCGGATGAAAATCTAGACATATTTTTAAAACTTAAAAATATTGCAAAGAAAAATAAATCTAAACAACTCAAAGGTTTCTTATGCATATGAAGCTCAAGAATTTGATTCTTAATTTTGTGATTGAGAATTCACCAAATTGCCCTTATGCCCTACTAAAGAAGATCTAATGCAACCGAATGAAGCTTTTAAATCTTCAGGCTCAAGCTTATGCTCACTTTAAAAACTTTGAGCTCGAGCTAATCGAGTTTGTAAACTCAGGATTAATTTTGAACTCAAACTCAATTTACTTACAATCTATTCTTTTGAGCTCAACCTCAAACTTCTAAGAGTTACATCAATGATTGAGCTCGATCTTGACGTGTAATACCTCTCATCAAGTTCGACAAGCTCAAGCTCAAAATTGAACTCGAGTCAAACCCTACTCGAGCCAATTCACTGGACTCGCAAGTCCTCATATGGCAGCCCTTGACCTAGGTCCTAGGTTCACTCCATCAAGCTCACCTTCAAGGACCACCAAGTCATGAGATGGCACACTCCAACTCTTCCAAAAATGTATCACCCCTTGTGTAATAAGAAAAGGCACAAGACACATTGACTTTGGTTTGAGATGACAATTTTGCCCAGTTTTTCCTATTTAAATATTGAATTTTGGGGGTTTTCTAATGTATTATTTCTCCTTACCATAAGAAGCAATGGCTTTTATTGGTACAAATAAAATTAGTGTTTGGTAAAAATTAAAAGTTCCTAGATTTCTAGTGAACAAATTGGGACATATGGATACTTGAAAATAAGTGAAAAGCACCTTTTCTTAAATGTAATTAAACTGACAACATTTTCAAATAACTATAATTTACGAAAATAGTTATTATATCCATATATATATATATATATATGAGATCAAGATAAGAAAATGCATTTCGTTATGTATTAAATACTCATAAATTTTAATGTATAATAGTACTAGCGCCACTATGTTATAGTTGAGTCTACACTAAAGTTTCATTGCTCGTTTAATGAATTTTAGTCTTGAGTTAATATCACGTGTTCTATGATAGTATATTTATGAGATGATTGAGTTATTTTACATTGAATGTGATTATAATAGTTGATTGAAAACTGTAATTGATTTAAGTGTCGGGCCCAAGTATTTAGTGTGGCTAGGGTTAGGATTTGGCCGAAACAAGTACGAGCTTGCGGTTTTAAAATAATTCCTACTATCCACGGTCAATTCCCATTGTCCAAAGATGGAGTGTTGTAAAGGTTGAAGTGGGTTGTGGAATTTTATATCTGGAGTATGACCAATCGGTCATTACAAGCCCGAGTGGGTAGATATAAGGTTTTGGCTTTTAAACCCATTATTTAAGGGTGACAAGGAAGAAGCAAATATAGCCAAAGAGCTACAATATAAATAATATTAGACACATTGTTTATTGTTAATATGAACCCTTGCTCTTTAAATTTTTATTGAAAATATTATTGATATTATAGTCACCTATTGCTTAAGTATATATTGTTACTTAAATTATTGAAATTGATGGATTCATATAATCAATCTCATCTTCCTTTACGTTTACGCCTCTACATTATGATTTTTGAGCAAATGACTAATAAATGAAATTTTCGAGTATCCCATCTCAAAAGAATTTGAAAATAATACTTGCATGCACACATCCCGCTCACTAAATAATTGCTTTTTTTTTTCTCTTACTAAAAAATAAATCTGCACATATGAGAAGAATATTGAAGAAAATAAAATAATTGTAGTTATAGACGGCTATCGACCTAAAGGAGTATGATAAGTGTTGTTAGATATTATTTGTGTTACTCAACTTTGCATAGGGTTGCACTTTTGGACATCTTTAAACTTTTGGCTCGATTTGTGAACTTAAACTCATGGTTGTTTAATGAATATAAATTTTTCTATTGATATGGAATAATTTAACCCTTTATAATTTTTTTTTTGCATAAGTTCTTGGATCTATCGGGGCATGTCCAGCCCCACGATCATGACAGAGAATCAAAACCAAAATTTATTTTTTTTGAAAAAAATAGAAAAAAGGCTTCCTAAGGAAATATTTCCAAGTGTTTTTTTCGTGAAAACTTTGGAATAATACTAATATATTTAAGCAACAACTACATTTATCGTTCAATCAAATTTGTTTATCTTGATTTTAATTTATTTATTGCTTTATTTTATATATATATATATATATGTGTGTGTGTGTGTGTGTGAAAATTAGAGATATTGTGATATGTAATATGGAAAGGAGAAAATTGGTGGCTTATATTGTAATCTACCCACTCCTTTTTGTGTAGGATAATTATTCTACGTGTACATATGCAGAGGACATGTTTTCTCTTCTCCTCCTTTTCTCCATCAAATTTATTGTCTTTTCTACCCTTTATATTATTTTTCTTTTACTTTCATTTACTTTTTTTTTTCCTAACTAATTTCGAACCATTGCTAAGCATAGACATGATGGGGGCAAAGTGGAAACTTAGATGTAATTAAAGTATCCAATAAAAATAACCAACCCTTGCAGAGATTTTATATCTATCTCTATTATTATAAAAATAGCAATTGTTCAATTTTTTCCACATTTTTGACATATTTATTGTTGCTCTAATTAATAATTAACAACTAGTTAAGGGCATTATTGAATTTTAATTTTGTTTGGATAAGTATCTATAATGCGAAACATAAGATAAAATCTCAATTTAAAATAAAGAATTACGAAGAATATTGATCCAGCGCAAAACAAAAAAACTATATATATACTCAGAGTCTATTTGACTAAGTATATTTTTAGTCGTAATTAAAAAATATTTTTATAAAATATTTAAAAATTTATAAGAGTTTGATAAAAAAATTAAGAGGAGTGAATAAATATTTTTCAGGATTCAAATAATACATTTAAGATCACATAAGCTCTTTGAATGAAGTTTGGAGGCTTCAATTTATGCATAACAATTTCACAGGTCAATGTATTAATAAAATAAAGATCATGTTGTCCTTAGAAAATATTTTATGAATTTCTTTAGTTTGCATTTTAATTGATGAATTTGAAATTAGAAATTAGAAATTCATTATAATAAATTCATAAAATTTGTTTGGATAATTTTTTGTTATAGTGGATTTTAAATTCTCGAATTCCTATTTTGAGTTATTTTCTGATTCATTGTAATTGATTTAAAATCCATCTAATATAAAATTATTTAAAATTCTGGTCTCAAATCCTTCTCTCAAATCTAAATCATTCCATCTAAACGCAACTTTAAAATATTTTATTTAAAAAATATATAATTTATCTGCATTTTAACTTTTGTGTAATTCTTTCTATACTAAATTTTTTAACCTAACTCAACTACTAACATGATATATGTAATTGTCATAATGTAGATAACCATATAATTGGCTCGGTTAAATTTTTTAACCTAACTCAACTACTAACATGATAAATGTAATTGTCATAATGTAGATAACCATATAATTGACTCGGTTAAACCTAATGTCCACCATAACTTTTCATAAAACAAGAGACAAAATTCAAGATTTTATCAAGAATTTGGCTCAATACTTGCTCCTGAAGAATTAACCTTCTATCTTAATATGTCATTTCAATTTACGATTTTACCCTCTCAAAAATCTAATTTGGCTTGTCAATTACGTATAAGTATAATTATAATTTATAATTAGATAAGTTCTTGGGTTCAATCGAATCTATATGAACCAAAATCTTCCTAAAAATACAGAAAAAAATTTGAGATTACACGAATTTAGTGAACACTTGCAAACAAAATAATTAGCCGAATATCTCAATTATAACAACTTTCCACTTTCACGGCGTAAACTTCCTCAAAACCTTGTAGGTTAAATGTCATTGATGAAATAGTTATTATTTTTCACATTTCAGTAAATGATATATCCGATAATATACGTCAAATATACATCTCATCACATATTCATACAAACATATAGGTTTATATTTATGAGCGTTGAGATGCATACTACCGAATGTACAATGTTTCTAAATATTAATTATTAAAATTCACACGTGTCTGATAAAACTATAGAGAAATTTCCATTATTAATTTATTAGCGAAAATTTGAAAAGGGGTAACATAAAAAGTTTTTCAATTTTTTATGAATTTCAAAATTTTGCTAGGAAACCCTCTATTTTCTTGTGAAATTTATTTCTTTCCCTTTTTCTTTTTTTTTAAGATAGCATTATTATATTCTCTCTAATATTTTTTCCTACATTTCTTAGAAACAAAATTTTAATTTGGTTTACGAAAAGGCCCCGCAAATCCCCATTAATATTCGCATCACCTAAATGGGGCCAAATGGAAAATAAGGTGGAAGTACAAGGTCAAAATTGTCAGTTGATGTCTTATATATATCCCTCCCAGTTGTGCAGCTCACGCTTTCTTGTTTGAAGAGTCGAAAAGTGCAAAACGAAAGGAAGGGTTGGAGCGCAGCAGAGCAGTTTCCGTTATCCACATTCTCTCTCTATATCTATCGTTTTCTCTCTCTACGCGTATCTCCGATCAACTTAGGGTTTTTCCGATTCGTCAACGAGGTGACTCAGCCATGGTTTCTGATTCGATCCCCAACGCCTCCATCGCCATGGCCTCATCTAACCCCAAAGATTTCGCCAAGAAAAAGAGGGTATTTTTTTTATAAATCTATTTAATTATCTTGAGAAATTTTTTGGCCTGCATTCTACCTGCTTGTGTTTCTGGATTGATTTTGTTCTTCTTTTTCCCTTTTTTTTTTCGACTTTACATGTTTATTGTTTTTTTGTTGGGGGACGGGGGGAGGGAATCTTGAATTTGATTGGGGGAAGTTTTTGATTTTATCTATTGGTTCAACAATGTGTTTGTGCGTACTGTAGTCTTTATTTTATCGATTTCTCTAGTTTTTCATTTTTTTCTGTTTTTCCCCTAAATTTGTCTATTTCTTTTCTTTGTTGTCAGTTTCTAATATTAGATTTTTTTTTATTAATTTGAAATCTAGGCAAACCGTTCGGCGAAATTGAAGCAATGCAAGCTTGATGCTCGTCGTGAGCAGTGGCTTTCTCAAGGTTTGTGAAAGATTGCTTTGCTTTGCTTTATATATATATATATATATATTTATATGTATATGCACATTTACATACACAAAAATACATGTGATAGAACTGGGTTTTGTGTTTTTCTAAATTTTGAATTTTCAATTGTTTAGTAATCTAGTGCATGTATGTTAATTTGTATGAAAGGTTTTTTTATTAATATTTGTAATATTTGGTGATGGGGGGTGCTTATGCTTCCAGTGAAAAATAAAGGTGGGTGTAAGGAGGAAGTGAATGGCGGAGGGATTGCACGCGGAGGGCCATCAGTGCATTTGGAGAATGACAGGGGCCGACCAATAGAGAAGCTGGAGATAAAGACAAGAAGTGACCAGGAGATTTATGGAGATGGCTCGTTAATGCATCATTACAGTGATTCTGAGTCCTTGCCCTCCAACAGCCCGACCAGCCACACCAGTAGCGTGTTGGGAAGTAACGATTCTAGGGTCAATTTTAGCAGCAGCAGCAGCAGCAGCAGCAGCAGCGGTCGAAGCAGTAGCAGTATTAGTAATGGTTTCTGTTCAGGAAACATGAGTGAGAGAGATGAAGGGGAAGCTGGTGATGATGATTGCTTGGATGATTGGGAGGCTGTGGCTGATGCCTTGGCTGCCACTGATAAAAAGCAGCATGAGTATCGACCTAACACAGCATTTGGTTCTCCTCCTTCAAAGAAACATGAAAATGCCTCAGACTTTGGTACTCAGGTGGACACAACCAACCAGATGTTTTCAGGGATTGATATTTTGAATGCAAATCTAGAGAGTGGAGGAACTGCTAAACAGAGGGCTTTGGTGAATTGCTGTGCTTGGAGGCCAGATGATGCTTGTCGCCCTCAGAGCTTGCCCAATTTGTCAAAGCAATATAGTTTCCCCTTAAATTCAGAGCGGCTTGGCCGAGGATCTGTTTGGGGCTGTAAGAATCTTGGGCCGATCCCCAAATCATGTCCGATATGTTTTGAGGATTTAGACTGCACAGACTCGAGCTTCCTGCCCTGTTCGTGTGGGTTCAGGCTTTGCCTTTTCTGTCACAAGAGAATTCTTGAGGAAGATGGGCGTTGTCCAGGCTGCAGGAAGCAGTATGAGTGTGAACCTGTTGAAGGGGAGGCTACATTGGACGGAGGCAGCTTGAAATTTCGATTGGCTCGTTCTTGCAGCATGATCACAAGGTCTTAAAAGAGTCACTGTTCCTTGAACTTGTATGTTGGGTCTCTCTTTTTCTCAGCGTGTCTTACGTGTGTTCTTACTGTTAGACTCTTCTTCACAGCCTTAGATATTGGTATAGAAATGTGATTTTGAAGCACATGGGAATTAATCTAGTTCTTCGTTATTTTGGTCGATATATTCTGTAATGTGCTTGTGCTGATGTAGAAGACTTATCATGTGAATAGATAAGGTGATAAAAAAATGGAATACATATAACATCTTGACTATGCTATTATGTTCTTTGGTGAGATACATAAACTTTATTGAATATCATATATTGTTCCTTGGAGAATGTAGTGTATGAGCTTTTTGATTGTAAAACAAGGTGCAACTTGTTAACATGTATATATACTCTCTTTTTGTGAATCTTAAATTTCTTTCTTCTACACCATATTCTTAGAGTTGATCCTGAAGTCTTTTAAAGCTAAGCTTCACTTGATTTTTGATAATCCAGTCTGATTGCTGTGGGGTTATGGAATTGGTAAAGCAGAATATTTGTAGATCATATAATCTGCATAGAGAGAGATGAAGTAAGGGGGATATCTTTGTAGATAAGCCATTGAAGATTATTACAATTCTGACTGATGAATTCTGTGTACTGGGATGCACATGAGGAGTTGGTAGGTATTTTGCTCATTAAGTGCATCGTGGTGCCATTTTTAACCATTCATAGAACCAATTATTGGATAAAGCTGAAGATTACTGTTAAGATTCTAAACGAGTTGATGTGTAGTTTATGAATAAAAGAGACAAAGAATGTTAATTTTCATTATTGTTATAGAAACTGGCAGGTTTTGTGGCATTTGTAATATAACTGGACTGTATTAGTTGTTTAGGGAGGTTCTAATGCTTTCCTGCTGTTTGGTTCTATCATAGCCATGAGATTGTCTGGAGTGGTGCTTTGGCCATCAATCTCTTGTTCTAGCACGAACTTAAGAATAGAACATCAAGAAATAGAAAAGGAGAAAATCCATAGAGATCAACAAAATGGTGAATCCAGAACAAACTAGAACTGCATAGCACATATAACTACTCTTTGGGACTCCCTTACCCTTGAGGCTTATAGAATTTTGGACAACCGAAATTAAAAAATCTTTTCAATCACCGAGTGTGCGCGCTTTGGAGAGTGTGTAAAAATATAGATCTTGCACTCCTACTCAATTTGTTCATTGAGTAGCTGGGGGCCTGGGGCCTTGGTATCCTACTAAGTGAAAAAATTATGCTGATAAAAGCTGTGGCCTTTGATGTGACTATTGAGTGAGAAACTATGCTGGCTAGAGGAAAATAACAGGAAAAATGACGGCAACAGAAATGTGCTTTCTGTATATAGCTGATTGCTTTAGATTTTAGAGATTCTGTTGTATGGTTTTCAACTATATATCTTTCGATATGATATGTCTGGAGTGTTGTTTATTGGTTAATAACATAGATGCAATGCCATTTAGCTCAATACTGTGTGCCTTGATGATGTGAAGATTAATAGAAGTATTATGATAGATTTCAACTAGACTAGTTGCATTGGGCTTAAATTCATGGTCCTCTTGTGGATTCATAGTCATCCATGTTGACTTATCTTTTTTACCATGGAATCTACTTGGGTGGTGGAGTGACATTAATTCCAAGTGAGACTGATATATGTACTATGCCAATTCTAATTTCGATTTCTGGATGAGTTGATTTCTTTGCCTGGTCATTTTTGTGTGTTTAGCTTAAAAAAAGCTCTCTTCGAATAAAATGCTTGCTGCGAATAGAAGCAAACATTCTCAGTTTTCAGATTAATTCAGCTTCTTAAGGATTTTTTGATTTTAGTCTTGGATGGTATTATTAGAAAGTAAAGAATTCTGTGCATTCTCTCTCTCTCCTTTGTGTATGTATGATATGAGGCAAAAGGAAAAAAAACTGAATCACTTTTCTGGTTTGTGACAAATTTGAATTACCCTCAACTTTGTTGCCTTAGAGGTTTCTTTGGTGAATGAGGAGGTACAGAAAAAGATGTTATATTAATTTTAGAGAGAGTCTGCCAGTCGTTATGTGTAATGGTGAGGATTAGGCTTCATAAATATCATGTAAGAAAATCTATAGTTGTTTATTGAAGTAAAAGACTGACTTATCTATGTGCTGGTCTGTCATCAGTGAAACAATATCTTGTTTTAATTTTGACAGTAATTTCCTTATGCTTCATTTTATATTACTTCAGTCTGCTACTTTTCTTGCAATAAGTACAGTTGAGTTAGTTTAGTCACCATCAGTTATGCAGACACCATCCACTGACAATATAACTTGATCTCTGCAAGCATGACATTATCAAATTCCAATATAATTATGTTGGGAGTATAGGATCTCTAGAAGGGAAAGAAGTCTATGGATTTCGGTTGATATTCATATGAATCCTCGAATCTTGTGGCTGGTGGATGACCTTCGATATTTTAGTGAGAAGTCGCCTTTTCTATATAGCCTAGCCGCATAACCATAACAAGTTCTAATGCCTTACCAAACTACGGTATTTGACTTCAACAATAATTATGTTACCCCTTTTGATCTAACTTAAGCAGTATATGGCCGTGTGAATATATGGTCTCATATTTAGGATAAATTTTAGTGCATAATAAATGAATTAGAAATGGTGAATGGCCCTGATGCGTGGGAGTATGATAAATGCATAGCAAAGGACAAGCTAGAAATTGTAAGAAAGTCATGTCATATGTGTAGATGATACCTGGATGTTTTGAGGCACTTGCTTGGAGTGTCGATGAAGCATGTCAATATATTGAGTATTATGTTTACTATAATATATAGTTCATAATGAATATTTGACAGTATCAGTTCTTTTATGGACATGCAATTTTTAGATTCGTTTTCAAACATACATGAGGCCATTAGCACTTTTTCTTCTATAATAGGCACTTTTCACATCTTGATTAGATCATGTACAGATATCTAGCATTCTTTTTTGAGTGATCTACATAGTGCATGAGTAGAAGATGCTAGTCCTTGAAATACTTTGTTGAGCATTCTTGTAGGTCCTGCCCTAGTGGAGAAAGCCGGTCTCATGCCAGGGTGAAGGTAACATGAAACTATTGTATTACATACTTGAACTTATTAATAACAATCTCCTGTCTTGTTTCTTGGCAGTGGATTGCATAGACACCCCGTTTTTCTAAGTGATGAAAAGGGATATTTGATACTCAGTAATAGTTGTTACTTTTGGTACTTCACAAGTTTCTTAGTTCAACTAAGTAAAAGATGTTTCAGATGTTCACTGGGTGTCCTTACTGCTGCTTCGTTTTAGCCGTGCTACATATGGTTTAGAGATTTTATGTTTTGCCCGACAGGTAAAAGTGTTCTTCTAGCTCAGTCTGTAGAGCAGACTGCCCTGCACTGGATCCATCATTAATCTATTATTTTCATAGAAGATTTTGCTCAAATTATTATGCATATATGAACTGTTTCTTGCTCGACACTTAGCAGTCTACTTTGTTCATGTTTAATTCTGAAGTTCGTCCTTGTTGGGAACCATTATCCCAACATTTCTTTCTTGGTTCCAGATAGAAAGAACCGAAGCAGAATAGAATTCCTGCACAGTGACTGGTGGATACTGTAAATTAGCTATGCTGTATTGCAAATTAGTTGCATTTATGTGGTGTGACATGGTTCTCTACTGTCCAAGGAATCAGCTTTTAAATCCTTGATCTAGTTACATTAGTTTGTAAAATGTATCAGACATGCTCTATGCCCCCTATATGTCAATTGTCTATGCTTCTTGTCTATGCAACTTCACAGTGCAATAGCATAGCAGGTAATTTGTGGCTCTTCTGTGCGACTATTAGGACAAGATTTCTTTTTCTTTTCCTCATGTGATTATCTCCAGGCAAGCTCATGTGTTCAAGTGCCAACAAAGCTACTTTTCCAGGCAACTTAAAATTTCCATATTTGCTTCGATGGGAAAGGGATTGTTGCCTTATACAAAATCTGCCTCGTTTGTTTTTCTTTTCATTGGGAGTTTATTCATTTTTTCAAAAATACAAATTATGTTTTGTTTTACCAATCTCATTGGAAATAAATCATATTATCTTCTCATTTTATCCCTCAAAATATTTTTCAACTCTATTCTTCCCATGTTCAAACTTGCTCTTGGACAATGTTTAGCAGCCTTCCTTCCAACAACTCATGTTTTTCGAACCATACATAATAAGAACCCATATCTACATGCTACATATTTACATACTAACTCTCATTAATATATTTAATATGAGATTCACAATTATTTTCTAACTTTTATTAATATATTTCTATACCAATTACATCATAAATATGAAAGCCACCATCCAAAATTTATTTTACTATAATATTTGGTATTAATTGTGGATGCCACTACTATCTATTACATACATATATTTTGAAAATGATTCCATTGAAAACAATGAATATAATTTCAATTTGAAAAAAACATTCAAATATATTTTTAATTTCACACGAAAATCAATGAAACTATACTAGAAATGCTGGAAAGAGCAATTATCCGGAAAAAAACAAAAAACAAAAAACAAACGTGCCCTTCATTTCGTGGTTTTTATACCTAAATAAAAACAAACCGCAGATATTGGCAACTCTAGGTTTAAAACATTACGACTGTCCATGATTTTGCATGTTGCTAAATTTAAGAATCTTAATTGAAAGAAAAATATCACAAAATAAAGCAATATATTGAGCAGTTATATGAAATCTCAAGTTCCAATATTTGTCTTCAATTAAGAGTTAACATCACATACATCATTGGTTAATAATAAGAAGCTTGGATTCTGCACTAATTTAAACTAAAACTAATTGCCAATGTACCTGCAACGCAAGATCCTCATCCATGGCCAAAAAGGGAGCGTTTTCCACCACTTGGTGAAAGTAGATTCATTCATCCAAGAAAACACATTTTCACCAAAAATTCACCACCAACCAACGTCGACACTCGTTCGTATAAACATCAAAACTTTGTTCCTTACCTCAGCGTATGGCTTATGAACTTCAAAACTTTGTTCCTCACCTCGTCATATGGCTTAATTCTCAGCCCAGAAAGTCTTGTCTGATCTTGAACCCTTCTGGGGCATGCTCCGGCCGTTTCTGCAAGAATCTATAGTGCTCTGGCCTAGCCTTGACCAATGTAAGCGTATGGCTTATGAACTTCAAAACTTTGTTCCTCACCTCGGCATATGGCTTAATTCTCAGCCCAGAAAGTCTTGTCTGATCTTGAACCCTTCCGGGGCATGCTCCCGCCGTTTCTGCAAGAATCTATAGTGCTCTGGCCTAGCCTTGACCAATGTAAGGCCCTGCTGCTGTGTCTTCATCCTTTTGCTTATGGTAGTTTGCAATGTTTTTGCCATACATTCATTTTGAAGATTATAAGAGTAAGTTTGTGCACTAAGATTGTTTGACTTACTGTGGCGTAGTTATTCATATATATTTTTAGTTTCTCCATTTATTGTAATTTATCTTTATTATTTTGGTATAATTATATTTTAGTTTCGTTGTAATGCATGACATCAATCAATTATGTTGAAGGAATCCGTGATGCCAGGGTAAATAAATCAACACAATAGAGTTGAGACTTTAATAGTTGGGTTTGAAACAACTTGCGGACAAAACTTTCCTTCGAGAATCCGAAAGATGATAATGATCGATGATGAAGTAAATATATAATTAAAGTTCAATCTTTTATGTTTTTATACTTCTATAATAATTATAATTGAAAGATTTAATGACAACATTAATAATTCTTGGAATGTGTAATAGTTTGGAGTTGTATTATGCAATGATGATGCCTTTGAACATATTGAAACAATATTAACTAAAAATCTGTGAAGTTCAAAGACATAGATGCCGAACTTCACAAAAATGAAGGAGTTGATTGTTTTTAATTAATTAATAAGTAAAGGAAAAAAAAAATACCAACCCTTCATTTTTTTAAGTTCGACATCTATGTCTTTAACCTTCACAAAATTGTACTCAACATTGTTTTCAATATATTCAAAGACATCATTCACAATGATATATTTTATAATCATTAATTCTTTTTTTGAATTTGATTGGAAACATTGTATTAACTTTTTAATATCTCCATTAGAGATCATAAATGCTTCGAGGCAAAATTCATCATCGAATAATACAACTAAAACTAGAATTATTAATTTTTTCATGCCATTTTCAACCCATAATTCTATTTTAATGCAAATTTTGCACTAAAATGGTACAATTTCTGCACCAAACTTAAAACCTATCCTCAACTCATCTACTTCAAATTTTACTCTAAAATAATATTTTTTGAATATTCCTTATTATTCCATTTACAATAACTATTTTATTTCATCAAATTTCTATTTATAATCTTGTTAACATATTAATACAATTACATATTCAATTTGTATTTTATGTTTAATTAATTAACATATTTCACTAATACAATATAATTAAATATGATAGTAAATTAAATAATGTACACAACAAATTAAATGATTAATAATAAAATTTAAACAGAAAAGTAAAAACATGACACTAAATTAGATAAAATACAAAAACAAATATTACATTAATAATACAACTTAAATAGAAAAGTAAATAAAATAATTAAACTTTATTAAAAATATTTATACACATAAAATATAAAAAAGTAATTTTGTGGAAAAATATATAATTAAAGTAAAATATGTTTTTTTAAAAAATATTTTTAAACATAATAAATAATTCTAAAATATTCTAAACAAAAAAAAAAAAAAAAAAAAAAGCAGATATAGAGTAACTACATAATGTAGGGAACAGCGCAGCGGTTGGGATGAGCTTTTTTGGCCAAAGTGACGCTCAACTTGTATTTATCGTAGGATTGGGTTTGGCCTCATTAATCTTTAAATTATAAATTATAATAAAAATTATAAAAAAAATTGAATTTTAATTTATTCAATTACTTCGTCGTCCATCATTATCATCTTTCTTATCCTCAAAGAAAAATTTGTATTGTAAATAATTTTTGATTTATGTACAAAAGTCTTATTGGAATCATTCGAATCCTTTGACATAATTGATTTCACATAATTGATTGTTGTCGTGCATTACGGTAAAACTAAAATATAATTATACCAAAATAACAAAGATGAATTACGATAAATGCAGAAACTAAAACAATATATGAAGTACTCAAAACACTTTCCAAGATAAAGCGTGATAAAGAGATTGAAAACGTATGATCTGCATTGAATTTGTGGCACAAACTGTAGCATCATAACTGATTCAAGTTAAGAACTTAAACTTAGACCCAGTACGATCAGAATCTCATCACCATTGTCAATATAAAATCGAGAAGTACCTGAGCATTGTCACAGCTAATCCCAGCAACAAAGTTGGTGTCTTACCTCTTTTTTTCTTGCATCGTGAACTGATTCCTTGGCTTTGTTGCACTGGTGAATTGATTCTTGATAAGAACGAAAAATTCCAAGGAGAGAAAGAGAAACAATCACAGAGGAAAATTGCCCAGAAAAATAGAAGAATGATAGAACAAAGAGAACCAATTATAGAAGAAAATCGGCCGAAGAAAGATAGAACAGAGAAATTGCACGGATTTTGTTTTCCCAATATCTTCATTGACCAATCAAACACATAAAGTAGGATTGATACTAATCCTTGTTTGGAATGGAAAAGGCTTCCTTTAATACAATCTCTGTTTTTACATATATATATATATATATATATATAATTTTCACATATATTTTCATAATATCAAACAAATGGAAATAGAGTTTGATTTGGATTTTTAATGTTCTCTTATTATAATTATCCTATAACTTCATGAATCAATTAAAAAAATAAGCATTATTTATTTTAAAATTACGTATCATTAAAATTAATAATATTAAAATGGTATTTTGGTCGAATCAAAAATTGAAAGAAACAATCACACTTTTATAATAGTATAGATATAGACTATCATTCTAAGTTTATAAATTACAATTATCCCTTATATTGTTCTGAATTTTGTAAATTATATATATTGTATTTTCATTTTTTTTGGTTGATATCAACTTTTTCCGTAAATGTGACAGACGAAAGGTGTAATTTGTTAAATAGAAACAAACCTCAAAATGGTATTTATAATATATCAAGTGTGTACGTAATTTATAAACTTATATGTGTAGTTTCTAAAAATAGGCCAAACCTCATGGTGGTGTTTGTATTTAACCCATGATAATATTACCATAAGGAGTTCTTTGATGCGGTCCAAAGTAATATCAATTGAAGATGATCCATCTCTTTTAAGCCCAAGTAAAAGATCAAGAATGTTTCCTTCTGTTGGTTTTGGCCTATTTGAATCCAGGTGCTCCTCAATGAGTTCTTGATAGAAAGAACCCAAGCACCTGAAATTTTTCTCCAGCCTTGCAGCCATTCCAGAGAGCTTGTTAATCCATCCCAATGAAGGCAAATAATCATCCACAAAGAAACCTCTCACCATGGCCTGAGCTTCATGAAGAAGGTCTAATAAACGATTCTTTCCGTGCTCTTCGTCCCCATAACTCCTCTCGAATGCCACTCTTCAGATTGTGTTACTAGCAAACGAATTCATCGTCTCGCTCAAACTGGTAATTTTTACAAAGAGATATCCCTGGTGATGAGATATGACCCAAACACACAAAAGCCTAACAAGATGTTGCATATGACCCAAGCACACGTAAGTCCAACAAGATGTTACATATTACCAAGCACACAATACCCATCAAGATAATTTGAATAACTCAATAAGATGTCTCACTTCAATAAGCTTTATAAGTTCACGAGATTCACATACACCAATCAACACCATATAATAATCCTCTCATAAAAATCTATAAATACTCATCTCCCAACTTTTTCCAGGTATGAATTTATATACATTTATTATAATTTAAATTTTCTCTTTAGGATCACGAATTTCTCTGGTTTTGACTTGAGCGTTGGAGGGTTTTCGTCGAGACAACCTCAACGCCAGCTTGAAATATGAGACAAGAAGTGATACCGCATCACCTGGGTATCTTCGTGATCATCCTGGAGATTTCATCTTTGAAAATGGGGTTAAAAGATTGAACTTGCTTGAGGCTAAAAATATGAATGTGACAAATCTTCCTCATCTCGTCATTATATATAGGATGATCACAACAGCCTCTGCAGGCTAACAAGAGCAGGCCTACCAGAGAAAACGACGTCGTGGGATTTCATGATTTCTTTCACCACATTTGCTAAGGAAATCACAAGAACTGGTCTGAATCCAAGATTCATGGACATGAGGGGCCCACATTGTTTTGAAAGGCGACATAGCTACTTATGGGGATTTTGGCCATCAAACTGGTGCAAATTGTCAATGAATGGCAAGCCTGGAGGCTCTGGGTGGATGAGGTTTTTTTGACAGGTGAGCACAAGAATTGGCAACATCATCTTAGCTTGATTAAGGGTCTTGGATACATGTTCATTTTATAGATTTCATGGGATGGGAGAGCAAGAGCTTGTGATAAACAAGTTAGAATCACATTCTTGAAGATTTTTCTTTGTTTTATTTTTCAAGTATAACTAATGATGTCATTTTTTATTTTTATTTTAATTATCAAAAGATAGGCGAAGGCGGCTAGCACAATAGTCTTTTGTCGGCATGACTATATGAGTTATTGTTGCTGCTGTAAATACTTAGTATTTGAGATGCTACATTCGATAGAAAATAAATCGGTTGTGTGTATAATGAATAAGTACCCCATTTTATAAAAAATAGGACACTTGTCCATCATCCAAGGAACCGATGAATAACACACCAAGTGTAATATAAATATTACCGATTTTAGACATAATTATTGCCTAAAATAAATTCGTTATTATCGTTTCATTAAGATACCAATCAAATTTGAAACTCCTCCATTTAAATTTAACAATTCTGCTTTTTTTTTTTTTACTTCACAATTGGTGCTAGTTCTAAACAAGGAAATCAAGCTAACTCTGTTAAAGCAATTATAACTAGATTGGTTGGGTTGATATTATGGAAAGTAACCTCCAATGGCAACTCTCAAGAGAACAGAATGTTCTCATCTTATGTTTGTATATAATAAGTTGAATAAAAAAAAATCGAAGTTAAGGCAATGAAGGAATGCTATATTAATTAATTTGTTTAAGCATCAAACCATTAAAATGATTCATACAATTAAAAAGATTTTTATAAATAAAACAATCAAATACATGAATATATCATACACCAATCAAGAATCACTACCACCGGAGTAGACAAATATCATGTGTCTGATGGGATTCCAACCCTAAACTCAAAATATTGGGGCCTCTCCTGTACCACTTACACTGATAACTTACACACACACACCCACCCACCCACCCATATATGTACATACATACATATATATATATATATACATACATATATATATATATATACATATATATATATACATATATATATATATATACATATATATATATATGGCCAAATTTGTAGAATTATTTTTTATAAATTGGTGACCTGCTGGACTTATACATTATAAACCCAATTTAGATTCCTAGTTGAAAAATTAAATTCCATCTTATATTCTATTTCACTAATATACACCACGTGTATAATGATGATACCATTAATGTACGTATAATATATACCATGTGTATAATGATGATACCATTGATGTACATATGACGTATATTGGTGAAATAAAATATAAAATAAAATACCATTTTACAACAGATAATCCAAACTGAAACCTCTATTTGTCTAATTCTACTATCATATCCAGTAATTGTATGTCTAAAAAGGTATACATTTGATTAGTCATTCTTTGCCATAATTGTGTTGTTCAATTTTTTTTATTCTATTAGTAAAAAATACGAGCGATGCATGTAAAGACTATGATTGTAATAGAAAATTTTGATAATAAATATTATAAAAAGTATGTTTTATTTTTTAACTTAATTTTGATTATTGTTATACTTTGATTTTAAACCCAAATTTTTTGAATGAAGCTTTAGTCTTACGAAACAAATGTTATTTATTTACAGAAAAAAGAGTAATAGAATACATGATTTCTTTTTAATCATTACACGATATATAAATTTATAAGTAAACATTTAAAACAATGGAAGGCAACAATGGATGAAAAAACAAATCGATAAAGAAGTTGATTAGATACGTGACCCATTTATTATAATTACTCTTCCTAGAAACATTGGAAGTTACTTCATTTATTACTTATTTAATGCTCCGAAAAACTTGAGAACAACTTATAGAATAAAATATTGTATGAATTTCTCCCTCTCCAATAACTCGTCTTAATTAAAAATCAATTATCGTAATATTTCATAAATACACACTAACATCCACAACCAAATACTTGTTTACAAAAATATTTTATATGTTTATTATAAAATACCAATTTACAATACATGATTTAAACTTAGCAGATAGAAATTAACATCTCAAACTATGCTATTTTTTATGCCATCAGAAGCCCATTACATCTATGAGTAGAAGCTACTAGCTATGCAGAACCTTGGCAACAAGGCAAAGTGCATTCTTCTTATGTATTGTCATTCCAGGCAGCCCATCAAAATCAACATCTTCTGGCTTCATTCCAGGAGGCACTTCCCAGTCAAATTTGTACAAAAGATTGGTCAATGCAAGCTCCACTGTTGCCAAACCTGTTAACATTCCAGGACACCCTCTCCGGCCTATGCCGAATGGAATCAACTCAGGATCCCTGCCCCTCACATCTACATCACTCTCCAAGAATCTCTCAGGGAAGAACTCATCGGGGTTTTTCCAGATTTTGGGGTCTCTTGCAATAGCCCAAGCATGGAAATATACCAAAGTTCCTGGTTGAATTTCATAACCATTTATAGTACATTTCTGGATTGTCTCTCTGGGGGCTAAAAGTGGAGCTGGTGGATACAACCTGAAAGTCTCCTTTATGACTGCCCTTATATAAGGAAGTTCTGCAATGTCATCTTCATCTATCAAATCTTTTTTTCCTGCCAACTGCCTTATCTCTGCCTGCACTTTCTTCATTATCTGAGGGTTCTTAATTAGGGCTGTCAGTGCCCAAACTAAGACAGCTGAACTCGCATCGGTTCCGCCGGTTATTATATTCTGGAAAGAAGAGTTGAACTCTAAGGAAAATGTTTTTCACTGAAATCTTGCTGACTAAGGGCAAAGATTTAAGAATCAAAAAGTGTAAAATGAGAAATGTAATAAAATTACCATGAGGATTGCTTTGATGTGGTCCAAAGTAAGGTCAATTGAAGATGATCCATCTCTTTTAAGCCCAAGTAAAAGATCAAGAATGTCTCCTTGGATTGGTTTTGGCCTATTTGAATCCAGGTGCTCCTCAATGAGTTCTTGATAGAAAGAATCCAAGTCCCTGAAATTCTTCTCCAGCCTTGCAGCCATTCCAGTGAGCTTGTCAATCCATCCCAATGAAGGCAAATAATCCTCCACAAAGAAACCTCCCACCATGGCCTGAGTTTCATGAAGAAGGTCGTAGAAACGGTTCCTACCGTACCCTTCGTCCCCATAACACCTCCCGAATGCCACTCTGCAGATTGTTTTACTAGTAAACGAAACAATCGTCTCACTCAAATTGGTAATCCTGGCCAGAGAGGCATCCCTGGCTATCTTCTTGATCATCTTGGAGACTTCATCTTGTATATGGGGCGAAAATATAGAACTTGCTTGAGGCTAAAAAGATGAATATTACAAATCTTTCTCGTCTCCCTCCACATCTCATTATACGGTGAAAACGCTACGTCCAGGCCGTTGTAAGACAGCCTCTGCAGGCTAACTAGAACAGGCCTACCAGAGAAATCAACGTCGTGGGATTTCATGATTTCTCTCACCACATCTGCTGAGGAAATCACAAGCACTGGCCTGAATCCAAGCTTCAGGAACACGAGGGGGCCATATTGTTTCGAAAGGCGATATAGGTATAGATGGGGATATTGGCCGTCAAACTGGTGCAAATTGCCTATGAATGGCAACCTTGGAGGCCCTGGTGGATGAAGTGTTTTGGCAGGTTTAGTTTTGTGCTTTCGGAGGTAGAGAATGAGGATTATAGGCAAAGCGAAGAGCACAAGAATTGGCAACATCTTCTTAGCTGGTTTGAGGTTCTTGGGAACATGTTCATTGTTCATTTATAGATTTCATGGGATTGGAGTAACTCATATAGTCACGTGGAAAAAAGATACATATTAATAATATTAAAAAAAGTAGCCCATATTTTAATTTAACAATCTTGACTTTTTTCTTTTCTTTTTTAACCTCAGGGCCGTCCTAGTTCTAGAAAAGGGAAATCAGGCTAACTCATTTAAAACAACTTTAATTAGATTGGTGGGGCCATTATTATAAAAATGCAACCTCCAAGTATATGGTTGACAATTCTCAAGAGAGTGCTCAGCCTATTCTCGTAATATTGATTTCAATTAAATCTGTTGAACATTATCTAAGTGGCATATAGCTCCACATGATCAAATGCTTTTCCTTTGCTTGTTGTTTTCGAAAATATAGCTATGAGATATATCAATCCCACTTGCTAGAGGATGACATTAGTACTTATGGGGTAGTGTATTGATGTGGCTAAATTTGGGATATTTAATATAGGGCTTTGCTGATTTGGTTTCGGGTATGATTGTTAAATTTCATTTTTTTGGGCTGAGGCTCATGAGATGGTGACGATGGCCTCCATGGCTGTATCACTCTTAGTTGACCTGAGCTTGATTATGATGATCATGCATTTGAATTTTTGATGAGCCGAGGCCTCGGAGTTATTGTAATGGCCTTTCTAGTTTAGGAAGACAATAGTCGATAAAGTAATGGTTTCACTTAGTTTGAGGATGGGCACTCTGTTGACTGAACTTAATAGGTTCGAGTTGATGAGTTCAGCTCATACCCAACGAAAAATGTGGGAATTAGAAGCAAAGTCATACTGTGCTTGTACTAAGTGTGGATAAGGAAAAAGGATCTTGCCTTGTCCAAGTTCCTTTATTCACGGTTAATTTCCTTAATCTAAACAAGGTAATATCAGTCGATTACCTTCCTATTCTCTTAACCTTCCTATTCTCTTACTGGATAGGGTCATCTTCTTTCATATGTCACGTTATGTACAATTACATTCGATTCCAGCACTCAATTCTCTATTATCTCTTTGATAGCTTAATGACTTAAGTATCAAATGATTTTTGTTAGTCAACCCTAACATCCTTAAGTATTGTTTTGTAAGTGTTTGACACGTGGATTCGAAGATTAAATTGCTGGATTTGTGGTTCTTAAATCGTGCTAATTCTGGAGCACATCATGTGCCATGGATAAGGCACGATTCCCATATTGCTAGGAGTTTAAGAAAAATATGAGGAAAAATTGAGACGTCCAATTCCTCATGGGTGCCATATTTGTGATAAATAAGAAGGGCATTTGGTTTGGAAGTTAACAACCAAGAATATGAATTTAATCATTCATCTTGAAGATTTATTGGAATTTTTGTGCTTTTCAGATTCAGTTTCCCAAAAACTTTGGTGAAGAGTTATAAGTTATATATTTACCAAAAAATGAAGGAAACAGATATTGTTATAATGAGTCAAATCACAAAAAAAATATTAATTATCAATTGAAAATTTACAAATATTTACTATCAACAATACTACTATAAAAATAGATAAATACTAAGTTCGAGCATTCAAATCAAGAACCTCAAAATTCTGAGGTAAAATTTTTGCCACTTAAACTATAATTCACATGAGGTCTTTTTTTTTTTTTTTTTTCGTTTTTTGTGGCCAAACACGTAGAATTATTTTTCATAAATTGGTGACACCCGGACATCGACATAGAATCATCGTCTCACTCAAATTGGTAATCTTGGACATAGAGATATCTCTGGCTATCTTCTTGATCATCCTCGAGACTTCATCTTTGCAAATTGGTGAAAAGTTGGAACTTGCTTGAGCTAAAAAGATGGTGAGTAGAAATCTCTCTCATCTCCCTCCACATGTCATCATACGGTGAAAACACAACGTCCAGGCCATTGTAAGACAGCCTCTGCAGGCTAACAAGAACAGGCCTGCCAGAAAAAAACAACGTCGTGGGATTTCATGATTTCTTTCACCACATTTGCTGAGGAAATCACAAGCACTGGCCTGAATCCAAGCTTCATGGACATGAGGGGGCCATATTGTTTTGAAAGTCGATGTAGGTACTTATGGGGATTTTGGCCATCAAACTGGTGCAAATTGCCAATGAATGGCAGCCCTGGAGGCCCTGGTGGATGGAGTTTTTTGGCAGGTTTAGTTTTTTGTTTTTGGAAATAGAGAATGAGGATTATAGCTAAGAGCACAAGAATTGGCAACATCATCTTAGCTGGTTTAAGGTTCTGGAAACATGTTCATTCTATAGATTTCATGGGATGGGAGAGCAAGAGCTTGTGATAAACAAGTTAGAATCACATTCTTGAATATTTTTCCTTGTTTTATTTTTCAGGTATACCTAATGATGTCATTTTTTATTTTTTTTCATTGTCAAAAGGTAGGCAAGAGCAGCTAGCAAAATAGTCTTTTTTCCGCACGACTATATTAGTTCTTGCTACAGCTATATATACTTGGTATTTGAGATGCCACACTCGATAGAAGATACATCGATTATGTATATGATGGATAAATGCCATATTTTATAAAAATTAGGACATTTGTCCGTCATCCAATCAACTGATAAATAATACATCAGGTGTAATATACATATTACCGAGTTTAGATATACTTATTGCCTAAAATAAATTCGTTATTAAACCTCTCAAATTGAAACTCCTCCATTTAAATTTAACAATTCCACCTTTTTTTACTTCACAATGGTGCTAGTTCTAAACAAGGAAATCAAGCTAACTCAGTTAAAGCAATTGTAACTAGATTGGTTGGATTGATATTATGGAAAGTAACCTCCAATGGCAACTCTCAAGAGAACAGAATGTGCTCTTCTTATGTTTCTATATAATAAGTCAAATAAAAAAAAAAATTGAAGTAAGGCAATGAAGGAATGCTATATTAATTATTTTTTAAGCATCAAACCATTAAAATGACTGTCTCATACAATTAAAAATATTTTTATAAATGAAATAATCAAATACATCAATATATCATAAATCAATCAATCATCAATCAAGAATCAATATCATGTGTCTGATGGGATTCCAACCCTAAATTCAAAATTTTGGGCCTCTCCTTTTCCACTTAAACTGATAACTTACACACACACACAGATATATATATATATATATATGTATATATATATATGTATATATCTGTATATATATATATATGGATGGCCAAATTGGTGACCTACCGGACTTATACATTATAAACCCAATTTAGATTCTTAGTTGAAAAATTAAATTCCATCTTCTATTTCATATCACAAATATACACTATGTGTATAATGATAATATAATTGATGTAAATGTGGCATATATAGGTGAAATTAAATATGAAATAAAATACTATTTTACACCATATAATCCAAACTGAAACCTTCATTTGTCTAATTCTAGTATCATATCCAGTAATTGTATGTCTAAAAAGGTATACATTTGATTAGTAATTCTATGCCATAATTGTGTTGTTCAATCTTTTTTATTCTACTAGTAAAAAATAAGAGCGATGCACGTGAATACTATGATCGTAATAGAAAATTTTGATAATAAATATTATAAAAAAATATGTTTTATTTTTTAGCTTAATTTTGATTAATGTTATACTTTGATTTTAAGCCTGAATATTTTTTTAACGAAGCTTTAGTCTTATGAAACAAATCGATCAAAGAAATTGATTAGATAAGTGACCCATTTATTATAATTACTCTTCCTAGAAACATTTGAAGGCGCCTCATTTATTACTTATTTAATGCTGCGAAAAACTTGAGAACAACTTATACAATAAAATACTGCATGAATTTCTCCCTCTCCAGTAACTCGTCTTAATTTAAAATCAATTATCGTAATATTTCATAAATACACACTAACATCCACAACCTAATACTTGTTTACAAAAATATTTTATATGTTTATTATAAAATACCAATTTACAATACATGATTTAAACTTAGCAGATAGAAATTAACATCTCAAACTATGCTATTTTTTATGCCATCAGAAGCCGATTACATCTATGAGTAGAAGCTACTAGCTATGCAGAACCTTGGCAACAAGGCAAAGTGCATTCTTCTTATGTATTGTCATTCCAGGCAGCCCATCAAAATCAACATCTTCTGGCTTCATTCCAGGAGGCACTTCCCAGTCAAATTTGTACAAAAGATTGGCCAATGCAAGCTCCATTGTTGCCAAACCTGTTGACATTCCAGGACACCCTCTCCGGCCTATTCCGAATGGAATCAACTCAGGATCCCTTCCCCTCACATCTACATCACTCTCCAAGAATCTCTCAGGGAAGAACTCATCGGGGTTTTTCCAGATTTCTGGGTCTCTTGCAATAGCCCAAGCATGGAAATATACCAAAGTTCCTGGTTGAATATCATAACCATTTATAGTAAGTTTCTGGATTGTCTCTCTTGGGGCTAAAAGTGGAGCTGGTGGATACAATCTTAAAGTCTCCTTTATGACTGCCCTTAGATAGGGAAGTCCTGCAATGTCATCTCCATCTATCAAATCTTTCTTTCCTGCCAATTGCCTTATCTCTGCCTGAGCTTTCTTCATTATCAGAGGGTTCTTAATCAGGGCTGTCAATGCCCAAACTAAGACAGCTGAACTCGTATCGGTTCCACCGGTTATTATATTCTGGAAAGAAGAGTTAAACTGTGAGGAAAATGCATTTTTTGATTTATCAAGATGGGTAATATTTGGATAAAAATTACCATGAGGATTGCTTTGATTTGGTCCAAAGTAAGGTCAATTGAAGATGATCCATTTCTTTTAAGCCCAAGTAAAATATCAAGAATGTCTCCTTGGATTGGTTTTGGCCTATTTGAATCCAGGTGCTCCTCAATGAGTTCTTGATAGAAAGAATCCAAGTCCCTGAAATTCTTCTCCAGCCTTGCAGCCATTCCAGTGAGCTTGTCAATCCATCCCAATGAAGGCAAATAATCCTCCACAAAGAAACCTCCCATCATGGCCTGAGTTTCATGAAGAAGGTCGAAGAAAGGGTTCCTTCCATACCCTTCGTCCCCATAACACCTCCCGAATGCCACTCTGCAGATTGTGTTACTAGTAAACGAAACAATCGTCTCACTCAAATTGGTAATCCTGGCCAGAGAGGCATCCCTGGCTATCTTCTTGATCATCTTGGAGGCTTCATCTTTGTATATGGGGCTAAAATATTGAACTTGCTTGAGGCTAAAAAGATGAATATTACAAATCTTTCTCGTCTCCTTCCACATCTCATTATACGGTGAAAACGCTACGTCCAGGCCGTTGTAAGACAGCCTCTGCAGGCTAACAAGAACAGGCCTACCAGAGAAATCAGCGTCGTGGGATTTCATGATTTCTCTCACCACATCTGCTGAGGAAATCACAAGCACTGGCCTGAATCCAAGCTTCAGGGACACGAGGGGGCCATATTGTTTCGAAAGGCGATATAGGTATAGATGGGGATATTGGCCGTCAAACTGGTGCAAATTGCCTATGAATGGCAACCTTGGAGGCCCTGGTGGATGAAGTGTTTTGGCAGGTTTAGTTTTGTGCTTTTGGAAGTAGAGAATGAGGATCACAGGCAAAGCTAAGAGCACAAGAATTGGCAGCATCTTCTTAGCTGGTTTGAGGTTCTTGGGAACATGTTCACTGTTCATTTATAGATTTCATGGGATTGGAGTAACTCAT
Source organism: Paulownia fortunei (assembly GCA_019321725.1). NCBI lineage: Eukaryota > Viridiplantae > Streptophyta > Magnoliopsida > Lamiales > Paulowniaceae > Paulownia > Paulownia fortunei. The sequence goes on from CM033118.1 coordinate 17,593,738, forward strand.
ATTGTCACGATTGAAAAAAGATACATAATTAATAATATTAAAAAATTTAGTTTATAGTCACGTTGAAAAAAGATACATAGTTAATAATATTAAAAAATTTAGCCCATATTTTAATTTAATAATTCTGACTCCTTTTTTTTTTTTCCAATTATCTATGCAGCATATAGCTCCACATTATTAAGTGCTTTCCCTTTGCTTGTTTGTTTGGAAAAGATAGTTGATTGTTGGGTTTTATACCATGAATTTAGTACAATTTGTTTAATTTTTTGATTACTTTTTAAAATTCTAATGAATTTTATTATTGTTTTTAATGTTATTTTGCACATTTGAGTATAAAGAAAGAATGTCACTTGAATGTATAAAAAATTATATTCATTTTATATTTTTTTACAAAAAAAAAGTCGATCAGTTAGTAGCTAGCGCCTAGGCGCTGCCCTCACTGGAATGCAGTGCCTAGGCACTGCCAAGCGAACAAGTAAAGACAAAATGAGCATTTTGCCCGCCTTAGAGCATCTCCCATCTATTTTGAAGTATTCCAAAAGTCTCCAAATGAGTTTTTAGGGGTGGAGAGACAAGAAGAAGATAAGGAAAGAATTGCGGGGAAGATGAAAGAATTTTTCCAAACTTGAGAAAAGGCATCTACAAGGAAAGAAAAACTCATCATTTTCGAAGTTTGATTTTTATTTTCCTCTTTCACTTTGAATATGTATATGAATATTGTTAATTTGTCTTTCATTTTCACCTTGAATTAATTTTTTTTTTAGGATTGTGATGTAATCTAATTAGGATGTTTGGAATATTTTTATCAATTCAATTGCTGATTTATTTTTCAAGTTGAGTTTTCTACATGATTTTTAATGCTTTCAATTACTTGACCACTAATTGAATGATTTGGTAATCATATTGACTCAATAGGTGATATATATGTATCTAGATCTATGTGTAAAAAATCATGAATTGCATGTGAGATAACAATATACTTGCATAGTTTGTATAGTCTTGTTTGAGATTTATAGAATCTAATAAATTATTGGTTGTTGTAATTCATATAGGAATATAATGGTTAATAATTGATGATATTTTCCTTAAACCTTAAGAGAGGGTAGTGGATAATCTAGGAATTTTTGACTATCACTAAAGAAATAAATTGAGATTGATAAGATAAATTACTCACTTCGTACTAATTATGAAGAAATCATAACCCTATATTTTTAAATCATTGATATTCATCTTTATTTGATTTTTGCGCATTATTCTAATAGTAATTTAAATTGAGTTGCATTAATCTCCACCCGCATTCGTTTGTTCAAATAAAATTAGAATTGAGAAAAATTTGGTACTTAGTAATTCAATAGTTCTCGCGCGAACGATACTTACTCATCATTTTATTATTTGTTTATGATAATGTGCACTTTCGTTTACAAAACCTGCAACAATAGCTATGAGATATATCAATCCTACTTGCTAGAGGATGACATTGGTACTTATGGGTAGTGTATTGATGTGGCTAAATTTGGCCTAATTAATATTGGGCTTGTTGATTTGGGTTCGGGTATGATTATTAGATTTCATTCTTTTTTGGGCTTAAGCTCATGAGATGATGACGATAACATCTGCATCTTTGTTAAGCTCAATCGACCTCAGCTCGGTTATGATGATCATGTGTTTGAATTCTTGATGGACCCAGGCCCCAGAATAATGATACTGGCATTACTAGCTCAGGCAAGACGATAACTGAGTTGACGTAATGATTTCACTTAGTATGAGGATGGGCTCTTTATTAGGGATGACAAAAGAGCAAGTCCAAACCCGAACTTGCCCCGAACCTATGTCGTTTGAGGTGGATTTTTAAGTTTATAAGCAGGTTGAGGGTGAGTTTTTATTTTTTATTTTCAAACCCGCCCCACCTCGGATCCGTCTCGTTTAATTATTTATTTATTTTTAATTTAATTTATATGTATTTAAAGAACATTAAATTTTAAAAAATATTTTTTTTAAAAAAAATAGTGGTATCATTTAAAAAAATATTTTTTATTATTTTAAAAATTATAAAGCGAGTGTAACAGGTTTAATCTGGACCCGATGGGTTCGGAACGGGGCGAGTCACGGGTCCTTAAAAATCTTGGTGGGGTGGGTCCCGAGTTTTGACAAATCTACCCTATTGGCATCCCTACTCTCTGTTGACTGACCTCAATAGGTTCGAGTTGATGAGATCAGCTCATGCCCAGCAAAAAATGCAAAAATTGGTAACATAGTTCTGCTATGCTTCTTTTAAATATGGATAAAGAAAAAAAATCTTGCCAAGTTCCTTTATTCACGATTACTTTTCTTGATGAGAGTTATTCGAAACAAGGTAATACCAGTCAATTACTTTCTTATTCTCTTATTATATAAGGTCATCATTTTCGTATGATACGTTTTTATTTTAAATACTAAATACTAATACATTCCAACACTCAATTCTATTGATTACTTCTCTGATCGCTCACTAACTTAAGTATCAGAGAATTTACGTTGGAAAGCTCCAATACCCTTAAGTCCTATTTCAGTGTTTGGCACGCGAATTTGATGATTAAATTGCTGAATTTGTGATTTTTAATTCGTGTTATTTCTGGATCACATCATGTGCTATGGATAAAGCACGGTTCCCAAATTGCTAGAAGTTTGAGAAAAATACGAAGAAAAATTGATGCGTCCATATTTGTGATAAATAAGAAGCAATAATGAATCAAATCACAAAGCAAAAAAATAAAGAAATAATCGAAGTATGGGAATATAAGAATGCTATGTTAAATTAACTATATCCATTCATCCACTCATACAATTAAAAGTATATTTTTTTGAGTGTAGTAGTATCGGACATCAATTAATTATTAATTAATAATTTATAAATATCTGCTACCCACAATTACTATTATAAAAATAAACAAATACTACATCCAATAACATTCAATTCCAATACCTCAAAATTTTGAGGCATCACCTTTGCCACTTAAACTATAACTCACATGAGGTCATTTTTTTCTTTTTCTTTTTTTTTTTTGTGGCCAAACAACGTAGAATTATTTTTCATAAATTGGTGACCACTCGGACATCGACATAGAATAGAACCTCCTGTTTTATTCTAGTATCATATCGAGTAACCCATATTTCTTAAAAAGTTCAAACTATTAAAAGAAAAAAGTACATTATATTAGTCATATGCCCTAATCTTATTGTGACTTCTTGTGTCCCAATCTTGGATGAGTCCAATTCTTTCTTCTGGTGGATGGAGTCTTTTCCCTCCACAGGAGGGTAATAGGGATAGCTAAGCAATATAAGAATAAGTGGTGTATCTTTGTTTGGTCTGGTGATTTTTAGGAAATCCTCATACGAGATACCAAAATGATGTTGTCCATACATAGATCACAATGCTTGATTTCATTTGACTACCTAGGAACTACGTGGGCATGAAGATTTGGGCACACTATTTTAAAATTTTAATTTGTTAACTGTGTAAACAAAGTTCTACATTGGCTAGACGTGGAGAGGATCAGTATGAGCAATATCTCTATTAATATGAGGTCTTTTGAACAAAGTTCAAAAGTAAATTCATGATGGATTGAACCCAAAGTAGATAATATCATACTATTATAAATATATATGATATTTATAAATTTCTAAAGTGGACAATATCATGTCAATATGAAAATATGTGATGTTTATAAGTTCCGAAAGAGTGGTATTAGAGCCATGCGGAGGAAATTTATTGTGCCAAAAACAAAGATGATGAGACCAAGCGAATGATGGGATATGCAGTTGAGCTTTATTAGACAGGCGGAGTTGGTACTTTGGTGTTTCACATATGGGGTGCTGCGCTAAGACTGAGTAAAGATGAGTAATCAATCAAGATCTTCCAAGTGGGGAAAATGGATTGAATTGTCATTTGAAGGAAGGTGTGCAAACAAAGTTCTACTATGACTAAAAGTGGGGAAGAATATGAGTTTATAAATATAGATAACATTTTACTTAGTATAAAACTTTTTGGGAATCCAAAAAGAATTCTATAAGAGCTTGGGTCCAAAGTGGACAATGACGAGTAATCGATCAAAATCTACATAGTATAGACATTTTGTTATATGTCCCAAGACTATTTTACATAGGTTACTATGGTTGGAACGTAATCTAATTGTGTGGCAACTATAAATCCACCAACCTACGATTGCCTTCGGTTCAAATATTTCGGTTCAAATATGATAAGATAGAATTCAAGTCAATTAAAGGACACATTTTAGCGTATATACGCTTACCATTTGATATTTCCTTCCTTTCTTGTGGTGATAATTTCTGTCGGGCACGAGGGGACCCTGTTTTTGGCTCAAGAATATTTTTTTTGCCATTTTTGTGGTGATAACTGATAATGTTGGGCAAAGGGACCATGCCTTTGGACAAGTATACAATCAATCAAAATCGTGTTATTGTGAGGGAATAAATACTTTATAAAATGATTTTTTAAAAATAAAATTAAACATTTAGAACAAAAGACATATTCTCTTCTCTCAATTTTTTTAACCCAAATTATTACTATATATATATATATATATATTCACATTTTCAATTATTATATGTACCTATATATACATTTTTATACATATTTCCATCATTATATCAATCAGAAATATATATATATATATATATATATATATCTTTCGACCATTATATTATTATAAATATATAGTTTTTGTAATACCTGAGTAAGTTATTTTCATTAAATAGTTAAATGAACTAGTATATATTTATTATATGTATAGTCTATAATATAATATATGAGTAGAGTTGGCCTTTAAATGCAATTATAGAATAATTGGGGTAAACGGTCTAATCATTGATAAGAAGAAAGGAGTGCCTGTCGTGTAGCAAATGAAGAGAATATCAAATTGATTTGAATTAAATTTTAGTGTATGAGTTAGTGGGAATGTTGAATATACTCTTAAATCACTTTTTCAATTATTATATTAGATATAGGATTGTATGTATAGATTTGCAACATGTTTTGAATTGCAAATTTTAATTGTGATATGCATGTAAAAAAGATATGGAATCAATCGATTTGCATTTGATATAGTGAAACTGATGGAATATTTAAATTTATTAATAAGTAACACGTGCATTACACATTATTTATATGATTATAATAAATTAATTATATTATTTATTTGAGTAAAATTAAAATATGATAGATATTTCTTAAATTAAAAAATATTAAATAAAACTATTCATGGTTGTGGCAATTAGTATGGAATCAATCAATTTGCATTTAATACAGTGAAAGTGATGGAATATTTTAATGCACTATAGGCCATGTTCAATTGAATTACCTTTACTTTTATTAAATTTGAAGTAGTGTAAACATGTATGTATAGGTGAATGATAGGCTTACAATTGAAATTCTGATTTGTAATATGCTAGTTTTCAATCTTAATCTTAATATAATAATAACATAAAAAATTAAAAAAAAACACCACTAATCATACAAAAGATTGTATGAAAAGACATCTCATAAAATATTCTCAAAACAAAGCCAAGCATCTTTTCATTTTTCACATATTGATCGATATATTTTTTCAAAATATTTTTCTCAAAATAACACCAAACATAGCATAAATGTCAGTTGGTGCAGTTAATCAACTACTTTGATTATTTTAATATTGTTGTAAGAGAATAAAATTAATTTTTATAATATATATATATATATATATATATATATATGTTAATAAAAAATATACCAAGAGGACAAAATATATTAATCAAAATATTGCAATGTATAAATACTATAGTAAACCCAGGACAAGAGGTACGATGATTTTTGTTTTAAAGTATTGATGAGAACAACAACATATAAATAGTGTAAAGATGAGTTAAAAGTAAGTTATTAATAAGTTATTAATAAGTACTTTACATTTATGACATTGTTGATCATGGATTAAAATCACTTAAAGCGAAATTGAAACCAATCATTATCCTCTTTTAATAAAAAAAAATATATAAATGGTGAAAAACTTGTATATAGCCAATATCCTCATTTAACAAAGGACAGAATTCTAACATAATTAGGCCAATCTTGACTCTCTCTTATGATTCTACTTGCCATTTATCAACATTGCATGTTTGTTGTCTGAATAGAATCCCATTCTCTTCCTGTAAATGCTCACTTTCTAGTTTTTTTTTATAAAAATTTGATCTAAAAATAATATTGAGGGAAATGTGTTATAATAAATGTAAGTTTCGAGAGAAAAGTACTTAAAATTTATTTTTAGGGAATAAAATGTAAAGATGATTATGTTTGAGGGAGCAAAATGCATAATTTGAAAATAAATTGTTAAAATTATTTAATTTGGAGGAGTGAAGTGTCATTTAATTAAATAAGTTTTAGTGATGGCTCTTTTTTCGAATTTTAAATAATTTAATTTATTATTCAACTTTATATATGATTGTGATCATGAAAAAAATAATAAGAAGAAGAAACTAGTCTCATCTACCATAAGACATTAACTTTAGAGATGTAAAAACAAGATTATGAATATTCTGTGCTAAAAAGTAAGTTGCTACTATAGTCGTCAAGTAATTTGATAAAACTAATTGTATTAAAACAATACGAGTTCCATTAAACTACATATTTTATGAGTTTTATATATTTGAGGTTTTTGGACTTGAAATTGTTTTCAATTCACTGTATTAATATCATATAATGTGTATATATGTATGTGCATGAATGAAATGGCACATTATACTAAAAGTTGTTTTCCCATAATCAATACACTATTTTTTTTTAGTTTTTTTTTCCCTTACTTTTCCCATATATATATTACATGATTTTAGAATTTGTAAGAATTTATTATTACCCAAATAATATGATATACAATCAACAAACAATCAATATCGATACTCTACACCAACCCTAAAAATATCTCGTATCGGGTCAACCCACATAATAGGGATGGAAGTGGAGCGAGTTTGGAATGGGTTTGCCAAAATCGAGACCTACCTCGCCAAGGTTTTTGAAGTCCCGAGACCCGCCCCAAAACCGTCCGGTCCAAGTTAGACCTGTTAGACCCGTTTTATAATTTTAAAAATATTAAAAAAATATTTTTTAAATAAATAAAAAAATTAAATGGGACAGGTTCGGGGTGGAGGAGTTTGAAAATTAAAAATCAAAACTCATCTTGTGTCCGCTTATATTTTCTCAAATTCGCCCCAAGTGGGATGGGTCCGGGTCATTGCCACCCATTGCCATCCCTACCACATAACAAAAGTTTCAAGCATAAGAAATCCGCCACGACGGAGGCCTTTATATTATGATGATGTACCTTACATCAATTACGTAGAAGTCTAGTGCTTGGCCACAACACAAAATGCATTCTTCTTATGCATTGTCACCCCTGGCAACACATCAAAATCGATATCCTCTTCCTTCATTCCAGGAGGTAATTCCCAGTCAAATGTGTACAAAAGATTGGCCAATGCAAGCTCCACTGCTGCCATTCCCATCGACGCTCCGGGACACCCTCTCCGCCCTGTGCCGAATGGAATCAGCATCGGATCACGGCCTTTCACGTCGATATCGCTCTCCAAGAATCTCTCAGGGAAGAACTCGTCCGAGTTTTGCCAGAACTTGGGATCCCTACCAATAGCCCATTTATGGTACTTTTTTGCAATGTCTCTCTGGGGACTAAAAGTGGAGCTGGTGGATATAATATCAAGGTCTCCTTTATGACTGCCCTTAGATAGGGAAGTGTTGCAATGTCGTTTTCCTCTATGAAATCTTTCTTTCCCAACTGCCTTATCTCTGCCTGCACTTTCTTCATTAACATTGGATTCTTCAATAAGGCTGTCATTGCCCATACTACAACAGCTGCAACTGCATCAGTTCCTCCTACTATGATATTCTGCAAAGAAGAATTATTAAAACATAAGGACAGTCATCAGTTCTTGAAAATTGAAATCGTGTATAGTCAATTACTTGTATAGTCCCTAGAGAGACATTGCAAAAACATCATCACTAAGTTTACAATGTTTACTTAACTTCTTTGTTGCTAGAATCAGTGTTTTCATAATCGGACCAATGACTAAATTAGTCATGTTATCGATTAGCGATTCAACCAGTTGGACCGGTTCAACCGTCGGTCGGACCGGTCTAATGAAAATTGATTATATTTTTTATTATATTATGTAAAATGATAATATAATAGACTAATTGTTATGTAATATATTTTAAATGTGAAAAAAAAATAACTACCTAAAAAAATATCTAACAAAATACAAAATCCAAATAACCACATAAAAATAATAAAATTTAAATTTTAAAATTTTAAAAAAATTTAAATTTTAAATTAAAAAATTAAAAACTACTTATTTTGATCGGTCAAATCAAAAATTCGATTTTGTATATCTAACACGACAGGACCGACCTCCAGTTCTCTGTAAAACTAGTTGAACCGAACGATCTAGTCCGATTTTCAAAATATTGATTAAAATTTTGGGCAAAGAAATGATGACTTCAGCAAACAAAGTGAGTGAACTTTCTAATTTGTCCCTAACCCTAATGTCCTTATATAGATGTGATAAATATAATCAACCAAAATATTATATTGTAGAATGATCACTTTTCTTCTTTAACCTAGTCCAGTGTTCTTGACTGGTTGCGAGACCTGTGGACACCAAAACAATCACCATCCATATTTTGTTGGACACAAATAGAACCCATGTTTTCCTCTCACAAATCATGTTATTATGGGTTTGGACCACCAAATTTTTTTTCAATTTGATTAGAAATTTTTATTCCACCCAATTTGTATTTACTCAAGTAGAGTTATAAACTGTTCTATCGGTATTTGATAATTTTTTAAAATGAAATGTTGGTATCACCATATATAATTTAACTCTTCGCAACGTCGTTTAAATAGTTATCAAGTGGATGACCCTAAAGTATTGCATAATTCAAATTCCCTATTATAATTGATATTCTATATCTATTGCAATACCATCAATAAAATATATAATGATAATATCATTTTGTATATTTATAATATATTGATGGTATTATAATAAAAAATTCTAAGTGTTTCAGTAGCCTTTGGCCACCTTATCACTAACCTCTAAAACATGGTGCCTAGAAATTCTGTCCCAAACGAGATCAGGGCATACCCTACATGTGGTCCTAAAAATTGCAGTGAGGGGTCCTCTTCTTCTCCTCCCAAATTTGCTAAGCTACACACATCCAAACCTCAGTGCTGTCTCCACATTCTTGAACCAAAAAAAAATCCCATATTACCAACACCAACAGAAAGTTGAGGAATAATTTCACAAGACTTGAAACATATATATAATAAAAAGAACACAAAGACAGAGATATTCAACTGGATTTGTTTAATTACCATGAGAAGTGCTTTGACATGATCCGTAGTAAGAGTAACTGAAGACAATCCATCTCTTTTGAGCCCAAGTAAAAGATCAAGAATGTCTCCTTCCATTGATTTTGGCCTATTCGGATCCAAGTGCTCCTCAATGAGTTCTTGGTAGAAAACATCCAATTCCCTGAAAATCTTCTCCAGCTTTGCACCCGTTCCAGAGATTTTATCAATCCATCCCATTGAAGGCAAGTAATCCGACACAAAAACGCTTGTCAATATAGCCTGAACATCATTAAAAAGGGCGAAAAAACGGCTCTTTCCGATCCCTTCGTCCCCAAGGCTCTTTCCTAATGCCACCCTACAGATTGTGTTACTCGTCAGAGCAATCATCATCTCACTCAGGTTAGTAATCCTGGACAGAGAGGCATCCCTGGATATCTTCTTGATCATCCTGGAGACTTCATCTTCGCGAATTGGGCGAAAAGATTGAGTTTGCTTGAGGTTAAAGAGATGGAGAGTAGAAACCTTTCTCATCTCCCTCCACAGGTCATTATAAGACGAAAACGCAATGTCCAGGCCGTTGTAGAGCAGGCCTGGCAGAAAAAACAACGTCGTGGGATTTCATGATTTCTTTCACCACATTTGCTGAGGAAATCACCAGCACTTGCCTGAATCCAAGCTTCATGGACATGAGGGGGCCATATTGTTTTGAGAGGCGATATAGGTACATATGGGGATATCTGCCATCAAACTGGTGCAAATTGCCAATGAATGGCAACCCTGGAGGCCCTGGTGGATGAAGTGTTTTGGCAGGTTTAGTTTTTTGCTTTTGGAAGTAGAGAATGAGGATTATAGGCAAAGCGAAGAGCACAAGAATTGGCAGCATCTTCTTAGCTGGTTTGAGGTTCTTGGGAACATGTTCATTGTCCATTTATAGATTTCATGGGATTGGAGTAACTCATATAGTCATGTTGAAAAAAGATACATAGTTAATAATATTAAAAAAATTAGTTTATAGTCATGTTGAAAAAAGATACATAGTTAATAATATTAAAAAATCTAGCCCATATTTTAATTTAATAATCCAAGCTTCGTCCTCAATAAAGATTTTAGTTTCACATATCTCTATTGTGACTTGTTGTGTCCCTATCTTGGATGATTAAAATTCTTTCTTGTGGTGGATGGAGTCTTTTCCCCTCACAGGAGGGTAATAGGGACAGCTAAGCAATATCAAAATAAGTGGTGTATCTTTGTTTGGGCTGGTGATTCTTCGGAAATCCCCATATAAGATATGAAAAAAATGTTGATACTTTATTGAAATGATGTTGTCCATACATAGATCACAAAAGTTGGACTTGATTTCATTTGACTACCGGGAATTAGGAAGCCATGAATATTTTGGCACACTATTTTAAAATTTTGATTTGTATCGTAAATGTGCAAATAAAGTTCCACATTGATTAGAAGGGGGAAGATCGTGGGTTTAAGTATGGACAATATTTCAATTAATACAAGGTTTTTAGATAAAGACCAAAAGTAAATTCATGATGGCTTGGATTTAAAGTGGATAATATCACACACTGATGTTGAGATATATGGTGTTCATAGGTTTCCAAAATGGATAATACCATATTATTATGGAGATATGTGGTACTTATAGGGTCTGAACAAGTGGTATCACAGCCATGTAGAGAAAATTTCTTGATGCCAAATAACAAACAAGAAGTTGTATCAAAGCCACGCCAGAGACTTAGCCATGTGGAGGAGATTTCTTGTGCCAAAAAATAAAGATGATGAGCCCAAACGAATGATGGGATCTGTGGTTGAGCTCTATCAGATAGACGGAGTCGGTACTTTGGTGTTTCACATATGGGGTGCACTCCGACTAGGTGAAGATGAGTAATTGATCAAGATTTTTCCAAGTGAGGAAGATGAACTGGATTGTCGTTGGAAGGAAGGTTCGGTGGTCTTTTGTTTGAGTGAAGGATTGATAGGTGTGCAAACAAAGTTCCATATTGACTAGAAGTGGTGAGAAGTATGAGTTTATAAATATAGACAATATTTTAATTGGTATAAGACTTTTTAGGAATCAAAAAGCAATCCAACAACCACTTGGGTTCAAAGTGGACAATGATGAGTAGTCTATCAAAATCTTCATAGTATAGACATCTTGTTACCCTTGTTATTTGTCCCAAGACCAATTTAATCAACTTTAGCCGTTAAGAAAATCTTGAAAATTCTAATGCAATTTTACCGAATTCAATCAATCATACCATAAGTGTGGTTGTATTTATCCCTGGTAGGTTACTAAAATTGGAACATAACTGTGTGGCAACTATAAATCCACCTACCTATGATTGCCTTCCGTTCAAATTTGATTAGATCGAATTCAATTCAATTAAAGGACACATTTTAGCGTATATACGCTTGCCATTTGATATTTCCTTCCTTTCTTGTGGTGATAATTTCTGCTGGGCATGAGGGGACCCTGTTTTTGGCTCAAGAATATTTTTTTGCCATTTTGTGGTGATAATTTTGGGCAAAGGGACCATGCCTTTGGACAAGTATACTATCAATCAAAATCGCGCAATTTTTGGTGTTATTATGTGGGAATAAATACTTTATAAAATGATTTTTTTTTAAAATAAAATCAAATATTTAAAACAAAAGACATATTTCTCTCCTCTCAATTTTTTTTAAAATCCTAATTATTACAATATATATATATATACATCTTTCAACCATTATATTATTATAAATATATAATTTTTGTAATACCCGAGTAGGTTATTTTCATTAAATAGTTAAATAAACTAGTATATATTTATTATATGTATGGTCTATTATATAATATATGAGTAGAGTTGACCTTTAATTGCAATTATAGAATAATTGGGGTAAATGGTTTAATCATTGATTCCGATTTGCATTCGGTAATACGAAGAAAGGAGTGGCTGTCCTGTAGCAAAATAAGAGAATATCAAATTGATTTGAATTAAATTTTAGTGTAGCAAATTAAGAGAATATCAAATTGATTTGAATTAAATTGTAATGTATGTATTGGTGAGAATGTTGAATATACTTTGATTATCAATTCAAACAATCCCTTTTACAATTATTATATTAAATATAGGAGCGTATGTAAAGGTTTGCAACATGTTTTGAATTGCAAATTTTAATTGTGATATGCAAGTAAAAAAAATATAGAATCAAACAATTTGTTTTTATATCCTAATAAGTAACACGTGCATCACACATGATTTATATGATTTTAGTAAATTAATTATATTATTTATTTGAGTAAAATTAAAATATGATAAGATATTTCTTAAATTAAAAAAATATTAAATAAAACTATTCATGGTTGTGGCAATTCAGTATGAATCAATGGATTTGCATTTAATATACAGAAAATGATGGAATATTTTAAAGCACTATGGGGCCATGTTCAATTGAATCACCTTTACTTTTATTATATTTGACGTAGTGTATGATAAGCTTACAATTGAAACTCTAATTTGTAATATGCTAGTTTTCAATCTTAATCTAATATAATAATCTATATCTATCTATATCTATATTATTATAAAAGTATAAATATTTTTTTATCCGATTAAAACACTCTTTTTAATATTATTAATTTTAATAGTACTTATGTAATTTAATAATTATATAAATTTGAAACAAATAATGTTTATTTGTTTAATTAGTTAATGATAAGATAATTATAAAAAAAGAATACTGAGAATTCAAGGTAAACTCTATTTTTATTTGTTATTTTCAAGACTACTTTACTTTTATTTTTGTTTTTGTGTATTTATGTGTTCATATTTCGATTCAATGATTAAATGAATTTTTAAAAAATTAAATAGTTCAAATTAATCGTTTCTCTAAAAAAAAAATGATCCAACGATAATTAAATTAGCTGAATTCTGATAAGGTTAGTAGGTGGGTGGTGGTGTAGTCTACAATTTGGGTTTCAATCAATGTTTAGTGTTTCTTTTTTATTTTTTAAATTTGACAAATCAAGAAAAGTAGTGCATTGTCTGAAATTTAAGTTCTCTGATTTAAATTGATACAGAATTTCAAGTACAAGAAATAAATTAGTTTGATAGTGAAAATTTAAAGGTTGCGCATCTGCTATAAAAATGACCTTAATTCAGATACTATGAAATTAAAGATAAAATTATATTGTCTTTTCACCATAACACAACAACACAAACTACTATTATTTATCAATTAATTATACATTATAATTGATTAAATTAGAATTGAAAAAAATACGGGATACTAGATTTAAAAGAAAATTAGTTTAATGTGTAATATGTGTATTTGAATAAATTAAATATACCTCACAATATCCAATCTAATTAAAAATATTAAAATTAACTCGGATATAACATCGATTTTTTATATTAATTCAAAGGCACATTCCACTACCGAATTTATAATTTTGGTTATTCCAGTTTCTGAAAAATTAGAATAGAGCAAAACCTATATATTAAATTACATTCATGATTAAAATTGGATCTTTTTCGAATCACGGGACAAAATTTGCAAAACATCTCTGAATTATGAGACTAAAAATGTATTTTCATGTGCTTAGAAAATACGAAAATAATTATATCAATTGGTGGAATATTTGATTCCTTTAACATTTATTTTCTCAAGCCACCCACATCTGAATTTTATATCATCTACCAATTTGTTAATTTCTTCCAAAAATATGTGTGAAAATTATTATTATAAATATTTTACTTTTTGTTTTTTCTTATGTCCATTTATATGTTCATATTACAATTCAATGATTTTGTTAAATGAATTAAAAACAAAAAAAAAACAAAAAACAAAATCTAACTGTATTTCAAATTTATTATTTTTAGTTTGGTAAGTTAAAAATAAGAAAAAAAGTATGAAATTAATTAATAAATTTAAAAAATTAGTTATAAAATTTTTTAAAATTAAAAATCGGTATTGGTACAGTTTGATAAACCAAAATAAAACACCAAAATCAGATTAATTGAATATCGATTTTTTATGAAAACAAAAATTAAATACCAAATTGAATTTTTTGTTTGACTTTGGTAAACATCGAATTTTTGGTTTCAGTTTGATTTCATCGATTTATCTAACTATGGTCACCCCTATAAAAAAGTCATATTGAATTAGAATAGGAAAACAAATGACACACTAGATTTAATATGAAAATTATTTTATGGTGAAATATGTCTATTTAAATAAACTAAATATAATTCACAATATCCAGTCTAAATGGATTCATTAAAACTAATGTGTAAATAATATTTATTTTTTATATCAATTCAAAAGTATATTTCACTGTCGTATTTATAATTTTGGTTATTACACTTTATGAAAAAATAGAATAAAACAAAATCTATATATTAAAGTGCATTCATAACAAGACCTCCTTAAATTATGAGACTAAAGTATATTTTCATGTGCTTAGGAGATATGGACATAATTACATCAATTGATGGAATACTTGATTCCTTTAACATTTATTTCATCAAGCTACCCACATATGAGTTTTATATTATATTTACAAATTATAAGGTTATATTTCAAAAGTTATGTTATCCCTTATATTTTCACATATTTTATGCACAAAATTTAAAATATATTTTAATCATTTGACTTATCTTTTGGTGTTCCAATCATAGTAGTCTAGTTGCAATTACATATGATATTTGACTTAGTGAATTTTTTACACTTTTGGAATTTATGCTAACTCAATTTTGGAGTCATTTCATGGAAAAACAAAATAGACCTTTTAGAACTATAAGAATTACGAATATGATGGAGGGATCATATTTGGGCAATATATTGGAAATCACTTCTTTATATCTAGGATGGACTAAAAATATTACGTACAGATAAGTTTTGAGTGCACATATAAATATTTTTTCTTAAGTAATATATTATATATTATTAATAGTAACTAATATTTTATTTTTATTAAAAATGCACAACATTGAAATAGGATTCATTATAACACAAAGTTATGATACCTAACAATCATGTAATATAAAAAAATTCTAGCATTCAATTTTCAATCTCTAAGAAACAAGTATTGCCTAGAAAGTATAAGCTGAAAGAGTATTTTTTCTTTGTTGTAATATCGTATTGATCAATAATTAGTTTATAAAATACTTAAAAATATTTTATTTTTTTATTTGTTATAATTTTACATAATATTTTTTATTTATGAAACTATATAATATCTTAATTTTACTCAAATAAATTATTAAGTAATATAATTATTTTAATAGAATCATATGAATCACGTGCAACACACGTGCTATTTACTAATAACAATAAAAACGAAAAAATTAATATAACACCACTACTCATACAAAAGATTGTACGAAAAGACATCTTATAAAATATTCCCAAAAACAAAGCTAGGCATTATTTCATTTTTTACATATTCATAATACATTTCCTCAAAATATTATTTCCAAAACAACACCAAACGTAGTATGAATGTTCTGTTGATGTAGTTAATCAACTAATTTGATTATTTTAGTATTGATGTAAGATAAAAAAATTAATTTTTTTAAAAATATATATATTAATAAAAAATATACTAAGAGGATAAAATATATTAATCAAAATATTACGCTATATAAATACTATAGTCAACACAAGACAAGAGGTACCATGATTTTAGTTTTAAAGTATTGATGAGGACAACAATATATAAATAGTGTAAAGACGAGTCAAGATAATTTGTTGATAGGCTCTTTGCATCTACAATCTTATTGGTCATGAATTAAAATCACATAAAACGAAGTTGAAATCAATCAGTATCCTTTTTAAAATATAAAAAATATATATATAAACAGTGCAAAACTTTTGTCAAGCCAACATCCTCATTAATAGAGAAAAAAAAACATATAAATGGTGCAAAATATAGTTGTCAACTGGGCCGGTTAGAACTGGCACAGTGCAGGCCCAACACTCCTGGAACCGACCCATGAACACTATGGGTTGTCTGGGTCGGTTTTCATTATATGAACGAGCCCCTATTGGGCTTAATAAATATAATTCATCCCAACTCATGAACTAGCCCAAGTTTATGACCGACCCATGCCCGTCAGGACCGACCGAGTTGGTATACTAAAGAATATAATACTACTTAGTATACTTTACACTAAAATTTTTTTATCAAAATAAAATATAAAGTTAGAAAGTAAGTATATTACTAAAAAATATAGTACTACTTAATATACTAAATTAAAAAATAATTCCTCTAAATGAAATATAAAGTTAGAAAGTAAGTATATTACTAAAGAATATAATACTACTTAGTATACTAAACTAAAAAAATTTATCAAAATAAAATATAAAGTTAGAAAGTAAGTATATTACTAAAAAATATAGTACTACTTAATATACTAAATTAATAAATAATTCATCTAAATGAAATATAAAGTTAGAAAGTAAGTATATTACTAAAAAATATAATACTACTTACTATACTAAACTAAAAAGAATTATCACAATAAAATATAAAGTTAGAAAGTAAGTATATTACTAAAAAATATAATACTACTTAGTATACTAAATTAAAGAATAATTCATCAAAATAAAATATAAAGTTAGAAAGTAAGTATATTACTTAAAAAAATATAATACTACTTAATATACTATATAAAAAATATCAAAATAAAATATAAAATTACAAATATATTACTAAAGAATATAATACTACTTAATATACTAAACTAAAAAAAATTCATCAATTACTAAAAAATATAATACTACTTAGTATAAAACTAAAAAATATATCAAAATTAAATATAAAGTTAAAAATTAAATATATTACTAACAAAATATAATACTATTTAATATACTAAACTAAACAAAAATTTAATAAAATAAAAAAAATCATCAAAAAATCATAAAAAAAAGTTCATAAAACCCATTCAGGCTCAGAGCCAGCCCATTAAAACCAACCTAGTGGGTCGAGTTGAGCCTGCTAAAAAAAAATTATTCAGCCCGAACCGAACCACTTCAAGTCCCGTCCTGAACATGAACAACCCACTTCTTGGCAGGTTAAAGCGGTTCTATATAGTGCAAAACTTTTGTTGTGGTGGATGACTTTTTTTCCCTGATGAGAGAGGGCAAGGAGGATGACGGATAGCTCATATCAAAATGAATACTATGTTATGTTAAATTACCCCCAGATTTAACAAAAGGACAGAATTCTAACATAATTAGGCTTTGTTAGATATATACTAATCTTGACTCTCTCTCTCTTATGATTCTACTTGCCATTTATCAACATGGCCTGTTTGTTGTCTGAATAGAATCCCATTCTCTTCATGCAAATGCTCACTTTTTTCTCAGATAGACTTGGCTTATCTCCTCTCATATCCATTCTATTCTCTTCTTCATCTATACGGTCATACAAAACCTTAGAGAAGAAGCCTGAAAATTGCCCCCCTCCAAGTTTTCATAAATATAGCACGTCCAATCCTTCTTCATCAACTGTAAGTCCTTTTGGTGCTCCACCATACAGCCTTAATTCCATGCAAGGCACTGCAGTTTCAGCCTCCCCGCAAAAACTTGAATCCAATCTATGTTTCTTAAGCGGTCAAGCTATCATGAACCTTTAGAAGCAGTAATTGCTACAGCCTGAACTAATGTTCAATTTTCAGTATCCATTTCTTGTGAAGTGATGGAGAGCTATTTCCTATTACAAATTTTAGCAAAGCCTCAAAATCAAATTATTTTTGACTTTTCATGCAGAATAGAGTTGAGAGATCAAGTGGAAGGCTGGAGAAGACAAGCCTCCTTTGCAAGAAGTGGCATTGTCTGAGCTCTGGGATTATCTGCACAAAAAATAGAAAATTGGTTGAAAAGGGAAGAAAAATCGGCTTTGTTTCTACTTTCCTTGTTGTAATTGGTGTAATCAAAGTTAAGGTTTGCTGTCTGTATTCAGATTCTGGCTGCTTCGGAGCTTCTTCTTTATACAGTTTACCCTTAAACATTTTGTTATTTTCTTTGTACAGTTTACCATTAACAAATTGTTATTACAGTCAGAAGGTTGATCTGAATGTTTGCTCTGTCTTATCTTTATTGATCGCAACGACATATGCGATAATTTGGTGTAATAAAGCAACGCCTTTCTGATTAGTAGTTTTTGTATCACGTTGTCTTGAAAGTGAGAAATGCAACCAATTTGCATTGATGCAGCGAAGATGTGTTTTTCTACCATGGATACAAAGTTAGCACATATCGTGCATTATTTAGAAGAATTGGAAGCATATTTCAGAATGTAAGGCGCGTGTCCATGAGCGTGTACTCTTCTTCTACAAGCGAGACTATCCAGATCCACCACTCATTGGCTTCTATGAACAGCCAGCCCACCACTAAATGATGAACTTTTCAGTTTTCACCTACAACCCAAGAAAAGACAAAGTTGAAGTCAAGCCCTTACCCGTTTCAATGAAATTCATATCTCCTCTGTCTGGTTGAGAAGGGAGAAATCCCAGAACTTATTCAGAAATACAGTAGAAACATAGGAGTATGTTTGCTAGGTATTTGACCAAATAGGATTGTTAGGAGTGCAAGGGCATTTAGTACAGCTTCCCATATGTGTATGGAGTCTGGATGATTGGACAAAGGGATGAAGAAAGGAAAGCACCGAGGCAAGTTTCCTACCCCATGGGGCTGGCCTCCGATCATAAAGTGATTTTGGACTCAGGTAGGCAAGAAAATCACCCTCGATAGGATTTGAACCTAGAGACCCACATTCTACAACTGAACCAATGCTTTCTTATCACAGTAGATACATGGCAATAAACTTTATTAGCTCCACCTCTTGTCTAACCGCCCCACAAGCAGTGGCACTCTCCTTAGTTGTTGGGAAGGTATGGATCCTATCTAACTAGGGAGAAATCTTGCTTCCATTTCCAGCCAACATCATAACAGGCAATACTAAATTTTCTTGACTGCACACCAATGTATGTGTGTACTTCAATTGTAAAGAATAATTGAGAAACTTAGTGACAGGCTTTTCAATGAATGTCAATATCATCTCCCTCTTCTATTGTTTGGTGTCCTCCCTTCAACCAGGGTTAAAACATCGGAAAATCGGCCCTCCAAGGAACAAGAACCTACTCTATTCACTGATGAATCATTTTATACCAAACAATAACTTCTCACATCATTTCCATTCTATTTCTCAGCTTTGTGTCTCAAGATCTGTCATTTGAGTGTCAAAATGGCGTGGCCACAGTAAAGCATGTACAATTCAAAGCTGTAAACTCTAAGAGAGGCAAAAGGGTTGGCCACAACCATGTCATTTGAGCAATCTTGGACGCTTCAGAAGACGCTGCTTTGATACTGCCAATACTGATTTAGGCGGCAATGGAAGATCACAATTCAGAGACAACGGTGAAGATGCTGAAGGCTGCATCAGTGGACATGCGTCGTCTAGCATTTTCCTCTTCCGAGATACTCTCTTTTGATTTTCTTCCTCCCCTCTTAGTATGAAATCTCTCAATCTCTTCACGTCGGAAAGCTTTACAGGCTTCACAAGAAACTCTTCAGCCCCTTCTTCCATACACCTAAGCAATGGTCCGAGAGAATATAGGCAATCAGCTAGCAGCTAACTAAGCATAAATTGTTCCATTTTCAGCATGCTCAGATAAATGCTTGTTCAACACAAACAGATTGGGGTAAAATGAGGGGACAGAGACTCAAGATTCACAGCCTCAGAATCAAAACCTTGAAGTTCAATCAATCATGCCACAATAAATCACACAAGAATTACTCAGTGTTGTGCTAATCCATATCCTATTTACTTGTAGTGATATATGATTTACACCAGTTATGTGAAATGTCATCGATGACACTTCCATCGGAACCAATGCTAGCAATGAAAGTCTGCTCATGGTTAAAACAACCATCATAATATTTTAGATTGCTAAATTTTTTACATAATCTTCTGTCAGACCAAGCCTCTGTTTAACCTGGGAAAGGTCCAAATTCAGCTAAATGCCCAATTCAGTTATTCACTCGCATTCGCAGAACTAAATTGAGGGTCGTTTAATTTGCAAGCTCCATTCTAACAAAAAATCATGTAAAATTGACTCACAGAATCATGACAAATCGATATCAATTCTCTTTCGATAATACTTTTCCTTTAATTGCTTAATATCTTTCACATATAAATGCAACTATTGCTGCAGATTTGAGAAATTACATGCATAAGACAATACCTATCAATGTGAGCCAATACGTTCTCCGATGACATTATCACAACAGGTATTTTCCTTAATTTTGAGGAGCCCTGCACAAATGGGAGCAGCAACAAATTGTTAAAACCTCTCTTTCAACATAACACAATCATAAAAAAAAAACGACATAATGCCAAAATTCAGTATCAGTTTCAAAACTGAAATCCCAGGCTTGCAAAGAACACCAACCTTAATCTTTTTTAGAAGTTCATATCCTGTCATTCCAGGCATAGAATAGTCTGTTATTATTAGATTCACGTTCAACCCCTGCAATCAAAATCATCAAAGATGAACACCAAAACAGCAAAAGATCGCAATCAACTTGTAAACTGCAAAGCAAAAATTAATCAACTAGCCACTGCATAAGAAATTACCCCTAAAATCAACCAATAATTTGAGAAGTCTTGAACAAAAACAAAATTAGATCAATCAGTCATTTCTTCAAGTGAAACTGAAACTTTGGAGCATTTAACCAATCAAACATTGAAACTTCAACTAAAGGTTACTAATCCCATTATTTAAAACACACACACACAAACACACAACAGCACCAAAAATGTACAGATACCTTACTATTTCATTAATGAAGATCATAAACAGAAAGACAAGAACATGAAACCCACACAAAAGAAGAAGAAAATTTCATCCTTACATCAAATCCAACAGAGCTTCTTTCTCCATCTAAGCCCAAATATTGAAGAGCCCTCCTCCCACTTTCCACAGAAGTCACTGAAAATCCCCCAACACAATCAGTTTCAGCAGCCAACCAAGTGACCACTCAGCAGAAACTAAACAAAATCACAAAGAAAGATAGATCCAAACCATTCTGTAGCTGCACCTTAAAAGGGTTGGAAAAAGATCATACCTTTACAGCAAGAAATCTTAAGCAACTTCTCAATGACCTTCCTATCCACAAGACTATCATCCACAGCCAGAACATGCAATTCCTCTGAAAAACAATCACTCCCAATTTCCTCCACAGCCATTTTACTCTTGTGGGCTTGCCCAAAACCCACTCTACTACAACTATAAAATGTATTGGATTCCTTAAATCTCCAAGAAAATACTACTCCATATATATCAGGCCACCCATTTTTCTGTACACTCATATATATGGGGAGGTGGGCTCTTGTTGTTGTGTAAGATCATGGAGAGAGAGAAAGAAATCTACTTTAGGGAAGCGAAAAGGCTAAGAACAGAGACAAGTGAGATTTTGTAAATCTACTCCGCATTATATCCAACTTGTGGCTTTGTCCGACATTGACAATGTCAATATTTTATAAAAAAAAATTCTTGGGCATGTTTAATGAGTGAAGTTATGGCAGCAGACACGACAATGTTGTACTGTTAGATACTGTGGTGTAACGTGCGCATTCGTGATTGATTCTGTCTGTTTTTGTTGTTGAAATTTTAGTTAAAAAATAATAATTTAATTTTTTGATATAATCTATCTATATCTCACTGTATAAGCTTGGTTGCTAAGTTTACTAAAATCAAATATGCTTTAGTGATGTCTCTCTTTTCGAATTCAGATAATTTAATTTTATATATGATTGTATTAATAAAAAAAAAAGAAATTAGTATTATCTACATAAGACAATAACTTTAAAGATGTAAAAACAATATTATGAATATTATGCATTACTTAAAAGTATGTTGCTATTATGGAAGTCAAGTAATAAGATAAAATTAATCGTAATCTTTAGAAAGCAATACGAGTTCCATAAAATTATATATTTTATGAGTTAATATAATAGAGATTTTTAGACTTCAAATTGTTTTTAGTTTATTGGATACTCCATGTTTGTTGCAATCAAATCTAAAAGATGATAAGTTTAATTTTAAAAGACATAATAATATATAATACCCGTCAAAAATATAAAAAAAATTCTTCAAATTATAACAAGTTAAATAAGTATTGCATGTTCTCAATAATTGCTCTATAGGAAAAAAAATTATAAAGAGAGAAATTGAAAAATATAATCAAAGAACAGTTATTCTCAAGTAAATACATAATGATAGAGAGTGGAGAAGAAAAAATGAATGACAATCTCATATTTGTAAAATAATCAAAAGTAAGAATTCATTAAATTTTTATAACCTAATTAAGATTATATTTTTATGGAGAGATTTCTTTTAATTCGCTCACATGACCATAAAACTATTCTTTAAGAATATTTATCAAGATATAAATTTTTTTTAACAAATTAAATTGAGTTATAATTGTATTTGTATTTTTAAAAAAAATTCCTATTTATTCACGTTTTTCCCTAGGTTCATTTTTTTTTTTATTATGTTCATAAGTTTTACAACTATATATACCAAATTAATTGATCTATGCGTTAAACGATCTGCCTAGTCAAATCAAATTTCAATCAGAAAAAGATCCCACTCTCAAAATAGATCGAAGTGCTCGTCCAATCTATCAAAATTAGAATCTCATTCAATATTAGATTGACCTAACTTTTCAACTGCAGGAGGGGCAAAAAAGGAAAATTCCAAGACAAGGTGAAGAAAAGGTGTGAATTCCAAGCCAAAATGGAAAGAGGACAGGGCCGAAATGTTGGGCCAGAATCTACATACATAGATTTATGTCCCACTTGCCCTTCCCCAAAAAGATTTTGATAATTATTTTCAATTGTGTGAATTTCACTAGTAAATTGATAATTAATTTTTTATATATAATTTAAATATCCAACTTGTATAATTTTGAGGTGGTGGGTATTCCTTCTTGATTTGACCACCAAATAAATATTAACGTGATAATAGATTATACATACTTGAAATAAACATTTACCGATAACTCATATCATGACACAATCGATCAACTCACACAGGGTTCAAAGACGAGACTTATAGACTCTCGTTTAATTTTGTAATACAGTATTGTTAACTTTCAACTATTAATTTGGACCATATATTATTAAAACACACAAAAAAAATACTTTTGTAATTTTTAATTTAAATTTTATATGGAGTAAAAAATTGAAGAAGAAAAAAAAAATGAGTTGGATCATTTACCGACACCACTATGCAAATAATCCCAACACAAAAAGTTGACAGACAGGCAATGACTGAGAGAATATTTGACAAATCTGCTTATATCTTTACTTTTGGATCAAGCACATGCTTCTGCTTGCTTGCAGCTTTTGGAGTTGTCGGAAAATCACGAGTTTCACAATAATCACTTTTTCTTAATTTTGAAATGTCCAATGTTTCCGATCCAACCAAACAATATCTTACATATCTTTAAGACCCATTGGTCGAATTGAAAAATAAGTTAAATTATTAAATTTAATTTAAAATTAATTTTTAAAAATTGATTTGAATTTTATTCTTTAATTTAATAAATTAAATTTGAATATATTTTTTAATTTAATAATATTTGAAACTAGATTTTAAGTCGGCTCAATTAGTAAAAAATATATTTAAAAAATCAAACTATTTGAATTTTATTTATGTTCAATTCAATTAAAAAAATTCAAACTTAACTCAATTAACTAATCAAATCAAATTTAAATATAATTTTAGAATCTTAATAAAAAAATTAAATATACTAAAATTATTTACATCTCTAATAGTATCATATTGGTGTTTATTTCTTTGCCTTTTATTTTGCTTTTGATTGATGAGATCAATTAGAAGATCCAATCCCATTTAACCTGATTCGCTATGATTAGATTATCCGAAAATCTCTCCATTAGATTTGGAAGTGGAGAGTTACTATGGGCTAGTTTGGTTTTGTTTTTATATTATATTTATTGTTTTTATATGTATTTTTATTTTTGCATTGGTGTTTATGTGAAAATAAAAATGTGTAGGATATAGTGTAAAAATATTAATTTTATTGATTAAAAATAATATTTTAACATAAGATTAATTATTAACGAGCTCTATTATTTTTTTATATTCAATCGTCAAATTATGTTGAATTAAAAAATTATTATTTAATTTATTGTGGATCGCAGTATAGGAAGAGAAACTATTATTCACTTAGTTTGTGGATTTTAATTATTATCATGTTAAATATTAATAATTTGGGTTCCACTTTAAGTAAATAGGTGTATAAGTTTTGAAATTGGCAGTTATATGTATAAAAATGAAAAAAAATAGTATTTTTGTTTAAAAAGAGTAAAACAAATATATTTTTGTATTTTGATAGTAGAAAATACAAAAATATGGTTTGAAAATGAAACTAAACGAAGCCTATACTTTTTTTACCCCGATTTTCTCCTCCATTAACTATTAACTAATTAATTGATTTTTATGCATACTAATAATTAAAGATTTTCGATTATAGTGAATCGGGTGTAACTCAACGTATCTATTTCTGATCAGCCAATTCATCTAAGGATTTTACATAATATTTTAGGGTTTGAGCTTTAGCTATCACCAATTTGATAGGGTTTGGACTTAAAAAAAATACTAAGTAAAATATTAAAATGGTAAAGGGACTTATGATTGAATATAATTGTTTATTTAATTAGTATAGTGTATATAAACCAAAAATAGACATAGATGATAAAGTAATTGAAACAAACCAATCACATTAAGAGAAATGAGACAGTGGCAATACGTTCATGATTTAATCAGTAAATTATTTAGTAACATTAGATTTTGTAAGAGCTAATTCCCATTTAAGTTTATCGTAATTAGTTTTTTTTTTTCTATATTCAATTTAAGAGCAATATTATTTTTATTTCTTTGACTTCACCTTATCAAGCAATTTATGTGTCTTTCACTTTTTTATAATCGAATTGATAATCAAATCGATTTTATTATCGGTTAGCGGTTTAAACGATCGAACCGATTTAACCACCCGTCCAATCGATCTAATAAAAATTATTTATACTTTTTATTATATTATATAAAATGGTGATGCAATAGATTTAATTGTTATGTATTAAATTTTAAAAGAAAAAAAATGCTAACCTACTAAAAATCACACCTAACAAAATTCAAAATTTAAATAATCATGTATATATAATTAAATATTAAATTTAATTTTTTTTTAAAAATAAAAAAAAAAGAGAAAAATGTTTTGACTTGATCAATTTAACATGTTTAACCCAAAATCTTGTTAATTAAAGCTAATCGAACAAAACAGACCATTAGTTTCTTGTTGAACTAGACGATCCAAGCCGATTATGAAAATAGTGTGCGCAATCAGTACATGACTTGTTTGTTTTCATTTTTATCGTACCATTTTCACGGGTTTATAAATATTTGCATGGGTTTTTTGTGAAATAAGAATCTATTTGGATTACTAGGATTGACTTATTGAGTTTATAGGATGTAATATAAAATATGTTTGATTTTATATAGAAAAAATATGATAATATGAAAACACATTTGGTTTTAATTTCTCAAAAAGGTAAAGTAGATGTGATAACAATTTTTTAATATAATTGTGAACAATTGTAGGCCTCGTTTCTTCCTTCATATTAATCTATCGAATTGTATTGGGATTATAAATATTAATTTCTTTTTTGGTTGTGAGTCCATTTATATTCTACGTGTCATATTGATCATGTGATGTAATAAATATATTATTTAATATGTTATTGGATTATAATGATTTTTAAATAATTGTAGTATCATATCAAACATTAATAATGTGAATGGTATTTTAACTAAATATAAATGAAAAATTATCATTCTCATCTTCTAGTTCTCACTCAAAAAACTCAACTATAAAATTAAGTACAACTTTGGTTGAAAATGGAGTTAAACAAACATATTTTTATGAATCTAATAGTAAAAAAAAAAATACAAAAATTGCATTTGAAAATGAAACCAAACAAGTAGTATATTATCTCCGATATTCCGTTGAGGTATTAACCAAAAGAATGCAAAAACATTTGTTATAAATTAAATTACATAAATTCATAATTCTAAAATGGATTATCTCTTTTAGGAATTGAGCTTTCTAGTATTGCAATTATGGGTGATTACGGTGTGATTTATGATTTTTTTTAATTAATTTTAAATTGATTTATCATATGTGATTTTATTAAATATTAATTTTAAATTACATTTTGGCTAAGTAAAATCAAATATGTGGTTTAGGGCAGTTGCTGGTGACTACCGGCATTTTGGTGGTTTAATCAATGGAACAAACATAAAATAAATCATGTGATTGCAAAAAGATATATTTTTCAAGATACTAGCAAAAATTAATTGATATGGAAAGATATTCGAATAATAAAAATGAAGTGTCTTTAAAATTATAAAAGCTAGAAGTGCAAATTGCATTACATAAAAGAAATGAGATAAAAATAATAATTATTATTAAATAATACAAAGACTATTTGAGTATCATAGCTAAGATTTAGATTTTGACTAAGGTTGAACAATTGATAATAGTAAGTAATAATTAATAGTTTAAATTACCTACTTAACTTAGATAAGAAGCGGTGCAGTTGTTAAAATTTTTAAACCACCACCACACAGCCTGGGCAATTTTTGTTTAAGATTTTAAAATTTGATTTTTCTTGTAAATCAATATTAATTGGATGGTGTAATGCTATTTAGGTGATTTGAACAATTTTTTAAAATTCATTATAAACCCCCTAATTGAAATAGAGAATTAAAGGTTGTAACATAAAATTGTACAAGTACCTCCATAACTGAATCAATAATGGGCCAGTAAGTATGGTAATAAGCCAGCCTGGCCCATAAGTTTGTTATAGGCAGCCAAAAATTCATTTTTTTTTATTTTTATATTTAAGTATTCAAAACTTGCTTTCCATTAAATTCTAAATAGAATGTCCACCCAAAAAACACATTTTAGATAAATTCAATCGTATGATATTCATAGTGTATTCGCATCCAAATTGGACACACAATTCGTTTTATTTCTTGGAGAAGTAACATCACACATAGAACGGTATTCCAAATTGGACACACAATTCGTTTTATTTCTTGGAGAAGTAACAACACACAGAGATCAATATTCCTTTACAACCTTATTATACGTTTCGAAAATTCAAACCACCATCGCTTATTTATTTATAGTTTGCAATATGCAAGCTATTAGATTTATTCATTTGATAAGCATTTTTACTTGAATTAAACCACACGCAAAACGTGATTAGCAAAGTAAAAAGTAAAGATTGTTTAATAACTAAATTTACTATATCATGCATGCTTTGCTCTAATAACTAAAAATATAAGTAGTACAATTATTTATCACTAATATTTAACTCCAAAAATATATACAAGATTATGTTCAACAAATCTATTTCCCATTAAAGTAAGATCAATGGATAAGATCAATCAACAATAGTCCTACAAGAAAAAGTCCTTTCTTTGTATTGGTGGGACACGTGGTAGCCACCCACTGGCTTGAGCGTGGACCCAGAGTCAACTAACGTCCCTACCAAACAGCCAATCAGCTTTCGTCTTCTCCAATTCGAAGAATCTTATCTGCGCTGTAATAATTTAAAAATGTGAAAAAAAAAACTGAAGCAATAATCAACAAATAAATTAATAACAAAGTATTCCACAGCCCATCATTTTTATCCTCTGGCTCATCATCCCTGCTCGTGAAATTG
This sequence comes from Paulownia fortunei, assembly GCA_019321725.1. Classification (NCBI taxonomy): domain Eukaryota; kingdom Viridiplantae; phylum Streptophyta; class Magnoliopsida; order Lamiales; family Paulowniaceae; genus Paulownia; species Paulownia fortunei. The sequence continues at coordinate 17,621,953 of CM033118.1, forward strand.
GATTATTATCCAAAAAAAAAAAAGGAAAAAAGAAAAGCTTGAAGATGGCTGCCAGCCGCTGGATCAGGCCTGAGGTTTTTTCCATTTTTTTTTCAGCTGTTTTGATTGATTTTACTGGAAATTTCCCTGATGTATTTTATACACGGGTGTCTATGTATGTATGTATGCATAGGTTTATCCACTGTTTGCAGCTATGGGGGTTGCAGTGGGGATCTGCAGTTTTCAGCTGGTTCGCAATATCTGCATCAACCCTGAAGTCCGGTACCCTCTCTCTCTCTATCTAGAATATACACACACTTCTGTGTATGTATTTGGATCAATAATTTTCTGGGGAGGTTTCAGTTGAAGTTGTTCATAGGGGAAATTGAACTGATGTTTCTTTCTTTTTTTCCCTGAATTTGAAAATTTCAAGAAGCTTTCTTGGATTTAGTAGTAATTGAAAGTTGTGGTACAGACCAAGGAAAAAAGAAAAATTATTTCATATTTTTTTAAGGCTCTGACATAAATATGTGGCTTAATCTTGGAACTTTGGGGAATCCTAAGTCGGAAACTTAAAAATCGGCTGCGTCCCATTTTTCCTGCAATCTTGACTCATAAATATGAATTCAACCTTTGTCTTAATAGTTTGAGTTTTATTGTTTGAGATAGACTGATTAAATAGACAATACTTTGTGTGTAGTTGTATATCGGTTGCTTGTTGCAAATTGAAATTCTACTTGTTTCAAATGGAATATGCTATCAAGATTCAAGCCTATGGTGTTTCTAGGAGCATCACCTTATTGAGGAAACCATTTCGTCGAGTAGATAGAGGCCTTGTTCGAACTTTTATATGGCTCATGCGATGTCCGTTGAGTTCAATGAATCTCAAGTTTGTAGAGTTAGGATTCGTTTTAGTACTCAGTTTTGCAATGTCTTGATTGTCGTCATCATCCAAATTATTATGGTAAGCACATTTTACTCTTTTGAGAGCCTGGACCAGAAGATCATCTGCTTTTAACACAAAAACTGCTTGTGTGGTTTAACAAATGTACATGAAGGCAAGCTCACAGTTGAAACTAAGCCGCCCCTGCCCCCATATCGTCTCCTGCAGGCATGCCCGTGTGCTTAATGTTTTCCTCACTTTTAACTTGAGAGGGACGGATCTGAATCATACAATTTTTCACTCAAATCGATCAGCCAAACACATAGTGATCATATCTGTTAGAACTTTGCTTTATTTTTCTGTGTTATGAGCTGATATGCTAAATGCTTTTGTGAAAGAAAAATCCAAGACTTGATATCTAATGGAACACCTTATGTTCTGTGATAAGAGTATGCGTATCAGTTCACTGGGATTGCAGATTTGATACCTAATCATTGTCATTGTAAACAGGGTGAACAAGGAAGGTAGGGCTGCTGGAGTGTTGGAGAATTTTGCAGAGGGACAGAAGTACTCGGAGCATGCCCTAAGAAAATTTGTTCGCAACAGGCGACCAGAAATCATGCCATCCATCAACAGCTTCTTCGCCGACCCACAAAAGAACTAGTTGGCCTTGAATCCATGAGGAAGGGAACGACGTAACACGAAGCTCCTGTACTAATACATAATATGGCCACTCGTGTTATATCTGAAGTGTGTGTTTTTGTTGGTTCTGCCCTGTGTGTTGTATTTGAGTAGGAGTGATGTACCAGAATAAAATCATGGATGTTGCTACCTTGTACTGAAGTTGTCACATTGAAATGTGTATGTTGGCATGCTATGGCTGTGTAATATTCTGCCTTGGGATGTTTTATAGTTGCCTTGTACTTCCAAGTTCCAATGATCATTTTGCCCTTTAATTTAAAAAAATATAAAAATGAGGAGTTTTAAGGTAAGTTATCCTAGTTCATGACTAAATTTCATTTCACTCCACTTTGGGTGTAGGGATGTAATTGATCAGGTCTGGTTGAATTGAACTTAACAATCGTTTTGCTAAAGTTTTTAAAGATTCAGATAGATTTAAATTTAATGGTAGATTTATTAAATTTGTTAGATTTATTTTATTATTTAAAATTATATTTTTTAAAACATAAAAATATTAAAAATATTAATTTTTATTTTTAAAATTACATAAATATATATAATATTTTTTTAAAAATAAAATAAAATAAATAAAAAATTTAAAATTCAATTTAAATTTATTTATATGATTAAAATTTACATTAAGCTTAAAAGTTAGATTTAAATTTAAATTCGTTTCATTGCCATCTTATTTGGAAGGAATTTTTTTACCTAAGAAATTATTATAATCAATATTTTTATAATTAAATCAATGATTAAATCAACGTGACAAAAAATCATCTCCGATAATCATCATTTGAGCTCTATCTCACTCATATACTCTGTTTAAACTGATGGGAATAGAGCAAAATTTTGGAGGCGGAGTAGAGGCCACGATCGCTGAGGTGGGGGACGGCGGCGCTGAGCTCAGTTCTGCAGGTTTCTTTGGAAGCGATTGTTCATAAGTACAATCTTTTCGCTTCCCGTCTTTACCATTGCTCACATGAATCTTTCTCACTCTGTGTGTAGGGGCCTGAATTTCAGTTCTGGAGGTGAAGGTGAAATTGAACTGGGGTGGCCGGCGGGGTGGGCTGGGGTGGAGTGCGTGGTTCTATCAGCCACCACGCCTTGCTGATGGTTTGAAACTTTTGACTAAAAACACAGGCAGTGCCATTGCATACTCAAATGCCTTAGAAGTTGGAAAAATAATTAATTTTGTTGGAAGCAATTAATTGTTAAATAATTTATTTTTTGAATGACAAATATTATTTATTTTTAAATGAGAAATGTTATATATTATTACTTATTAGTCCTTTATGTCCCATTAATTTGAAAAGTATTAATATATCGAATTTATTATGAAAATTAAGAGAGGTAAAAAAACATGAAGCTTAGTTAATGATATCTAATGAAAAACATGCTTGATTTGAAATATTAAGTGGTATACTTCTTGACCAATTAATTTAATAAATTTTAAAATATAATTATTTAATTTATTTGAAAGTATTTTAATTCCATAAGAGAGTTGAAAATTTAATGCCTGTGACAACTTCTTGCTTTTTCTCAGCAATGGCTGTAACATTTTAATGGCTACCTTTCAGATTAAATTTTCCTTTTCTTATTATAATTCTAGTTAAAAAGAAAGATGAATTTTAATAATAAAAAATTAAAAAGAAAGAAAAAATTAATTTTAGAAACTTTGATGCCAAATAAAAAGTAGTCAGGTATAAGATATTTTGGTTATTCATACTAATTTTCTTTTGAGTATCTAAGTTTTGCCGTTAATTTTATCTAAAAAAAATTTATCATTATTTATATATCCTTTAACCTTTTACATTTAATCATCAGTTTAATTATTTTTTATTATATTTCTTTTGATTTAATATATTCAGTAATTATAAAAATATAAAATTAAGATTGAATAATAACAAACATATTATTTTTGTTATTCACACTGATTGTTTTTTGATATCTAAGTTTTTTCATTAATTTTTATCTATTTTTTTAATAATGATGGATATATATATATATATACTAATTTAGATTCAGTCATTAATTAATTATTTTTTCATGATATAATTTTTTGATCAAATTAATTCAATAATTATGATAGTATAAAATTAAGATTGTATAATAACAAAATATATTAAAAATAATACAAATGTTTATAGTCAAATAAAAATTTTAAAATTAAAACATACCTAGATGAGAGCTATATTTTTTTAACTAATGAGATGAGATTTTAGAATTAATTTTTAATGTGAAAGTTTAAGAAAAAGAGTAGGGAGGACAAGAAAAATATTTATTTTATTTTTATTGTATTTTCTTGGCATATTTTGTTTTACAACAGCCTTATCAATAGGATGATATATACAAAAAACATTTAAAAATAGAAGAAGAAAAAGGAGAAGAAAAAGAAGAAGAAGAAAGAACAAACAAATTTGTTGCAACAAGAAATAACACTTGTAAATTTTTAATAAAGAATTAATATGACATTCATAAATCATACTTTATGTCGCACCTTATAAATTTTTGTTTCAAAATTATTATTCTCTTCATAATATATTATAATTTCAATCTTTTCAATTCCATCATCACTTTATATTTTTATTTATATGGAGGCATATTGTTAGAAAATCTTAAATTTATGTTATTAATTAATAAAATTTGATTTAATTGAATAAAATATAACATAAAAAATAATATTAAATAGAATTAAAAATAGTACAAATGTCATTGTAAGAAATTTTGAAGAAGAAGTTAAATAGTTTTATATAATATGTATCAATTTGATATTTACATTAAAATTTGAGTGTAATTACATGCTTAAAAGATATAAAAACTCAGATATTAATATGATATTTATGATAAAATTAAGGTAACAAAATAAAATATAATATGAAAATATTGAAACAAGAATTAAATTGCATAAAGTCTAATATTGTAGATATGCCATTATAAGACAAAAAATTTAAAAAACTTCACTTAATATGTAATAATTTGATATTTACGTAAAAAAAATTAGATATTTTTCAAATTATATGTTAATTTAGGTACCAATAAGACATTCACAAGAATATTCATTTAACAAATTTAGCTTTAAATTTTACTATATTAAATTATGTATAATAAGTTTAAGAGGTTATTTGCAATTTGAGATTTGAATCTTTGGCAACCATGTCACCTTATTTGATAAAAAAATTAAAAGAAAATTATTTAAAGATGAAAGTACCACGTTCCTTTATTCTTGAAAAAGAAAGTAATTTTTTTTAAAAAAACTAATTGGTATAATAAATAATTTTATAAAAAAAATAAATAGGATCAAACTTTAAATTTTATAGTATCTCCAATGACATATAAAGTATATATTAATTTTATATATAAGGAATAACTAGGATTTTTATAATTAAACATAGTCACAATTTTAAAACTACGTAATTTATAAGAAAATAAAAAATTTAAATTTAATTACAAATGTCATCTTTAATCTTATAAAATATCATACACTTTCAAAAAAACAATTCAAAAATGAGTTATTTTTATATTCATTTTTTCATAGATAAATAATAATACAAATTATGTATATAATTAAATGTCATGATTTAGATTTTGATCTAATATTTTTTTCATAATTATACATTTTTAAAGACGACCCTCACTTAGTGTTTTTACAAATTCTATATCTATATCTATATATATATATATATATATATATATATATATATATTTCAAACATGTAAAAATTAATTTATATTCTTTCCTTTAGTAACATACTTGAACTTTAATTTCTGAAATTATATGTTAATTCAGGTACCAATATGATATTCAAGTAAAAAATCGTTTAACAAATTTAGCATTAAAGTTTATTATGGTAAATCATGTGTAGTAAGTTTAAGGGGTTATTTGCACCTTGAGGTTTGAATATGTGGCAACCACGTCCACTTATTAAATAAAAAATTTAAGAGAAATTTATTTAAAGATAAAAGTACCACATCCTTTTATTTTTGAAAAATGTCATAATTTAAAAAAAATAAAAATTGGTAGGGTAAATAATTTTTTTAAAAAAGAAATGAATAAGATCAAATTTTAAATTTTATAGTCTCTCCAGTAACATAAATAATATAGATTAATTTTTATATATCTGGAAAAATTTGGATTTTATAATTATACATGGTCACAATTTTACAACTATGTAATTTTATAAGAAAATGAAAATTTCAAGTTTAATTGCAAATATTATCTTTAAAAATCAAAACGAGTTTTTTTTTTTCATATGCCTCTTTTTTATAAATAAATAATAATGCAAATTATGTATATAATTAAATGTCATGATTTAGATTTTGGGCTAATATTTTTTTCCATAATTATACATTTTAAAATGCGACACTCACTTAGTGTTTTTATAAGTTATATATCTCAAACTTATAAAAGTTAATTTATATTATTTTCTTTTATAAATATACTTGAACTTTAATTTCTCATCTTTTACTTAATTATAATAATTTATGCATTTCAAAAACTTTATTTTTTTTCATTATTATTCATTGTTTTCTCATATATGAATTAGCATATTCTCTTCAACTATTCTAGAAGACAAAATTTAATTTAAGTTATTTTTTATTTTAAAATATTCATTTAAAATATTTTAGGTTTTACAAAATTATTCTCAAATATAAAAGTACAATAATAATTATAATTATTGATGATTGCCTCAAAATTAAAATTTTGATCTCCTATTTCTTTTTCAAAGCTACATATAGATTTTTATATATTAAATTAAGATATTTGATATACAATCGAATAGATTTAAAACTTAAAATTATTGATTCTTGCCTTAAAATTTAAATTTTGGTCTCCCATTTCTTTTTCATAATTATATAATTTTATTATTTATTAAATTAAGGTATTTGATATCGAAGATAGTTTCAAAACTTAACTTTTGTCTTATCACTTTTTTATATATTTTTAAAATCTGACTTTTAATTAAAATAATATAATATTGTCATATAAGTTAGCTTAGGTTTTTTTTCTTTGAAATATAATTTTTGTTTGAAATTTTTGACATAATAGGGTTAAAGAAATATTTTACTAAAATTGAACATTTCAAGAAATGTGGATTCAAGTAACTTTAAATTCAAATGTTATGGTATAATATTCACGTGATTTTAATAAAATCTTAGAAAAGATTTTAAATTTAAATTTTAAAAATTGAGATTAAGAAAAAAAAAGTAGAGAGAATAAGAGAAATATTTATTTTATTTTTGCTGTGTTTTCTTCTCATTTTTATTTAATTAGTTCTAATCAATGAGATGAAATGTACAAAAAAAAAAAGATTTATATTCTAAATAATGGTTTGTTATGGCTTTTGCAAATCGTATTTTAGATTACACCTTATAAATTTTAGTTTCCTAGAATTTGTTTTTCTTATTTGGTTGGTTCTATTATAATTATTGGCTGGATCACTATTTTATTGATTGTTTTCTGGCTTTTTGGCAATTTACATATGTTTTATTCCTACTAGGAAACAAATATTCAAGAATTTGTGTTCTAATAAAACTCTGAAAAACTCAACTTACCATAAAATCAATCATATAAAAGGCAGAAAGTTTCAACTTACAATAAAATCAATCTTTGTTTCCTCAAGTCTCGGACTCAGCAGCTATATATATATATACACACACATATACACGCTTAGAGGTGAGAAACAGAATGAGTTCGCCTGAAAGATGGGAGATTCAGCAACTGATTGCTTCTGGTGTTATGAGCGTTAACGAGTATCCTATGTTTGATGATGAAGAGGAGGTTGAGATTGAGTTGAACGAGGATGAACCTGCTTTTTTGCAGGTGCAGGGTCAAACTAGGTACTCTATTGACATGTCGCCTGTGAAGATATTCAAGAACCCCAAGGGATCTTTGAGTCGTGCAGCAGCACTTCAATCCGCTCTGATAAAGGAGAGAAGGGAAGTTAGGGAACAACAACGACGAACGGTGTTGGATTCCATTCCAAAGGATCTGAATCGTCCTTGGGAAGATCCAATGCCAGAAACAGGTGAGAGGCATCTTGCTCAGGAACTGAGAGGTGTTGGTTTGTCCGCATATGACTACGTGCCAGAGTGGAAGAAGAAGGATGCATATGGTAAAGCTCTAACTTTTGGGCAAAGATCAAATCTTTCCATTCAGGAACAAAGACACAGATTGCCCATCTGCAAGTTGAAGAATGAACTGGTTCAGGCTTGTCATGATAATCAGGTCCTGGTCGTCATCGGTGAGACGGGTTCAGGCAAGACAACTCAGCTAACACAGTATCTGGCTGAGGCAGGATACACTACTAAGGGCAAAATAGGATGTACTCAACCTCGCAGGGTGGCTGCAATATCTGTGGCCAAGAGAGTTGCAGAGGAATTTGGTTGTCGTTTAGGGGAAGAAGTTGGATATGCAATTCGTTTTGAGGATTGTACTAGTCCAGAGACCGTAATCAAGTATATGACCGATGGCATGCTTCTGAGGGAGATTCTGATTGATCTAGATTTGTCTCAGTACTCAGTTATAATGCTTGATGAAGCTCATGAGAGGACAATTCACACAGATGTCCTTTTTGGATTATTAAAGCAACTTGTGAGGCGAAGACCTGACCTTCGTTTGATTGTCACATCTGCAACTATGAATGCAGACAAGTTTTCTGGATATTTTTTCAATTGCAAAATCTTCACCATTCCTGGAAGATTTTTTCCTGTAGATATACTCTACTCCAAGCAGCCAGAAAGTGACTACCTCGATGCATCCCTTATCACTGTATTACAGATTCACTTGAGTGAACCTGAAGGTGATATACTTGTGTTCTTGACTGGTCAAGAAGAGATCGATTATGCATGTCAATGTCTCCATAAGAGGATGAAGGGTTTGGGTGAAAATGTGCCTGAGCTGATTATTTTACCTGTGTACAGTGCCCTGCCTAGTGAAATGCAGTCCAGGATTTTTGAACCTGCACATCCTGGAAAGAGAAAAGTAATTGTTGCTACCAATATTGCCGCAGCTTCTTTGACTATTGATGGCATATCTTATGTTATTGATCCAGGGTTTGCAAAGCAAAATGTCTACAATCCTAAACAGGGGCTTGATTCACTGGTGATAACTCTAATATCACAAGCATCCGCCAAGCAAAGGGCAGGGCGAGCTGGACGTACTGGACCAGGAAAATACTATCGCCACTATACAGAGAGTGCATTCCACAATGAGATGCCTCCCACGACAATTCCGGAGATACAGAGGAATAATCTTGGGATGACTACTCTTAATTTGAAAGCTATGGGTGTTAATGATGTGTTGTCTTTGGATTTTATGGACCCCCTTCACCTCAGGCCCTCATTTCTGCCTTTGCACAGCTATACAGTTTAGGAGCTCTGGATGAAGAGGGGCTTCTTACTAAGTTGGGTAGGAAAATGGCTGAATTTCCGTTGGATCCTCCACTGTCCAAAATGCTTCTTGCCAGTGTAGATCTTGGTTGCAATGATGAGATTCTGACCATTATTGCAATGATTCAAACTGGAAATATCTTCTACCGACCAAGGGAAAAACAAGCTAAGGCAGACCAGAAAAGGGCCAAGTTTTTTCAGCCTGAAGGAGACCATTTGACACTACTTGCTGTTTATGAGGCATGGAAAGCAAAAAAGTTCTCAGGTCCATGGTGCTTTGAGAACTTTGTTCGGTCTCGATCATTGAAGAGGGCACAGGATGTGAGAAAACAACTTGTCTCCATCATGGACAAATACAAATTGGGCGTTGTGAGTGCTGGTAAGAATCTTTCAAAGATTCAGAAAGCTGTAGCTGCTGGATTCTTTTTTCATGCTGCTAGGAAGGATCCACAAGAAGGCGGCTACAGAACACTAGTTGAGAACCAGCCAGTTTATATACATCCAAGCAGTGCTTTGTTCCAAAGACAACCTGACTGGGTTATTTACCACGACCTGGTGATGACTGCTAAGGAGTATATGCGTGAGGTCACTGTCATAGATCCTAAGTGGCTCGTTGAACTAGCTCCAAGATTCTTCAAGATGTCGGATTCTACAAAAATGAGGAAGCAAGAGACAAGAGCGTATTGAACCACTCTGACAGGTACCATGAACCAAATTCTTGGCATTTAAGCAAAAGGCGCGCTTAGTTCTTGCTTGGTATTGTTGCTGCTTAGTTCTTGCTTGGTATTGTTGCTGGTTAGTTATGTAGTTCCACTTTTTTGCTTATTGCTCTAAATATAAATCTTTTGGTTCTATTAGTCAAGTCTTTACACCTTCCTGTTTACTGAACAAGGAAATTTGAATTTCCTAGGTTTGTTAAGTTTGAATATATATGTGTGTGTGTGTGTGTCTAAGATTATATCTCAGAAATAAAACTATGAACACTGAATATGCAGAAAATCCATACTTTTGTAACAACACAAGTAAAATGGAACAATTTTATAGCATCTGATTCACAAATCAGAAACAGAATATTGATTGATGGATGGATAGATAATTTGAGAAATAGCACAATGCAAAGGCAGAAAGTATCAATATTACTTGTAAATAATTGATTGATAATTATTGATCCGTTGTTTAATTTAATACATCGTTTCATTAAAAAAAATTAATATCTAAAATAAATTTCCAATAGTCCAATTCCAAGAAGGTGAAAAAAAAAGATGTAACAAGTAGAACTTTTGAAAAGTCAATAAACAAATGCTGACTTAAATCTTTCGTCAATATTAGAAAATATAAATTTCATATGGTGCATTGTAGTTTTATAATACCTAAAGCAGGAACGGAAATAATACGACAAATTTCCATTTATTGCAACTAAATAAATGTCAATTTACAGATCACTATATAATAACTATATGAAAAAATCTTCCAAAAATTGAATAAAGAAATCGAAAATTAGACAATATATCACAAAATTATTATACATGAAAAGGGACAGTGGCAAAAGATGTGCCTCAGTCATTATTACAGTATAATTTCCTCCTGAACACTAACATTGAGAGTCTTGTTTGGAAGGACAATGCTGTTGATCACCACAACTTCATCTTCAACTGTTACTGATTCACCTGAGGTTCAAAAATATTCTTATAAGCTAATAATTGCTTTGAGGGGTGAAAAGGGGAGGGAGAAAAGTTCGACAGACGAAGAAAAATCAGTGCAGTAAGTACCAAGAATTGTAACCCCAAGCTTTGCGTTGTGGTCTCCTGAGGCCTGAAATACGACAGATAAACGTTATGAAACATATTATTGCACAGAGCATGTATGAGACGTGAAGGATCGTCTCTCCTTATCAAGCAGTCTCTAATGATGAACATATCGAATGTGCATAAAACAAAAATCAACATGGCCAAGGCGAATAAAACGAGAGAAGAGGAGGAGGAGGAGGAGTAGAGGAAGTTCAATAGACATAAAATTACAACAAACAGCAAAGGGAGGGAACCAACAGCTTTACTGGAAAGTTTAATCAATTGGCATTGACAAATTTGTCATGGAAGAATGGATATATCCGCATCATTGCAAATGGTATCAGATTTTGTTGTTGCTATATGACTTCATAAGGGATATGAAAACAGCCAAATAATAAGGAGAGAGGAAACAGGAAAATGATGAACAACATAATCTGCAAAGCACAGATGTATCCAATGTACCAGAGGAATCATCAGGCAGTAATTTTTTTTTATGTGGAACCACTTTACGATTCGTTTTTTATTTCAAATGAAGTAGAGAATTAAAACCAAAGCGAAGTGTTAATGCCTCGCTCCATTTAATAACTTAGAGCAAAATTAGTGTTAATTTCTGCAACCACTTTGAAGATTTGCTTTTGATATCTGTGAAGTACATGAAGCAGCATCAAGATTTTCCATTTCATTCAGCTTCTCAACAGAATCATATTAATAACTGTGTTGGATAAATTTACCTGGACTCTCGACCACCTTCCGATTGAAGATTTCCATCCAACAATTGCATGAATCACCACCGCATTTTCCTTATAAACATAAGCACAGAAAATGAGTCTAAATGGTCACATGTGCATTAATACCAACCGTATCCAGTAATTTGGGTGATTAGTACCTTGATTTCAACATCATCAAGAATAATGCAGCTGACAAGCCTCACACCAGCTCCTATCCGAGCGTTAGCTGAGATTGAAACATTGGGACCAATCTGTTTCACAGCAGAGAACACAGAATCAGATTAGATAATAATTACCTTTTTTTCTGTTTGTTTTCCTACATATAATGAGAATATGTTATAAACTAAGAATCATCTCTGTGGAGAGAGTTATAGAGAGACCAAGAAAAAGTTTTAAAAGAGAAATAGGTTTTTAAGACTTACAGGAGTACTATTGATATAAAATAAAAATTACCAGGGTACAGTTCAATCTAGCAAAGATCATAAGATTATAATATAAAAAATTTATCATCTGCTTAAGCCACTACAGATTTACATTTCCAGGTCTTGAAAATAGATGTTATGCTGCATCGCATGGATCAGAGTATAATTAGAAAGAGATCATATGCCCAAGCGTTAAAAATGATGATGCATTGCCAAACAAACTTCTAATAGATCATCGAAAAGGAAAACAGAGTCCAACATGAAGAATCTATACTCATTAAATGCTGTGCAATGAAATCAGTCCATGAAAATTTAATGCATCACGAGCTTTATGAGAGATCTAGATATCGGAGTATATCCAATCGGTTTGTATCAACGGACAAAATATGTCCCAGTTGTAGAAAATTTGTGTAAACCAATACAGGATAAGTTCAATGTTAGCATTAGACAAACCTTTGCATTTGGATGAACTTTTGCAGATGGATGAATAAATACATCACCAGAAATTGTAGCCCTCTTTGTACCATCTCCACTTGCCAAGAGATGGGGCGAGGTGAACCTATATTGGGCAAGATACAATCCAGAACATTTCAGGGACATTCTGCACAACGAAAAGTCACATCAGATAGAATCCACAGACACAAGAGTTGTGGTAGAGAAAGAAGTATCTACATCTTTAGCTCACCCAGGAGTTTTGATTTGTTCCCAGAAATCCATGGTTTCATATACATATAACTGTCTTTTCCCAGCAAGTGGTGATAGAATATCTTGATCCAATCTTACAAAATCTGTTGGGAGACTCCTGTGAATGAATTTGCATCAGAAAGAGAGATAAACAAAATAGTGTAAGTTCATCTGCGAAAATTATCCATGCAATAGCATTGGGAATTCTGGAACATAGACTAAGGCTGCATTTGACTAGCAGGATTATGCAGGTTGACAACTAGTCCAGATTAATCTTATGTTGGTTGACATTTGACAACAATTGTTTGAAAAGATAATTGTGCACGTGTTTTTTTCTTTTTCATAATCCAAATGTACTCTTGCTATATATGTTCTTTTTCAACATCCTAACATTCACAAAACAACCAAACTTACCTATTACTAACTTTAAGATTATCTATCTTTTCATTCCCTGTGAGCAAAAAGAGGCCACTATGACATAGGACATATCATTCTCAGCATGTCATATGTGGGATGACTGGAAGATATATTAATACATGTGATGGGCAACCAGGTCTCAAAAAGGGAGCATCTTTTCCATAGTAAATTTTAGATTTTCAGGTAATATCAGGTTGTCCAATTAACCAGTTCATGTATTGGGGGTTGGTAATTGGAGAATTAAGTGTCAGGCAGCTGGGTGCAGTGAGAAATCAAATAGGCATGAATTGAAAGCATGGACAAAGCATCTTGCTTCAATATAGTTCCATACTCTAGCTGCTTGAATAGCACAGTGCATCATCGACAAGTTCTCTAGCCAAACTATGTAAAGTTAAAAACATATTCTCTGTACTTATCCACCAAAATAGTTTCAAAAGCAATGCACTTCAGTTTTAGGAGTAGACAACTATTCACAAGAATATTGTATTAATGTTGAATGTTTCGCTAAAAACATTCAGGCAGTTGCATAATGAAGGTTCTACCTGTCTACCGGTTGAAGTGCTTCAAAGCTGGATACACGCCTTAGGGTAGCTGCAAATTAGAAAAATAAATAAATAAAGAGAGGCACACATACATCATGACAAATGGGTTTTAAACTGCACTGAAGAAAACAAACACAAGCTTTCAGTTTAAAAGAGCTTCCGTGGGTGATCTGCATTGCTTATAAAATTTGCAAATCAGTAGGTTTAGTGTCAATGAGCTTAAAAATTTGAAGATTAGATATATGCTGTTAGCTTACGTAGAAATCTATATATTCATATGTAAAATCTTGAGCTCTGAAAAATTGATTCTGCCACAACAGACAACCAGTAATCATATACATATTATCTATGACATATGATGGCCATTGATTTGCAAGCAGGCATGGCTAGTAAATATGATTAGCAATCAAGGGCAAAAAGAACTTTCATCAAGAAGTTATCTAAATGAAGAAACTTATAATGCAACAATTTGTTTGCTTCATTTTTTGGAAGGCCTTGCAAAAGAATCGGAAACTTACAAAGTTCACCAAGTCAAATCGCAGATGCAACAAATAAATAGGATTTAATTTCCAGATGACTGAATTCAAGCAAGCCGAAATAATATCAATCTAGGGTGTTACTGAACTAGTTTAAGAAAAGCCTCATAAGCTCTGCAGCTTACACCACTTACAAGTCCAATCGACAACTCTGACTAAATATAAATGAGAGCTTCACTGGCCAATGAAGCACAGAGTATCTGAAATTCTAAACCAATAGTTAGTACCATCGGCTGCACAAACTGAGCAACACAGGGCATTACTAACCTCTGTCTTTTCTTTGGGTGGACACACCTTGAATGGCCGTAAAGATGTCGGGGGTAAATATGTACACACCGCAATTAATACGATCACTCACCTGTTCAAAACATAGTTGGAAAAATTAGAAAATAACTAAGCAAACATCAAAGACAATGAAGCAACATGAAAACCAGACACTAGTTCAATCTCAGAACTTTTACGTACAAAAGTTTCGGGCTTCTCTGTGTAGTGCAACAGTTCATTTGTAACAGGATCAGCTACAAGTTCCCCAAACTGGTTTGCTGACTCAGGAGAAACCTGCAGCAGAAAAAGGAATGCGTCAACCTATAATGAATAGTTAAATTGTAGTTAAGAAGAAGGATAGAGATTTGCTAAAATTTCCCCAGGAAATGGTATATAAAGATACCAACCTTGATCACCAAAATCGTTCCAATCCCACCATAGCTTCTGTGGGCCTCTGCAAAGTAAACCATCAACCAGAAATTTAATATTCTGACAAAGACCATCAGATGTATATTAGAAACAGATCACTGAATCTCAGGTCTGCAATGCACTTTATAAATAGCATAGTATAATGAGTAACATAGTGACAATTACCCAACATCTCAGGCAGTGGAAAACTGCAACAAACATCACAATTCAGCAGAAAAATGTCCGACTGCCAGGTAGTATACGACCGTATTAAAACTAATGTCAGGAAATATTTAAGAGTAAATAAAAATTGAGTCTTTAATTTCTGCTCATTCACCAGTACAAGGTTTCTCCCCACAAAAAATAAATAACATGAGAATAAAACAGAATAAGAACCGGGTTGTCTTCCATGATTAGATCCCTGAAGTTATAAAGTCCACCAGCTGAACCATGTGGCTTGTCCTCTCTCAGGTACCTAAGACAGAAAGTTCAACAAGGAACAACACAAACGATAAGTTTGGTAGAGCTGTAACAATCTAACCTATAGAAAATGGAAAAAAAATAATCTTATAAAGCACTGAAATTACCTGACAGGAACTCTCAGCTCATTAGATATTGAGGAGACAAATAACGCAAATTCACGCTCCTCATAGAAACCAATAAGATAGATCTGCACTAGATTTGGGATCTAACAAGAGAGATACAGTAAACAAGTTACTCTACCACTCACTATCACAGTAGTGAACAAATTAAACATGGTTGTGTTACTTTTTTTCCTTTACATGCACTCAAATTCTCTACTTTATCACAAGAAAGTTCGCTTTTTCAGGAGAATCAAATCTCACATGACCAACTAAATAATATTGTTATGACACTTAGCCACTCCTAACACACGTCACAATTTAGGTAGCGTACCCGTTTACAAGCAGATATGGGATGATTAACCATTGGTTGTCCTGCCAATGGAAAAAGGGGCTTTGGAATATTCAGGGACAGTGGTCTGAATCTGGTCCCTGCATTTCCAAAACCATCACTAAACCATAAAAAGATGATAAAGTTCTCATCATTGTCCAAAAATCTAAACATTTTCCAACAAACTAGTAAAATCAAGAAAAGGCCCATCTAATCAAATCTTAAAGATCCAATCTTTCAATAAAAACAGCCTGTGTTCAGGAATCACAATCAAAATGTCCAATTATTTCCTAACAAAGCAATCAAAACACCACCAAAATCAAACATTAGTAATTACTGAAGTACAATTACTAACATCAAGCTCAAAGAGACAATTTTTTTACCTTTAGTGGGTCCACCCACCATGATCACAGCCACAACTCTCTCTTCCGAGCTCCCCATTGATCAGCACCAAGAAAACCCACAATCCAGATCTCAAAATTCACTCAGCAGCCTTTCTAACTATTGCAGACAGCTAAAAACTCTTAAGGGTCCCAGCCTAATTCAACACTAAAATATAATAAATCAAAATATCACGTGATTCTTTCCTACATTACTCAAAAGAACAAGAAGTCTTGAACCAATCACGTGAGCAGAAAATGGTCATAGGTAAATAGATTCAGTGGATATATAAAACTAAACACAGTGAAGAATTAGGAAGGGAGAATATGCGAGGTGATGTGATATACAAGGGTTCCAATTTCCAAATCCATTAGGTGTAGGTTGGGTACGGGGTAGATATGTAATAGGGTGGCAAGTTTCCACCTCTGTTTTCTCACAGGGTGAGATATTGGGTACACTTTACTTGCATGTGGGGCTGCCATAAAATGCATTGCCAGCTTACAAATAAGGAACAGATTTTGGATGGAGTAAATGAATGCTTGGAAGATAAGGTACATATTATTGTTTTTAGGACTGAAAAAAAAAATTATTCGAGATTTCATTTTAAATTAATTTTAAAGTTATTAAATTAAATATAATTAAGTTTAAATTTTTTTTTCGATTTTAAATTCGATTCGAATTTAACTCGATTAATTAAAAAATTAAAAAAATAATATAAGACGACTTAACTAAAGTGGATTCAAACTTGATTTGTTATTTAAATTAAACTCAATTCAATAGAATTCAATTCAAAACTTGAACACTAGCTTATTCGACTCGACTAGATTTATTCATATTCTTAATTATATATTCATAAAAAAATAATACATTTGTAAAATAACCCCCTTCTCAAAATTACATATGGATAGATTCTTAAAAACGTTTGACAAATTAAACTTGAATTCGTTCTTGGTCTAATATGATTTTTCAGAGTGTTAAGAAATTAGAAATACTTTTGAATTCTTTTGCAAAACCTACAAATAAAAATTTTGACCAATCAAAATTCCACATTTTTTCTGTTCGAATCATTTATTCAAAAATTATGTTTTATCTTATATTTTATATAATGCATAATAGTCGAATGTATATTGATAATGTCATTTTATACTATTGATGTACTATATGAAAATAAAAAATAAAATATCATTTAAAATAAAAAATTTACTTATATTTTTTGAATCGTAAATTCTATGCATTCATTTCATACCAAATTACACTGGAAAGGAGACCTTTCAGCTTTTTTTTTTTTTTTTTAAAATCTCAGCTGATTTAATATCCAAATATTTTAATTGCAAGCTATCATTACAAGCTTAACGCGTTCTTCTAAATTTGAAGTATTTTAATTGGGAACTGCCTTAACAAACCTACACACTTTACTGATCTCAATTTGACAAAGAGACCCGAATTCCATGTCATGAGACCAGAACTCAAACCTCATGCTGGCGTTGCATGAGACCCAAATTCGACGTCCTTAGCAATACAAAATGAGCAATAGAGGGTTCTGCTCTTTATAGGACTTGACCAAACATCTCACAAGCTGACTGTCATTAAGAGGAAGGCTTGAATCGGGCCAAGTTCAGAAGCAAGAAACATGAGACAGTGGAGTACTACACTCGCCCTTGTACGAAACACAAGGGAATGCTGGGGTGGAACAAGGACTAGTTTCGACCCATATCACTTGCAATTCTTGCAATTGCTTGTATCCATCCTATTTGATCAAGGGTGAAGAAGTTTACATAGTGGCTTGGTTAAAATCAAAGTGTAATGACCTGACTCTTACTTCAGTTCCATGTACCTACAGAGTGAGCCTTGTCACAGTTCAAATCAATCTCGCAGAGCAACTTCAGAAACTATATGGAACTCAAAAACGAGTGTCCTTGCACAAGAAGGATATAAGACAGGAATTTATAAAATGACTTTTATTCTAAATGTTCTTTTAGGTATTCGCCCTTCTACGTGGGTTTTTACAGGAACTGTTAATGAACGAAAACACACCACTACAAGTTTGTCATTTAAGAGTAGAAGCTTCTTTCCCCGTTTCATTTGAGACATTGAAGCAACGGTTGTGCGCGTTCCAGATCTGGGCTGGGGAAAAAAAATTCATAGCTTGGAAGGAGACTTGTACCAACCCCATTCATCACTAGAAACATACTGTGTGACCTGCTTTACATTCAAGTAGTTGTCGAGTCCCCTGGTAGAGAGAAAGCAAGTTAATACGAGCAAGATAGTGTCTACTTTCATTCTTCTCTCACTCTAACCACAACATTCCAAATCGATGTAATAAAACGAGAAACATGAAATAATAAAGATTACCATTCCCCAAGTTCACGCCCAAAACCACTACGCTTTCTGCCTCCCCAAGGAGCTTGGGAGAAGCATGGCTGTGAGCAGTTGACCCAGACAATGCCTACTTGAAATGCCTGCAAGAATTAAAAAGAAAGAAATTCAACAATATCCATGCCAATAACATTCCAGGATCACTCTTATTTGTCGAGCTTCCACTACTGCTTTAAATGCAAAAGATTCTCACCTTAGTCATCCGCTCGCACCTTTCCAGATCTTGGGATAATACAGCAGCACCCAAACCATAACTGAACAAGATAATCCCCAAATAAAAAAATTCAGATCATAAGTAAAGGCTGCAAAGCTAATAGCCACTGTGCAGGATAAAAGCCAACTCACTGGGTGTCATTTGCCAGTTCGATGGCTTCGTCTTCAGTAGCAAACGTTTTAACACAAAGAACTGGTCCAAATACTTCCTCTCTCCAGATTTGCATGGAGGTCTTCACATCAGTTATTATAGTTGGTTGAATAAAGAAGCCTTTCTTTAAATGCTGCAAGTTAATCACAAGGTTAGGTAAATACCATTCATCACAAGCTGATTAAAAAGCAGCCAAAGGCTCATGGAAAGTTTTACCTGAGGTCGTGCACCCCCATGCAAGATTGTGGCACCTTCCTCCTTAGCTGTTGAGATGAACTTCATCACTTTCTCATACTGTAACGTTACCAGATACAAATAATTATTAACACCATAATTTCTGATTTTTTTTCTAATTTGGATTTTCTATGATATTCGAAGTATGCAGACCAGGAAAGCAGTTTGGCTTTCTGCCATAAAATAGAAGCAAGCTTAATATATCAATAGTTTTTGTCGAAGACTCAAAAAAGAAACTGATATATGGCTTTTTATTTCCAAAGATTTATGGAATCCACGTTTGAAATCACATTTAAGATGCCCCCATCACATTCAACAAAATATTATCCAGAAATGATTCAAGTAATTCTTTAGTTGTACAACTTGTTGATTATTCTATGGCACTGGTAATACACAAGCTTCCTTACCTGTCCACCACTAACAACAGGGCCAAGCCTGCAACCTTCCTCTAAGGGGTCTGATATTTTAATGTTCTCGCACCATTTTACAAGCTTCTCCAAGAATGCTGCTGCAATGCTTTCCTGAAACATTTCCCATAACGTTGAAAAACTAGGGAACTTCTCAACTATTCAGGACAGAAAGTCTATAATAAGAACTAAATGACAATACACAAGTATGCTTCAACATATCAGCTCTGGAAAACCAAATACCAATGTACAAAAGCACAATAACTTTCTGATAGAGCAGAGCATTGGGAGTGAGAGACAAGAGAACAAAGTAGACTTGATGGGTGCTAAGGAGCTGGTGTTCCATTTACGTAGACTATGTCAAAAGCCCATTGCACTCGTTGCAGGGAATGGTTACCTTCAATAGTTATGAGATTTTGTTTGCCGAAACAATTAAAGGGTACAGATATTTTACTAATCTATTCTACCTCTATGAAATTACTTTTGCACGACATACTCTCAAGTCTAATTAATATAAGGGATAATTATCTAGACAACCCCTTAACTATTGTCAAATTACAGAAATTTCCCCTACTGTTTGCATAATTAAACTGACACCCGCCGTCAGTTTATTCCGGCCAAAAAACAGAAAGAGAACAGAAAAAGCACTTGTCCTGTAGATACACTACATAAAAAACAGCAGATGTATCAAGATATGAATATATCATGGAGAAGCATGGGTTTATCGGAACTCAGATACTAAGAGCTGAAAGAGAAAACAGAAGCACTTCCTTACCCAAAAAATAAAAAATAAAACAAAAGCACTTTTCTCTCTTTTAGTTTTCTTTGGCTAGTGTACATTGCATATTTCTATCTAGATCTTTTCTACTTCTTAGGATCATCTCACTACATACAAATGAATCAGAGCCACAACAATAGGAAGCAGGTTACTAACATAGAAAAGAAGTTATTGATACAATCCTTCACTTTTTGAAATCCCCTGCCTTTTCCCTCCCTCCTCCATTTTTAGAATTCATATGAAGAAAGATCATAATGAGTGTAATGCATAAAATGTTAAATATGATAATAGGACTTCATGCTGTATTCCCTCCACAATGATAAATAAATGACATAGTAAACATAAATGAGAAAGTCATGTCTTGCTACTTTTTTTATCAAATTAAATATGTGGTGTTCCAAACACTGGTAAACTAAGGACACTCGTTAGCAATAAATTTGTTTGTTCAAGACACGGAAAAGAGGAATCATTCCCTAGAATAGGATTTATATATGATCAGCCTAGTTTCTAAAACTTGTCCCCTTGGAGTGTTCATTACAAGCCAATATAATATAAAACTTGTTGCAAATGTCAAGTATTTTGCATCATGCACTATAATTAGCTTTGAAATGGGATAAGGAAACTCAAAAAGGAATGAAGAGTCACCAGCATTGCTTTTGTGATCGCTCCAGATTCTATGTTTTTGGAGACAAGTCCATGCTTGTCAAGCAGTAAGTAATGAATGATATTTTTGGTTGTGGTGCAAAGCTTTTGTTATAACAAAGCAACCTTGCACTCTCTCAGAAGTTGCTCAGCATCATCTTCTCCTTGCACTTTTTGGGAACGGGGTACAGAGAGAGGGGGCGAGATAGTTGTAAATCAATAGTCTTTTTTCATACTTACATGCACTAAGAGTCGAGAAGTAGCACTGCATATCTGACCATTTGTCCAAAAGCAACCGAAGAGAGTCCACTCAGCAGCTGATTGAATAGTTAACACGAAAGTGAGCATAACTTTGACAAATCAGTTTTTATTAGTAATTCTGCTGGCAAAATAGGTTAAACCAACAACTCCAACACACACAACCCCCCCCCCCCCCCCGGGAACCTGTAGTTGTCTGTCAGACATCTCCCTCTTTTACATTCCAAAGTTCAAATTGAGTCAAAAGGTTAGAAGATATTTCCTTTAAACAATGTGAATACAAAATAACACTATGACTAGTTTGAAAGGTTCAAACCTTTATCAAGATCAACATCCTCAAACACAACAATTGGACTTTTCCCACCAAGCTCAAGTGTAACTGGCTGCAATCAGAATCAATTTTTTTTTTTTTTTAAAAAAAAGGTAAATCACATGCATAATCTAGACAATGAGTAACCGAACCAAACATACTTTCACAAGTTGGGCTGCAGCAGTCATAATTCTGCTTCCTGTAGCATTACTCCCAGTGAACGCTATCTGTTTATCAAATATGGCATCATTGTTACCACATCATTAATATCTAAACCAATTCAAAAAAGCATGAAATGCCGTAAAACCTGACCTTGTCAACATGAGGATGAGAAGCCAAAGGAGCACCAGCTTCTGGCCCCAAACCAGTCAAAATGTTGAGAATACCAGGTGGAAGACCCACCTCTCTACACACTTCAGCCAACTCCAAACAAGTGCTGCAGTTGAAATAGTTAGGGGTATCTATAGGGACTACTACCCAACTAATAGTTGCATTTGGAAGAAAGTCACACACCTTGCCTCTCTTTGGTGCAAGGCACTAGGTTCTTTTTAGGGGTCTACCTTTGGAGAATCTCCAAAGAGATTGGCAAGCAATTTTTATCTAACTTATTCTAGTGTTTATGAGGACTTGTACTATCACCTTTTTCTTAATAAAATTCATTTTTGATATCCAAAGAGAAAAAAGTACGGAGTAAATAGGCAACACAGGACATCAATAACAGCAAAGATGATAAATATCAATGAAGACTTACACAGATGCTATTTCAGATGGTTTAAGTATTGCAGCACATCCAGCTGCTAGGGCAGGGGCAACTTTCCATGTTGCCATTAACAGAGGGTAATTCCTATAAATTGAGAAAAAATTAGTTCTAAAACAATCAGTGCTGCTGCTCCATGTTAATATAGGAAGATTCAACAAAGATAATCATTCTAAACCATCAAACCAATATACAGGCGTAATCAGCAAAAAAGGAACATGACCGAATTGCATCGGCTGCAATAATAAAACTCACCATCCTTTTTAATGCATAAGAGAAACTCGCTTTAAAGAAAAATAGACATCATTTTGACATTTATACTTACTTAAAAATGACATTGGGGCAAAAAATTCCAAGTCAAGACAAGGATTGATGCACTTCTTAAAGAGTAGATTTTATGAAAATGACTGGAATAGCTTGAAGCCAACTCCCATAATCAGATTCAATCAAATGATGGGATCGGACTAGGCAGGGCCTAATCAAGATGTGGCAAATCTTTAGGAATGAGTTGGCACGTGGCAGAATGAGATGACTAGAGCATATTGGAACCTGATTATATCCATCATTTCCTAGTTGCAATAGCAAGAGAGATTACTCCAGCATTCTTGTTTTATATTTTCTATCCTGAAAACAACCGAGTACAATATACTCGCACATGATATACCTTCTATGTGATATATCCTGTTACCAATAATTGTCAAAGTTCAGTAGTGGTGATAGGTTAGTGTAATTAGTCCATATAGTAAAGAAGATTTTGAATATCTTGTATCTATAGCAGAACCAAAGGGGCGGGTTGAACTAAATACAAATTATTTTCCGTATGTATTGATGAGGAACCATGTGGAGAATTCTGATCTATACGGTAATTATTTTCCTATTGTATGGATTATAAGTCATCCCTGGATCTAATTTAAAATAAAATAAAATAAGAAAACATTTTCTGAATCAGTCCAGTGTAATCAAGAGTAGCCTAAAGATAGCAAATACTTGCAGAGATATATGATTGTAGGCATATAATTTCATAGCTCTATCTTCGAAGGGATAAGGATGTAATAGAGAAACAACATTCCTTCTCCTTTTAATTCTATAGAAAGAATAAAATAAAATTCAACCAACTGAAGAAGGAGCACCCACCATGGTGTAATCAAACCAACCACCCCAATGGGTTCTTTCAAAACATGACACTTAAATGTTTCCATGGGTAAAGAAACAGGAGTCTTTTGCTTTGAATCCAAGCCCTCAGCAATGTCAGCATAATATTCAAAACATCCAGCAACATCATCCTGGATGAGACAGAATGATAAGTATAATTTGTGGTAGAGAGAAACAGAAAATCTCCCCGCAGGTATTAGAAAACATACTATATCCCAAGCTGCTTCTTCCAATGGTTTCCCACAATCAACTGCTTCAAGTTTTGCTAGTTCTGATTTCCTTTCCGTAATCTACAAGTAACCAGATAGGGTAAGCATCCATGCATCTAGACCAATGCAATTTAGCCTCAACTACCCACCATATTGGTGACAATGTAAATTTTATGGATACATTTCCAAAACAAAGCATCTATGGCTGTGCCTGAACTAAATGCTGAAAAGACCAATTTCAATGATACTTGCAATGCAAAACAAAAAGTAAATGT
The DNA here is from genome assembly GCA_019321725.1 of Paulownia fortunei. Lineage (NCBI taxonomy): Eukaryota > Viridiplantae > Streptophyta > Magnoliopsida > Lamiales > Paulowniaceae > Paulownia > Paulownia fortunei. The sequence goes on from CM033118.1 coordinate 17,645,727, forward strand.
AGTCGACAAATGTTGAAAGCTATTTATATTGTCCCTTGGTTACAACTGCAAACAATCTAAACACAGGTGCAAACGGCCAAAGCAAAAGATTTTCCCAATCTTGAAGCTCGTTTCAACAACTAACGTTCGTGTAGATCATATGACATTGACAATGGTGGTCAAATAGGAAGACGGCTGCATGTCAAACACATATAGAACTTCTCAGCTAGTTGAACTAGAGGGGCATCTAACTACCATGAACTCATTTAAACTATGACTTAACAAGGATCGCATAAGCCTCCTCTTCCATTCAATTGTGCTCTTTATGATTTCTCATAAATTCCCTGTTCTCCAACATTTTGACATATGCTTTTCATATCTCACTTTATATTAACAGCCAATTTGAAATTTGTTTTCTATTTCAGTTCTCCAACATTTAATTGTGATCATTTCCTCTGTCTACAACTCGGTTCTTTTATTTTCCCTAGACTCAAAGGTCAACACTAGATGTAGCTACAATCCTGTGCGGCTATTTGTTATTCGCAAGTCGGGCAGACTTTCTCGAAACAGTGGAAAATGATATACACCCTAGTATATTAACCAAAATGCACAAACCACATTCTCAAGTTTGACTTGAAAAAACCAAATAACAAGTATTAATAAAGTTTCAATCACACACCAGCCTATCCAGAAAGAGAAACTGCAGTATAAAACTCCAAAATAAGGTGAAAAATAGAATAAAATGCAATTCGACAAAGAAACCCAACATTTTTGGAGCAGATTAATTCATATAAAGGCTGAACCAGTAAAAATAACATATCCCTATCAGGAAACAACTCATAGACCTTTGCAGCAATCGCTCGTAAATATTTGGCACGATGGGCCCCAGTTGCTGAGGCCCAATCTTTTCCCCCGTTTCGGAAAAGTGCTTTGCGAGCAGCTTCCACAGCAATATTTACATCTTCAGCCGTAGCTGCAGGAATATCCCCTGAAATACACAAATACCAAAAATAGAAAGCACCCAAGCATCAGATTTGAGCCGCAATAGACACTAATGCTATGTTTCTATCAAGGAGTTTAGCGAGTAAAAAGAAAAAAAAAAAGGAAAACGTGTAAAAAATAAAGTACAATTTGCATCATTTGATCGGAGTAAAAAAATTTCTTCAGGCTCACTATAATCCAAGCTCCAAACATAGCATAACTCAATCAGTAGTTTCATGGCGTTTCCCTTATCAATAAGTTTCAGAAACTAATAAGCAATTGAATCATTTTCCTTTCTTTACTCGAAAGCCTAGATCAGAGTAAATTCTCTGTGCTCTTGCAACTCACAGGATTTAAAACTTAAGTTAAGTAAGAAAAATTAAACTATAATTTCAAGATTTCACCAACTTATACTGCTGGTCAATCAAACATATTACCATTTCATTACCACTGATCTGGGATTTTTGTTCTCCGCTTATTTCAAGAAATAGATCGATCCAAAATTCAAAACCCACCAAAAAAATATCAACTTGAAAGCAGAAAACAAAGACGACGAACGACGAACGAAAAACTCAAACTTCAAAAACAGAAATAGAACTACTATTATAAATGCAACAGAGAAAGCAAGCCAAGAGATGAACCGATGGTTTCTTCGGTGGTGGGGTTGATAATTGGAATGCGTTTTCTGTTGACGGGCTCTCGCCATTCGCCGTCGATGAACAGTTGCCGACTCGGTATTGGGATTGACATTATTGAGCAGTATGATCAACTCAACCCAACCAAACCCACTCACTGTGTGTGTAGTATGTGCGTATCTCTGTACTTGATTTGGCTAATTCATTTTATAGCAATAAACAAGAATGAGTTGTCTTTGCCCACGTGAAGTCATGTACCGTTTGGGCCTTTGGGGCATACCTTGAATCCTAGGTTCCATTTTTTTTTTAGTGTTTTAATGATCTTATGTGAGTGTATTTTTTAAATATTGTCTTTAGGTTTTACAAAGGCTATTGCTATTAAATTTGATACAGTCAACGTGCGAATGTTGATTCTGAAAGTGTGTAAAAAAAAAAAGAGAAAATCATCCGTTTTCAAAATTAAACCTAAGTTCATTAAAAAAAAAAAAAAGTAGTGTGCCTTTTGTTACATGTGGATTGTAACAAATAGAAGTCAATATCATATGATAGTATACATATCATATAGTAGTAATAATAGTAGGTAGGCTTCATTTAATTTCATAAAATAAAATTGAAATTATATAATTACTAATACAAGATTATTTGTGTCAATTTCGTATCAATCATATATTACTCCAATTCCCTTTTTCGTCAAAGATTATCACATAAACTGTCGTTTTTGTGTTTTCATGAAAAGTCACCACATAAAGTATTGTTTTTATGTTTATATAAAAGCATGGTATTCGTGAAATTTTAACTGGCCATAAATAAATTCCAAGTCTATATTTGTTACACAAGATTTGCATATGTTTTACATTGTAATTTTGCTAGATATATAATTTATTATTTTCAAAATCAGATCGTATCGGTCGATTCAATCGATTCAATTAAAAATCAATGGTCAGTTTGCTCCAATTAATTTTAAATAATTGAATTTTCAGTTCAATCGTAATCGATTTTTAATTTTTTTAAAAGTTTAAATTTAATATTTTGTTATATGTATGTGGTTATTTAAATTTTATATTTTATTAGTTTTTTTTTAGTTAATTATTTATTTATTTTTAATCTTTAAAATGAATTACATAACAAATAATTAATTTATTATATTACTATTTTATATCATATAATTAAAAAATAAAATTAATTTTTATTATATCAATCGGGTGGATGATTGAACCAATGTGACCAACTAACCACCGACTAACAGCAAGACCACTTCGATCATTTGTAAGATTATGTAATACTAATATAACTTATTAAGGTATGTCATGTGAGAAAAAAATAAAGAAAAGTATAAGTAATTAGGCTAAAATATATATGATTCTCCATAGCCCATTTTTCATCTTGACATTAAAAATATTATGACATCATACAAGCAATCTTTGGTCCAATATATCAAATTATCAATCATGGTACCATCCACCTGAGATTTGATTTGATTTAATATGATTAGTTAAAGTTTTATCATTTTTTATTTTTTTGATAAACTAAATATCCAAATTTCGTCCAAAACACCTGTTTCTAGCATTTTAGATGAGGTAGATGGTGGGATATGGATCAACTAGTTTTTTGGTTCCTTATAAAAATTATACACTTTTGCGTAGAAGGAACCCAACCCACAATGATTGTATCATACTAAATTCCAACCAAAGGGTTTCACTAATAGTATAATAATTGCTCCATATTGAAATTCAGTCTCAAGTTCCATTAGAATTCGAACCTTTACCATACTATTGAAAACAAATTCAAATTAATATATTCACCAATTGAACTGTGTTCATGGTCAAATTTTATCGTTAATATTACAAAAACGACATATTTTACATGTGACGGAAATTATTAATTTTCACACCAAATGTAGTGTTGAACACATGTGAAGACAACTATTTTTGACATAAAATGTTATTTATTTAGATACTATATTTAAATGGGCCTGTGAGTTATTGGACTAGACAATATTGTTGTTATTTTATTTTAAAATATTATAATGTTTAATTTAATTACTCATAACCCATTTAAGTAGGATTCAAATTCTCAATATGAAATTTTCTTAAAAGAAAAAATAACTAGCTAGTAGTAACTTGACAATAAACTCATTCAAGATAGAAAAATTATAGTCCACTCTGGATTTAATCAACCTAGCCAATCTCATGTAAAGTGGTATAATACTTAATTTGTAATTGATCACTTTTTTATAAATGTAAATATATTATGTTATGAGTTTAATTTACTTACTTTGTAATTAATTTAAATTTGACCACAGTAAATTTAGATTGAAACTTCCCATTAGGGTTCATTTGGTATTACCTACCGGACCAAAATTTCGATATGTCCAAAATGTCATATTAAATATCAATTATTGATTTTTTTTATATTCCAGTAATCGAATTTTTTAGAAAAATAAAAATTTTTAAAAAATAAAAATAAAAATTATAATTATATTTTTTCAATTTTTTATTTTTTTTGTCAAGTAAGAAAAATAAAAGTAGTATAGAAATAAATAATAGATATAAAAAATGCATCAAAATAAATACAAAACCAAAATCAAAACTGATACTCACTGAATTTTTAATTTCGATTCGTATCAATTTACCAAACAATAACATCCATGCTTTCCATAATATGGTCTAGCAAATGGGATTATAGAATATTTTTTTTGGTTTTATAATTATAATTGAGGAATGTTAAGATTATAAAATAATTTTCCTCTTTAAAAATATCAATCAGAATAAAATGGTTGAATTATGATAAGGTGAGTGTGGTCCTCCAAGAATTAAATAGAATTAAAAGTTGTCCCCACGCATATCTTCTTATTGGCTCCAATTTATTTTCACTACCAAGTTTAGACTTTGGACTATATTCATTAAATTAATATATCAAGTAAATTTTACAATTGTACTCATTCTATTTATGCTATTCTAAGTATAGATAAAAATATTAATTTCCACATGGACAGCCTAAAGTATCACTTAAAAATTAAGACTCATATAGAGCACCTAGAGACATTAAATGTGTAATCACATATTTTTATAATATATGTTATTCTTGTATTTTCTATTTTACTTTATAAATATAGGTTAAATATATTAAAATATTATTTTGAATATACATTTAAAGTGAATAGTATATACTTGGAGTATATTTATAAAGTAAAATATAAAATGCAATACGAAATTAAAATAAAAAATTCGAAGTTATAAAAGAGGGAAAGTAAAAAAATTGAGGAAAACTTGAAGTGATCTTGTATATATAACAATTCATATTTTCTTTGTTATTTTTTATGTAGGACAAGAAAAACGAAAAAAAAGTAGAAGAGAAGAATAAAAAGATCTATAAAACTAATAAAATATCTAATAATTACCAATCAAAGGTGGAAAATAATTATAAAGGCTCTCTACAAAGATGAATAACAAAAATAAAAAAATCTAAACAAAAACAAATAATCTTAACCAAAGTAGACAAAAAACATAACAAAAACATTTAACCTTAAAAGTTATCCTAATCCAAGAAAAAAAAAACCTAACTCTTGATATAAAATTATTTCATAATTACCCAAAAAATTATCATATTATTTGTCAAATTTTTTTCGGTGCAGATTGACCCATTTTCCAATGATTAACTTTAATTCATATTTTATCATACGTTGAAAAGTACTACTTTTTTTTACATTTAACCTTAAAAGTTATCCTAATCCAAGAAAAAAAAATACCTAACTCTTGATAAAAAATTATTTCATAATTACCCAAAAAATTATCATATTATTTGTCTTTTTTTTTTTGGTGCAGATTGACCCATTTTCCAATTATTAACTACAATTCATATTTTATCATATGTTGAAAAGTACTTTTTTTTTTTTTTTGGGGGGGGGGTGTAATTCAATATGTGAAAAGGATAGAAAGGACCTATTTGGGGCACTTGTAATAATGAAGGGGCAGAATGGTCCAAGATGAATAACAAAAATAAAAAAATCTAAACAAAAACAAATAATCTTAACCAAAGTAGACCAAAAAACATAACAAAAACATTTAACCTTAAAAGTTATCCTAATCCAAGAAAAAAAAAACCTAACTCTTGATATAAAATTATTTCATAATTACCCAAAAAATTATCATATTATTTGTCAAATTTTTTTCGGTGCAGATTGACCCATTTTCCAATGATTAACTTTAATTCATATTTTATCATACGTTGAAAAGTACTACTTTTTTTTACATTTAACCTTAAAAGTTATCCTAATCCAAGAAAAAAAAATACCTAACTCTTGATAAAAAATTATTTCATAATTACCCAAAAAATTATCATATTATTTGTCATTTTTTTTTTGGTGCAGATTGACCCATTTTCCAATTATTAACTACAATTCATATTTTATCATATGTTGAAAAGTACTTTTTTTTTTTTTGGGTGGGGGGTGGGGGCGAGGGGGGGGTGTAATTCAATATGTGAAAAGGATTGAAAGGACCTATTTGGGGCACTTGTAATAATGAAGGGGCAGAATGGTCCAAGTCGACCGACTTTCAATTGCCCCTTCATACCTGTAAAAGAGAGGTGCCGGCATATAGATTTGGGCGGTGGAATTTGATTTTGACTAAAGGGACTTGGAGGATTGGAATTATTTCCTGTGATTATTTCCTAGTCTAATGAAGTAACCCAATCAACATTTTTTAAAATAGACATTTGATGGAATTGTAAAATTTAATTCGATGATCGACTAATTAATCTTGGTCGACTCGATATAAAAAAATTATTATATAGTTTAAGTTTTCAAACGTCAATCTCCTAACTAGTTGTCAACTCCTAGTTAAACTTTTACATGTAACATACATAAGTTAGTAAATCGTTGAGTTCTTCCAACGAAACGCTTCGAAAACTCGTATCACATTAAAGTTTATTGAATGTAGAGTATAGTGAAATTTGCATTAACTATTAAAATAAATTTATTGCATTATTTTCCTAACTTTAGACTGAATTAAATGTGAAATAAAGAAAACAACTCTATTTAAACTTATACCTAATTCTTTCCTTCTCTCTCTAGTCTCTCCAACCATCATTTTCATGTCCTTTTTTCCCCTTTGGCTTCCCCTTCTATTCATAGTGACAGCGATAAATCTTTATATTTTTTCTTTTTTTTCTTTATTTCTTTTTTTTTTTTCCTTTTCTTTTACCAATCCATCATCTCCACCAATTTTGGGCGATATAACATGGATTTTCACTGCTTGTTTCTGAAGCAAATTTGTACAACCCATAAGGCCGGTTGGTCGTTTAACTGTCGGTACCATAAAATTTTTGTCGCTAGTTAAAATTGACATTATTTTCATGTCCCTTGCATGGAATTTAGACACTAGATGACTAATCAATAATTTGAGATATGAACTGTATTTCTTTCACTCTTTCATTCAGAAAATGAAATGATTTTTTATTATCTTTTTGGTCTTTGATATATGTAATAAAATTGACCATGATTTAGGGGTGTGAAAGAATCGAGTCATGTCGAATACGTTATTATTCAAACTTATTTGATTTTTAATATAGTTTCAAAAATTATGTTTGACTTTTGTTTGATAGTTAATCGAGTCGAGTTTGAACGAGTTTTTAATTGAGTTCGAGTAACTATATTTTTTTACACATATTTTTTTATTTTTTTACTAATCGAGTCGAGTTCGATCGAAATGCAGATCTTATCGAACGAGAAAATGTATTCAAACTTATTTTATTAAGTTAACAATCAAGTTCAAACGAGTTTTTAACTATCACTTGAATATTTAAAAAAATTGATTTTTTTTTTCAGCCCTATAACTTACATTTCATTAACATTACTAAGATTGATATATGTTGCTTTACTACAGAAACATGAGTTTTCTATATTTACAAAATCAAGTGATTACCAAAATATTGTTTGGAAAATTATTACCTAATTTGAATATTTATCATATGTAGTATAAGAATTTATTAAAATTGGATTTCATGAATGGGCCGAGTTATCTCAGTTCCTAAAGTTCGGGCTGAAAATTTCAATGACCTTCATTATCTTGACCCAATTATTTTCGTATATAGCTCCCCCTATTTGTTATTTAAGGCCCAAGTTATTAATTTTCCATTATTATTAATCATTGAACCATCTAAACAATATATAATAATGTCAAGAATTTTGCAATAATATTTAATTCTAATTACCAAGCTTACTCAAATGAACAAAAAAGTTTTTATTACATTTAAAGGAATTTTAAACAAGTCGAGTTTAAACAATTTTTTTTTCAATATTTTCTATTTCTGATCATATATTTAAATGAATGATCTCACATGATTTGTGCTGTGTTTGTTAGTCTTGGAACTTGCTATATATGGATATTTACATAGTTATAATAATTTTCTTTTTCTCCTTTTTTGCAGATTTTGTTACCTTTACAATCATATGTTTTTTGGTGTAAAATTTGTATTAATCTTGTCTTTATAATTCCACATGCAATGTTGGATGGCTCATGGCTGGTGTGTCCTTTGTTTGGCTAAATTTGTAACTGCTCTAAAAGTATTTTGTAAGATAAAGGTTAATTATACTTCTGTGAAGTAGCTAAATTACTAAATTTTCACTAATTTTTTTATAATTATAAAAATCTTATCTCTAAGTTTAGTCCGTTGAATTCTGAAGAAAATCATAAATTGCTTGCTTTGCTACCGACTTAAAAAATAAGAAAATACAAAATTATCAAAATATAAGAATAGTTGTGTCAGGAGTAAAATAGAAAGTTTTGAACTTTTTGCTTGCGTTATTATTTTTCATCCAATAATTGACAAACTTAATTAATAGATTTTTGGATTTATAAAAGAAGGATGGGATGAATTATTGGTTTATTTATATCAATAGAGATGTGACTATAACTAATCCTATAAAATATTAGAAATCTTGTATAATGTTTTAAAATGATTTCTGAAATTTTAAAAAAAGAGCTTATAGATTTTAAAAATAAAATATTAAAAATTTATAAGCTCTTCTTTAATAAAAATAACAAAAGAAAACAATAAAATTTCCTAAACTTTATAAGCTCAACTTAATTTTATTTCTAAATGAAATTAATACTAAATACTATTTATTAGATACATTAGGAAAACTAATTTTAGTCGTTAGCACTACATAAATATTGTTAGAACTAATATATTATTAAAAAAAGAGTGAAAAACCTTATAAACCACAAAAATAGGCGAACAGATAATAGTTATAAGCTTTCAAACTATTTTGGGGTGGGCTTGGGAGGCCCGCTCAAGCGAGTTCTGCAAAGTAAGCAGCGTCAACACTTGGCCAGCCTATAACCCCTCCATAAATTCTTGCACCAACTTGGTTATGTAGGGTGCTGCGGCCAGTTCTCACCGCCCGCTTTGTTTTCCTTACTCATTAGTTTAAGGCAAGTCTATATGTCAAACTCAGACCATTATTTATACTACCTCTCCTTAGCCTGGTATTGGTCTAAACTCGATGTGGGACAAGAATCTCCTCCTTGTTCCCTTCACACACAAATCTAAGGTTGTAAAATCAGCTGAGAAAATTAGCATCCATGGCCATTTCAACTTTGCAACTGTGTCTATCAATTCTATCGATTCACAGTCAGAGGTCGTGCGAGTCGGGATCTTTCAAGTACTTCTCGTATAGCCAACGAGATACGTTGAGGGGGTTGCCTGTGCTCTTGGTTGGGAAAATGTTCCTGCTACTCTGCCAGTCATTTGTTAGTTTGATCCATTCCCTCCTCCATTCTCTTAACCTGAAACCATCACCCTTCTCCAAGCTTTGTATCAGAAACTTGAAGTAAACAGCAGCACGAGGGCCATAATAGTCTCGTAGAAGCCCACTCCAGTACTTGTTTCCTGTAACAAAAGAACAAAACGAAGGCATTTTAATGTACCCGTAAACTTTTGAATACTGCCCTCTACAAGCTAGAAGTTGGAACAGAATTAGCATTGTTAAGCACGTTTCTAAGTCTACAGACTTAAATGGCTCAACATGATGGTTAATCCTTCATGAAAAAGATACTACTAGTTGAGGATTCCAAATACCATAGTCGCGAAGCAGACTCGCTTCCTCCTCTGTGTTGTCAAACCACATAGTAATTTGTGTTCTTGCATTCCATTCGAACTGCACATTTTTCACAAATTCAGATAATGCACCAGGGTTCAAAACTTATAATAGTCTTGGTCATCAGTTTGGAGGATTCTAACCTGTTTCTTCTGTTCTTCGTTCTGTGCAAGTTGCTTTGCACTCTCTAGCCAAGGTCCTAGTAGAAATCCATCATGGCATGCCAAAAGGGTGTCGAGATCTTCCACAAGACCGAGAAATTTCTGGCTAAGGTGCGTGACTGCGCGCAGATCACCTAGCTGATAGGCTTCTGCAACCTTTAAGAACAGTTGATTTGCGTACTTTGCCAAAGCTTGTCTTGTTAGATCCACAAGATCATACCTGAAATTTACCAAATAGCCCAGTTTCACTGGCAAAAAACACAAGGAGAGAATAGCTAACGTGATGCTTCAGATGAACTTAAACAAAAATATTCAAACCTGTAAGTGTTGCTTTCTGAGAGTTGATCCCCACTTGCGATAAAAAGTTGCAGTGCATGTATTACTTCTGAAGTTGAATACCATAGATGAGGATGAGTATAGGAATCACTTGTTTGTTCATAAATAGCTCTCCTGAGATTATAGTGGTGACTCTTTCCAGATAATGACAGTAGAGGTGAAGTAAATATTGAATGAGGATCAACATCAGGAAAAGCCACGATGACATCTCTGTTTTTGTCCTGTTTGGAAAAAAAAAAACATTCGTTTCGTTTTAAAGGGTACCACCAAAATAGAAGAAAAAAAGATTTAATGATGTCTTCATGTGCTATTGTAAGAATTGCAATGACAGTCGGCAGACTAATGGCTTTTCCTCAACAAATTCTTTATTCAGTATTTCGGTCCTCCCAATATCAGTCAGATAAGGATCAGTACAGAAAATTCAGAGAGTAGCAAGTTGTTTACTTACATTTAATCCATCTGTGCAGTTGTACACTGTATGATACAATATGCTCCAGGCATCTTGTATTGATGGAACCAATCTTCCATACCGTCTATGGGCATACAAATCAATCCATGACTGGAGGAAAAAGGGTTAATTACATTCTAAAGATGCTCAAAACGCAACAATGTGGGGTTTGTGCTATTGTTAAGCAAAAGTTGAAGCATTTGAGGTCAATAATATCAATGCAAAACGCCTACTGATCTCAACAGAACAGCTTGAAAAATTAAGAATTTAGCACATTTAGGCATTCTCTAACCATTGCAATTTACAGAACAGACGGATGTACTAATCTTTCATGATGGCCTGTCAACTGTAAAAAGACATCTTCATTTTATCCAGTTGATGCTGAACTTGGCAGCTGCCAGAATACTTATTTCTTTCTTTCTTCTTTTTTCGTATAAACTTGTATACGACTTCATGTGAAAGTCCTTATGCCGGATGTTTTGAACCAATGATCCTACTTGGGGAAGAAACATATTAGCCTTCATTTTTAGTTGTTCGTGTCCTGGACCATTGCCTATGTTTCTGAAAACACGGGATGCAAGTACTAGCTTCTTTCTTAGTCCAACCCCTACTAGATTCAATTTACTTCAAGTATAGAGATGGATTCATGTAACATGCACAATAATGGGCACAAAACTCTCAGATTACCTTGATGTCAACTCTGTCATGTCGAAATGCCATTTCAGACATAAGATCATAAACAATGGGATTCTGCTCAATACCTTCCATTGACATCCCAACACCAACCTGATAGAAATGAAATCATGTAAGACGAGGAACATAATGAAATGGAACACAAAGACAATGATAATAGGAAAAAAGACATATAGCTCATGTCAGTGCAAAGAAGACAGTTCTAGAAAGTAAGAAAATCAGTTCCTTTTTAACTGTGTGAATGAAACTAGAGGAAGACCAAAGAATATAGATACGACACATTTAACTATAATACAAGCTTTTACAAAGTTTAGATAAACTTCTCAACCAATGACTATATATTTGAGATGGATTCATCTATTTATTCACCCTTTGGGAAGAAGGAATAAGGAAGGGCATAGAGGATACCCATGAATGCAGTCTACTAACAAGAGATTCAAACCAAATGAGAAAAATATGACACTTGAAGAACATGAGATGGGGCTGAAAAAAATCAAAATGATATGCAAAGCTCAGCTAATAAAACGAGTTGTGATTTTACTGTAACAAGCCAATTATTTCATTAAAATGGCACGAGCAAGCATGATCATCGTTTATGGTTTTGATAAGTTAAATGTCACTTATCCTGAAGCCAACTATATATAAGCATTTTGACAAGAGAAACCATACTTGAAAGAGCACAAAACATGAGTTTGATTTAGTAGACTTGCCATGGTTGAGTTTGAACTAAGACGAGCATCTATGGGTCCAGACCCCACTGAATCAACAATACCATACATTTCAATGTTCCCGGCAAAGTTGTGTAGCATACACCTGAAAGCATATTAAATTCAAATGAGATAGCAAAAGAAAAAAGAAAAGAGAAAAAACAAACAAACCACCAACTAGCTAAAGCAGTAAATTAGAATGTTAGCAGCTAACTGGCACATGAACTTTAGCTGTGAAACAATTGTGTTTCAAATTGGGGCGGGGGATTGGGGGTTGGATGTGTGTGTGTGTGTGTGTGTAACTCATGATATATATTATATATGTGATCTATATGGACTGCACATAAAATTTCAAGTGTTGGGGTTGCCCAAGCCCCAAAGGGGCCACCCTTTATATCACAGTCCATGGGCAGGGATGCAAGGACCCATTTTTTTTGCCGTGTGTGCTCTTTCAGTCAACCGGAGAATTATGTTACAATGCTCTTGGCTACAGATCCGTGAAAACCAGATATTGTCAAGTTCTCTGTCCTTAGTAAACCTTTGTGTTAAACTTTTCAATTGTATATGTTGTTGACTCACATCTAGCTTATGTTCTGCTCCTAGCTCAGCCATTAAATAGAAAGTCTGGAACTTTAGATCCTGCTTATCAACAAACGATAGACCAGGTAAAAGATGATGAAATGCCATATCATGCTTCCTCTTGTTCTTTGACAGCAAAACATATTAGGATAATGATTCAAGTGACTACCTTTATGGGCACAAAAGTAGAGTACTCATTGTAGTATGAATGCTTAAAGGATCCATGATAAACAAAGATCATTGGATGTCATGATCCTTGAGTCAAATGAAACAAAAGGCCAATTAGTGTGCACCAAGTTACTAGATATGTCAGACAAAACCAAGAAGCTAGGAAGTACCAGATGTAAGGTACGCCGTAAAACTGTTCTGAAGTAGCCCAAACTGGTTTAACTTCCGCATACAGATCAAGAACAACCAACTTTCCAACAGGAACAGAATGCAAGAGTGCCTGAAAATGGGATTATATTGTTCTATTAACTAAAGAAACAGAATAGTCTAAACAAAAAGAACCAAGACCGTGAAAATGTGGAGCCAAAGCATCTACTTTTCTGCAATCATGCTGTTGGAGACTTCCAGACAGGCGATCCAGAGACATTTTCTCATATAATGCATTGAAAAAGTGTCCAACACCACTATTATTCTTTCCCGTTATATAAAACTACAAATTTGATATACTGAACACTCATCATACAATTATTTGATGCATGCTGAACCCCCTTGGGGAAATAAACTAATGATCAAACATGAACTTGGAAATGAAGTATCAACTGTGCTCATGATGCTCTCATCTGGAAGTCTATAAAGTGGAAAGTGAGTATCGTGACAATACACTTGGTATCTTTTTTCACTGTATATGGCTTTTACATGTTCTTATTCAGCCGATTCTCTATAACAATTCCAAAAAAAAAAAAATGTATAATTACATGGTATACATAGATATACACATCTGTGCATGAATGTTTGTTAATTTTACGTCCTCAATGAGTAATGTCATAATTTCTGAAAAATTGTTATCCCTCTTATCAGTATCACTGTAACAGTGCCCATGCCAGACATTCTGGATGCAAGTACATCAAAAGAATAAAATTTGCATTGCACAGAATAGGATTTCACCTTCATCTGTGCAGGCTTCCAAAATGGATCATCAGTAAAAAGCCATCCCTACATAACATAAGAAAAATTGTTAGAATACGGATGAGAAATCATAAGGCTAAGTCACCCAATGGCTATGTTGACATTACACATAAATGAGTATATTCACCTGCATCAGCCAAACAGCATTGTCATCACCACTTTCCATGCCCCTAAAAATCGCAGCAGCTAATGAAGAGATATATTCCGGATCATCTACCGGAGGTGTGTTCTCATCAAAGGTATCACTGCATTTTAAATATTCATTGAAATTGAAGTAATATGAAAGAATCCTTAAAGACTACCTGGACAAAACAACAAATGATAAAATAGAATGCAATGGAAGTTCTGCTCAACTAATATCGATGAATAGAGGGTATATTGCTAGCATTCCTAGAGACGGGGCAGGTAACAAGATAATATAATATTTAAGACTAAATGTTAAAACTAAAAGAACTTTGTGTTTGTTAACTGAAAGATACAGTCTATGATGTGATAAATAGGTATGATGAGACTGACCAAAGGCCATGATTAAATGAGAATCTCAGTCTCAAGTGTGTTTTGGATGTGAAATTTGAATACACGTATTAAGATATTAATATGCATATGTGGATTTTGAGGAAGTAGAGACTCAAATAGATGTCAATTAGGACTAACTAGTTACAAAAGATACACAATTGACCTGCAGATGCTAATCTGTTCAACACGGCAAACATCTCAACTAAAGCAGAAAATTATGACCTGGTCTGACTTGTACTTCGAGAAAGAGATCACCTACTTGTAAAGGTCAAAATTCGAGTGAAGAAACAAGTTTGGGCAAGTGCATGCAGAGTTAAGACCAAGTCGAAGCACGAGAGATGAATCAGAGCTTACCAGTTATAAATGTGGCTAGTCCGTCCATATTCTGAATACAAAACAAATATCGAAATTTCAAGAAGCGAAAAAACCTTTTAGACACGAGTAAACTCATAGATTGTGTACACAAGTAAGTTCCTCTCAGAACTGAATACTCAAGCAATTCATATAATCATTGGCAGTGAAAATAGCTGACTTGCATACCTTTCAATTGTTGCATAATAAAAGCCCTCCCAATTTCAAGGAACAAGGGATCTGTTGCATCAAGAAGGTAGGTACAGCACCATCTAGGGTCACTCCTAACAGTAAACCTAAGGAAGGCCCAGAAATGGAACAAGTGACTTAAATAAACCTCAGAATATCAGTCATAGGCTTTAGAACAATCATTTTACAGCGACAACTATAGACCAGCTTCTGTTATTCCTAGACCAATTAACCTTCAATATATCACATATGTTATAAAGCCTAAAAAATGTTATTAGATCCTTTAGAAAATCATCTCCTTGCGATAGCAATCTGCAACAAATTGTTAGCAGATAAAGTGCAATCTCCCAGCTATATTTCAATATTTTTACATGTTTGGCATAAAAGGCTTTGTTGGTTGTCTACTTGCACTACAATTTTAAATATAACCAAAAACAAACAAAAAATCTTACATAAAACTGCAAAGAACTACTGCCGCATAAAAGTTCAACATCCAGAAATAAATATGGCCAAAATAATTGATTGTTGTAATGCCTGTAGAAGCCAATACAATTAGCTAGTGCTTTATATACAGAAATGCTTAGTTCACAACAAGAATATCTTTTCATGCTGGAATATCAAATTGCAGGCCTTTTCATGTCTTCACTATGTGTATATGCTTGATAGGATGTGGGTGTAAAATGTCCTCTGAAAAATCATTGCGGAACATCAGAATGTTTGACAAACTTCTGGATATAAAAATCCAAAGAACATTGGAACAAGAAAAACATCATAATCTAATTCCTGATGAGGAGTTGTACAGTGTTCCTTCTTATAGTGCTAGGAGACTGAAGCTTTGCCAAATTGTGATGTCTGTAGAACATTAGCATTAAATATGCCTTGTAGTTAAAATTTATGATCTTTTTTCACTTCCAGGAGAAAGAAACATGAATGCCAGAAATGCAATCTATCAAAGAAAAAAAAAAAATGCTTTTTCTAAGATATATTTCTCGAGCATCAAGCAATTGGAACAAATACACTAAAACATCTGACATCAGGACTTACCAGTTCCCAAGGCGTGTTATTTTTGCCGATGGATACACACTTTTTAGAGCTGCTGGAACATTACCAGAGAAGGCTGGAAGGACTGTAATGCAAGTCAAAATGGGAAAAAAAAATTGTACATCAAAACCTTATGTTATTAATTGAAAGTAGCTAAAAGTATGTCAAGCATAAAATGAATTGTGGTTCAGATTTATTTTGCATTTTTAGAAGTAAATTATCTCTTAGGTGACATCTGTTTTATTTGTCTAACATATTGGACCATATTAGGAATATAGAATGTACTGATTCAAACAGTGAAACGAAAATATAAGGGCAAAGTGAGTTTCTTTGGAGGCCTCTGATACACTGAGCTAACAAAGGATAACTACTGACCGAATGTTTGTCTGATTACGGATTTGCATGTAAATATTACTCATTGTTTCATCCTTATACAAAGTACCTCTTTAAATGCTATAATATGTTTATGCTAAATGTGTGACCAAAAGACAGACAATTGCATTGTGTGCATTCAACAAGTTAACAGCAATCATGCATTCAAGTATTACGGCACCTGGATTCATTCCCAATTCGTACATTCTGGCAAGAATTTTCTTCTGCAGTATCAGTTGTTGATCTAGCCAACTTTGTGACAGTGGGCCACCCCACCTGTAATTGAAGTCGATGAGACTAAAAGAAACCAAGTTGGCAAAGGAAATCAAGCTGGCAGAGACTGTTGATGATCAAATGTATGTAATTCTGGAGTAAGAAATGCTAGAACAATATATTTTCTTCAAACATAAAAGATATCTTATCCTTTGGAAGCTATTTTACAAACTAAATAAAAAATAGAGCCAAAAGTAAACTGAGGATAAAATTTGTGCATTTTATTGATGGTTATACTTATCAATTTTAGAAAAAACATTAAGGTAAAACTTGATATAGTTCAAGAAATTGGGCAAAGGGTCTGTCTTTGCTATCGGATGTCATAGTGAGATATGCACTTTCTCAACTCTAGTGTTACCGGGTGTGGCTCATAATACATGTATAAGTAGAAATTTCAATAAAGCCTTAAGTGTATTATGCTGAAAGTCGACGTTTTGCAGAATCAATGTAAGTATATTAAGGTAATAGATTGAAACAGAGGTGTTAAGAACAGGACACAAGTGACAACATCTGTAGAGTCAAAACAGATGTTTCAATTATACATGCCGAATGTTAGAAGACTAGGATTAAGAAAATAACTAGACATAACATACTATTATCAAGTCTAAGATTTTAGTTTAAGGCCTGTAATCTTACCCATGTAGATTTCCCATTCGCGACCATGCAAGAAATGCTGGGCCTCCAAAGAAATCACTCAAATCTCGAGCACTCATATTGAAATTCTGCTCAAGGACGGTTTGTGGAAGTTAATAGCTACACTAAAGAAAGAAGTAATAAACTGAGGTACCTGAAAATAGTTTACAACATAATTGTATCTTACAATGTATCTGCGTGCACGTAGTGAAAAGATATATTTATGATTTAGTTCAAGGCTTGGATTCATTTAGAAAAGTTCTTCAACATCAATAGAAATTTACTAATATGATTGGCTCTTAGGAGCTATGATAGCTAAAACCATAGCTAATCAACATTCTTAAGGCTGTCGCTTCTCCAATATGGCTTTTCTTTTTCCCCTTTTCTGTCAAAAGAATGTGACGAAATTTTGCAATGAAGTAACTGAAGTGTTCTTCTTCTTCCTTTTCTGGTCATTTGTAATTTAAATCCTTTTCTTTTTCTTTTAACCTTTTGCCATTCTACAAGAATAAAGCCAAGATATTCGACCTAAAAGAACAGCAAATTAAAGGGATAATAATAAGAACCTGGAAGACTTTCTGCCAGATGGCTTCTTGACCAGTAAATGCCAAAGGCAAATTGATACCTTGGAGAGCCATCCAGTCAATTTCCTTCTCCCATCTTTCCCAGTCCCACCATGCAAATGTATCTTTAGCAGAGAATAATCGAATATGAATACTGACACCTATGAGAGCATATGCAACAACATAAAGATACAGAAACTATTGCTCACAGCTAGATGAAACAGCATTCTGATAATAGCTCCAAGGGGAAGGCCTCTTCATTGTTACCCCAGCATCTTGAATACGGGGCAGAGATCCTGATTTTGGTACAGAAGAAAGTTGTGCACCACCAGTTTTGCTCCAAGATATATGCGCTCCGCACCAATACTTCAGGTACCAGTGTAGACCAGACAAAAGCTCCACTCCAGTAGTTCCACTTATTCTGTGGAAAACAAGTACAGAAACTTTTTGTAACAGAGATCTTTCGTAAATTTTGAAACAAAATCTTATACATGGACATTAAACCATTGAAGCTAAAATTCAAATACAGAAATTGCACAAAATCCTGATGAAAAAACAGACTGTTTCACTATTCAACTTAAACATTGCACATCTTTTTGTATATATCTACTTCAACTAGCAACAAAAGGTAATTATATTCAATGAAGTCAAGTGTGTTCACATGCATCAAAGAAATAGATCTTGAAACTTGGATAATGATGACTGGAAAAGGTTTTTCTCCTTCCTTCAGTTTTTCAAGTATTTCAGGAAAGTTAACATTAAGGAAAGAAGGATTTATACATACAAAATTTCAGGAGAACTGCCAAAACTAATAGCAGGATGATTGCTTAATTTAAAGCAAGATTCTCCACCACAATAATCCTGCGCAAAGAACAAAAAAGAGGAACAAATCAAAAACATAATTCCATGCCAAAGGTAAGAGAATTTCCATAAGAACAGAATTCATTCGAGCAAATCCTTCTAATTCAATTTATATGAACTACCTGTAAAATGAGGCCATAAGTATAAATGACAAGAAAAAGAAGGAACTTGCAGAAAAGGTCTAGAAATGTTAGTTTCACATCCATAAAATTCTCTTTAGTAGGCTTTAAGCCATCACATATTCAGTCCACTAACCGAACAAGAAAGAGATAATTATCAATATCTTTCTTTTCTTAATACTCAACAACAGAAAGTAATTCTCCCACACATTTACTTTTGATGTCCTCTCAGTTCTTAAGTTCCACACCTGAGTTTATATCCTGTCAACTGAAATTCATGGCGAGCTTCGTCAAATGAAGAAAATTCTTGCTCTAGGCGCAACAAACTTGTCCATCGCATTCCCATTTTATCCAATACACTTCACAATGTTGCTTGCTCCAAGTGTCTCAGTAGGTTGTCATACGAATGTCAGCAATTCAACCAATGAATATTTGCAGAATTCAAGTGATTAAAATCCAATGCAAGTAAAATTGCATTAGGAGGCAATGCATCCAAATTGACCTCTCAAGGGAACAGGGTCAAAAAACATGCATTTTTGGTATGATTGTTAGCTACTTAGCATCAATTAATGAAAGAAAAAACATTTTTTCAACTAACCTCAGAGGCACAATTAATCCAATAGTTGTATTAACAGTCTTGAACCCAAAAAAACAGAAAAATAAAAACAGTAACCAGTGTTAATAAGTATTGCTATCAATAAAGTAAAAAGCAAAGAATTATGGGCAGAGGGAGGAGAACTTGCGTGCCTTAGAGATTATGCTGAACTGAAAGCTGGAAGAATGGGAAGGAATGAGGCGGTTGAGGGCGGCATAAGCAGCGGAGACTTGGAGAGACGGCGGCGCTCTCTCCCGGTCTTGAATCTCCAGCAGCCGCGAAATGTACTCCACTCCAAGAGTGGAGGAATCGGCCATTGGCACCCCATTAATACCAAACAAGAATAGGAAAACCCAGAGCGTCATCATCACCGGAATGGAAGTAAAGCATAAAGATGAAGAAGAAGAAGAAGAAGAAGAAGAAGAAGAAGAAGAAAAGCCGGCCATTGATGGAGTATGAGAGGAACCAGAAACAGTAGATGGTGAGTCAAAGAGGTTTGTATATATATAGTGGTGGTGGTACAAATGGAGAAAATAGGCATTGTTTAGTGCGTGTAGTGTGTGTGTGGAGATTTGAGGGAATAAGACAAATTTGCCGGCCAGAGAGAGAGAGAGAGCAACCGATGATCAACTACCTGTTGAGGTGGTTGGCCGGTATTTGGCTGTAAAACTTAAAAAAAAACAAAAAAAAAAAAGGAAACTGAAAAAATACCGTTAATTAAGTGATCTCGTTCAGGTAATTAAGCACAATTGTCCAGTCTTAAAAATGGTGGTAATTATTAAATTGCCAAAGCTATCTTAAAATTCCAGACACTAAAGATTAGAGGATAGAGAAGGAAGTTTAGACACTCCTATACATAGATAAAGCTAAATATGGTGACTTAAAGTAGTTAATTTTGCGCGTTTGGTTTTTTGTCTATTTCTTCTAGCAGTCCAGGTCTTCAAAGTTCAGACATCTGATGTTTGTCCTAGAATCTCAAGTTTAATAATGCAAGAAATCCGGCATTAAACAACACTATTAACATTAAAAAACAGAGCGTGATCCTATATATCGCCAACTAGTCTTCAAATTTTATTGGCTTCCTCTAACTTTAATAAAGAATGAATGTAATTATTATAACTGGATAAATTTAATAAGTCAATACTTTTCAAATTCAGAGAGTAAAAAAGATAAGTTAAATTTCTCAGGAAAATATGCCATTGTTTGATCATATTGAAGAAATAGTTAATAAATAATTTTTTCGTTGAGGTTTAAAAGTCAAAATTCACTTGTAACATTAGTAATTTTAATTATATCAATACTTATTAAAAGTGGTGATACCTAACCTCGCCTTTTATAGATGAGTTAGGGGTTTGGATTTTGCTACTCATCTCCTTCCTCATGTTTCAAATTTGAATTTAAAGAAAATAAAATAAAATAATAGCGATAACTATAATTTGGGTTTGAAGTTCAATCAACCCAGAATATCATTTTTAAGTCGAGTAATTTCACTATTTGCTTTTTCTTGAAAATGAACTAGAAAATTTGTCTCTTCATATTTTGAACAAAAGTTTTAACTTGTACCTCAAAAATTATATTACTAGAGTTCTTGCTACTTCATTAGTATTCTTTGGATAACTCTCATTCTTGCATTCTTGAAATATGAACAACAGAAATACAGTTCAGCAAATATTTGGCTGAGCTTATATTAAAATCAGAAAGTTTCTCAACCAAATAAGTGAATAGGACATGAGTTTTGATAATTACATGAAATGATCCATGGCTCCCACAAATTTCATTGCAGCTACAATGTTACAATTATCGAACAGTAGCCATTTTTCAGTTAAATGACAAGAAGAAAAAAGGAAAATAAAATCAACAAAATCATGGACTGGAAAATTTTCACACTCATATTCCTATATTAGTTCAACCTCTTCTTGGTTAATGGTAGCTTTGAACTGAAATCTTGGCTTGGGAACCACCTTGAATATATACAAATGTGCATTCAGAACCAGGTTCCAGTACTTTAAGCCATTCAGGAAGTTCATAAGTGTTCTTCTCTTGTGTTGGAGTGAGACCCCAGAGTGACCCTGTTAGGCTTTCAAAGTACAACTTCAATTCTGTGATGGGCTTCTGAGAGATGTTCTTGATTATCACCTTGTGTCGATAATAAGTTTCTTTGCCGATGGTCCATGTGTTGGTTATGGAGTGAAGAAATTCAACAGGGACAGCTGCGAGAGATAATGTAGTTTTTCTCAGTATGCTGAATTGTACTACGTTTGTGACTTGCAAGAAGTTATTGTGTGAAAAGTGAAAACTTGCTGTTATAGTCTTATAGATGTTTATTTTTTTATGATATTATGAGTTATAATGGTAGGACACAACGTCTATAACTGAGTGCAATTCAAATGTTTTAAACCGTCTCAAACGTTACGTTCAACTGTGGCCAGCACAAGGGCAATTTCTGCCACAAAGCCAACAATGATGATCTTTTCTGTGAATGGATTATTGTATTTAACAGTTCATACTCAAGTTTACTTCCACTTCTCACCTGATTTCGGGTTGGGAGCTGGTGTGTACTTGGGAAATGAACCTGCCAGATAAGGAGAACTCAATGCTGTTAAATATTTTCTGAAACAAATCAAGACTTCTTGATGCAAATATACTGCTGTAACAGAAAACATGGCAGGTGAATGTGAATCCCACTTGATGGGATGACATGCTTACAAACCTTGTGGTTTGTGGTATGGACTGGAAGGTTTCGGCAATCCTTGACTATAGGAACCTGAAAATTAAGGCGAACGATCCAATCAGACATCCATAGAATTTTTATATAAAGCGATCTTTTTAAAGAGTTGATCCCAAGAATTAACTTATCTTTACATATTAATATGGCAATGCATCAACCAAGACTCTATGAAAGAAGAGGTTTACTTAACAGGGCAGTTGCATGTGGTTACC
Source organism: Paulownia fortunei (assembly GCA_019321725.1). Lineage (NCBI taxonomy): Eukaryota > Viridiplantae > Streptophyta > Magnoliopsida > Lamiales > Paulowniaceae > Paulownia > Paulownia fortunei. The sequence goes on from CM033118.1 coordinate 17,667,934, forward strand.
TGAAGAATTTCCAGGCAGACTGTGCAATTTGGAGAAAAGTCCTACAAGAGGGGCAGTGCCAGATAATGTTGGCTCAGTTTGTTCATAATTAGACCTATCGTCTGAGAATTCGTCGTTAGCATTTGGACCTCCAACCAGGGCTCCATATATAACATTTGGATTGGCCTCCGGGCGTTTGTACCAAGTCTCGAATCCCTCCACACATCCAACAGCAGATTGGAGAAGAGAAATGGAGGTAATAGAAGCACCTCTATGATGTACATGCACAGGATAGTTTTGGCCACAGCCCACCAAATAGCTTAAGGATTTTGGATTCTTGCCAAGAATGTAATCAGCCTATAGAGATTCATACAGGTGATATCAATTTCCAAATTTTCGACATTTAGGACAATGCAAGTAATTGTTAAAAGAGAAAAAGAACAAATCAGTACTATATATATACATACTTGTGATTTTGCAAAGTTGAGAAGATCTTGAGGTTGGAGTTGGGCATCTGGACACTTGACCACACTTTTGGCCTTAGCAAGATAATCAGAGTAGACAGCAAGGAGAAATGCAGCAGAGGCAGGATACTGCAGATTGTTCCAATCATGTAAGTAGAGAAGGCCCCCTAATGAACATTGTCAATTATGAGTAAAGACATTTATAAAATGCAGTTAGAAAATGTCGATTTAGTTCTACTAACCAGGAGTCATGGGCACATTGTAGCCATCATTCTTTTGTAGACAAGCACAAGTAAAATAATCGGCTTTGGCCTGATACTGTTGTAGTGTTGAAGTGTATTTTCCTCCAGCTCCATCCAGCAAAACCTACACATATACGGTTAACATTTTACTTTGGATTATTATCTTGTTCATGTGTCAAAAATGTTGTGAAAAACCCTTTGTTTTGGGTTTTGAGAGTGTTCCTAGCAACCCAATCGACATAATCTTTTTTCAATGTGTACATAAATTTCCTGGAGAATAGTAGTATATGATGCACCTTTGTGAGAAGAATTTGAACTCCAGCATACTTGTTGTCCCAAGAAAATTCTTTGACAGCCCATCCAGTTCCACCCAAGGAGACACAGTTATCCACAACATATTTCAAGTAATACTCATCATTTGTAGCTCTATAGAGCCATGCAGCAGCCCATAACAGTTCATCCTAGGGAAAAAAGGGTTGACAAAATTAGGGGAAATAATAAATATTTTGAGAAAAATAATATCATCATATGGGGAAGAAATATGAGAAAAGGACTCACAGAATAACCAGATGATGTGTAGAATTGCTTGGCATTTTCAATCGAATCATCATAGAAGCCCCTGAATCTATTTGCAAATGAGAAAATCTGAAAAAAAAAATATCAAGTTAAAACAAATTATTCTTGTATATTATGTAGGGAACAGAAATAATTAGTTAAAATATAGTATTTGAATATTAGTGCAATGCTAGACAGCCTCAATCATATGCCTTTTCTACAGGATAAAGATTGGATATTGCATATAAAAAAACTCAAATCACATGACAATACTAGAACCGAGCAAATTAGATATTTTTTTGGAGCGAGATAGATATTTTGGCTTACGTGGGACGGCAAATTAGAAATTTTTTAGACAGGAAAATTCCAAATTTCAACAAACTCACATGTAAAACTTGAGATTATAGATTAATAAGGGACGATGATCGCCGTGTACTTTGTTCTTTAGTAGGAGTAGATATACTAAAAAGTTGAATATGTATTCATATTTATGGATTCATTGGCAACTATATGTATTTAAAAAAAAAAAAAAACTCTCACCTGTTTTGCATGCACTAGCAGAAGACTAGAGTAGGCAGAATCATAAGGCTTGAAAGCAAGAGAGGCTGCAGCTAGGGCGGCCGCAGTTTCTCCGGCAAGGTCTGATCCTGGATGCTCAGGATCAAGCTTATATGCTGTCCTTGGTGTGGTCATGTCCTCCGCGCGCTCCCAGCAATAATGATCCGATGCTCCATCTCCGACCTAATCATGGGAATCAATACTTAATAGTCGTAAACTTGTTAAAACAAGACATAAATCCTACCATAGTTGTAATAAAAACATCAAATATGTAGTTGTGCCCATAACATTGACTAACAAGCATTGGAAATTAAGGTCATATCCATATTGTGACAAGAATTGTTCAACAAACATTTGACGTCTCTTTAGTATATATGTCTTGTAACATAGTAAAGTTAGAGTAGGAGAGAAAATCTTGTGAACATAGGAAAATTTGTACCTGTCCCCAAATGACATATGGCTGAGGATGTGCTTTGATGAAGTAATCAGTCCCCCATTTGATTGCTTCCAAAGTGTGTCCCATTTGGTTGAGACTCACCAACTCTGCCTTGCAATCAACAGCACCCCATGATAGCATTGTCACAGTAAATGCCATTGGCAGCCCAAACTTGACATGGTCTCCGGCATCATAGTACCCTCCCACCAAGTTCACCTGTCCATGCAACAAAAAACTCAAGTTGTACTAAACGTACAAAAAGCATCACCAACCTATAAATACACACGAGTTTCTGGTCTCAGCCTTACCCCTTGACCATATCCGTCGCGAAGGCCTGAATCACTGCGCCACTTTACGCGTTGGCTCACGGGTAGCTTACCGGACCTTTGTGCCTCGAAAAACAACAAAGTCTTGTCGAGGGCATCGCCGTAGTCAAACGAGTGGACGACGGTTGCCTTCAACACAAGTAGGGCAACTAAAAAGGCGAAAATGGCATATGATGGTGCTAAGCTCACCATTTCTTGGTTTTGCCTTTTTTTGGGAGTTGTGAGGTTGTATGTGAAATCCAAATATGCACGTATATATACATACTGAAGGGGATCAGAAATTTATATAGAATAAGAATAAGTTGGAGAAGAGGAAAGGGTGGTAGCCTCCACGTTCATGGAAATGAGAAATAAAGAAATGGAAATCAATGAAAGATTGAGCTTCCCACGTTGTGTTGAACGTTTCCAATGTTATTTAATTAAGGATTAGGGGGGAATGTAATGTGTCGTGCATTGTTGGATGATTAGGATGTGCGTGGGTGTGTGTATATATTTTCTGTATGTGTGTGTTTATGTTCTATTACCAAAGACTTTTAATATTGTTTTGGTAAGGGATAGCAACGATACATGTTTGGCCAAATTTAAAATTCATTTTGTCAATTTATTTTTTTGTATTTGAATTTAAATTCGCTCTCGACTTGAATTTGGATCCAAATCTAATAGGTTAGATCAACTAAACTCGTTAGACATGTTTTATTATTTTAAAAATATTAAAAATATATTTATTAAAAATAATATACTAAAATTTTCTAAAAATATATTTTTAAAAAAATATCACATAAATATATATATATATAATTTTTTATATAAAAAAAATAAACGGAGCAAAGTGGGTTTGAAAACAAAAACCCAAGATCAATCCTTGACTCATTTGTAATAGTAAAAACCTGTCTCAGGTGGGACGAATTCGAGTTTGAAAACTTTAGGTATTTGCTATTTTTAATTAGTGAAAATCTCATATTTTTCTCCACCATTTTTTATTTACTAGATGAATCTCATTTAAACTCTAATTTTAATTCCAAAATTAATTAACAAATTTCGAATTGATTAGTATTACATCTTTCAGAAATAGATGATATAGAAAAAAATGCATCCGGAGAAAGAATAAATAAAATTGTTTTTTAGACATATTAATATGTAATAAACTTGAACTACAAATCAGCTCACTTTGTGCCAAAGCAATACACAATATAAAAGTATTTGACAAAGAAAAAACAATTTTCAAATTCTTATTATATTCATAAGTAGGTTTTTATTTTATTTGAATTGTTCAAATATTTATAATTTATATTAACAATTTTTTTTTATGATAAATCGTATATCATCATTGTAATTCTTTTAATTCAATCAAAGCATTATATAAAAACTTCTCTTGTGTTTGGTTTATCATTAAAAACATAACATAAATATTTAATATTTGAGAAACCTACACATAGTATGCAGAATATAGCAAAAGTATTTATCAACTTTTACATGAAAGGCATGATCAAGTATTTTGAATTTTCTATTTAATTTGATGCTACATCTCGTATTGCATTTTAAAATAACATGTCAGGTGTATTTAATTGACGATTTGTATTTTTCAAGTTCTTAATAAAATAGCCAAATATCATAAAGATAATTCAATTTGAAGATAGTTAATGGGTTTCTCTATTAAAATTATTTGACTTAATTTTAAGGATATATTACAAAAACTATTTTTGAGGTTTGAATTATTTACAAAAAAAAAAATGTGTTTTTTTGTAAACTACAAATATCCTTTAAGATTTGTTTCTATTTTACAATTGCACCTACCCATCAGGTATTTATAAAATAAAAACAAACCTTAAGAATGTATTTGTAATACCTTATTTATAATTTAAAAAAAAATTTTTTTTTTTGTAATTAAACAAAACTTTAGAAATAGTTTTTTATAATTTTTATAAACCCCTATCCACCATCCTCCCCCCCCCCCGCCCCCCCCCCCCCCAACCAAAAAAAAAAGAAAAAGAAAAGAGGACGTGATGTTTGCTAAATTTGAAGACATCCTATTAAGAATTGTCCCACAATTCTTGCACATATTGATGGAAGTTTGATGGACATGTCCTTAGATTAACTATGGCATCAGATCTCATAGGATGGTAGGACAATAAAAACATGGAATTATGGAAGTGATAACGTTGTCAAGGATAAGACTCATTTGGCCTTGTTCAACTTTCGGTGAGACAATTACCCTGTAGGTCAAATAATTAACTAGCTATTCCTCTAAAAGAGTGGTCAAATTTTATTGAAATTGATTATAGTATTTAATATAATGGTCAAAGATTAGACAATCGAGAGCAATTTATTTATAATACTTAGTTAGCATTTGTAAAAATTATACATCTAAACTCAATACATTAAATTAAATACAAGGATCTTGGGGGAACTTACTTGTGATATCTAGTTGATTAACTCAATGTTTCATATTGATTAATAATTCTAAAAAGAAATTTATTGATTCTATCTCAATTGATTGGCCGCAGGTACTATGATTTACTTCACAAAAAAAATAAAAAGATTTTTCTACAACATGCGAGCTCTACTTGGCTCGAGGAGTAAAGTTCAACTAGTATTTAATAGAGCTCTGCTCTTACAATTGGGTTTTTTCTACCCATAATTTTTTCTATTTGAGTCCTATCAATTCTATATATATTTTAAACAAAATTGATGATAAATTTAGGTAAAAATACATACAAATTATTAGAACGTGTAAAATATTATTATTATTATTTCATTTTTTGGGGGAAAGGGGTGGTCGTATTACATTTCATGCAAAGTTTTCTAGTGTGATTGAAATTGAGCTGCTTGAGCTCCAAAGAATCAAGTGAGCTAAAATACCAGTTAATATAAAAAAATACAGATATTTTCTTTCATGTTTTTTTTTTTTATCTAATTATAAGATTGACCCCAAGAAGTACCCAAAAACTTTATTCAAGTCATATTTACAGTCAACAACCTACAGGGTCATAAAAAGGCCCTAAAGGAGGACATTGTTTGACTCAGCAGCCAGCAAATTTAATGGAAGTTGTCGAAGAGCAAAATAATGGCACTTTGGAGAATGACTTGCGATGTTGGTTATATTTGATGAATAATATATTAAATTTAATATAAAATTAATTAAATATATATAAATAGGATTAATTACACATAATAAAGAAAAAAAATATAATAACAGATAAATTTTTTTTTATACAATTTATTCAATCATGTGTCAAGACAAGCAAATTACATTGGGTTTCTCCTCAAGCCTTCAACTAATTTTTTACATTTTAAATTTTTTCTTCAAATTTAGTGTTTTATCTCATTTTTGCTTGTACGCTGAGTATGTATGATTCATGCCATTATTTGTTATGTGAAATACAAAATGATATACAAAATTAAAACATAAGATTGAAATTAAGTTTTTTAAGGTAAGAAAATACATTTGATTAGGTTACATGTCTGATCACAAATATAATTATTGCACGTCCAATGCTACAAATCTAACACATTTGCCAATTGGGTCTGCCGTACAAAATAATCATCTTTTGGGCAAAGCAAGTGGGTAGGTACGACTTAACAATATTATTACAACCAGAATTTAGTTAAGAAAAGAAGTAGAAGAAGAATATGCACAAAGGACTAAAGAATTGTTTTGTATTTGAACCACTTCCATCTGTGGGATTTTAGTTATTTAATAGGCAAATTGTGGAGCTTATAGAAATCAGATCTCTGGCTAACAAAGTCATTAGTGCTCATTAAGGCCACAAGATTCGAGTATGGAAAATCGATAGCCTCAAAAATCAGAAGTTCAAGCAGTTAGCCACACTCCCCCACACTAACCGACGGGACGGGCGGAGCCAGGATTTCAGTATAGGGTATTCAATTATAAAAAATATAATATAATTATTTTTTTTATTTATAAAAATATTTTCTTATTATAATTTTTTATTAATTAATTATTAAAAAATAAATAAATTATAAATAAAATATATGATATTTATATGTAAATTTCTCATACCTATCTTATCTTGATAAGTATTCGAACAAAAAAAAAACGTCTTTTAAATGGAAATGAGAATCAATTTTAATCCAATTTAGCACAAAATAAAAACTAACTTAAAAAGTTAGAGAATATAATTTAAATATTAGAGTAATTCTCACAGTTTTATGAGTCATTATTAAATATTCAAAATTATACATATTGTTCAAATAAAATACAGTTTATATAAGTAGTTACACGTTTGTAAAAGATTACTTGAGAAAAAAACTGTGATGTTGTGAAATCATATTTCAAAGCGTAACAAAAATGAAATGAGAATCTAATTTTTATTGGATCAAACAAAACTAAAATGTAAATAAAATGCAAAGTATTAGATAAAAGAAACTCAATAAAATAAATAAATTATATGAATGCGAATGAAAAAGTATTATAAGAAAACAATGAATTAAAAATATATTAAAAACTAATGAAGTTCTTAATTATTTTTTATTGTGAAAGAGAACTATTGTTTAAATAAAAATAATTTTTAACATTATAAAAATTTAAAGTAACATGTCAAAAATGGATTCGCCAATCAAGCTTGCTTCCAAAAACTATTGCAAATATCTTAACATCATTTTATAATCATTAACCAAATAAAATATATTTTGAAAAACCTACACTTATGATTTCTTACAACATAAAAATTAGAAAAATTTCAAATGATAAGTAAAGCAAGTGGAATCGAATAAGTTAAAAAATAACAAATAAGTATAAAAAATAACAATAAATGCATTTTTTGACTAATATAAACCATATTTGTAGAGATAAAATCATGATAATATTTTAATAGTACAAATATATTTTAAAACTTTATATTAATTATAATCACCTAAATTTAAAAAAAATAAAGTTTTAAATAATTTAGAATATTTATAAATTTGCATATTCAAAATAAGATTAAAAAAATTTAAGGGGACAATTGAGATAATTTCATAATTCAAAATTGGGTCAAAATTTTTAATTTTATTAAATTTTATAAACAAAAACCATATTTGTAAAAAATTGAGGGGCACCCTGCCCTCAAGCTTTTGGTGCCCAAGAACCATATCCAACTCAGGAGGCACAAGAAATGCACATTTGTGCACCATGTTGACACAGGCCCTGTCAACTGATGAATCCCTGCTTTACTCTGTTTCTTGGGACAGGACACTGAAAATCTGGAGAACGACAGACTTCAAGTGCCTGGAATCGGTAGCCAATGCACCCGTCGGGCGATGGCGTTGTGTACACCGGTTCATCCGACAGGAAAATCAAAGTGTGGAAGCAGAATCCAGGGGAAAAGAAGCATTCTCTGCATAGTAAAATCCAGATGAAATAAATTGATGTAACTGAAAAAATAAGAATTTAAAATAAGTTTCATGTATTCATTTTTGTTGAATAAAACAGTTTATACATTGGTAAATGGTCATAGTCCAAAATAAACCTGAAATGTACATTAAAGATCCAGATCGAAATATCCATATGTGAAATTATTAACCTGAAACTTAAATTAAAAAACATTGAAGTTTAAAAAAAAATTAAATTAAATACTAGAGATAGTGATGAGACAGATTCAAACTCGAACCCCCCGTTTAAGACAAATTTTTATTATTATAAACGAATTTAGAGTGAATTTTGAATATTTATTTTCAAACCTGTCCCACCCTACCCCAAACCCATTCATTTATTTTTTTAAAAAACTTATTATATATATATATATATATATATTTTTAAAAAAAATTTGTGTATTATTTTTAGAGAATATTTTTAAAATAATAAAACAAGTGGCATGACGGATCTTGAATGACAGAATCCATCATATTGTCATCCTTAATTTATAATGATATAATACTTAAGAAATTTTCGAAAGTCAACTTTAAAAAGTGGATACAAATATAACACATTACCAAGATATATAAACTAATAGAATTTAGATCTTAAAAGTTTTAAATGGATTACATTTTTTTTTAAAATCAAATCAAATCTTTTAAATATATATATATATATATTTTGGTAAATACGCAACGTAATTCTTACATGAGCTAGCCTATGTTCCAATCCAAATCTTTGTTAAAATGCAACGTAATTCCATGCAACATCAGTATAATAATTTTCGAGTACTCTATAACGTATATTACACGTTTGTATTGGAGAAATAGATTATAACAATGCATTATCCAATTTCTATATGTAATTGTAGGTGTGGAGTACATGCTCGCAGGCCACTCCCATCCATGGCGGCGGCAGTGGAAAATGGACTTCTCGCCACCAGTTTCCGGCCGGTTCTCCGACGCAAGACGACCAACCGGAAACTGAATTCTTGGCCAACTCGTAGCAGCAGCCCCTCGGTTGCTTTGCATGTCAATGGAAGCAGCTTCAAGATTAAAAGTAGTTTGAGCCCAAAAGATTACTTAGAGCAGTCGAAAGAGTTGATGGAATACGAGGACGGTGGACCGCCGCGGTGGTTTTCGCCTTTGGAGTGTGGGTACAGGTCAACAGGCTCTCCTCTCTTGCTCTTCTTACCAGGTCTCTCTCTCTCTCGGTACCCTGCCCTCCTTAGTTGAATCTTTTTTTTTTTTTTAAGAACTACTAGTGAAATTTTGTGCCATGGGTTTGCAAGATGATGGTTGGATGTTTACATGATGGCATATTACTGCATGCAATGTAAGTGTCAGTTGAGTTGTCGGGAGATGTGAAAATTATAGAATAATAGAAGTGAAGCGAGGTATATCGAAATAAATTTTCTTAAAGTAGATTTCAGTGCTGACTGAAATGTGAAAGAGTTATCTCTTAATATACAATATTTATTCTAATTATTAATATAACAATATACGAACATTGTTGGGCAAATCAAAATTTGATTGTACTTTTCTTTAAAAAAAGAACAACAAATTCTAAACTATTTAAAAATAATATGGAAAGAGTTTAAAGAAGGAAAAGATAGAAATCAATTATTTTGAATTGATTTGGAGTGAAGAAAATGTAATGAATGGGCCTCTAATTATAAGTCTTTTTAAGTGTTCAATCGTGAACGACGATGTCATTTGATCCTGATCAATCTATTAGATTATACCTCTTACAATCATAAATTATTTGAAAATTGTTTCAGAAAGAGTTTAAAGAAGAAAAGTTAGAAATCAATTAATTTCAATTGGTTTGGAGTGAAGAAAATGTAATGAGAGGGCCTCTATTTGCAGGTTTTATGTGTCCAATCATGAATGATCGTATCACTTGATCCTAATCAATTTGAGCCATGGGATTGTACCTCTTAAAAAATTTAATCACAATTTAGTAGTTCAAATTGCATACCTATGATTATTCATCACTTTCAGCATGCACCTTTCACACCTAAATTGACGTATCTAGTCACCAACCCCATCATATCGAGCCACCTTCCATATCACTGAGCCACTCCGCTACACCTCGATTCTTTCTGAAAATTTTATTGCTCCTTACCTCTACTTGAGTTGCCTTCCACATCATCAAGCCACCCACCACGCCTAGGTTATGTTTCTTAAAAAATTTAATCGCAATTTAGTAGTTCAAATTGCATATATGTGATTGTTCATCACTTTCAGCATACACCTTTCACACCTAAATTGACGTGTCCAATCACCAACCCCATCATATCGAGCCACCTTCCACATCACTGAGCCACTCCGCTGCACCTTGGTTCTTTCTGAAAATTTTATTGCTCCTTACATCTACTTGGGTTGCCTTCCACATCATCAAGCCACCCACCACGCCTAGGTTATGTTTCTTAAAAAATTTAATCGCAATTTAGTAGTTCAAACTGCATATCTGTGATTATTCATCACTTTCAGCATGCACCTTTCACACCTAAATTGACGTGTCCAGTCACCAACCCCATCATATCGAGCCACCTTCCACATCACTGAGCCACTCCGCTGCACCTCAGTTCTTTCTGAAAATTTTATTGCTCCTTACCTCTACTTGAGTTGCCTTCCACATCATCGAGCCACCCACCACGCCTGGGTTATGTTTCTGAAAAATTTAAAGCCCCTTAGCTCTACTAGTACGCCACTAGATAATTAAAGAACCACTAAGGTGCACTGAAAAATTCTATCAATTTATTCCTCTATAAAGTGCAATTATTTATAAGCTAGTCAAGTTAGCTTCATTTTTCTCAATTGATATACTTTCTTAAGCTTGGAGACTTTTTCAATTCACAAATAGCCCTATTATTCCAACAATACCCCGCAACCCTACTTGGGAAGTAGTGAAGTGGTCACATCTCCGGACGAGAATGTTGATTATAAGTAGTAGATTGTAGACTAGCATGATCTACATGTGTGCAATTAATTTTCACTACGAACAAATAAAATCTATCCGTTCTCAAATTTTACATGGATGTTTTTTTTCAATGGATAGAGGAAGAATCTAGTGCAGTACAACTTTCGAGATTCAATAAAGCCTGGAATAAGTCCATTTATTTAAAAGCGCTACTCTTCTTCTCTTGAATACTTTAAAAGTGTCAACAATGCATAATAGTAAGAACATTCTTAAAGCTCTCATGTTCTGCTGTAGAACAAAGATTAAGAAAGAACATGAAGAACCAAATGTCTTCAATATGCACATGAAATTGTAAAGTCATACTCATTTAGTAAAATGTACTAAGAAATGTGTTTTAAGTTTTAAGTTAATTGTATGTATGGATCATTTCAAAAAATAACATGGTATATAGTCAAAGAACAAAGTGCATTTCATATTCTTGAATTTTTAATGTAATAGAGCTGAAATCGGAACATGTTTTCCAACACATACACTGTCTAAATTTGAGTAGAATTTGGTTCCTTTGTTGATGTTAGTATCTTGTAACTTATATCTGTTAACAATGTCTAGTTTTGATGATGATTTAATGTCACAGGGATTGATGGTGTTGGACTTGGTCTTATGTTGCACCATAAAAGACTTGGAGAGTAAGTTGTTTTTGAATTTCAATCTGCTTTTGAACCTTAAGTTATCATCACTCATTATCTTCCCAAAATAACTTGATTTGCTTATACTATCTATTACTTCATATTTTTGTCACCCCAGTTAACCTATCCTTCTCTCTTTTCCACACACATATATATATATATATATATGAAGGATTTTTGACATATGGTGCTTGCACATTCCTTTCGCGGATCGAACACCATTGGCAGGTCTCTCTCTCTCTCTCTTTCTCAGATGTTTGCATATTGATTTTTAGTATAAAGCCTATTAGCTTTCCTAGTGCTAATATGAGAAGACTACAAGAAGCATCTTTAACATAAAGTTGAAGATTAATGAGGCAAAAACAGAAGATTAATCAAAATCTTTTAGTGAGTTGATGCCCTCAAGTTTTTCCTCATTCAAGCTGGGAAAATTTATATGCTGAATTTCTAATGCAATCCGTAGCCATTTAAAACCTGTAGAAATTCCAGAGTCTTAGAAAATGTAGGCCTTTTGGAGGCAAGAACAAATGAAGGTGATCTTTTTTTTTTCTTTCTGTTTTTTTCATTTATTTGATCTCCTAGAGCTAGTGATGCTAGTTGAGAGTACTGTTAGGTCAGAGCATGAGCAAGCAGCACAGAGACCAACATATCTTGTCGGAGAGTCTCTTGGAGCATCCCTTGCACTAGTTGTTGCTGCTCAGAACCCTGATATTGATCTTGTTCTGATCCTGGCTAATCCAGGTGAGGGGCTTGTCTGTTTTAAGTTATTGGATCCATGAATTCTAAGCCACATTGCATTCATATAATTTTCTTGTTTATCTTATGGGAGCTACAAGTTTCAGCAAATCCTTGCTGCAAAATGTTGTGCGTTTGTCGGATATGATTCATAAACATCTGCATGCTAGACTGCATCATGCGATGAGTTCAATACCAGGTTTTCCTGCTTATTCTTCAGGAATTTGTTACGGAGTTAATCATGAAAAGATTGAACACCTTATAAGTACTACCTAATCCAACACAAAGTTTAGAGTCACGTTATTGGATAATGTCGCATGTCAATAACATGGTAAAATGTTTTAAGAACTATCAGATCATTGTCATATCAAAATCATAAGGGATCATTTAGAAGTATTCTTCAAAGTCAAGTTTTTTCAGCCAATCAATTTATGTTTCCAATGCGACCTCATTTTGGAAAACATAATTGGAATGATTTTAGGATTTTTATTAGTTGCTAATATTGATTGCCATTACGTTAACATTCTAGAATTTTACATTTTTCAGCCAGATAGATTGATGAGGTTGTTTATTTTGACAAGCTAATGGTGATTTAGGATTGACCTAGTGGCCGCAGGCAACATCCATAGTTAGTCATTCCTTCAAGAACGGTGGCAAGGACCTCAGTGAAAATTAAAACAAACTGTTAGAAAGCTTCCCCTGGCTGATATCGTATTTTTATCCTTTATTTCTGCAAGATCAGATGTGAACATTATTAGTAGGAAAACTATGGTACCTGTAAAGTTGTTGAAAATGTTAGTTGTGGAGATTGTCTTGTATCTGACTATTTACAGGCTAATTCCTTTCTCTGAACATAGTAGTTTCCAATTTGATTCCCTGTTTAGAATTGACTTTTCCCTCTATGCTGTTATCTATTGTCGTCCCCATGAAATTTACTGCTGGAATTAACAGTGGGAACAATTTTGTGGAAGCTGAAGATGATTCATGAGATGCAAAGTTATTTGAATCCACATCTTCATGCTGTCAAAGCTCAGACACTGATAACAGGTTATCCATTTCTGCCCTGTGATGTTATCAACTATGGATAATGGAAAAGTTGTCTGAGGACTTGCAGGAATTCCTTCAAAAGGACCAGTATTGTTAGTCGGTAACCACATGATGCTAGGGATGGACCTTGTTCAGCTAGTCTCCAGGTTCTGGATCGACCAGAATATTATGGTCCGCACAATTGCACATCCATTATCCTTCCAAAGAATTAATGATGGAAAATTACCAGATTTGTCAGTATATCATGTGGTCAGGGTTCTTGGTGGAGTTCCAGTGTCAGCAACTAATTTATATAGACTTTTCTTATTGAAGTCTCATGTTTTGCTGTATCCAGGGGGTGTAAGGGAGGCACATCATCAGAAGGTATATCCAGTTTACGCGCCGTCTTGTCAGACAGATTTTACAAGACATTTTGGTCATGCAGTACTAAATCTTTGGTCTGGTATCAGACACTTATCTTTTCACCATACTCTTCGGGGTGAGGAATGCAAATTGATTTGGCCAGTTGAACCCGAGTTTGTCCGGATGGCCGCGAGATTTGGGGCCAAACTTATACCTTTTGGTGGTATTGGAGAGGATGATGTTCTTCAAGTAAGTCTGCTCATACTTACAACTGCATAAACTCATATTATGCCAAGAAAAAAGTCAGGTGAAACTGAAATCTGAGTCTGCTCAATGGCATCCATGCTGTTTCTTTTCTCTAAACAAGAAATGATGTTCTACCAAACAAGAAGGCTGACGGACATACAAAAAACAGAGTTCACATAATGAGCTATTGTAATACAGCAACAAATACTGAACTGGATTTTTTGAACTTAACTTTTGCTACAATGTAAACCTATTATTAGTTAGTTTGGATAACGAAAAATCCCATATGACAAATTGTTCTTCACTCGATTAACAGTCATTTGAATCTGAAAAAATCACCTGATAAAAGAAATCTGAATCAAGTTTTTACAATCTCAGGTTCCCTTTAGAAAGTTGGTAATCTGGTTTTCAAAATTTGGAAGATCAAAACAGACTAAATTAAAACTTGCTGACAGTTTGAGAATAAGCCAAGATCAGGAGAATCTCAGAGTTGAGCATGTAGCTGCGTTTACTGGTATTAGAGTGTTAGTGAAAATAAAGGAGTACTGAAAATAACAGGATGTGAAAGAAGGGTTCTTGACACACACTTAAACAACATAAATACAAGTGATTTGAGGAAAATTTCTAGCCATGTGGTACTAATCATGATCATTGATGAGGATTCTACATAACGTTACTTCCTGGATGTCCTTCATTCCTTAGTTTCTGAATAATTGTTGGACGAGACTAACACAACAAAAATGAAGGAATATTAGAAATGTTTAATGGAAAACTTCTTGTATGATCATTATTAAACTTTCTTGACACTTATATTCATTGCCCTATGCATATTTTCTGATATATGATGGAACTTTTTTCTTGAACCAGTTGTTATTAGACTGTGACGACCAAATGAAGATTCCGGCCTGAAGACCTTAATAGAAGAACTAACAAGTGAGGCCGTCAGGTTGAGGTAAGTCAATAGTCATTTAGGTATACACTTCTAGCTACTCCATGCTTTTACAACTTCTCAGACACACCATGCTGTGCCTTTACTGGTTTACCAGTTTTTATCGACTATTATGAAGCAAAATTTGTGTGGACATTATGCATCAGAAATGAACAAATTGAACGTTGTTGAGATGAGATATATTACAGGATGAGAATTTGTTAAGTTGTTAATCAAAATATGCAGGTGATGCATACCTTCTTTCAGGAAAAAAAAGACACTTCAGTTTTTGGAGTTAGTTCTTTGTTTCATTTGGTTGTAATGGTAATACAGGAGTGATGCTGAAGGCGAATTAGGGAAGCAACTTCTATACTTATTCGGAAAGCCAATCTCAACAGAAGGTATCTGTATCTGATGTCCTTGTTTTTTAAAAACATTGGTTTCAGCTTGTATTTTGAATGCAAAAATATATCCTACATATGCAAACAAGTATTTTACCCGATTTTCCCTTTGACATGACAACATTTGGATTGAATCTTGCTTCTGTGTTGTGCTACAGGAAGGGAGGATATATTGAGAAACAAAGAAAAAGCTCACGAAATGTATTTAGAGGTACAAACTGAGATACAGAAATGTATTGCTTATTTGAAGGAGAAAAGAGAAAAGGACCCATACAGGAACCTTTTAGCTCGTTTTTGTTTATCAGGGCTACAATGGCTTCGATTCTCAAGTCCCAACTTTCGACATTTGATCATTTTTAAGACGATTTATACTTTCATAACTAAGTTTGTTTTTTTATGAACAAATGTCATCTACTCATCTTTTATAGTTCCATACTCATTTGCTTAATGAGATGTACTTGGCCATTTTCCGAAAAAAATAATATATAATCCAATTCTATTTTACCATGTTTTCTTTGCTAGTTATAAAATGAGAGGAGATCACTAATATAATAGAAAATACTAATTTAATAGAAAAAATTGTATTTTTATATATTTTCTCTAATTCTATTTCCATCGCAGACTTTAGGTAATCAATATAATTAAATTGATATTCCTTCAACACAGCATAGGTCATCGAAAAGATCTCGATAACCCACCAAATCAAAGCACGAAAACAAGAATCTTTTAGAAAGTAAATTAATACATGAATCAGTTTTAAATAAGGCAATTATGTGTGTCGAGAAGAAAAACATATATACTAAGAAAGGGATGACTCCATTCATAGTTTTAATTAATTATTTTTGTATTATTTTGTTTGTTAACTAAGAAGGTAAATAATAAAAAAATTCATTTTTTGTCCAAAACACGAAATCAAAATGTGTTAAAAGGATTGAGTCAACATATTTTAAACATTAGAGATCATTTTGTTGTCCAAGTGAAACTTAAGGAATATATATGTGAATTTTCCTCATAACTAAGAGTAAGATAGTAAACCTTTCTTTGCAGTAAATTGAAGTTGGTGTTGTCTAAAAGATGATATTTATAAATTTTACAACTTTAGGGATGACTTTCCAACTATTTTAAATCTTTAGGGATGAGGATGACTTTTCTCCAATTATAAGGTGTCTTGGGTTAGGCCCAAATCTTAACTATCCCAATCTAGTTTCACCTACAAGCTATGATGCATGGAGACGACACGATATGAACATCAGATCTTATATTTTTTAAAATTTTAAGACACAAATACGACTGTCCAATATGCACAAATATTTATATTAAATATATAAGTATTTATGTGTATATATATAATGCACACACATGCATATGCACATGTTTATAACTTGTAACATACATGTAAAGACATTGGTGCAAGTATGAACAAGAAAAGAAGTTCATGTCGATGATGGTGTAGGAACTTTATTATCGCTCCTACTCTTTTTAAAATACATGAAAAAGGCCATGTTTTGTCCAAAAACATGTCGAATTGACCCTAAACCCTACAAGGTTGTAAGTGGCCGCTATTTGAAACTTTGACACATTTATAGAGTAATTCCTCCATCTCCATTTTTGGTATTCAACAAGAATTTTACATCAAAATTGAAAAAATAAAAGTTATATATTTGTTTATAGTATCACCCTAAAAATATTGTGGCCGAAAGTTAGTATTTTCACATCATTTAAGGGAAAGGATAATTGAGAAAAAAAAAGTATTTTAAGAAATAAAGTATTATTTTTGGAACATTTTAAAGTAAATAGAAATGATGAATTTGGGATTGGGGAAGTATATGATTTCTCTAAATCCAATTCAATTATATCATGTGCTCTTTGCTAAGGTCAAGCTAATGGAGATTATCAATTAAGGTTAAATATTACGAAATTCAATTAAATGGAAAAAGCATTTATTTCGGCCATAACCATAAAGTCAAAGTGTAAAGCTTTGCAAAATATGTACCTAATCTCATACTAATCCAACAACAGCTTCAATCATAGCTATAAACAATCAAATTGAGGCGAATACATTGTTGAAATTTATTTGAATTTTTATCAAGTTTCTAAAATTATGTTTGAATTTGATTTGATTGTTAATCAATTCGAATTTGAACGAGTTTTAATCGAGTTGAATACCAATCGACCTCGAGTAGCTCAATCATTTTACATATATTTTTTATTTTTTTACTAATTGGATTGAGCTCGAGTCGAGTTTCAATTTTTATCAAATAAAAAATGTGTTCAACCTTGACTTGTTAAGTTAATAAATCAAACTCAAATGAGGTTTAACAATCGATCTCAAATCAAGTATCGAGTAGTTTGGTTTGATTTTCAATCCTATTTATCCATCAATTTAAAAAACATATATATCAAGGAAATAATTGTATATTTTACCTTTTTGCCCTTAAAAGACATAAGAAGTTATTAAATCTTGAGCTCAAGCTTAACCTCTTACTTTTCTATTTTTTTTTTTGTGAGAAAAAGCATTAAATAAAGCTTTCCAATTAAGTATTTCAACTGTCCCACTGTCATGTTCTTGGTATGAAAAGAGGTATAAACCAAACATAACTTCATGCTAGACTTTAAACAATCAATGAAAGTTCAATGAGTGAATTGCATACACAATTACCAAGCAAAGGAGATGGCATTTCAAGTTATTCCATACATTTTCATCCTCTTTTGCTTTCACTCTCACAAAGTCCATGCACATCTATGCGAGTCAAGTGACAACACTTCATCTCCATTGGAGTTTCTTAATCAATTGAGTCGAGTCCAAAAAGGCGACAATGTGAAAGGGCTGCCTGAGCTAAAGAATCATCTATCATATCTTGGGTACTTGAATTGCAATATATACTCCAACGATCCAAATATTTTCAACGATTCTTTAAAAATCATCATCAGAAAATATTTTCACTATTCATTTTTTTCGAGCAATCCCAAATGACACAAAAGAAATTTGAATTATATTTTTGATTGGAAGAGAAGAGGCTAGATCACCACTTGAGCGTGTGCTAAAGGAATGGGCATCGGCAACGCCTTTCAAGTTTTATTATGTTAAAAATCTCAGCCGAGCCGACATTAAAATTAACTTCATGAATGGGGATCATGGCGATGGACATCCATTCGGCTGCTCTACCGGAAGCTTGTGCCACAGTTTCGCGCCGCCGGTCCACTTCGATGTGCACCAAAATTGGTCTTGGAGCGGCAAAAGAAATGCCTATGATATCCAAGCAGCTGGGCTGCACGAGTTGGGCCACGCCCTTGGGCATGGTCACAGCACAGTTTTTAAGCCTATCATGTATCCGATGATTTATCCACGTGAGAGAAAGGGATTACATGAAGATGATGTTAATGGAATCAAGGATTTGTATAAATTGAGGGGGAAATGATATTAATGTTTCTTGGATTTGGTTTGGAAGATTGAAATTGGAATTGATTGGATTCTCAATCTTATTAATAAAATTCATTTTATTTTCTTGTACTAACTATGTTGATTCATATGGTTTACGTTTTAAGTAAAATCAATAAAAATATAATAACGTCATCACCAGCAAAATTATTGAACTAATTATATAATCGAGAAAATAATTGGATAGCTATTCAAAATTTACAAAATAAATACATAAAAATTAAGGTTAGTTGGGATTTTTGCTATTTAAATGTAAAATCGGTTGATATCATATACTACAAATAGTTAATTCGATATTAAGGGCTAACATAAATCTTGATTAGTCTTAATTGAACTTTTTTTCCCGCAATTTATCAAAATAAATGTGAGTTAGTGCATTAAGAATCCCTTAACAACTTATTTGCAATTTGTAATCAATGCAATACTACAAAATAAGAAAGAAGAAAAACATTATATTTCACATTACCAATTTATGGTGTGTATATTACTTTTCTTGCTTAAAAAAACACAAATGCTATGTTTGGATCATCAATTTTAGTTAGAAAAATACTAAGTAAAAATATTTTCTCGTTTTAAATGATGTAACTTTGTCCTTCATATTTTAGACATTTTACTTTTCATTTCTTTTTTTCTCACTAAAATTCAAGATCTAAAATAATAAATCAAGAGCTCAAACTTATCTACCTCCAATAATTATAATTTCATCTCAAGCCATTAAATAAAGTTTACCAAGTATTTCACTTTGCCAATGTCATAATGTGGCTACCACATCTCACCCTTATAACTATAAAATTGTTCAACAAAAAGTGCACAAAACAAACACCAAAATCTTCATGTTCGACTTCAAAGAATCAAATGAAATTCAATTAGTGAATTGCACATACACTATCACCAAGCAAATAAGATGGCATCCCAAGTTTTTCCCTACATTTTCCTTGTTTCTTTTCACTTTTACATCACCCATGCACATCTATCTGAATCAAGTAACAAAGTTTCATCCCCCTTGGAGTTCCTTAACCTATTTAGTGGAGTCCAAAAAGGAGACCACCTAGAAGGGGTGCATGAGTTGAAGAAACATCTCTCGTATCTTGGATATTTAAACTATAATACTTACCAAGATGATCAAAGGCGTGAAAACGAGAATATTTTCGACGATTACTTAAAATTTGCACTCAAAAATTACCAAAAATTTTACAATCTTAACATCACAGGAGTCCTAGACGCTAACACCATAGTAAAAATGCACGAACCACGATGTGGATTGCCGGATTTCTATAATCCTAGTAAAAGCGTGATCCCATTTCATATGACATCGCATTATTCATTTTTTCCAGGTCATCCCAAATGGCGCAAGAGAAACCTCAAGTACGCTTTTAATAGAAACGTCAAAGAAGAGGTCAAACCATCGCTAGAGCATGCGCTGAAGGAATGGACATCATCCACGCCTTTTAAGTTTTCTCGTGTTAGCAATCTCAGCCAAGCCGATATTCGGATCAGCTTCATGCGAGGGTATCACGGCGACGGGCATCCGTTCGGCGGCCCCGACGCAGGGTTGGCTCACACATTTGCACCTCCGGACGGAAGGGTTCACTTTGATGCAGCCCAAAATTGGTCTACCAATGTTGAAAGAAATGCTTATGATATCCAAACCGTTGGGCTGCATGAGTTGGGGCATGCCCTTGGGCTTGGCCACAGCAGAATTGAAAAGGCTGTCATGTATCCTATAATTTACCAAGGTGAAAGAAAAGGGTTACATGAAGATGATATTAAAGGTATCAAGACTTTGTACAAATACTAAATATTTGTTCAGATTAAGTTTGTTCGGACCCAACTAATCACATGATATAAGTATAATATTACTTATTTTCCGATAAATTGTTTTCATTGTTATGTAATTGTTTGGGTCCGGCCAAACCCTTTGTTACGATGCTGGAAATGAATTAATAATATAATTCTATTATATATTTTTTTACGGATTCTTTATGTGCTAATGATGTTGAACTATATGTTTTACTTTTTAAATAAAAGCAATAAAAGTCATGTTATCACAAATGAAACTGTTGAACTAAATATGTTAGGACAACCCATAAAATCTTTATAAGTAGATTTATAGCTATATTATATGTGGGCAATGACTTAAAAATGATTTTTTAGCCAAAAAAATTTAATGTTATAGGGCAAATATAAACTCCATAATTATATGTATTTTTTCTTTTAAATTACTCAAGATCGATCATAACATCAAAGTAGTAGTTGCATTTTACGGAATTAAAACATTATCAATTTCAATACAACTCCAATTGCTAAAAATAAAAGTCTTAATCAAATTTCAATCACAACATATTTGGCATGTACTATAAGATCTAGACTAGAAAAGTTGCAACCAATCAAAGTCCACTCAACCCTTCAACTTTATACTTATTTTGTTTACATATTTAAAAAAAAAAAATCCACAATCACAATCGTAACTCTTTAATTAAAAATTATTAGTACCAAGACTAAGAAAGATGATAGGCCCCAAACCCCAACCACTCTATAATGATAAAGACAATGAATATTGGCATGATCCACCAAAAATACCAATAATTCATTACAATATAAATATTTATGCTTATCTGAACTTTATAAAATTTTAAATCAAATCCAACTTAGCAAAATCTTACAAATTTTTTAACTATGAGTTAATTATATAATAAATATAAATTTATTTATTTTTAATTAATTTGAATTCGATCAAATTTTATACAAACTCAAAACTCAATTGAATTAAGCTATGAGTCCTCCTAGCTCACCTTCCATACATAGATAGATTTAACGTGAATTCCATCTTATAAATGATTATAATTATCTCAAAATATAAAATTTTAATAACTTCTAAAATAATCACGATGATAAAAACTTTTTTGAGTAGATGATTAACATATAAGTCACCTTGAAACCCTTCTAAAAAGACTGGCCAATACTACTTTTAACATAATCGAAAATTATATTAGTACAATTTTTTTTATGAACAAATAGTGACTTCCTATAGGATTGTAAAAAATAAATAAAAATTGACAAAAAAATCAAAATAATGTATTTTGTGGTCATATTCAATATGTATACTATTTTATTTTTTGAAAATTATTATTTCTACTAATCTGATTTTTAACCTCACAATTTAAGACTTTGTGTCCCTTAAACTATTTTCATAATAATTTTTAGTTTTGATTGGACTCGTGTTACTAGCTACGCAGGCATGATTTAATTACAAATAATGAGTGTTCCATGATCTTTCACGACTACAAACCCTTATAAAGTTGTTATTGGCAAAGAACCAAAAAATTATTTAATACAATTCTCAATTATCTTAATTTTTTTTCAATATTGTAAAAGATGAATTGCATTTTCAATTCTATTTGATGGGTAAAATTGTTAAAAAATATCTAGATAATAATTAGTGCTAAAAGACAAACTATTGAGTGGAGGATTGATATTTATAATAAATATAAATGGAAGGAGTAAATAAATGTGATTTTGCATTAAAATTGACATTTTAATAATTTGTAAAATTTAGCGAATCATTCTCCTTAATAAATTGAAAGTTATTGTGCATTTTATAATTTGTAAACTTACTACTCCCTCAGTCATAATTTTCCCTTTAACTCAATCTATCATAAGCAACAAAAAAACTCCTAATTAGTTAAATATGGGTATATTATTAATTTTTATTAAAAATTATGTTAAAAAAATAAGCAAAAAAATATATATAAAATGATTAATATATGAATTCATAGATGTACGGGTAAAATATAAATATAAAAGAATTATTTAAAAGCAAAAATAATAATTATGTTGATATTATTTTTATATAAATTGAATTTGTACTTATTTTTAATTTATGCAAAAAATATTTTACAAGTATTTTATATTACTTAATTTGTAATTATGACATAATTTTAAAATAATAAAAGATATTCATAAATTATTAGAATTTTTATTTTTATTTATATGATATTTCAATAATACTTATAAATAATTTTTAGATTATATTTAAATATTATAATTATTTATTAAAATAAAATATTATTATACTTAATATTATCATCAAGTATTAAACGAATAAATATAATATAAATACAAAACGTTTCACATCAAAATTATTGAGCTCAAAATACACACGTTAAACATAATCAAATCAAAAATTATAAAATTAGACATGTATAAGAACTAGACTATAAAAATCATCACTAATCAAAAGTCCACAAATCACAATCCTAACTCACACTTTAACAATTATGGCCACCAAAAGAAACAAAAGATGTTAGGCCCCAAGCTTTTCAATAAAAATAAAGAAGGCCAAAGGATAACAAAGTGTCCATGGATATTGACATGCTTCCACCAATACTACAATAATTTACACTCCTTCCATACAATAATTTACATTGATAATGATAAACAAGTATTTTATTTTATAAAAAAATAAATATTTAGCTAATATTTACATATATATATATATATATATTATCTACGGAAACCATTGTGGCCGAATTTAATCTCACATTATAAATATAATTTAATTTCGTACTTATC
Source organism: Paulownia fortunei (assembly GCA_019321725.1). Classification (NCBI taxonomy): domain Eukaryota; kingdom Viridiplantae; phylum Streptophyta; class Magnoliopsida; order Lamiales; family Paulowniaceae; genus Paulownia; species Paulownia fortunei. Next base: position 17,691,168 of record CM033118.1, read on the forward strand.
ATTTTTCTTTAAGTGTGAACTTGACAAATGTAAATCCATTTGTCATGTCATGTCATGTATATTCACACGAACTCAGAACTCAGAACTCAGTTGAGTTAGGCCTGTGACTCCTACCTTACCCGAGTCACCCCACCCTCACCGCTTCCCAAGCACCTCCTCCGCATCACCCCGCCCCCCTCAACCTTAAAAGAACCCTCCTTGCCTTCTCTCTCGCCCGCTCACTCCCTGTCTCCGCCACCTCCCGCAAAACCTCCGCTGCTCCCACGTCCATCGCCAGCCCTTTAAACCTCAAGCTCCCATGACTCAACGAGTACAGCGCGGCAACACAATTCTCCCGAGTCGACTCTGAGTCCAACTCACTCCCGTTTCTCAACACCCCCACCAAGCACTCCACCGCATTAGCGTCTAACAAGGCCGTCCGCCCCTCGTCGCACGCCGCCAGGTTGCACACCACCAGCGCCACACGCGCCGCCACCTCTGTATCCTTCAGCAACCCCAGCAAAATGCCGGCAGCTCCAAGCTTTATGATCTTTATTCTGTTACTCTGGACCAGCGTCAAGTGATGCAGCGCCAGAGCCGCGTCGTGACGGCCCCGCTGGCTGCCGGATCTCAGCAAGTGTACTAACGGCTGCAACGCGCCGAGAACGCCGATGGCCGTCTTGTTCTCATCTTCAAGCGCTAAGCTAAAAATCGCGCCGGCGGCGTGCTCGCGCGATTCTTCGAACCCGTTCTTTAAAATGTCAATCAGAAATGGAACAATCCCAGCTCTGACAATCTTGATTTTATTACATTTCTCAAGCGACAGATTCACCAGCGCCGCCGTGGCGTTGGTCTGCACGGCGGCATATCTTGAATTTAACAACTGCTTCAGAGCAGATAAAAGCCTCTCCGTGCAAAGCGCCGCCCTCGCTTCCTCGTTGGTTCTTGTAGTTTTCCTCAATAGAATCACAGCTTGCTCTTGCTCGTAAATATCGAAACTTTTCATCTTGGTCACGAAATTCTCATCCTCCGGAGAAGAAATCGAAGATGAAGCAGAAACATAGTTCGATGATCCCTCGTCGGGAATGTATTCCGACGAAGTTGAAGGGGAAGAGGAGTGCGAAAAGCAAGAGGGACGAGTAGCAAAGGGCAAAAGCGGCGTCGAATTGGCGATAACGGATTCTTCAGAGCTCGAACAACAGTGCAAATTCCTCGGGTTTAATTCACTAGCAGCATGTGAGAACAAAACCGGAGGTTTTCCCGAAACTCCGTTCGGCAATTCACTTCTCGAAACCCGAAATCTCGAACTCTCTTGCTTTTCCGACGCAGCGGAGCCACTGAGGGAGCGGACAATTGATTCTATATCCGAATAAACAGGCGGGTTCGGGCTCTCCGACCCGGATTTCGAGCACCAATTGACGATGGCAGTCTTCAGGGCAATATTGGGTATCAGGGTCGAAAAATCCGGCGTCGAGCCGTCGGGAAGCATGGGCATGAAACCCAAATCTCTGCAGACATGGACGCACGCTCGCTCGAAAGTCTGGCCGGAGGAAACAACGGCGGGATCGAACATCAAGGATTTGGAGATGGGGCAGATGAATTCTTTCGGCGGCTCATTCTTGTTGGCGGCGGCGGCGGCGGCGGAGGAAGATCTATAGAAAGAGATTCTCCACCGTCGGAGCTTCCCATTTCCACCCATTTGCGTCCGCCCCTTTATCTTGCTATATCTTTATCAATCTGAGTATATTTGTGGAGCTGGATGATGGGGTTCAGGGAAATCGGACGGGGGTTAAAGAAATTCATGATTAGATAAAGGGAATTTAGAGTGACGGGGTTTTGATGAAGAGTGGATTTTTAGACAAAGAATCTGAGCATATGCCGTTCCGGAAATCTGACAATTCTTACAAATATTGCATTTGTTATTCTAAATTTTATCATAAGATATATATGTAACAATAATTAGTGTTAGACAATAAAAATATAATTCAAACTGTCGCTAGTCTGCTTTGATGGCTAATTATGAGATTAACCGTTGTTTTAATTTAATTCAATTTTTAAATAAATATCATTAAATTAGAACATCATAACAGTGAATCATTAATCCTTGATAATTGAGTTAAGAATGTATTCTGAGTTTTATTTATGTGTGATATTTATTTACAGTTGAATATAAATTTTTGATAGTTATTAAAAGTTTGTTAATTAATAATTAGTTTTTAACAATTAATATCCATCGTGTATTTTTTTTTTTTCAATTTTCGTAATGTTATTGATGTGCTGTAATAATAATCTAGCCCAATAAAAATATCAAGAAGCCCCATGAACCACAAGAAAATCACTCCCTTGGACCAATATGTTCAATTAAAAATTAAAAATCGATTCGATTCGATTAAAGAGATAAAACTAAAAATTTGATTTGATATTTTATTATATTTATTTGATTATTTAAATTTTATTTTTTGTTATATAATTTTTTAGATAGTTATTTTTTTATATTTAAAATATATTATATAATAAATAATATATTATATTATCATTTTATATAATATAATTAAATTTTATTAAAATCGACGGATGAACTAATCCGCAAAATTAATTTAATTACTATAGTATAAAAATAGTGCTAATAACTACAATGTGCATGCTTATCCATCCTTAAACGCTATAAATATCTTTTTCAGTTCAGATTTGTAGTATGTCGTTTATTTTTTAGTCTCTGTTTTCTTCTCTTTTCTATTTGGAATTTGGGCTGATTTGAGCGGTGGACAGTCAGGCATTGGAGTTGTGCATTGTAGTAGTCAAACATTAGAGTTGTATATTGAAGTAGTCTTAACCCTTAGAGTTGTATATTTTTTAACAAATATAATTATAATTATTCCCAATCAACTATCTTACCATTATGAAATTATACATAATTATAATTTTCACCACTTTATAATTTTAAAATTTCAACCTTACCAATTTCAGGACATTCAAATAATTTATGCATCTCTTCCCATTTCTATTTTGTGGAATATTATTCAAAATTCCATCATGAAATGAAGCATCATCTATATTGAATACCAACATTATTTGCTATATTATAAATTTTGGCACACTCCAAGAATAGCAATTAATGAATGACAACAAAAATAAAAAATAATGATAGTAACTATACAATTAATTCCAACAAAAGTTTTAACATAAAAATAAATTTCAATGGGTTTTTTAATAGTTTATATTAATTAGAAATAATAATTTTCAAATATTGTAAAAGAAATCAACAAAATTTATAGGCTTCTTTGAGAACAAAAGAAAAACCCCAAGTTTCCAATTACAAGTGTCTACATTTTTGAAAGGTGAAATCCTCTTCACTAGAGAAAAATGCGGGGAACCCGCAAAAGAAAGCAACCCCACCTGCAATCCTCCGCCAAATCACCCAAAACCACCGTAAACAGCGGCTGCGCAACCGTTCAAAGCCCATTTCCAGATCACCCTCGGCCCACCCCTGAAGAATGCCGCTCTGTACGAGACGACCTCTTATCCCTCCACGGCTTCCCCCAAGAGTTCATCAAATACCGCAACCAAAGATTGAAAACAAAATCCCAACTCAAGAATTCTTCCAAGTTCGAGTCTTTGATAAATGAAGGAGAAGTTGATGAGAAAGAGAGTGTTTTGGATGGTCTAGTGAAAACCATATTGTCCCAAAATACTACTGAGCTTAATTCTGAAAGGGCTTTTGTTTCACTTAAAACTGCTTTCCCTACTTGGCAAGATGTATGTAAGCTTTTTCTGCTGCCTTTCCTTTTGGTTTTTGTATTTTCTTGGCTTTTGAGTTAATTTTGATAGTTTCTGCTTTAAAGGATACATTGAAATGTGTGAAGTTAGAAGCTTTAATTATGTACTTGAAGTTGCATTTATGGGTTTGTGCAGTGATGAAGATATGAATAATCTATCTTGTACTTTTTGATTCTAGGAAATGTATTTTATGTGTTTCCTTTTTGGAGCTGTGAGCCATATATTGATTGACGAAATGTTTCGAGAATGTTGGTCTGTTAAACAGACTGAGTGTTCGCACATTTACTTGTGGTTGATTTTTGTGGGCAAATTATAGAAAAAGTGCTGTTCCAGTGAGTTTCTTATGTCTTTGATAAGAATAAGGTAGTTTTTGAAATGTTTTTATAATACTAGAACCCTTCCATTTAGTAGATACTGATTACTATTTTGAAAAGAGTATTTTCTTTCTTATCTGTTAAATTTCTATTGTCCCCAATTTCAATATTTTGATATGTTTTTTTTGGCTCCATGCATGGGCCTGCATATGTTTAAGGTTCTTGCAGCTGAGTCCAAGTGCATTGAGGATGCTATAAGATGTGGAGGCTTAGCACCAACTAAGTCTTCTTGTATAAGGAATTTGTTGAGTCGCTTGCTTGAGAAAAAGGGGAAGTTGTGCATGGAGTACTTGAGAGAATTGTCTATTGAAGAGGTCAAGGCAGAGCTTTCTCTTTTCAAAGGAATTGGTCCCAAGACGGTAATTTTCTGCCAATAAATACCTTTTCCAAAGTGACTAAATTGAGTTCTAATGAATTGATTGGTTAATTTCCTGCAACTTAATTTGAATTAGAGTGAGTAGTAGTTTCTGTTGCACTGAGATGGTAGAGGGGAATTTACTCTGTTCCTCAGTGTTGAGGGGCTGAAGATTATTTAAGACACTATGTGCATCCTTCTAGCCACAATGCCTTTTACTCTACATTGATGTGATTTAGATCCATCACTGGTGAGATTTAACATTCATGCCTCTCCTCCATTTCCATATGCAAGCAGCATTTGTTTCAAATGAAGAGGTCTATTGCAGTCACTTTGATTGTATTGTTGGCCTCTAAAGTATAAGGATAAATAGATAAAGAAGTTCACTATATGCCTTTTAGACGAGCACTTCAGGAAGGATATGGTCCAAATGAGTCTTTTCTTTAGGTTAGTTCTGAAAAATATTCTGATACATGTAATGATTTTTTTGCAGTATTAGATTGACATTTTCAAATACTCTGGTTTATCTTTATCAACTAATAGCTAATTAGCTGAGGTAATCTTTGTTAGGAAATTATGAAAATTCCCGATAAATCAGATTAGTGAGAATGAAAATAACACACACAAATTTGATAACGGAGTTCGGCCAATAATACCTACGTCTACGGACCTGCTGAAGATCATTTTACTAAAGTGAGAAAAAATACAAGTGTTTACAACACTTACAACTCACATGGGTTGGTGTAATTTAGGCAAGAAATTAGGTTAAACACCTTAATTGACAATTGCCTAATATTAGGCACCCTTCATTTTTGACAAAAAATGTTTGGCCATTTTCTTGACAATCTCCCACTTGAAAACTGATTTCAATTTGTCTTCACATCTCGATCTATGCAGCAGATCTTTTCGGTCTTGTTACTTTTGCAGGCCAATTGAAGTTGAACACAACTTCAGTTTGTGGATAGCCACCGTCTTTGTCAACATATCTGTTGGATTCTTACTTTTTTGGATCTTCTCTAGTATTAGCACCTCATCTTCCAATAAAAATCTGATAAAGTGATAACGAAGTCCAATATGCTTGGTTCTGGAATGAAATGCTGAATTCTTTACCAAGTGTATCGCACTCTGACTATCACTATGCAAAACATTATTCTCTTGATTGAATCCCAACTCAATTAACAAACCTTGAAGCCATATTCAGTCACTGCTACATACTCAACTTTTGTAGTGGATAGAGTGACAATATTTTGTAACTGCGACATCCAACTAACAACTGTAATTCCAACAGTAGATATATAATCGGTGATGCTTCTTGGTGATCGACTTCACCTCCAAAGTTTGCATCTACGTAGCCTTGTATTTTTAACTCTCCTTTTCCAAAATACAAACATTTTTCTACAATGCCTCGTAAATACCTCAAAATCCATTTGATTGCTTCCCAATGAGCTTTTCCAGGATTTGACATAAACCTGCTAACAACTCTCACTGCATGGCCAATATCTGGTCTCGTGCAGACCATTGCCTACATCAAACTTTCAATGGTTGAGGCATAAGGAACCTTAGCAATGAATTCTCTTTCTTCCTCTATCTGAGGGGACTGTTCCTTAGATAAGCGAAAGTGACTAGCCAAGGGTGTGCTGACTGGCTTGGCATCGCCCATGTTGAATCTCTGCAAAACACGGTTGATGTACTCTACTTGAGATAACTGCAACAACCCTCTCTGCTTATCTCTTGTGATTTGTATTCCAAGAATCTTCTTTGCTGAACCCAAGTCCTTCATGTCAAACTCCTTTGACAATTGCTGCTTCAACTTTCTGATATCATCCATATTTGAACCTACTACTAACATATTATCGACATAAAGTAGTAAAATGATATAACTGGACCTGTATCTCTTGAAGTAGCAACAGTGGTCGGCGTTGCACTTCTGAAAACCTTCCTGTGCATGAAGCCATCAAATTTCCTGTACCACTGCCTTGGGGTTTGTTTCAGGCCATACAAGCTCTTTTTAAGTTTACACACCATGTTCTCCTTTCTTGTTTTTGAGAAACCTTTTGGCTGGTGCATATATATCTCCTCATCCAAGTCTCCATAAAGGAATGTAGTCTTCACGTCCAACTGTTCAAGATGAAGATCTTCACTTGCAATAATACTCAATACTGTTATGATGGTATTGAGCTTCACAGCGGGAGCAAAAATGTCGGTGTAGTTAACTTCTTCCTTTTGTTGGAATCCTTTGATAACTAATCGTGCTTTGTATCTCTTGGAACCATCATTCTCCTCTTTCACCCGGTACATCCATTTGTTGTGAAGTGCCTTCTTCCCCACGGGTAGTTCAACTAGTTCCCATGTCTGGTTGGAGATCAGAGATTTCATCTCTTCTTTCATGGCAAGCTCCCACTTGTTGGCATCTTTAGTCTGACAAGCTTCATCATAGCATTCAGGCTCCCCTCTATCAGTCAACAAGAGATAGTTCATGTATTTTCTGTTAGGCATATGAGGTCGAGAAGACCTTCTTAATACATGAGCTGGAGCAGGAGGCTACGGTGTGTTGGACTGCTGCGCATTGTTCTGTCCAACGATTTCCTCTAATTGAGGACTTGCTACAATTGGCTCCGTCATGGGACTATTTCGGACATTTGTAAATATTGACTCACTCTGCACTGAGTGTTGGAGTTTGTTTTATGCATGTCCTTGTACATCACATTTTCGTTGAAAATCACATATCTGCTACGGATTACCTTCTTGTGTTCGTTATTCCAAATGCGGTAGCCAAACTCATTATCGCCATAGCCGATGAAGGTGCATTTCTTGGATTTGGGATCAAGCTTATTCCTGCCTTGATCACTAATATGCACATATGCTACACAACCGAAAACTTTTAGATATGATGGTTTTACCTCTTTTTTACTCCATACCTCCTTTGATATTTTGTGCTCCAATGGAGCCGATGGGCCTCGGTTGATCAAGTAAGCTGTTGTGTTGACTGCTTTTGCCCAAAATTGCTTCGGTAGACCTGATTGTATACGAATGCTTCTGGCTCTTTCTGTCAACATTCGGTTCATATGCTCAGCTACACCATTGTGTTGAGGTGTACCCGACACGGTTCTCTCCATTCTGATTCCGTGCTCATAACAAAACTTTTTGAATCTGATGTCTTCATATTCACCATCATTGTCGGTTCTGAGCTTTTTAATTTTCAGACCTGTCTCATTGTTAACCATAGTTTTTCATCTCCTGAAAGCCTCAAACACTTCAGACTTATGTTTTAGAAAGTAAATCCATACCTTTTGAGAGTGATCATTAATGAAAGTCACGAAGTAGTATTTTTCACCAATGGATGAGACGGTTGTTGGTCCCCAAATATTAGAGTGAACCAGCTCTAACCTTTTCTTATTTGGGGTTCTACCACTTGTTTGAAAGCTGACCCTCTTCTGCTTTCCAAGTATGCAATCTTCGCACATGTCTATCTCAACTGACTGTAAACCTGGAAGTTTTCCCTTCAAGTGTATAATTTTCATCCCCTTTTCACTCATGTGGCTTACCCTCTGGTGCCACAGATGTGGAGTTTCATTGTCTGCTGCAACTACAATCAAACAGCGTGCTCCTGCTATCATGTAAAGAGTGCCACTCTTTTTGCCTCGAGCAACCTTCATTGTGCTCTTTGAAATCGTCCAATCATCATCATGAAATATTGTAGTGTAGCCTTCGCTAGCTAACTGCCCTACTGAGATTAAGTTCTTTCTCAGGTTAGGGATATGTCTGACATCCTTCAGCTCCCAAACAGACCCGTTCAACTTAATCTTCACTACACCTTTGCCAACAATAACACATGGTTAATCATCACCAAGATATACTTTTTCTAGATTTTCGGGGACATACCTCTCAAAAAATTCTTTCTGCGAAGTAGCATGGAACGATGCTCCAGAGTCTAATACCCAAGACTCTTCCTTACTCTCTAAAGAGCATATCAACGCATCATCTCCTCCTGAGGTGGAAGTAACATTTGCCTCTGCCTTCGCCTCTTGGTCCTTTGGTGCATTCTTGCATTGATTTTTGTAGTGTCCGGTCTTCCCGCAGTTCCAACACTCAATGGTTTTCGAGTTATGAGAATTACTGGATTTAGACCTCCTGTCCTTTGATCTACCACGGTAGTTTGATCTGCCACGTCCATTCCTTTTGGTTGAATTTCTTCCTTTTGACTCTGTATGTAAAACTGAAGAGGTTGATGATTCACTCGACTCTTTCCGTCGAATTTTTTCACTGAGAACCAGATCACGAACATCGTCAAATTTCAACTTATTGCTTCTCGACGAGCTACTCACAACTGTGACAATAGCATTCCAACTTTCTGGTAGAGAAGACAAAAGTATTAATGCTCGTACTTCTTCATCGAATTTAATTCCAACCGAACTCAATTGGGTTGTGACTGTGTTAAGTTCATTGAGATGTTGAGCTATCGATGCGCCTTCCGTCATCCTCAAATTGAACAAACGCCTCATCAAGTGAACTTTGTTTGAGGCCGATGGCTTCTCATACATATTGGAGAGAGCCACCATAAGACCCGTCGTGGTCTTTTTCTTTGCTATGTCGAAAGCAACATTGCGGGATAACGTTAATCGGATAACTCCAAGGGCTTGTCTGTCGATAAGATTCCAGTCTTCTTCCTTCATAGCATCTGGTTTCTTCCCTCAGAGAGGTTGATACAGGTTTCTTTGATACAGATAATCTTCTATCTGCATTTTCCAGAACCCAAAATCTACGCCATTGAATTTCTCGAGTTTCACATTCCCTTCATTTATGGCCATCGCTCCCACTCGAATTTGACTTCGTCCGGATCGTTTCTGACTATTCCTGGAGTTCTGATACCAGTTGTTGAAAAATTATGAAAATTCTCGATAAATCAAATTAGTGAGAACGAAAATAACACACACAAATTTGATAACGGACTTCGGCCAATAATGCCTACGTCTCCGGACCTGCTATAGATCGTTTTATTAAAGGGAGAAAAAATAAAGTGTTTAATTTTTCTTCACAAAATTCTTTCACAAGTTTTCTCTTAAGCTTTTCTCTCAAACTCTCTCTAATTTTCTAATTTTGGGATGCTATACAAATGAGAGTTAGGGGGGTTTATATAGGCTTCAAAAAATATGAGTTGGTGGAATTTAGGCAAGAAATTAGGTTAGACACCTTAATTGACAATTGCCTAATATTAGGCGCCCTTCATTTTTGACCAAAAATGTTTGGCTATTTTCTTGACAATCTTTTCTGCATGTTTTTCTTCTTGATCTTCCATTTGCCATGTAGGCTGCATGGATAAATTTTCCTTATCGACTTCTGAAGGGACTTGGGAAAGATAGGGCTTTTTTTTATAGTTTATAGTAAATTTAAAAAAAATTAAGAATATATTGTAAAAATGCAGGTGTGCAAATTTATAGTAAGACGTGATGCAATCCAAGCTTTCTGAAGGCGTGGCTACATCCATGCCTTCTCAATTATTTATCCTTTTTTTTTTGTTGTGAAAAAGGTTTAGTCCACGCCTTCACTATTTTGTTTTCTTTCTTTTTTTTATGCCATTTTTTTTGTGTTCATTTTTCCATTCTTTCTTTTCTATATTTTTTTAATTGAGTATTATGGTAATAATGTATGTATTAGGTGATGTGTTATGGTTATATGGTGATTTTTAGGAGGCTGGTTATGTGTATAAATAAATTATGCCTCATGTTACACTAAATTGAAAAATCATAGACTTGTAAATTTGAAAACTTAAGTTTGGCTAATTAAATTGTCATGATGATTCGACATTTCATTTTTGAGAAAAATATTTTTGAATTACTTGTTTTTTCAATATAAAATAAAGATTATTTTCTAAATTTGGGGTGCATATTTTTGAAAATATATAGTCTAAATTTTGTATGTAGAGTTGAAATATGCACCCCATATTTGGAAATAGAATTATTTTATTTTAATAATATGCAAAAATATACTGTATTTTACATTAAAAACATAAATATTTTGAGATCAAACATAGTATAATTATATAAATAATTTTTCTGTACTAAAAGAAAATATTTCTGCACAATATTTGATTTTTCACAAGTGAGAACTATGGTGATATTGTATGTATTGCGTAATTTGTTCTGGTGATAAGCTGGTTATGTATATAAATAAATTAATGTGACACTAAAATAAATAAGTATGGACTTGTAAAGTTTGAAAAATTGTTTGGCCTAAGTTGTCAAGTTGATTCGACATTTCATTTTGAGAAAATGAAATCAAATATTATGCAGAAAATGTTTGATTTCATCTACTATAGAAAACATATTTATACTTGCACAATGTTTTATTTCATTTTTTCAAAATATTTATACTTTTAATATAAGATATAGTATTTTTTTTTTTGCTTATTTTTAAAATGAAATAATTCTTTTTTCAAACCTTTCGTCTTGATTTTCAATTCTATATGCGAAATTTTCATCATATATTTTAAAAAATATGCACTCTATGAGGGTGAATCAATCTAACAACTTGATTGGTCAAATTTAATGTTTTCAAACTTTATAAGTCTATGCTTCTTTAATTTAGTGTAACATACTACATAATTTATTTAAACACATAATTAGCCTCCTAAAAATTCCCATATCAATACATATAATATCACCATAAATTTTTTTACTTGAAAAAAAACAAAAAAAGAGAATTGAAAAAAGAAAACCAAAAATTAAAAAAAAAACAATATGGTGAACGTGTGGACTTAGTCAATGCCTTCACCTTTTTTCACAACAAAAAAAATAAAATAAAATTAAGAAGGCGTGATCTGCATCCACGTCTTACTTGTACACAATTGCATTTTTACAGTATATTCTAACTTTTTTATTTTTAAAATTTCCATTAAACTATTAAAAAAGCCGGAAAAGTAGAATAGCAAAGGCAAGGTTTTTTTTTTTTTTGTTTGGTTTATTTTCTTCTTTATTTTGTTTGTACCTTGTAAGTAGCAAAAGGAGAAGCTTGTACAATTGTTGACAAACTCACAACAGGACTAGGAGAGAGTAGCCGAGTTGGTGTTTGATGAATAAAATTCCGGTTTTTTTTCCGGTTATGGTGCATTTTTTCATTTATTGTTCAAGAGCTTCCCAGGTAAATCAGGATAGGAGTAAAATTTCAGAGAGGTTTTTTTATGTCAAACTGGTTACCTACGCATGTCAAACTGTTGTTGGGACTTCTGGTTTGATGTCTGACCATTTGGCAACCATTTTACTTGAAGGAAAATGTGGATTTACTGGCTATAAAATCTTTGCAAAACTAGAATAATTAGTGTTTGAGATCTTTGTGCTCTTAAAGATGGTTTGGGAAAATTACTATAGGCCATTTAGTGTGTTAATTTGGAAAATTGACAGGACTAGCAATATTACTGAAGCCTAGAGGAAGAGGGCTATGCAAACTCCCACAACATAAGGTTATTACAGAGGATTTGAACATTGTCTATTTATTTTGGAGTTTGCCCTTGATTAGTGGGATAGGAGCCTAGTTAGTTAAATATAAGACTGGAAAAAAATTCGGCATTTCATATGTAAGAATATATTATATATTTTTTTGGAGATTATGGTGAAAAATTCTACCAAAAAAATATAAAAACGGATAGTATACGAATTCGTAGATGTATGGATAAAATGCGAATGTAAAAGAATTGTTTGGAGTCAAAATACGGCTTATTTTAATGTTACTTTTATATGTATTGTGCATGTACTTATTTTTAAATTATGTAAAAATTATTTTATGTGTTTCTATGTTATTTAATTTATAATTATGACACAACTTGGAGATAACTATTTAACAATACTTAGTATTTTTGTAAATTATTTGAATTTTTTGTTTTTATTTTTAATATTCAATTAGTACTTATGAATAGTTTGTATAATTTTTAATTTTAAATAAATATTACAAATATTTGTTAAACGGAGTATTTCTTCGTCTAGTATTATATGGAATAAATATAATACATGTACTAAGCATTTCACCTCAAAAGTACGAGTATTGTTCGTGTATGAGAAATGAAAGTATCTTTCAATTATTCATATGTACATGTACTATACGGGTCTGATTCGAGTTTTAATTAAGATAGAAGTACAGGATCCATGTCATATGGCCAAAGTGAGTGTCAGATAAGGGTTAGTAGAGTTGTAAATTGTTAGAGATATGCATTTTGAACCATGTACTAAATCTACACGTGTTAGGTTCATTGGTAAAGTTACTTTCTAATTAGTACTTTATATTGGTAAAGTACTAAATATACACATGTTAATGAGCGATGCCTAGTGATACTTCTTAAGTTACCATTACGTGGAAAACACCTCACTTTTCGACAAGCATGGTGTATGCAAAAATGCATCATATACTATGTAATGCATACAATTAGATGGTTAAGTTGCTTAATATAATCTTGCAAAATTCACTTTGTAATCCAATTATCTGAAATTGTTGGCAGGTGGCATGTGTCTTGATGTTTCATTTGCAACACGATGATTTCCCTGTGGACACACATGTGAGTACCTTATATATTTATAGTACCCGTAGAAGCCACAGGTAAGGTCTTGCATTTTTCTCAATTTTCTTACTACCAAAGTAAATTGATAAATATCTCTATCACTTCTACAGGTTTTTCAGATAGCTAAGACTATGGGTTGGGTACCAGCCATTGCAGATATCAAAAATACATATCTCCATCTCAATCAGCGGATTCCAGCTGAACTGAAATTTGACCTGAATTGTCTTCTTTATACTCACGGTAAGGTTTGTCGGAGATGCTCTAATAGGAAAGTAGGCAGGAAAAATAAGGAAACTGAAGATGGAGGTTGTCCTTTATTAGCTTATTCTAGACAATGCGTAGTTGAAAATGAAATTCCAAGTTGATTAAACATAACTCATGTTGTATCTGTTCATTCAGTGGAAGTTTGCCTTCAATTATGTCATGAAGTAATAGTCTTTCCTTGACCACTTTCTGAGATGCAAAAAAGTCAAAAAAACAGGAAAGAAAAAAAAAAAAAAGGATACTTGTATGATTAAAACTGAGGGCCAGTTGTTCCACTATCCTAGTCCATTCTTATTTGATTCTATTTTAGGACTTTGATCCCGAAAAACCTTTTTGTTACTTGAATGAAGATATGAAGAGTGGAGGATAATTTCCTGGTGAAAAGCACATACTTTAGACATCAATCTTTCTTTCTGGCTGTAAATATCAAAAACTGATAGCAGATGCTCCCCCTCTCTTCCCTGTGCTGCCCAACATTTTCAATCCAGAGTCTCCCCGTAATTCCTCTCTCTCCATCACTCTCACACTCAACCGCTCTCTCTCCCCTGTGCTGACCACCCCATCCTTTTCTTCTCCCTACTTGTCGCCATCCCTTCCCTTCCTTATCTTCCCCTACAAAAAATAAAATTAAAATAAAAAATTAGCGACAATATATTAAGTGATAATGTAATAGTTGCCGCTAATTACATGTATAAAATAACAAGATATTTTATTTTGTGATAATAATATTTTCACAAGATTAATGGTGACAAAAATAATGAGATAACAAAAATGTTGTCACAAGTCATTAGTGATAATTTTTATTATGATTAAGTTGTTACTACACATGCTCAGTAATTGTCAATATCTAGTTCTTGTGCTGAAATTAAAGTTATTTTCTCTTAATATTACAGTTAGTGACAAAATAAAAGTTATATTACTTAATACATGATATTAGTACAATTTTCACATTGTCACTTAACTTTATATTAGTAATATTCTTCTTTTTGTAGTGTTCTCTATTGCCACCCTCAAGAAAGGTACTGACCGAAAAAGGAGGGAGAATTGAGAAAAAAAATAGAAAAATAAAAAAGAAATGATAGGAAAAGAAAAGGATATAGAGAGAAATTTTTCTATAAAATTAATTCTAATTATTTTTTGAAGACACTATCTTTTTCATATTTCAATCTTGCAACACTAGACGAAGTACTTGAACTTGTCATTTTTTTTCTTTAAAAACAACCATCAATAGCTAATTTCAATCTCAAACAATTAATGTTTTTCATCCAATGCATATATTTTTAAATTAGCTTTTCGTACATTTTCCCTCATTTGTGTGTACAATTATTATTTTTATATCCTGTCTAAGTTCAAATATTATCAAAGGTATTTTTGTCTGCAAAATATAAAAACAGTTGGTCATGAGTAAAATAGGAAGCTCATTAAATTTTTTTGTTGACATCACCTTCTGTCCAAAACCCTGATGGCATGAGAAGTTTGGCAAACATAATAATGTTTATCATGTTAGAGGTGATGTTTTTTGTAATGTTTGAATAAAAAAAAAAAAAAAAGGCAGGGAGGGACTGAGCTATTTCAGATGGTTAATAAAGAATTAGTCTGATCCTTTACATGTATAAGAATTAGTTGGACGGAGGGGTTCATTTAGATGTTGAAAATTTGAAAGCGTAGATGGCCATATTTAAAAAAAATAAAACAAAAAAAAAAGGAAGAAAAGAATAGAAATACTTACATTAACCCACCCACTCACCCCACCCCAATTGGATTGCAGGAAAACTATATACTTAAGGCATAGTAACTAGGCATAACTACATCCACTCCTCTCGGCTTTGGCCTAATTACAAAAAGTACACTCAAGATATTATGAGTTTTGGTGAGGCCTAATTATGGAAAGACCTGTGATATTTTGAAATTACGAGTACCTTTTAATTCATATTGAAAATAGATGATCAAAATCCAAAACTTGCACCATGTGAGTGGATGATTCAAGCATTAAAAATGAGTGTAAATTGTTAACATTCTTACACAGAAAGCAGAATGTTATTCATTGTTTTTGAAGAACGCAGAAGGATAAAATAAAATACAATTTACCTAGATGGATTGAGTGATTGTCTCCCTACCCTCCCTCCATATCAACAAAAGAGTAAAAACAGTTCGTATTTTCCTACAATGTTGGTCACATATGTGTCTGTTGGAATGGGATTGATAGATGTTTTATGTGGTGCACATAATGGTGCAATGAAGTAGGAAAGTTGAAAAAATCGTCTCTAGAAATAAAAATGATCAGATGTCGAAAGTTGGGACTTGAGAATTGAGGCCATTGTAGCCCTGATAAGCTAAACGAGCTAAGAGGTTTCTGTATGGATCCTTTTCTCTCTTCTCCTTCAAATAAGCAATGGATTTTTGTATCTCAGTTTGTATCTCTAAATACATTTCACGAGCTTTGTCTTTGTTTCTCAATATATCCTCCCTTCCTGTAGCACAACACAGAAGCAAGATTCAATACAAATGAAATGTTGTCATGTCAAAGGGAAAATCGGGTAAAATACTTGTTTGCATATGTAGATATATTTTTGCATTCAAAATGCAAGCTGAAACCAATGTTTTTCAGAAGCAAGGACATCAGATACAGATACCTTCTGTTGAGATTGGCTTTCCGAATAAGTAATAAAAGCGGCCAGGTAACTTGGGTAGGCATACAGGATAGTATAAAAGTTGCTTCCCGATCTCGCCTTCAGCATCACTCCTGTATTACCATTACAACCAAATGAAACAAAGAGCTAACTCCCAAAAACTGAAAAGTCATTGAGAGAGAGTCATAGAAAACGAACGGACAACTCTAAAATGATTTTAGAACACAGAACTTGATGCTTACAGAAAGCAGGTGGAAAATAGTGTAAGCTATTATTCTTTACTGAACTTTTTCAATATCTATTCTGATATATACATTTTTTTTTCCTGAAATATGCATCAGCAAGTTTAACTGCATATTTTGATTATCAACTTAACAAGTACTCATCCTGTAATGTATCTCGTCTCCACGACACTCCATGTGTTCGTTTATGATGCATAATGTACACACAAGTTTGCTTCATGTATGTAATTGAAGCTTCATAATAGTCGATTAAAACTGGTAAACCAGTCAAGCATAGCACGGTCTGTCTGAGAAGTCAAAAGTGCATACATAAATGACTATTGACTTACCTCAACCTGACAGCCTCACCAGTTAGTTCTTCTATTAAGGCCTTCAGGGGCGGAATCTTCATTTGGTCGTCACAGTCTAGTAACAACTGGTTCAAGAAAATAGTTCCATATTAGAGAAAATGCATAGGGCAATGAATAAACGTCAAGAAAGGTTAATGATCATAAGTTTTCATGTTAAGCATTTCCGATATTTCTTCATTTTGTTTGTGTTAGTCGCTTCCAACAATTCTTCAGAAACTAAGGAATGGTGGGAATCCAGGAAGTAATGTTACATCCAGCAATCTGAAATTGTTTTTCATGCTTACTAGAAGAACAAAAAAATCCAGGTAAAAAGAAAATGCTATTTACATCCTCATCAATGATCAGGAGTGCCACATGGCTTGCAATTTCCTCAAATCACATGTATTTATGTTGTAAAAAATTGATTCAGATTTGTTTTATCAGGTGATTTGTTTGGATGCAAATAACTGTTGATCGAGTAAAGATCATTTGTCATATGGGAGTTTTCGTTATCCAAACTAACTAATATAGGTTAACATTGTAGCAAAAGATCAGTTCAAACAATCCAGTTCAGAATTTGTTGCTGTATTACAATATCTAACAATCACAATCTCTGTTTTTTGTGTGTCCCATTGTCCTTCTTGTTTGGCAGAAGGACATTTTCCATTTTTCTTTGAAGAAAATGTATTTCTAGTTTAGAGAAAAGAAACAGCTTGGATGCCCTTGAGCAGATTCACATTTTCAGTTTCACCTGATTTTTTCCTTGGCAAAATATGGGTTTATGCAGTTATAAGTATGAATAGATCCAATGGAAAAACAAGTAAGTGTTGCAGACTTACTTGAAGAACATCATCCTCCCCAACACAACCAAAAGGTATGATTTTGGCCCCAAATCTTGCGGCCATCCGGACAAACTCTGGTTCAACTGGCCAAATCAATTTGTATTCCTCACCCTGAATAGTAGGATGTAAAGGTAAGTGTTTGATACCAGACCAAAGATTTAGTAATAGATGAACAAAATGTCTTGTAAAATCTGTCAACAAGGCATAAACTGGATATACCTTCCGATGAAATGCCTCCCGTACACCCCCTGGATACAGCAATACATGAGACTTCAATGAGAGAAGCCTGTACAAATTAGTTGCTGATACTGGAACTCCACCAAGAACCCTGACCACATCATACAGTGACAAATCTGGTAATTTTCCATTCTTCAGTCTTTCAAAGAATAATGGATGTGCCATTCCACGGACCATAATATTCCTGTCGATCCACAACCTGGAGACTATCGATGCAAGGTCCATCCCTAGCATCATGTGGTTACCAACTAATAATACTGGTCCTTCTGAAGGAATTCCTGCAAGTCCTCGGACAACTTTTCCATTATCCATAGTTGAGAACATCACAGAATTGAAAGCCACATCCATCCATCTGAAGTTGATTTTCAGTTCATACAATCAATGACTAATGTCTCTAGATATATAGTTTATAACTAAAACACAGGCCCTGACTGCTTCAACCAGTGATCAAGTGTGGCTAATTTTGAAAACGAATACTCAACTTCAAAACTAGCTTATCTTTTTTATTACCTTAAACATAAATATCTGTTTGCTTCATGTGAATTCAACTTTAGTTTGGAGATGAAATCACATGAACCAAAATACTTCGTGGGACAGCATTTTTAGATTTTATGCCTAAGCGTTGTAGTGAACTCCACGGATAGATAGGCTCGAAGATAACCAGTATCTTAGCCCTCAGGGCATGCTGATTAGATTACTGACAATTTTGAGTTTACAAGAAACACTCATTACCTTAATGGTTCATACATCATCGTAAATTCAGAAGGGCTTGGTGGCAAGAAATCTGAGACATAGTCAAGTGATGCTCCACGACGATAATAACTGACACGCTTTATGGTTGCTACCAAATCAAACGTATCATCCTGCAAATAAATGGCATAACCAATCATAACATTTTTGCCAAGCAACTACCATGTAAACTTTATAGTTTTCTTCATTCTTGACATTATGCTGCCATTCCCTGTACTGTTATTTTGCCTTGTTTGGCTGATATTCAGCAGGAGAAACACTAGAACTGTGTGCTTTAGATCTTTTTTACCAAACAACTCTCCACAACTCTGAGAAACACCAGAACTGCAAGCCCTGAGAGTGTCTTTTAAAACATTGTTCCCTATTACTAAATTATATCTCGGCCCTATTAATATTTGTACTAGTATGAATCGAATGAGCTATCACTCATGAGCTAGATTTTCTAAATTCTTTCCTTCTGTGTATAATCATGTATAGATGCAAGCATTCTTTTTCCTCGTTCCTTCTCCCCCTTTCTCTAACACTTGGTATCATAATCTTTAGAATCTAAAATGAACAAGTTTATATTGCCACCATTACTTCAATTATCAGCTTTGCATCTTCAGCAAATAACTACTCTTTGTCCCGTTTTGTTGTGTGTATGAGTGTGAATTTGTTGAGAGGAACATCTCCTTACCAAGAATAGAGGATCACGGTTGCCAATAAATGTACGAATCTCACAACGTTGTAGCATGCTACGAAGTCTTTCACCTTCTGTTATGCCTGGCAGTAGCATATCCTTTCCACTGCATGGATGATAACAATCCAGAATCATCAACTGTATGCAACACCCTTAATAAAGACTTCTTTTAATCTATTTTCAAGCTTTAAATGAAGATCCAAGGAAGAAATGGATAACCTGTTAAGTATCAGTGTTTGAGCTTTGACAGCATGAAGATGTGAATTCAAATAATTTTGCATCTCATGAATCATCTTCAGCTTCCACAAAATTGTTTCTACTGTTAATTCCAGCTGTAATGTTAATAAGAAAATTGACAGACGACAATAGATCGCAGCATAGAAGAAAAAAAGGTCATTTCTAAACAGGGAATCTAATTGGGACTACTTCGTTTGTATCAAGGAATTAACCTGTAAATAATCGGATACAAGACAATAACTACAACTAATATTTTTGTTGGATCGTTTTTTAAAGTTTGTTATGTTGATGGTAAGACTTAGTTATGGAGGGTAATACTGTAAATTTTTAACAACTAAAATGTGTTTTGAACTGAAAAACAAAAAGAAAAATGAAAAGCAAAATGTGATTTTTTGTATTGACACACACTTTTCTTTTTCATTTATACAACCATAATTAATACATGAGCATGCTGCATATTTTGACAAAATAAAGACAAAAGTTTTTGGAAGTGATAGATATCAACTAATCCAACCTATAGCACAATCTCCAATTACATAGGATGAAATATTTTCAACAAAAGTATGATATATTAAGTTCAAATTTATTACACTTTAATTGCAACATTTAAGCATAATGTGACTCCAAATTTACTGTTTTTTCAGCACATTAATTGCAACAATTTTCAATACAGGTTGAAATAAAGGTTGAAAATACAATATAACACAGAGGAAGCTTTTCTAACTGTTTGTTTTAAACATTTTTCACTGAGGTCGTTGCCACCATTCTTGAAGGAATGACTAACTATAGATGTTGCTGCAGCTACAAGGCCAATCTTAAATCACCATTAGCTTGTCTAAATAAACAACCTCATCAATCTATCCGGCTGAAAAATGTAAAATACTATAATGTTATTGCAGCGACAATCAGTATTAGCTACTAATAAAGATTCGAAAAACATTTTCAATTATGTTTTTCAAAATGAGGTCGAATTGAAAAAATAAATTGATTGGTTGAAAAAACTTGACTTTCAAGAATATTGCTAGGATCGTTTAATGCATCCTTTATGAGTTCGATAATCCGATCATTCTTAAAACTTTTTCCCATATTATTGAGATGCGACATTATCCAATTGTGCAGGTATTCAATCTGTACATAATTAACTACATAAACAAATTTCTGAAGAATAAGCAGGGAAACCTGGTATTAAACTCATTGCATGATGCAGTCCAGCTTCCAGATGTTTATGAAACATATCCGACAAAGGCACAACACTTTGCAGCAAGGATTTGCTGAAACTTGTAGCTGCCATAAGATAAACAAGATAATAATATATATGCATTGTGTCTTAGAATTCATGGATCCTATAAGTTACACAGCATACAAGCAAGCCCCTCACCCGGATTAGCCAGGATCAGAACAAGATCAATATCAGGATTCTGGGCAGCAACAATTAGTGCAAGGGATGCTCCAAGAGACTCTCCAACAAGGTATATTGGTCTCATTGCTGCTCGCTCATGCTCTGACCTAACCGTCCTCTGAACCAGCATCACTAGCTCTAGTAGATCAAAAAAAATGAGGAAAAAAAAAAAAGATCACCTTCACTGTTCTTGCCTCCAAAAGGTCTACATTTTCAAAGACTCAGGAACTTCTACAGGTTTTAAATGGCCCTGGATTGCATTAGAAATTCAGCATATAAAAATTTCCCAGCTTGAATGAGGAGAAACTTGAGAGTTGATTCAGAATACGATTAACCAACATGTTAACTAATCGATTACGATAAATTGGATCGGATTTTATTGTTTTTTCTTCTGCAGTACCTCGACGTGACATGAGCGTGAAAGGGTTTTAAGAATCAGTTTTCTTTTTATAAGGGCTAAAATCACTTATTTTGACTTCTTTACCCCATATTGTAGGGTGGATTTCCAAAGATATGAAAGATCTCCCTCCAAGCCGTACATACGACTTTCATCGAATACAGTTTTCCGCAGAATTCTATATGTATTTATGAGATCGAGTATGGAATTCTGTTAACTCACTTTAAATTGAATATCCGTTTCCCTCCCTTTCCTGCTAGGATTGGAAAACTCACTAAAGAATTTTTTTGATTAATCTTCTGTTTTGCCGCATTATATCATCAACTTTATGTTAAAGATCTTCTAGTCTTCTCATATTAGCACAAGGAAAGTTAATAGGCCTTGTCCTAAAAATCAATACGCAAAGAGTGATAGAGAGAGACCTGCCAATGGTGTTCGATCCTCGACAGGAATGTGCAAGCACCATATATCAAAAATCCTTCATATATGGAATAGAAAGAAGGACATTAACTGGGGTGGCAGAAATGATGTAATGACAAATAATATACGCAAAATAAGTTCTTTCGTGAAGATAACAAGTGATGATAGCCGGCTATATATATGCAGGGGATTGAAATTCAAAAACAACTTACTCTCCAAGTCTTTTATGGTGCAACGTAAGACCAAGTCCAACACCATCAATCCCTTCATTAAATCAACATCAAAACCAAACATTGTTAACAGATATTACTAACAAGATACTAACATCAGATCACAGAGTAATCAACAATCGACAAAGGAACCAAATTCTAATAAAAGTTAGATGGGGTATGTGTTGGAAAACGTGTTCCGATTTCAATACTATAAACTTTGTTCATGTACTTTTTTAAACTTTGTCCTTCAGCAGAACATGAGAGCTTTAAGAATGTTCTTACTGTTATACATTGTTGACACTTTTAAAGTATTCAAGAGAAGAAGAGTAGGGCTTTTAAGTAAATAGACTTTATTCCAGGCTTTATTGAATCTCAAAATAGTTCTCAACTAGATTCTTCCTCTATTCATTGAAAAAAACTTCCATGTAAAATTTAAGAATGGATAGAATATATTTGTTCGTAAAAAAAATTAATTGCACGCATTTGAATCATGCTGGTCTACAAACTATTACTTATAATCATCGATCTCGTCCTTCTCACTCTAGCTAATAGCATGTTTCTAATTTTGGTGGACGACTAGTATAGCAATCCTTGTGTTTTGGGATAATTTGACTTGCACATCTGTATAGGAAAGTTTGAAACTTCCATGAATGGAAAATGAAGAACCTGGGATGATGCAAAAATATAGCATACTTTATTATTGTATAGGTTATGGTGAACAACCCCCACATATCATATTCATCACTCGAGATTTAACTACCACAAACTTCACAATCCAATAAGTTGATCACAACCACTATAAAAGGAATCACAACAACTCTCCTCATGCGATGGGACCACTTTGGTACTTTCCAACTAAGGTCTTGCATCCTCGGCTATTATAGTAATTGGTGACCTGATGATAAGGAAGCCGTAGTCCAAACCCACCTTTGAAAAAGTGACTTAAGTAAAGGTTTAGACAATGAGGCTATGAGTTTGACTTCAAGCCAAGGAAAGAGGTTATTAAACAACTTAGCTACATGTCCGAAAGTAAAAAAGGCAGAAGCAACCACTTTGGTACTTTACACGCAGGGTTTGTGCGTCGTGAACAATTATTGTAATACCAATATTTTATTTTATGATATCATTAAACACGCAAGAGTTTGCAACTTCATTTGGTATACACATCCATAAGCTTGAAAACTTTGTGGCAGTGGATGGGATGAAATTTTTTTAATAATTCTTCACACATCATCATATATACAATACTTCACAAAATCATTTGGGATACACATAAAGTGGCTTGTAAATCCAAGTAGGCATTTTCCTAATAATTCTTAAAAAAAGAGTTAACTAACAAGGACAGGGTACCATGAGAGAGAGAGACCTGGTAAGAAGATCAAGAGAGGAGAGCCTGTTGACCTACACCCACACTCCAACGGCGAAAACCACCGCGGCGGTCCACCGTCGTCGTATTCCATCAACTCTTTCGACTGCTCCAAGTAATCTTTCGAGCTCAAACTACTTTTAATCTTGAAGCTGCTTCCATTGACATGCAAAGCAACCGACGGGCTGCTGCTACGAGTTAGCCAAGAATTCAGTTTCCGGTTGGTCCTCTTGCGTCGTCGGAGAACCGACCCGAAACCGGTGGCGATAAGTCCATTTACGACTGTCGCCGCCATGGATGGGAATGGGCAATGGCCTGCGAGCATGTACTCTAGACCTACAATAGCATGTCCCTTCTTCCCTCCACATTTCTTTTTTTGTTTGACCCGCTGCCATTTTTATAATCTCTGTCTCCCATGCAGACATGTGTAAGATACGTTCTAAACTCAGAAAAATATTAAACTGATATTGCATGGATTAACCATGCATATTTTAACCATCGTTAATTTGGAACATATAATGGTCATAAAATGGTGAATGAGATAAATTTTAATTTTGAGGTGTGAGATTATATTTTTATTTAATAGTATGAAATAATATCGTTATTTTTAAGAAGATAAAATTTTAAAATTTAATAATTTTATATATAAATATAGACTTGAAGGGGGTGTTGTCCGTGTCAATATCTCAATCCCCATACATAGCTCATATAAGAATAAATAATACTCACTTCGTTCCAAATATATTATTTTTATTTTATTTTTTTGGAAATTTTTAGGGGGTAGAATTTTATTTTATAATGTATGAGCAATAATGTAAAAATATATAAAATTTTAATTTTCAACTTTTGTTTAGAAACTCGAATAATCAAAAGGAGTTTATTTACAGTCTTGGGTTGAGTGTGGTAAGATCTAAATTACTCTTTTAATGCAATTTTTTATCAAGTTAAGAATTTAAGATATGTGTACTTGCCCTATCACTTTTTTTTTATTTTTTTTGGTTAAGAAATCAATTCAAGTACAATAAAATAATAAAGTAGATTAATTATTATTCCTCAAAATATGGGAGCTGATGAATCTGCAGATCAACTGTAGGGGCCTTATATTAAATAATAGGTCAACGGCAGTTTAACTAAACAAATAGCATTTTATAATTTAAATAATTGAATTCAGTATAAAAGTTTAAAGATTCCAAAGATTTGATTTTTTTTAAAAAAAAGTTATAATCATTTAATTTTTAAAGATCTGAATCCATAGTTTATGTATCTTGTTAATATGTTATATTTGTATCGACTTCTTTTAAAGTTGAATTTTGATTTAATTAGATTTTATTGGAAACTTTGAATTTTTTTTAAAAATTTAGATTCGACGTTAATAATTTCAAAAATGGATATTTCGAAATGGATCTTTAATTTAGGTTTCAGATTGATTTTGGATTAGGATTATTTACCAATGTATAAATTATTTAATTTCAATCACAATAAATACATGAAACTTATTTTAATTTTTTATTATTTTCAGTTATATCAATTTATATTTTTATATATTCCGTGGTTAAAGACCTCTATAATGATGCAGGTAAGTACAAGCTAGCCAACCCGAATCACATGGCCTAATTAATATCTATAGATAAGAATCATTAATTACCATGTAAATTAATAATTAATTTATGCGAGTTGGCTTAACCTCACCTTAAAAAAATTTAAAAAATATTTTAATTCAAGAATAAAACTCAAATATTTTAAAGATTTTAAAGAAAGTTAATTGTCTTGATAAGCTATATAGCGTGCATTTTGTTAAATTAAATGATAAAAAATATCATTATATCAAATTATTAATTGATAATAATTAATTCAGCATAACAAATAATCACGTAACAAAGCCACTTTGAACACGGAAAGCAAGTAATATTTTATATATTTGACAAATATTTATGAAAGAATTCAAACTCAATACATTATAATTATATAGTGTTTTGGGATTTTTAGAGACTCTATTTTTGTCATATAAGTTTATTTTAAATTAATTTGTTAATGTCACGTCTTCCCAAATTAATTAATTTCGATAAAAACCTTTATATTTAAATGGGCATGATTCATATGCACATCGCATACTTATTAAAATAGTGTTACAACTTAGCATTAACAAATCACTCTTGAAATCTTAGTCAACAAGGACATTTTTGGCAAGCTTTGCTTATTTATTTATTTTGTGAAGACCCGAATTTTTATAAAGTAAATGTGAATTTTGATTACTGAGCCTAATTAATATTGAACTTTTAAGAGCTTTTTGAGTCATTAGGACTTTGGTTAATGATTTGGGAATAGTAATACTTATGAAATTTATATCAAATTATCTCAATCGAAAAATACTGGGTTTGAAAAAAGAACTATAATAAGAATACATATTAGGCTATTTTAAATTATTCCAAATAAAATCTTTTAATGCATAAGTTAATGTGGATCAATGAGGTCAATGTGACAAGTAAACGAATATATACAAAAATACGAATTATTTTATGACAATTTTGTATGAAATTATTTATAGATGATTATATACGTGGATCACATGTGTTCGGGAACAAGAGTCAACATTTAAAACGTTCATTAATCTAATCATCATAATAATCAACGGGCGGCGATTTTGAATTGATCGAAAACCCGTGTGAAAATGTGCAAATCCTTATCTTGTTTGGAATGAACTTGAGGGGACAAATCTGAAAAAATGGGTAAACCCACATAAGATAATTTCTTGTGGAAGTAAAATAAGACTCTTAAGACTTTTCCTAAAAGAACAAGAAATTTGGGTTTGACCTAAACTATGAATAACGGACATAGCAATTTCTTTCCATGGTTAGAGAGAGGAGCTCGTGTCTGACGGCATGTCAAACAACTTGGGCAAGAACGGCACAAAAGTTTCTGTTTTTTTTTTTTTTTTAAGTTTTTTTTTTCGAGCATTTTGGGAAAATATATTCTAAAATGTAAGTATGTTTGCTTTTATTTTAAAAATATTTTGGTGTATAATGATTAGGATGTTTTGAAAATATTTTTAAAAAAAAAATATGTTTTGAAGGAAAATTTGTGTTAAATATTTAGTTTTAGTTCTGAGGAGTGAAAATATTTCAGAAAAATGAAACCAAACAACGCTGTATTTTGAGGTTATTATTGTTCCACCATGATTTCAACTTGGGTACTTATATGTTGGTCTTTGCTATTTTTATCAATTAAAGAAAACAAAAGAAAGAAAAAGGATCAATCTGACATGGTTGGTTCAAATCTGCTCAATTATTTTTGATGATCGATCGTGAAAAGATGGAAATAACAAGAATTCAATTTCCTAGTAACGAAAAGAGATAATCTAGTCGTTGGGATTAAGAAATTATTTGGAACTCTTCAAAACATCTTATAAGCTATTTAAAAGTTTATAAATTATTAAAAAGTGTTTAGTATTTTTTTTAAAAAAATCTTATAAGATTAAAAAAAAAATTGTTTAAGAGATTATAAGCTCCTAATAAAAAAATACCTCCAGACTTATTTTCAAATTAACATCTTATTTTAACAAATTTTTTTAATTTTAATAGTTTTAATTATAAAATTGTCATTACTAACATTTTAAAAGTTTTATAATCTTATTTTATCTAAACATTTCAACAATTTATTTTTAAAATAAGATCAAACATTTTATAAGATATAGGAACTTATAAGATATTTTAAATAACTTTAGCCAATAATCTTCATACTCAACATAATAAGACATGTTAAGTATACGAAACGACGATATTACATATACATCTCTTTCTACTATATATATAATTAACAACATACCCCTTCCATTATATACATATTACAGATAAAGTGAACGCAAAATGTCATTTGAACAATGTTCTGAATAATTTGTTACTAATTTGGGGTGTATGTATAATTTTACAAAAAGTTGAGAATGATGTTGTATTTAGACTTAATCTTAGAGAGTGTCGATGTAATTTACTCCATATCAACTTGTGCAGTTGTGTTAAGAAAGCATGTTAGTGTAAGAAAAGCTAGGTTCATCAAAATCAGAAATGGAGCGGGGGCGCCGGCATGTAGACTCCATTAGAAAATTTAAATTAATATAAATTTTATATATAAAATTATTTAATTTTAAAAATTTTACTCTTCTAAAAAATTAAAAATACTTATTTATCTAAGAGAATAAATCTCACCCCCTCTCCCTCCTCCGATTTTATTTTTTGGCTCCGTTCCGGTAAGTTTGGTCCAATAACTAATCCGCAACAATGCTTGACAATTTAAACTATAGTTACTATCATCTATTGCCACAACTAAAATCAATTCTTGTAAAATCAATTCACACGAATTCATTTATGAGATGTCAACATTATAGTGTCTATTGCGAAAAAATGAAGACAATATCTATTTGAAACTTGGAGAGAAATTATATTGGAATAAACTCGATTTCTTTTATATAATTAATGCAACACAATAAAAGATATTATCTACTTTGTACTATCATAAAAATTAATTACGGTGTGTTTTGGCTGGCTGTTTTGATTTTAAAGACAACCAACGCAGTCCCTATAAATAAGGTGGTAACAGTCGGTATTTGGTTTTGATAGTGAGACAATTTCGTTGTACCACTCCACTCCAATAAGCGCCATGTCTCCACCACACCACCATCGCCGCCGCCGCCACCCCTCCGCCGCCTCCTCTATTTATTGCCATGCAAACACCTTCCCGTTTTCCTAAACCCCTCAACAAAACATGAAGAAACAAAACCATTATTACCTTGCTATTTCAATAGATTCAGAGTTTCTTTCTTGATTTGGAAAAAGATCAAGAAAAGAAAATTCTTCCCCTGTTGATTTCGTAGAACTCCTCAGCGATCATGGGGGACTTAGTGAAGCAAATCATCGTAAAGCCGATACAATATGCGGACGAGGTCGTGAAGTTGGCGGACGGCGCCATCTCTTTCCGCCAAGAGTGCCTGGAAATCAAGGCCAAGACTGAGAAGCTTGCGGGCCTCCTCCGGCAGGCTGCGCGCGCCAGCGGAGACCTCTACGAGCGTCCCACCCGCCGCATCATCGGCGACACCGAGGAAGTCCTCGACAAGGCCCTCGCCCTCGTGCTCAAGTGCCGCGCCAATGGCCTCAGCCGCATTTTCACCATCATCCCAGCAGCTGCCTTTAGGAAAATATCCCAACAGCTCGAGAATTCGATTGGCGACGTGTCGTGGCTCCTTCGTGTGTCGACCCCTGCGGATGATCGCGAGGATGAGTATCTCGGGCTGCCACCAATCGCGGCAAATGAGCCAATCCTGTGCTTGATATGGGAACAGATTGCAATCTTGTGCTCGGGCTCGATAGAGGAGCGCGCGGATGCTGCTGCTTCGCTTGTATCGTTGGCACGGGACAATGATCGATACGGGAAGTTGATAATTGAAGAAGGTGGGGTGGCGCCATTGTTGAAGTTGGCGAAGGAAGGGAGAATGGAAGGGCAGGAGAGTGCTGTCAGGGCTATTGGGCTGCTTGGGAGGGACCTGGACAGTGTCGAACAGATTGTGAATGCTGGGGTGTGCCAGGTGTTTGCGAAAATCCTCAAAGACGGGCACATGAAGGTTCAGGTTGTGGTGGCTTGGGCCGTGTCGGAATTGGCTGCTCATCATCGCAAGTGCCAAGACCATTTTGCACAGAATAACACCATTCGGTTGCTGGTTAGTCATCTTGCTTTTGAGACTATTCAGGAACATAGTAAGTATGCTATAGCCACTAAACATGCTATGTCGATTCACTCTGTTGTGATGGCTAATTCCAATGAAAAGAACATTGACAATAGTGAGACTAGCCATAGGAATGAGGATGATGGTAATCAGCTTAAGAGTAAAATTGTGCACCCAATGGAGAATGCAACCACTAGCCAAATGCACAATGTGGTGTCAAATAGTATGGCTATGAAATCGGGCATGTTCCAGAAAGGAAATGGGCAAGGCAGAACACAGACTCAAGCTAACAATTCCATGACCAATCAAAAGAACACAAATACTAACCAAAACCACCAAAAAAACAATCACCACCACCATCAGCATAGGCACAATGTTCACTTTAGTGGAGCTAGCATTAAGGGTAGGGAATTCGAAGATCCTGCTACTAAGGCCGAAATGAAGGCCATGGCTGCCAGAGCACTTCGCTACCTCTGTGCAGGAAATGTTACTATTTGTAGGAGCATAACAGAATCTAGGGCGCTATTGTGCTTTGCCGTATTGCTGGAGAAGGGTCCCGTAGAAGTTCAATACAATTCAGCCATGGCGTTGATGGAGATTACATCAGTGGCTGAGCACGACGAAACATTGAGGCGTTCGGCTTTTAAACCTACTGCACCAGCTGCCAAAGCTTTAGTAGACCAGTTTCTGGGAATTCTTCAGAAAGCAGACTCAGAACTGCTCGTTCCCAGCATCAGGTCTATTGGGAACTTGGCAAGAACTTTCCGTGCTAGTGAGACAAGATTTATCGGTCCATTGGTGCAGCTGCTTGATGATAGGGAGCCAGAGGTTACTAGTGAGGCAGCAATAGCACTCAACAAGTTTGCTGGCCACGATAATTTTCTCCATGTCAATCACTGCAAAGCCATAATCAGTGCAGGAGGTACTAAGCACCTCATTCCATTGATCTACTTTGGTGAGCAAATGGTACAGATTCCTTCCTTTATACTACTATGTTACCTTGCCATGCATGTCCCGGATAGTGAGGCTTTAGCTCAGGACGATGTGCTCATTGTGTTGGAATGGGCTACAAAGCAGGCAAGTTTAATGCAAGATAAAGAAATTGAAACCTTGGCTTACGAAGGAAAAAAGAGATTGGAACTCTATCAATCCAGGGGCTCAAAAGGATACCATTGATTCAATCCCACTGTATAATATCTTTTAGTACATCAAAAAGTTACCTTTTGATCATACTAATTTAGTGTAGATAGGATTAGCATTCTTGTAATATACTATGCAACGCATATCTAACCATTACAAGTTCTTGTTCGACTATATGAAGTCCTCCATCATTCCAGCTTTGATCCAGTGATAATCTGCTTCAACAGATTGCCTATCAGACATTCTTTATTTCCCTCAAGTTCATAATATCTTCAGTCGCAGAAGCACTGATTTTGTGTTCCTATAGTCAAAAGACGGCCTCCTTTCATGCTACATTGATCTCTAGCTTCTTATTATCAACTTAATACAGAAGTGCCAGAAGAAGTAGTTCCTAAACCATGGGCGTATAGAAGTATTCCTCGTTGGACTCCTTTAGATGACAGTAGTTTGAATATAGAAGCACTTAGTGAAAAAATTGATGACTACTTAGTAAATCTGGTATGGATGGCAACAGTACAAGGTAATTACTAGATTTTCCACACTTCTGCTGAATTTGAAATCACCACCTGAACAGCATTGAGCTAATTACATATGAAGATAATGTTGGATATTGCCCACTCGGATTCCCATTCTGGTGGATGCAAACACCTTAGTGCGCTTGTATTGCCCCTCCGAGAGTCCCTACTGCATCACGTAAAGGAGGGGTCTGAAGGGAGAGTTGATCGTAATCTGAAAATCCTGCTCCAACTATGTATAGGTTGTGACCGCATCTGATTTACCCGAAAGTTGAACTAAGGAAAGGTCACCCTCTTTTAAGATTAGTCGGGCGAAACTTGAAATTTGGATCATAAAAAAAGAAGATAATACTCTTACTTTTTTGTGACCTATGCTTCCCTTAAAATCATATTGTCCAATATACAGCATCTTTAAACTAGATTACATGAAGCACCTCTTTTTCATTCTTACTACAAATTTATAGAGCAAAATACAGATTTTTGCCTTTTTCTGCAAGTGATTTTATCAGAAACTTCTTCTGCTGAAATTTAGCTATAAGCTATTTTTGACTTAGAAAAGGGTAGCTTTAAATTTTAAGTTGATTCCACAAGTTGATGAGGCTCTTCACTAAGTATTTTCTTTGTTCTTGTATCAGATCAAGGTACCTTGTGCTTTTTCCTAAGCAAATAAACAAATTAAGTAACTGCATCCAATTTCTTAAAAAAAATCCCATCTTAAAGTCCGACCGCCGCAACGTTATATACAAAAGATCGCGTATGGGAAATATTTAAACGGTACTCTCCACTAGTACTGCAGCTGCCTTTTTTGCAAAAATTCGTTTATACTACATATTTAAGAAACAAATTAACACGTCAATGTGAGTTTCTATGTGTAAAGTGTGCCCAAAAGAGGAATAAAAAAGAAGATATCCTGAGTTTCAAACAGTAAATTGAGCCCATAAAATAAAAAAAAGAAGGTATCAACAACAACAACTGATTTCAGTATGCGACATCTTGCGATTGTTCGTATCAATCTAATAGAGCTCCGGCGCATTTAATGTTAAGAAAATGATCAATTATTTTTGATAAAAAATAAAGGATACCTAACTTAGATAATTATCAATTAATGTATCTAATCTAATTTCTTATCTAAATTCAACCAATATATATTTTTAAAACTTATATAAACACCCTTAACTCTTATTTGTAAAGTATCTAAAAATTAGAAAATTAGAAAGAGTTTGATAGAAAAAACTTAAGAAAAAACTTATGAAAGAATTTTATGAAAAAAAAAAATTCTTGTGTAGGTTGTGAATTGTAAATATTGTAAATACTTTACATATTTTCTCCATACAGTAAAACAATGTACATCAGGTCCAAAAACGTAGAGACAATTAGTTGAACTCTGTTGTCAAATTTGTGTGTTATTTTCATTGTTATTTTGCATTCTCACTAATCTGATTTATCGAAAATTTCTATAATTTTTCAATATTTAATACAGGGATAAAGAATTAAATAATCTTGATCTATGTTTTTTTTTTTTTGTCTTCTATCTCCAAAATAACGAATAAAGATAATATTGAGGAAATAATTATAATACCATAAACTTGAAATGCTCACGCAAGCAGATTATTGGAAAAGGAAATGGAGATGAATTTATCAAGGAGGAATGGGATAATAGATTATGGAAATTTTCAATCAAAATTGATAAATGATTCGTTTTATTAGAAAAATTAAAAAGAAAAAATTATTCCTATTCAGTTTGTGGTGCTTTTAAACCTAAGACGAGTTTTAAAAGGCTAAGCCCAAAATCGGACCGAATTATTTAAATTATTAAATATTGTTGTAAGTTTAATAATTAGATTTTTGTTAGCTTAAGTTATCGACTAATACATGGGCATTGTTGATGTGGTATAAGTCGGGATTGACCCACGTGGCTCAGGTCATAAGTATGAAGTTGGTGCGACCTATGTCGGGCGAAACTTGAAATTTGGATCATAAAAAATGAAGATAATACTCTTACTTTTTTGTGACCTATGCTTCCCTTAAAATCATATTGTCCAATATGCAGCATCTTTAAACTAGATTACATGAAGCACCTCTTTTTCATTCTTACTACAAATTTATAGAGCAAAATACAGATTTTTGCCTTTTTCTGCAAGTGATTTTATCAGAAACTTCTTCTGCTGAAATTTAGCTATAAGCTATTTTTGACTTAGAAAAGGGTAGCTTTAAATTTTAAGTTGATTCCACAAGTTGATGAGGCTCTTCACTAAGTATTTTCTTTGTTCTTGTATCAGATCAAGGTACCTTGTGCTTTTTCCTAAGCAAATAAACAAATTAAGTAACTGCATCCAATTTCTTAAAAAAAAATCCCATCTTAAAGTCCGACCGCCGCAACGTTATATACAAAAGATCGCGTATGGGAAATATTTAAACGGTACTCTCCACTAGTACTGCAGCTGCCTTTTTTGCAAAAATTCGTTTATACTACATATTTAAGAAACAAATTAACACGTCAATGTGAGTTTCTATGTGTAAAGTGTGCCCAAAAGAGGAATAAAAAAGAAGATATCCTGAGTTTCAAACAGTAAATTGAGCCCATAAAATAAAAAAAAGAAGGTATCAACAACAACAACTGATTTCAGTATGCGACATCTTGCGATTGTTCGTATCAATCTAATAGAGCTCCGGCGCATTTAATGTTAAGAAAATGATCAATTATTTTTGATAAAAAATAAAGGATACCTAACTTAGATAATTATCAATTAATGTATCTAATCTAATTTCTTATCTAAATTCAACCAATATATATTTTTAAAACTTATATAAACACCCTTAACTCTTATTTGTAAAGTATCTAAAAATTAGAAAATTAGAAAGAGTTTGATAGAAAAAACTTAAGAAAAAACTTATGAAAGAATTTTATGAAAAAAAAAAATTCTTGTGTAGGTTGTGAATTGTAAATATTGTAAATACTTTACATATTTTCTCCATACAGTAAAACAATGTACATCAGGTCCAAAAACGTAGAGACAATTAGTTGAACTCTGTTGTCAAATTTGTGTGTTATTTTCATTGTTATTTTGCATTCTCACTAATCTGATTTATCGAAAATTTCTATAATTTTTCAATATTTAATACAGGGATAAAGAATTAAATAATCTTGATCTATGTTTTTTTTTTTTGTCTTCTATCTCCAAAATAACGAATAAAGATAATATTGAGGAAATAATTATAATACCATAAACTTGAAATGCTCACGCAAGCAGATTATTGGAAAAGGAAATGGAGATGAATTTATCAAGGAGGAATGGGATAATAGATTATGGAAATTTTCAATCAAAATTGATAAATGATTCGTTTTATTAGAAAAATTAAAAAGAAAAAATTATTCCTATTCAGTTTGTGGTGCTTTTAAACCTAAGACGAGTTTTAAAAGGCTAAGCCCAAAATCGGACCGAATTATTTAAATTATTAAATATTGTTGTAAGTTTAATAATTAGATTTTTGTTAGCTTAAGTTATCGACTAATACATGGGCATTGTTGATGTGGTATAAGTCGGGATTGACCCACGTGGCTCAGGTCATAAGTATGAAGTTGGTGCGACCTATGTCGGGACGGACCTACCCAACTCGGATTATGGGGATGGGAGCTAGATGGACAAAAGCCAGGACGAGTTCAAAGAGTTGACTGACCTTCAGGTCCGGACGAGTCCAAGGAGTTGACTGACCTTCAGATCGGGCGAGTTCAAGAGATTGACTGACCTCCAGGTCGGGCAAGATCACGAA
Source organism: Paulownia fortunei (assembly GCA_019321725.1). Classification (NCBI taxonomy): domain Eukaryota; kingdom Viridiplantae; phylum Streptophyta; class Magnoliopsida; order Lamiales; family Paulowniaceae; genus Paulownia; species Paulownia fortunei. Next base: position 17,725,338 of record CM033118.1, read on the forward strand.
AATAATGAAGAGGAAACGGTTACGATTAGAAAGCGACAGAGAATCTTTTTAGGGGCAAATCAGAGAATATGGGCACGCACACAACAATCTGTTATAACATATTGAGGTATAAAATCTCTTTTCTACCCTTATTTGGCATCTATAAATAAGGGAATACAAAGCATAACACAGGTTACACTTTTTATATATCAAAAATACACATATCTATCTGCTTTTCATCCTCTCCCAGAAAGCTACCACTGACTTGAGCGTCGGAGTTCTCATGCCGGGTTATGCCGGCGTTTTGTGCAGGTGTTCCAGTCGGAGAAGGAGAGCAGAAGTAGTGGATTAGAACTTGGCGTGCACCTACTCCAATTGGTGCTTTACAATTGTAATATTTGGAAAATTTTGACGCACAAGTTTTGGTTGAAAAGGTATTTATCGTTATTGTTTTGTGATTCGTTATTCATTTTATCTTTTAATCAATAATTATTTTGTATTTGAGCTAGTCGATATATATATATATATATATATATATATATATATATATATAAGTCTGAAACTTACAAAAACAATTATGATGAATTGAAAAAAAAATTCTTATATAATTGACTTTTAGCCTACAATCAATGAATCTCATAATATTTGAACTTAAGTCACTATGAGCTCGATTTTCTTATAGGCGACTGAGAGAAAGATTAAGTATGGTGTGATGTAGGCAAAATTAAGTAAAGGCCATAAACAAAACTTATTAATGCTATTTTATCATCCATTGATTTTATGCTATTAACTCGGTTATTATTTAAACAAAATTATAAATTGTTAAAACATATATATAATAATATTAGTATTTTGATTTTAAAATAAAATTATATTTTCATTCAATAACTTACAATTTTATTTAAATAATATTATGATCAATTAAAAATTATAGAATCATTTCTTTAAATTCTTTTACAGTGCAACCATCGTATTAAGTGATAATCCAACATGAAATGATTATTCTATCCAATTAAAAAGAATTCAACCGCAAAAACACATTGATAATCGAATATAAAATGATTGTTCTATCCAATTAAGATAACTCAAACGTAAAAAAATATTTCGTTTATCAAAATTTGATCGAATCAAATCCACATAATTAATCATTTTTATCACTCTAACCCATCAAAACATCAATAAAATAAAATTCATCCTCTTATCCCAACATTATATAGTATTACATCTCAATGAAATTTGAATTTTAGACTTTACAATGAAATGCAAAATCATATCAACCATTGAAACATGATGTTATGGTTACATAAGTTGAATTGAATAATCATTAATTAGTTCTCCCTGACAAAAATAATCCTGATAATACCAACAAATAATATGTAAAGGAGGTAGGTTGTTCACCTAAAAAGCTGAGCACTGACAGGCACCTTGTTGCTTTTCCAGGAAAATTGAGTTGGTTTGCACCATGAAAACAACAACTGTATATACTACAACTCTGACTAGAAAGTGAAGTGACAAGTTTGTAAGGAATAGGGGATCCTAGGCAACTGCATCTTCTGCACCAAGTCCTTCCTATGTTAGATGTAATTATTTAAAAAAAATTATTATATTTTATATTATTATATATTTAATATATATTTAAAATTAATTATATATATATATACATGTAATATGAAATGTAAAATAACAATAAAAAAATATAAAATGCTTTCCTTCTATGCATTTTCTCTTCTTCTCCTCTCTTTTTTTTTTTTTTTTGGAAGATATATGTGATTTAAGTGACTGAGGCTCATTCATAAGAGTTTATGGAATTCTTTGATTAGTCTAAAAAGATCTATGATTAAAGGGATAATTGCACTCACTTTTCTGAATCTCTTTAATTTTTTATTTTTTTTTGGAGATATTTATATCTATCCAAGATCCATAAGTCTATTATTTTCCTGCCGACTTATGTTGTCTTTTTCCTATATATTCTTTCATATTTATCTCTTTTATTTAATTTTTTATAATTATTGCACTACACGCGCCATTGAAAAAATAATAATAATAAAAAATATAAAATTAGTTGGTGTGATATTAATTTTTTTTCATTTAAAATTGGTTTCGCTTGTATGCATCGAATTTATCAACTTTGCATCTTTTTTTTTCTTTTTCCTATTTAATTGAGTAATTTATTCGATTTAATTATATGATTAGTGTTAATAGATAAATATCCGCGTATATATCAAGTTGTTAAGAATAAATGACACAAAAATGAAATAGTAAAATTATATTGTGACTTCATCAATAGTCTTCATGTTTTTATCATATTTTCCTCGAGTAATAAGAGTTTTTAGTTTTAATTTATCGCACATGAGATTATCAATAATCAAAAATTTTATAGCAAGTGTGCAAGAATAAGTCCTAGGTTCGTACCCCCATATAATTGCCTAATTTGTTCGACTTATTATTTTGGTATTGTTTTAAAAAAATTATTTAAATTTGTTTATGAATTTAATTTTTTCATTTTTCTTGTTGTGTTTATTATTCTTCGAGTTCTATTAATTTTGGTGGACGATTATTTTTAGCAAAATAGCATTATTTATGAAAACGTTTCCATTTTTTTTGAGTCTTCATTTTTAGTGAGTTTCATTTCTTGCACTATTTTTGCAATATTTGTTACTCAATTTTTTTATTTTTATTTATAAATATAAAAATAGAGAAATACGATGACTTATTTATTAAACGTCATCATAAGAGTCCTCCACCAACCAAAATATTCACGGGTTAATACTCTAAACGGGTCGACCCCATTAACCTTCTATTGGAAAGTTGTGGACCAGCTGGGCTAAGGTTAATTGCTTGGATTATACATTAATATTATTTTTTACAATTTATTAAGTAAATATTTTTCATTTTAGTTTAGTAAAATTTTGATTTTACCTTCAATATATATATATTGTATACAAGAAATAAAAATTTAAAATAAATAAAGCTGAATTTTTTTTTTTTGTTGGTTTCCTAACACTGTTTCTTTATGTTGTACAGTCCAGCTGGCTTCAATTAAGTTTGCTGATATTTTCATCCTGTTGTCACCTCCTACTCCTACAATTTCCTGTTGCTTGATAGATCAATCAATTCTGGTAAAAGTTTGAATTAATCCATTGTAATACTCATCATAAATGTAGTGTGTGTGTGCATATATATATATATATATATATAAAAGTAAAGTCTATTATTTTATGGGTCCATTATCATTCTCAAATATATATTATATATTTTTTTAAGATATCTTTTTTTAATGCACATTCTTCAATATATTTTCTCAAAAAATATTCTGAGAACCAAAAAATTATTACCAAATAAATAATTATTTTTATTTTTATTTTTTCCAAAAAAATAAAATAAAAATTATCGAATTGTCAAACTGTGACGATGTAAATATATATAGATTTCGCATTGAATATTGATATCTATTATTATTGCGATATTAATCAAGATGTTACCACATTACGAATTTACTCGTGACATTAATTCACCAAAGGCAACATTTTCAATCATATTAACATATTTTAAAGTAAAATTAGCAGTTGATGGACTAAAAAAAATATATATCATTTAATTTGTAGATGAAAATGGTAATTAAATTGACTAAACACCCAACTTCTGCAAAGAATCTCTCCTGCAAGAAAAAATAAATGTTCCAACTGTGTTCAACCTATTGGCATTAACTGATGGGTTGGAATGGTGTCCAATTAATTTGAGTGATGAATATTGTAGATGGTAAATGGATTGTGATATGCATATATAGCTCTAGTTTGAGGAGGGCCAAAGTCCACAAAAATACACCCAATATGCATTTTTGTCTTAGATTTTATTGAATAGTAAAGATGAGATTGAAGATCTAAAAATGAATCGAATCGAGTTGAAATTAATTTTATTGAATTGAATTTGTTTTATTAACTATAAATATATATATAAAACAATGACAATAATAGCTATGTGTGGGCTCATTCATAATAATGGGTTTTCAAATTTGGTGACCAATAGCCAACATGCTACCTTTTGGTCGAGAATTCTAGTAACTTGATTATTTTTACGTCGATTGAATTTTTATATTAATAAAATTGAGTTTGACTAAAATTCAAATCACATGAAAATAACTAATTGTGCTGTTGAGAGTTGTGTTACAATTAGAATTTTTCTTTTAACATTGATAAGAACCACTACAACATTGTTCATAAGAGTATTTAAATTGTTGTTAAGTAAAGTTATATATATAGATATAGAATTTTTTATTATAATATTATATATATCTTCTGTTATATTGTATTAATTGTTGTTACGTCTAAACTTATCATAAGATGTGCTATCGGATAATAAAAGAAAACTTCAACTAATTTCACCCATAGTAGCAATTCAAACAATACAATAAAAAATGCTAGTACATATATGATAAAATTTTCAACTTTAAATCATTAATACTATGCCCCATAGATGTTTTATGTAGGCATTAAATATTCCCACAGGGGCATTCTTGGAAACCAATGAAACAAAATTCCTCCTCTATAAAATTAACAGCAGGGCTGCTGGAGTTCAAAGCACTACAGGTATCAGCTGCTTTAGAACTAACTCATGGCTACAAAAGTGATTCTTGCACTGATCTTTTCTCTACTCCTCATTTCTCAGGCAAAAATTCTTAAAACAATATATTTTTTTAATTTTTTTTATTAAAATTCTGCTTATTTTTCAGAAAATTATAGCTGCTTGTTTTAATATTGCCATCTTTTTTCTTTTTTTTTTTCATGCAGGTGTCATCTGATCTCAAGAACAATGAAGAAACAAGCCATGTTAGCCAGGCATTACATGTAATTTCACTTTTTTTTTCTTTTTTCTTTCCTTTTTTGTATCAATTTCCTTTGTTTTTGTTTGATTTTGTAATTTTTTTATAAAATTTTACTTGTAAATTAGAACTATTATTTCTTTATTCTATGCTATTAATTTTAATTTTTCTTCAGGTGTTTAGCAGAGGAGGAGACAGAAAGCTAATGCATAAAATGGGTGAGTTATTTTATGTACTTAGTAAAATTCAATGATTTTTGACAAAACCATAGCCACATATAGGTTTAATTTTTTGTTCTTTTTATTTATTTTTAATTTGGTAATCATGAGCCTAGGCTACAATTAAAAGAGCTTGAATGTGTATAAGTTTAGTTAACTTATCATTAGTTATGCAATAAGTAGGCTGATTAGTCTTTCTCTCTTTGCTTGTTCCTAGGTGTCTAGTTGAACCATTAAGGTTCACCTCACTATTAAAACTAAATATACCTCAAAAATTTTATGAGGGCATTTATCTAAATTTATTTTAAATATATTATAAGTTTTTTTATATTTTATAGATATTTTTTGAAATTGTAAGTTGTTAGATTTACTTTTAAAAATAAGTTTTTGAAGTATTAACATAAAATATTATCATTAGGAAGGTTAAATTAAAAAAAGTTTGTTAAGATCTTAAAAATAAATTAAAAAATCTTTTAATATTTTTGAAAGGATATGAGAATTTATAATCTTATTTTTTAAATATTATACCAGTACTCAAAACAATTTATAAAAACTTTTAAAGAGCTCACTCAAAGACCTTGATGTTTCTTCACTAAAATTCAAGAATCAAACAGTTGAAATGACTTGAATTATGTACAATTTATTTCCTAAGCTATATGTACTTGTGTCTACTAGGATTTGTGACCTTGAAAGGTATACAATTTTTGGTACCTAATTACATTATGTGTATTTTGGGTAATTTGTCTTTCTTGGAGTTAGGATTAGGATTTAAGAAGTATGTAACTAAATTTTATTTATCATGAATATTAATTATGAATCACATGACATATCCCTTTGTTGTGAACCATATAAACTCATGTGTTTATGCACGATTTTAATTTTTTACTTGATTTTCTTAACACGAACATAAAGTGAAGGTCGAGCGAAACCAGTTTCGCTCAAACTTTACACGTTCACACTTTATGTTCACAACTAAACCTAATAATATATCCATATTATCACGATTCCTACAGCGCTAGACCTCTCGAAGTATTTCAAAGATCGGTTAATTTCTCGTGCTCTCGCTCCCGCTCCCGCACCCGCCCCAAGCCCGAACCACATAGACTGTGGTGGGCTATGCAAACACAGGTGCACCCTTCACTCAAGGCAAAATCTGTGCTTGAGGGCATGTGGAACTTGCTGTGTGAGGTGCAAGTGTGTGCCCCCAGGGACCTTTGGCAACAGAGAACTGTGTGGAAAATGTTACACGGACATGACCACCCATGGCAACAAGACCAAGTGCCCTTAATTAATAAAATGGGGCCCCGTTTTGCTTGGATTTTCTGTCAGCTGGATCTTTTTCTGGGTTTGACTGTACTAAAGTTAAATTTGGTGGTACTATTTTGTTTGGTTTGAAATGGTGTGTTGTCCTTTTGTAATTATAGAGAAGTTTGAATGGGGGAGTTGGAGTATTAGTAGTAGTACTGTTGTTTTTCTTGCATGTTTCACTCTTGTGGTGAAATATTTTTGGCATTTAATTTACTCCATGGTTAATTTGTCAAAATTTGTCAATCTAATTCCACATTAGGCATAGAATTGTTGATTATAATTAATAACATGTATATCTCTTTTTCGCTAGGTGATATTGCATTGATGAATCCATAACAAGACTAAAAAAAAAATGGTAAAGAACAAGAAAGCATTTTTATTTTTAGTGAATTATAAAAACTATTTTTGGTTTCTAGTTATCTTTTAAAATTATATATATTTTTTAAATTTATTATAAATATTCTATTAAGATTTATTTTTATTTTGTGAATATTTTTAATGGGTGCAATTTGTAAAATAAATATTTTATAAATTTAGATGAATTTTTTTTATAAGTAACTAAATTTTAAGGATAATTTTTATAATTTATATTTTTGTGGGTTTTTTATTGGTGATATTTACGATTGAGTAGGTGGATTTTGAATACTTTGAAAATTAATTTACACAATTTTTTTGTCACATTGGGTTGGATTTCGGAATTGAGTGAGATAGAAAATGAGGAAAATGGTTTTCATTGTTTGGTTATGAGGAAAAATATGAAAAGCTTGTGTAAATTTAGTTATGAGGATATTTGTTATTATATACATTTATGTTTGATTTGGGTCTAAATAAATATTATTTAAATTCCATAAGTAAATCGAGCCAAACACAATCTCCCAACTCAAAAAACGTTCAAAATAGTAAGAGAAAATGACTTGAAATTAAATTGCACGTCAAGCTCTCTAGATGGGGTGGTGTATACGCCAATCAAAACTCTTTCGATGATGAAGTCGATCGAGAAAGTCATTTAAAATTGATAAAAATTGAAAAAATAAATAAAAATAAATTATATATCCATTAATAATGTGATTTTGAAGTATTTATAATAAGTGTAGCATTTGGATAGTCCTTTTGTAGGAACGTGTCTTCCATTCCTTGGATCTATAAGCTTTACTATTGAAAAATCAAAATCATACATCTCGTTTGTGTTTGCCAAATATGAAAACGTATTACATGAATATCGAATTTTTTTTTATAGTATCCAATTACATTTAAAAAATATTTAAAAATAAAAGAATCAAGTTCACATATCGAAGTCAACGGAGAACTATCAAAAATCTTTGTACCTTTCTATAATCTATCGCTATTGGGTCGATTGGCGAGTTAAAAAAAAATAATAAAAAATAATAAAAGAGAAATGTCAAATATATATATTTTTAAAAAAATGATAAGCATTTTTATTTATGCTATGCCAATAAAAGTAGTACTTATTTAGTTAGAAAAATAGAAAAAGAAAAATTGAGAGGCACTTCCTAAGATTTAGAAGGACCTCAAAACTAATATCTTAAAATATGTTGTCCTTTCATTAATAGAGGGAACCTTTGTGAGTCAAAAATTAAAAAAAAAATAAAATTAAGAATGAAATTATCAAGCCCAAAAACTTCTTTTTGGAAATTCTTTGGCTAAAAAAAATTAATTATTCATTTTCATTAATAATATATATATATATATATATATATATATATATATATATATTAACCCTCAGAAGTGGTTCTTGCTTCGCAAGAGGACTTCCAGTTTCTGGCCCATTCAGTATGCAAGATTTCTGCCACCTAAATCCAGAACAGCCCAAAAGTAAATTTTATTAGAAACAAACATGTTAAAAAAAAAAAATTGATACTAATTCTTTTTTATTTTTCATTTTTTTCCAATTAAATTTTGAATCCAAAGATATGTGTCCCTTCATTGAATTTTAAGGGTGTTGAACTTTTGAACTGTGAAAGAGGTGTTTTGATTTTCAACTTTTATTAGGAATGCTATTTCTTGTCATTGTTGTCAACATTGAAATTGAAAATAAAATACTAGGTTGTGTTTGGATGAATTTTTTGAAATTTGAGAGAAAGATTTGGGGGAAGAATTTAAATAACTTTTGATAGATTTGAAACATACCACAATGATTCAAAAAATAGGTCATAATGAGAATTTAAAATTTTAAAATCCATTGTAGCATAAAATTATCCAAATAAACTCAAATGATTTTTTTTTATGAATTTAAATTTTTTATCTTTAAATCCATCAACCAAATACACCCTTGATGAATTTAAGAGATTATAAGATTCCCAACAACTTCAAAAATCCCAAAATTAGAGATATTAAGTTCAAGATATACAAAAATGTGCGAGTCTAATGATATATTACTTTTTACTATATATATTTACTGTAATAATTGTTGGTACTTCATTAGTCAATGATCCTAATATATATGATACTTATCTATTCAATAGTTCTTTTTTTCTAAAAAAAGATAAATTAGTATATAGGTAGGTTTTATAATATCTTGTTGCGTATTTTTCTCTTGATTTTGAGTTATGGCATGTTTGATACAAGAATTAGGATTTTTTTATTTTTTATTTTTTGTTTTAATTCGGGAATCATGTTAGATGCATATAATAAATTATTATTCTCATTTAAAATGATGGTATAAAATCATGATAATTAATTTCTTCGTTTTTATTTTACCCTATGAAAATCTATCGTTCAAACATTATCTATATTGTCCAAGTGTCAAAGTATCTAAGTTATTGCTGTTGACTTGGGTTATTTCCATCCGCCTTTTTTGAAGTTTTTTGAAATCCTCCTTCTTTAAGGTATGAATCTTTGATAAAAATTTATCCTCTAATGCTTTTTAGTTAAAGATTCTATTGAAATTTCCCTTATCTATAAAATACCCTTGACCTAATACATATGAAAAAGATCTCTCACTTTCAAAGAATAGGAGGAGTTATTTTATAAAAAAAAATGAGAAACCAAAATTCAAACTTTGAAATTCTCTTCAATTGTATACTAAATATTAATTTAATACATGATAGAGTAATATATAGTTTAAAAATTTGAGAAACTAATATTTTAATTTAAAGCCATCTTCAATGATATAAATAATATTGATTAACTTTTATGTATGGAAACTACTTTTCAAAACTCAAAAACTTTAAATGAATTTTTTGAAAAATAAGAAGTGAGACCAAATTAAATTTACCCTCTTCAATAACTAAAGATAATATATTAATTTTAATATGAGAAACTAACACATAATAATTTTTAAAAAAACTTAGCTCCTGAAATGCATAAGTTTTTAAAAACAAGTAAAATATCTAAATTAAAGTCTAAGCCATATTTACAAAAATAAAGAGTAGATTAACTTTTATATGTTTAAGATAAATACATAAGTTTAAATATATTAAGCGAGATCGTCTTTTTAAATTGCATTATTTTCACAAAAATGTTGACCAAAATTTAGCTTATGAACAGTGCATAGTTCCTATTTATTTTTTAAAACTAATACATTTAAAATAACCCTTTTGATTTTTTTATATTATCTTAATTATTATATTACTAAACAATGAGCGATCTCTGCTTCATTTTGAAAATTACCAATTTGAAAAATTGTAAGTAATTTATAATTATGAGAATTATGATTATCTTTTTTATATAAAAATTAACCTATAGTTTTTATGCCATTAAAGGGGCCTTAAAATTTAAATTTTGGTTTCACTCATATATTTTCTTCAAAATATTATGTCTTGTGAAAATAACTATCAATTAGTCTTTTGAAAGTTAAGCCCTCTTCTTTTTTTTTTTTTTAATTCCCCAAAAAGTATGGGGATACTGGGAATTGGATATTTTAGACTTTAAATAAAATTTCAATAGAATCTCTAACCAGAATGTACTATAAGGGAGGCTTTTGCTAAAAATCCAAACTTCATAGGGTAGTAAATGTCAAAAATTGAAACATGAGAAGAGGTAGATACAAATAAACCTAGTTTTTTCCCAATTGAAATCTAAGCCAAAAATGAATCAATTGAAGGGAAATATTTAGCTGTATAAACTCTAGTTAGCAAACCAAGTGAAGTTGTCACAAGTCTCCAAGCTTGTTCGGCCCAATATTTTCATAACCGGATCGGTGATGAAATCGGTCTTATTAAAATTAGCGGTTCAATCAGTCGGACCGGTTCAACCGACGGTCGGATCGGTTTAATGAAAATTAATTATATTTTTTTTATTTTTTTATATAAAATAATAATATAATAGATTAATTGTTATGTAATATATTTTAAATGTAAAAATAAATAAATAGTTACATAAAAACACATATAACAAAACAAAAAAAATCAAATAATCATATAAATATAACAAAATATCAAATTTAAATCTTTCTAAAATTTAAAAAAAAAAACATAAAAACCAGTCAAAACCGGCTTTGGCCGGTTTTGGAGGTTTTGATCGGTTTGATCGGTTGTTGATCGATTTTGACATGTCAAACCGATCAAAACGGTTTTTTAGCAAAGTCGGACCGGACCGACCTCCGATTCCCAATTAAACCGGCCGATTTGGTCCGATTTTGAAAATATTGGTTCGGACAATAAAGCTTTATAAACTTTTTCCTCTCACTCTCACTCATATATTCACATAAAATTCTATAAGTTGTGAGGATTCCAAAATGGTATTTTTGTTGGGGTAGGTTTTTAAATTGCCCCTTAATGTCGTCACAAACTTGTAGTGGCATGAATTTAAACTATAATTTGTGTAAAATGAAGTGTCGAAATTATAATTTTTGTCATTTTTGTAAATTAATTTCATGTTTCTACGACAAATTGTGCTGATAAAAACAAAAAAAACAAAGCTCTATTTTTATTCAAAAATAACCAAAATCTTGAGACAACATTTGTTCTAATAGTGAAGAGTTCATGATAATCACATTTTAATAGGAGAAAAAAAACACAAGAATTAGGTCAAACACAAATTAAACTTATGAACCACAAATTGTTTATCACATTTGTCTCACAAAGTGCCTTTCCAGCCCATGAATTAGCCCATCCACAAAAGTAGAAAACATATGAAAACACAAAACATAAGTAGGAATTGACAAGTCCATGACTCATATTGATCTTTGGTTGTTTGGTATGAAAAATGTGGAGGGCATATTTTATGCAACTATAATTTGTTCATGAAAAAGTTCAAAAAGAGGAAGTCCCTATCTAGCTAGTGAAAGTTTGATCATGTGGTTGAGATCAATACCATGTCGTGAAACAAAAACAATATCACATGTCATCATTGTACAATTGTCAGTCATGATGATGTTAAATGTTGAGTGGTTTATAAGTCATAGGAAAGAGTACCATGCTATAGATTTTGATATATATTAGAAAACAAAATATAAGTTGCCAAAAAAATTATATGAAGTAAATACACCCCACCCCCACCCCCCTCCCTCCCTCCCCAATTCCTTAATCCTTGTTTGATAACACAATTATATTGAGTTAGGTTGACTAATTTCTTGTCTTGGAAAAAGGAGAGGTGAGGGTGCCTAACACACATCTTTTGAAAATTGAATCGTTCGATTCAATTAAAAATTGAAGGTCAATTCAATTAGACTCAAAAATTGTTTGACCAATTAAAAATCAATCAACAATCGCCGGTCAAAATCGATTTGATCAATATTTTTTTTTTAAAATTTTATAAAAGTTTAAATTTGATATTTTATTATATTTATATGATTATTTGAATTTTATATTTTATTATATGTATTTTATATAGTTATTTATTTATTTTTATATTTAAAGTATATTGCATAACAATTAATCTATTATATTATCATTTTATATAATAAAATAAAAAAATATAATTAATTTTATTAAATCGGTTTGACTGACAGTTGAATTGGTTCGATCGATTGAACCGCTAATTATTAAAAAGATTGATTTTATCATCGATCGATTATGAAAATATTTCCTAATACTATTAAAATAAATATTTAGAGATTATTAGTTTCATAAACTAATAAATTTATTTATTAAGGGTTTAATTGTCTTTGTTAGCATGATCATCCACTTAACTCAAAGGAAGCTTCCTTGAAACTACAATGCCTTTGTCACTTTAGGCACATTATTATTAGCTGTTTAATTTATTGTTATTTGAGCTATGGCATTTCATTTCCTCCTTAAAATAAATCTCACCAATTTTATTCATGAAGATTTCTCAAAAAACAAAAGCGAACACTATCCCAAAAATACAAAAAAAAACAGAAGATTAAACTTACTTTTAAAGTAATTTCTACAAAAAAAAAAGAAGATAAATTACATAAATTTATAATTTTGATAGTATATATTTACGAAAATAAAGCACTTTCATTTTCAGAAAAATGCGGGTGCTTTTTTTTTAAACAAAGCAGCTATATACATTATTACATCATAATTATCAATTACAAATAATTATTTTAATAATCATCTACAATACATTCAATTATTTCATAATTTTAGACTCGTCTTTGTTACTAGATAAACCACATTAATATATATGTTTCGATAAACATGTATAATAAATAGTAGCTTCTAGTGCAGTATTATTTGCATAGTCGAAAGCTACATTCAACCATAGTTGGGCAAAGAAACTATCAAAGGTACCTAATTCAAATCATTAATTGATGCTACGTGTTTGAGTTTAAGTTGTGTTGAATTTTATTTAATTATTAATCAAATTAAAATGTGAACAACTTTTACATCTTTATTTATCCGCAATGATTGCACTGTTACTTGCAATACAAATACAATATAGTATCTTTCAACTAACTTATTATCTTATTATTAATATTTTTATAATAAAATTAATGATTAAATTTATTTTATTAATGGTTAATAATTTAATCGATTGAATCAATTCAATCGATGATCGAACCAATTTAATAAAAATTAATTATATTTTTTATTATATTATATAAAATAATAATATAATAAATTAATTATTATATAATATATTTTAAATATTAAAAAAAATTGTTAAAAAAATATCTAACAAAATATAAAATTATTAATATAATAAAATATCAAATTTAAATTTTTCTTAAAAAAATAAAAATAATAAAAATCAGTCAAATTAATTTGATCGATTTTGACCGGTCCAGAAATTCGATTTTATGACTAGAGCAATCTTTGATTTTCGATTGAACTGATTGAACCGATAGATTTTATCTAATTTTCAAAATAATACTTATCATTATGCATTAATTTTGTTATCATAAAACAATATAGTAGTTATATTAGTATAAATTGAAAAGTATTATGAGATTATTTTAAAAAATAAATTACTCATTATCACATCCTAAACAAAATTGATTGTCAACTAGACAATAACAAAAAAATGGAGTCATGGAGACCCGTGGAGGGTGAGATTTAAGATTCTTAAATTGAGGAGTAATTATAATATTTTAGGAAGTAAAATTTAAAATTTACTAATTATATATATAATTTATATTAATTTAAAAAATTATGGAGTTAGGGCGTAACAGCGCCCCCTGCCCCTTTGGTTCCGATTGTGAATATATCACACATACCACAAAATATATATATATATATATATGAAAAAAGAAATATTCAATTGTGACGAAGGGATTACATTTTATCATTTTTTTTTTTTACCTCGACAAGCAGACTATTCAAGATTCAAGATTTATTAAGTATAAAAAATGTTTTCTGATTTGATTTGTTAAGCAGAGAAAACTCATTAGAAAGTATAAAGTAAGAACACTTTAAAAATTGAACATACTACTGTGGGTACTCATTAAATACCTGTTCAACGTTCAAAAATCGCGTCTAAAATATTAATAAAAATAATCAATAGTGAACACACATGTTTGACACTTCTAATATGTATAATAGATATCCAAGAATGATTAAACATAATTGTTTTAAGTGATATACACAAAACATGCATTGCAAACAAAAATGTGCACCAATCATTTTTTTTGGTAAAAAATAAAAAATATCTAATTTAGATAATTATCAAGTAAAGTGGTTAATCATTTACTAATTTCTTACCTAAATTCCACGACTCATATTTTGAAACTTATATAAATAATCTCATTTGTAGAGAATTCAAAAATTAAAAAATTATAGAAAGTTTAAAAAAAAAAACTTAAGAGAAAATGAAAGAATTTTGTGAATAAATTTTTTTATATGGGTTGTGAGTTGTAAGTATTGTAAACACTTTGTATATTTTTTCTTTTTAGTAAAACAATTTGCAAGAAGTGCGGAGACGTAGGCGTAATTGATCGAATTCTGTTATCAAATTTATGTGTATTATTTTCGCTATTATTTCGCATTTGTACTAATTTAGTCTAACGAGAATTTTCATAATTTCTGTACAAGTACTACAAATTTATTATTAAATTATATATATGTTATTATTATTTATAGATGAATTAACTAACTTAATACATTTCTTAATGCTAAGTTTTGTTTCAATGAAAAAGTTAAGGTTTTTTTATTATGAAGTACTTTATATTTTCTCTTACAATACAACACTAATATATGGAGTAGATCATTATTAAATCAGTTTTTAGTATTAAGTTTCAAAAGAAAAAATAATAATAATTTTTTTTATATGAAAGTAACGGACCAATGGGGTTCTATTGCTTTGAAATAAAATTAGGATTAGGATTGACTCGAAACTTAATTTATCTATTTATTTATATCTTTGTGTTATTCTTTTCTATACTTAGACTTATAGAATCGTACTCCTCATCCTTATTATGCAATGATGCCCTATTATGAAACTTTTTTGGGTACCATGCTTGAAGATTGAAGGTTTTTTTGTAACTAGGGCTCGAACTCTTGACCTTTCTACTAAGCTCTGGGAACTTCTTTATCTCAAGTCACTATAGTTGTTTTTAATTTGTTTTGAGTTGAGTTCGAATTCTGACAAGTAACCATGAAAATTGTGTGGTTGAGCGAGTGGATTATGACACAAGGTTAATGTGTTGTGATTTTGAATTTTCAAAGATATTTATTTAATTTTCAACCATACAACCATTTAAAAAAAACAAACAAACAAAAACAAAAGCATGCAAGAAGTGTGGTGTGTCAACTCCCACGCTCACTAGTAGGCTCCACACGGTTTTGCAGACCCCACTTCTTTCCCTCGCACATCCAATCTCCACCACCCACGCTTATCCTCTACTCCATTGAAAATGCATAAACAAAATCCTTAACCAACCGGCAAATTAGCCATCTTTTCTTTGAAAAACCATCCAAAAATCATAACCCCCATTTTGTAAAATACATCTCTACTTTAGTATTATACTTTTGGACTCTACTTTTGAGTACTAAAAAAATTGTTTTGTTTTGTTTTTTTCCATTCATTCTTGGACCCATTATCATTCGTTTCTCACCCCCAATCCCAGAAAAAAACACACAAAATTTTAACCAGTACAGTACACTCGATTTTACATTCAAAATATAGTCTTTTTATGCTGGTTTTTGTTCTATTACTATTAGTATTGAAGAAAAAAAATTTATAGGACCACCGCATGTTGGCCTTTTTGTTCACCCAAGAAACAGCCTTGCTTCTGCTTCTCTTATCCAGGCCCCCGTGATATATTTGTGTGTGTATATATATATTATGTAAATATATATATACACTTTTATCTTCCTATTGTGAGTTCTGAAGGTGCTATAACAAAGCGTTAGAGTGGTTGCTTGATTTGTGTTGGGGGCTTTGGAAATGTCGCAGAAGCGGCAGCAACGAGAGGAGGGTACTTCCTTTGATGACAAGCGTTTGAGGAAATCCCATTCATTTAGAAGGTAAATAAAAGGGTTTTGATAATTGAGGACACAAAAATCTTTTTCTTGTTTTTTATTTTTTATTTATAGCTCTGCCAGGTTATGTAATTTTGTGGGCTCATGATTTTTGCTTGGATTTTCAAGGTTTTACTGAATTCCTATTTGAGAATTATTAGTTAATATGTAGAGTTTATTATTTTTGGCTAAGAATTTTGGATATTTGAAGTGGGATATCCGGGTGGTCTTCTTTTAAAATATTTAGTTTGAAATTATATAAAAATAAATAAATCTGAAAGGGAAAGAATTAATTTTGTGCTTTTCATTCGTTGTAAAAAAATTTTGCGTTGAACAATTAGTACTTTGTAGGGGTTGAATTTTGTGTAGGAAATGGGTTATCTTCCTTCAAGGGATAATGATAAATTGCAAAATGAGCATTGGGATGCATGGTTACACCTAGAAACCGTGGAGCTTAAAATCACATTTCATTTCTGGTGTTAGGACGTAAAATGAGAACTCAATGGTTTGAGATGATTTTAAGTAGACTTTTAAATGGATTTTCATGCCGTAACTGTGTTCTGTAATAAAGGTTAAAATTCATTTTTTACCCTTGCCATTTTATGGTGAAAATACTGCTGACCATTTGAAAGGAGGATCAGTTTGTTGGGAGACTTTGGGACCAAGTTAATTATATCGGTTTCTAGGAGTTGAGTATTGATCTGTGTGGTTTTCAGAAGTTTTAGAATATTAGCTATAATGATTCTTCTTTTGGTACTTTTCAGTGTAGTGCTGGATGTGATGAACCTGATGAGATTGCAAAATCTCATGAACCCAGTTCTGGAGCCTCTGCTTCGTCGAGTTGTAAGTACACTTGAAGTATTTGCTTCAGAAATATTTTTTTGTTTACAAATTTTATTTAGTAGCTACTCTTTTTCACTTAAATTTTAAGTTTAGAATTAGGTTGGTTGATTTATTGAGTCACTCTATGATTAACTCTGGTTCTCTGGTGTATAAACTGGGTAAGATGAATAATCGTCACCACTGAACTTGTCACAAGATTCTTGGGTTCAACACTCACATCTATGACATACTAAAAAATAATACCTTAAACCTTTTGTTTGTGCTCATATTTTTCACCACCATATTGTTGAAAAAGCTCCTGTTTTTTTGCTACTAGTTTGAAGAGATGCCATGCATCTCGTTTGACACTTGGTTTATGTTTCATATTGACAGCTCTAGGAAATTGATTCTGTGCGTGCATCTACATTCATTAACTATTTTCTTATCGTTTGACTTTTGGTTTATGTCTCATATTGACAGCTCTAGGAAATTGATTCTCTGCATGCATCTACATTCATTTACTATTTTCTTAAATTCTGTAATCCTATGGTAAAGTCTTTTTTTGGATTTCATTGATTAGATGTCTGTGCTAATAACAATACAAATTCTACAGTTGGAGCCCGCTCAATTACTTTACGAATATTTAGACTATTTAGTCTTTCTTTTTCTTAACATAGATTCTGATGGGTGAAAGAATGTATGATTGCTAATGTTGACTAGTTTATTTCAATGTGAGCTCACAGGTCAAAGAGGAAGTGGACTCAGCGTTAAGAAAATATATAATCAGTATGAAACGGTATGCCATCAGATCTTTTAGTGAAAGCAATAAAATTATTAATATGGGACATTCTCTCCTTCATTTTCTTATTTATTGTTCATATGCTGCAATAAGATTATTAATATGGGACATTCTCTCCATTTACTAATTTATTGTTCATATGCCCTGGTGCTTTTTGGTTCAAATTTCTAGGAATTGTGGGAAAGAAACACACCCTTCTGAGTCAAGGAGTTTACAGCTGCAATTTTTAAATGCTATATCTCTTCCAGTGTTTACTGGAACTCGTATTGAAGGGGAAGGTTGCACCACTGTGGAAGTTGCTTTGGTTGATGTGCTTACTGGGAAAGTTGTTTCGAGTGGTATTGGATCCTCTGCAAAGGTGGAAATTGTAGTTCTTGAAGGAGATTTTGATGGTGATGAGGGAGACAATTGGACACTTGAAGAGTTCACAAATAATATAGTGAGAGAGCGGGAAGGCAAGAAGCCTCTTTTAACTGGGGATGTGATCTTAACTCTTCAAGATGGCACAGGATTGGTAGGTGATGTTTCATTTACAGATAATTCTAGCTGGACAAGAAGTCGTAAATTTAGGCTGGGGGCTAGATTGATGGATGATGTTGGTGGGATCAGAATAAGAGAGGCGAGATCAGAACCCTTCATTGTGAGGGATCATCGTGGAGAATGTGAGTTCTTCTCTTGCTTCTATTCTTCGTCAATTTTCTCTTATATCGTGGTAACTCTATTCTAATTCTGTATTGTAGAAATGTAAATAATCTAGTCCTTGCTGGTTCTCATGTACTATCCCCATACTAGCTGGTGATTCAGGAATGAATGATATTCATGTTTGCTTGACCATCAAAATGAGTTTTTGTGGATTGCATATCTCAATAATGATTTTTATGTGGGGTCTGATCTATATTGTATTGTTATATTGTTAATTTGTTTCAGTAAGCTCTAGGACTGTGGTTTCTCCTGCAAACATCACATTCTTATCTATGTTTCTTGCTTGGCCTTTGAGCTTTTGGACAATGTATACATCTTTGTTCTGTTTCAATGTCACATTATATGAATATTGAGCATTCTATTACACAAAACTACATGATCATTCTCCCGCCCTCTCATGAGTTAGCAAAACAGATTAGTATTTCATTGCTGTTATTGCTATTATTGTTATTCTTATAATATTAGCATTGGAATTGCTGGAATTGCCAAAAATGGAGAGGACATGATTCTTTACCTATGTGGCTTTTTCTCGGTTCCATTGTTAGTTTTCTTTGTTGGTAGTAACCTTCTTGTAAATTTTGTTTCCATGTTTTTCATTTGAAGGTATTGCTGTTTGAAACAGTTATACTGTAGTAGGAAACTGCATTTATCCGTGATGAACATCATCATAGATGTTCTTCTTGATTCATGTTGATCCTTAATATTAGCATCATTCTTTATATACTTGAGCTCTAACTTAAATGGTAAAAGGCTGAAACTTAAGGACTGGAAGTTCTCTTGATTCAGTTCCCTCAAAAAATGGCCAAATTTTGAACTTTTATATTATTATTTTCTTACACTCATATCGGGGATGCTAGTATAGATGCGTTGTCTTCTTGATAGCAAAACATTTGACTTGTCTTATATTTTTTGAAACATGAAGAAATCAGAATTGCTACCTTCATTGCTGACATTGTTTCAAATCTCTATGCCTCTTTATTTTTGGTTTTCCTTGTCTAAGGTGTTTATCTGACCTCTCTCTTATACATTCATTATAGCTGATGAAATTGAAAAAATAAGGTTACTAGGAATAGATATGCATTTATCTTAGAATGATGGATAAAATTTGTCAGCATAAAGTGATTAATTCAATGTTGATTCACCTTTTTCATTCTTTTTCTTGTAAAGTGTACAAGAAGCACCATCCCCCATCTCTTTCTGATGAAGTTTGGCGGCTGGAAAAAATTGGCAAAGATGGAGCTTTTCACAAGCGTTTGAGCAAGGAAAGAGTCAACACTGTGCTGGACTTTCTGATTTTACTCTCCTTAGACCCCGCAAGGCTTCGAAATGTAAAGATATGATCAAACTTATCTTGTGTTTATATTAGTGATTACATTTGCTGGGGGTACCTATCAGTTGAAAATTGTACCTTTTATTCTGTATGGATTTGTGGGGATTATGATGGTTTCTGTGCGTTGCCATTGTTGAAAGTTCACATAGAGACACTGAGAAAGTTGGTACGGATACATGTTCATAAAAAATTTCCCATGACATTGTTCCTTTTGCATATTAAAAGGAGCACACTCTTATGGGGTTTCATTTTAAAAAATACTTTTATAGTATTCATGCCGGACATTTTTGTGACAGTGTCATCCCTAAGGGAAATATGTATCGTCCTATCCAGTTCTTTTGTCTTCATACTTTACTGTTGGACATTATGTTGATAGCTATGGACCACAAATTATGTCTTGCTCATAGGTTGGGTCATAGTGGTTGCTTCAAAAGACAAGTTTTGTTGTGTCTGTCATACAGTTTCCTCTAATATTCAAGTAACAGTATGTTGAAAATCCTGCAGATCCTTGGGACTGGTATGTCTGCTAAAAAGTGGGAAGTCACTGTGGAGCATGCTCGGACATGTGTTCTTGACAAAACATTATACTTGCACAATGCCTCTACATCTCTAGAAAAGAATGGTGTTGTTTTTAATGTTGTGGGACAAGTGATGGGGATGTTCTCAAATGGCCAGTATGTCACCGCTGATAAGCTGTCCGAAGAAGAAAAGGTAGGCTTCTTGTGTTCGTTTACCTTTCGATCTTGCTGCTGCTCTTCTTCTCAGTTTACCGATTTACTTTTTGCAGGGCCATAGTGCTTCTGCATTTTGTTTTTGAGCTGAAGTTTATTAAGTCATTATTTTGGTAGGATGAAGTACTGATTCCGTACTAATTTCATTCCATCTTTGTTTCAGGCGGTTGCTCGTGATTTGGTCATCACTGCATTTGGAGACCGTGAGAAAATTGTCACTTTAGACGAGTCCTCCCTAAATACGCCCGCCTCATTGTGCTTACCCAATACTCAACCTTCTTCAAACTTGCTCTCAGAGGGTAGTTACCATCAAGATTCAAGTTCTCACAAGATTGGTACATGCACTTACTCACAACAAGATGCTTCTTCCCCGGATTTTATGCAGTCATTATACTCCATTGGCGGCTTGAGTAGCTTTGATTGTTACTTGCATGATGTCGACCCTATGGATATCAGGTATGACCAACCTTTGAGTTTCCCTGGTCAGGTAGCAGACAGCTCAATCTGCGACACTGATTCCATGGCTCGAGCATTCAGTGCAAATGAACATTTGAAGTACTTTGAGGCAGAGTGTTCGTTACAGAGTCACGATCTCGAACAATCAGCTGATATACATAGTGCCAACGCTTTTATCCCTTGTTCAGCTCCTATCGATAAACCTAAAAAAGGATGGAATTTTTTAGTCTGTCTATTAAGATGGCGGTTCTCCATAAAAAGAATTGTGGCTAGAAAAACTCGTGTGAATATCAGGACGTTGTTAGTAAATATGTGTCCTAACAGTTCATGTTACATATGTTATGTTGCTAGTAGTTGAAGTGCTCTGCCCGACTAGTCGTCGTGTGCAGTTATTTAGCAAGAAGAGTGTTGGAGGTTCTTGTAGATGTATATAATTGTCCCTCATTTCCTACAGGGGATTAAAAGTGAAATTGCAAAAGTGAAAGCACCTTTGGAGCTGAGCATTGTAATTTCCATCCAGGAATACCATTCAGTATAAATCAAAATTTATTACATGCAACAGTGAAAGCACCTTTGGAGCTGTGCATTGTAATTTCCATCCAGGAATACCATTCTGTATAATTCAAAATTTATTACAATAAAAGATTCTTTCAACGTTTGGTTTTGATTGTGGTTGATGCAACCTTATCTGTATCTATATTCGTCTCTCTCTGTCTCTATCTTAATCTCTCTATGCCTATATGTGTATATTTTTAATGCTAATTATTAAATAATATTATAATTTTTATCTTAAAGTTAGATTTTATTTATATCTTAAATATAAAAAACTGTATTAATTTAAAACTTCGAACTTTGTTTTGTGATAAGATTTTATGAGTTCACTGGGAGCAAGTTGCTGCTTGTATGATGTTTTCTTGAGTCCAAAAACATGGCACATCATCTAGACTAAATTTGAAAGTACTTGTTTTCCATATACATATATATATATATATATAATTTGACATGTGTTATTTTTTTTCAAAATTATGAACAATGATTAATATTTAGAAAAGAAATATTATCAATCAATTATAGACGTCAATTCCCTAAAATTTCCATTAGTACTTAATATAGAAATTCTAAATTCAGTAGTATATATTGAATTGTTTGGACAATGAAAATAAAACCCAAAATTTCTACTCCAATTTGTTTCTCATGGCTGATATTTGCTCAAGAGATCTTAGAAATATATTGAATTCAGTGAGCAAGTGGAACCATTACTTGAAATTTAAAATCGATATTGTTTGTTATTGCATTTCAAAATATAATTTAAATAACATGAAAAAAATTCAAAATATAATAATACTCTTTTTGTCCATAACTTCATATCATTATCATCATTCAATTGGCTAAGGAGACAACACCCAAATTTTGAATGAAAGTGGAGATACACTTAATTTTCAAGAAGAAAAATGCAAAGAATTTCTTGAAATCAAATAAAAAGAACTAATGCTATCTTATTTATAGAATAAGAATTTATGCAATGAAATTATTGCCTAGTTTTTGCATATTCCATAACTTACTTATTAAAACGCACAAGTTCAAAAAATACTCCAAAAAATCAAAATTGTGTAATTAAATTCTAAAATTACGTCTAGTTTTTGGTCCAAAAACCAAAAAAAAAAAAAAAAAAAGGTCAAACTATGCAATTAAAATTATAGCATATATCAAACTTCTCTTTGGGTTAATTTAGAAATTTTGGGACTTGAGGGCTTTTTTTTTAAAAAAAAATATTTTTTAAAATAGAATTTAATATGTAGCACCAATATTTTGATTATAAAAATCAAAAGATGAATTATTGTACATTTTTATTAGGTTTAACTCTATTTTGAATACTATGTAATGTCATTATTTCATGACATAATTTCTATCTTAAGGTAAATTTATTATTTCTTTAATTTTTATATTTTAAAAATCATACACAAATTTTCTCCATCAAACATTGACACCCCATTACTCCAATCCTGAATCCTTGACTCTTAATATACACACAAGGTTTTGAAAATATTAACGAATAAAGAATAATACATGCTATAAAAAAAATAAATGAAGTGAATAATACGACGAATTTTGTTGGGAAAACAGAAATTAATAAAGAGAGATACAGATAATATATTTCCTTTAAATTTTATTCTAAAATCTTGGGTTCTCATTATAGTGTTGAAGATATCTACATTTTACAAACCTTGCTGTCTTCACATATTTTTTTTCTGCAAAACAAGCAAAGAAAGATAAGTCAATCCTTTAGTTATTTCAAAAGCAAAGATCTTCGAAACAGAACCGTGCTTAAACCTTAACGGTTATTATTAGACTGCTCGTACGTTGTAACTCTAGAGATGTTGCATAACTATATAACCAGAGGAAGATGATGCATTTGCCAAATGAAAACCTTTTTTTATTTTTTAATTCTTTGGTTCTAACCTCCAAGTAATTAGTTGCACGAAAATGAGAGTTTTTTTTGCATCCATGTGACACTACGAAGCTTGAAACTACATGCATCTGTCAAGATAACAATTCCAAAACATTGAACTAAAAACTAAAACTAAGCATGCAGATTAACAAAAAAAATCACACATTGTTGACAAAAAAATCATGACTTAAAAAGAGAGAAAACCCATTTGAAGACGATATTTAGTCCAAACACCATAAGTGGCGTCGGCTTGCAATCACTAGAATGACATGCAGGCTGGTTGTCAGCAATTTACTCAAGAGATAAAAAGCTTCCAATTGAGGAAAGATATGCCCGAAATTGACACTCATTCCTCAATTGTTAAACCTTATTGAAGGTGGACTTACAGGGTGAACACCCATCCCAACCAACCACTTCATAAAGTCTTCTGAATGCCTGCATAGATAAGCTGTCTCTTCTGTGTTATACTGCTCGACATAAGAGTAAGGATCTAGGGGACAGGGAATTCTAAGTCTGGTTTTTAGGAAAGTGGACTTGTGTGTTACTTCAGTAAGGTTGTTTAAATTTTCAGAAATTTGTTCCAAGGAGAATTAACAGAAAAAAAGGAGACAAGGTTCATCAAACTTATTACTTCGTGTGAGAAATCAGACTGTTTTCCAACGCATGTAAATAATTAAAAATGTGAATTTAACTACTTCAGAAATGAACAAGAAGAAGGTCTCTTAAATTTTGTAATAAGCAGGATTTTGGGAAGGCGAATTACATAGAACGTTGTAGGAGCATGAAAACTACATAAGAAATCCACTATCAAAGCTAACTAGGATCTGCAGACGTAAGACAGTTAGCAGAAAATGCAAAAACAACTAAGACAATAGAGTTCTACCTCAACATCTGTTACAAGGGTTCCATCTATAGAATTGCATGAATCCGGCCCATTACCTGGATTTGGAGAAATAATAGTAATAACAATAATAATAACCTAGGTAGCAACGAAGAAGCATGCTCTCACGGTCCACCACTTTTGGACTCAAATCACAAACAACTTCTTGGGCTTAGACGTTCATTAATCCAATTTCTTAGGCTCGAATGCAAATAAGTTATTCTAGAAGTGTGTAAATTTTTAAAGAAATCTCTTGTAAATATATAATGGCATCTACTAGAAGAGTTTTTCCTCATTTTAGGATCAAATTAACCTTCGTCGTCTAATTGAAAAGCGAGCAGTATAAATAGGAGTAGGGACTTCATTTATAACCATTCAAGTCAAGAATTGAGTTTGAGTGAATAAAAAAATCTCCTCCAAACCTTTTTTTGCTCCTTCCAAAGTGTTTAGTAATATAACCAAGCATGCAAATAAACAAAAATAAAAAATAAAAAATTAGGACCTTAAAAGAGAGGAATTCCACCTGTAATTTGAAGATGATATTTAGCCCAAACACCAACAATGCTTGCAATATGTAGAATGACATGCTCGCTCGTTGTCAGAAACTTAAGAAGCTTCCAATTGAGGAAAGATATGCCAGAAATTGACACTCATTACTCAATTATTAAACCTTATTGAAGGTGGACTTATAGGTTCATATTTGGTTTGGTAATGGCGTACACCAATCGAAGTACTTCATGAAGTCTTATGAATGCAACAATCGAAGTAAATTTGGAGCTGTATATTGGAACTCATACCAACCATTCATAAAGTCTTCTGAATGCAACCACCGAAGCAACTTTGGAGCTGTGTATTGTAGTTTACATCCGTGAATACCATTATGTATAAATCAAATTTGTTACAATAAGATATCCCTTCCATGTTTGGCTTTGATGGTGGGTGATACAACTTTATCCATATATCTATACAAATAAGAATAATATTGCAAATGATTCATAAAATTTATTAAAATAGTTATATTATTAAATAATTAAAATATTAGAAGGTATTTTTATAAATAAAAAATATTAATTAAATAAAAATATTTCAAGGTATTTTTAAATATTTATTTTAAATATATATCAATATGAATGATTAAACAAAAATATTTAAAAAACTAAATTCAATGAAAAATTAAAAAAAATAGTAATATAACTAAATAAGTTCTTACATAAATTTATGATCACATTAATTATTCTTTTGTTTAATGTAAATTGAGGGAGAAGTCTTCTTCTTGATTGATTTCATAATTTTCTTTACATTAGATGCATGATAAATACTTTCTTTCAACTATTTGTAATAAAATTCAATTTTTTTAGTTAATGCAATATTCATAGTTAATCAATAGAAAATATTAAAAAAAAAATACAAATGTCACATTTAATAAAAAACTTTCAAGTAAATTACATTATTTTTTTGTCAAATTCAAATACAATATTATGATATTGCTCATAATTGCTAATTAATTCAAAATAAAGGTTAATTTATCAATCGGCTTATTTATTCCTCTTGCTCACTCTCTCTCATTCCTTTCAATAAAGAAATATAACCAAAGATAAAAATCACAGTATAGAAGATTTATAAAAAGTTACATTTTTATTTTATTTTCATTTCACTAACAACCATATTGATATTTTCATTATAAAACTTAGAATTAAAGCTATTTAAATCCACCTCTCCTGAGATTTAAATTAACAAATATTTTATGGAATCCCAAGTAATGTCAAATTGATACATATTAAATAAAATTCTTATAATTTTTTTTAATAGTGGCTTATATGTAATTTTAGTTTCTATCCAATTTTAATTCTTGTTTCAATCTTTCTTATCATATTTTTATTTTGTTAAGTTAAACTTTTTTGTTATTTAAGTTTTATCATAAATATCATATTGATGTCTAGATTTATAATTTTTAAGGTGTAATTTTTAAGGGAACCTGGATTTTGTAGTAAATGTTAAATACATTTTATATAAAACTCTTCTAAATTTTCTTCTGTTTTTTTTAACAAAAACATGTATACCTTTTTTATTTCTATTTACTTTTAATTATCTTTTATTTTTTGTTTTGTTTCATTTAATTACATTAAATTTTATTTATTATTAATATTAATTTAAGATTATCTAACAATAAACCTCCATATAAGTGAGAAATAAAAAGACTATAATGAAACACAAGAGATTGAAATAATAATACAATATTTAAACTAAAATTTATGATGTGCAATATGAAATATGATTTGCGAAAGTCATAATAAATCCTTATTTAGAGTTTAAATCTATTTCTTTTTAAGTTTTTTTTGACTTTTTACTCATTGATTAGACATAATTTAAAATAAAGAATGAGAAGAAAACACAACAAAAATAAAGTAAATATTTCTCTTATTCTATTTATTCTTTTTTCCTAAATCTCACTATTTAGAAATTAAATTTAAAATCTCTTTTAAGGTTTTATTAACAAACATATGAATATTATACTATAACACTTGAACTTAATATTATTTGAATCTACCTCTCCTGAGACTTGCAATTTTACCAAAACATCTTTCTAGTCCTATTAGGTCAAAAATTCTGAAAAAAAAATATATTTACAAAAAAAAATATAACCCACCATATATGAAAATAATCCCATCATTTTCTATAAAAGTCATATTTTAAATAAAAATATAGAAAAAATAACAAACCATTTGAAACTCTCATCGATTGCATATCAAATACCTTAATTTAGTAAATAATAAAACTATATATAATTTTAAAAAAATGGAATATCATATTTTAATTTTGAGGAAACAATCAACAATTACAAATAATATTGATTAACTTTTGTAATTAAGAATAACTTTGCAAAAACTAAATTTTTTAAAATAAGTACTTTAAATAAAAAATAACTTAAATTAAATTCTATCTTTTGTAATCATTCAAAAGAATATACTAATCTATATATGAGAAAATATTGAATACTAACAAGAAAATAAAATAGTTTTCAAAATGCATAAATTATTAGAAAAGACCAAAATTAAAGCTCAAGTATATTTACTAAGGAAACAGTATGAATTAACTTTTATATATTTTGAAAATATATAATTTTAGATCAAAATTTAAATCATAAAGTTAATAATATACAAAATATATAATATATTTATCTATGAAAAAAAATGCATTTGAAAGTAACTCATTCTCATTATTTTTTTTCCTAAAAATATACGATGTATTATAGTATTAAAGATGACATTTGCAATTGTACTTGTGTATTTAATTTTAATATGAAAGTTACCAATTGTAAATTTGTGAACCCTGTATAATTATAAAAATTATAAGTATTCTTTATATATGAAATTAATATATACTTCTTATGTCGTTGGAAAGATTATAAAATTTAAATTTTGACCTCATTCATTTTTTTTCTTTATAACATTATTATTATAAAATATAATTACTAATTAATTTTTTAAAAGTTAAGAATTTTTTAAAAATAAAAGGACATGGTACATTGATCTTGAAATAAAATTCTCTAAGAACTTTTGATCAAATAAGGGGATGTGATTACCAAGATTCAAACCTCTTATACTTACTATATATGGTGCAAATAACCTCTTATACTTACTATGTATGATTTAACATTGTAAATTTTAGAACTAAATTTGTTGCATGAATTTTTCATGAATGCCATATTAGTACATAAATTAACTTATACTCAAGAAATACTCGATTTTTGCTAGAAATATCAAATTTTACATATTAAATGAAGTATTTTTTTTTCTTATAGTGGCATGTTTACATTTTAAAATGAGTACTTTAAAAACAAAAGTTTCGAAATGAGTACTTTAAATAAAAAATAACTTAAATTAAATTCTATCTTCTGTAACCATTAAAGAGAATATACTTTAAATAAAAAATAACTTAAATTAAATTCTATCTTCTGTAATCATTAAAGAGAATATACTAATCCGAATAGGAAAAAACATTGAATACTAATAAAAAAATAAAATAGTTTTCAAAATACTTAAATTATTAGAAATAAGTAAAAGACCAAAATTAAAGCTCAAGTATATTTATTAAAGGAAATTGAATAAATTAATTTTTATATTTTTTAAAAATATATAATTTTAGATCAAAATTTTAATCATAAGGTTAATAATATACAAAATATATATTATTTTTCATTTATGAAAAAAAATGCATTTAAAAGTAACTCCTCATTTTTTTTCCTAAAAGTGTACGATGTATTATATTATTAAAAATAATATTTACAATTATTCTTGAGTATTTAATTTTAATATGAAAGAAAATAGTCATCTAGATTCGTTATTAGTATATACATATTTATATATCTACAGGTATGTGTGTGTGTATATATACATATGCATGAAGCAACCATGTAGGATTGCTGCCCCCCCCCCCCCAAATGCAAAAGAAAAATACTCCAATAAATCAAAGTTGTGTAATTAATTTGTAAATTTACATCTAGTTTTTGGTCCAAGATAGAAAAAAAAAAGGCCAGGTCAAACCATGTAATTAAAATTATAGCAACCCTCTCGTTTGGGTTTGTATAGAAAATTTGGGACTTGAGGAATTATTTTTTTTCAAATATTAATTTTTTAAATAGAATTTAATTGGTAGCACCAATAATTTGATTATAGCAATCAAGATGAATTATTGTACATTTTGATTGGATTTAAATCCATTTTGATTACTATGTAAATGTAATTATTTCATGACATAATTTCTATCTTAAGGTAAATTTACTATTTCTTTAATCTTTATATTTTAAAAATCATACACAACTTTTCACTATCAAACTTTGACACCCCAATACTTCAATCGTGATTCCTTGGCTCTTATTATAGTATCTATGTAGGACAGTCTTTCAGCAACATGCTTTATTATGCTGTACCCTTGATGTGCACTAACCACGTTTTACACAAACCTAAAAGCGCATGAATGTATGTAAATATATGTCGAGATCTACATATATATGTGTATAAATGTGTGATGAGACGGTCTGTTGTCTACAAGATCGACACACATGGTTCTTTAAATATTTACCATCTTCATGAATAAAGAACAATACATGATACATAAAAATAATTAAAGTAAGACTTTTGTTAGGAAACAGAGATTAAAGAAAAGAGACACATAATACATTTTCTTGATATTTTATTCTGAAATTTGGCATAACAAAATATAATGCCGAATGCTCTCTTCTAAATTTATACTAATGAAAACATTCTTCATTAGTAATGTACTAATCAATATTAATCACGTGCAACGCATGCGCCTTTTACAAAGAATATAGGCTGCCAAGTTCTAGCAATGCCTGAGCTGATGCTCACATAAAGAAGTTAAGACAGCCCCACAGAATGGACCTAATCTTGGGTTCATGATGATTATAGTGTTGAAGATATCTACATTTTACAAACCTTGCTGTCTTCACATATTTCTTTCTGCAAAACAAGCCAAAAAAGATAAGTAAATCCTTTAGTTATTTCAAAAGCAAAGTCTTCGAAACAGAATGTTGCATAAACCTTAATGGGTGCTATTAGACTGCTCTTACGTTGCAACTCTAGAACTGTTGCATAAACCTTAACGGGTTCTATTAGACTGCTCGTACGTTGCAACTCTAGAACTGTTGCATAAACCTTAACGGGTGCTATTAGACTGCTCGTATGTTGCAACTCTAGAACTGTTGCATAACTATATAACCAGATGAAGACTGTAAATGATGTTCCTTTTTTAGTTATTCAACAAAGTACGTCGTGCTCTTATATTTTGTGACAGTCTTCACCGGAGTAATGAATTTCGTGTCTATCATGGAGTTTGGGATGCAGCTCCAAACTCTGGTAGCTCTGCTAGAATTTATCAGGATATGAGTATGCTCATGTTACCAATATGAAGAAGAGAGGCATAGATAGCTAATTTGAAAGATGTACAAGCTAGATGCATTTGAATACCACGGCAATTATAGAGTAGCAGTGTGTATTGATACTAGAAAAGAGGCATCAACTATGAATGCACTTAAACTGCAGACCTGTTTCCTCCGTGCCTCCAAAACTTCTTCTAGAGGTGGTCGACCTGTAAAATGATAGATAATCTCATAAAATAATTATGCTGGATTTTATAATACGAAAATATAGAAGCCATTTTCATGGCTTGGGGACTAAAAATATGGACTTCCATAACATATTCATACCCTTGGAGATGGAGAAAATGGTTCCAAATCAACAAGTTTCTTGTAAAGATTAATTGAAAAATGTCATTCAATGAGAGTAGATGCTTTTGCTAAATGAAAACCTTTTCTTTTTTAATTCTTTGGTTCTAACCTCCAAATAATTAGTTTCGAAAATGAGAAGTTTTTTGCATCCATGTGACACTATATATGCTACATGCATCTTTCAAGATAACAATTTCAAAAACCTTTAACCAATAATTAAAACTAAGCATGCAGATTAACAAAAAAATCACACCTTGTTAACAAAAAAATCAGGACCTAAAAAGAGAGAAAACCCACCTGTAATTTGAAGACGATATTTAGCCCAAACACCATAAATGGCGTCGGCAATGCTTGCAATCTGTAGAATGACATGCTCACTCGTTGTTAGCAGTTTACTCAAGAGATAAAGAAGCTTGAGGAAAGATATCCCAGAAATTGACACTCAGTCCTCAATTGTTAAACCTTATTGAAGGACTTACAGGTTCATATTTGGTAATGGCGTACACCCATCCCAAACCAACCACTTCATAAAGTCTTCTAAATGCCTGCATAAATAAGTTCTCTCCTCTATGTTATACTACTCGATATAAGAGTAAGGATCTAGAATATATAATTAATTCAATTGTTGTCATAGGATGATGCAAATAGAGAGTTTTTTTTTTTTTTTTAACTCCGGTTTGTGGAGGGCAGGGAGTTCTAACATTCACATAAGTTTTAAGTCTGGTTTTTAGGAAAGTGGACTTGTGTGTTACCATGAGAATTTCAGTAAAGTTGCTTGAATTTTCAGAAATTTGTTCCAAGGACATTTAAGAGAAAGGGAGACTGGGTTTTGAAAGCACTCATCAAACTTACTACTTCTTGCGAGAAATCAGACTGTTTTCCAGGGCATGTAAATAATTAACAATGTGAACTTAACTGCTTCAGACTTAACAATTTGGAATTTGTTCTCTTAAATTTTGTAATAAGCAGGATTTTGGGACGGCGTAGGTGACTATTAATAAATAAGGAATTACATAGAACATTTTAGTGATAACTCTTTGGTATGAACATGCAAACTACATAAGAAATCCACTATCAAAGCTAATTAGATATGTAGACGTAAGACGTTAGCAGAAAATGCAAAAACAACTATCCGAGAAAAGACAACAGAGTCACAATGAAACTAAGATAGATTTCAAATAGATATATACCTCAACATCTGTTACAATGGTTCCGTCTGATAGAATTGCATGAATCCGGCCCATTACCTGGATTTGGAAAAACAATAATAATAATAATAACAACAACCCAGGTAGCATCAAAGAAGCATGTTGTCACCCCCGCAACTTTTGGACTCAAGTCACAAACAACATCAATCCAATTCCTTAGGCACATAAGTAAGTTATTTGTTTAGGGAAATTTGTAGAGATTGTAGGAAACCTCTAAAGAACTCTCTTTTAAATATCTAGTGGCATCTAATAGGAATATTTCTTGGAGAACTATAGAGAGTCTCTTCCCAACTTAAGATCAAATCAATTTCCACCATTTAATTGAAGAGTTAAAGTAGTATAAATTAATTGAAGAGTTAAAGTAGTTTAAATAGAAGTAGGACTTCATTTGTAACCATCCAAGTCAAGAATTAAGGTTGAGTGAATAAAGAGTTCTCTTTTTTCTCGTTCTCTTGAGTAAAGAGTCTTTCTCGTTCTCTTGAGTGTTCTTAGCCTTCTAGCCTATTTCCAACACTTCTTACACAAAGGAGCCAACACTTCTTACACAACTTCTTACACAAAGGAGCGAGGCTGACTCGCACTTCTTCCAACACTTCTTAAACAAAGGAGCAAGGCACAATGTACATGTAACTCACAGGAGGGTTGAGGGTACAACAAGTCCGCGACAATGTGCATGTAACTCACAAGATGGTTGAGGGTTCAACAAGTCCGTGACAATGTCCATGTAACTCACATAAGGGTTGAGGGTATTGAGGGATGAGGGTAATTTTGAAAAAGGTTTGACTCATGAAGGGAACAAAGTGATGTTAAACATGCAAAAAGCATAAAAATAGCATTTATCTAAAAAAAATTGTACAGGATTGGTGAAACCAATTAACACATGACAAGAAACATTGAACAGGACAAGAAACCTTAAAATACAAGAATCATATTGTAAGAATTTAAGGGAGCATACAGTTTTGTAATGGAGGCCTTGATTATCCTCCGGA
This sequence comes from Paulownia fortunei, assembly GCA_019321725.1. Classification (NCBI taxonomy): domain Eukaryota; kingdom Viridiplantae; phylum Streptophyta; class Magnoliopsida; order Lamiales; family Paulowniaceae; genus Paulownia; species Paulownia fortunei. The sequence goes on from CM033118.1 coordinate 17,758,102, forward strand.
TTATATTCATCCGAACTTATGTCCACAAATTTGATGGTTCGGTATCGTTCATTCCTCTCTCTTAGCATATTAACCTAACAACATAATTCAAAGAGAAATTCCACTTCAAACTCATCAATAAGCATTAGAAATTATCATTCTAGATATCAAGAAATATCATTATTCCATCCAATATCAAGGAAAATTGTCGTTTTTCGACTTTTGCATTTACCTCTCGCATACATAATGGACACTCCCCATCATAAAGCATCTTAATCTTCCAGTTCTCTGGTGATTGCTCCTGAGTTTCTTTCTTGGGAGCTAGAGGATCCACAGCTGTTCCATTTATTGACCGAATCGCAAATTTCACTCCTGGAAATCAATACAAGACATTCACGGACCAAAAGTCCAAACCAAAAACAATCTTTTTAACAGCCCAAGCACCTAAAAAATTCTTTCTTTCAGTTCCATACTCAAAGCCTCAATACCGGACAAGAAAATAGAAACTGAGGAAAAAAAAACATATAAAGCCCAAAAATTTTCAAAGCTAAATAATATCAAGAAAAGCCATAAATCAGTCATAACTTACCTTAATCCCACAACTTATGCATCATATGATAATGAATACACATACCGGATTGATAATGAGGAAAAGGTGTTGATCTGTGAAAAGGGTTTGAAACAGAGACATTATATGCTGTTCGGAGATGACGAGGAACTGAGAGCAGGTAGGTGTTTGCTTGTCTTCCTACAGAGATTGCCCCTCTGAAAGCCATGAAACTACTCCTTGTTTTGTTTTGATGAATAGAAATGCTGCATTCTTGTCTGTTTATTGTGTATGTGGGTATAAGTTTCTGTTGTTTCAAACGGTTTGATTTTGTGTTACGTGGCAACACCTTCTTCATCCGAATGATTCCCGGCTGGCCTACAATCGGTTCGGGCCATGTTTGGTCCGCAACAAGAACCCACTTTTCAAGGTCAAACTCGGGTTGGGAAAGTAATTAATGATCCATCCATTCTAAATTATATGCTTCTAATTTTTAGCTAAATGTCTACGAATAATTATTTTAAAATAATTTTTAATATAAGTAATAATGCAAATATCTCGAATTTTAATAATTATTTTTTTATTGAAATAAAATATAAATAATTCAATTTTTCAAGTATCAATTAAAACTCATTTTTTATTCAAAATGGACCATTCAAACTACGGGCATAAAGTATTAATATTACACTCAATGGGGTGGGGCGGGGATATCAGATTGCCCTAAACTTTTGGTTCTAACTAGGATGTAATGAGAAAAAAGAGGAATAAAAAGGTGAAATCATTAGTGTTATTTTTCTTCAACCTTTTTTAATCATATTAAATCAAATATTACATGGAATTAATGTCACAAAATTAGATGATATAAATGTTCTATAATATTTTTTAAACGAAAATAGCAAATTAAATGTTCATGTACGTATCAAATGCTTGCAGTCCAAATAAATGAAGATGAAGCTAAATTTGTACTTTCATAAAGTTTAATTACGATTGATTTATTATTTATCATGTTAAAATCCAAATCACATAAAATATCATATAATTCCATATATGATACTCTTTTCTTAAAACAACTAGCTTATGTCTACTTATTCATATTCGTTTTTCTCTTAGATATATTGTGATAAATAATCTCATTGATTAAAATTAGTTTTAAATTATCTTTTTATATTTTTATTTAAAAAAAAACAAAACAAAACAAAACAAAAGTAAACCTTTGAGTCAAGGAATTTTTAATTGTTTTAGCTTTGCCCCAAATATGGGTAAGAAGTGAGAATACAGAAAAACAAGTGGCTATTTTGAAAATATAATAACACCTTTTTTCCAATCATTTTCCATTTGCCCTCCACCAAACTCCATCGTGCGATGTGCCAATTTCAGCAAAGTCTCTCAGATTGCCAACTTTCTTCTGAACCCTTCTTCTCTCTGTTCCCTTCAACTGACGAAAGAAAATGGCCTTTTTACTCAATAAAACTGCTCTCTCTGCGCTCAGACTCAATTCCCAGGTATATATATGTATGTATATTTTTTTGTGTAGCCTAATCCGACTTGATTTTGCTGTAATTTTTTTTTCTTTTTTTACTGTGTTAAAACGTGGAAATAAACTGTAAAATTTGATGGTTTTTATGTGAAACATTACGCAGAAAGCTGATGATTCGTTGACGCTCTCAAGGCGTGGGTTTCATGTGGAGCCGGGGGCTCGCGAGAAGGCTGTGAGTGCTTTTTTATTTTATTGTTTGTATGGATTAGACTAATTTTTGGTATTAAATTTCTTCTTTTTTTTTTTCTTCTCGATCATATTCAGTAGGAATATTTATAACTGGGATCTGAATGCATCTATGGTTATTGGGCAAAAAAATATTATTTTTCTGGTCAGTGGTGAAATGTTGAATCAGAATAAAAAGCTTAAATTTTTTGGTCTTGATAAAGGATGCAAGAATGGAGATAGTTGAAGATGTGGGAAATCCTCCTGTTTTGATGTGCTGTTAGATGTTATTTTCGATGAATCAACTGGATGTGAATGGAGATGAAAAAGAAAAAAAACTACATAGTAAGTTGACATGCGAGATTGTTTCTTATTGATTTTATCTGCTTATTGAAGCATGGAAAAGGTGTTTTGGTTAGAATAAGTTGGAGTTTAATCAGAGGTTTATGATTTTCAAGTTGGAGAGAGAAAACTCTGAAGTTGAATTAAAATGTGAAATAATTTTTTTCCCACTAATTCTGTGTAAGAAAGCCAGTTTTGGATGTAGGAATTCAAAGTTGATAGGATCTTTTTCTGCAATTCTAGTTCATAGGATCAATGGTGCGAAGCAGTGTTATATTCTGAAGTATTATTTTTTCTTAGCCTTGTGTGCCTGCTTAATTTGAATTTCGATGGAAATATACCCCCTCCCATAAAAACAAAAGCAAAAGATCACTCTCAGATGGGTAACTGTGTGAGAATCCCATACAAGTTGGCGGCGTTTTGTATTGTTGACTTGAAGTTTGAAGGTGGTAGTGGACTCGGTGAATTATGACTGCCATAGATGTATCTCATCTGATTCTTAAGAGCTTAATCTAGAAGAAAGGAACCATCATAATTCAAAGATTTATGTTACTTAATTAGAATTTGTATTTCGTTTTCTCATTAGAGCTGGACAAATGACAACATTCTTAAGGATCTGTCCAAGTAGATTGCCATTTTCTTTTGGAACATCAAACTATGATTACTTTGATTTGCCTTCTTTCTTTCTTCCTTCCATACCTCAAATGGTTGTTTGTCAAATTTGTAATGCAAAATTCTGCTGCCTCAAGGTTCCTGTTGCATTGTTGATTTCCAAATTTCATACAATACTCGCTGATATATATTCCAATTTTCTCCCATCCTTTTAACTCTCTTTCTCCACATATGCGTATCTGTGCATGCATACACATATGTGACTACGACATCGTTATGATGCTTGATTTGTGGAATGCGACGGAGTTGAAATGACTGCATAGAAATTTAGCAACTTTACATTTATTTTCTCCATGGGCTGCCTGGTTTATATTTCACCCTGCATTTTTTTGGTCCTTTTCTTCCATCTTTTCAATTGTGACTTCTTGTGCTTCACGTTTAAGACAATCTCATTGTTTTTCAGCTCTTGGAGGAGCACCCATCACTAAAACGCTTTAAATCTCATAAGAAAAGTGTGCGGCGTCTCAAAATTGTAGGAGATGTTCTTACCCTCGTAGTTGTAGCTGGTAAGCTTGTCACTTCACAGCAATTTGAGTGTATCAGGTTCTCAGGCTTTATAGCTGCTGTTGTATGACTTTCTGCTAAAAGTATTTGATTAACTTGATAAAATGCTTTATTCAGACATTATTTTATATTTTATTAAGACTTGAGCAGGTGCAACATAAAACCTGAAATGCTTTGTAATTAAAAGATCTATATAATGCATCAGCTGATTAATAAAAAAACCTAGATAGAAATTGGGTAATTTGTGTTATAACTAGTTTAATTACAAAAAATTATTATCTAGTTCGGTTGGATTAGGACTCTGGTAATTGAATCCCTAGAAATGTTTGTGGAGTTTTGCATGAGTAGTTGCAGTATAAATGATTTCACAAAGAGAACTTTGGTAGGCATGATAAAGTTGATAGAGTTGGCTGGCCTCTAGACTAAGTGGAGGTCAAATGGTCGTGTCCATGGAGTGCTTCTTAATTCTCATGCGCTTATTGGAATATGGGTGACAAGAACAAATCATTGAAGCCAGAAATTAAAGTGTGTTGATGGATAAAAATTGCAACTTTAGCCCTACAAAATTAGCAACTGTCTTGAGGAATTGTGCCCGTGTGCATCGTTGTTTATTCGAGTGAAAGCATGTCCTATGGAGATTAAAGTTGCGAATTTAGCCCCTCCAATTCCTTATATAGGAGCTCGTATATGTTGTTTGGTAAACCTTCATATTTATTCACCCACGCTACTGTAGCATGTCATCCTGAGATTTTGACCATATTTTATTTACAAATTTCATTTGGCACCTAACTCAAAACCCTCATTCATTATGGGCAACCATTTACCAGACAAAGTAGAGATAGTAGCGGATGGGTGTTGAAGATTGTATGTGTCCTTGTTACTTGATCTGGCGTGGGACATTCTGTACACAAGTGGCTGCGGGTATTTTTAGCGGAATATGTGTTTGAAGAAAATGTGAGAGTCGAGAGACACTGTGTGGATGAGTGGTAAGTCTGTACCACAATCTGAAAAGGAAGCCGAAAGCATTTGTCATTTCTTTGGTTGGCAAACTTATAGTAATACTTATCTTACTATAATTTTGTAGCCAGGGCACTCCTTTGCTGAATATCTATGCAATAGAAACTGCTGTGAACCTCTTCTATTAATTGAATCCCTGTGTTGTAGCCTCTAAGTAACTACCAAACCTTACCTTAGTATGGGAATCATTATACTGTGGATTCATTTTTTGGAAAGAGTATACAATGAAATAAACTTCAATATACTATTGTAAGGCCAGCTAGTTGTCATTTCATAGAGTATTTAACTTTCAAGTCTTCCGTTCTTAATGTTTGTGTTGCTCTTGATGTTGTGTTCAGGATGCTGCTACGAGATTTATGTTAAAGCAATAATGCGAGAGGAAGCCCGTAAACAGGCGAAAGAGAGTGTGTGATTATGCCATTTATTGTAATAATGCATATCAATGCCTTTCTCAGTCAATTAAGGGGTATCAAAGGGAAGCAGGCATTTTGATTTTTGATATTTTTAGTGCAGCAGACCTGTGTTTGAATTGTTGTTATTGAAATAAAGTGGTTCAATTTACTAATGGTTGCGGAATGTAGCATTAGTGTTTCAATTTTACTTGACAGCTATAAGGTTGCAAGTGGAAGATTTTCTTTGGCGGGTGTTTTTGCTTTTTCAGCATGATTCCATGAGTTCTTTTTTAACACTAACATCAAGTCCCCTATATTTTAGAGCATTGCAAAATTGCAATTGTCAGGAAGATCAGTTAAAATTCAGAAATATATTCAAAAGAAATTCGATTTATGTTCAGTGTGGTGTAAAGACTTAGAAGTATCAAAAATGTGATTAGTGCTACATTCCATGACTTCTAAAGTTACTATTTTTATAACTGATGACCTGATTAGTGTTGATAGTATTCAACCAGTTGGATTGATTCAATCACTGATTTAATAAAAAAAAATTATTATTTTTAATTATATTATATTAAATAATAACATAATAGATAATTATTATATACTAAATTTTAAAAATTAGAAACAAAATAAATAATTAATTAAAAAATATATCTAACAAAGTTTAAAATATAAATAATCATATACATATAACCAAATACTAATTTTAATTTTTCTAAAAAAAATAAAATTGCCCGTTTTTATGGTTTTGATTCATTTTTGATTATTTTTAATCAAAATAATCAAATAAACCGATTCTCAATTAAATCGTTGTTTGGATCTGATTCTGAAAACTATGCTTAAAGTTAAAGATGCCTTTGGTGGAGAGAGGGATGGAGGAAAGATGAAGAGGATAGAAAATAGTATTGCTGCATCTTGCTACTTTTTGGTGAAATATACAAAACAAAAAGCAAGCACAAAGTGCAATTTTCAAAAATTTGAAGAGTGGAGGATTAGTTGAAAATGAGTTGTACAAATCCTATCTGTGCTATAATGACAAAAGAAAACTCCGTAAAATAACACCTAATCATGACTCAACTTGACCCCACTCCCCAAGTTGAAGCCCAATTAATGTTTTTCACTGGACAACAATATAATTCTGAAATATTTTTAGGATGGTTTTGCATATTTTTAGGTTATATCAATAGTGAAATTAGAATTGTGTTGAAAGATTTAAAAACTTAAATTTAAAAGATGTATCTAGATTATTGATCATATAAATTAAATTCATAGTCCATAAAATAACAAATAAATTGGTTATAATATTTAAACTAACCTCATTGATGCTATAAGACCCAAACTCAATTTATATCCTTATACCAACATTATAAATATCTTCAATTTTTATTATTAAAAGATATGCAAATTATTATACTTCTAATAGTTATCAAATTTTTTGATTTTTTTGACTTGTTTTATAACTGACTTGAGGTCGATCAACCCCGATTTTCCTAATTATTTTTAATGATATATGTACTAATCCACATTATAGTTGACTTTCAGTTAAAAATTTAAAAAAATTAATTAATATCATATCAATAATTATTACCATTTGATGTGAAACTACGTGAACAAATATTTTTTGTTTAATTGGAGCCCTCTTAAAAAAAAATTATGTATACAAAAGAATGTGTATTCATTCCATTTCATTCAACTAAGAACCAAAGCCATGAAGAGTGGGTTTTGATCAAAACATAATTTTGTACACGCTTAAATAAAGCTCAATTATTAAAATTAGCTTAAATAATTATGATCTTCCTATGATATTTTGGCTTTTGGAATTTATCTTTTTTGATGTTTTGATTTTTGACAAAAACCTATAAAAGTGAAGTGATGTAAAAAAAGTAATGAAACCCATAATAAATTAAATGTTCCATCAATCCCAAATTTATAACTCTCGTTTCCTTTTTTGAAATATCCCAAAATGAGATTTGATTTCTTGATTTTTTTTCTTCTAAAACTACCACCTCAATTAAAATAAGATTGCAACACCACTTACTCTTACTCTCAATTATCACTTGTAAAATAATAATGTATAACAATACAAATTACACCTATTCAATTCTCATCTAAAATTTCATGTCGGATCAAATTGGGCCAAAAAAATTGGAATGGTAGAAGAAATAATTTCTTATCCTAGTATTATTTGACAAAATTGATATAAAAAAGTATTTTGACCCACAAATTATTATTCATATATTAAAATATCTTTTTCATCAATATTTTTACAACACTAATTCAAATGTATATTCATTTTCAAACAAAAGCCAATAACAAAACAAAACAAAAAAACTATAAAACTGTTAAAATAAAAATAAAGATGTTATAAAATGTTCAACAATTTATCAGTCACATTCTACACAAAAATTAAAAATTAAAAATAAAAAAATCTAGAGGGAGGATCCACTCAACAACAAACTTTGTGGAAAATCTAAACAAAGTTTGTTCATATTCTTTATTATAATTGATATTTTATTTTTTATTATATTTTAAATATATATTAAGTGGATAAAGTATTTTTTAAATAAATAATTATTTGTGATCATATATACTTAAAGTGTATTCATAAAATAAAATAAATGATGAAACACAAATTAAAATAAAGATTTAAAATGCAAAAACTTTGTTATTTTAGTTTGTTTTACTTAAAATTTGATGTTGTCTAACCTATTGATTTGGGATGGTAATAGGATAAATTTGACTAAATTCGCAATCTCATCCGATAAGAATTTTTAGAAAGCGGTCCCAAACCCGGACTCATTAGATTAGACCCGTTAAATCCGTGAGATTCATTTTATTATTTTAAAATATTAAAAAAAAATATTTTTATAATAATACACTAAAAATTTCAAAAAATGTATATATTTTTAAAATAAGTCACATAACAATATATAATATAAATTTAAAAAATAAAAAAATAAAAAAACGGGTTCTAGATGAGAAGATTTAAAAATAAAAATTTAAATCATCTCAAAATTATTTATAATAATAAAAAATCACCTCAAATTAAATAAATTCAGAATAAATTTGAATTTAAATTCATACCGTGACACGTCCTAAAAGCTAATCGTGGAGATGAACTTATGTAGTATAACATTACCCACTTGGACCCCAAAAAGTAAAAGATAAATTATTTACTTATAACACCTTAAAAAGCGCAATATGTCCCGAATCTTAGTACTGAAATACCGCCCGATATTTTACCGCCCACAGGTCCCAATACCAGCAGTAAACTGTTTGTCTTAAAATTAGATTAGCCACTTTTTACTTGACACGTGTACCGTATAAAATAATCAGTCTTGTCAGAAAAATATCATTCAAATTTCAATGGATTAACTTTGGTGCGGATTTCTCATCATTCCACTATAATAAGGTGAAAAAAATATCAATTTCTATGAAAATAATCAATATAAATATAAATGATAAAATTTTAGATGAGGATTTATGTTTTTAATAATAAATATAACAATTAAAAATTAATGCTGTAATATCTTGATTTGAAGTGAGATGATATTTTTGGAAAAAAAATATCATTTTCAAGAAATGAAAAATTATCTGTGGATGTACCTATAAAAGAACTATAAACGTTCAATTGTTGATAAAGTAATCATTATATATAATAAGCAATTAAATTCTAAGAATTATGGATTTTGGAAAAAAAAAAAGAATTCTTAAATATGATTAGTGTCTGGATTATGTACAACTAAAATTTATTGAATATATAGATCATTATGTTGAGACTTGAATCTTTATCAAAAAGAAGCTTGGGTTCAAATTTTTGAGAGCTCATTAATTCTCATCTCAATAATCTCAAAGAAAAAAAATCTAGATGCTCAACAAAAATGGCCTTACTCGAAAAAAAATTAAGATCAGTAATAAATTATATGATTACAAAATAGTATTCTAAATTATTTGACACATTCATTTGGATAATATATTCAAATCTTATTATTAATTAATTAATTATGAAAAGAATCCACAACATATATAGTACGTAATAAATATATTATTTGATTTATTGACAGAAATCAGCTCAAAATAAATTGTCCCATAAATGCCCCCCGTGGGGACAGCTACACATAAATTTCACGTTTTGTCAAAGCGCCCTGCACTATTTTTCTGACTAGCTGACCTGTAAATTACTCCAAAAAAAAAAAAAAAAGGGAGGGCAGAATTAATTTTGTAGCATTGATTTTCTTTGAACTTCTCTTTTTGCAATTCTCTTTTTCGGGTGGTAACAAGAGTAAAGATCCAAGTTTTTTGAAAGGAGTAGGGAATCAAGAAAATATGGCAACTTTTGCAGGGACAACACAGAAATGTAAGGCCTGTGAAAAGACTGTGTACTTGGTGGATGAACTCACTGCTGACAACAAGGTTTATCACAAGGGTTGTTTTAGATGCCACCACTGCAAAGGCACCCTCAAGGTGAGATTTTTCTTACAGCCCTTGTGGTATATCTTGCTGTGTTCATCTTTGTGGTGTTTGGTTAATTGCTATATGCAAGAATTATGTTGCTTCTTGGACTGTGTATATCTTGTTCTGATTAGGGTTTTGCTCGAAAGATTGTCAATATGTGATTGGTTTTATTTGTTGAATCTGCCATGGGATTGTTGATTTGGGTGGGAGTGTTGATGGATAGGCTTGCTTGCTTGCTTCTTGATGGTTAGAGTTCTAGTGTTAGAAGTTTGTGCTGTGAGGGATGAGAATCTTGAAAACTGGATGGAGAGAACTTTCCGATCGGACAATAGTTTGGCGTAGGTTATTAGATTCTTAAGTGCTACTCAATCACGAAACAGTTATAGTTTTGTTTGTTTGAATTTTTAAGAATCTGAAGGTAAAGGTGATAGGTTATTATGTTAATTTGCCAAAAATGGTATGTGTTTGAGCATTGATATTTGGTTCTATATTCATACTGGATGGCAAGTTGCCTATTATTCTCTGAATATCGTCTATGTTTCCAAGGAACTTGCTTTTGAATGTGTAATTACTCGGAACTTGAAAGAACAACTAAATTGCCGTGTTACATCTTTGAGAGATCTGAGTTGGTAATCCATCATATATATAGCATGTTTTATACGCGTACCCCACCATTTCTATGTTTCCTGGATTAACTTTCAAATGTCGAATACAAATTTTGGTTACAGATTTCCTGATCTGCTGATCAACTTGTAGTTTCGTGTCCTTAGACAATGTAATCTTCTGCCTTTTTTGTCCCTCTGGGATCGTATCTGCCCTAATATTTCTCAGTTAAGAACTTTATAGTCATTTGAGTACACTTTGCTCAGATATTGTGCTCAGTTGGGTCGATATGCTACTTTAGTTGCAAGGTGAAAGAAACATCTGAGCAATACAAAGGATATTGATTGTAACAAGAATTAGCTTCTAAATAGGTGATCATATGCTCGATAAAGCATACATAAGCCACATATGTTGTCAGCAGGTGGAAATGGGCATAATTCATTTGACAAATTCATTCCATCTCACTGAGAAGAAAGCAACGAGTCCCTTTAGCAGGGCTAACTACAGTTGATCTCTAAAGTTTAGATCATATTATCTCTTACAACAAAATTCCATAACATCATATACTCTTGAATTTTGCCAACAGTGATGAGATTATAGGGCTTTTCAATTTGTCTTCTAACCACCTCTCTCCCTCATTGTTAGGAAACTCAAATCACATATTGTCTCCCCTGTTATCCCGGATTTCCTTCATCTTACCTGAGAAATATTGTTGTTTCTGAACCTCTTTCCTTGAACTTGCCTGAGTGACTAAGTTTACGTTTCAATTGATCATGAGTAGCGACTAAAGATGACTAAAGAAAATGGCCATTGCTTATGGCCTGCTATTGAAAATGTCTTAATTCTGCCAATTATAGCTGTGAGCTTAGTCACTTGGCCTCGTTTACATGACTCACTATTCTTCTCAAACCTAATCAACAATGATTTTTTTGCTGCATACTTCTACTCAGTTAGGGGAGAGCTCTTCTTCTTTCTTTGGTTAATATCTTTAACTCTTTCAAGCCTTATTACTATAGCTTGATGTTATAATTGGAATTCATCTATGTCAGAAATTGGTAAGAACCTGCCAACATTTTACAGTGTCCTGTTGCCATTCGTCACTATTTCATTAAACGTCTGATGCATTACTCACACGTTGATTTGTAATGTCGTCATCTTTGATGCAGCTGAGTAATTACTGTTCCTATGAAGGGGTTCTGTACTGCAAACCTCATTTTGACCAACTGTTCAAGATGACTGGCAGCCTGGATAAAAGTTTTGAAGGTTATAGCAGAATCGAGTCGATCCTCACTTTCTTGCAGAATTTTGCTTTTTAAGCTAATCTTTTCCTCTATGTTATTTACAGGGGCTCCAAAAACTGCTAGAGTTGACAGATCTGCTGAGCAGGGTGTTGCAAATAGCAAAGTTTCAAGTTTGTTTGCAGGAACTCAAGATAAATGTGTTGCTTGCAACAAAAAAGTTTACCCTCTTGAAAAGGTACTTGTGACTAAAAGCAAGGATGATGAAAATTAAATTGTTGCCAGAACTGGATTCAAACTCAATGCCTCAGTGATTTGGTCTAACGCTGTTGATGACTTACAATTTAATAGGTAGCAGTTGATGGCACTTCGTACCATAGGGCTTGTTTCAAGTGCAGCCATGGGGGCTGTGTGATAAGCCCATCAAACTATGTCGCCCACGAGCATCAGCTCTACTGTAGGCATCATCATACCCAGCTCTTCAAGCAAAAAGGAAACTTCAGCCAACTAGACAAGCATGATCAAGCTAAAGAGGAAAACGGAACAGCCTAAATTGGTACCAGAAAAGTTTCATATATGTGAGATACACGATATCAGGTTGGGAAATTTGGTTTCCTGAGCCAGAGTCGAAGCAACTGCTAAAAGCATAAACTCTAGAGATACTCCAGGCCTCTTTCTGTATAACACATTCAAATCCGAGGGGAACTTCAGTTTGCTGGTGATTTTCTTTTTGGCTTTTAGTTTTAATTGTTGGTATTATAAATATATTGAGTTTTTGCCTTAAAATAAACAGGGTGCAGAGTGAGATAGTTTTGCTAAATGCAATGTTTGAAGCTTAAACAATGGGATTTTTGACATTCTTGTTATCTTTGTTTTCCAGTATGCAATTCTTCTACCAATGTCATGCACCGCATTTCATTCTTGCTAGTTCTTTCTGCCCTTTTTCCTTTTCAAGATAATAGCCAACATGTCATGACAACAGCCAATTGCATGGTTTTATGTACGATCGTGTTTGGATCATGAATAATTGATTTCACACGTTTCTTCAAGTGTCATTCTGCCTGTTCAATGACATGATTGATCGATAACTTCTTGGATGCATGGAACTCTACTCTTATCTGGGAGCTCATATAAAGGGCTTATGTTTGCAAATAATATATGTAAATAATCTTTACATTATAGGAAGGATCTTATTTTCAAATATCACCCTATGGCATTGCTTCTACAAGCACAATGAAAATGTTAAGAGAATGGCATCTTTCTGATGTTACTTAATGGGAGGCTTCATGACTTAAACCAGTCTAGAAGCCGAATGGAACTCATTTAAAAACATGTGGATTTTCATAGATGAAAGCAAATACTGCAAGGGGGTAAAGTTTCCTAAAAAGGAAACTGATTCTCAACTAGCAGTGATCTTGATGAAAAATAGAGAATGATCGTAGGAACATCGAATGAAAGCCACTTTTGAAACTAGAACCTAATATGACTATATGAGAGTCAATCAAGAATGAATCATGATACCCTTCAACAAAAAATTCGGTATTCTTTCTTGAAAGTCATAATAGCCACAAGGGAGTAATCTATGTGTGGGGCTATTTCAGTAATTGCAGCCTTGTTTTGCATTCATAGGAAAAGTAGCGTCTTATTTCAGTCCTTGACGAGTTCTAGGAGCTAGTTTTTAATAGTCCTCTTTAGTTGCCTTCTCGATCTCTATAGAACTAAATAAGGAACTTATAAAGCTGTTTAAAGGCCACAATACTTGGACAAAATTCAGATTTGATGGGCACAAAAATAGGGCCAATAAATGGCTCAGCCCTGGCAAAGTTCGTTTTTCAAGCCCAAAATTAAATTAAGTTGTGAGGAGAGGAGTCGATATGAGCTGAAAATTTCATATATGACTTTGTTAATATTTGAAAAATCACTACTTATATTAAGTTTTTTAGGGTTTTCATTTATTGATTATATCGTTTCACTTATTTCTTCCCACGTTCAGTTCCTTTAAAGTTTTCTATAAAATATGAGGCATTTAATATATTCATTTTCATTTCGTGTTTCTTATTAATCGTGACACTATAATATATACTTCTGACTGATTTATTTTGTATTTCAAATCTTCTTTTAAAAGAATGTCAAATTCAGTATCATAAAAAATATAAAAAACATAAAATCGAACGTATCACACAGGGAATGGTAAGTTAGTTCGCTATTTTTATCACACGCCAAAAAATATTAAAAGCATAAATTTGTATCATTTGGAATGAGAAATATTTTTTTTAGTAATTCATTTTACTTGTTAAAATTCAAGATCCAAAGTCTATAGGTTTAATCGTTGTAAAACTTTGGGGTAAATTTGTGATTAGAAAAAAAAATAAAAAACAAAAGAAACTTTCTTTGGTCAAATTCCATAATCCCCCTAAAAAAAGAGGAATTCACTTCAAGCTCCTCTCTCACTCTTTAGCTTTCATTCAATCTTTCCCGCCATTTCCGAACCATCCAATGCAACCCAATTCCCAGAGAAATCACTCTCCTAGCAGCTGAACAAGCGCCCGCCCATCTCTGAAATCGAGCTAATTTATGCCCAAATTATCACTCAATCATTGGTATGATCATATGTTTCTTTTATAGATTCACTCATTCGATTCGCTGCTACTTTGCACCCCAAAAAGATCAACTTTGCAAGAGTCCTATTAAGCAACTACTTTTTGCCTTCACCACCTGCTCTGTTATGGAATCTCATGATCAGGGATTAGTGAGTTAGAAGCCATCACTCTTTTTCACCAAATGCTCGCTTTAAACCACCCAATACACCTTCACTGTGATCACTTCCAGAGCTCACCAGAAGTCGATTGTGTATGGGAGATTGTTCATGGGATGGGGTCAAAATAGGGAATTTATCAAATTTATAAGTGGCTAGTTCTTTGATAAGCATGTTTACTACTTTTGTGAGAGTCACTTAGTGTTTGACAAAATGTCTGGTCGAGACATGTTTCTGTGGACTAGTTTAGTATGTGTTTTCACGTACCGCCAAGCCAAAACCAGTTTTATTACAGTATTTTTGGGTTTGGAGGCTCTCCCGCAACTTTCTAAAACATTAGGGATATTTTGGACATTTGCTAGGAACTTTAGAATGTCCACTTGGAAATATCTAGTGGAATCTTTGTGAAATATTCCTTGGAGGATTTTAGAGAGTATCTCCAACTATAGGATCAAATAGATCACCATTGTTCATTTAGGAGATGGAATAGTATAAATGTTTTCTATCTTGCTAGCCATCTTCCTACACTTTTCTAAGTAACGAGGCTGACTTAGCTTCTGCGAGAAGCGGTTGAAGAAGCTAAGGCCGCACGGTCTTTATTGAGGGAACAAGTCCGTGACAGTGTGCTGAAAATGGGAAAATGTACAGAGCATGTGATGCTTTTTGGGAGATGCCACTGAAAATGATGTGTCTTGGCTTTTATAATTTCAGGTTCCGTTGGCTGTGGGAGGTAAACCAGGATGTTGTTGTGAGATGTTATGTATGGTGAAGCTGAATGATGCTTTTTGGGAGATACCACTGAAAATAATGTGTCTTGGCTTTTATAATTTCAGGTTCCGTTGGCTGTGGGAGGTAAACCGAGATGTTGTTGTGAGATGTTATGTATGGTGAAGTTGAATGAGGCTGTTCTTGTTTGTTTTCTATCTGCCTATTCTCATTTTGGGTCTTTGAAGCGAGTGAACTGGATTCATGGCTATATAGACAAGATTGGTATTTTGGAAACTTCTAATATTTGATTTCGATCAATGACATGTATACCAAGTGTGTCAGGATAAATTGTGCCGACTGAGTTGTTGATAAAATTCCAAGACGTGATGTTCACTATTTTACCGATATATGTACATTTTATCAAATGTTTGGTAATAAACTAAAGCCAAATGTTACTACTATTCTTGGGTTCTAAATGTGTCTAGCCATTCAGGTCTTGAGTGGCAGGATTCTTCAATTATGTATAACATGGAGATTTTGTGGGAAATTGTGCCCAAGATTGAGCTCTAAATTTGTTACGTATATTTACTTGGTCGTGGGGATGCTAGGCAATGGCAGTTAGAGTGGTCAAAAGCATGCCTATTGATTTGATGTTGTTGTATGAATGCTTTGCTTAGTGCCTACAGAATTCTTCACAACACTAATTTTGGATGCACATAGTATATCATTTGGGTACACTTGACACTCGGTGTGGTGCAGCTGATGTGCTACTTTCAATTTGTATGTTCTTTAGGAAAATGTGAAAAATTTGCTCTAGTGAGGAAGGAAATGGCCAAGCATAGGAACCATTCTAATATTGAATATAGCTGGATTGAGATAAATGCTGTTGTTCACTAGTTTCAATGCACTCCATCCCTTGAAAATAGGTATTCAGAACAACTTAAGTGAAAATCAGAAAGGGTGGCCTATATGTGGTATGCTTATAGGTTACAATTGGTCCACTGCTGTGTGGTATGCTTATATAGTTATTGTGAGCTTTTGTCTTAACTCTTGTTTTTTCCTTCTTCAAAACTTTCTGATGACATTTTAAGGTATTTTTGTCTGTTTGAAATCAAATTATCTTGTTGTAATATACAAAAATAGAAAAGAAAATTAACTATGTCAATTTCAGCAAATGCTTATGCATCTTGCAAAGTTTTCTGATATGGTGCTACAATGTTACATGTTTATGATGTCTAAACCTGAAGTCATTCTCTATTTAGCATGAACTTGGAGTCAATTGCCGCAGATGCTTGAGCTCTTATATCTCTAGCGGATTACTTTATATTTTTCTTATAAACAGACGAACCATTTTTACAGATTAAGGATGAAAGTGGGCTTCTCAATATTCCTCACATAGTGGTTTCAGAGTTACTAGGCAAGTGTGCTGGAAAGGTTGGCATGAATTTTTTTTGTTCCAGGTTGGATCTTGAAATTTTATGCTCTTTGGTTGAAGGAGAGACAAGGGAACTCTTAAGTCTGCCTTCAAGCATTCATGAATTTAAAGTAAAAAATGATCCATATTTACAAAATTCTATCTTTTATCCATTTTATTATGTGTTTTGCATCGAACAATCATGTTTGAGTTTCACATTTCCACATAAGTGTCAAACCTAAAAGTTGTTAAATCAATTCTCTCAAGTCTCAAAGAATGTGATATTGCCTTTTGCATACAGCTTCTTCACTTCTGCTTAATGTTTTCATTACTATGTTCAGTTCACCCTTATTTTGGATGAACTCAGTGTGAACTTGCAGCTTAAATTCTCAAAAGACTTGTGAGAGGCAGCTGTTACCACCCCATTATAGGTTTATTACCTTCTCATGAAAGAGCAAAAAGAAGATATAGTTTCTCATGTATATAGTTTTTAGCTTGCTGGAGTTAGAAGCTGGCATATAAAGTTTGCTATCTAATAGGACCAACACAGGTGTTGTTGTTCTAACAGGATGCCCAACGCCTCAATTGGATTGAGTGTATTATATTTTTTTATTTTTGTAAAGACAATCTTATTAGAAATCATATTAATAAAAATTTATTTTCTTTATCTTATATCTTGCATATTTTATTTCTGCACATTAGATAAAGTTTTTAAACTAAATTTAGTTACGGGGCATGGTTGCTCATATGATGGCGATCATGGAACGTGCCTCTAAGACTTTGATCTTAAATAAGTTATGAGTCGAGAGCTTTTTGAAATGAAACATCAAATAACTCAATAAGACTCGCATATATGATGCATGTTCGTGAGATGAGGATGTCACATTTCATTGGCATTAGCGTAGAGACGTAAATGCATGTATGTGGGTGCTTATTAGGGAACAAGTACATCGAATATGGCCAGCAAGAAATTCTTGGTTGGAGGCTTTGTCTGTCGAAATAAGAATTTCTATGTTGTGATAGTACACGACTAGTCCTCAAACTTGATACACGATGGTAGTCTTGTGTGCATTCTGCAATACTTTGATATATATTG
Source organism: Paulownia fortunei (assembly GCA_019321725.1). Taxonomy (NCBI): domain Eukaryota; kingdom Viridiplantae; phylum Streptophyta; class Magnoliopsida; order Lamiales; family Paulowniaceae; genus Paulownia; species Paulownia fortunei. The sequence goes on from CM033118.1 coordinate 17,775,529, forward strand.
TGATTGCTTGACAATCATAAAGCGGGTATGTTGGGTGTTGCACTGGTGTGCATGGAGGTTTGTCAGTGGCCAACATATAATTCGATATTTGTCTTTTTAAATAAAGGAATCTCCTGTATTTTCATAGTTCATGATTCAAAAATCTTGGTTAAGGCAGGATAAATCATGATTCATTTAGAATAATTGGAACTTGAAATGAGATTACAGCTATTGAATCATTTAGAGTTTTGACTTATAATCTATGTCTCAAATTCAATCGGGAGATTAGCTGTCGAAAGGACTATACATGTATAGTATTCGCAACTAAAATAAGTTTACTCGATATTTCACCTAAAACTAGTTTGTCATGATTACTTGATAGATGTTTTCATGGATAGTGAGGTTTTTGGAATTAAAGAGTTGATTCCAAGTGGATTAATTAATTGGATTAATTAATTAGAATAGTTGTTATTCATAAGTTGTAAATGTTGCAAACCCACTATTAGTTTAGTAGTAAACCTAAGAGAGTCACACATCTTTACGGGAAGTAACATTTCTAATTTTAGATTTTATTCAATGGTTGGAAATTAATTAATTAATACTGATTAATTAATTAATTAATTAAGAGTTCTATTTAATTTAATAGTTAAATTAATTTATTCAATTAAGTAAAGAATTATTTAATTAGACCTAATTTGATTAGGAAGCCCAATTGGAGTAAATTAAATTAATCAATTATATTGATTAAATTGAGATTGAATCAATTGAATAAATTTAGAAATTTTTGAGTCAAAACTCAAAATTAATGTTGATCACGTAAGAAGCCCACTCAAATAAGAATAAATTAAATAAATATGATTTATTTAGTTAATATATTTATAAATAAATAAATATAGTGACCGATTTTATAGGATAAAATCGGCCACTAATATTTAATTTATATATAAATATAATTATAGTATATATATATATATATCTTGATATTATTTGAAAAGTTCAAATTAATATCAACAATATATGTAGACAATTTTTATGATTAATATAGTTTTAAATTAGTCCATATACAATAGGAGAGAGAAAATAGAAGAGTTTTTTGAAAGATTTAGAATCTTTCCAAAATAAGATTTTGAAATAGTTTAAAATTGAAAAACTTTTCAACAGTTGGGAGGGATGAAAATTACATGATTCAATTCAAAAATTTGAGCAAAAATTATTTTGTTTAAAATCTTCCATTTTTACTCTCCAAGAAAAGAAAAGAAAGAAAAAGAAAATTAATTTTTTGTTATTCTTTTCATATTATTGTTTCAAAAATTTAAAAAATCAATCTTTATTGTTTTTGAAAATTTATTTTGGTTCTAAATTAGTAAACAATTAAAAGGATATTAGCAAATCCTTTTGATTGGTATTACTCTTTCGTATTTGTAGACATGATAGAGGAGAAACACTTGAATCCCTGCGAGTTTTGATAATCCTGGATAAATAGTAAATTGCTTCATTCCCTACAACAACCAGAGTGCACGAAATGTAAAATTCGATTTTATATTTATTTATATATTCACTTAAATAAACGTGATCGATAAAATCGTTTTCGAATCAAATGAGTTAAATTTATATTTGATAAAAAAAAAATCCGCTATGTATAAAGCTTGTAATTATAGCGAACCCAACGGGTGTTTAAACTCCATATCAATGGTTGGCTATAAATGTACACAGGAAATAGCACCGAAAGCTTGTTTACTATGGTAAGAAATTAGGTTTGGTTCTTGGAGATGGTGGACAGTGTGTATGATATTTATCTAGTAACTGAAAATTGTGTGCCTTCAAATGATTCTCAAGTTCTTGTTCAAGATTACTGTTAAGGGCTTTTCTCATTACTGCAATATTGGACAAGGAAACAAATTCTGTAATGATTGTAGTTAGTTATGAGTCCTTTCACATATCCATATGGAGAAATTCCTATTTCATGGAGTTCTTATCAAACTAAGATAATCTGACAGCAAGTTAGACGGGATCGCTACCAATCTACTTGCAGAAATATAGTTATGGGAGAATGTAATTAATTGAGATCTCGTGGCCTTGTGGGTACAACACTTTTTGTGTCTACCGTTGTATAGTACTAAGCTTTGTGCTACCCAGAAAATAAAATTATGTTTTTGACAGTTATAAATTTTGGCATAAGCTATTGATATTAACAAAATATGTTAATTTGTGTTTTTTAAATTGTTGTTCCAATTAACTTATTTTAATGGTCATATCTTGTTTTGCTTTTCTTATGCTCTTCCTAGTCACATAAATTTGGTCCATCTTTCTGCTTTGAATACTATAGGTTGGTCATCCTCCCTATTGTATTTATTGCTTTATTGCCTTTGACAAATTTTGTGAAACCTTGAACAAGACATACAATCATAATTCTTTGACTAGCACATGGTATTAATGTTGTTCTATTTTTTTTTTCCTATTTTTCAAAAATTGTCCTTTTCATTTTTCAGTAACTTTACTTCATTTGAGATCTAACATTTTGTACTCATTTTCCCAATAACATGCTTACAGCATACTCAAGAATTACATATATTCTTTCCCTCAAGGAACTCCTAATTGCTTATAATCAAGATCTTCTTGATTTCTATTAAGTTGTGTTTAGATGGAAGAATTTAAATTTAGAAAATGATTTCAAATGACTTTAATATCATATTAGATGGATTATAAATCCACCATAATAATTCAAAAATTAACTTCAAATAGGAGTTTAACATTTTAAAATTCATTATAATATAAAATTATTCAACCAACTTCAATAAATTTATTATTATAAATTTAATTTTTTTAACTTTAAATCCATCATTCCAAACATTTCCTTTTAATATATTTTTGGTCAAAGTTTTCACCATCCTTAGTGGTAGCAAAACCCTATAACAATTGCTTTAGAAATGTATCCATTAATATCTACACTACTCTCATGCTAATAATTTAAAATAATTTAATTCATTTAAAAACAAAAAGAAAAGAAATATCATTGCTGATTGCACCTAAGATTCCATCCTTTTGTTGGTCCCAAATCTTGAAAAAAAAAAAAAAAAAAGAAATCTTTGCAACTCTATAAATTTGAAGATTTCTCTCTCTAATGCTGTTCCTCTTTCCCACAGAAAGTGATAAAAGAATAAAGGAAAAGTTGCCTTCTGCTTTATTAGTACTAATTTTGTTGCAGTGGGACTCTTGAAAAGGGGGAGAGAAGGATGGAATGGCCTCGTGGGCTGGATGAATGATTCCTTCTTCCTCCTGAGCAACCAAAGATGGCTGATATGATTGCTCAAAGTCAAAAATGTACCAAGCATGATGACTGTATATAGGTTTATTTTTGAATCCCTTTCCTAAGTTGTTGACCCTATCATTATTTCTGTCATTAAGAGATTGCATTCTCTAATCATTCCATCTGCTTTAGTATCTTTTCCAACGTTGGCATCTAAAAAAGCAGTACAATTTATTTTTTTAATTTTATATTTTATCTTGTATTTTATATTATAAATATACGAGGAATGTGTATAAGTATTTTTTTGTAATATGAAATACAAAATATTTAAATATGAAACAATGCTAAAAAAAGAATGCATATAATTTTTATATATTTTGCAAAGTATTTATTTGAGCATTTGTGTAGTTTGAGTGGATTGAGATTATGCTAAAGAAAGTGTGTGGGGTTAATAACCAGTTGGCTTTGTTCTGGAGGCCATTTTAGAGGATTTAAAATGATATTTTCTACTCATCTTTTCTTTTCTTTTCTTTTTTAATGATTTTTTTTTTTTTTTTTTTGTCTTGGAAAAACCACAGAGCACGATTCTTTGGATCCACTAATGGAACATAAATCGTGCAAAGTTGATGACAACTTAAGAGAGGTTTAAACCGTGGTTATTTGTTTGCAACTTTGCATTTTATTATCAATTGGTTTTTGGCATTGGAAGACTGAAGACAGCTTCTTTTTTAACCTTATTATGTGGTCAAAATACCTACTGCTCAACTGCTATTTTTTATTTTTTTTGTCTGATATCACCAGGGGAGTATAGGATCCAGGAATCAGTATAGTTGTGGACAGGTGTTCCTCCAATCAGTGCTTCTCTTCTGTTTCCTCTATGATTAACAGAAATTTGACACATCTAAGGCCATATTACTCGTGTAGATTTTGGGTCCTTTTATAGTGAATTGGGTTGGGATCATAGATCTGTGTTACACTCAATTCATTCAAAAAAAATTCTAATACTGACATTGGACTTAATTTAAGTTCTTATTACATTCAATCCATCCAAGAAACATCTTATTTGTGTTGTTTGCTTATCTAGTCTGTCAAGGTTGTCTGTAATACTTGCTCCTGATTTCACAGTAAGATATTTCTTATATTTACTTATTTCTGCAGAGAAATTATGATGATTTAGTTTTAAAAAGAAAAAAAAAAAAAAAGAGCAAGAGAGAGGGAGGGGGGAGGGTATGTCTATTACAGAACACTACTGATGATAATGTGCAATATGAGTATTTCTTGTTTGCATAACACTGTGAACATGTTCCACTTCTGGATCTGGTTTTCTTTGCTACACTGTAACAGTGCTGTCAGTGCCCATGTTCAGAATGTGCCCTTATGGGTTTTTTTTTTTCTTTTTTCTTTTTGGTCTAAGTTAAGTATTTTGCAGAATTTAATCTAAAGACAGACAAAGCCCAAAAAAAAAAGAAAAAAAAAGAAGAAGAAGAAGAAGAAAGGCACAATCAGCTTCCAGCCTCTGAGATGCTCTTTAATGCTGGTTGCCATGCTCTGGATTTGGATGCAGAAGAGTTTACTGGTGTGTTATTTCTTGACCTATGCCTTTCTTGCTTTCCCTGAAATAGACATTTGAGGAGGGAAAAAAAAACAAATTATATTGGAAACATGGGCTGTATGGCCAAAAAAACAGCTCTATTATCCTCAGAAAATATATATATATATATATATATTATATTGCATATATTAATTTTGTTGGGAACTTCTTTTATATAGTAAAATTCATGATGCTCCAAAAAAATAATTGCTTTATTATGTTAATCACTTTATTGAACTGTATGTGGTACTATTTTTTCCTTCATAATTTTCCCTTTACACAACAATAATAATTGATGGACTGAACAACTCAAGGATTTCAAGATCTCAAGATTCTAAAATCCAACTCATTAAGAAATCATCCCAAAAAAATTTATGTAATAATAATAATTATTCCAATATTTTTTAAAATCAGAACCAATCTTGTAAATTAACTAATCTTGAAACCACACTAAGTTACAATAAACAAAAATAAATATTAATTTCACCTGACTGGTCTTCTTGACATCAGTTTTCCTAACTACTGCATCAAAATCTGAACTCTGTCTTTCTGTCACCTTTCCATGATTCTCAGCACATCCTGTCTGCTGCTGCTGCATCTTGGCTTGCTTCTTTGCCCACAACCCCTTCATCACCTCTGCAAGAAAAAAACGAGAAAAATATAAGTATTTTTTACATTCTTGAATTGTTGAAATAGTGTTGAAAAGATGAAAAGAAGAGACAGAAGAAACCAACCTTGGGAGGTGACAAGTCTGTAGACATGGCCAAGAACAAGAGTATCAGTTGGCCTAAGAAGTTTAATACGCGTTATGCGAAGAGGGATGTTGTTGTTTGCTGCACTGCTGTCTTTGATGGTGGTTGCGGCGGCGGCGGCGGTGGAGGAGGAGTAGAGGGTGGTGGTGAGGAGAAGTGCTACATAATGGCCAGGGTTCATCTTCATGATTTCACTAGCAGCAACAGGCCAATACAGCTTATCTACTTTACCACTTGGGTGCTGGATTACTAGAGTTGCATTATCAATGGCTTGGCAGTTGCCCATCTCCCTCTCTCAATCTTTGTTTCTTTGATAGGAAGGTTTTGGTTTGTTGTGTGGAGGAACAAAAAAAGATGAGCAAATAAGGAAGGAGGGTGTGATTGTTGTAGCAGCATCTTTATAGCCACACCCACCACCTTTATTCTGAGGCATGACTCTTTACATACCTCACAAGTTACCACCAACACCAACCCACGCACCCACCCCCCCAATCCCCAAACCAAAACAATATATATATATATATTTATATAATTACTGGTTCAACTTGTTGACGTTAATTAAATCAGAGGTTAAAGTCTAATTTCTATTTTAATCGTGAAATAATAGCGGGCTTGCCTTTTAACTCATAAATATGAGCCAATCTCAGTATTATACAGTAGTAAAAAACTCCTAGAATTGATGTTTTAAAAATTGGATTAGATAGGTTTGATCAAGTCATTGAAATGCTAATCGATGATCGATAAGTTCTATTCATATAGGTGTAAAAAATTAAAAATTTGATCAAATGAATTAAAAATTAATCAAATCGATCAATATTTATTTTTTTTTTTTTAATTTTTTAAAAAGTTTAAAGTTGATATTTTGTTATATATATATATGTGTGTGTGTGTGTGATTATTTAAATTTTAAATTTTATTAAATGTATTTATTTATTTTATTTATTTTTTACTTTTGTATATAACAATTAGTTTATTATACTATTATTTTATATTATATAAAAAAATATAATCAATTTTCATTAGATCGATCAGATAAAAAATTGAATCAATCTAACTTGTTGAATCGTTAATCGACAACAAAATCGATTTGATCACGGTCTGATAATAAAAATACTACCTACAATCACTCTCAAAGAGATTACTATACTAGTTGTCCTCAAAATAATAGATACATGATCTTTCAACCGTAACTATAATCCAATTCAAACGTTACATAATAATAAAAGAATCCCATAATTACTCTCATAGATATTGCTATGTTGGTTGTCAATATCTTTATCAAACCACCCCTCAAGAAATTGCAATTGAAATCTATAATCTTTATATCATAATAATGTTAACAAAATCTTTTGTGATTATTTGATGAGGGTGTGGATTTTCTGTTCGTGGTGAAACGTTACAAACTTTTTGAACAACCAGCTGTTGTTTGTGCAAAAGGTGTTCAGAGGGTAATGGAATAGTGATTACGTGTACGTAATAATCATTATATTCTTTGCACTTAAAACCACATTGTAATGCCTACGTTGTACATTCTTGGCCAGGATTTATTACTATGTTTTGTTTTTATTTTTTGAACAAGATTTATTACTATTTTAATAAAATTTATAATCAAATTTTTATAATCAAATTGAATCGATAGTCAGCTCGATCAGATTGATTGCAAAAAATTAGAAAATATGTTGAATCGATCAAAATTGGTTAAGAATCGGCCAAAATTATTTTCTTTGGTTTTGTTTTTGTATTTTTTTAATTTTTTTGAGAAAATTTAAATTTGTTATTTGGTTATATACATAATTATTTAAATTTTGAACTTTGTTAGATGATTTTTAAATTAATTTTTTTTATTTTTAAAATTTAATATAAAATAATTAATTTATTATATTATCATTTTACATAATATAATAAAAAATATAGTTAATTTTTATTAAACTGGTCAGACCGACAGTTGAACGATTCGATTGAACCACTGACCATCAGCAAAACTAATTTAATTACCAATTCAATTATGAGAACACCAATTTGTAGTATTTATTTTTAAATGAGAGAGGGTGATCCTTTATTCTTGGTCCCCAGTCACTCACATGATTTTAAAATTATACATTACATCTCCTATTATAAATTTTATTATATTCTATATTAAATTATATTCATTATTCTTAAAGTTAAAACTTTTATAAGTAAATTACGCAAATAATGATAATTAATGTAATGTAATAGACAATTCAATCAAATTTACATTAAGAAATCTATTCTCTAAAATTGAAACAATTTTACTACTTTAAGTATTTTTTTTCAATTGATTATTGAAGATCTTGCCCTTTTCAATTCATCTTTTCATTTTGTTTGAACCCTAATCTAACATATGTTATAAAACCAAAACTATATGTTTGATAGTGTTACGACTTACAAGAATTCTATACAACGGACTCTGTTAATAATAATTATACACTCTTTCTCGTAGTAAAAATTATAATTTATTTTATTTATTTATAAATCAGTTTAAATTATTTATAACAACAATTCATATGGATGTCATAGAGTCTATAATTTTCCTGAAATCATGCATTCTTAATTCTAACTCATAATTTCACATGGGTTTGGTAAAGCACACAGTGTGGGAGGTGAGCGTGATTGAGCACCCAAAGGTAAGGGCGAGAGACGTCTCTCATCGCTCACCAAACCCAGGTGTGAAATTCCACTTAAACACACACACACGCACACACACACTTTTCTTAAATGTGTACATTCTTAAGTTTTATAATAAATGAAATAAAATTCAAGATTTCACCTTCCATCAAATTAATAAATTATCCTTTCATAATATGTATAAAAATATCTATTTGACTCCATCAATACACAAACAAATTGTTTTGAGACGGAACTTGGACAGGCGGGTGGCGATGGTCGTCCTCCTCAACTTCATAAAATTTTTAAATTAATATAAATTTTATATGTATAATTATTTAATTTTAAAAATTTATCATTTTTTTAAAAAAAATTAAAATATCTATTTATCTACTATTTTTAAGAAAAAATAAATTTTCATCTCCAATATTTATTTTTTAACTTTGTTCCTACATGGTATACTCGATTCATTAGATACTACATCCGGTGCATATTTATTTAATACAACATTTATCTTTAAATATATTTATATATATATACAGTTGTACACGTCAACCCATAATGCATAAGGTGAAGTATAGATATTATAGTTTTACCAACACCCCACCTAGACAAACAAACACACGCACACAAACACACTATGAGGTTTTTATTTATGTATGCAAACTCTAGATCTCTCTCGTTCTCACACACACACACACACACAAAGATGAGGTTTTTGTAGGTCCAAAACACACACTTACACACAGAGCACGCAATAAATCAACACACAGACTCAGCAGCTATAAGTGGTTGTCGCGTGTGAAGGTTTGTGCACTCATTTACCTTTGAGGGTTTAAAACTATCATCATTAGAAAAAAACATAAATAAATAAAATAAAAATAGTTGCAGGGTTTTGTCCATTAGCCAGCTTTATCAAACATTCCTGCCATTTTCAGGATTACCATTTCCCATAAATTAGCAACATCCCTCTGTTATTTCTCTGACCTAATCCTAATTTTGTTTCCCATATATGGAACATAAATTAACCCCACAACTATTTTTTTCAAAAAAAGATATTCATGATTTTTTTTTTTTAAAAAAAAGAAAATTAGTTGTTGGGCTTGGTCGTATGTAAATAAAAAGTTCGACTCATATTTAAATAAAAAAAAATGAATAAACCCATAAAACCTTATTGCCTCGTTGCCAAAATCTTGACTTGTTCTTCATTCATAGAATTATTCTAATTTAATTCGTTATTTAAGTAAAAAATGTACCAAAAATTTAGTTATTAATTAGTCAACACAAAGAATATGCAATGAATGGATGGCCCAAAAAGAGTAAATGGTCATATCATTGAAAGATGTACATATTGAGAAATTATTGGAATTGTATAATTATGAATATTGACCTATGTATCAATGGTCTAGAGCTACTATGCTTTTATTGAAGGCTTTGGTATCTAAAAATGGCCCAAGTCTAAGTCCAACTTTCATCACAAAAAACTTATGTTTCTTTTCTTTAAAGAAATCCCATGAAGTTTTTATTATTGGTTAATAGTCATAATACATATAATCATCACAAAGATTGCTTCAATGATTTAGTATTTGAATATTTTTCATCAATATTTGAGTTTTGGCAAAAATAAAATAGTTATTGAAACTAAATTTACTGGTCGAGACAGAGATTTATGCATGCTTTTATCTTGACATAAATATTGGCTTGAATTTAACATGTATTAAAAAATCATGTATTGTTGTCTTTTATACCAAGAATTTTTAAATAAATAATTTTAACTATTTTCGTTAAAAACGTCTTATTAAGATAAATTTAACCATCCACAACTCATAAAATTCATAAATTTATAATGTTCCAAATCCACGAAAACCACTAGCTCATCATACTCGAAAATTCATAGAGTCTACTAAAGTGTTCGACAAATCATTTTATTTATAAACAACATAATTATCTCTTGAAAAGATCAGCGTCTGTCTCAAATACTCCAACACTCAAATTAAGAAAAATTATAGAATTTAAATAAGTACAAAATACTAAAAAGTGTAAAAAATTATTTGAGAACTTAAAAAAACATAAAAACTTTACAAAAATAGTGGAAGAATGATATTTTATAGATACTAGGTCAATGTAGATCAATTATTAAAACTTTTACCTTTTTTTTTTAAGGTTATTACACTTCACCATACTTGTGTAATAATTGTAGTACAGATATACCTTAGTCATAATCTTTTTATAGGTTTCCATTTTTGCCCTTGTGAAGGAGTTCTCCAACTTCCAAGCTTGCTTTTTTCGGCACTTCCCCACAATTATCCTCGATTCAATTATTGGGATTAAGTCTATCGTTGGATGACTTGTATAATTAATACTAATCTCAAAAGAAAAAGATCGTAGGTGGGTGTAAAGAGCCAACTATCGTATTGTAAAAATTGAATAGATTGTTCAAGATAAATTATTTTTATCATGGATTAATTTAATTTTGTGATAAATTTGTACTATTACACTTGTCAATTGTTTTTTACTACAAAATTTTTAATGAAGGAAATAAATGTAATCACAACAATTTTGACCATGTATGGTACGATTTATTACTTTTTGTTCCTTAGTGAGAATAAAGAAACTAAAGGGTCAAGTTGTTTGGTACAAGAATATTTAGTCAAGAAATTTCACTGTTTCAATTATAGCCATAAAATTCCTTTTGTATATGTGATGTGGACCAACTTTATTTTTCTAATGTTCCATCCTTACAACATGACATCTACTCTAACTATTAACACTTCTAGCTTTGTGTCACTTATTAGAGTCATGATATTTATTCAAAATAAATAATTTTTTTTTATTTAATTCAAATATTTTTTTCTTAATATTTTGCGAAGTATTGCTACTATGTCAAAATTAAAAAATTCTTATCTATATTAGGTGTTAATAACTGGCACATTGTGATTGGTTAGTATAACATATGCACGTATGGTGGAAATAAGAATTTTCCAGTAAAAAATATTATACTCTTTGTTTGAATTTTTTTACTCTTATTTTCTTTTTGAGATACTCCACAATAAAATAACATTTTAAAAATATTCAAAAATACCTTGTTACAATTAAAATGATGATATAAAACTACTAACTTTCAACTATTTATTTTGAGGTCGAAATAAATAAATAAATATTTTTACTTTTTTAACTTTCATATAATATACAGTTTCGTTATAACGGGAGCTATAAAAACGAGAGACAGGAATGAGTGTGACAAAAGATGTTATATCAACTTAACCATGTGCCCTTTCACAATACATTTTTTCTTCTTTTCTTTTACAGAAAAAAAGATAAAAAAGAAAAAGAGTAACCAAAAGGGTACCCCATTAATCAAGAATACTATCAACCATATGGGGGCAGGATAAGAGTGGTATTATTGGTGGTTGGTGCATGGAAACAAACAAGGAGGAACAGATCAACTGGTTTCTTTTCTAACCCAAAAAAGAGAACAAGAAAATCAAATTTTCTGGTCCAATTACTCTGTAAGGTTTTTCTGTCTTCATATCAGACGAATGACAATTCATAGTGGTCCTATTTTTTTTTCCTTATTTTTTTCTGTCTTTTTCAAATTTCTACCACTATTCATAGTTTGGCCACTTATTCTGGAGAGTTATTTAGAATTTATATCACATTAGTGCTTTTGTTAGTAGAAAAGAAAATCTTTTCCATCTGTTATTGCACCACTTTCAATTAATGTTCCTGGTTCTAAGGTAAAGCTGCACAATGCATCTGCTTTTCTTAATAATATATATATATATATATATATTTAAATTAGTCGGGTTGAATATATTAAATTTGAATTCATGAATTAGTTATTTATTTGGTGGAGAGACTTTAATTTAATTGTTATAAATGAGATTGTATTGACGGACTCATTTTTTGAGCAATACTAAGATTTGAGTGCTCTTATTTCTTTTCTGAAAACTTTTATAATAATGTTTTATCATCTAAAATAATATTTTTTTTAAAAAAAAAATATACTATTTTTGATATAACACCACTAACCATAAACAATAATTTTTAAAATTAAAAATGTAAAAAAGACAAAAGTTAATTTTTTTTTAATTCTTATCTTAAATTTTGTGTCTATTTGAAATATGAACATTCAAAATTGGAGGGATAGAGTACATGTAATGTAAGTTTACAATCTACATTGCGGTCACAATATTAACATGTAATTGCACTTAAGGACCTAGGATGCTTGCACATTTTGTGTGAAGAAATTGTTGTCTTTTATTCTTTTTCTTTTTTAAGTTATCAAAGTCTTTTTTATTTATAAATTATGGTTACATCTTGCAATCCATCTTTATATTTGGAAAAATACTACTAAAATTTAAAAATTATACTTAGAGTAAAAAAAGAAAAATATAAATATACGACACGTATTATAACCTTTACGGATAGGTGTACGTTGAAATCGGTTCCATCATTCACTCTTTACACTTTGTTTACGAAAATCGCTAGACCATTGAACACAATTTGCTATTCAAAGATTATTGTACGTGGATTGAAAGCGATTTCTGGAGCGCTGTTATATATAATTTGGTTAATCAAGAATCGAATTGAAATTTTGATTTTTGTTTTTTTCAAATTTTTAATTTTTGATTTGGTTTCGATTTTTTATTTCGATTAACCGAAATCGAATTATTATTTTTATATATTATTTTATATTATATTTAATACTATTTTTTATTTTAAAAATTATATTTTTATATTTATGATTTATTTTTATGTTTTTCTCACTCATATTAAATAAAAATATATTTATAATAATATTATTTAGTTTTTATTTATTTTTTAATAAAAAATCGATTAACCAAAAATCAAAAAAAAAAATCAGTTAAAATCGAATCGAATTAATTAATTCAATTTGAATTTTTATTTTTAATTTTGACAAACTAAAATTTTAATTAATTAAAATTTCAATTTGATTTGATTCGATCGAACCAAATATACACCTAAAAGCGTATAAGTTGCTAAATGAAAATTGGAATATACAAATACTTTAAAAGTAGAATGGGAAAAATTCCTTTATCCTGCAGGCCTGGAACAGTTATGGGCAAATACAAGCAATTATGCGAAGATAATGCTCTGTACAGAAATGAAGGCCCATCCCATTTCATCCCACCCATTCCCAAATCCCAACGTTCGGAACGGTAATAGAGTAAATTTGAAATTAATTTGTTAAAATTTGAGACTCAGTATCATCAAAACTTATGAGCTCAAATTCAAAACTCATTCCAAATTCAAATTTAAAGGGGTTGGAATTATTAAACCACTAGACTTATTGAATAATATAAAAATAAGGATCAATCGGATTTAAAAATTAAAACTCAAAATCTACCCCAAACCCATTTATAATCTTCAAGACCCATCCCATATGAGAAATAAACTCTGTCCCGAGTAATTCTTGAATGCTTAATTGTTAAAGTTAAACGAGTACTGATTTATGCTCTCACAATTTCTCTTCGTTTTACTGTTTTTTTTTTTTCTTTTCTTTTATTTTTGGTGCAGATAAATGGAGTTTAGGGTTAAAAATAAAAATAAAAAAGTGGAGTGCGAAAATTATTGAAGTCAACATAAAAGTATTCCTTTGTGAAAGCATTTTATTATTCCCATTTCCTTATCATGTCAATTGTGTATTTAATGTTATTGATATTGAAGATCCATCTTATGTGACTTCAAATCTTGTGGTTGAGAGAATCAAAGTCATCAAGACAAAGTTCTTTTAGGATAAAGCTAGCTAATGGGTAGGATAGTTAGGGATTTAGGGTTTTCTTTTCTTTTTTTTTCAATTAAGTTACAAGGGCTTTATTTATTTATTTGTTTATTTATTTTTGTCTTCAAACAAATTTAATACAGTGATTTTGTAACAAATTGTAATTTTTTTATACAATTTAGTTGTAAGGACTTTATTTTTTTTGGACATGCGTTGGAAGCAAACTTAATACGGTGATTTTATACGATATCAAATTTTTTTGTTTAACACTCATGTTAGATTAACTTATTCCTACGATGTCCAAAACTCATACGTCAAAACGCCCTCTTAATTCAAATCGAAACCAACCATAATTCTATTTTTTAGAACAAGTGTTTCTTTTCTTTTGTACCAATAGCTTTCTTTATTAACCAAAACACAATTACCATTCTTTTATTTTCATGAATACCTATATTGCTAGCCATTTTGTCAACTATCTAAAACGAGTGAGGGAAAATTTCATTTCCTAAAAGTATGTTGCACTAAATTCAATCCAATCACATCATGAACGACTTTACATGTATTATGTGACTAATGCATCATCTAATGTGAGTAACAAAACATATAATAAGTCTAAATTTACTCGTTATTTAATTAATTATTTGTATGAAAAAAACCCATATTTGAATTTTAAGTGATGGAGTCATACAAAACTATGAATTTGGCACTCATGCAACCCTATAAGAATTCTTTAATGTACCAGAACTACCTGGATGTTTCCTTTCCTAAAGGTTGGGGTGGGGGTGGGGGTGGGGGTGTTGAGCTGCTGTTGGGATTCAAAATATATGGGCTGTAGCTACTCCAAACAGGTGATTGAGTGCAACAGAATCAAACAAACTGTTGCATATTAATTAGGAAAGATATGAGCTTCTTTTGAGGACCATTTTGTGTATGTACTGTAATATGGCTTTTAATGCCAATGAAAAGTTTGAACTTTTCTATTGTTTTCTTACTTTGATTATTATGTGACAAATGAGCAAAATGAGTGGTTGGCATGGAACTCCTTTTCTTTTTCATGCATCAACTGGTTGAAAACGCTATTTTGTAGGTCCCCAATGTCACTACCACTGCATTAAACATTTTAACCACATCATACCCCCTCCCCCACCGTCAACAAGAGTAGTTGAGCACATACGGAGCCAGAATTTGTAATAAAGAAAATTTTATTTTAAAATTTAATAAATTTATATGTATATTTTTTTATAAATATAAAATTTTATATAATTAAATTTAAGATTATATAGAGTTGAGAAAGGTGATCGTCACATAAACAAATATAATATTTGGGGGTGGCTTTTCAATATCGTTCATTTACGAGGTGCTCCTTTCAAAAGAGGAATAAAATCTTTAAATACATTTTGAGAATTTCATATATTATCCATATATTCAATGTGATTGACAAATATAATTATATTTATCTCATAATTTATTGATGGTGTGTGTGTTAAGATAATATATATTGAGACATTATAAATTTTCAAGGAATAGTGATTTGGGATTTAAATTAGAAATAAAAATAAGACGAGTTTTCAAAGTTTTAAACAGGTTCGAGACAAACCTACCCGTTATCACCGCTAGTTTGAATAGCCAATTACAAATGCCAAATCTTCCCATATCTACCAAGAATCTCATGCAGTCATTTTGAAAGCATTGGTAAGAATGTTTCAAATAGGGAAAACGGGAAAGCTAAGCCCTTGCAAATTTGAACATAAGAACAAGGGCTACGCGGAATGAAAAAAATAAATAAAAAAAGGGTTTCCATGAGATGGGAATGAGAAATACTCATCTTTTTGTTAAGGAGGATGTATTTGGATTGAGGGATTCAAAATTTAGATTTTCTTGAAACAAAATATTCTTGAAAAAAAATGAGGAAATATTGATGCAAACTTAGTCATGCTGGAAACCTTTGACAAGAATGGTATGTATTATTTATAGGGTTAAATACAATTCACTATCTCAAAATTATATAATATGTCTCATTTACCCTTCTAAATTAATAATTGTAACACTTATTTTTTTAGATTAAATGTTTGGATAATATTGTCCTCCAAATTCTTTTTTAACTAGAAAAAAGTTAATAATTAAAAATTAAAGTAATAAATAGCATAATAATAAATTAATATTAAATATGCAAATAATTATTTGGATTATTTAAATTTATACTGAAGTTATTAACTATCTAACTCAAAATGAATTTCGACTATTTAGATAAAAACGAATAAGTGTATCTCCATTAATATTTAGATCTATTTTTTAAATTGAACAAAGATATATTTCAACAAATCTTGGACTCTTTCGAGTAAAATAAATAAATATCTTTGTTCAATTTGAACATTATACATAGAGAGAAATTAAGTTTACGGAGATATATTTACTCTTATTTATCTAAAAGAGTCCAAAGTTCATTTAGATTATCTAGTTAATAATTTAATTTTAAATTCACATAATCAAAATAATATTTTTATGTTTAACATTTTTTGTGTATATATTATACTCATTTATTACTAACTTTAGCTTTTAAACTTTGAATTATTAATTATTAATTATTTTTCGTATATTATAATTTATTTATTTTTTTAATTTGAAGTTTAGTTTAGAGTGCAAAACGTTCAAAATACTTTGTGAACTATATAATGGTATAAGGGCAATTTTATCTAAATACTTAATCAAAGGAGTTAAATACTACTTGTTAGTTTAGAAAAATAAATAAAACATGTAAAGTGTATTTAACTCTTATTTATAATCTGTACGAAATGGATTGGGCCATAAATGGGCCTTAACCACCAGATTTGGTGAACACATTACCCATATTAATATTACATTGATTATTAGGCCGAAAACTCCAAAATAATCATTATTGGGCCAACATTTACTACCCAAGATCGGACATTTCAAAAACTTCTTCTGCACGTACCATATGGGAAGTACTAGACGCTCAGATATTTATTTAATTTGTTTAACCTTTTTTAAAAAAAAATAATAATCTGAGAGTAGAATTGAAAACAAACTAAAATATTATTAAAAGCACATTTAAGCTCAATTTGTTAGTTTGAATTTAATTTTTTTATTCGATAAGATTTAAAACTCAATTCGAATTCAAATTTATTTAATAAAAAAAAAATATGTATAAAAATATTAAACTATTCAAACTTAATTAAAACTCATTCAATTTCAACTCGTTCAACTATCAAATCAAATTCAAATATAATTTTTAAAGTTCGATAAAAAATCAAATAAGTTTGATCATATTCAACTCAACTCAACTCATTTACAACATTATTGAAAGTAACGTCATTACATTTTAGTCCGACTTAGGATGTACGTTTTCAGGATAGATCAAACTTTAATTAATAAAAAAATATATTCAAATATGATTTACTATATCAGAACATATTGATCAAAAAATATATTCAAATTATAATTTATTATATTTAATGAGATGAACTTTTATCAATCACTGCAGAACATCACATTACAAACCGAGTTTTTTCTTCGCTATTATGAAGCCTTTCAAGAATTCATTTTAAAAGAGAAGCTTCTTAGATAATTAATTTTGAAGTAGTTTGCTACCAAGATTAGTAATTATTACCTCTCTTTAATTTCAGAAAATTGAGTCTTTTTTTCTTTTCAAAATAGTGTCATATCTGATGAAGGACTAGCATATTTCTGTTGACATTTAGCTGCAAAATTTGATTTGGATTGAACACAATTAAAAAAAGAACATAACTCACAAGTCATACACACTTCTCTGCTACAAGAAATTGTGTAGCAGAAGGAGAAAGAAAAATCCAAGTTGAAAGCAGCAAACTTGCCTCATGCTACTCCATATATAACCAGTAAATTTACAGCCAAAAAAGACAGAGACATACTAACAAACAAATCTAAGGCATCTTTCACATTGTCAGACTATTTATATTTCTAGTTCCAGGTAACAAAAAGCACAAGTCAAGACAACAGTGGTATAGTCACAGGGACATTTAGTTCTTCACAACTACTTAACGAGCAAGATTCGACGACGAAATACCCCTTCTTCGGAACACAAGAATTACACAGATGGGAAATATTTGTTGAGATTGAAGGGAAGGGAGTAGAATTCCTCACTTCTTATGTCGGTCTTGAAGGAGCGGAACTTGTCCCACCAGTGTTTGCCTCTATCTCTTCTTATCTGGCTATCCTTGTGTAGGGTGTTGTCCAAGAAATATGCCAGTATACCAGCAACAAAAGCTTCTGATGAGAAGGGGACACTGATAATGTCGTTGAACTGGCGAGAATGGATTGAAATTATTAATGGAGCAAATCAGAGTGAAATGAGACAGCATTAGCCAGTTTCTAAAAGCAACAAAAATCAAGTAAAATATTTCAAGAGTTCATTTTCTTGTGCATACCCATCTGCCTGATGTGTGGACAGGACTGTATCCTTGAATAGCAGTGTACTCGTTGAAGTACTGGGGCACTGACAAGCCCAGAAAAATAGAAAAGCCTAATATGAATTTGGTCCGGAAACTGTTTAGATTGCAGAATTGAAGAAAACTTAAACCAGCCGAACCTGTGTATATTCATAATTGAAAATAAGTTATCTTGCAAATCAGACAGTGAGAAAGTAAGCTCAGAAGATTTAGGAGGATCATATAGACACACCAACATATGCAAAGAAGAGGCAGTACAAAGCAGCCACAATAGGTGCTGGAATTGAAGCAAAGACTGCTCCAAATTTCCCTGTGAAGATAATTGTAGTTCATTAAAGAGAGATTCACATGGGAAAGAATACAATATATCAAGAAGAATTGAAGATGTAGAGAACAGTTTACCAAGAACAGAAAAGAAAAGCATGAATGCAGCAGATATCTGTACTACTCTTCGACTGCCAACACGCGTAAGTGCTAATAGGCCAGCATTCTCACTAGATAGGAGTGGAGAAAAGCAGTAGTATGTGATTAAAGAATCAGTTACAACAAATAAATATTTACAAACCAATTGTTAGGATCTTACATAGATACGGATGATCCATTAGCAGTCCCAAACAACCCAGACAACAGGATAGCAATGCCCTGGTATATGCACACAGGCAAAAGAACATTTATCTTCTAACATTTATTCTATTTCTAGGAAATCATTAACAAACTACCTGACCTTAATTGGAGAGGAGAAATGGTATGACAAAAATTATTTTACAATAGGCCTTGATTTTTCACAAGACTCTTGCACAAGCAAAGCAACACACCATTGAGCTCAGTAAGGAAGTAAATTAGTCATTTGATCCTGCTTTATTTGACAAGCATAAGAAGTTGGAAATTATGATATTAGTTATCAAGATGAATCCAATAGGTAACCAGTCGCACTAAATATTAGCAGTCCCTCTGGAGAACATCATAATAAAGAATCACTTAAATGTTCATGGAGGCCAATGTTGACTAATTGTTCACTTATGAACTTTTAGTTGGCAAAGTATCTTTGAGGTTGCACCTAATTTATCTAAAAATTAATTCTTCAGATAGTTCTTTGTCATACTCTTTCAGATTTGAAGATGTATGCTGTCACCTTACAAATATGAGTTATCCTGGAAACTGGGGAAAGAGGAAGATTTAGGATGTAATGATCATATTTTTATTAGTCAACCAAGCATCCCATCATAGCAGTATATCGTCAAGTTAATGAACCTTTCTGGCATTCTTCAGGTATTCATTTGCCATTCTGAGTTTTATTAACAAGAGACAAGTGTATGGGGACTGGGGGTTCAGATGTCTTGTTTACCTGCCAGCCTACACCACGGCTGAGAATAGATGGGGGCAGGGGGTTGCACTGGCATATCGGGACACAGCAATAAAGCCACCAGTCGACTGCATTTAACATTGAAAACATGAAAATATTAAATACAAATATTGAAGTTGTTAAATCAGTAAAATATAACTTCGCGTTAGATAAGAAATTTGAGCTACAAAGGGAATGGCAATCAACACAGGCCTCTACTCTTTTTAATCCGAACAGAATGCCTAAAGATGGAATATCCACTCGAATCCACAAGCAGGTAAATATACAGTACTAAAAGTGTAGTCAAGATGTCAAAGAAAGGTGAATCTTCAGGTTCTCTTCAACAAGGATAAATCAAAATGTGGCACATGAATGAGCATGTTTGATGTAAAGACTAAGAAAGCAGAGACTTATAAGATCATGTGCATATTAAAAAGGTGCAGAACAAGAGAGAGAGATGGAATAAAAGAAAAGTTCACAAAGACAAGAAAGATAAATTAGAAAGAAGGCAAGTCAAGTATGAAGGAAAAGGAGAAAAAGCAGACTGGAGATAAAGGAAAAAGGGAAAATGCAGACTGGAGATATTGAACATAGTCATTGTTAGTGATAATAGTAGTTTTTACTTCCTTAAGGCAACTTCATCCCGCTGCCTGAACAATATCAAACAATTAAAAGCAAATAATCCGACATCTTATACTCATCTTTCATTATGATCTTTAGCCCCTTTACAATCTGAAAGGAATGTAGTAACACAGAACAAATAATAAGTGAGTTGAAAATAAACCTCTACAAGAGCGACAAATGCAGCCATCATCATGGCAAAGGCTTCACCAGCATCAAATGAAGGAGCTCCCCATTGGAAAGGGTAAGGAACTCTTATCCTGCATGTGCAAGCCCAAAATTACCATTACTTTTTCATTGCTAATGGTCCGAAATAACCATTACTTTTTCATTGCTAATGGTCATATGTGAGAAAAAAACTAGAAATCTAGCATATTTTTTAGAAGGATTAATTATGCTTCTCCCCTATCTCCCTCTGAAATAGCTAAATATCCAACTCCACTTATCCATCTTTCATAATTATAAAAACCTCAGCTCTAAGTTTGCTCCATTAAAAAATCATAGATTGACCACATGTTGTCATCGAAATTTAAAAAAAAGTAATTAAATCATCAATTTATTAAATAATCATTTTGCCACTAAGTGTAATTAAATCATCAATTTATTAAATAACCAATTAGCACACAGATTTCATTTTTGACCGCCTAATTATATTCAAAGTGTTTGAATCTTGGAAGTGAGCTCTTGAACTAGACTAAATTACATTTTTTGTTGTTTTGACACAATCTAAAAATGCCGAACCCAATGAAACCATAAACTGACTCTCTCCTGCTTTCCGCTCCCCCAGCCATCCCCTTTTCCCTCTCCATCTCTCGCTCTTATCTGCCTCCTCTCTCTTTTCTCCATCTCTCCGTCTCTCACTCCCTCCTCTCTCTTTTCTTCATCTCTCCCTCTCTCACTCCCTCCTCCCTCTCTCTCCCCTTGCTCTCCCTCTCTCTCCCTCTTCTCTCCCTTCTACTACCCAACTCCAACCCACAGTCCCCCCCTCCTTTTTTTCTCCCTCACTCCCGCACTCGATCACTCTGTCTCCCCTCTCTTTCTCCCTACTTGTCACCATCCCTCCCCCCTTATCTTCTACTACAAGAAAAAGAAAATATTAGTGACAATGTAAAATTTGTCATCTAATTATATATTCAGAGATTAAGTGACAGGAAATTTGATAAGCTACAAAAATATAATTACAATTAAAAGTTGTCACAAGTTAGAGATAGTTTTTGTTGTTTGTAGATTGTCACTATACATGTGCAACTAATAGTCAATAGTAACATATTAAAACACTAGTTTTTTGTTACTATTAAGCCATTTTATGCTGAAACAAAAGTCATTATCACTTAATGTTAGACTAGTGACAGAATAAAAGTTATTCTCACTCAATGCATGACATTAGTGACAACTTTTACACTGCCATTTAACCTTTTGTCATTAATATTCTTCTTTTTTGTAATGTTCCCTGTTGCCACCTTCAAGACGAAAAGAAAAGTAACGACCCAAAAAGGAAAAAGATCTGAGAGAAAGAAAATAGAAAGTAAAGAAAAAATGAGAGGAAAAGAAAAGAAATATAGACACAAGTCTAATTATTTTCCAAAGACACAAGTCTTTTTCATATTTCAATCTTGAAATAGTAGAAAAAGTATTTGAAGAAGTCATTTTTCTTTGACAAATGGAAGAATGATGGTTAGTCTCTATTTTATTTGGGAGAGCCGAAAAACAACCATCAACACCTAACTTTAGTCTAAAACGACTAACTTATTTCCATTCAACATTTATATTTTTGGACTCGTGTTTCATTACATTTCCCCCTTTTTTGTAGACACTTATTACATTTAAACCTCCTCTAAGTTTTAAATCTTACCATGACTATTTTTGTTAGTAAAATACAAGGACACCGGGTCAGCGGCAAAATAGGAAGCTCACAAAAAAAATTTGCTACATCATTATTTTCAGTCAAACCCTACCCTAATGGCGGGGAAAGTTTGGTAAACATGGTAAACTTAAGAGGGGAGATTTATGTAATTATGAAAGGAGGGAAGGAATTGATGTAGTTATTGCAGATGAGAGGTAAGTGTAGTTGACCCTTTCAAATTGCAGTCTTCATAGCAATAAAGTCTGCTGCAAAGATGAACCACAGACCTATTGACTATTGCAAGTAATTGCACTGCACAAGCTAACTAATACTCCCTCCGCCCCCTATCGAACATCCAAGCTTGAATTGGACACAAGTGTTGAGAAACCGAGATTTAATGGTGGAGAAATAGTCCGGTTACATCGTTAATTTAGACGAGGGTTTATTTGGAATGTAAATTTCCATTTTAAGAAATATGACATTATTTGTTGACATTCCAGAAAAGAAACAGGAGCATGCAGTTCCCTATATAGGGCAATCTATGATTGAACAAAGGCAATCAGATTCGTCTTGAACTGAAGATCATACTACATCTATTAACTAATTCGCATCCTAGTATCGTATAAATTCTGAAACCCTGTGCATCTTTTATTAACATTCCAAATTACTTGAAAATGTAATTTATCTTTATCATATCCATTGCTATGGAGATATACATAATTGTAACGGGTCAAGTAGAATAACCAATTGTTGGCCTTAGAAAAGCTCAAATCATGTCCTGCAAATTTCAGTTTCAGAAAAGAGTATTACAAGATTTGATAGATTACATGACATAGGTCAACAAAATTCCATTAAGTCTTCTGGGACTATTTCTGCAGTGCTATTTTACACGTGCAAAATAGAAATGTTAGATTGACTTCCACCAACCCTCCCCAACAACCAAAGTCAAAGAAATCTAAGCGCCAGATGACCATCAAGAATCCACTTGCCAAGTGTCAAAGATTCGCACTAATATTCACAGCACATACTCAATCATGATCATCTAAATGAGAAAATCAAGCAACAATTTGGAAGCACAATATTTATTTAACAGAGTAGAGAGCGGAAATGCGAAAGGAAGTGATTACTATTATCAAGCAGAAACTTCAGCTTACCATGGAGCAGCATCAATAAGTCCAGCACGATCAGTTCTGCAGCTTGTTTGGGTCTTTGGTGGCCTTCCGTTATAGGCCCCACCCACAGTAAGTAGATGGGCATAAATCCACACAATTACCACTGAGAATATAACTGCAAAGCGGTCAAAGATATTCTTTCCTGGACGTATCAAGTGGACCAAATACTGCAAGGAACCAGAAAATTAATTTTATCAGAGTGCATGATTGCCGACGAGTGCTGCAATAATAAGCAAAATCAGCACAGTGCTGATGCGTCTAGCTACAAGGTAGTGTGGGGCATAAGATACATTGAATTTATCAACAAGGTCATTACGTGGAATTCGCTTTCAGAGTTTAGGAAAAAAGATGTAAAGTCAACCGGTCATTCAAACTGTTACCTGAGAAAAGAGAACCAAAATGATGAGCTGTGGCAACCCAATTTCAATGCATTTGGCAACCTAAACAACCAAGGGAGGAGATTAAATTCATTTTATTTTTTTTTTTGAAAAAATCAAAAGTCAGTTGTATACGAGCGCATTAGCAGAAAAACACTGACAGGGAAATCCTCTCGTGTGTGTGTGTGTGTGAGAGAGAGAGAGAAAGAGAGAGTAAAGACTTGCACATACCCCAGGAAAACCAAACTCATAGAGCCCAAAACCGGCAAGAGCAACCAAAGGAACAGCTGAAAGTGGACTCAGAAACCTGCATCATTGTTAAAACTAATGGATCAGTAACAACTGAAACATTGGCACAAATGAAATGCTGGATGAGAAAAGGACTTCTAAATCAGCTAACAAATTATAGTTGGTATCCATGAGAAATTGAATCTTGTTATATCAATGAGATGGCTAGCATATTACAGAACAGTTCTCTCGACATAAACACTATTTACAAAAAGTAACTCTGTGCTTCATTAACTTACACGAGATGAGATAAGTATAGGTTTTTTAAACTATATTGAGTAATAAAAAACGACACAAGAATTCTGATTTCAAATTATTCAATAAAACACTGTGATAATCTACTTTATTCAAGTACTCTGAGCATGGATGAAGCATGTGGCATGCATATCCAAAAAGGTAATGCAGATAAACCTTGCAACATTACGCCATAGACCGCTGAAACCTAGCACTATTTGAATGGTTGAAGCAACAATAAGTGCGCCCTGGGTGGCCCGCATTATCTTCTTGAACCTCTGCATGGTCATTTAAAGTAAAACACATATTAGGAAAAAAAATTCCCCACAAGTAATAATAGTAGTTTGTGTGCAATTCTCTGTATAATGCTCTGCCCATGTAGTCTCATACTAAGTCTTAATAGCCATTAGCACTTGTTTGTATCAATTTCAGTTACAGTACGGTTATACACTGTCAGCCAGAATCCAAAGCCCAACCATTGGCTGATAAACAGCCCAATGCTTGTAGAAGTAATGAAAAACAAGCACTACACAAGGCTCAATGTGCCCTCAGAAGACCAAAAGGCACAACAGCAATAGAATCAAGATCACGAACCGATATAGGATCTGGGTCACTCCATCTACCAGACAGGATAATTGAAATTGTGGGCGCAACAAAGGTGTATGAACCTCCGATCACAGCAGGTAATCTGGTTCCAAACCATGTTTGTAACAGGGTGTTCAACCCCGCAACAAACAACAGAGTCTGAATAACTTTTGCTTTCTCCTCCTGAAGAAAGGCAAGTGTGTATAAGAGGAGTTAAGAGAAAAGAAAATCAAATAGAACCAAACTGCAGAAGTTCAAACTGCATATTATCATTCTAATGCCTCACATTTCCTCCTCCCATTTGAGGAACCAGGGCAGTGGGTATGATGACTGTTGTGCCAAGCATCACCAGATAATGTTGAAATCCAAGAAGGATGGCCTCGGCTGCAAAACAATAACCCCACAATGTCAAAAATTCCAGTCCAGACCCATTATTGCATGCATCCGGAAAACTTAAGAAGACATAAAATGTGTTATACAACATTTCAAACCTGATAGACCTAAATAAAGAGGACCAGATATTTTTTGGTGATCACAGGAGAAAACATTACTTCCTAGTGGCATTACACCTTAAATTATGGTAATTATTTAACAAGCTCTTAGAAGTTTGTACCAAATCAGTTAGGAGTTATCTTATGCACGACATAATAAAAAAATAAAATTGACAATGAACAAGTATCTGCCAAATTGAACAAGCTCATGAATAAGAAAATTTAATGGGGTATAAAATCAGGACTAGCATAAGTCACCATTAACAGTAAACTGTATTCTCGATCCAGATCCAGAATAGCCAGAAAAGCACACTAAACCCCCCAAATTCACAAGGAAACATGACATTTAACAGAGCATACTCCAAATAGTAAGTGCAAGCATCCATTTAAGGAATGTGGAATGCAGTTCAATGAAAAACAAAAGGTAAAGTAAAAATAAAACAGCTTGGAAAAGCAGAGGAAGAATCGAAAGGCATCACAAGAATCAGAACATATTAGGTGCTGGTTGACCACACAAGGATACAATCAGATAGCATCAGAAATATTAGATTTGCAAACAACTGGCTCCACCCAAATATTCTGCTAACACTTTCTACCAAAACTTAGAAAATAATCGACACAAGGAATATACACACATATAAAGTATAAAGAAAAGGACTAAAATAAACACCAATTATTTTCCCAGCTAAAAGAACAACAGGGCTAAAGGAATCCCCAACCACTTGTACTAAATTAAAAAGACAACAACAGAATATACTAAGTAGTGAAGAAACAGTAGCAAATTCATCAGGAACTGACGCCATGGAGGAGGGCTGGTAATGCAGTAAGAAACATTGGGAAGCTGATCTTTTGGTGGGTGTGGCGCCGGCTCATCTGCCTTTGATGCTGGAGCTCCACCTCCTGCCATTTCTTGCTTCTCTTTCACTTCAATCTCTGATAAAACAAAAAACAAAAAACAAAAAACAAAAAAATAGTCACTAAAAACAGTTTTTCAAGATTTACATTCCAAGTCTTGTGCAGCAAAATGCAAAAGCCCCAATCTACAAATACCCCAGATCAAAAGTCTTTCAGAATGTTGAAAAAGACTGCAGAAATGATAAAAACTGTAACTTTAAGAGGACCCCAGAAAGGTAAGATTCAAGGGAAAAATGAAGCCCAAATAACAACAGAACAACAACCAACATATTAATATACATCAGACAACACCACACCAGCCCACCCACCTCTTTCTGCTAACAGTAACAAGAAGTAAAGAACACAAAATCAAAGGAGAAAAAGGGAAGCCAAGAAAGTGAAAATGTAACAGAAGAAAGATGTTGGAGTGTGATGTGTGTTAAGGAAGTGTCATTATTGCAAGAAAATCAGTATAATATACAGAAGCCCAGAAAAAATAAAAGTTAGAAAAGAAAGGTACCAGATTGTGAAATGAAGAAGCTTTTCAAGAGCAAAATCAAGTGAGGATGCTGAAGTGAACTAAAGTCAATAAATCAAAGAGCCCCACCTCAAGAAAAAGTTTCAGCAGAAAAAAGGAGGATGAGAGAGAGGAAAATAGAAAAAAAAAGCAGAAAACTTTATAGACAGGTTTGGTAATGGCAATGGTGACAGGATGGTTTTGCACAAAGGCAATGGAAAGGAAGTCTAGAAAAAACTGAAGGAAAAGTGTAGGCAAAAATATGAAAAAAGAAGCACCTGCCCCAAGTTTGTACTGTTAATCCCTTTTCTCTCCCCTAAATTTTTGAGGCTTCTCTCTCTAGAAAAATGTTAAGAGAATCTTTCACAAAATATAATTTAATACTCTATTTGCCTTTGTTTGTTTCCTTTCTGCATTTACTCACCAACACATATGCTGTCTTGATAAGATAATAATACTAACAATCTGGAATAAACATATACCAAAAAAATATTACTAAGTTTGGATTTTTTTTATGAATTATTTTTATGAGATTCTGGACTTTCAATAAATTATTAAACAATCACAATATAAGCATAATAATTTAGAACAAACCTCTCAAGAATTACACAATCACTAGAACGAGGATTGATAATATTAGTTTTTTCTTTATTAAAAGGTTAATTTAATCTTTAAGAAGTCTTTGGTTCATTGAAATATTTAATGGGGTAATAATCAAAGGGGAGGTGATGTTCAACAATCGCAATAAAGAAATAGGTTGGGATTTGACCAATTCATAATCAAATTGTGCATATATTCAGAAAGGAATATTGGGATGCCCAAAAGTGGGAGTGAGACTGGACTTTGGGATAGCAAACACAGGACACCGACACATTCTTTTCATCCCTTCAACAACAACTCTAGCTACAACTTGCAACTTAGGCCATTGGGAAAACATTTGTTTGGACAAAAAAAAAAATTTGAAATTACCATTGAATCCTTTTAATTCAAAGTCAAGCCTTTAAAAGATAATTTAGTCCCATTTGTTTTCATTCTCAAAGGGTATTTTTAATCATAATTATAATTTATTCTTAATTTTTAAATTTATTTTTATTTTTATTTTTTCATGCACCTACAAAATTGATTTAAAACTCACTAAAATTTGATATTTTTTCATATGTGAAACACCATAAAATAAATATATTTTTATTTTCAAACTTATATAGTCAGCATAGAAATAATAATTAATTTAAATATATTTTTATTTTTATAAAAAAAATAATAAAAATATTTTTAATTTAAAAATAATAAAAATATGAAAATGAGTTTGGAAGTAAAACTAAATTAACTCAGATTCCATAGTCGGAAGAAAAAATTAAAAATAAAAAAAATATTTTTGTAAAATAAATATAAAATATCATCATTCAAAGTGAAAAACATATAACATGAAATAGTGAAAAAAATTATTTTTCATTTATTTTTCTTACTAAAATCTAAAGACTGAACACAGCTAATCCCTTTTTTGTTTTTGAAGATTTCTTTTATTAATTTAGTTCAGCAACTTGACAGGTGCTAAAACGACAAATGCATGGGTGACAGCACAAATCGGTGAAATTTGTGTGTATGCTTGAATGGTGTAGGGGCTTACAAGCCATGTGGCACTCAATTTGGATTTTCTTGGGTATTAATTATGACGTGGGGGGTTATAATGTCATTTTACAACCGTACTAATTGAATTTGGTTGGTGTATTGGCTTTTTCATGCTTATCCCAATTCCAACTGTAGTTGTTTTCTAGTACTTAATAGAAGTTTAGAACCTACAAATGGGGCATATTTATTTAAGGGTTAATTTTAGTTTGCCCCCTCAATTATATCTTGGTGCCACTTTGCTCCCTTAAACTATTAAAATATACATTTCGCCCCCTCCTACAAAAAAATATAATCCCTTTTTTTTTCAAATTTATCCCAGTTGTCAATGTGTTTGACACATATTAAAATTTCAAAGTTTTATATGAACTTAATAATATAAAATAATTAATTTAAATTAAACTAATTATGAACAACATAGCTGAATTTTATACTTAATTTTCTATATAAATAACATTTTTTTATTAAATAAATAATTTTATTCTCAATTATTATACATAGCTCACTTTTAATATTTTTTTAAAACAAAAAGGTATATTTGTTTAAAGAACCGACCCAAGTGGGTTGGTAGATGTATTTAGGTACGAGACAGTGTCATGTTTAAGAACTCAGTATTATAGGCTATACTTCAAGAAAAGGTATACCTCCTAATGAAGGGATTGAAATTATCATATCAAGGGAATTGTTTACCAAAAATAAGTCCCATTTTCATCCTCAAAATTTAAAATTATTTATTTTACAATTTTTTATTTTTTTTGTCAAATGATAGTTCCAGTCGTATCAGCCTTATCACAATCAATTAATTAAGGACTATTTATGATAATTGAGAGTGAAATTAATTTTCAATAAAAAATATTATTTTTTAAATATTATTCTAAGTATAAAATTAAACTATGTCATCTTGTAGTTGGTTTAGTATAAATTAATTATTTTATATCATTAAGTTCAATCAATAATTTTTAAAATATTAAAATTTTAAGTTCAATATTCAAATATGTTACAAAGAAGGAAAAAAAAAATACTTAGACAGGAGTAAATAATAAAACTTTTATAGCTTGAGAGGCCAAAGTAATACCATTCATACAGTTAAGATGGGCACAGTGAAATTCATCAATTATTCTTGTTTTCTTTAAATCTCAATATTCAAACGTTTGGTTTGAGGAACACTTCATTATTTCCTTTCTTGATGAAGATTAGAAGTGTTGTTGATATTTGTAGTGATGGAAAGAGTTTATTCGACAAAACTTTGAGACTCGTTCTATAAGATTTTTAAGGATTTGAACTCAAACTCGTTTGATTTATTGGGTTAAATTAGATTAATTAGACATATATTATAATTTTAAAATGTTAAAAATATATATTTTTAAAATAACATCACTAAAAATTTTAAAAAATAATATTATATAAACACGTATATAATAAAATTAAAAATTTAACTAAGAGGGTTCGAGATAGGACGGGTTTTGAAAATAAAAAATTAATATCCAGCTCAGGTCCATTTATAATTTTAAAAATTAATCCCATTGTCATATATTTGCAAAATCTAATATCACTATTTGGAGTTAGGAATTTTAGTCAATATTCAATTTAGCTGTAGGGAAAATTTCAAATTTATAGTTTTACCATTTGAATATGGTCAAAATGACAAATAGAACAAGACCCGCATTCTTTTAGACTAGTCCCAACCCACTCGACCTCAGGGTCGATTCCAACTTGATTCATGGACTTTTGATCATCCTGAAATTTGTACATTAAGTCTATCAAATGATGATATTTGTCTCAATATAGAGGAATCATGTCTACACATTAATGTCTATAAATAGTCCATATTTGATCCATTATAAGGTAATTGGTATTTCGAAATTACCTATTTTAACTTGATTTGAGCAATCTAAAAATCTCGATTTGACTTCAATATTAGAGAGTTTTAGTCGAAAATGACCCCAACTAGCCTAATATATGTTCATCTTACAGATATTTTGAACTCAAATAATTACATCAATTCCATATCACATCGACTCGAACCAAAGAAATCCAACTCCACCCGATCTTAAATATCTAACACGACTTGATCTTGAGATAATATTGATTTTCAAATCAAGTTGAACCCTAGCCAAGTGAGTGCATTTCTATATAAAAGATTCTGGTTCGAATCCTATTTGATTAAACTATGAAGATGACAAATTTATTTTTATTCGTTTTACAGTGGTTCACTCTCTCTAAAAATATGAATGTCATTCAAATTTGAGTCAAATAATAAAGTTGTATATTCGATTGAAGCCCCAAATCTATGTGGATAGTATATTTGTATATTATATTCAATTTTTTTTATTATAATCTCTATAATTAAATTCAATTAATTTCTAACATTTTGATGTACCAAACTATGTAAATGATTATTTCTCTAAAATAAAGTAAGGATAATCACCAAACAAGTGTAAATTTACTTATCTTATAATGGGCATCATTTGGACCAAATCGAATCCAACCTAACATTTTATTATTTGTTTTACTCTTGTTTTGTTTAGTCTCAATCCTCAAAAGTGGTCAAGAAAACAATTCTCAAATTCTTTCTTTTCATTGACACCTCTCATGTATGTAGTCATCCAAACAAACTTCTTTTTTTATTACTATATGTCATAGTAATAAAAATATGATTATTTTTGCTGCATGTAATATATGGATAAATCTGAATAGGACCAATTTGTAAAAGATGAAAAAAAATAGATGAAACCCAATCATATAAATTTTATATGATTAAAAAAATAAAGATTATCATGTCAGGAAACTTCTTCCATGGGGTGAATACACAAAATTGTTTATTCTCATGATTGGTTCAACCGGTAGTTGTTTGTGTGGACGGCGGTCAAGGTGAAAATGCTTCACTCCAATTAAATTCTCACACCCTTAAGTCTTATAGTAGGATAATAATAGGATAAGTTTTTTCAGATTCTTGTCTTACTCTTAGGAGGATTCGAGTCTACAATTATAGTTCGGTAAATCGATCAAACTGACTGAAATAAAAAATTTGATATATATTAAGATCAAAATAAAAAATTTAATTTAATAGTCGATTCTTATTTTTATCAAGGTTCGATTTCGATATTGAACCATATAAAATACTGAATTATAATTTTTTATATTTTTATGTTTTATTTTTATATATAATTATTTAGTATTTACTTATCAAAATTAAAAAAAAAGAATATAAAAAATATGATTGTAATTTTTTTTAACTATTTTTTTTTTTAAAATTCAATATAACTAAATTATCGAATCGAAATATTGAAAAAAAAAAATTCAATAATAATCGAATCGAATCGATTGTTTTGATTCAATATTTGGTAAGACATTTGACATGAAAAAAAAATTATTTCGATTCAATTCGATTTAACGAATAAACACTCCTACTTAATCCCGTTCCTAACACAAATTTGTTAGGTTAAATCAATTGTGTCCCAAATTATGTGATAGAAACATTTTTGGAGGGGACTAGTCTCCTCCCCCACCCCTAAAAAAAAAAACATAAATAATAAAAAGAACCTAGAGTCTACATAAAATGATGAACGACCTCTCTTGAACAAAGTGGAAACCTTGCACGCAAGCAAAATGTCCATAGTAAGAATGTTCATCATCTTGGAGTGGATTAAACATTAATTGTACCAAACTTCTAACATTAAAAGTCAATAAGGGACGAATTTAAGTGGAAGTTAGTAAATCTTTAAGAAAAACTGAAAAAAAAATGCATTTTCAAGCCTTAAGAAAACAAAATAATAGTTTTCAACAGATAATGAAATAATATTAATGCCACCGAGTAAAAAACTCATTTATATTGCCTATTTATGCTCAACTCAAAAATTCATAGCCCAAAAATAGATAAACTCAAAAAAATAAAAATTTAACAAAAAGTACCTCGTGGTAAAACTAAAGTACGATTTAAAACTAAAGTACAATTTAAAACTAAAGTACAATCTAAGATATAGGATGGTTCGTCCCACGTTAAGTTAAGTGGTGTAGTGGATAGTGTTTGGGGTACCGTGAAGGTCGAGAATTTGATTTCCCTTGAAAATTTAAAAATGTTGTTTGAAACGTTGATTCAAATATGTTGCTACATTAGGCATGAGTTACATACCGAATTACCAACTTAGGTGTGTGTACACTGTGTGTAACACCTCCATTCCTACACAACCATATATATTGTATAATTTGACATGATAGAACCTGTGTGCATGCATGGAATATTTTTTTTGTAACACTTTAAGAAAAGATATATCACTTCTTACATACACAACCCTGTTTAAAATAGAAGGATCAGTATTTATATAAAAACACAACACCCATAACGACCACAATATTTACATACTTATTTACAGTAAAGTTTTAAAAGAGAAATATAGTACAAATCTAAAAACATAATACACCAGACTCAAAATATAACAAGCCAACAAAATAGCCCAACAGGTCGTCATCCATGTACACACTCCCTCAAACACCTGCAGGAGCTCCAACAGCCGACCAACCAGCCAAAGATGCTTCAAGCATCGTCGTACTCACCTACAATGCATAAACTATATGAGCTAACACTCAGCAAGTAAAGATTATGCATGTCAAAGAATAATCCACAATATCAAGTCATGCAACTCAAAATGCTATGCTCACAATGCAATTTTATGCATCAAAATATTTCTCTCAAAATTATTTCTTTCTTGGGCCCCTGACCAACGCTACTATCCCATGCACCGGAAAAGAGCTCTGTACACCGCCATAATCCAATGACCAATAATCATATAAGCATGCAAATCCATGCATACTCATACGCATGCAAATCCATGCACGCGAACTTGCAAATCCATGCATAAAACCATACAAATCCATGCATGCTTCGATGCACTAGTAGTGGTCAGCAAAATATTTTTCTTTCTCTGAATCATGCCGTGCAATGCAAGATTTATCACAATGCTCGTATATGATGCATGCACGTGCTAATGACAATGCCCATGTATGTATGCTCAATGGAGAGCCCTCTACTATGCACATATGATTTATGATATCACATATAATCCACACATCTACTATGTCTATGCATTGTGGTTGCAAATGAATCTTTACTTATCTTTCACTTGGTTGGTGGCTTAGTCTAAATTTGTTTAGTATTCCTCTCCAACCTTAGATGTAAAATAGCCTGTAATATTACTCAACATCAAGCACCATTCCCAATTTGGCAAATTGAAAGTACAAAATCTCATACTAGACCTTAAACACTAAGCTATAAGCTAACAATCAAGCTTTCACAAATTAGAACCCAATATAGCCCCTCAAATACCTCAATTTCTCATCTTAAATGCATGCAAACATCATGTAATTGAAGTATTATAACCCTAATAGCATGTACCTAATTGTTAACACTCAATAGCAACATATCAAGGTTGAAACATGCTAAGTGATCAAATGTGGCAGATTCACATTTTCATATTTTCTTGCTGTCAAGTTTAGTTGCATGATAATTTTAACATCCCTAAGCATATCCAATCACTCCCAAATTTTTACCACCCTTATATAACATGTATATAAATGTAACCATATCATAGAATTGCTAAAAATCATGGATATACCTTCCCAAGTTCAGCTCTCTTCACGACATACTGAAACAGATTGTTTCCTACCGTGACAGTTTTGCACACTTCATGACATTAATGGTTTTGGCACCCTTAAGTATATTCAATCACTCTAAAATTTTCACCATGATTAGATAGCATATATAAGGAGACAAACATGTCATATTATTACCAAAAATAATGGATTTAGCTCCCTTAATTCAGTTTCCTTCACAGCACACCAAAACAGATTTTGTTATTTTGGCAGTTTGAGTGTTTCTCCAATATCATTCTCTATTTCAATTTCCAACTGATAAAACTTCATTTCAATACTCTTAACTCATATATGGTCATGTAAATGGTAATAATTATAGGTTTTAGTCAACATACCATACACTTTTGAAGCCTAAAACACAAGAAAACAGTAAGATGACAGTTTCTGCCACAAGTATTTCCTATTAAGTGTTTGTGATCAAAAACCCTTTCTTTGTGCACCAAAGTCTAACTAAAAACTTTCTAACACTTTTATAAGAGATATTGAAAGCTTAATAAACCATAAAACCATTCATAATAATCTGAAAACCAAAGGCAAAACCGTAGATAAGTGTTACCTATGCAGATTTTGAGGCTAACTTGATGGTAATCACTTCTTCTTTGCTTTTCTTGCTTTTATTTCAACTTGGAATCAATTTGGATCACTTGGAGACCTTAAGTTGTGTGTTTGGAAGATGAAAATGGCTGAAATGAGAGTTTGGTCGTTGCTTAAGGGTGAAGGGTTTGAGGTGTTAGCTTGAGATGTTAGTTTAAGCTTAATAAGAAAGCATGAGGTGGCAAGTAAATGGCAAAATCTGATTTTGTCCCTTATCTTGCAGCCCTAATCTTGTGTGTCTCACCTATTTTTATTTGGTTGCAACCTATCTTAATCACCATTCATTCCCATAGGTAATTCCTATGTCCGTTCATTCGATCTCCAAACCGATTCGCATCCGATTCTTAAAGAATTATCTAGTTTGCATTTCTAAAATCATATGCACATAAGGGCCTTGTAATATGACAATTAAATCATATTATATCATGTCCAATATCCCAAGTATTCTAATTTACAAATATATACTTTTGAAATAATTTGATCAAATCAAATTAAACCGTATAAGGTTACTAGTAACACTTTTAGCACTTCCAAAAATTATAACCATATATCCCATCTATATCTAATATTGATCCACCTCATTTTCTTCTTATTTCAATATAAAATCAACTACTTAGATTAAGAAATTCAATAACTAATATCGTGCAAGAGCTTCAGAATTAAGTTTAATATTCAAGAATGTCGTTTAAAATGAAATAAATTATGCAATGTCAATAGAAATGCAAATAGCATATAAAATTAACATGTAATGCATGAATTATATTTGGCCATGTGAGTAGTAAGAGGCTCGGGTATCACACTGTGAATACCATGCAGTCGATTTTACCCGATGGATGTCCTTATGGGTGGACATTCACTTCACGATTTAGTTGGTGCGTAAGCCTCGAATACTTAAAACTTCAAATACTTGATTATAAAAAAAAAAAAAAGATTTAGGGTGGATCAAAAAATATTGTTGTGTAAATTCGGCAAGTGAAACCACTCCCTTTTAACCTTTTAATGCTTAGAATCTAATATTATTATCGTATCGCAAAGAAAAAAATGGCAAAGGGTATATCGCAAGAAAAAAATGGCATTGGGTATACCTCAATTGAAGATTTGGTTCTGCGTCTCTAGAAAATACATCCAACTGTTAATTTATATCATGTTCCCATTCGAACAATATATTATTTTTCAAGATTTTCACACACAAGCATATACACTTATATATATAAGTATATTGCATATAAATATAAGTAACTTGTTCATTTGCTTTTTCCTCAAAATGAATAGTGTTTCAATCATGCCAACTTGAACATTAGTTAGACAATATCTTGCTTTTTTTGATTGTGGAGGTTAGCTTAATTAAAGTTGTCACCACTACAAAAGCCATAGAGAAATTTAACCTCCCTATAATATGTGAGGTGGGTGAAATGGGGCCACCTATATTTTGTCCTTTTTCTCAATATCTTTTTCAACTTTTTTTCAGTCTTAATGATGGAGAAAATGTTGATTCCCAAATCATTAAAAGAAAAAATAAGACAGTTTACTTACGGACAATAACCATCTCATTCTCTGGTTATGTCATTTCAGTGTCATATCCCATGTTAAGTAAGTACACGATAAAAATTGAAATAATTTATAAGTAAAAATAATAAAATTTTTAATAGTTTAAATTAATTATTTTTATAAAGTGAGATAAATGCTAAATTATTGTTATCGAAGTTTACTGTGCTACAATATCATTTTGCGCTCACACCTCATATGAATCTCGTGGGCCTGGGACATGACCGCCTGAGGGTGACATTTTGATTAGTGAAAAATGCTAGATTTATTCATCAATGTATTCTTATAAATTGGTTCATAAAGTGGAAATCACACTATTGGTTAAAAGTTTAAATTTCCTTAATTTTTGTTACGTTTGGATTATTTACAACTCCTTATTTATATTTATGGTTGGATCGAAAAAAGTCCTATTATAACACGATCATTAATGTTCATTTAAATAAAGTTTTTGTATTTGTTATAATTTTTGGTTATTTATGAGCTTGTATCATGTAATATGATAAAAAAAAATTCTCGATATTGATACTTTCGTTGAATTGAAATGTAATATTAAGTAATTTTTATGAAGCCTAAAATGATAATTGTTACATAAAGGGGAAAATAATTGTACCATCCCAAATAATTATCAACTACCTACTCACTCGATGTCATTAAATTTTGAAGATGGTTTTTATGAATTTAGTTTCGAACAATTTTTGGAGGTCCACACCGCATAACTAGGGGTTTGATTGGAATAGTAGTTAAATAATGTTGCAGATAACTAATATACCAACCAAATATTTTAATTGAGTTTCCAAAAAGGATGAAAATTTTCAATCCAGATATAAGTGAATCCAAAATAATCATGCATATTTTCAACTCTTTGTAAAATAACTCATTTTCAAGTTATTGCCTGAGTGATAAATTTTTGTTTGCAATACGAACACACAGTTAGGAGTGTTAGAATTATGTTGGGGATAACCCTTCCATAATCAAACGTGAGCAGAGTAAATTAGAAAAGAATTCACAAAACTTATAAAATGAAAAGTAAACATCCCTTAAAAAGAAACAAATGGAATATTTATAATTGTTTCCCTATAAAATTATAAAATTATATTCAGACGTGATACGATGCTAGGGTTTCTTGCACTTGTGGACTTAAGTCTTTTGAATTTGATCCAAAGATTGAACTCCAATTATTAAGTTGGCTAAAATTATTATAATGCCCATCACATATTTGAAAGTGATTGGTTTTTATTCAACTAAATTGAATTTTAAATTATAATTTTTGTAGAAAATATATATAATGTATGAGAGAAAGAAAATTGGAAAATGACAAAGAGACATAACATGGGTGTTGCTTTGGATCCTTTTACCCGATACCAAAAAAGGGACCACTCCCAACTAGCAAATTGCCTGCCTTTATTTTCCTCTACGATTGTGGGGATGCCTTCAAATTTTTGGTGCCCTTTCCTTTCCTTCCCATCAATCCACATATGCAAACAATGGAGCTATTTATCTTTATACTTTTCTACGTGCATTTTATTTTTTCTTCATAATAGAATACATGTAGTTGGTTATTCTAATATCATACGTGTATCAAATCATCGCACCCTTTATTAAAAAATAAATAAATTATAAATTTGTGTGGTCGTGTTAATATTTCTAACAAAGTAAATTTATACAAGTTGTTTTGAATTTTGTTCGAGATGACTTGAGATTCTTATGATTTCAAACCCTATGATTTTAAATTCATAATTTTGAAATAAAAAGATTATGTTAGCTATTTAAAATAAATGGTATGTGATTTTTAGAAGTTGATTTAGAATTCAGTATTTTAAATTATGAATAAATTTTCTCAATCCAAATCCAATATTTGGAAGTCACGTGTACTCGTGATTGATCTCGTGTCTTATCATTCTAAAATATCCAAGACTATTTATACTATAATTAATTGGGTCTTTGTCATGGTCTTGTGCCTTATCCTTCAACTCAAATGACTTTGACTATCTTTACACGGGTATTAATCCGGTCAATTGACCTTGCAATTGAATTATCTTTTGGGTTCTAATTTGAATTTTATTTAATTATAATATACTTTTATTAAAAGTGGTAAGAGAAAACTTATTGGCTTTCGTTTTAGTGCTTGAGGGTGAATTTGAACATGACTACGAACATGCCTATGATGTTAGCAAATAGTACTAGCTTTTCAATAACATGATAGAATTGTTGAGTGAATTATTATAGACATTTATTGTTAATATTATTCTTTGCTAAAAAAATATAATTGAACGAAACTTAACCGTGCAACCTGACTCGACTTAATTTATTGTTTTAACTTGTCAATAGTATAAGAAAATTGCATAATAATTTTAATTTTTAATCTAATAATAAGCGTGTGTAATATAATTATTAAAAATAATAGTTCTTCCGTATTATAGTAGAAGGCAAGTTGGCCCAACCCAATCGTCTAGTATTAGGAAAATAGATCTCTTCTTTTGAGCACTCTTCTTGGGCTTGGGCCACTCCAAAATTTTTGATCAGCCCAAGTAAATATAGCTCGGGAATTATTTTAAATTTTCATATGATGAATTATAATCGAATCAAATGACGTATATTAGATTGAGGTATTTATATTCATGAACATGGATACGTTATTGCTTTTCTTATACATTTGCCCAAAGTCAATGAAGAATAAAAATGAAGAGATTAAACATGATAAAGGCACTACATGACATTCACTTTTGAACTTAAAAAAAAAAAAGTGAATCTTTTTTTGTTGTAATTAGTGTTTGTGCCTTAGACGCTTTACTCCTTTAGCAACTTTTTATGTTGAATTTGATTAATAGGAAGAGATGGGCTTTTTTTGTAGACAAACATCAAGGGCTTATCAGCCCAAAAAAAGTTGGGTTGTTTTAAATTCTTGCTTTTTGGGCTTTTAAAGTGATCTCCGTTGGATATCAAATTTTACGCCAATACATCAAGTTTAATATAATGATGATGTAATGAATAGTGTTGTATCAAATTTAGTGTGTAATGGATATATTTTCAATTTGTCTTTATATTTCACAATTAGGTTTATAAGCTCATATTAGGGTTTTGATTTAATAATATCTCTTATCAATTTTCTAATAATCCATTTAGTCCCTCCCACTTCATCTAGCAACTTATTCTGATTAAAATTTCAATGTTAAAACCAAAAATTGAGCATGCCCTTTTGTCATTTTGACAACACAAAGAATTTATCAACATTCCATCATGCTTATTAATTAATACCTCCTCTATCCAAACTTAATTTTTAAAAATATGGTTTTCTCATTATATAGTTTATTATTATTAAAATATTTTAAATTAATCAGCTAAAATATTTAATATTTTATTTTCAAAATTATCAAAATGATTGATCAACAAATATTCTGAAAAAAATATGACCAAGTTTGTCATGCAATTTTCACATGATATTTAACTTGTTAAATTACAACTACTATATGCAAAGATGCAAACTTATTTTTTCAAGTGATTCCTAAAACTTAATAAATCATTAAGATTTAGGACTTCTCATTTATTTAAATAAAAAACTATTCTACCTCTAATTAAAGTCAAAATAAGCTTATAAGCATTTTCATGAGTCATGACCTATTCACAATGCCAAACGGCCTCTACTCATAGACAGTCTCTCTCTCTCCCCACCGGGCGCTGCACCACACTCTCACTCGCATTATTTCACCCGGTATGCGATCTCTCATTCATCTAATTAGGTTTTTTTATCTATAATAATCAATATGTAAATCTATATTTGTATATAAGAAGGTTTGCTGAATGAGAATTGGACTGAGGGGTTTTAGTGGGGTTTAAACCCTTTTGGCTTTCTTGATTTTTGAAATGACTGAATCACTTCAATTCTTGGTTAAGAATAAAGTTACCCAATTCGTATAATTGCTCAAGGGAGCTGGATTTCATCAATGATTGTCTGATCTTTATTCATTCCAGGCAAATTTGCTGTGTTGTGGAGTGTGTTCTTGGTTCCCATTTCAGTTGTTCTTGTTTTCTGCAGAAAGTTCTTAGCTTTTCGAAATACTGATGTTTTTGAGGAGGGTATTTGGGAGGACACTCTTTGCTGCTGCCAAATCAGAGGCTTCAGCTGCTGCAGCGGCTGCTTCTTCTACGGCTCGGCACAACCCGCTGGAGGAGTTCTTCGAGGCTGATAGAAACCCTGATGATGAGAAGCCTGTTGTCTATGGTAAAAATGATATCTTTCTTTCCATCGTTCATAATGTTATTTTTGCTTTCCTTGGTTATTTCTTCTCGTTGTTCTTTCACTGCCCACAACTTAATTCTATTCAGAGATGCAAGTTTGTTTTAATGTTTTTTTTTTTTTTAAAGAATTAGTTAAAGATTACTCTAAAAATTCTTAGCTGGGTTTAGGATTTCGGTCTATGTGTGTTGATCTTCTTTTACATGTTATGCTTGGCATTGAATAATAGTTCAGTTGTTATGTAACTGGTCAAAGTTCCATTCCTGTAAATAAGATGTAAGAGAGACGTATGTGTACTGGTTCTTTAAGATGATGTAAAATTTTGAAATCTGGGTTGCAGCTAATTACGAGAATTTTTGTATTTTCATGAAGTTTAGTTTCTCTTGTCTTTTATAAAATTTGATAGACTCAGCTCAAACTGCAGAATGTTTTGACATAATTTTTTCTCTGTGTAGATATAGATCTTCAGGAAGTAATGCTTATTTATTGGGTTATTTCATAATTCATCTTTTGAAGAAACAGATATGTACATACAATAAGTTGCTTTTAAATTTTTATTCAGGTCGGAGTTGGAAGGCTTCTGAACTGCGTCTCAAGTCCTGGGATGACCTTCAGAAGCTCTGGTGTGTTCTCCTGAAGGAAAAGAACATGTTGATGACTCAGCGCCAGATGCTTCATGCTCAAAACCTACGCTTTCCCAACCCAGAGCGTATTCCAAAGGTGTAGTTCTGTTTCACTGTTACGTTTATCTAAATAATTTGATGTTGTTGACTCCAAAGTTGCCCATTGCATTTTTTTCTCTCACACACTCTAATCCTGAAAAGCTCCATGGATGTGCGTGATTAACAGCTGACTGCTTGTATTTAATAGTTCATGCATGTTCTTGGCCAATGTAGAAGTTGCATGACTAGTACAGGTTCGTTGAAGGGGTCTTCTAGATTAAGAGAATAGCTAAAGTATGTGGTTTTTTTTTTTTTTTCCTTTTGTTAGTTTTGACTAAAAGATCACCTCCTCTCCCGCCACTGGAGCTCACTTGTGATTAAAAGAATCAAAAAGTTAGTTTAAATAAATCTTCAGTCTCAATATACATTTGAGTAGGTCAATGTTGAATTTTGACTTGAAAGCTTCAAGGATTTTGTTCAACAATTCCTAAAGGAACCGATTTTGATGTGTGTTATTCAATGATGCCATTCACGTTTCTTGCTGAAAGGCTTGGAGAACAATTATGGTATTGCTCTTTCTCTAGGAAAAATGTAAGAGAACAGTATGGCTCATTTCCTAGCAATAGAACAGTCGCCTGCGTGATTAGTGAATTCAAAATCTTGCGGTTAGACTGCAGTGATGACAACATGCTCATTAGCTAGGACACATGGCTTGTAAGTAAGTTCAGCTGCAGCCTGCAGAAACATGTGCAAACACTGGATCTGTTAAATAGTTATTGGCCTTGGGAATGAAAGGAAAGTGAAAGGAGGTTTGTACACAGCAGGTAAATAATATGAGAAAAAAGAAAAGAAAAGAAAATAAAGCACAGATATCATATCTTAATTATTCCCTCTAAAATTTGAGGGGAAGAGAGAGAGGAATTGATTGCATTTTAGTGCATGGCTTTTTATTAGGCTTAATAATGTAGAATCAAGTTTAACAAATGATGCCATGCTGAGTGAAGAAGAATGCATCAAGCATGCTAGTCTAAGTGTAATTAAATGGAAATTATTTATTTTCTGACCACAAGTAATGCAAATAAGACCAGATCATGTACATTGTAACCTTTTCTTCACCATCCTTTCTTACCTGTCATTCTTATATATGCACGATGTTACTCTTTTAATACCTAAGATCTTAACAATCAAAGATATTGAGAAATACATCCAGTTTCCTGCTTCACAAGGTGTAGTTTAGATTACAGCGTGTGAAAGAATTCCCACTAAATGTGTAAGCATACAACACAAGAACATTGTTTAATATGATAACTAGATAGCTATGCAACAGCTCTCAGATCTGAATGATTTATTCAAGTTTCCTTGTTCCCATAAGTTGTCCAAATAACTTTTTCTGTTGTGCTTGTACAGTCTCTATAATTAAGTGTGATAGAAACTTAATATTTTATAGATATTTCTGCCTCTGTATTACCCGGACATATGTTACTAGAGAAGTCTACATTCAGTGAATAGCAAGCCGGTCTACATTGACTAGATTGCTTATGTGAAAAATAGGCCACTTTTTTTTTTTTTTTGTCTCTTTTGTTATTCGTCCTTTACCCTAGGAACTGCAAAACCTTAAGATAGCAAATCTACCAATATATATTTAACATTTGCTTATGATAGTCTGAAGTCTGTGGTATATAGCAAACTTCAATCTTATCACAATAAATATCTTTGACTTTGTTAGCTTGACGCCTTGTCCTTGTAGGATCTTTGTGGTGCACAATAGCAACTACAAAGTAGAGTTTTATCTGTAATTCAGGCCATCTTGAACTCACAAACTAACTCGAGCTTATATATCAGCAAACTCTTATTATGCTTTTAGTTACCCACAAAAAATTTATAAACCTAAAATGCATAGTATTAGTTACTGTTTTATGAGTAGCCTACTTTGTATAATTTGTTTTCATAATTAATTTATGATCAAGGTTGTCTTTTAATTTGCCTTTTGGCCTCGGATGCAAGATTTGACTGCAGTTATGGGCTGATATCTTGGATTTCTGCAAGGTTTGATGACTTTTTTAGGTTAAGACTATGTAAGTGTCAAATAGTTCACAGGAGAAGTATAGATAGATATGCAACAATTTGGTTTACCAGCTGATGTGGAATGCATGACACTCCTGCCTCATCAGCCACTTTAGAAACTAAAAAGGTAAGGATAAACCAAAAGGCTCATCAACTCCACCTTCTCACCGACTGCATTTCTGCAGTGACACATCCAGCACAACACCGTGAATGTTGTTATGGCTGCCAACTATTAAGCTCGTAGATGTGCTATTACTTTTCTGTGGCTGCATGTGACATTCTATATCATTAGAGTTTTCATCAGGTGAAATAACAAGCTGTGGTCTAACATGTTAAATTTCTCACGACATTCTGTTGCAAATGCGAAAGACATATTGAACTGTTCAGAGTTTCCCCAATGTCTTCATTAGTGTGGTTCTGAAATATTCTGAATTTCCTCTTTTCTTCTGGTAAATCCAAATTTCCCTCCACTTAATTATAGCATAGGTATTAACCAAGGCAAATGACCAGGGATTATCTTCTCAAACTCCAATTTTTCCCCACTCAGTCACCCTACACTTCCACTCTTCCGCTTAATCCTAATTGATTATCATTGAACAGGTACGCAAGTCAATGTGCCGAATCAAGCATGTGCTCACTGAGAGAGCCATTGAAGAATCAGATCCTAGGAGGTCTTCTGAGATGAAAAGGATGATCAATTCCTTATAATTTCCAACTTCTGTCTTCACTGTTTGGTCTGATGAGAGCTGGATGGCTGCAGTGGCAATGTCGCTTTCAATCTTTCCTTGTCTCTTTTTGTTAAGCAACCCCTGTCCCTAAGGCCTATCTGGTGGTTGCAAAAGGTGTTAAAACAATCTCTCTAGTTTACGCTTAGCCAGTGGACATGTCAGTTCTTTTTATGTGAAATTTGCAGAGGCATTTATAAATGGAGATATTAAATCCAAATCTTTTTGTCAGAATTTAAGATGAAACTGAAAGTTGAACAATTTGAGATTCGGATTTGAACTGGGAAATAGAGCCCTTCCCTTCTCTCCCGACACTCCCCCCCTCCCTCGTGCACATGCATACATTCACACACTGGCTTTTTTACTTGGTCGTTTTGAGCTGTACCTATCACCTGTTTTGGGGGACTTGTACACAAGTATCGACTCAATGGCTCCTAGGATTGGCTACCAGATAACTAGAGGATCATAGTCTTGGTGTAGTTGAGTCTTATGTGTAAGATGATGCGAGGCTATTGATTTTGAATCTTCGCATGATTATACGAGCATGATCAAATCAGGTCAGATTAATTGTTTCAAAATCTTGAACGGCCGAGTCTTATGCCCATCATTTATATTTCATGCTATTTATTTGGGTACTGCTCAATAGGATTTATGAGCTCTTGAATAATAATATGCTAATGTCATTATATTATTATATGTAACTTATCGATCTACAATCTCACTTGACTAGTATTTAAGTAAATGACATCTCAAGAGCGGGATAATGAGCAAGATTATAGTTAAGCAATAATGATAGAATCATAGCTTGCTAATTGTTAAGGATCTTGGTCCAAAATGATAATATTTCATTTTCCTTAAAATACTTATTCCCATATAAAATATTAGCAACATAAACCAAATTCAGCGATGATTTTTTTTTTTTATGTTTATAGTGTTGATGACAAACTAACAATGATATTATACTTAGAGGTATGTATCAAATACATATACGTGGGACAATAATGTTACATCCATATAAGTTCAATTTTCAATAGTTACAAACAAAATACATATATAATGTTACTTCCATAAACTTTCAATTTTCAATAGTTACAATTAGTTAATAGATCTTGCTATTCATCATTTG
The DNA here is from genome assembly GCA_019321725.1 of Paulownia fortunei. Taxonomy (NCBI): domain Eukaryota; kingdom Viridiplantae; phylum Streptophyta; class Magnoliopsida; order Lamiales; family Paulowniaceae; genus Paulownia; species Paulownia fortunei. Next base: position 17,820,503 of record CM033118.1, read on the forward strand.
TATAACTGTTTGACCATATATTTTTATTATATTACGTAAGATGGTAATATAATAAATTAATTATTATATATTAAATTTTAAAAAAAATAAAATAAAAAAATTAATTAAAATACATTTAACAAAGTCCAAGATTCACGTAACCACATAAACCAAATATCAAGTTTACTTCCTCACAAAAAAAAATAAATTAATTTTTGATCAATTTTATTCAATTTTAATTAATTTTTAAATTATTTAAGATTAATCGAATCAGACCGTTCATCAATTTCATTTGAACCATCAAGTTCAATTCGATTTTGAAAAAACGATTACAAATAAAAAATTATTTGAAATTTGGATATGGACACATACAGTGTAATAAGCCCTCCCACCTAAGTGGAAATACCCGCAACAGAAATGCAAGAAACATCACACTCTATTATTATTTTTTACATAGTTATTTATTGTGATAATTATTCGAATATATTAAAACTATCAGAATTAATTATTAAAATTAAAAAAACCCCAAGCAGCTATAACAAAATGACAAATTTACCCTACTAAACTCATTATGAATAAGAGGAAAAAGCTTCATTTTTCTTAAATTCAAATGATAATAATGCCCCTAAAGTTGTATATATATGTTCCGATCATTAGGAGTGGAGGCGGCGAATGAATAGAGTTGAAAAACAAATCAAATTACTTGATACTATGCTCGACATTGATTGTTAAAAGTTCATTGAGTTTGGTTTGTTAACTTAACAAACTAAGTTTGAACACACATTTCTGTTCGATAAGATGTGAAACTCGACTCAAACTCAACTCAATTAGTAAGAAAATAAAAAAATATGCGTAAAAGAATCAAATCATTCAAACTAGATTCAAAATCAAAACTTGTTCAAGTTCGACTCGATCAACTAACAAAGTTCAAACACAAATCAAATAAAATTGAACAGTAACATGTTCGGCTCGATTTGACTCACTTGCACTTTTACTGACTAGGGCCAATGGAGCAGCTGACTCGCTGTGAATAGGGGCAGCCACTATAGTCTCCAGAAAAGAAGAGAGTATTGAAGGAAAATGAAGAGAATAAGAAACAAAGAAATAGCAGAAATATCAAACTTTTGGAAAATCTAATAATATTTTGATAAATTTAAATTATAAATATTTTCTTAATATATGCTTGAACAATTATATCAACAAGATTTATCCATTTCTATTTATTTAATTACTATATGATTAGCAAGAATCCCCTCAAAATAATATGTATTTTTTTGGTTTATAACTAACATAATTGTAAGCCTAAAACCAGTTAAAATATTAAATAAATAAAAATATGGTATTTATTATACACAAGTTCTAGTTAAAACCAACTCACTAGCAAGTGAATATTTAAATTGCTTTACCCAAGGATTATGCAAACAAGTGCTAAGAGTTGAAAACTATTTATTTTCATTTTATCCCACTATCTAATCTTTTGGGCTTTTGAGAACATTGGATTTGTAGATTGTCTCCATGGATATTTGTTGTATGTTGGTTGCCTTCCAACTCATGAAATATATTGGTTCATATCTTTCCACTATATCTAGTGTTCAAAGACAAGGGTGCATACAACATGGTGTTCCAATCCGGCTTTTACATCATGTTTTATTGACAATAGTGGTGAAAACTTGCAAACTTTAAATCATGACTGCATACTGCATCCTAATGCCTACTATTACAACCAACAAACTTAAAATAAAAGAAAAACTAATAAACTCAAATTTCTAAGTACTTACGGTGATTTTCAAAACAAGTTTGATAAATCATTTATAAATTGAATTTAAATTTCAGTCTAAGTATAGAGATTGATGAGTAAAAAATATAAGCAAACGCGGTTAAGTGTAATAGTGCATGCAATGTTATTGAATCCCATATAACTAAAGAAGCAAGCTTACTTCCTCTTATTTATACTTGGTTGCATTACAATGAAATTCTACATCTATTTATAGAACTTTGGGACGGTAAAAATTATAAACATCTAATGGTAAAAAAGACCTCTAAAGTTTTCTAATCATATTTCAACAACATTCTAAAGAGATATTTTATGGCATATTTCATAAAGCTTCCTACAAATATCTATATTTTTTAGGGACTGAACGTAATATTCTATAACATCTTATAAACTATTTTTTTTAGTAGTCAATCAATTATTTATTTGTTTCAATACTTATTTTGCTAGAAAAAACAAAAGATAAAAAACAAAAATTAAAATGTTATTTCTGTTGTGGATTTACAAAAAAGCACCCATGTTACTAAGAAGTTAAGATTTTAATTGAAACTAGCTGTGGAGGCACGTTTGTTGAGTGTGCAAAGAAGAAAATTTGCATAATTAAATATACTTTTAAACAACAGGAAATAACAAACAAATTGTATCTATATATAGCTTTGATTATGATAAGATTTGAAATTAAGATTAATTGTGGGGTAAAAGTGGATGTGCATTCAAACAAAAAAATAATTATAAATCAATCTTCTCAGATAAAATAAAACTGCTTCAATGAAAATAAATGGTGTATTAAATTTAATTAAATCTTGTACTCCAATTCTTAATATGATATTTGAATTCGAACTTCACAAATGGTCGGAGTTAAAAATATTGTAAATATATTAATAGCTTTGAAAGGTTCTTTGAATTTTTTATCCTTTTAAAATATCACTATGATAATATTTTTTTAATGCAATTATGTAAATTAACATTATTGTAATTTTGATTTGGATTTTGATAATATCTTGAATTTAAAAAATGTATTAATATGAAATATTGAACTTAGTCTTTATTTTGGGGTAAGATTTTATACCTTCATTGAATTTTCTGAATTCATTCACTGAATTACTAAATTCCTGGTTTGTTTTCTAATTACAGTTCTTAGTCTCACCAATTATCCTATTTCTATTACAAATTTAGAAGAAAAAGAAAGATGATTCTATAGCATAAACAAAAAAAAATATAAAATGTTAATGCTAAATAAAAAAGAAAAATAATAATTGAGAGTTGTTATGATACTTTATTCTATTTTACTTCTTCTAATTTTTATTTATTTATTTTATTATATTACAAAGAATGTTCGTGTAAATAAGTACTTAATAGGAGTATAATTGTTTGCTAGAAATTCTATGAGACAATAGAAATTTAACAATGAGCAAGAACTTGTTGTATTGATCAATCTTTTCATTTGCCTGCGAATTCGATCATTTCACTCTATAAATTATTTTAAATTCTCTCAGTAATTCTTTTTTTCATTGTCCAAAAAATTGAGTAATGATTTGGAGTAATAGGAAATAATTTTTAAAACATATTAATCCACAGTTTCGGGTATGAGTTTATTCCAAAATTTCCTGAAAATTATAAAAATAATGATTAATGTACAAAAATAAAATATTATTAAAAGTTACTATTTTTATGGTGTATTATAAATATAAGTATTATGCTGAAAATGATAATTAGTAAAAGAGAACATATGTAGTTGTTAATGAAAATGGAAATAAAATCAGAAAAAGTAGTTTTTTTATAAGATTATTTATATTGGATTTTATTTTTGGTTTATGTTTTATGATTCTTTTTTTCTTTTGTCATACGAGTATTTATTGGGAGAAGTCACCTAGACAGAGAAATTGAAGGGGATAAGAGGAATAGATATACAAGATGGACATATTTATTATTTATGTATTAATACCAATTGTGTGATTAATATCATAATATTTTGCTTCTTGTTTTTATTAAATGTGATACTCTATGGTTTACTTTTTTTTTATTACTATTTTCTTTATTAATTAAATAAATATGAATATTACTTTAATTGAGAAAATTGAATACTATTATTAAACAATAAAAAAGGAAAAAAATACTTATTAGGGCTCAACATATGAAATTATTCAACTTGGTCATATATAATGTATGGCAAGCACCAGTACAGTAGTATTTTTTAAAAATATATCCACCGAATTCTCTTGTACAATTCTTATTAATTCTTACTTTGTTTTATTTTGATGTTTCTATCATTTGTTTTCTTTAGAGATTAACGTAATAGCACATTTTAGCATTAATTTGGTGCCTACAAACTCTTTTAAAATCTTTTAGTTTTGTATATTTTGAATGATGTATGTTCATAAGTACTTATATTATGTTCTAATATGTTATAGATGCTGTAATATTTTTTATAAGTACTATATTTAGAATAAATGCACCTAAAGTACTATAGTAACAAACATCAAGTTAAAAAGTGAATTAAAAATTGAAGTAATATGTTTCATTCTACTTTTATTTAAAAAAAAATGAAAATGAAAAGAAAAAAAATCATACAAATATGAAAAATGAAAATGAAACGAACAAGCCCTAAGTTTCCCCACCTTTTTTCCGAATCTATAATCTCTAGTTTTGCCTTTTTCCACAACTTAACTCGAACTTGAAGCCCTTATTTGATATTATCCATGCTATACTTAGTGTATGATACATTTGGTGAATGGATGAAGGGCAAATATTATTTTTTATAAAAAATATGAAACTTAGACGATGAATTTATACTAAGTATATATATACCATTTCTCGATACTGTATTTTCATTACTGAAATGGCGGCAGATTCGCTTCAGATCTAGATCTCTACATTGAAATGCTTTCATGAACCGACGCTCCCTATCTATGACTTGTGGAATGTCAAGCACCCTCATCATAGAAAGAACCTTCTCTTTCTTAGCAAACTTGTGGAATGTTGCAAGTTTTAATTTTTCCATTTCAATGAGATTTTTGTCAACGAAATCCTTTTAAGTAACCCAGCAATCTTTTCCAAGCTTTGGGCTTTATTTGATTTTAGAAATCTCTCAACAACCCAAAGTTTGATTAGCAGGGAGACACGAATCTCATATCTTCTGGAATTTTTTTTATATATTTAATTTTTATATTTGGTAAGTGAGTTTCAAAGCATTTAGGTTGAATTTTCGCACAAGTCATTCCTTCATTTTGAACTCTACTTTAAGTGCGGACGGAACCCTTGAAAGGCCAGCAGATATAATACTTGAGTCAGACTTCCGCATAAATTATCCCATCCTTCTGGCCCATCTTAAGTACGGTCCACCTTAAGTATGGATGAAATCCTGAAGGGGTCATTAGCTACGCGACGCTTCCACTTTCAGATGAATTCGAACCCACGATTCTCACATTGTTTCCCCTCGTATCTTACTACTCCGCTATGCCCACGAGGGTTAAAAAACATAATTTAAATGGCAGACAAGTGGCTATAACTCAAAAATAATATGTTCAAGCATTGCTCGTGAGAATTGAGTTTATATCTTTTGTAATAATCTCACAGGATTCTGCAACAAGTCCCCTAATCACAATAATTGACAGTGGAACTTCTTTACATATTTTAACAATCTTCTTGTGCAAATGCCTTTCCACAAAATAGTTTTCAACTTGGTCTTTAGATCAAGGATATAGACTGCATCAGCTGTCCAAAGAATTGAGAGGCACAACTTCATGAGTTGAATAACTCTATGCAGCAAAATGTGCAGTTCAATATCAAAATAGCAAAGCACGAAACAGTGATTGATGATGAGTTTGAGCCATAAAAACCACTAAACGCACAGCGGAATTCTTACTTCTCTTTACCTTCTCTTGTACTAACAGATCATGAGTATTTACTTAAAATGGAAATGGAAAACGCTTCAATTTCTCACTTCTCTTTGGTAAATGATAAATGTAAAGCTGATTGGCTAGAGAACTCACATTCAATACGATTTCACATAACAATGGTGCAGCATTTATCAGGGAAGTAAAACAGAGGAGGCTTCCATGCCCACATGCTTGAATATCAATTACTAATTTCTTCAGCTTAGGTAAATTTGGAAATTCTAGCTCTTCATCATCCTAATTCACAAGCTTTAAGAAAAGTTATTCAGTACTTCGGTTGCTTGAGCAACAAGGAAAAAACATAGCGTTGAACGCAAACCTGCAGTGTAGATGTTTGAAGCATTGGCGTCTCTAGCCAAGACAACCACCCAGATTGAGGAAATAAGTAGATAATGCACAAGGCATTATTGCTCCAAGGGATAAATTTATAAGAGATGAAACATTCTTCAAAGCCATAGCAATTATACCCCCACAGCATGTATATAAAATCAGATTTGGCTAGCAAATTTCAAGTCTTGAAAAACCTCGGCAGTTGATTATCTACAAATGCCTCAACTGAATTGGTTGGCAACTGGCTCTCGAACTTTCAAGGCCGTCTGCATCTTTCTTGCGTAATTTTTCAAGGAATGGACGGTTGGATATGAACAACTCTATAACCTCTCCAGTTACATCCACTTCAGTCAGACAGGGAGAGACCAGCGACTCATAAGTTGATAGGCCAAGAGGCAAACAACGCAAGCGTTCCGTGGGGTGACAGATGTTTGGAAAAGTAAAGCTTACATTTAAAAAAATCAGAGTAAGTCAGCAGCATTACTTCTAACTGTCTGTGTGAAAGCAAATTCGATCCATCTATCAATATCATCAACGTTACTTCTAACCAAATCGAACAATATCCTAAACTACTCTATCGTTGCAGTGGAATGCAAGTTTAGGTTCACCCAGCCCACAAATCTTTTTCTTTCACTTTCAAGCGACCTCTTTCGATTCCCCAATTCACAGACAACTGGTGAAGCATCAAAGTCCAGAATCAGATTAAACATCCTGAAGTATCGCCATCTTTGTGCAAGGACAGTAGTCCTTCCACTTCTTTCACCAGTAAGCGCGACACTCCAGATATTAACAGTTCATCCGGTAGTCGATCAGTTGAATTTTGCATACACTACATGAAAAATAAAAGAATAAAATGAAGACAGAGAAAAGGAATCGGCATTTTGACATTATTACCACCAATCTCATTATCTTAGTGCACAGATTAAACCAAGAATTTCTGCTCCATAAAACAAATCCTGAATACAAAATAATCGTCTTTACAGTTAAATTTCAGGTTTCAAGTGGCCAGCCTAAAAAAACTCAAGACTTATGATTGTTTGGGACAGAGCTTTTGCTACACAATCAACACTAAAACACTAAGAGCAGAAGTATTTTAAAAGTTTTAATTTTTACACAATAGATTGCAGTACTGATAGTAAGCACAAAATCAAACTCAAGTACATATGAATTTATTAATTCTAATATAATTATTAAACCCCAAAAAATTTAAATAAACAACTAAATAGATCTGATTTTTAGAATCTATGGCTGTGCATGAAGAAACCCATGTCAGAAAATAACCCAAAAGGTTTAAATCTTTGTTGAGAGAGAACCTTTTTACCTTGTTATTCACCCATGAACTATACTCTCTTCCATGTGAAAACGGTGATCAGAAAAATACAGGAAAATTATAGGGAAGCATGTGTTGGTGCAAACTGTAAATGCCACATATATCACTTCTATATTTTTTAATTATTATTTTCCATATTTATTAATAAGTAATAATTGAGTTAGTTGGATTTCAATAATTAATATTTACTATAATAATATGGTAGCTTACCAAATGTGATAAAAAGGTAAAAATAGTTGGCTAGTGAAATCTAGTATTTATCCTTTTTTTTTTCCTTTTTCTTCTTATTTTGAACATTTTATATAGTTATTGAAGCTTATTTACTCAATTCAAAAGCGAAATAAGTAAATTTAAGTGCATTTTAAACTTGTAGAATTCGATTATGCTTCGAGTTCAATATGGTAAAATGATATATGTGCCAAATACATATTAATATAATCAAATCATGTTTCTTCAATATCTTTTTAATAAATTACATAATCTATTCTAATTAAAATTATACACACTTTTCAATATTTTATAAATAATTTCATATCAATTGCATGACTTAAAAAATATTCCATACTCTATATTTACTGCTAATTCAAGATATTAAACATTATGGCAACTATAAATCACTAATAATTCAAATATAAATATTATGAAAGCCACTATATCACTAATAATTCAATATAAATATTAGGGCACTCACTAAATTACTAATAATTCAAATATAAATATTAGGTCGGCTACTAAATCACTAATAATTTAAATATAAATATTAGGACATCATCAAAACTTGTACATAATCCAAATTAACATGACGTAAACTTAGTTCTAACTTAAATTGATTCTAACCATCAATTAATCAAACTAATTGTTATTATTCACAATCATTCATAGACACTTCCAAACACAATATAATCATTACAAAATTAATAGAAATAAGTAAATTAAGCATATTTCATAATCCTATCAATTTTGCTAGAAATTAGCTTAACTAACTTGGTTTTGACTTCAAGTATCCTACTTGAGTTTTCAATCATACAAAAAGATAGTAAAACATATAATCATCCAAGATACTACAAATTCATCATAAGAAATAATGAAAAAGAATATACCTTAATTATATTGGAATTAAGCTTCAAAATCAATGATTTTCAAGCATAAAAGGGTGGAAACTTATTCTAATTTGTGTTCTATGAATTCCTATGGATTGAATTTGATTTTTGTGAGGATGAGAGTTTAAAAATTTGGGAAAAACTTTGGAGAAGAAGAATTGGTCATTTTTTAGGAGCTTCCACAAGAAAATATGGATAAGGATGATTTTTTTGACTTTTCAAAATGGAGGTATGTGGAGGGTGGTGATTGATTACATCATGTTTGGTGTTTTTTCATGTCAAGAGCCACATTATGAGTTAGGGAGATAACAATAATTGATGTCTTGATATTATAATCAAGTGCAATCCGCTTTAAAATAATTTCATACAATAGAGTCAACCTAGCAATTAAATTCTACCATTTTGCATATTTTTAGTTCTTATCCAAGTGTGATATATTTTAAGCAAATATTTAAGTAAACGATCACTTTGGCATGTATGGAGTAATACAAATAATTTATTTCATGGCCATTCAACATATCAATCTTTCTTAACCGAGATACTGATATTTCACTGCAAAAAGACACTTAAGAAGTATGTTATATCAAGAAATAAAAGTTTGATTTCATATTTCATGTATTAATGCATATTAAAGCATAATGGGAGCATAAATAATAATTATTCATATTCGTACAATCATATTATTTATATGTTATAATTCGATAATACACATTGGTTAGATGCATACTCATGTAAGATGCTTATTATTAACTATATATGAGATAATTGGGCATTATACGTTCGATTGGATCAAAAATTTGTATAAGTCAAAGAATTTTGTGTTTTGCAGATCCCAAAATTGAAGCCGTTGTTGTAATTTTGAAGTTGAAGCTTGTATTTAGCAAGAATTTTGAATGATCTAGGGTATTTTTGAATTGGGGATTTGAGGATTTCGAAAAAGGGTTTGGATTGGTGGAGTTAAGTTATTAGGGTTTTGTTATGTGAGAAGCATAACTGGAAATTTAGAGGGGAATTAGATTGAATTGATGGTTGAAGCTAGGGTTTTTGTTTTTGTGAAATTTGGAAAAAATGCAAAAAAACAATCATTATTATGCATGGGAGGGTTCAGAGGAAAGGTGAGGGGAGTAGCACAAGTCCAGATAGGAGTATCAGTTGGCATATGCACTCAACTGTAATTCCTGCGGATTTGAATTCATTCTTCAATGTGAGTTGTTTTACTTTCTTTCTTTTCACTTTTATGTTTGTCACAGTTTTGATTTTCCCTCCGATTAGTTGAAATTGTGGCTCAAATGTTACTACTATTGTGAAATATTAGATAAAGATGAAGTTAGAGAAGATCTTTCATTTGGGAGTTATGTATAAATTTATGCCTCATAAGATTCTACTTTAGCCATTTATCCCACAACTAATTTTGGAGGTAACCCTGCTACTTTGCTGAATGAAAGCTCAGGTTCTATGTCTGGTCTTTGCTCCAGAGGGCTGGATCTTGATCTGAATAGAGTTGATTAAGCAAATGAGAATAGGCACTGCTCGACCAATGGCTATCCCAAATGAGAGGGTTCTTTTGTGCATTCTAGACTATTAGGTGGTTTACCTGTTGGGGATGTTAGGAGGGATTTTGATCTCAACGATGGGCCTGGGATTGATGATACTAGTGCTGAGAAGTTAATAACCAATCAACAAGTCAAGAGTGGTATGCCATCTCAGCTGCCTTCTGTTGGCCATAAAATGAATAATTATGTGCTAGGAAGTTTGTCATCTTGGTATCCACCTGGGAATACTTACTCAACCATAGCAGTTCCCTCAGTACTACCTGATCGAGGGGACCAGAGCTTTTCTATTATTCCATTTGGAGCCCCCTAGAGAATATTTGACCCTGCTGGTATTACTCTTTTTACTCCTGATGTTTACCGAGGATCAGTATTGTCGTTATCTCCTGTTATGTCCTTTCCATCCAGTCATTTCCAATTTCCTATGTTTCCTTTTGGGGCCACTTTTTTCTCTGCCATCAGCCATTTTTCCAGTTGGAGCAACATCATATGCCGATCTCTCAACTGGTGCAAGATTGTTTGCACCTTCTATAAATTCCAATTGCTAGGACCTGTTGGTGCAATCTCTAACCAATTTCAGAGGCCTTATGTGGTTAGCTTTCCCGAAAGTAGTAGTAATGATGGATTGGAGAACAATAGAAAATGGAGCAGACAGGGTCTAGACCTGAATGCAGGCCCTAGAGTCATAGAAACTGGAGTGAGAGAGGATATGTTGTCTCTGTCATCAAGCCAACTCTCTGTTACTAGTTCACAAGATCTAGCTGATGAGCAAGCCAGGATGTATTCAATTTTATGTAGTATTTTGAAGAGGAGGGAGCTTGAGGGAGGATGGGATAATGAGAGCTTTAGATATAAGCAATCTTCATGGCAGTAGAAATATAACTGTTGGATATAACCTCTTAGTCATGTAAGTTATTTCTTTTAATGCATAGCTGTTGTTGGGAGGAACTAACTTAATTTTGTGTGGCGTTAAATCTTTGTGTTTTGGTAGTAGACTCAATGTTCAATTTTTCAGAGGATTAAATAATCCGCCTACATAATTGACCTATTTTAAAACAATTTCTAATAACAAGTTTGTTGTTTGTTTTTACAAGTAAAGTGGAAAAATATGTACAAAAGAGAAGTATTTCGATAGTCTCAAAGTTCTTGTTTTTATGGCTGTGAAGTGGGGTTTCTAGTATATTTTTGTACAACTTATCTTTATGTAGTTAGTTGTGACCTTTATATTGAAGTTGGCCATCAATACAACGTAGTTTGTTTTTCAATGTGAGACTATGAGATGATAAAGGTAATTGTTGAAAATTTATTAAGTTTAGAGGGTAGTGGGGTTTTTTTTTTTTAAATCTCAGGCAAATCTTTTATATTCCTAGCTTATATAATTTGTCCATTAGGAGATGAACCAGCGCTAGAGTATGGATCTGGTTGCCTAATTCAAATTCTCCTATTTTACAGTGATTGGCTCTTCACTTCTTGTTTGTGGCAGGAATACATATTATAATACTCCCAAAGTAGTAATATACTCACTGTTCCGATAATTGCCAAAAGTGATTCTTGTGCAACTTGAACTCACTCTGGATGCTTTTAATCTAATGTAAAACTTTGTGTACTACGCCCAAGTAGTGTGTGCATGTGCTGCAACCTGTTGATATATGTGTCGAATTAACATTTAATTTACTTGTAGTGAAAGTCCATCACATGTAACACTTGGAAACACCTTCTAGTTAAAGATGAACATCAACTGCATGTAATTTTTTTAATAAACATAAGACATTATTTGTGTAAAACATTTTAATTTTGGTATGAAAATTGACTCTGCATTATTGGAAACAGATTAATCTTGTCCTTATCTCATCCACTAGACTTCTAGATGACTGATGTTATGGCTTGATTTTGTACCCATGTGAATACCAAATGAAGGGATAAGGCAACCAATATGCGAGACGAACAAATATGACCAGATTTTGTGTAGATTCTTACCTGTCTTGTTTTGAAAATGTAGGTGAGCTTTCTGTCTTATAAACCTAAAAGGCATAAATAATGTGAATATGAATAATTAGAACCACCGATATCACATTTAATATCTAGGTTGAATTAATGTGATAGTTAGGTATCAAAATATGTGGAGAGAAGTAGAGCATACATTATATGGCGTCACCAGTTAATTTTAATTGTTATAAGCATTTAGAAGTATGTGAAGCAGGCTAATGTAACTCTAAACGTATTATTTGAACATAAGGTAAAATATTATATTTTGGAAAGTGAAATGAAAGGAAATACAATTCAAGATACTTGATTTGTAAGAAAACTAGTTTTCTATTTTGTGTCATCTTGTTGTAGCAGCACAACCATTCTTTCACTTCCTGTCAAGGGAATATGAGATAATTTTTTTCAAAGAGCAAAGTGGGGTTCTTTGCTCCTGTTTTAAGTTTTTGAACCATTTTATTTGTCATAGAAGTTCAGCACCTATACATTTGTTTTTTTTTTTTGTAAATATGAATGCAATCAAAAGTCCAAGAATCTATAATTCCTTTGTAAAATCCTGTTCCATGGATAACACAGGATGATGACAACACTTATTATATCTAGTGTCTTTGTTGACTACAATGGAATGTTTATAACAAGAGGATAAGTCAAATTGTTGCTTCTTTAAGTTTTACATGGAAAAAGATTTTATGTTATTGTTGGCTGTGTGACATGATTTGGGAAGTTATTAATGAGTTTCCAATGGCATGTTAACAAGCGCGTGCGAGGGAAGGGGGCTGAAAAATATCTCTCATGGTCCCTTCTGTTTGTGCAACCATTTGAATCTCGATCATAAAGGTTGAAAAGGAAAATAGTACTAAAGGATTTTTTTTGTGCTTGCTTCAGCAGGAGGATTCCTTTATATATATATATATATCATGTGATTTTATTTTGTTCATTATGCAGGAGTTGTGGACTCTCTTTAAAATATATTTATTTCATTATTTTGCTTTTCCTAGTGTTTGGAGCCAAGTCTTGCTCCATTATCCTCCTGGTTTAATCCTTCAGAGAAGTGGATGGTTTAACAATAGATTGCATCTATAGTTTGTTGCGGCCACCTCTTCTGTATGTCAAGTGTATTATCAAGCATTCCATGCATATGTTTTCAAACTGTACTGGGAGGACATAGATCCTTATCCCACCTGTATATAGTTTAACTGTTGGAAAGCTTAAACTTTTGGTGCCAGGATACTAAAGATTAATGTGCATAATAGTTTGATGCAACATTTCTGGCTAACCATTTTGAGGAGGCTGGATCTTGAATTTATGAAAGTGGAAGCCCTTCTGACTTTGAGCTTACAATTCATGCTATTTTGCAATTATTTTTTTTATTCTTATTTTCCCCATACATATTTATAAGTAGGTTTCTACCAAATTTTGATACAACTGTTAATCTCTCATCGTTAGTTCTTATGTTTTATCTTAATTTGGTTAATTGACTTAACTTAGTTTCAACCTCATCATCTAAAGTTATATCTACTGCTCAATATGAAACTTACATTGTACTAAATGTGAATGTATATTTAGCTGTCTTTATGTGCATCAGTTTAACATTCGAAACAAGGTTCTGCTTGGGTCTCAAATAGGATGATTGAAAGTAAAACAGGAGGAGAAAATATTTGCGTGGGCCTAGAGTGTGAATATCTTCATAGTATTATGTTATTAGGAATTTTCCTGGTTGCCAGTGTTGGGTTCGCTGTAATCGCAAGGGTATACGCAGTGGAAAATTAAAATTTTTATCAAACATAAATTTAACCCCTTTGATTCGAAAGCGATTTTAACGATCGCGCTTATTCAAGTGAATATATAAATAAATATAAAATCGGATTATACCTTTCGTGCACTCCGCTTGTTGTAGGGAATGAAGCAATCAATTGCTTATCCTGGACTATCAGAACTCGCAGGGATCCAAGTGTCTCCCCTCTATCAGGTCCACGATACGGAAAGCAACATCAATCAAAAGGATTCGCTAGTATCCTTTTAATTGTTTACTAATCTAGAAGCGGAGTATATTTTCAAGAACAATAAAGATTGATTCTTTAAGTTCTTGAAACAATAATATGAAGAAAATAACAAGAAACTGATTTTCTTTTTCTTTCTTTTCTTTTCTTGAAGAGTAAAAATAGAAGATTTTAAACAAAATATTTTTGCTCAAATTTTTGAATTGAATTATGTAATTTTCATCCCTCATATATATAGAGCTGAAAATTTTAATCATTTTCCAACTTTTGGAAAGTTTTTCTATTTTGAACTACTTCAAAACCTTATCTTGGAAGGATTCCAAATCTTTCAAAAACTCTTTTTTTTTTCACTCTTCTATTGTATGTGGACTAATTTGAAACTACATTAATCATCAAAATTGTCTACATACATTGTTGATATTAATTTGAACTCTTCAAATAATATCAAGATAGATATATATCATATATATATACTATAATTATATTTATACATAAATTAAATTTTAGTGGCCTATTTTATCCTATAAAATTGGTCACTATATTTATTTATCTATAAATATGTTAATTAAATAAATCATATTTATTTAATTTATTCTCTTCATACTTTAGTGGGTTTCTTAAGTGATCCACATTTATTTTGGGTTTGGACTCAAAAATCCCCAAATCAATTCAATTGATTCAATCCCAATTTAATCAATCCAATTGTTTAATTTAATTTACTCCAATTGGACTTCCTAATCAAATTAGGTCCAATTAAATAATTCAATTACTTAATTGAATAATTTAATTTAATTATTAAATTAAATATAACCCTTAATTAATTAATTGATCAATATTAATTAATTAATTTCCAACCATTGGATAAAATCTAAAATTAAAAAATATTACTTTCCATAAAGATGTGTGACCCTATTAGATTCACTACTAAACTAGTAGTGGGTTTGCAACTTATGAATAACAATTATTCCAATTAATTAATCCAATTAATTAATCCGCTTGGAATCAACTCCTTAATTTCAAGAACCTCACTATCCATGAAAACACCTAGCAAGTAATCATGGCAAACTAATCTTATGTGAAATAGCGAGTAAACCTATTTCAGTTGCGAGTACCATACACGTACGGTCCTTTCGACAGCTAATCTCCTGATTGAATTTAAGGCATGGATTATAAGTCGAAACCCTAAATGATTCAATTGCTGTGATCCCATTTCAAGTTCCAATGATTCTTGATGAATCACAATTCATTCTACCTTGATCAAGGTCTTTGAATCACGAACTATGAAAACATATGAGATTCCCTTGTTTAAAAAGACAAGTGTCGAATTCTATATTGGCCACTGACAAACCTCCATGCACACCAGTGCAACACCCAACATACCCCCTTTGTGATTGTCAAGCAATCAGAAGATATATCAAAGTGCTGCAGGATGCACACAAGGCTACCATCGTGCCTCAAGTTTGAGGATTAGTCGTGTACTATCGCAACACAGAAATTCTTATTTTGACGGGCAAAGCCTCCAACTAAGAATTTCTTGCGGGCCATATTCGGTGTACTTGTTCTCTAACAAGCACCCACATATATGCACTTACGTCTCTACGCTAATGCCAATGGAATGTGACATCCTCGTCTCACGAGCATGCATTATATGTACGGGTCTTACTGAGCTATTTGATGTCCCATTTCAAAAAACTCTCGACTCGGAACTTATTTAAAACCAAAGCCTTAGAGGCATGTTCCATGATCACCATCATATGCGCGATCATGCCCCGTAGCTAAATTTGGTCTAATAACTTTATTTAATGTGCAGAAATAAAAAATGCAAGACATAAGATAAAGAAAATGTCTTTTTATTAATATGATTCCCAATAAGATTGTCTTTACAAAAGCAAAAGAGTATAATACACCCAATCTAATTGAGGCGTTGGGCATCCTACTCTAACAGCCAGTACTTACTGGAAATTAAGGTCATTGTTGGTTAATGTAAATGTTTCATTTTGTCTTATGCCTCAATAGGAGAAATGGGATTATCAAGTTTTCTGATAACAGTTGCCTCTATTGACTGCTGATATTATCTTTACATTGTGTAAATGGAAATGTTTGGGGATGATGAGTTGGATACTTGGGAAAGCTTTGCAGAAATGCCACCTGCATGGCACATTTACTTGCTTGTTGTAGCTATTGCTCGACTCATGTTGTTCTTCATCAAATTCATGAGACAATCTGTTGCTAGTTGTAGTTTCTAAATATTTATCAATATTTCCATTTTCCCATTGCAATCCTGGATTAGGGTGAAGTTGTTCAAGTGGAAATTGATTTTTATGACTGTCAATTGTATTGTACTTTTAGGTTTCTCTTTTGCCCTTTGATTTTTCTCAGACCTCATCTCTTAGCATGTGTAAATTGTTGGATCATATGCGATAAATATTATCATTTTACTTTATGACATCATATACAAATCTAACGGCATTTAGATCTACTTAGACACTACAAAAAGGGGTATCAATGAAATTTTCCCGGATTTTGAAATTGAAGCTATGCTCCATTAGGGATGGCTAAGTTGAGGACATATGACATGTTTGCTATCAAAACATGAAAGTTCTTTTTGATTTTCTGAAATTGTATTAGCCAATATCAATTCATTTACTTTAGTTTTTGGTAGAACATTGTTCATCTATCAGTAGGATTTTGTTGGGATAGTAGTAATACACAAATGAGAAATGGGTTGGATATTAATAGTAAGATGACCAATGATTTGTGCAGATCCTCTATTATAATTGATATTATGTCTTATATTATAACATTATCAATACTGACATTCTTTTATGAGATAATGCACAACATTAATTTACTCCGTTGTGAAAAATTATTTATCTAAAGTTCAAAACTAATTGCAACCCATTATTTTAATATTTTTATAAGAAATAAAAAAAACTCTAATAATTCATTGTCACCTAACATTTATTATGTAATAGATGTAAAAATTATATTAAACAAAAAAAAATATGGAGAAACCATATTGCAAGGACAATATTAATAATATTTTGCTCCAATCCACCCCAATCCCTTTTAATATAATTGAGCAACCCATTATTCTCTGTCCTCATAATTAAACGATGGCCGCAAATGCAAAGTTTTAGTAAACAGAGCAACAACATTGTTTTATGCTAACTTTTCTAAGCACCTCATGTGCATCAGTTTGCCACAGAAAACTATAGAACCCAAATTTTATAAAGTATTGAAGCACCAAGAGACAACCTTAATCCTGCGTAGTAGTACGACGTTGGATAATTTTATCCTCCCTGCCTCTTCGCCCACTTAGATATTATCTATGTGGATTTAAAGTTATTGAACTTTATAATGTTATCACGTCAAACTCTCACAAATACATTTGAATATCACAAAAAATTTATGCGCACGTTCTATTTTTATTTTCAAAGGAATTTTTATTATTTTTTTTACTATTTAACAACTTTGAAAATGCATTTGTTGTATATATTTTTATATATATTTTTATTTTTAAAATTTATTTTCAAACCTATTAATATTTTACATCTTTCATAAATTTAATAAAACTCATTTTCAAATACACTTATATTTTACATCTTATCATAAAAAAATACGATAATAAATATTTTTTTCAAACTTATATAGTTAATATAAAAATATATTTAACTTTTATACAGTAACCCACTAAAAATATTTTCAACTCTAAAATTTTTTAAAATATGATGATAATTTTGAAAATGAAATCAAACTACACGTATATTACATTCAATTCATTCTTAAAAAGAATAAAATTAAAAAAAAAAAACGTGCCACATCACATCCCAATGGCCTATCTGGCATAAATGTTGTCTACCTAAACTACCCCTCAAAGCAAACACTACAGGTAATCTTATCATGACCCTGCACATTGAAGACACCAATGCCAACCAAAGAACTTTCAGTTTAGACAAAAACTACCAAGTCAAATCAGAGCAGTCAACTCACTGCCCTTTTCAGTGTAGTCACCTTCTGCGATATCTCACCGAATCGCAGTGCATCGGGGGTGAGATTATTATTATATCCCCCTGCCCTGTCTGCCCGATCTGCCCGCTTCCACTCGCTCGACTCAACTCAAGTACAACGCTTTTCCTTTTGCCGTCTGGCGAGTCCTCACGACATCGTTTTCGCTTTTCCTCTCTCTCTCTCTCTCTCTCTATGCGTACAGCCTTCCCGTCTCTATATCTCGCCGCTTTCTCTCTCTACAGTCTCTCGTTTCCTCTCTCTGAGTCGAAAACATTCCGCAGGTTTCTCTCTCTTCCTCCTTTCGTTCTGTACGCACACGCGCTTGTATACACACACGTGTGGTTGTATATGTGTATTTGTACGTATGTACACACATATTTTTAATGTGTGATGCTTGTTCTCGTTTTGCAATTCCTTTTTTGGTAATTGTTTAATTGATGTGGTTTAATTTTTCGATCTGAAGGTTTTGAACTCGAATTTGATAAGGTTTTTGGATCCGAAAAATGAAGCCCTAGAAATGAAATAAAGCAGGATAAATAAGGGTTTCTGTGGAATTGGAGCGATCTAGGGTTTTTTTCGGTGGTCGAATTGGGAAATTCGGGGTTTTTGTTTTTCCGGCTAATGGATGAGTTGTCAGGGTTTTCAATAAGTTATCTTAGAGTTTTTGGAGATTAGAACGGTTGAGGGAAATGAGATAAATATGAGGGATGGGAGTTGCGTTTTTCTGATGAAGGTGGACGTTTGGGGGGGAATTGGAAGGGTTTGATGCTTGAAGTTGGGGTATTGCGTGGTATGAAAATTGGGGAAAATGCAAAAAACCATAATTTATTATGCATGGGAGGGTTCAGCGGGACAGCGAGAGCTGTAGGAGTTTAAGGAGGAGTAGTAGTCAGCACATGTGGTCAGTCCTACCATCGGCGTCTACCAACAAAACTGTAGCTGTCGCTGGTGATAATCATTCTCATCTGTCTTCTTCTATCACAACCTCCACCACTGGTGATTCGTTCTTCAAGGTATTGACTTGGTGGGTTTTTCTATTTTTCCTTTCCAGTAGATTCATGTCTGTTTCTTTTTCCCTTAATGTATCTATCTCTTTTGTCTTTGCTCTATTGGGAGGTTGAATTGTCTTTAGTGTTTCGGTGTTGGTGATGAAATGACAAAATGTTACCTTGTTTGCTGATGATATCTGCTTGTTTGTATTGAGGGGATGATTACTAATCAAGGGATTTTTACTTGTCAGCATGGAGTTTTTCAATTTTTTTTGGAGTGGAATGTATATGTTTTAAGTTTGAAGTGGCTAAACTGTACCTGCTGCATCATGGTTTTGGTTTCTCTGTCTACATGGGGGAAGCTAAAATGAGCTAACTATTTTCATAAAAAATTGACTCCTGACATACTAGTGAGTCAAAGTGGTCGTTGCTGTTCTATTTGTATATGTGAATGCAAGTGGACTCGATTCTGATGGAATTAATCGCTCTATGTTGGTGGATGTATTTGTGTAAATCAGTAGAGTTGGCTTATCATTTTTTTTTTTTTTTTTGGGGTGGGGTGGGGTGGGGTGTTGGAAAAAGTCAAGTTGGCTATCTTTTACTGCAACTACTGGAGGCAAATTAGAAATTTTGCTAATTCAGTTTAAAAAAGGATTCTTGTGTTTAGCTTGTTTTCCCATTATGTATGTTTGAAAATATACATGGACATGCACAACATTGGATATGGATTCCTATTCAGTGGCTTTTGCATGCTTCTCAGTTGCAATTGGTATACGAATTGGTTCAAATGAAAAAATAGTCTAAACAGGGTCATTCTCCTGCTGGGTAATTCAAATCACCTTCACCAATGAAGAGGTACATTTATTCTATTTTAAAAACAACTGCTTCATTTTCCTAGTTATTTAGAGTGTAAAATAGTGTGTCGCTATTATAACCTCCGTCGGATTAGTATGACACTTCATCCAAATATTTAATGCACTTGAAAACTGGGGAATAGAATATCGTTGCACTTAATTTAGATTGAGGCAAGATAAGAGTTATGGTAGGTGCACACAACCTTGTTAAAGCTTTTGGAGGAATATTTTTGGGTCCATTAATACCCCTACTGATATTTGCAGATTTAATATTTATGTCAAATTTTGAATTAATCATATATGTCAATATTTTTCTTTGAGTAGTAATTCATGGAAGTTCATTTTGTCCTAATGCTCTATTTCGTCTCTAAATGTACCACAGGCTTAGTGTGTTCATAGGGACGAGAGTTGGGTCCACATTTTTTGGCAAGTAATAATGATTATAGCAATGATATGCATCTGTCCAGAAATATTTCAATGTTAACAACTATTTGATAATTTTTTGTGTAGTAAAGGCAGTGGTGTAAATACATATCATAGTTGTCAACCTGCCTTTGATTCTTCTTTTTTTATAAAGTATGGGAATGGTTGAGGCAATAATAGACAATTGTCCAAGTACAATGTTATTACCTTGTTTTTGGCACTACTGTTTCATGTACAGTAGCGGCTGAGGTAATTATGACGTTTGTCTCATAAAATGTAATTGTATACACGTCTTTGGTAGTAATTTCTCCTGTATAGTAACGTCTGAGGCAATTATATACATTTTCCCAAATCAATTTTGCTGTCATCATGTCGTGACACTTTATGTAGGAACAGTTGAGGCAATGGTATACATGTGCTCAAAACAAAGCTATTGTTAACATGTTTTTGACACTAGTTTTTTTATGTTTAGGAATGGGTATCTCTGCTTATATACATCCATCCAAAACTACACTATTGTCTAGGTGTCTTTGATGCTATCTTTGTTTACAATAGAAGGTTTGGCGTTAATTTCAACAATTATTTTATATATAATTAATTAAGATTTTATTGAGATTCCTTCTTGTGTCACTGCTGAACTGTTTTATTAGAGTATCAACCTAGTTGATGATGTCCACACTTTTTTTTATGAGTAGTAAATGCAGGGGTATAATATGCATATATCCAAAATAAAAGTCAGGCCAATAATTTCTTTGTGAGCTGTAACAGCAGGAGTGATAATTTGCATTTGCCCAAAAAAGGAGCGCATTAACTGATCAAAAGATTTCATGCACCAGAAAGAAAATAATAGACTCCGTTTCATCTTATTGTGTGCCCATTCTAGAGACACTATTTTCTCCCTCTATCTTTCTGCAACTTCATCAATTCCGAAGGTCTGTCTTTTCTTTATGTATATACATACTTACTTATATATTACTTCTCAATTGCAAGTACAGACTTGTCTGAATAACAGTGTCATACCCAAAAAAACTGGTAAGAAATTAAGAAATCCTGTTGGCCATTATTATTGGCATTAAGGCTGTAGCTATCTCTTCCTTTGTACCATCGAAACTTTTTTATTAGAAAATTTGACTATATAATTTTTTACAGCCTTTGTTTGGCAGAATGAGCACTTCTTTTTTAGTCTTCCCTCCCATGTAGGGTTTTCCATGTCATTTTGGCTTACGTTCTTTCAACCTAGGATGTAACTTGTTCTTTGGTGCACTTATTTCTTTGAGATTAAAATTTTTCTGTCTTGCAGGACGGTCGCAAAATCAGTGTTGGCAGTTGTGCTCTTTTCAAACCACCAAAGGATTCTCCACCTTTCATTGGTTTAATTCGTTGGTTGGCATTGAACAAAGAGAATAATTTGCAGCTAGGTGTGAACTGGCTTTATCGATCATCTGAATTAAAGCTTGGCAAAGGCACTCTGGTGGACAGTGCACCGAACGAGATCTTCTATTCCTTTCACAAGGACGAAATTCCTGCTGCATCTCTACTCCATCCATGTAAAGTTGCATTTCTTCCTAGAGGTGTAGAACTTCCCACCGGGACATCCTCTTTTGTTTGTCGACGTGCCTATGACATTGCAAACAAGTGTTTACGGTGGCTAACAGATCAAGATTACATTAATGTTAGTTGTCGTAGTCAGCAAAGTTTTTTCCTTTTTTTCTTTTCTGCTTTCCCACTAAATATGGATGGAGGTGGGGTGGGGGGAGTATGGTAAGACGGTGGCGAAATGTTAAACCTTTTATTGTTTGGAAACTGATTATTACTGTGCTTACCTCTTTGATACTCATATGAACTACATGGTTTCCCAGGAGCAGCAACAAGAAGTAGATCAGCTTTTATACAAAACTAAGACAGAAATGCATGCAACGTTGCAGCCTGGTGGTCGTTCTCCAAAGCAAGCTAATGGTCCAACTTCAACCTCACAACTGAAACCAGCTTCTGATAGTGGTCAAAATAGTGGGACTTGTTTTCCTTCTCAAGCCAAGGGAAAGAAGAGGGAAAGAGGTGATAATGGTGCCGATCCTGTCAAACGAGAACGTTCTTTAAGGACTGATGATGGTGATTCTGTTCAGTGCAAAACCGAAAGTAATTTAAAGTATGAGATTGCACGAATAACAGAAAAAGGTGGAGTTGTGGATTTAGAAGGGGTTGAGAAACTTGTCCAGTTGATGCAGCCAGATAGAATGGAGAGAAAATTGGATTTGGTAAGCCGTTCCATGCTTGCCAGTGTAATGGCTTCCACCGATAAGGTTGATTGCCTCAATCAGTTCGTGCAGCTCAGGGGTTTGCCTGTACTGGATGAATGGCTGCAGGATATTCATAAAGGGAAAATTGGTGATGGTAATAATCTAAAGGATGGTGATAAATCTGTGGAGGAATTTCTTTTGGTTTTACTTCGTGCACTGGATAAACTTCCAGTTAATCTTCATGCCCTTCAAATGTGCAACATTGGCAGGTCTGTGAATCATTTAAGATCACATAAAAATGTAGAAATTCAGAGAAAGGCACGAACTTTAGTTGACACATGGAAGAAACGTGTTGAAGCTGAAATGATTAGTATTGATGCAAAGTCTGGTTCAACCCAAGCTGTATCTGCGTGGCCTTCCAAATCACGCCTTCCAGAGGCTTCTCATGGTGGGAGCAGAACTCCTAGTGGGTCTGATGTTGCCGTGAAAAGCTCGATTACTCAGAATTCTGCAGCAAAAACTACATCAGTTAGGTCTTCCCATGGGGAAAATAGCATAAAGTATGCAACCTCATCTCCTGCGCCTGTGAAACCAGCTTCATCACTTGCATCTGGAAAGGAGAGCCAACCTAGAACTTCTGTGGGAGGCACTGCTGATGCCCCTCAAATTAGGGAGGACAGGAGTAGTAGTTCTAATCAGTCTCATAGTTGTGGTCAGTCTTTCTCAGCAAAGGAGGATGTGAAGAGTTCCACTTCAGGTTCAATTACTGTTAATAAGATATCAAGCAGTAGTACTCGTAATCGAAAAATTAGTGGTTTTCCAGGAATATCAGCAACTGGAAGTCAGAAAGAAACCAGTTCTAGCAGAAGTGCTTCAGCACACAAAAGTACTGCTTTAGAGAAGTTGTCTCACTCTGCATTAACTAGCGAAAGGGTTGTTGAGGGACCCATCAGTGAAGGAAGCAGTCATAAGCTAATTGTTAAGATACCAAACCGGGTAAGAAGTCCTGCACAAGGTGTCAGTGGAGGATCTCTAGAAGATTCTACCTTTATGAGCAGCCGAGCTTCTTCTCCTGTGCTTTTGAACAAACACGAGCAGTCTGATCATGCTTCAAAGGACAAGAGCGATACATATCGGTGTAATGTTGCGTCAGACATGAACTCATGGCAAAACAATGATCCAAAAGATATATTGACTGGGTCAGAGGGTGCTGGGTCACCTGCAGTTCTTCCTGATGAAGAGCAAAGCATGACCACTGAAGACTCCAAGAGAATAATTGAAGGCCCTCCAACAAATCAATTGAAGGCAATAAAGTTGCATGCTTCTTCTTTCAGCCCCATGAATGCTTTAATTGAGAGCTGTGTTAAATATTCGGAAGCAACTTCATCATTGTCACTTGAAGATGATGTTGGAATGAACTTACTTGCTAGTGTGGCTGCCGGAGAAATGTCCAGATCTGATGTGGTTTCTCCTACTGATTCTACTGAAAGAAGTATCCCTGAAGTTGAGGAAGTTTGCACTGGTGATGAGGCAAAATCTAAGTCTTCCCCTGAAGATTACTCTGCAGGAGTGCAGAATCAGTTTCACAATGATGCTGAATGTGATGGCAAGAAACAGGCTGTTTTAGATGGGTGTTCATGGTCCGATGATGGGTTACATTCGTCAAATCATGCGCTACTTGAGTTTTCTGGTGACAGAAAATGTGCTCCAACCCATTCTTCTGAAGATATACCAGCTGGAGAGGGCACTAAAGAATTTGGCTCTTCCACCACGGATTTGAGAAGCAATGCTGACCCTAAGCGGGAGATTAGTGAGAAGTCAAATGAAAAGACAGTAACCACTTCTTCGGCACTTCCCATCTCTATAGAGAAGGTAAGAGATGGTGAATCAAATGAAGGAATTCATGAGGAAAAGGCCACTTCCAGTAATGTTATTGCTGATAATATTTCAAACTGTAGAAGTGGTGCAATTGATGTCATGGTGACTGAGGAAAAGGACAGTGCTGATCATTTGAGCATTGATGAGTGTAAGCAAATGGTTTTAGTTGCGGGATCAAAGCCATTGGATGAAGGTGACTGCAACAAGTTTGTGAATGAAGGATTGAACCAAACAACCAATTCACAGCAGAAACTGACTGATGCAATTGTTGAGTCTGAATTTGCAGAAAGAGCTAATAATGAAAAGCTGCAGCCAAATGAATTTGGCCAGAAATCAGTGTCAGAAGCTGGTAATGCAGTCAAAGTAGGAGAACTCGATGACAGGGATCCTAAGAGCTGCATGAGCAAGTCTGAAAGACTGAACTTTGATAAGGAAATGGACAGAAATGCAGCTAGTGAAAGCCATAATGCAACTGTTTCGTGTTCTACATCTCATGATCTGAACAGTCATCGTAAAGAGGCCAATGTAGAAAACCAGGAGATTCCGGAGCATATTTCCCTTCCTGAGAGCAGGTGTCTTGGTTCTGTGGACCATGAAGCTCAGAAGGAGGCTGAGTTGACAGGATCCAAGTCTGCTAGCATTCAGCCAGATGAGGCAGGCAAGTGTGCTTCCATTGGTGCAGGGGCTGCTTCTTCCTCTGCTGCAGGAGCAACAGATTCACGTGCAAAAATAAAGTTCGACTTAAACGAAGGTTTTAGTGCTGATGATGGGAAATATGGGGAGTCAGTCACTTTAACATCCTCTGGTTCAACAACTGTTCATATGATTAACTCGTTACCGTTTTCTGTGAATTCTATATCCAGTGGCCATTCTGCCTCTGTTACTGTAGCTGCTGCTGCCAAAGGCCCCTTTCTTCCTCCAGAGGACTTATTGAGAAGTAAAGTGGAACTTGGATGGAAGGGATCTGCTGCCACTAGTGCATTTCGACCTGCTGAACCCAGAAAAGTTCTTGAAATGGCATTGGGTCCAACATATTTGTCTTGCCTTGATGCTTCTACCAGTAAACATGACCGTATTCCTTTGGATATTGATCTAAATGTGCCAGATGAAAGAGTTCTTGAGGAAATGGCTTCACGAGGTTCTACTTTGGCTGTTGAATCGACAACTGATTCGGCAAGTAATTGTGCCGCATTGCTGAATGAGGCATCAGATTCTATGCCTCTTCGTGGTTCTGGTGGGCTGGATCTTGATTTGAATAGAGTTGATGAAGCAATTGATACTGGGCACTGCTCCACCAGCAGCAATCATAATGCAGAGGCTTCCGTTGTGCATGTCAAACCATTAGGTGGTTTACATGTTCAGAGGGATTTTGATCTCAACAATGGGCCTGTGGTTGATGATCCTAATGCGGAGCAGTTTCCAATTAATCAACTAGTCAAGGGTGGTGGTGTGACGTCTCAGCTGCCTTCTGCAGGCCTTAGAATGAACTGTCCAGGGCTGGGCAGTTTCTCATCTTGGTTTCCTCCTGGGAATACTTACTCAACAGTAGCAATCCCATCAATATTACCTGATCGAGGGGAGCAGCCCTTTCCAGTTTTTCCACCTGGTGCACCCCAGAGAACATTTGGCCCTGCTGGTGTTCCCTCATTTAATCCTGACGTCTACCGTGGATCAGTATTGTCATCATCTCCGGCAGTGCCGTTCCCATCTAGTCCTTTTCAGTTTCCTGTCTTTCCTTTTGGGACCACTTTTCCTCTCCCTTCAGCCACTTTTTCTGTTGGAGCTACCTCATATGCAGATTCCTCATTGGGTGCAAGGCTTTTTGCACCTCCAGTAAATTCTCAATATCTAGGACCTGGTTCTGTCGCATCCCAATTTCAGAGGCCATATGTGGTTAGCCTTCCTGAAATTAGCAATAATGCTGGGCTGGAGAACAACCGAAAGTGGGCCAGACAGGGTCTGGACCTCAATGCAGGCCCTGGAGCCATGGAAAGTGAAGTCAGGGAGGAGATGTTTCCTCTGTCATCAGGCCAACATTCTGTTGCCAGTTCGCAAGCTATAGCGGAGGAGCAGGCCAGGATGTTTTCAGTTTCAGGTAGTATTTTGAAGAGGAAGGAGCCTGAGGGAGGCTGGGACAGTGAGACCTTCAGACATAAGCAGTCTTCATGGCAGTAGAATGTAAACTTCTGGAATATACCAATCCCTAAAATCCTGTAAGTGTTTTTTCATGCAATGCATAATAAATAATAGCTGATGTTTGGAGAACTAACTTTAATTTTGTGTAATATTTATATGATTTTTAGTAATACACCTTGTTCAATTTATACGAGGAAACTTTTCTGTGCTGAATTGTTTTTTGAAATGGAGATTTTGCATCTATTCTTCTCAATTTATCTATTGTCTGGTGGGATTTTATTTTTTTTCGTTTCGATGATGCATAATGTGGGGAATATAATTTTGTTCCTGTTGAGGGATGAACCTGAACTATTATTTGGATCCGGTTGCCTGAGTCAAATTCAGCTCTGTTGACTCAATTTATGTGCCAGGAATGCGTAAGATAATACCACTGAAGCAATATGATATGCCACTGTCTGATTGAATCCATGAGTGCTTCTTGTGCAACTTGAACTTACTGCAGTTGCTTTATGCAACTTCACTCTGGTTATTAGCTGCAAGCACCATTTTCACGCATTACAGCCTGTCAATTATACATCAATTAACAGATACAAATCATGGTACTTGTTTATGGATTATAAGCCTTCACACAGACGTTCTACACTTTGGGGTCCCCAAGTATTAACACATGGGTGCAGCTTATTGTTGAAGATGAAAATTTAATTGCGTCCAGATTTTATATGAATTCATTCTGATGATAGCTCTGTTCTTCCTGTTGTGCATATTTTTAAATGTGTACTAGATTGGGATTGGAATCTTTATGTAATTTTTCTTGTTTTAGTATGAAGTAGAGACACTACAATTATTGGAAGCAAATTAACCTTGTTCTACAAAAATCTCGTTTACAAGACTTGTTAATGACTGATGTTATGGCTTGATTTTGTACCCCATGTGAATAGTGAATGAAGGAGTAAGGCATTCAACATTGTGAGATGAAGTACTGATTCTCACCAGCCTCGCCGTAAACTGTAGGTAAGCTTTTCTCTTACAAGCGTAAAAGAGATTATATATGCCATGACAATGTATATAGTACCTCTCGATCAGATTGATGATTGTCTAGACTTGAATTACTGTCATGATTAGGAATTATAATATGTAATGGGCATAGAAAAGAGTAGCATAATGTGGGTTCACCTGTTAGTTTTGCATTCTTATAAAAGCTGCATTAGGTAAAGATTTCAATTTTAGGAAAGTTCTTTTTAATTATGGAAATAAAAATTTAAGGTACTAGACCGGGGGGAATGCTTAGTTCTCTATTTCGCTGTGACATCTAATTGTAGTAAATTAGTCATTAGTCTTTTTATTTTTATGTTTTACATAGATATAGATCTGTGTTTGTTGCAAAGTAGTCTTTTCCGTTGCATTAGGAAACTTAATTAATACTCCTTTTCTATATCATGCAATCTCTCTTTCATACTAAGTTGACTTGTCATTTTGCTTTTCCCAGTGTTTGAAGCCGATTAACCATCATCCTGATGGTTATTTCTTCAGAGGATGGGTGGCTTGTGAGTAGATTTGATGTGTTCATATTCTCCAACCCCCACCTCTTCTGCATGTTAAGCGTATGGTGCAGCGTTCCATGGCTATCTGATGTGTACCATTCTGGGAGGACAGATCCTTATCCCAACTGTAGATATTCTTACTGGAGAAAGCATAAACTTCTGGTGCCTAGGTACTGAAGATTGATACTCAAAATAGTTTGATGCAACATCCTAACCGTTCTGAGGAGGCTGGCTTGCCTTTCTTCATTTTTTGCTCTCTTGCCTTTTTCATCCTTATTTTCCCCATACAGATTTGTGTAGGGTTTAAACTTAATTTTGATACTAAAGCTTATGATCTTGCTTGCTCTAGTATTAATGGCTTTTATGGTATTATAAGTTTGTTTTACCCTTCTCCTCTTAGTGTCATCATATGCTATATCTATTATCTACTGTGCTGATGATGAAATTTTCATCGCAATGATGTGATAACGTATCTATGATGATAATGGGTCGGATACTGGTAAATAGAAATGAATATATTGCCATCTGCTGCAATGGCACTTATAATTCCTTCATGTGGTTCGCAAAAGTGAGCTTGCCGTTGCCATGACTTTTGCTTGGTATATAAATTGCAGTTGCTAAATCACCAATATCTCCATTTCCCTTCAAATCTTGGTTATTGAATTAAACAGGTTCTTAGTTGTCTGGAGTAAGTGTTAGGCAATGTAGGCTGAAAACTTTGAGGTGAAATCCAATAATTTGTTATGATGTTAATTTCAGTGCTTGCTTTTTGCTCTTCATTTTTGCCCTATTGTCTGTCTAGATGCGCAGCAGTTGTGCTAATTTTTGGGCTCCCGAGAGAACAACTTCGTGTAAATTGCAAAGCATTCTTAAATATGTGCAAAGCTTTTCTATTGTAGTCAAGTTTGGCTAACAAAAATACACACAAAGTTGGAATAAGAAATGGGTTGAATTAGCAAGAAAAACTGGGTCTCACCATCTAAAGTTTTCAACTTCACAACCATCTCTGTATACTAATATGTATCTGCACTCAGGATTAGTTTGTGGTTACTAGGCTTACAACAATCCCAGAAAACAGTATTGCGTCGCACGACTCAGAGCATTGGGTCAGCATATTAAACAGATGGAAGCTTTCATTCCAGATGGACAGTTCGTCCACAGAAGATATTCCTGCAAATTGAAGGCGTCAACTTCGTGAGAAAGATGGAGAAAAAATAGGTGTCTTTTTTTCAGAACCAGACATGTTTTGTGCCTACTAGAGTTAGCTCGTTTGAATTTGGTATCAAGCAAGAAGCTAATATCAGCATAAAAATCATTTCAAAATTGTTAAGGCCTCAAATTTATCACTCTCAATTTCCTTTTTAGGGCGTCCTAAAATAAATTTTGTTTCCTCTTTAATAATGTGACACCATTAAATCTCAACAGTTAAGAGCAATAAAGACAATAGTGTAAAAGTATACAAAAAGACAATAGTGTAAAAGTACAAATAATTTACAGATTTTCAATGATCAACTAAACTCTTGTGGGTCAAATTGGACTTAAAATTTTTGGATGGAGGGAGTATAACCTAACTAGTCTAGAAATGACAACAACGTCAAGCAGCTAATTATGCAGACGTATTACCATATATATATATATATATATTCTTACTTTGAATAATAAGCCAATTATCTGAATCATAGATATTAGGAATAGCGGTCGAAATTCAGGGAGAAACCAAATTATCTTTCTAAAAGAAGAGCATCTACTTGTTT
Source organism: Paulownia fortunei (assembly GCA_019321725.1). NCBI lineage: Eukaryota > Viridiplantae > Streptophyta > Magnoliopsida > Lamiales > Paulowniaceae > Paulownia > Paulownia fortunei. Next base: position 17,850,265 of record CM033118.1, read on the forward strand.
TCATCAGCATTCAGAACTTAGGATTCAATATAGCTTCAAATTTCAGGTTTTGCCATGCACCCTATCAGTAATACATCAAGAAAGTGATCAACGTGACTGCATATAAAATATATATAAATATGTAATATATATATATATATATATATATATATATATAATATATATATATATATATATATATATGTTCAAGTCGAAAGTGATATTTCCCTAGTAAGACTTTAAGATTGCCAAGGAAAGCTTCAGAATCTTTACTTGAATAGCATGTACTAATGCAGGTAACTTTCAGCAATTTGCTCAATGCAAGAACTAATGCAATTTTTTCAACGCCATCTTTCACTGAAATATATTATCAACAACGTTTACGTTCAGCTGAACAAATTCCTAGATCCTATTGATAGTGTTGCAACAAAAAATCAGAGGGTTTTGTTTGCATGAAATTATCTAGTTACTTAAGCCAGCCAAGTTTGCAGATTTTCCTCGAAACTTAGCAGTCTTGTTGTCGTATGTGCCAAGGATACATAGCACGTGGTGAGTCCTTAAAACTTCAGAATATTACCAGGAAAAGATTTAAACACTATGGATATGAAAAGAAGTGCAGTAAGGGATAATTTTCATCAGTTAGGTATGTGATAGGATAATTAGCTTTTCGTTCACTTATTTTAGTCAATAAACTTGATTTTCCCATTTTGTGAATCATTATACCCAGATTCCTAATGTGCAGGTCCTCAATAAAAATTGAAAAAGGAAAGAGCAAATGAGGGAGAGGACCTTCATCGACTAATAAACAGAAGAACCTGACGGCTCATGACGTTTTAGGGTGAAAAGAACACTAAACCTGAACAAAACCCAAGGCCTTGCGTGTGCGTACTAGTTAAAGGCAATTGGCCTATTGGAAGAGGAAATGAAAATTGTTAAAAAGATATTACAATAACACCAAACACCTCCTCCCCTCCCAGCTGTAAAACTTAGGTGACAAAAGAACAACCTCAGACAAAGTCTTATGTCCAAACACTCCATAAATTCCTTCCTCCAAAACAGGCAGCTTCAAGCTTAATATTAATAATAATATCCTCCGAAAATCAAAATAAATATTCTTATTGGTATGGCTGACACCAGGAAATAATAGAATAGAAATATTATTTTCTGCTACCGCCGTTTAAAATTTCTTCTCAACAAAGACAGGAAGTTTATTCTCTGTCATACTGATTCCTTAATGCACTAAAACTGCAAGCTACGAAGGTTGTTTTGTATCTGGAGATAATAAAGACAAAAATATAGAGCAAATGATAATATTAACATACTATTCTCGTCTAAATTAGCTAAAACTTGTGAAGAACAAGCATTAAAATTAAGTCAAGTAGCACAAAATAAAAGCTGATAACATGATTGCATAAGAGTAGGTGTACTAACACAAGACATCCTCTACGTGGCTTTTTCTTCTCCCTTTGCTGTTGTGGTGGCTTGATTACTACCTTGATAGCAGCATCAAAAACTGCTTTTACATTCTGCATATTGCATTGAAAAGCAGAGGTCATTGCTCTGTATATTCCACGCCCAGCATTTGGACATCATGAAAAAATTGGTAACATGGAAAAAAAAAAAGACATTGAATCTATCTCACTGTAAGAGGGAGCATGCTGCAACTACCACATGCTCATGGTAACAGTTAAAGTTGGATATAATACATGCATATAGGAAAACCCTGTGATTACTAATCAAAAACTTCGTCTTCCACGCAGGATGGACCATTCTAAGAAAAAATAACACATCTTTGACAGATAATGGCGCTCAACATAGCATGTGGTAAGGTAATACTTCGATCTGAGGACCAACAACAACAACCATGTTAATATTCTTCAAATTTGACAGCATGTTTACGGTGGACAATTCAAATGAATCTGATATGTAGATATTATCAAAAAATTCTCAACTCTCTTCTTTTCTATACACCCGCCTTCACGGTAATGTACCAACTAAAGATTTGTCAAAATGGTAACTCAGCATAAGTGCTGAAATTATGTTTGCTAGAGAGTTCACTGAAAACCTAACTTAATTAAAGGCTAATCAAGGCTATGATAATTTAAAACTTAGCATGTAATATTAGAGCTTCTGCCAAAAATGCAGTTGCCCAGTACACATTTGTGGCAGACTCTATATTAAGTGACATTTCAGTAATTTAACTGGTTAAATTTGAAGGGATACTCTGTATGAATTTTCAAAAAATGGAACTTACAAGAGAACTGCTTATTGCAATATTAAAACAAATTGGCCACTACCTGTTGAGTTTTAGAGCTGCATTCAATGTAGTAAGCGGCACCAATTTGCTTACGGAGCTCCTCCCCCTGATTATGGATAGGCCATCATTTCAAGATGTAAATAAAACCAGAGCAAGCAGCAGCGGATGATGAAAACACACCTGTGCAGTGGTAACAGGAATTAATCCAGGATGATCAGCCAAGTAGTGCTTATCCTCGCGAAGATCTATTGATGATACAGAGAGTCATTTCTTTCCAACATATAACAATCAGGAGATTATATATATACATATATATATATATATATATATATATTGAGAGAAAGAGATTACAGGAATTAAAAAATATAATATAGGAATTCTATATTCTTCATCCTGACAGCCTTTTTATTGTTTATAAACCTTGCTTCTAAGAAGCAGGAAGAAAATAGAAGAATCAATCATTTATCTCTATGTTAAATAGCAAAAGCCTTGGACAAAGAAAGATGAAAGAAGGCAAATAAAGAAGACTAAGATAATGATGAGGTCCATGATTAGATGGTTGCCAAATGAACAACATTTTCTTTACTAACTCTAGTAAAATTGTGAGCTTAGCTCCACCCCAATCCCACATCCACATTCACAAACAGAGAGAGAGAGAGAGAGAGAGAGTGCATGTGGAATGTCGAACATTTGAGTGCAGGTAAAAAAAGATCAGAGGCTGAGAGCAAGATCACTTATTAGGACAAAAACTCTTCTAGTCATGTTCTCTGACTGAAACATTAATAATTAGACCTCAATTTTCAAGTAAATCATTCATATATATGCAATAGGCTTATATGCACATGTATGTATGTAAGCATGTAACTGTATGTGTGAGGATGTTTTCATTTTCAGTACAAAACTAATAAAGAGATTTAACTTCCTTTCCACGCATCATTCGATTCATCTCTAGAATGATATTTATAATTGAGCACATATTCCTTTATGAAGTTATTAATGACTAGTGGCAGGTTACTACTTATTTTGAGGGGAACTATGAATACCTTAGGCTTTTCTGTGGGAAGTGTGCAGTGCTTTTTTGTTTTGTTTAATTCTATTATGAAATCATTATTGCCATTGAAAGGCTTCATTAAAGGCTCCGCTAATGTCCACAAGAACAAAAACCATGCTCAATGTGCAACAAGAAAAGCAAGACTGTTTGCATACACTCAAATGTATCGAGGTTCCATAAATGTTAGAGTTTCCCATGTGGTAAAGAGAAATCTCTACCAAGCTCATTGCCAAAGGTGGACGTATTAGTGTCATGCTTTAAACCCATGGTTTTCCTGTCTTAGATTCCATGTCAAGAATATTCATTGTAGCATTGATTTGTGCAGTAGAATTGGCTATTGCTTGGCCCTATCATAATCTTCTCTGAATCCTTGTGTCAGCCCCATCTTAAAATTCATTCTAATAGATCAGACTTTAAACTTTGAAAACACGAAATAAGAATTCATAAATCATTTCACTCAGGATAGAAGGATGTCATCTTCGGTCAAAGTCGTGAAAACTCTGCATTTCAGTAAATGCCAATTCAGAACCTGAAACACTAATGGTTTCATGAGACAAGAGTTTACCAGTCAATTTATTAATACTCATTCCAATAGTGGAATATAGAGCTAAACCAACATTATTTGAGGACTTCCAGGGAATAGAGTGCAGAAATTCAATCATAAAAGAGCAACTATAATAATTTGGATAGTAGCCCCTCAGTAGAGTGCATCTGAAAGCTGTTTGTTGTTTACAGCTATGCCATAGTTAATATCAACATTTCAATTCCATTGTATTTAGTTACTCAATACTAGCCTATCAAGAGTAATATAATGTGGTAACAGAACACCGTCATCAAGTATCCACATGATATCGAGGATTGACAACAAGAACAACTACAACAATTTTTTATGGAGGCAATCATTGACAATGCAACATACCTAGTTTGGTGCCAACTAGTACCACTGGAATCCCAGGAGCAAAATGCTGGAGTTCAGGGATCCACTGCCAAGTGCCAAACAAATGCCATTTGAAATTGTAACTAGCTGCATACTAATTACTAAAAGGATGTACTTAGAAACAAATAGAGTTATAAGGATCACACCGCTTTCAAATGATCTTCACCTTTTTAAGTATGTTCTCGTAGCTTGCGCGACTGACTAATGAAAATGCTAAGACAAAGACGTCCCCTCCTCTGTAGCTCAAGGGCCTTAATCTATTGTAGTCTTCTTGACCTGTTAATATGATCAGAAGCCCGAAAACCAAATACTTAGTTCTCAATTTTAGAAAATTGGTTCTTTTTTCCTGGACAGAAAATTACACACGTTCATGCTTCACAGCCATATTCAAATGAAAAGGTGAACTAATTTTAATAGTCAGCATAAGCTTACCTGCTGTGTCCCAAAGGCCTAAGTTGACTGTAGTTCCTTCAACCACCACATTTGCACTGAAGTTATCAAACACTGTTGGTACATAGTCCTAATTTCCCAATAAAAAAATATACATATATTATAAGAGATGCCTAAAAGTTTTAAATAGTCAAATATATTATTTGAAAACAAAAATGGCAGATAAGTACTCTCCAGGGGAAAACAAACCCAAAATCACAAAGTTCAAGAAAGATACCAAAAGCAAAAACCCAGAATAGATGAACGCAAGATACCCTTTTTTTGCATAAAAAGGCCAGAGAAACGTAGAAAAGCTGCAATCCCAGAAGTCTCACATACATTAACATAACAGGAAACCAGAAGTACTTTAATTAGACTACATTGATTCCAACATATCTCTGAACAATTAGTATCTAAAACAATAATGAAGAACCAAATGGATCTTTTCAATAGCAAGAATATCTTTTTCCCCTCAAGTTTAAGACAAAAAAAAGCAGAGTACTGACAGTGGGGAACTTGTTACTGGTGTAGCAAATGAGCATACAAGTCTTGCCAACAGCCCCATCACCCACAGTCACACACTTGATGAATCTTGAAACATTTGCAGCCATTGTAGCATCAAAACACACACACCATTCAAGAATCAACTCAAATGAAAATGAATACTGATAAACTAGACAATTAACAGTGAAAGATAAAAAGACTTTCTGGCCTCTGGTGGTTGGAATGGTTGGGAAGCCAGGCTATTTTTTATGGACTTTCATGTGAGAGAGAAAGAGAGAGAGTATAAGCATAGGTCACATGATACTTACTCATACAAACTCTTTTGGTAGCGGAGTTGTTGAAACTTTATACTTGTGGTAATCATTTTTACGCTTTGGCACTTAAAGATTGGCCCTTTTTACCTTTGGCACATAATTGGAGCATCAATTGATGCATCACAAATTAATGGAGTATAAATATATTTGGGGTGTATATACACATATATATAGTTGATGGGTATATATATATATATATATATATATATATATATATATATATATATATATATATAGTCTGGTTCTTTCTTTCTTGTTTGAGACAGTGAGATTGTGACAGAGATTGACAGCATTTAATAGTCCCAGAATTCTTTTGGGACTCTGATGAGTTCTGTCTGAACCACCTCCACTTGATTTTTTTGGACCCCTGATCAGCGCGTGGGGCTGATTTCCATTAATCTTTCTTGATTTAATTAGTTGATCTTTCAGTCAGAATATTGGTTTTTCTTTAATAAATGGATTGCTTTTGCAACTTTCCTCCAAGGGTAAATATTTTTCCAAGATGATGTTCAATTTCTTAAAAATAATTCTTTATATGTTGCAAACTTGGGATAATGACAATTTAATTATTTTGAGAGCTCGTGTTTATTTTAGTAATAATTGATTTTACAAGCAGTCAAGAACTTTTTGTAGGACAATTCATATGAAGGGGACTAGGTAGGTGGAACAAGGGTGGTCATTAAATACTCTTTTAGTAAGACTTGTACCAGTGGTGGGCTAAATATTTTCAAGATTTTGAGGCATTCATCCTATTTGAATTTTAATGGAAAAAAATAAGAAAAATACTTTTTATATTAAATAATGTAATTTTATGATTTACGTTTTTTATTTTTTTATTAAAATAAAATTTAAATAAAATATTAATATCTTCCATGAAATTGTTAGTGTTTTATTTAACTTTGGACTAAAACAGTTAAGTTTTTAGTTTCAAAAATTTTATCAATAATATCCATAGAATTTTCATCGTACTTACAAAATTTATCAAGCAAAATATTAAATATCAACAGTAGTAAAAATATTTTTAAAGTTGTGATCGATTTCTCCTAAGTAGTCTCCCAAACATGATAAAAATAGAGAAAAAATGATTCTTTTATCCGTTTGAAGGCTTGCTCACACTTCTCATGCCACTTTCTCAAATTGTTCTTTCAAAAAAGTTTAAGAAAGGGTCCTAGCCGCATGGAATTGGAGTCATTACATCAAGCATGAAGGAGATATCCGAACTATCTTGCTTTTAAATAGTATCCTGTAAGCCGGGTTTCTAGGATATGAGAAGCGGTGGTTTACCCTGCGGCCTCTGGTAGTTTGAAATAAAATAGATAGAATAGTTGTTAACGCAATAGGGTCAGTTTTTTTATGTAATACGAAGTGGGAGTAAAATCGTATTTGACATATCTTTTCGGTATGGAGATATCTTCTTGACTCAATTTTTCGATATGGAGCTATTTTCTTGACCCGACATGCTCGGATCGACCAACTTTTCAAATTACATAATAATAATTTTCCTAAATAATAAAGTCGGGCTCGATTTACACATTCATCCAACCACCTAAAAATATTTTATGATCCCATAGCCAAACTTCATGTAATTACAAAATCAACCATTGCAATTATGACATTTAGTACATAAATTCATTTGAGTCTGGCCTGCTTGATCTGGCAAAACATTCTTGATTTTGTGTACTGAAAACCTCCCACATTTGATTATTGGTAATAAACTCCATGTTGTCCAACAGACTAACACTACTATTCACAAAATCTGTTGATTATTTTGGTTTCCGCAAGCAATTTTGTCTGATCAGTTTTCAGTTGGCTTAGTTAAATCAGTTTCCTTGGCCTGGCTAGCTTTTTCTTGACTGCATCCAGAGATTTATGTAAAGCAAAACACCTTTTTTTTTTTTTTTTTTCTTTTGAGTTGGTCAATTTGTAAGGTCACACCCTAAACCCTATCCCATTTTCAGGGGAAAAAATTCTTAAAATGATTTTTTTATTTATAATGATAAATGAACTTATTTATTAACATATGTAACTTATGATAAGTGCATTAAGATGGGTGGGAAATTCAAAATCAAGCAATATTTTAGTACCCAAAAAAAAAGGTCCATTTTATAATTTTATTATAAGCCTTCTGTAAATCAATTTCAATCATCATACCTCATATCTTACCTTTTCTATTCCTTAAGGAATAAAGAGTTTCTTGGCTATTTAATAAAACCATCAAAGGAAGTCTTACTTGGGATAAAGCTACATTGAGATGGCACAATTAGTTTGCTCAATAATGATTTCAACCTATTATCTATAAATTTTATAACAAATTTGAATATCACATTTTCACAATCTAATAAGCCTAAGTTCCTAAAAATTTTCAAGATTGGTTGCTTAGAAACAAGCTATTTCACTAGTGAAATCATGCGTAAAACAAAAAATAGGTCTTCACAAAATAAAAATAAAAAAACAGAATTTACAGTTATATTCTAGTATTTTTGGTAGAATCCAACTTGAAGTTAGGAATGACAGTGGGTCAGATTCAATTCGGGTTTGTCTGAATTCGAGATCCGAGGTCGTTAGGATTTTTAAGAACTCATACCCAAATCCGCCCCATACTCGGACCTGGTGGGTGTTAGACCCATTTTTATAATTTAAAATATATATATATATATATATATATATTATATATATATATTATAAGAATATTACTATTAAACTTTCTAAACAATATATTTTTCTAATTACAATATCATATAAATATATATAATAATTTTTTAAAATAAATAAAAAAATAAATGAGTCTAATCTGGATCGAATCAATAAACTCCAAACTTGACTCAAAACCATTTATACGAAATCAAGACTCAAAGAGTATAGGGTATGGGGCATTTGCAAGAAGCAATATTAAGAGTGGTATCATTAAGACCAAACAAATCATGAAAATGTGATGGAAACATATTTAAAGATCTTAATTTCTATTCTTTTTTTTTTCTCCTTGAAAGAGTATAAGAAAATATCCTAAATTTTATTTTCCGCATAACATTATGAATTAATTCAAATCGTCATCATTTAATTCAACCAATTTTATCCACACAAAAAAAAAAATTGAGTTCGACACAATTATTTGAAAAGTTTAAAGTTATGTAAAGATGTCTCATGCTATTTAAATTTTGAGTTTGACAATAATTTTGTTAATGTTTGGACTGTTGAACGTAAAACACAATGTTCTATAGCTAGATGGTGATTTTGATCAAAAGTTTATAAACAAGTATATTGAAACATTAAACCCAAATATACAACAAATATTTATGAAAATCTATCTCCCAAAATTAATGATGATAACCTATTCTTTGAAATTAAAATTTTTATTAATGTTTAGCCACCTATAAAGAAAAACATTAATTCAATCAATCTTGAGTGGTTGATTGGCATTAATTAATATTCCTTGTCCTCTTGGCCAAGATAATTAGGGTAATCACAATTAGTTAATCGAATAGAATCAAAATTAAAATTTTAATTCATACCAAAATCATTTTCGATTTGTACCGAAATCAAACTGAATGGAAGATTTTAGTTTGGTTTTTTATTTTTTATTTTTTTATTTTTTTATTTTTTTATTTTCAGTTCGATTAATTGAAACCGAACTGAAATGAAAACTAAATTATTATATATATATATATATATATATATAATTTTTGTATAATATTTTTCTACTTATTATTTATTTTTATATATTTTTTAATTTTTTTATGCTCCCAAACTAAAAAATAATAAATAAAAAATACATTAATAATTTTGTAATTCAATTTTTAATCTATTTTTTCTTAAAAAAATTGATTAATAAAAAAATCAAACTGAAAAATAAAAAAAATATTATGTTATAATCGAATCTAACAAATTAATTCAGTTTGATTTTCAATTTAAGTTTTTAATCTATCCCCAAAGGAGAAGTACCAAGGACTTATTTGTTTGCACATACATATACGCACATGGATTATCCAAGGGATGTCACAATCCCATTGTGCTTTTTGTGACTACTTCTTTTGGGTGGTTCTTGCATGGAGGACCTCTGCAGGAATAACAAAATATTTCATGAAAGTAACTACATAACAACAGCTACTGATTATTTTGGGACCATTTCTTAGTTGGTAATGTTAGGTGTTGATTTTGGGAGTGTGCAATGTTGGTAGAGAACCAGAAATTAAACTTTCAATGCACAAAGGAAAATTGAAATTTGGGGCCGACTGTCCTTAGCCTGCCCTGCTCGACTAGTTCATTGTGTGCTTTAATGTAGGGTTTTATAAGGAAGTATTAGCTACTTGGACAATAATATTGACAAACAGTAATAAAGCTAGTTCCCACACTTGAAGTGATACAGTAGTATAATGATTTGAATTTCCTATGTGTCATTTTGGCCCTATTTGGGTGTGATTACTGGTGGGTGAGCTCTCAAATTTTATTTTTGGGCCTCATTTAGGGTGTACGATCATTCTTTGAAAGGAGTTAATATATCAAATGGCTACTTTGATTATGTATAAATTGTTATCACGCCAATATTTAACCGATGATGGACCATTCTCAAAATTAATCAGGGACACGTGGATTTTAAAAAATAATAATAATAAAGATAAAGAGAATAACAATCATAGTGACAATTTGGTTAAAGAAAAAGAAAATAAAATGAATCTAGCTAAGCAATAATGTTCAGTCTCTAGACTAAATAAAATTGCTTGTTATTTCATGTAGAGTGTGTATAGTTTTGGAATGGTTTAGAACTAGATTTAACTTTATCAAAATAGTCTTGTCTATTTTGATGGGATATTCTTAGCATGACTTTGGACAGTTATTCCAGTCGTTGATCTATGAGTCTTCCATGCGGGCCCACAAAAATTATTGTTGTGATTTTCTTGAAATATATCATAATTTTAGCTAATATTTTCATAATATAAACTTATTTGGATTCACAACAGAATCTAATTGATTTAAATCTAATTGATTTGTCTAGTTGCAGTGTGCAGCTTCGAATTCCCACGAACTCTTAGAAGGCAAAATATATTTTGGAAGTGTTATTGGAATACATGATTTATCCTGAAAGACAACCGTAATTCTGGAAGGTAAGGTGATTGTGTGAGAGGCGGCTTATTGTAGTGAAAATTAGTGTACAAGTTGTGTTCGCACCCTGATTTATTAAGGCACATTCCGTGATTTATCCCTCAAGGTTTTAGGGGAAGGTGTTTTGGAGATTTAAAATTTAGTTTGACAAAATTGAAATATTTAAGTAAAAAAAAAAAGGAGAGGTTAAGGGCCAAAAGACAGCTCTAAAGCAATAAAAATGGTCAAGCCTAGCCAAGTTCCATGATTAAAGACCTTGTGTGGGTTGGCATATGTGGCTTAAGTAAAGATTAAGCAACATGATAAAAGAGGGACTAATTGATTGAAATAAAAAATAAATAAAGCAACAAAAAGATAAAAGAGAAACTTTTGCTAGCACCCATGAGAGGAATGGAATCTAAGGCTGCTTCATTTCATTAAAAGTTCTGCATAGTTGCAATTTGGAAGTGAAGGAAAAAAAGAAGAAGAAAAGGAAAAAGAAAAAGTTGGAAGTGGTCACTCATGTCCAATGAAAGTTTGGCAAGTTTATAAGTTTTATTTTTATTTTTTTTTATTTTTTTTTATTTTTATTTTTAAATCTGATAAGATATACGACAAGTTTAAAATTTTTTTAACATCTTATAAGATATATGATGTTGATGTTTTACAGTATGGCACAAATTTCAAAATGAATGGTTTAAAAATTTTAAAATAAGATTTTAGTAGATTACAAGTTCATTTAAAATTATGACAATACTCTAATTTATTTTTTCAATTGTAACAAAACTTTATACCATGCAAATGATCAAGAATGGTCATTACTAAACATCATATAAATTCTTGGAGCTTAGTTTGTTCAAAACCTAACATTTTATAGTAAAATTTTGAAGTTTATATGATATAAATATATAAAGGGATCAATAAATAATTCGTGTCTTTGGCTTATTAAAGTAATAAAAACGTGGTAGAGTAAAATTCAGTGCAATTACACAAAATAATCCATCATCAAATAAATATTCATTTAAATAATTACAAGAACCTGTCAAAATTAATAATTAATAAACTCTCTTTATTAATTTGTTTTTGTTTTTTCAATGATATATACCTTCTATCCTAATAACTGCATTTCTTTAATGGGACATCTCTAGATAAAGTTTAATTTTTTGAAACAATTTTTTTTTTCAAATTATTATTTTAATTAAAGATAGTATAATACTTCTAACTCTCAGTTAATACTTTAAATATAATTATATAAAAATATATAAAACTTTCACTTTGTCAACTCTTTTCGGTTGAATGAGAGCTTTCATTTTGAAACGGAAGGAGTAGGTCTTTTGACATTTGTCGTGTGAATCTTGCTTAAAAACAATTAAATATGAACAGGTACTATTTTCAACCCAAACCAAAACCCTTTTTTTTTTTTTGGGTTGGGCGGGGAGTTTGGGTTGGGGGGGGGGATGGGGAGTGGTTAAGCTCCCACTCGAAGGGCCTAATACAAAACCTTAAAAAGATATAATTGATTGAGCCCATTAGTATGACTCTAATTTGGACTATAACACACAAATTGGGTCAATCTACTCAAAATAAGGCCGCCAATAGGCCCAGTATCAATATGGGCCACACTCACCCACACTCTTGGTTGCTATTCATGAAACCTCGATAATAAATGTTCGATAAATTAATAATTTTATTTAAATAATAAAAACGATTATATTAATGCACTAAGTTAATAATCTTATTAAATACATTTAAATTTTTTAGGACTCAATAAAAATATAAATTAATATGACAAAGAAAATATATAACTATAATATTGCCACATATTTTACTTCTTTAAATAAATTGATTTTTAGAAAGTTGTAAATGCAAAAGTTGCAGCCCTTTATAGCATCAAGAATAGCAGCACTCCAATATTTATAGTAAAAGTTAGGACCAGAATATTGAAGTCTATCCACAAAAAATATAAACAACATATGTTAATAAATTATTTATTTGTTTCCTTTTTTTTGTAGATCTTTTTGCTTCCTTTTTTTATTTTTGATGAATCTTTCATCTTAGTGTCATGAAAAAACATAAAATATACACAAATTATGAAAAAGTAACATTTATGAAATAATTATGTAAAATTATCACATTAAACCTCTTAAATTTCACAAATATCATTGAAATATTATTTTTTTTATCACATACTATTATTTTTTTTATAACTCATGCTTGAATCTTGGTAAAAAAAATAGTACATGTACAACAATAATAAAAATATAATTTTTTATAATTTAATTATTAATAAATAATTTCTTTAAAATAATTTTTTTTTCTAGTCCTAACAATATACATTTATTGAGGTTTTAAATAATTCCATGATGTAGTGTAAAATGTTTAGCATCTTGTCATTAGTCATTATTTTTTACACATATTAGGAACTAAATATTTTAAAATCACCATTACTTGTGGCTTTATTAATATATATATAAAAGAAGTTGAAGGAATAATATTTTAATCCCATCTTCACTATTTATTATAGAGGCATTTAATATATAATAGTAATTTTATATTAAAATTGATTAAATATCATGTAATGGCTTGAATTTAAAAATATAGGTGAAAGTGCAAGTGGGAACTGCGACTTTGTTCGAAAGCGCAACTCTCGTTTTGCGCTTTCAATTTGAAGGCGCAAGTTACTATTGCGCCTTCAAATTTTAATATATTTATATATATATATATTTATACTTACTTTATATATAATTAATATATAAATTTGTGGGAGTGGAGAAATAAGGAGTAAGATGTAATTAAGGATGATTGCTATTTTATACATATATTTTAGATAAATATATATATATATATACATGTATTTAGGTAAATATTTTTTATTATAATAATAAATAACATAAAGTTATGTTGTTTAATTTTTTTTTTACTTAAGTATATGTATGTAAATATTTTAATAAAAATAATAATAATACTATTTTTGTTTCATAAATCAGACAAACAATTTTTTTGAATAATAATTACAGTATTGAAAAATACAAGAATAAAAAAAATACTAAAAATGATCACCAATGCCACACGTTCGTCGTTGGCGTTGTCGTCTATCTCGACGTCCACCCTGAGCAGCAGCAATATCATGTGATTGGTCTGATGAAGTTGTGGAGGTCGACTCTCCACGATCATGATAGTCGCTGTTTAGATGTGGAAATGCAATAGGCGAGACAGTAAATTTTTCACGTCCAGAATCGTGTCCTATATGCTGCTGAACAAACGGTATTTGCGCCATGTCTAAATCTGAACTGAATAGTATAGAAAATGACATCGTATATGATGGTATACCCCAATACGGAGTGAATGAGTCATCCGGTTGTACCTATTGAGGCACATAATAGTCGGCAGTACTATCCAAACCGTGTGATACATGATGTGTCGAGGTGGATGGACCTGCCTCATCTACTACACTAGACATAAGTGGATGAGGAATGTCGTAAGATGTAGAAGCATAGCTAGTAAATGCACCTCGTGCCGAAGTAGAGGGACCCACATCATCTATTACTCTAGTACGCCTCCTTGTCCTCCTGGCTGTGTCTTGTGGTGGTGGCATTGGTATATTTACACAGCATCTTGTTGTCTACGAAGTAGGTGCCTGAGATCATCAGTGGCGTGTATAGCTTCACTCCTCAACTACATAAGTGAAGCTATATCTTGCTCGTTCGCGCCATTAGTATTGAATCTAATCCTCTTGACCGTCATATTCTAAAATTCGTGTAAAAAAGGAATAATATTAAAAAATATCATAAATATGATGCATACACATTATAAATTTTTTTACTAATGAATATCTTACCATAGCTTCCAAATCTGATATGTGTGAAGGCTGGTACCCCTCCTCCATAGGCAAATGGGATGGTGATATCAGACGGCGTGTAATGCCATCGTACCAATCTATATAGCGAGACTCAGTACTATCGGATCCAGTAATGGGAGGGTTGACGATAATAAACTGATGTCTATTTGCCCACTGCGACACATACTTCCGGTGATATCGAGCTCAATCCTCTCCACTGCATCCCCTGCGGTCTACATCATGTAAAGTCTGCTTATACGCTGGTATATCTGGTGGAATGTACTGGCGCATGACCCGCTCTGGGTGATGGAACTCCAAGATAGCGTAGTTGATCAATGGACAACGAGATCTCTACAGTGGCGTATTACACCTTGGACCCAACACCATAATATCCGGTGAACTCATATCATATGGCTCCCATATAAACTACAACTATAAAATACATAAATTTGAATTATTTGTACATATATGAAAAGAAAAATCAAATCAAATTTAAACAAGTGTCTTAAATTCTACTCACCTCTATATCAGTCATCCTATCTAGTATATCCCTAATAATCCTGACTGAATGACTCGCTGTACGCGTGAAACTATAATACTGCATCCACCTATATGTATATAAAAACAATCATGAAATAATAATTATGAAACAATAATCACAAAATAATAGTGGAAGTATAAGCTCATTATCATTAGCGTTAATAAATGGGCCTACACCTTGCACCATATGGAGGAAGTGGAAGCTCATGATCATTAGCGTCGATGAGTGGACCCATATTTACTTGCGAACGTAATCGTCTTGGCACCAACGTGATAATGCGAGACCATCCCATATCTGCAAAAATATATATTAATCTATAGTACAAGGAAAATATATTGATATAACATAAGAAAGTAACAATACTTGTATAAAGTTTACCTGTAGAAGCACCATCGCACCACCAATAACATTCTTGTCTTTATCTGATGCAGTGCACAACTCACGATACATGAAAGATAGTACTGCACTGCCCCAACTAAAATAAACAACATCCTTAATCTGCTCCATACTTTGTAGATATAGTAACGATACTCCATTGCCTGATGAATCAGGACACATAATGCTATCGAGTAGAATTAATGTACAGTCGCGTGCATATCGCTCCAACTCATCGTGGGGAGTGTCATCTGTCACTGGGTTAGCCTTAAGATAACCCCTCAAGGCACTCAACAATATACAGTCACCCCTAAACTGCTGTGAAGTGGGTTGAAATCCTAAGTAATGGTGGCAATAATCCTACCACTGCTCGGTAGATCTCCTCGGATCAACTCCAATAACAGGCTGACCATCTACTGGTAAACCCCAAATAACTGTAACATCTTGTAGTGTGACAGTCATCTCACCAATGCAAAAATAAAATGTATGAGTATCAGGTCGCCATCTCTCGACTAGAGCAGTAATCAAATAAAAGTCCATATCAAAGTGTCCATATCGGTAGACGCCATACAATCCCATATCATACAGCATATGAACTACACGAGGATGCAATGCATCCTCTCCACCATGAAGACTCCAAAATGGTGCGCCTGCGTGCCTAACTGTAAGTGTCCTATCAACCGCACCAGCAAATACATTCTCTGAACGGTGAGTAGCCTGTCGTGATAAAACTATCGTATCCCGTTGACCATATACAGAAACAATATCCATTCTGTTTATAAATGAATAACCCCATGTGTTAGGGATAATTTTTTTAAAAGCATCACATGAATGTTTACATATAATATGAAATTTAACCATATGATTAACAACAATTAAATACAAATTTTAACATATAACATGAAATTGTACATACATCATTAACAACAGTTAAATATAACATCATTACAAAATTATTTCATACAAATAAGGAGTATTACTCCCACACAAAAGCAAATACTAATCTAACTGTAATGACATCATCTATGCTGGGAAGACGAAGGTGTTCCACGTTCTGTTGCATTGACCCTTTGCCTTGCTTGCACTTGTTGTCTAGCACGTGTCTGAGACCAATCCATCTCGTTAGGAATTCGAGTAGTAGTATTCTGTCCATGACGATTCTGAATCCGCAATGCTGGATTATACCACAACTCAAAAGGGGGCGCATCCCAATAAATTTCATCTGTCAAAGCTCAA
Organism: Paulownia fortunei; assembly: GCA_019321725.1. Taxonomy (NCBI): domain Eukaryota; kingdom Viridiplantae; phylum Streptophyta; class Magnoliopsida; order Lamiales; family Paulowniaceae; genus Paulownia; species Paulownia fortunei. The sequence goes on from CM033118.1 coordinate 17,866,802, forward strand.
ACTTCTCTTTATAAGTATCTACATAAGAAGCAGTGCTATAGTACGATTTAATGAGTGTTGCTGGATTAACTCCAAAATGCCGACAAGTATGTATTGCATGCGAGCAAGGTATTCCAAATTGACTTCAATTACCGTATGAACACTCAATTGACCTCAGTTTCACGACGTGTGTAAAACTCTTGGATGATCTTGGTCGACGTGTTACGACAGACGCGAATTGATCTGTGTAATCAAACACGTGTACCATATGCTCTATAGATAGGTTCTGCCAACTCTCATACCTTTGTAATATATTATCAGGCCATGGTTAGTTATTCTCCACCATTCGACGATCCTTGGATAGTCGATCGAGAAAATATTTAATAACACGATGGAATGTAATATGTACAATAGCAGTGACTGGGAGCCATCGTGCACCTTTCAACATTCCATTAATGCATTTTGACATCTTTGTTTCAGAATGCCACATCGCCATTCTCCATCATAAGCTAGAGTTCACTGACATTTATCTATATTCTCCAAGTATGCATGTGCATCCTCGTTAAGAGCCTTTATTTTTTCCATTACCTTATCAAATTATCTGATTGTCAATTGTGAACCAGCTGTATAACACAAATTCCTTAATGCAATACTCTTGAACCGCTTGTTGAAGTTAGATGACACATGCCTTAAGCAAAAATGATGCACCCCGCGAGGTGGCGTGAAATCAGGTATGTATTGAACAGCTCCAAGTAGACCACTATATTGGTCAGATATCAAATAGACACCCAACCCCACGGACAACATACATAGACAACATATGCAAAAACCATTTCCAAGATGTAAATGTTTCTTCATCAACAACTGCAAAAGCCAGAAGCAAAACCTGTTGATTTGCATCTATCCCCACAGCAATCAACAACTTGTGTTTGTACTTTGTGTAAAGATGTATTCCATTAACACTTATTACTTTACGACAATTTTGGAACTCATCGATACATGGCTTGAATGCCCAGAATACATATTTTAATATTTTCTTTTTTGCGAACTCGGTGTCGATGTGATGCCACTCCATAATTGTGCCTGGATTTCATTTTTGCAGATCTTCTAAATACTTAGGTAATTTTCTAACTGACCTCTCCCAAGTGCCATAAACATTTTCCCTTGCGCGTTTCAAACCGTGCCAGACCTTATGATATAAAATTTCATACTGATACTTCTCTTTCATATTTTATTGGACATACTTAATCTCATAGTCGAGTCACACTGAACTATACCAGTAAGCAACCTTGCGATCATGTTTTTACATAGGTTGCGATTATCCACAAACACTGAATTCATAAGGCAGGTATGAGGTCTTCCCCACTTGGTGATTTTCCATAAATCGAGTTTTGCTTTCAATGATGCTCGAAGCCCTAATTACACCACGTGGTCGATGTACTATGGCTGCATTCCATTTTCCATAATTTTGGTGTACTCTCAACCACCCGATACTCACGTCTGACAACTTGTACAGAGTAATCTTTAACTGAAGCTTGGAGATTTTTTTTGTCTTTGAATACTATACCCTTTTCAAGCTCTCCAATACTAGAGTCATAAAACTTTCCTCTATTTGGAATATCAATAGAATCAATAACTATTTTTGGGTAACATGTTGTGAAGAATGGTATAGTATGATTAGAGTTATATTCATTTGTTGTTGAGAGCAATGAGCTATAAACTGGCACTTGATGTTGGGATGAGTTGCCCTCATCATGTTGCTCATACATCTATTCCAAATCATCAATTTCGACTCCATCACCATCATCACCATCATCATCACCATTATCTTCATTAGCAATTTCATCGGATTCGAAATTAATATGTTCTTCAACACCAAAACTATCGACAAGTGGGTCGGATAATTCATCAGTATATGCATTATACGGCTCTGTATTTGTACCTTGAAAATGCTCTTGACCAGAGCTTGAAGCACCTGCATTAAACTCATTGATGCCAACACTTGCCATACCTTGCATCACTGTAGTCATTTCAAATACACTATCATTTTTTAAAAATGATGCATACTGATAATACTCATTGCTTGTTGTTATCTCAGGCACAATATTGTGAACAATTTGTTCTGCCTCAACATAAAATTCTACAAATTGATTTTCTCTTCCCGCATCTAAGAAAAATTCCAATCCTTCGTCATCCGTTATTGATATTAGTTGTGACACATTACCGCAACAGTATTTATCAAATAATTTCAATAAGAACTGTTTATCATCAGCGCCCGTAATCTGATACACTTTCAATAGTAATTCAGAAAATCTTGTCCTACGAGACATTCTCCTCGCTCCAATTGCAGGGCGATCATACGTCACTAAATTTGCATCTTGTATAATTTGACCACTAAAATATACTAGAACATCAATGTTGTTTCTATTTGCCATAACTACATCAAAAAAGTATTAATATATTAATTTTAAATAATAATTTCAAAGACATAATATTTAATTAAGATTATCATAGTTGTGAAAAAGATTCCCTAAATAGTTCAATAATTTTTAACTCATATTTTCGAGTCAAATAACAAATAACAAATAACAAATATAATATACAATTTTTTTTTTGCAAACATTAGCTTCTCCACATATAAAATATGTTATTAAAAATATACTTGCATGTATCATTATAAAAAATAATATTAATAACATTTCAATACAATCAAATTTATTTTTTCAATATAATAATACATTTACTTCACAATTATTACAATAAAATATATATATATATAATTAAAATATGATACCTGTAAGTCACACGCACAATATGATCTGCGTCGTATTTTAATCTATCGCGTACTAACCTGAACAAAAATATATAAATATTAATTAGCAATTTTTTTAATTAAAAAATTTAAAAAATAATAACAATATTACTTACTGAAAGAAGCGAAAATATACGAGAATGGGAGAATCCGAAAAATAAAAGAAAAAATTACAAAAAAAAATCGACAAAGAGTTCGAATGAAAGGGCGAAAGAGAGAGAGAGAGAATGGGGGAAGTTGGTGGGTGGGGAAAATAGAGGAAGTGAGGAGGGGGAAGGTGAAGCTTTAATAATGGTGGAATGAGGAGGAGGGGCGCGCGGGAGGGAGGCGGAATGGGGAGAGGAAAGGAGAGGGGAGGGGAAGAAGGGAACGGTCGACTTTGACGCCGACCAAAGGCGCAACCATGGGTTGCGCTTTCTGATCAAAAAGCGCAATCCTAGATTGCGCTTCCTGCGAAAGCGCGATTTCGAAATGCGCTTTCACTTATTTTTTTCATTCCTCCTCCGATCACGGTATTTTTTTAATTATTTTTTAAATTTACTATTTTATATTAAATTCGTCTTTATTATAGCAATTTTTGTGGGATGATAAACGGATGAGTTTGTTGCAAGTTTATCAAAATCCGTCTCGTTAGTATTTTTTTAGAACTTGAAACCCGTCTCATCTTGAATTCGTCAGATTCGGATTAGACCTGCTATATCCGCTTTATAATTTAAAAATATTAATATATATTTTAAAAATAACACTATTAAACTTTTTTTTAAAATATATTTTAAAAATATAATATTATATATAAATATTAAAATAAAAAAATAATAAAATTTAAATATGGTGGATTTGGAGCGATATAAATTTAAAAATAAAAAATCAAAATTTATTTTGAATTCGTTTATAACTTTAAAAACACGCCCCTAATCGAAACATGCATGGGACGGGTCCAGGTCTGGACTTGCCCGTTGCCATCACTAGCATCATATTTCACCTTTTGACTTGAATTTTAATTTTTGATAATTTAAAATTATTTAATTATTATATTTAATTCTCATTGACCTTCACATCACTTATTTGTAATCCATTTTCTTTTTAAAGCTCGTCTTAAAATACTCGTATATGCATAAAACAGCATTAATAATAAAATTTAAATATAGTAATAAAAAAGCCATTATACAAAATTTCAACTTTTAATATAATTTTAAATATAAATTTCAAACATATTTCATGCTTGTCATCCTGCTTGTCATCCTGCTATGTAATTAAATCGACTCATTAAAATTGAAAAACAATTTTATTGAGTCAATTACCAAAGAAAGAACAATAAAGGCCAATTTTTGGTTAATTTGATTTCGATTATTAATTATATGTAAATTAAATTCTGATTGAAATGATTTAAATTTTATGGAATGAAGAATTTAAGGAAATAATTTTAAATTATTTTACATAAATTTAAAATTCAGCACAATAATACAAAAACAATTCAAAATAAAAATAAAAAAACTAAAAAATTATTATAATGTAAAATTATTTAAATTATTATATAAATTTAAAAATATATCAACTTTTTTTGGATTTCTCATTTCTCCCCCAAAAATCAGAGAAAGAGTCCACAACCTCCCTCTCTCTCTCTTCAAATCAACCCCCCTCCCCCACACCCCCAACCCTCCACCCGCTGCTCCCCTGGCATTTCCATTCAGTTGAACTATGTGCAGCGAAGCCAAACTGAAGCGGAAGCGCGGCCGCAGCGCCAAACCTCGGACAGAGGCCACCGTCCTCGACAACAGCAACACCACCAATTCCCCGGCCACAACCGCCGCCGAAAACGACGTGGTGTTCTCCCTCAGCAACGTGGAGCTCATCAACACCAATTCCCCAATCTCTTCCTCTCACCACCATCGCCGCGGCCGCGGCCGCCCCAGGAAAACCCCTAAGCCGAACCTTCCACCAACAAAACTCTATCCATTTCCGCTCCGCCTATCGCTAACGGTTTTGTGCCTCCGCTGATTAATGCGGAGAGCGCTGTGGCTAGGGTTGTTCCCTCCATGGACTCGGTGGTGAAGGTTTTTTGTGTTCACACAGAGCCGAATTTCTCTTTGCCGTGGCAGAGGAAACGTCAGTGTAGTTCGAGCAGTAGTGGGTTTGTGATTAAGGGGAGGAGGGTATTGACGAATGCGCATTCGGTGGAGCATTATACTCAGGTTAAGTTGAAAAAGAGAGGGTCTGATACTAAGTATGTTGCCACTGTCCTTGCCATTGGAACCGAATGCGACATTGGTGAGAATGCTCTAAATTTTGTCGATTGATTTCTTTCCGCTCTTCTTCTTCTTCTTCTTCATCTTTTGTTTAATTTCGGAACCAATGCTGTTACCTTCGTAGAAACTTGTGGAGGAAGGAATTGTATGTGATGCGGTTATTGAACTACTTATTTTAGTTGAATTAGTTGAATGTCAACTAGTTGCTGTGATTTTTCAGAAATTTGAAAATTTTTGGTTGGTATTCGGTATCAATTTTGTAAAATTTTCTTATTGGGTTCGGTATCGGGTTTTGGCATTTATGCATTTATTCATAGTATCATACCAAATGCGGAACTAATGTATATGTATTACAATTATTATCTACTTTTAAACTATTCTTTAATTTCATTTAAAAACTTTTAATTACTTCTTGAAAGTTTTTTTTTTGTTTATTTTAAAATTTCGATTCATCAATTTGTCAAATTGGAAAAAGTGGGGTAATTTACTGAACTGAACCAATTAATTTGGTTTGGTGACTGGTTACACAAATGGCCTATTGAGACTTTGCTTAAGTTTGTGGTTTTACCGAATGAACAATCCTAGGAGGAAAGGGATATTTCGAGTTTTATTGCTCGTCGCACATGTTGTTCATTGGCTAATCGAGACAAAAATATCTTGTCTTATTGCTATCTCTATAAATATATAGTAGTTAAATATTGCAATAGAAGTAATACATTTATTGAAGTAATCATGGTTCGCCATGCGGTGATTTCGCCTACGGAATGGGAACGACAGCCTCCGTTTTCGGAGTTCCTGGCCATGATGCAGATAAGTATGGATTTACACTGGAACGATGGATTGATCTACACTGGTTAGGCCGGATTGTATGTTGCGGAACATCATGGAATAAAACTTCCAGAAAAAGGAAGAGGCAACATATCATTCATCTCACCATTGTTGATGTTGGTATTGGTGCAGCTGCTGCATGGTGTTTGGCGCGGCAGCTGAGGTGGAGGCAATGGGGAAGGAGCACCACCATGCCGTTACTTTTGCTCTATTGTAATATTGCTGCTAGTAACAGGTTGTTCATTCGGTAAAATCGAATCAAACTGTAATTTCGGTACGCCAAAATGTTATACCGAGTATTGAACCGAATTAATCGGTTCAGTTTCGGTTATTACTGATTTTTTTTCTGTTCAGTAGTTCGGTTAATCGGATTTATAAAAAAAAAAAAGAAATAAAAAAGTTAAAACTAAAATAATAAAATTATAATTTTATTTCTTATTTGTTATCTTTTTAGATTTTGTGAGTAAAAAAATTAAAAAATATGAAAATAATAGTAAATCCAAAAATATTACAAAGTAGTTATGTATAAAAATATGTAAAGATTATAATTCGGTACTCAGTATGGTTTGGTAAATCAAAACCAAGAACCATAACCGAACTGAATACCGAATTTTTGAAAAAATAAAAATCCAATACCGAACCGAACTTCCAATTTTGTTGTGATCCATACCGAATTTTCGGTTTCGGTTTGGTTTGGTTTGATCGATTTACTGAAGTGTGAACACCTCTAGTGACTGCTGTACTGTGCTGTGTGTTGTACTTTCGGGGTGTAATGAGTTGGCGGAGCCGATGGTAGAGGTGGTGATGCAGTGTGGCCTCGCCTGTAAGTGGGCGCCAGGAAGGTGAGGTAGAGGAGAAGAAAGAGAGAAATTAATAGTAAAGGAGAAAGTTAAGAAAAGGAGGAAAAAAAGAGTTGCAAGACAAAGGAAAGTAGAGGAAATAAAAAAAGGAAACAAACATGTTCATAAGTTAGTAAAGAGGAGTAAGGGAAAAACATTTTTCTTCCGTTTTCACACCTGTCACTCATAATCTCAGTCCATGTGCCCTTCCTTAAATCTGGCTTGTGCTAAGTTTATATTAATGTAGTAACCAATTGCTTAAAGAATAACTTAACGAAAGTTAAAGAAAAGGTACTATTACAAAGACAAATACCAAGTCAATAATAAATTTCAAATTTTGTTTGCCTATGGGTAAAAATGTGAATACCATTGAAAAGAAATAGAGTTCCGTTTTGTTTTTAATTTTCTTTTTGGTTCATGTCAATCAAGAACTGATCAAATTGCCTATAATTATATTGTCAATTAAACTTTCCTAAACAACAATATAAATATTTTTAATGCATAGTTTTAATAGTTTAATTTCATTATTAATTTAACTGTTGCCCATGAAAGGTAATGTTTTGCTGTTTCTCCTAATTAGTGATATATTTAAAGTTTGATTCAATCGTTGTTTTACTAAAATCATTGCAATCTATATTTGTACCTCCCTGTGACTCCACATTATATTTGTCATGCATGTACTGTATATTACATGGACCTTATGTAGTAAATTATTCTATATGGATAGACTTTATAAGGTGACATATTGGCTATGTTGTGAATAGACACTGCTTATATTTTTAGTTCATTAGTTGATGATTCTGTGCAAACAATATGTAATGTTATTTTAGAAGCTGTAATAGCACTTTTGTACTCTATTTTATTAAACTTTTGGTGTCTGTTGAAATTAGTTCAACAAAGAAAGTTGTGATAGGTGGGTATTAACACGGAAGAGGTGAGCCAAGGAAGATAAGAGCGAGAGAGATGTCAAGTATAGACCAACATTTGCTGGTCTTAAAAAAATCTTGAAAAGGAAGGAAGAATAAAATTTATGCTGGTGGTTTTAAAATGCAATTCTTAATCTGTAATAACGATTCTCTTTTGTGCCCCCTCACATGTTAATGGTTGACAGAATCTGCTGTTATACCTGTAATAGATGATGACGCACAAAAACAAAAAAAATATGGATGCATGTCAACCAAACTTGGCTAAAGTTTGCTTTTTATGAGGTTGATTTTGGTTAATATGATACTGCAGCTTTATTAACAGTAGATGATGATGAGTTCTGGGAAGGGTTGTCTCCTGTAGATTTTGGAGATTTACCTGCACTTCAAGATGCTGTGACAGTTGTGGGTTATCCAATTGGTGGTGACACAATTTCTGTCACAAGTGGGGTTGTCTCACGAATAGAAATTCTCTCATATGTTCATGGATCCATTGAACTTCTGGGGTTGCAGGTAGTTAATTTCCAATTAAAAATCATTCATCTCTAGCTTCTATTAAATAGCATTGAATCTTGTTAAAAATTATTGTCTTTACAGATAGATGCAGCTATAAACTCTGGGAATTCTGGGGGACCTGCTTTCAATGACAAGGGAATTTGTGTGGGTATTGCATTTCAATCACTCAAACATGAGGATGTGGAGAATATTGGTTACGTCATACCAACACCAGTCATCACACACTTCATACAAGATTTTGAGAAGAATGGGACATATACTGGTATGATATCTGGGTGATGATTTGCCAGTCGTCACACTCTTCTAGTTCCTCTCTTTTGGCTGCGGTGGGGCGTGCGCGAGGAAATATTTATTTGTTGATATAAAATTCAGAGTATGGGTTTTATATATTAGCAGCAAAAAAGGGTATATAGGTTGACATTGGAGTGAATCAAGGAATTTGGAGGGTGAAAGTCCAAGTAGTCAGCAAGTAGACTGTGGCTTTTGAACATTGCGTTCAAGTTTTATGGTGCCCCCTTATCTAGCATGATTTCATAGTTACTAACTCCTATGCACTTTTCAGCTTTTGCCATTATCATTATCTTCTGCAACTAGTTTGTGATTTTTGTTCGCAGTAATGCCTTCTTTTAGACTTTCATTGATGGGATTTTGAATGTAACTTCAATTTTAGATAAATTATATCTGTAGATCTCATCTTATGAACAACCATTTAGTTTTACTTGCATGTGTACCTTACTGTGACACTTTTGTCGTACCCAATAGTCGATCACTTATTCAGTCCAGAGATATGTTTTTCATCCTTGCGCCCGGAATGTTGTAAAGATAGTGGAAATACTAAATACACAACTTCTATTATGTTATTTTCTTTTATTTCTGCCTACTTGAGATATTTATTTCTGTATGAATCTTCTTTTGATGATGGAAAGGTTGCTGTTGCTTGAACTGATTGTGTTGGAGTAATAACTAACTAAGATAGATCCACTCTTGATGATACTCACATATCCTCTGGATATCATTGTATCAATGCCTTCTTTGACTGTGTAATTGTGTCTAGGACTTATCTTTTCTTTCATGTATAGTAGATGTGCATATTATATGAGAATGGAATATGTTGTGCAGATGTGTTTCCAAATCTAGCCCTTTTTTTGGAAAGGTTATCCCAACTTAATCAAATCAGTTCAATCCTATTCTTTTACATGTAATATTTGATTGTTGTCTGTCAGGATTCCCTAATCCTGGGATTGAGTGGCAGAAGATGGAAAATCCAGACTTGCGGTTGTCCATGGGAATGAAACCTGATGAGAAGGGTGTTCGTATACGAAGAATTGACCCAACTTCTCCACAGTCTAAGGTTTTGAAACCATCAGATATCATCCTTAGCTTTGATGGGTTTGATATTGCTAATGACGGAACAAGTAAGATTCAGATTAAGGATTTTTTAGGTCTCATAGATACATGTACAGGTGTCACCCCCTCCACCACTTCTTCCCTTATGTCTGTAAATAACTATTTGCTGCTGCTTTGAAATTTAACTCCGGCAAAGAATTTTGTTTCGTACCTTCATGAATAGGGTTTTTACCAGCTTCATGATACAGAATGCTGAATACCATTGGTTGCTTTCCTAGTCCTCTTAAGATGATAAAATAATACCAATGCATTCAAATTATTTGAGTGCACTTGTTACTTTAAAATCAATTATAGGGTTTTGGGATTTCTCTAGGGTTGATTGTCTGCAAATACGAGAATTATTTATCTGTTTACTTGCATGGGACTTGCAGATCATTTCCTGGAGCAACATTAAGCATATAAGTATCGGTGAAGAGTTGAATGCTTTTACACCTTTTTTGCCTTTTTGAAACATATCATCAGGGAAGTCACATGCAATAGTATGTTTTTCTCTTCTTGTGCCTATCTACTTTTGGGTCTTGTTGACAAACCACTCAACATATTCATGCATGCATACGTGTCAAATCATCCTCCCCTCCCCAGACTGGAGATTCAATTGGGGGCAGTAGTAAGACAGAGCAGTAATGAGATTGTTTAAACTGTTAGACATACCCCATTGCTCCTGTATCTTGGCAGAATGAGCAGCTCTTATTGGGTAGTGTGATCTATCTCTGATGTTTATGGACCTAAAGCTGTTTTGTCTGTACTTTCATTGCCATAATCTTAGTTGAGGAGCATGTCTTCTGATTAAGTTACCTCCCATTGATGAGGTTCATGACTCTTGTTTGGTTACTTGCAGTTCCATTTAGGCATGGAGAGCGCATAGGTTTCAGTTACCTCGTGTCTCAAAAATATACCGGTGATAGTGCTGAAATAAAAGTTCTTCGTAATTCTGAAACTCTGAAGTTCAAAGTCATACTTGATACTCAGAGACGGCTGATTCCTGCTCACAACAAGGGCAAACCTCCCTCATATTATATCATTGCTGGATTGGTTTTTACAACAGTTTCTGTTCCGTATCTCCGTTCTGAGGTGAGTGTATCTCAATGGTGTTAACACCTTAAGGTTTGCTTGCTTATCCCTGTATGCAGCTTAAGTTTCATTTCAAACTTTTTACAGCTCAATTTTACAGCAATTAAATGCTGTGGGTTTTGTTTAAATATGATGGTATTTCTTTTTGCTTTCAACTTTGTTTTCTTAGCGAAACTCTTAATCTGGATCATCTGTATATGAGCTGTATTTAAGACTAATTTCCTGTCATGTAAAATGTCTATCCATGCATCTATGTTAAATAACTATTAAAATGCATTGATATACAGGTAATGTGGACCATTAAAGCTCTCTAGTTCTGCTCTCTTTAGATAATTGTGTGAGGGAAATGTTGTCTAATGTATCCAAATCTACTGTTTTATAAGGTGTATGGGGACAATTTTTGCCCATAGGCATCTTTAATCACTATTTTCAGGTACTTTACAATGGGATTTTCTTATGTCACAAACATTCTCTATGATGTTGATAAATCATATAGAGGTACGGATTTTTATGTAGAAGTTTGCCTGTTCAAAACTTTTCTTATACATGTTAAGAATGTTAAGAGTTGGCATTGGGAAGGGAGACAAAGGAAATATGTGCAATGCTGAATATTGCATTGGAAATAGCTAGTATAGCACATTATTGTGCGGATTTACTAGGTTTCTCTAGCAAGGTTGATGGAAGGCTCATGGTTCAAGTCATACAGAAGGCTCCAGATGCCATAATGTGGAGTGTGGGATTGAGAGTAGTAAACCTTTGGTTTCTGATTCACCAGTTTTCAAACAAAGAAAAGAATTTATACATGCTTATCAAGAGTAATGATTTTAATGGCATCTGGAGACTTTGAAATTCTAGCATGCCCTTTGAAATATGAAACAAAGTATGTGTTTTCTATTTAGATGGTTTTGTCTTAATCTAAGAGAAAGATATGTTGAAAGGAAAGACATGTTCGGCCAATCATTCTGTCTAATTTCTTTAGTTTTGATGGCTTTCATTTTATATCTTCAGTATGGAAAGGATTATGGCTATGAAGCTCCGGTCAAGTTGTTGGACAAGCTCTTATATGAGATGCCACAATCATTGGAGGAACAAATTGTTGTAGTTTCTCAGGTTCTTCCTCACATCAAAATAATGCCGAAGTTTTTAATATTTTATCGAGGGAGAGTGTTCATTTTGTGATTACCTTTGTTTTCCTTGAGAAATTGTTATAGGTGCTTGTGGCTGATGTCAACATTGGATATGAGGACATTGCCAACACTCAGGTTAGTGTTTGATGCAAGTCTTGATGTCAGCAACTGAATTGTCTACCTGTTTATACCGTATTATGCTTTCTTCTTCGGCCAATTTTTTGTTCTCTCTTGTTTGGACGCATTTAGGTTCTTGCCTTTAATGGTCAGCCCGTGAAGAATCTGAAGAGCTTGGCTAGCATGGTAGAGAGCTGCAATGATGAATATTTGAAATTTGATTTGGAATTCCAGCAGGTGCGCTTTCTGAGTTTCTTTCTTGTGTTGCACTGGAGCACTCTGGTGCATTTCATCTGCTCTGGCCATGCATATACTATTATCATCGTTATTTTCAACTGCTTGGTGACTGAAATAGAGATTTATTTTTGGGTGCAGATTGTGGTCCTGCAAACAAAGACTGCAAAAGCGGCAACCTTGGACATTCTTGCTACCCACTGTATACCATCAGCCATGTCAGATGACCTCAAGACATAATCTCACATCATCATATATCTATTTGTCATTGGATCATTAATATTTCATCTCTTATATATATTCTTCTATTATCCTCCTTATCAACTCTAATGGCCATTTTATTTTCAAATAGTGGGCCATAAAATTATTCTCTTTGGAATTTTCGGTCAGCTACTGAGGTAATTCAAGAGGCTCCTGGAGCCGAGTGTATCTAGTGCGTGTAGCCAAGTCTGAGGCGACTCATTTCTTGACCTAGTTTATTAACTCTATTTGATTGAATTTCTTTCCGAGTGTAGTGCTGGGGCTTGTGTTCTCCTATTTTACCAGTGAAAACTTGAGGTAGAGAAGATTATGTAGTTTGAGAACTTTGTAGTAAGTATTACCATTTACCAGGAAGCTAATTAGATTTCTGAATCTACTTGGTGTCCTACATTATCCTTCTCTGAAATTTATGCTCATCTGCAGGAGGTATCTGCTTTTGCTGTGTGGCTCATGAAATTGTGATCATCAGGCCATTCTAATTGATTGCTCTTTGTGGAAACTAGTGAGGAAATTACAGAAAATCAGCTATACAAAATTGTCAACTTTAAACACCATGACTCATATATATAAAGAAGTCTCTTTCATGGGTAGTAAAGGAGGGGTTAATAAAAGAAGAAAACTTCTCAATGAATGCACCAATCTTAGAGTTTAAATTACTGTATAAGATATATGATTCTGTACATAAGTAGAGAAGATAATTGTTAGTGGAACATAGACTGTAGTAATAGTACATGAATTATTCACCTCTACAGGGATAAAGATGAGATACTCTCATTTGCGACAATACTAGTTCAATAATCTGTTGCTGCTTTTTCTGAAACTTCAAAGAAGATCAGAGGACCTTAGAGATGGCAGCTTTTGCAGCTCTAGTTTCTCTTATGCATATCATCGAGCAGATCCAGAACCATAGGTGCCATTCTTTTTTTATTGACCAGAAACAGATTGATACTCTGCGCGAAAAGGTTGGTTTCTTGCAAGACTTTATAGAGGGTTATTCTCATGGAGGTAGCACAGAAGCAGAAGTTTTGGAGAGCCAAATTGCATCAGCAGCTTATGCGGCTGAAGATGCAATTGAATCTCTTGCAGTGGATCAAATTCTTGCTGGATCCACTGGTCATCATAAACCAAGTTCCATTTCCTTTGAAAACAGGTTCCAGTTTCTGGCTTGAACTTCAGAAAGTAATACTATACTTTCTCAATATACAGCAAGTAATAGAAGACATGGATTCTATTAAGAAAAAGTTATGAAGGTTAAATAGAAAAGGGGATTAAAAGATTGTGCGAAATTTGTGAACGCAAGTGCACGTTACCGTATACAAGTAATAAATTGATGAATAAATTATCGTTCCCACGAGAATTGTTAATTTATTAAGTACCGAAAATATATTAACTCTAATTTTATTTGAATGAATGTATTTTTGTAATTTTGTTTATAAACTAAATTCAAATAAACTTAATGATAGAAAACATTTAAAGATAAAATTCACTAACTTAAAAGCCTAGGGTTATGATTTCATCGTCATTAGTTCGGATTGAATAATTCATCTCATCAATCTCAATTTATTTTCCAAGTGATAGTCGAGAATTCTTAAATTATCCACTAGCCTCTTCCAAGGTCTAATGAAAATATCATCAATTGTTAATCCATTATATTTCTCTGTGAATTACAACAATCAACAATTCATTAGGTTTTATGGAGTCTCAAACATGACTACACAAACCATGTAAGTATATTCCTATCTCACATGCAATTTATAGTTTTCTACACATAGAACTATAGAACTAGACACATATATCACATCTCGGGCCAATATGATTAGCAAATCATTCAATTAATGGTCAATTAATTGAAAGCATTAAGAATAATGTAGAAAACTCAACTTGAAAATTAAATCAAGAATTGAATTGATACAAATAGTCAAAACATCATAATTAGATTACATCACAACCCTAGAAAAATAAATTAGTTCGTAATGATAAAAATAAAAGACAACCTAACAATATTTATAAACATAATTAATAAGAATAAAACTTGAAAGTAGGATGAGTTTCTTCCCCTTGTAGATGTCTTCTTCTCAACTCTTGGAAGAATTCTCTCCTCCTCCTCTTCTTCTTTCTTGGCTTGTTTTCTCTTCTCTCCCTCTCTCCCTTTCTACAAATCTGATATGGAGGTTTTTGGAATACTTAAACTTGATGGGAGATGCCCTAAATAGTGCATAAAATACCAATTTGCCCTTACTTGCCCGGTTGGCAGCGCCTAGGCGCTGATTTCCGGTGCCTAGGGGCTATACATTCTGTTCTAAACAGACATTACAGCGCCTAGGCGCTACAGGGTAGCGCCTAGGTGCTGCTCTTACTGTCCAAGTTCGATATCTGCTGTGCTTATATTCTCTTTCAATTGTTTTTTCACCCATTTCTAGACTAAATTGACTTTTGGTGTCTTCATATGAATTGTATCTCTGTATCTTGGCTTTCGATAGGGACTTAAATCAACTCAATATGAAATTGATGGAAAGATTTATGCCTGAAATACCAAGATGTGTCATACCAGAAAATTTCAGTCAAGTGCAGACTATTTAACCCAATTTTTCTCACTGAAATAGAAAGAACTGAATTTCATGGTAAACATAAACATTATAGATATATCTCTTGGCTTTCCAATAATTCAAGAAACAAGTTAAAATGATATTGGAGCAAAAAGTTATGATTAAAATACGAACTGCCCCAATAATACCAAAAAGCAGATTATTGAAAATTTAAACCAAGTTTTATGTTTATTTCCATTTTCTCCTCATTATGCTATTACCTATAATATTTCAAATTAAATGCATAAAAAGTAACAAAACACTCGAAAACTAAATAAAAAGTTAAGTAAATGGTACTCAATTAATAGGTATAAAATCCACTCATCAATATTAAATGCTTGTTACTTCATCAACACCTCTTAACACTGCAAAGAATACTATGGTAAGATTACATTACGAATTGATTCAATCGTATTATGGAAACAAAAGAACTTATTTCCAATGTCTCCTTAATGAAATACTCGTATCATTGGGATAGTGGATATATAGAAAGAAATAAAATGCTATATATGATTTAGCAGATTGAAGTAGCTGTTAGTTTCCGAAAGCACCCCAACTATGCACATATCGTATTACATCTTGTTCGTGAAAAGAATTTATGCAGTACATCTTTTTTCGCTAACTCATTGTCATTATATCAAGAACCATCCTTGAATATGTAATTTTTTATAAGTTCAACTGCCATTCACTTCATAACATTGTTCATTATGTTGTTATCATTTGTATCTCTTCTCAATTGGAAGTAGTTTGCTTTGAAACTCCTCTGAATGTTCATAATGAAAGGAATATTCTATGCTCTGAAACCCCGTTGGATCAATTTTTTAAAAAATGCTTTTATGACATTCTAATAAAAAGTTGTTACAGAAAGTATGGATTTTTTGAATATTCAGTGTTCATACTTCTATTTCTGAGATATAATTTGACACACACACATATATATATTCAAACTTAACAAACCTAGGAAATTCCAATAAAAGAAATATGACATTGCAGTTAGCAGTAATTGAAAACACATAAATCCAATCACATTGTTGCAGTAAATAGGAAGGTGCAAGGACTTGACTAATAGAACCAAAAGATTTATATTTAGAGCAAGAAGCAAAAAACTGGAACTACATCACTGACCAACAATACTACCAAGACTGACTAAGCGCGCCTTTTGCTTAAACGCCAAGAATTTGGTTCATGATACCTGTCATAGAGTGGTTCAATACGCTCTTGTCTCTTGCGCTTCCTCATTTTTGTAGAATCCGACACCTTGAAGAATCTTGGAGCTAATTCAACGAGCCACTGGGATCTATGACAGTGATTTCACGCATATACTCCTTAGTAGTCATCACCAGGTCGTGGTAAATAACCCAGTGAGGTTGTCTTTGGAACAAAGCACTGCTTGGATGTATATAAACCGGCTGGTTCTCAACTAGTGTTCTGTAGCCGCCTTCTTGTGGATCCTTCCTAGCAGCATGAAAAAGAATCCAGCAGCTACAGCTTTCTGAATCTTTGAAAGATTCTTACCAGCACTCACAACGCCCAATTTGTATTTGTCCATGATGGAGACAAGTTGTTTTCTCACATCCTGTGCCCTCTTCAATGATCGAGACTGAACAAAGTTCTCAAAGCACCATGGACCTGAGAACTTTTTTGCTTTCCATGCCTCATAAACAGCGAGTAGTGTCAAATGGTCTCCTTCAGTCTGAAAAAACTTGGCCCTTTTCTGGTCTGCCTTAGCTTGTTTTTCCCTTGGTCGGTAGAAGATATTTCCAGTTTGAATCATTGGAATAATGGTCAGAATCTCATCACTGCAACCAAGATCTACACTGGCAAGAAGCATTTTGGACAGTGGAGGATCCAACGGAAATTCAGCCATTTTCCTACCCAACTTAGTAAGAAGCCCCTCTTCATCCAGAGCTCCTAAACTGTATAGCTGTGCCATGGCAGAAATGAGGGCCTGAGGTGAAGGGGGTCCATAAAATCAAAAGACAACAGATCATTAACACCCATAGCTTTCAAATTAAGAGTAGTCATCCCAAGATTAATACTCTGTATCTCCGGAATTGTCGTGGGAGGCATCTCATTGTGGAATGCACTCTCTGTATAGAGGCGATAGCATTTTCCTGGTCCTGTACGTCCAACTCGCCCTGCCCTTTGCTTGGCGGATGCTTGTGATATTGGAGTTATCAGCAGTGAATCAAGCCCCTGTTTAGGATTGTAGACATTTTTCTTTGCAAACCCTGGATCAATAACATAAGATATGCCATCAATAGCCAAAGAAGCTTCGGCAATATTGGTAGCAACAACTACTTTTCTCTTTCCAGGAGGTGCAGGTTCAAAAATCCTGGACTGCATTTCACTAGGCAGGGCACTGTACACAGGTAAAATAATCAGCTCAGGCACATTTTCACCCATACTCTTCATCCTCTCATGGAGACATTGACATGCATAATCGATCTCTTCTTGACCAGTCAAGAACACAAGTATATCGCCTTCAGGTTCACTCAAGTGAATCTGTAATACAGTGATAAGGGATGCATCGAGGTAGTCACTTTCTAGCTGCTTGGAGTAGAGTATATCTACAGGAAAAAATCTTCCAGGAATGGTGAAGATTTTGCAATTGAAAAAATATCCAGAAAACTTGTCTGCATTCATAGTTGCAGATGTGACAATCAGACCAAGGTCAGGTCTTCGCCTTACAAGTTGCTTTAATAATCCAAAAAGGACATCTGTGTGAATTGTCCTCTCATGAGCTTCATCAAGCATTATCACGGAGTACTGGGACAAATCTTGATCAATCAGAATCTCCCTCAGAAGCATGCCATCGGTCATATACTTGATTACGGTCTCCGGACTAGTACAATCCTCAAAACGAATTGCATATCCAACTTCTTACCCTAAACGACAACCAAATTCCTCTGCAACTCTCTTGGCCACAGATATTGCAGCCACCCTGCGAGGTTGAGTGCATCCTATTTTGCCCTTAGTAGTGTATCCTGCCTCAGCCAGATACTGTGTTAGCTGAGTTGTCTTGCCTGACCCCGTCTCACCAATGACGACCAGGACCTGATTATCATGACAAGCCTGAACCAGTTCATTCTTCAACTTGTAGATGGGCAAACTCTGTCTTTGTCCCTGAATGGAAAGCTTTGATCTTTGCCCAAAAGTTAGCTTTACCATATGCATCCTTCTTCTTACACTCTGGCACGTAGTCATATGCGGACAAACCAACACCTCTCAGTTCCTGAGCAAGATGCCTCTCACCTGTTTCTGGCATTGGATCTTCCCAAGGACGATTCAGATCCTTTGGAATGGAATCCAACACCGTTCGTCCTTGTTGTTCCCTAACTTCCCTCCTCTCCTTTATCAGAGCGGATTGAAGTGCTGCTGCACGACTCAAAGATCCCTTGGGGTTCTTGAATATCTTCACAGGCGACATGTCAATAGAGTACCTAGTTTGACCCTGCACCTGCAAAAAAGCAGGTTCATCCTCGTTCAACTCAAGCTCAACTTCCTCTTCCGCTCCCTCTTCATCATCAAACATAGGATACTCCTTTACGCTCATAACACCAGAAGCAATCAGTTGCTGAATCTCCCATCTTTCAGGCGAACTCATTCTGTTCAGTGGCCTTCGCGATGGCACAGCATCATCATCATCATCATATTCCTCGGTGATCTTGATCCCTGACAGACCAATCCCTCCACCATCATTCCTACCCACCTCACTCCTCTTCAAGTAGACCTCCTGGTTTCGCTTCACTACATCCTTTGAATATGTAATCCTCCTCCTAGTTTCTGTCTTCCCCGACCGATTATTCCTCTCCTTCCTCGTCTCCCTCCTCCCATCATCCCTCTCTACCTTATATCCATTCCTCCAATATCCACCGTGTCTTCCCCTCTCCTTACCATCCTTGATCTTCAAAGCAGAAATTAATGCGGATTTCGAATTTTTTTTCGCACCCATCTTTTATTCACACATAGAGAAACATTGTCACTGCGTGAATATATATAGCTGCAGATTGATTTAATGGTAAGTTGAAAATTTCTTGCTTTTATTTGAGTTCTATTGGAACACTAATTCTTGAATATTTGTTTTATGGTAGGAATAAAATTCTATCTACTCTTTATTATTTGTTTAGGAATTAGACTCTAACTATTTACTATAATGGATATATTTATTTGATATATATATATATATATATATATATATATATATATTAAGTTGAGTTTTTTAAGTTTTATATGAGGTTTAATGCAATACTAATTCTTTAATAATTATTCTCTTGTAAGAACAAAACTCTATTTAAGCATTTATTAGAGATATAAACTTGAGGAATTTATATAAATAAATTCTCCAAAGAAATCTATATCCTGCAGATTTATTTGGAAGCATTGGAAATTTCCTAATTTTATCAGAAATTGTTGAGTTGGCAAAAAAATTAGTTGGAGCTTGCTTAGGTGGAGTTAGATTTGACATGTTTCGGATGGAAAGCTGAGGACGTGGCAATGAGAGTAACTTTAATTAAAAATTATCATATCCAAATCTTAGACCTACAGTCACTCAAATTCACATCTTCAATTTATATATATATATATATATATATATATATATGTATCTATATATATACTATCTATAAAAGTGTGAATGATTAAAAATGTTGATTTTTGAGATATCTTACATAAACCAATAAGTATCAAATAGTAAAATAAGGAAGGTTTAATTGAACTTTACATATTTTCAATAATATAATTTGAACATAATTTCAAGTGTCCTTTTGTATCCCAAATTATTTTTTAAAAATTAAATTTTTTTTTTCTATCATGACTCTTTGAATACTTTAATTTTTTAAATAAATATAATTTCATATTAAACTAGATTTCGAAAATTTTCCAACCATATCTCACAAGCATATATAGAGAAATCATATGAGAAAATTATGGTCTCTTAAAGTTGAGTATTATGAACATTTGTAAATTAAATTTATGATATTTTCTCTACAATTGATAAATTTCTATTATACTTCTAGAGAAAAAAAAAGATGAATTTACAGTATAAATAAAAATTAAAAATAAAAATAAAAATTAATTTGAGGAGCTTTGATGCTAAATAAAAAGTAATTGGTATAATATTTTTTTTTGTTATTCATATGCATTTTTTTTTTATCTAAGTTTTTTTCATTAATCTATATCTAATTTTTTTGTAACAATGGATATATCCTTTAACCTTTTACATCATAATTTAGATTCAATCATCAATTTAATTATATTTTCATGATACATTCTTTTTATTAAATAAATTCAATAATATTTTGACAATATAAAATTAAGATTGAATAATAACAAAAAAAGATTATATGCTTGCACTCAAATAAAAAATTAAAAATTAAAAAAAACTATGAAACTTTCATGCTTTTATATGAGTTTTATTGGAACACTAATTCTTGAATATTTGTTTTCTAGTAGGAATAAAATTTTATTCATATTTGTTTAGGAATTAAACTCTACCTACTTACTATAATGGATATATTTATTTGATATAAATATGGTAAGTTGAGTTTTCCAAGTTCTTATATGAGTTTCAATGCAATACTAACTCTTTTATAATTGTAAAAATATAATATTATAATTTTCAATTGTTAATATATATGACATTTTTATCTCTATTAGATTATGTTAAAATCTTTTAAATATTTCACTAAAAAATTTAAAAATCAAGTTACTTATTGAATATCAACCGATACCATCATAAAATATTATGATATATATATATATATATATTATTTTTAAATATTTAATCCTTAATAAAAAATTAAATTTTTTAATACTAAATTTATTTATCATAAATTAAATAATTTTTGTATCAAAACCAATATTATTTCCTATTATATAATAAATACTTAAATGACATGTATAAACTGATTCGTCTTAAAAATTTTAATTTACATTGAACATATATAAGATTCTTCTTCTATTACTGATTGTATTCTTAAAAAAGAAGAAAACAAAAAAAAAAATTATTGAAACAATTCGATCCAAATTTTAGATCTCAACTAAAAGATTTCTTCATTAATAACACATTTCAAGATATTTTTTTCACTCCCATTTCCTTCTTCATTTTCAATGTTTTGAAGGAAAAATATATGAAAGTAGATTTGGAGAGAACTTTTAGCATTTTTTTTATAAAAACAATTATTAGAAAAATCACATCAATAATTTTTCATCAATTTTTGAAAAGTCCCTAAATCATATGTCATATAGGGCATGTAATGAAATTTGGACAGAAAGTATCAAATTTTGAATTATAATATATGTAAATTGCCAAAAAATCAGAAACCAATCATCAAAATAGCGATACAGTCAAGAACTACCATAAAACCAACCTAATAAAAAAAAAATATCTAGGAAGTTTTGATGCTAAATAAAAAGTAGGGCAAAAATACATAGTCCTCTCAAGGTCACTTATGGTTGCAAACTAACAAAGAACTATATCATGTACTCTTGAATTAAATATTTAGATAAAATTACCCTAAATACAAAGAATTTATATAGTTTTAGTATATTTTAAATATTTTGCACGCTGAATTCAATTTTAATTCTTATTTAATTAAAAATAATAATTTAAATTATTATTTTTAAAATAAAGTAATTAGTAACTTAAGTAATCTAAATCTCAAAAAACTAAAGTAATAAATGAGTATGATAAACACAAAAAAATATTAAATATGAAAAAATATTTTGATTATTTAAATTCAAAATAAAGTATTAACTATTTAATGTAAATCAATTTTGAACTCTTTTGGATAAAGGTGGATAAGTATAATTTTGTAAACTTGATTTAGATACATATATATATATATATATGTTTTAATTGAGTAAAATAATTTTTGTACTTTTATTCAAAAGAGTTCATTGAAATATATTTTTGTTCAATTTAAGTTACTAATTACTTATTAAAGAAATCATAATTAAAAAATATTAATTAAAACAAATTGTAAAATTGAATTTAGGGTGAAAAATATTCAAAATATACTTAAAAATTATATAAATTTATTGCATTATTAAGGACAATTTTATCAGACTATTTAATTCAGGGGGGGAAATGATGCATTTGTTAATTTAGGGGGTTTACGTATCTTGCCCCAAAACGTAATTAGTTTTTAGATTATTAAAAATATAAGATACTATTAAAAATTAGAATAAAAATTATTTTGGTATCCAAGTTTTTCATTGGTCTTTATCTATTTTTTTAATATAACAATGGATATACCCTTCAACGTTTTACATCCTAATTTAGATTCAATTATCAATTTAATTAATTTTTCATGATATATTCTTTTCATCAAATAATTTTTTTCAACCATTATGATAATATAAAATTAAATTTGAAAAATAAGAAACCAACATATTAAAAATAATATAAACATGCTTATACTCAAAGAATAAAAATTAAAAATTAAAAAAATCCTGAGAGTTATATTTTTGAATTAATGAAATGAGATTTTAGAATTAATTTTCTTGTGGAGGAAAGAGGAGAAAATAAGAAAATATTTATTCTATTTTTATTGTGTTTTCTTTCATATTTTGTTGCATATTTTGCAGTAGAGAATATTAATCATTATTTATCGACTCTTGGAGCACTTCATCTAACATTAATTTTTAACCCTATATATTCACAATCTCTTACACTAATGCATTGAAAAAAAAAAAAAAAAAGCCATGCAGAATCTTCCTAGACCAGCCAATGTATTTCTCGTCTTCAATTTTAACTTCATTTTTAGTAATCTTTTCTGCTGTGGAAATACAGATTCCATACTGCTACTGCTTAAAAATTAGACATTCTCATGGCTGGCAGGTGAAATTTGAAGTAAATTTTGTACAAAGAGTGGCAAAAATGAACTTCTCCACTATGAAATCAAAACTTTTTTTTTTAATTTTTTTTTTCAAGAAATGTTAATTCATGAAGGAATTTCAGGGTTGTAATTCTGGATAAAAAAAAATCTCAATATGTTGGAGTGTTACCAAGATTTTCCACTTTGAGAAGAGGAAAATCTTGGAACAGGAGTTCATGTTGAAGACATTGTGAAAGACCTGTTTTTCTTGGTTAGCATTTAGAATTCATATTCTGTATAATAATTTAGTACAAACTGAACTTCAATCTATGTACTCAATCAAAAACTGTACTTTTTTGTATCCAAAAACTCTCAAGCAAAAACACTGGTGTTATAAATGAACCATATGGAATTCATACACAAAAACCTCTGTTTTTGACCAATTCCACAGGTTCAGGATTATAGTAGCACAATTCCCACCTTGATGACACTGGGATTGAGCAGAAGCCAACTGAGATGTGCACAATATATGACATTGACCCTTTCTCCCCCTGCCGGCGCATACATATATATTAGTATTCATTTGTGTCTTTTTCTATTAGTCCTCAAGTTTTTGTTAGTATTTTCAGAGTCATTATGAGTTCCCACAAACTGTCTTTGTAAATTCAGCCCATTGGCATTCTACAGTAGTTTCAGCCCTTTTGACACTGTTCTCCCTTTGCAACTCAATGCAAGTCCTTTACTTCATCTCAACAAGAACTACAAAGTTATAATCAACATTTTCTTGAAAATTAGGTGATGAACAAGATGCATCGAGTTCAGTTATCGTTGATTTTGAAGGTATTGTTTCTTGTTTTGTCAATGGCAAATGCGGAAACAACAGAAGTGAGGGATGCACTGGTCCAGTTCATGGGAATGCTTTCTCCAGGAAGCAATCAGAGAGAATTAAACTGGGGTTGGAATAGGAGTTCAGACCCCTGCAATAATGGTTGGAAAGGGGTGACATGTTACAGCGATTCTGCAACCATCAAGAAAATAGTACTTGATGAACTGAATCTTACAGGGGTACTGGATGCTGCCTCTCTGTGTGCGACAAAGGCTCTCATGGTTCTCAGCCTCAACTCCAACAATGTAGTTGGAACGTTGCCAGAAGAGATATCCAACTGCAGCCGCCTGACGCATATATATCTACATGGAAACAACTTCTCAGGAAGTCTTCCTGGCTCCCTGTCGAGGTTGAGCAATCTGAAGAGGGTCGATATATCTGACAATGGTTTCTCTGGTGACATCCCTGATGTATCAAGAATCTCTGGTCTGCTGACTTTCCTTGCTGAAATCAATCAGCTGAGTGGAAATATACCGAAATTTGATTTCTCCAATCTTGAAGAGTTTAATGTCTCTAACAACAATCTCAGTGGCCCGATTCCTGATGTTGGGGGGCGTTTCAATGGAACCAGCTTTTTAGGCAATCCTGGATTGTGTGGGAAGCCCCTGCCGAATGCTTGCCCTCCTTCTCCCCCTGTCCCTCCTCCAGCTAGAAAGAAAGGTTCCTCTAACAAAGACTATTTTATTTATTCAGGATATGCTTTAATTGGCCTAATTATTGTGTGTCTAGTTGCCTTCAAACTGATCAAGAAAGGAACACCTAAAGAGAAGGAAAATGTTGCAAAGAAGGGATTCCAAACGTACAGCGCGCATGACAAGGTAAGTAGCACATCCAGCGAGTCGAAAGCTGCTGGAGAAAACAGGTCAGAATTTTCTATAACATCAGTTGAAAGTGGAAGGGGTTCATCATCACTTGTAGTTCTCTCTAGCCCGGTGGTCAGTGGTCTGAAATTTGAGGATTTGCTGCGATCTCCAGCTGAATTGCTCGGGAGAGGCAGACACGGGAGCCTCTATAAGGTGACAATAAACGAGGGAGTGACTCTGGCAGTGAAAAGAATAAGGGACTGGGACATTTCAAGGGATGATTTCAAGAAGAGGATGCAGAGGATAGACCAAGCTAAGCATCCAAATGTGATGCCTATTGTTGCCTTTTATTGTTCCAGGCAAGAAAAACTCTTGGTTTATGAATTCCAAGAGAACGGTAGTCTCTTCAGGCTTCTCCATGGTAAGTTCTTTGTTCTTTTCCCTATCTGTCATTGTAGTTAGAGAAATTTACAGCTTTGAATTTTGATTGCAACACCTAAACAGGAAAAAGTTTTACCTAAAAGGGATTTTGCTTTGATGTATCATTGAATAAACCTGAAACTTTATACCGGTCTCTCATATCCTAAAACACTAGAAACACAGTAAGTTTTGCATTCTGCTATATGGTGTGCTGATATTATTTCTTTCTAGACTGTCATTACCAATTCTTGAGCCAAGAATTAACTCAAGATAGATGTAGGCAACAAAAAGCAAATGGAAGATAAAACCATTAATTCTCTTTTCATATGCATTGCTGTCAATTTCAGGATCCCAAAATGGCCAATTATTCGACTGGGGAAGCAGATTAAGCTTTGCAGCTAAAATCTCTGAGGCATTGGCCTTCATGCATGAAGGGCTTCAAGCTGATGGAATTGCACATGGAAACTTGAAATCCTCCAACATTTTACTGAGTAACGAAATGGAGCCCCGCATAAGTGAGTATGGTCTAGCACAGGTTGAGAGTCAAGATCAATCATTTCTTGCTCACATTGACAGCTTCCAAGAAAATAATTCCCCTGGAGGCATCACCCCAAATAATGCCTTCAAGGAAGATACTTACAGCTTCGGCGTTATCCTCCTTGAGCTGATGACAGGAAAACTAGTCCAGAACAATGGATTTGATCTAGCTAGGTGGGTGAATTCCGCGATAAGAGAAGAATGGACAGTTGAGGTGTTCGATAAGGCACTTGTTGCAGAAGGTGCAAGTGAGGAAAGGATGGTTCATTTGCTGCAGGTGGCTCTAAAGTGCATCAATACCTCATCAGAAGCAAGGCCTAGCATTAGGGAGGTTGCTGGGATGATAAACTCCATAAAGGAAAATGAAGAGAAATCTATCAGTTCTGACCCCTGATGAATCCTGATTAGGCCTCATCAGAAGTGAAAAGGTGGAAAAATATGGCATGATTTTCTGAGAAAACTGTCTCACAGACAGTTTACCTGATCCATGTTTAGCCATCAAGCTTTCAGATGGCATATTGCCTTTGGTTTTATTTGAATGCATATTCTTTTCTTGATATGTTCTTTTTTCATCTTTTATCATGTTATATGTGTAATGCAATAATTGATGACTGTACTATAGTCAAATTACATTTAATACATTGAGAAAGTCCTGTAATATTGTGAACAAAGTGGAAATATATTTATTGTTTGATTTATGGCCAGTTCTGGAACTTCTGGTCCGGCATCTTGGACGACTGTTTGTCCTCGTATGAGTGGAGGAATAGACTGTTGGAATAAGTAGATGTGAATAATAAATTAAACTACTTGGAATTCGACGACTTTCAGATTGAGCGCTAAAAGTTGGTTTGAGCTCGCTTCCTTATGCATAATGAATCAAATTTGAATATATTTTTTCATTTAATAAGATCAAAAGTTTGGTTCAAATTTGGGCTCGATTAGTAAAATAAATAATAAATTATGTGTAAATACTCAAGTTATTCGAGTTCGATTTGTGTATGGTTCAATTAAAATTTGTTCAAAATCGATTTAATTAACAATCAAATTAAGTTTAAAAATAATTTTAATGCTCAATAAATATACAAATAAGTTTGAATAGTAATATATTTGACTCGATTCGATTTGTTTCCACGCTTAGAAATAAGAAGCAATCAATACGCCTTAGGTTCATAATAGTGACTTTTCATTATATCATTCCTTTGATTTACAACCATTGAATGCATTTAATTAGTATTACTATCAAAATATAGTAAAATGATGTAATTAATCGTTTTCGTCAAAGTTAACAAAAACAAAAAATAAATAACATAGAAAGTCATATCTATCTAGAAAAATTCAAGTGTAAAATATTTCTTCAACTGGTCAAACTCTATAAAATCTGAAAATGCTGCAATAAATTTTTACCCTATTTTCAATACTAAGTGCATCTACTTATATACATATATATCTTCATTTTAATCATGTGTAAACAGCTCTAAAAGTACTCTTGTGATCACAAAAATCTTTGCTGGTCTGCAGAATTGGAATTTTTCTAAGTAAAGTCTAATGTTCTCAATCTTTTTTTTTTTTTTTTTTTATTCTGCAATTTGCTCACTTAATTGCAGTTTATATCTTTGTTTACTGATAAGGGAATCATATATATATAAGGGAGGCACTTTGAACAAATTCTACTAACTCTTTCAATAGTGACTAATAAATAAACCAAATCACCAAACATTTAATTTGGCAGATTGACTAAATCTTTGTTGCTAGAAAGAATAAACAAAATCAAAGCAAAGTTTTCATAGCAAAAGATGCCTATTGTCTTATTGTTTTGGAAGTACTTACAAGTCATAGGTGGCCACAAGACTTTGACAATGTAATTTTATTTTATTTTATTTTTAATTTAAAAAATGGTGGTCAACTTGATTTAAATTTAATGGACCCAATAATATTCATAAAAACTCGGTAATTAAATGGACCCAATTAAGTGGATGCAAGAGTGAGAGGATTTTACAAGTGCATGCACCATGCAACCTGAAAGCATTATATTTTTTGAATATTTGTAAATATTGATTCATTTCATTTATCTTATATTTCTCTCCTATTTAATAGTTAAAAGATTTTCTCTAAATATCTCAACATCGTTAATGGTTTATTTGTGTCGTATACGAGAATTCACCAATTTTTTTAGATAATTGGGAGGAATGGACCATTATATCCTCATCAATCAAAAGATTACCACATAAAAAACAAACCAGAATTTTATGTTTTTATAATTAAACCTCTCATCTATAAGCACAAAAAGAAAAAGGCAAACATACTACTCTCAAAGACTTTCTTTTTTGGGTAATTAAAAGGAGGGAATGTCTCAAGGACTAGCTAATTAGTTGTGCAGTATGAAAAGAATTGGAAATGAATAATTAGTCATAATCATCTGTTTGAATAGGGAATTAGATGGCATGAGTGCAAGGAAAAACAAACACTATCATCATCCTGGACCCTCCATAAGGTTTTGTCCAGGTCCATGCTTTAATCAACACTAAGCATGCAGTTCTTGCAACTTCTTCTTCTTCTTCCTTCCTTTTTTTTTTTTTTTTTTTTTTGATTTCAAGCTATTTGGGTACAGAATTTAGCAACAAATATGAAGCCCTTTAGTTTGCTATGGATAATTTTTAGAAATAAAAGTTGATTTTTGGGATTTATTTCTTGATTAATGAATATGGCCTTGTTGAGCAAGCAATAAGTGGAAAAAAAAAATAATGTTCAAGAACTGGTAAATGGAGACAAATTGGTGGGGACTAAATCAACCATGGAAAATTATTGTTTGTGGGTCTCTTTTTTATTTGTTTGTTAACTAATAAAGAGCTGAAAAGGCAATGTGAATGGGGGTTATGATTACAGATGTAAAGTTGCAAGTATTTTGACCAGTTTCTTTTACAAATTTGACATCCAAATAGTCACAAAAATTAAAAAAAAAAAAAAAGAAAGCTTTTGAAGCTAGAAATTTACAGTCGAATTTTGTTGGCCCATGTAAATTTAGGTGAGGAAAATGCTTACAAAAAAGTGAGAGGTCAACAAGCAGTGATTTGGAAGGAATAGTTGCTCAAATTGGAAAGACTTTTTAATCCAGATCTTCTATTTATTTATTAATATACACTGTGTGTCGATGAAATAAAGTAGAAGAAGAAATATTAATTTTTTAATAAAAAAATCCAAAATAAAGAATCTTGGTGTGGAGAAATATGAGAGTGATTGGAAGATGGAGATTGATAACGAGACACATTGGTGGAAGAGATGAATCTATATGTAGGATTTGTTCAGCACTATTAAAATTTGATTTCAGCATTGCATATTCTTGTAAAATTGATTTTAAAAAATGATTATGGTTGGTCAAAACCTCTCAATTTTTATTTTTTTTTAACTATGAATGTTGATTTTTACATTTAAAAAAATATAAAAATGATTTTAGTTTCAAATCACAAATGACTCTGCAACTCGAATGTAAAAGTCATGCTAAACTCTCGTGGATGGTAATTGTTATGTATTTCTATTTTTTTTAAATGCAATTATCTCTAGAGACTAATCTTTTTTGATTGAACCTAAAGTTAATTTTTGCTTAAATTCATTATAATGGCAACTAATGAACTGAAATATTATTAATTTGCATGAAATTTTATAAAGGAAGACATTCTAATTCATTTACCAAATAGGAGAAACTAAGATAAAGTTGATAATTCTATTTAATGGTCAAATGATATAGCTGTCGAATTAATATAGTTTCAAAACATATCATTAAAAAGTTAGTATTGATTCAATATATAAAAAAATTAGGATTTAATTTAAAAAATTATTTAATATATTTATTAGTTAGATGAAGACACTAGATGAACAACAATGTTTTGAAAATGACAAATGTGGGCATCCTTGCTGAAATCAGGTGAAGCAAGAAACAGGAAACATAATCTTGAAATCTTGTCAAGAACCCTTGCTTGTTTCCACTGACTTCTTGCACTTGCAACTTCCAATTCATTAATCTCACTTTTGTCCCCCCCTTTCTTTCTCCATATTACACACACTGCCACACACAGTGAAAGATGAGGACAACAGCGCATTATAAGTAGTTTTTGTCAAACCTGTTTGAGAATATTTTTTCTCTGGCACATTCTTGATATTCTCAAGGAGAAGTTCCCTTTCATAACCAACCAATTAAAGTTGTTTCTATAGGCAGTTTTGTCTTTGCTGTCAGCTTCATTCAGATTCTGCAGAGATGAGGTAGGTCACCTGCAGCTTCAGATATTATTCCCTGATACTCTCCTTGTGTACTTTCTTCTCTTACAGTTTTGCATGTCTTGCAGATTTTATCAGTCTCCCTTTACATGAATATTTTCAAAGTTGGTAGTTATTTCTTTCTCATTTCTGCCTAACTGAATTCTAGTGAAGGGGTCTTAGCTGTTCAAATTATTTTCTATAAGCTCAGAAGAACATGTTTCTTGGGAGATTCATTCACAATGCTCTTGAGTTATGGTTAAATTAATTTTTTTGAATTATGTCAAAACAGTTTCTTTCCAATAAAAGAAAAGCTATTTTAGGCCATTTAGGCAAGCCAAAATCTTGAAACTTGTAAGCTCTGTCCCATTTTTGCAGTTTGTTATGTTTCCTAAGAGAAAATAAAAGAGCCCTTATTCATAATTCTCCTCCATGAGCAGAATTAGCCCAACCATTCTCTTGGTTATAGTGATTCTAGCTATTGTCTTCTTTGTGTTTGGTCTACTCCAGCTTCTTATCAGATGTTTGATGAAGAGGCCATCATTTTCCTCAATTTCACAATCCAATAGATTCCCAGATGCTTCTGGTTCCCACACCTTTCAAAGGCAGCTGCAGCAACTTTTCCTGCTGCACGACTCCGGTCTTGACCAGGCTCTAATTGATGCTCTACCAGTCTTCTACTATAAGGAAATAATGGGCTTGAAGGAACCATTTGATTGTGCTGTTTGCTTGTGTGAGTTTTCAGATGGTGACAAGCTCAAGTTGCTCCCCAATTGTGGCCATGCCTTTCACATTCATTGTATAGAGACATGGCTACTGTCTAACTCAACTTGCCCTTTATGTAGAAGCCTCATTGGTTCTGGAACTCCTATTGGAAACCCCTTGTTCAATTTTAATGATTCAATGGAACAATGGAATTTATCTTATCCACAAAGGGAGAATGAGTCATTTTCAAGTCATAGACCGGAGATTTTGCAAGAAAATGCTTGTCTAGCTCCAGCAAGGATCTTTTCTGTTAGGCTTGGGAAGTTCAGAAGCTCGAAAGAAGGATTAGAGAGTGAAGATAAAAATCAAAATGTGGGCAGCAGCAGCAGTCTTGATGCAAGAAGATGTTATTCTATGGGTGCACTTCAGTACATAGTTGGTGATGCAGACTTGCAAGTGACTTTGTCCAGTGGCAATGCGGATAGCATGAAGGCCAAAGCACGGCACAGAAACGAGCTACTTGCTAAAAATGCAGAAATTGATGGAAAGAAGATTAATCTTAGGAGTAGAAGTGACAGCTTCTCTGTTTCCAAGATTTGGCTCTGGTCCAAGAAAGGCAAATTTCTAAATTCTTCAGATGCAAATGACTGTGTTGTTCTGCCTATACCTGCCAGAAGTAATTTAGTATGAAAAAGCTCTTTTGATATGAGAATCTATGAGGAAAAACTGGTGTAGGCTGTAGAGTTAGTAACTTCTGATAAGATACATTTGAGATTGGTTTCAGTTAGAATGAGACTGAAATATGATTTTGAAGCTTTAGATCAATTTCTTGCTTTCACTGACCTTTACAGTTCCGCAACAGAAAAACGTGATAGTATGTGCATTGGAAGCCTGTTTTCCATAGTTAACTGGTTTTAGTGTGTTCCAAGCTTTGATTGCACATGGCTAAGAATTTCTTATGTATGCTTGATAGATTATCATTCTGAAGCTCAAGGGGTGCTCAGCATCATGGATTAGTCTGCCCCAGGCTTAAAACCCTTTTTGACTATAATGTTTCCAAGCTGTTCCCTCTGTGCGATAAAAACTTGTGGTCAATAGATGGCTTATGAGTAATGAAATGAGATTAAAGAATCATCTTAATGATTTCCAATGATGAGAACAGTGAACACCCCCCCCCCCCCCAACCCCAAACACACAGTATACTCCATGAAGATTTGCATCACTCCTTTCTTTTTCTCATCATCAATTTTCCTAGATGTTCACTCGAGCGGGGGCTAGGGAGCCCATGGGATGTGATTAGCCTAATATGCATATATAGAAGTCAACTTGACTAGAAAGCTTAAGCTGAGCTATTCAGCTTTGGACCTATAGAAGTATATTAAGCTTCTTAGATGTTCTAACAGTTGTAACGACTTTGTTCATGTCGGAAACAACAAATAAGATCCTCTGTAACTCAGTTAAGGGATGCCTGAGAAAGCTTTGATCCACATTGAATACACAAGACAGAGATAACAAAAGATTTTCAAGAGGAAAAAGGTTGATTTTGTATATAAGTCTAAAACATAACCTCTTCTTTATCCACCATTAGGGGAACAAAGAAAGAATTAAAAAAAAAGAATAAATGAAAAGAAAAGTTTAAGCATCTTAGAAAGTTTACTGGTTTATTCCTAATGTATTACACAAGAATCATGGGTGCATTTTGAAATTGTTTATTTCTACATATATCCGTTATATTAAATCTACTTCCCATGAGGTTTGGCCTAATTAGAGAAAATACCTCTAAAAGTTTCGAAAGGAAATGGACCTAAAATATGTCCATGCTAAAAAGAAAAAGTTATAAGCTGATCATCTTGATTTAGAGTTTCGACAGGAATTTTTGTCTGAGCTACCTTCTCAGAATCTTTCCTGAGGGTGACTTTGGGATGCCATCAGTGAAAATCACCCTCTTCAATCTTTTGAATGGTGCAACCTATGAACATAACAAATAAGTAATCAAATAAGAAAGATTCATATTACTGCCACAAACAACTAATCATTGGAATTAATGCCACTGTTAACAAATCAAACCAAAAAGAATAAGAAACTAATGCAAGATTGATTAACATGGAAAAAAGTCTCCTCTCAAATCTTTCTGATAGGATTGTAGTTTTGGTTTGTGCCAAGGTTTCACATATAGAGGAAATAAGATTTTATCTGAATACCGTCTGTCAATCAATTTTAACTTTAGTGAAATGTTGTATAAAATTCCCTTTAGTAATATGATAAGGCTCAAGAAAGATGAGGTATTACATACTTTGCTGTTTTCACCTTTTTGTTTTGTGCTCTTTCTGATTTACCTGTTTTGCAATAAATTCTTTAACTTCTTCTCTGGTTAGTGAACTGATGGATGATCGGACAATATATGCTATTGGGACTTCACCAGCTTCAGCATCAGGGAATCTTCATTACGATTGATCTCAACAAGAACTCTTCATTAAAGTGGCTCCTAAGCACCAAAGATCTAAACAAGAACTCTCCGATGTAAACTCTACCTTTCATCACGAGTGGCCCTCTAACCCATATTTCCCCTGTCTGGAAAGGAGGAAGAGGTTCGTAGTATCTAAATTTACTATTTGAGCTTCAACTCCTGGAGCAAGCACCCCTGTGAAGCCCAAATGAGGCGAACCTATCCTTATGTTTTCCATTGAAATAACCCTTCCGGTTTCTTTTCATGCCATAGGCCTGCCAAAGGGCACAACTTACCCTGATTAAGGATGGCAACTTCACTTGGCAGTGACCATTCAACTTACAGAGGCTAAAAAGACAATCCCATAAACATTAAACATTGCAAAAGTAGAATGTATGTAGAATTGCCAGTTCATCCCGAAGTTAGTCTTCTGATGCAGCTTAAGCTCTGTATGGCACATACAATTGTATAATTGTAGGAAAGTCTTAGACACGTGTCTCATATTATATTTCAGACCATTAGTGTATACAGGAAAGTGTCACAGAAGAGACAGGGCAACTCTGAAGAATAACTTACTATTTCCAAAATATAAGTTCATAATCCTAAATCTATCATTGAAGTGTCTGCCTCATGCATTACCTGATATAGAACAGCTTGTGGAAAAATCCTCGCACACTCTTCCATGATGTTCTTCCCCAGTGGTGCTGCTCCTGAAACAATCTCCCTTAATGATGAAAAATGGTATTTTGTCACCATCTCCTGCTGTTTGGTCAACTCTATAACCACAGGTGGCATGACATACAAATGTGTCACCTTGTGCTTCTCAATAGCACTCAACATCTTTTTCATCTCATGCCGTGCCATCACAACCACTGAGTTCCCTCTCTGCAGCTGCGCATACACCAGGGGGCGCCACCAAAGGCCATGCTATGTCCAATGGTAATGTGTTTGATGATGATTTAATCAAGTCTGAATAGTAATTCCATGTCGAACTTTTGGAAGTACTAGTACTATAAGTCATACTCTTGAAAGTACTTATCATAATACAAGGCAGATTAAAATGCTCGACCTTATGAAACAGTTCATGGATTGTAATGATGAGTTTTGGATTGGAGTCTTTGACCTGTTTGGAGAGCTCAGTGATGTTGTACTGTGGGTTGGCAGTGGTGGCAATGGCCACCACTGCGAAGAAAGCGACTGGAAAACGGATCGAGTTGGGTGACAATACGAGGACAACATCGTTCTTGGAGATGTTAAAGCTGAGCAGGAAATGGGAGAGCTTGAAAACTTGAGTTTTGAGGTCAGAAAATGTTAAGGTTTGAGCAGTTTCAGCATCAATGAGTGCAGGGAAGTGGGAAATGGATGAGAGTTTTCTGAAGAGGAATGGGATCATAGAAAAGTTGGGGTCCTGGGGAAGACAAATGGGAGGCCTTGGGGATCTGTAGATCCCATCTTTGCCATAGATTATTTGTGTTTACATTTTTTGTGTGTGTGGTTGAGTGTCTCATTTGTAGCAGGGGTGTTAATTTGCTGGTTATAAAGTGATAAGCAGTATTGTCATGTGACTGTTTATGTAAAGGTGAGAAAAAAGAGGAACATATAATAAGCAGAAGGTGACTTAAGTGCCTCTCATAATAGCAATTCTTTAACAACCATTGATTTTTTCATATCCCTTGATAGTCAATTATAATTTGAAATATTATAAATCACAACATATCTTGATACATTTGGGTAGTTGTTAATATATAAACACGTTTATTTATTTATTTTTTATTTTTTATTTTTTTGGTGGCTGCTCTCTTCTGTAAACCTTATAAAACCTAATAACGTTTTTCATTATCTTTTTTAAAATATAAAATGTTGATTATTTCTTTGGTTCATGACCATATGTTATACAATTAAGGATGATGAGCAAATTGATTATTTAGTAGAAACTATCAAAAGTCCCTTTCTAACAAATAAAATCACATAAAAGTTTTTGTTTGTCCATATCTCTTTTCAATAAGAGATAAAAAAAGATAATTAAAAATCTCTAAGAAGGGTTTGTGGTCAATTTTTTTCATTAACAAAATAACGAGGGTAATAATAGTTTTCACATTCTTTTGTAATTAGAATCATCCTATAAGCATACATTTTTTAATATTTCAATAAAATGATTATGTATTTCAAAGCTCTTTTATGGAAACAAATTTTTAAGGATCTGCTATGTTGGGATTCATTTTTATTTTCATTAAACCCCATTTTTCTGCTAAGTCCAACAAGCACAGGTTGGTTGCTTCGATGATTGAGGAGGAAAATGTCTGCAGAGATGATTTTGAAGGGGTGGGTTTCTGAAGTGTTGAGAACTTGTGTGCAATGGGTCTGCAGATCCACTGGGTTGGACCCTATCATATTCAGGTTCCGGACAGAGCGAGTTCGGGACTAAATTGAAGTGGGCAAGACAAATATCAAGTCCGTGCTAAATTTCAAGTTCGTGCTAAGTTTAGCGGGACAAATTTTGGATCTTATCAAACCTGTCTCAAACTCATCGTTGCTATCCTAAGTATGAGAACAATTACCAATCACAACAATTACCACACTATGGTGATCAAGGCCCACAAAAGGGGCACTGGTGGTTGTTTTTTTTTTTTTTTATACCTAGATATCTCACCTTCAACAAACTAATTCCTGAACTTTCAAGACACTTGTCTCTAACCCAACCCACAGTGATCGCTCATCAAATTCGGTCGTAGGATCTTTCTGGTAGTACAGTAATTGCATCATACCAAACTTCAATAATAAATTTTCACTAGAATTCGAACCTCCATCCTACTGGTGGAAGCAAATCTAAGTTGATTGTTCTACCAATTAACCTGCGCCCCTAGTGGTTGTTTGTGTCCGGACTTATGGGTGAGTATAGAGCATTCGAAACAAACATGATGTTTATGTAAATATTTAAAATATTTGAACATGATCATTGTTTAAGACAACTTATTTTGGCAAACTAGCGTGTAAGTTGCACCTACAATTATATTAAGAATTTTAATTTGGGTAGTTGTTAATTTATAAACACGCTTTAATCGCTTATTTATTTGAGTATTGAACATAATCAATAATTGAGTATATAATACTTTTTTTTTGGCTGCTCTCTTCAGGAAACTTTAAAAAACCTTATAACGTTTTTCACGATCTTCTTTAAAATATAAAATGCTGATTAGTTCTTTGGTTCATGACCATGTGTTACACTTTTAAGGATGATGAGCAAATTGATTATTTAATAGGAACTATTAAAAAGTCCCCTTCTAACAAATAAAATCATATAAAATATTTTGTTTGTCCATATCTCTTTTTAATAAGAGATAAAAAAATAATTATAAATCTCTAAGAAGAGTTCACGTTCATTTTTTTCATTAATAAAATAACGACAATAATCGTAGTTGTTCTTTAGTACTTAGTATCATCCTATAAGTATACATGGCAGCAAACTTTTTAAGGATCTGCTATGTTGGGATTCATTTTTATTTTCACCTGTGTAAATATTTTATGAAAATGTTTTAAAAAATGTATGGGAATGAGAATATAATTGGATGAATTAGTTCATTTTAACTTTTTCTTTTGAGATAACACGACGTAAAATAAAGAGTGGTTTCTAAAAATATAATACGGGCTTTGAAAATATTACTGAAAATTAAGCTGTACACTCTAAAAATAGGATTCTTCTATGAAAAATATTATTAAAAAATCATTTCAAAAAATGAGCAAAACAAACACAATATCATACTGAAAATGCAACATCAAACATGTATTTTTTTTAAATTCTCAATAGAAAGGTTGTGGGTGCTTCAACTAGTAGGATCAGGATCTGTCAAGAATTTTCCCAGTATTATGCTATTCTTTCCACAAAATATATATATATATATATATATCATGTTCAAATACCGTGTATTGGATATCTGGATTATTATTACACCATTAGTAACCCAGAGATAATATGTTCAAATTTTATGAACATCAAGAAGACAAACATTATACACATAATCTTGATTTAGAGTTTGGACAGGAACTTGTGTCTGAGTTCCCTTCTCAGAATCTTCCCTGAGGCTGACTTTGGTATGCTATCAGTAAAAATCACCCTCCTCAACCTTTTAAATGGTGCAACCTATCACCATATTCAACCAGAATCAGGAATCAATATGAGATCCATTAGGCCTCTGGTAATAAGACTAGGCTCAAGAAAATCATAGGCTTTTTTCTATGCAATTACCTGTTTGGCAATAAAATCTTTAATCTCTTCACCAGTTACTGAGCTGCTGGATGATCGGACAATGTACGCGATTGGGACTTCACCAGCTTCAGCATCAGGGGATCTACAGAGCACAAATCTTGATTTCAGTCATTGGAAATCAAGTTTGTATGTTCTTGTCTAGCTCACAACATAATTAATTAGTCAATTACGCTGCAAGAGACCATTGTTTTTCACTACTTACCCTATAACAGCAGCATCTTCTATTTCAGGATGAGCAAGAAGCAGCTCTTCAAGCTCTGCTGGTGCAACCTGAAGCAGCCAAAGTGATCATCAATTAGTACATTCTTAACAAGTTATGATCATGAGTGGGAAGTTTCATTTGATATTATTTAAGAAGAAATCTGCAGATTGCAACAGAAATACAAGAATCCAATCAGTTCAATTTGAAGTACTGAGGACATATAATTAAGATCAAAGTACCTGAAAGCCTTTACATTTGATAAGCTCTTTTATTCTGTCCACAACATAGAGCCTACCCTCATTATCAAAATAACCAAGATCTCCGGTATGCAACCAACCTTGATCATCTATAGTTTCCCTCGTCGCCATTTCATTCTTGAAATAACCTATAAAAATGACAAGAAAAATAAAACTCTCCATCAAATAGCTCCAAGGCAGCCATGGCCCTTGACAAGAACTCTTGGATTTGAACTCTACCTTCCATTATGTTTGGCCCGCGAACCCAAATTTCCCCTTTCTGGAGAGGAGGGAGAGGTTGCATTGTCTCTAAATTCATTATTAGAGCTTCAATTCCTGGATCAAGAAACCCTGTGGAACCCGAATGGTGGGAACGTATCCTTGTGTCATCAAGTGAAATAGCCGCACAAGTTTCTGTCATGCCATAGCCCTGCCACAGGGCAAAACATAGAACATTCTCTGAATAAGGATTCGAGTTTCATGGAGTATTGTTGCAAAATTTAGTCATTTGACAATGACCCTTCAAAATTCAAAGGTTGAAGGTTATGCCAGAAACATCAGATAATATGCTATAAAATTGTTTTTTCATTAATAATCAACATTCTGATGCAGGAAAAGTGGTGCAGGGCACAGAGAATCCGATACAAGATTGTACTTGAAGTCTTGAAGTCAAAACTAGAAGAGATACTTCCACTCAATTTTCATTGGATTTTATACAAGCTTATTCAAAGGGTCCTCATTCTAAAGATCAAAACACCACCTGAAATAATCAAAAAGTAATAAACTTCTGTCACATGTTACCTGGTATAGAACAGCTTGTGGAAAATTTTTTGCACATTCATAGAGTACATCATTTCCCAATGGAGCAGCCCCTGATGCAATTTCCCTTAAGGACGAAATGTCGAGTTTTTTCACCAATTCCTGCTGCTTGGTCAATGCTATAACCACTGGTGGCACTGCGTACAAGTGTGTCACCTTGTGCTTCTCAATAGCCCTCAACATCTTCTCCATCTCATACCGCACCATCACCACCACAGTGTTCCCTCTCTGCAGCTGTGCAAACAGCAGAGATGACAAGCCAAAGACATGAAACATAGGGAGGAAGCACAGAAAAACATTCTTGATTTCTGGATAGGCCTCTTGATCCGATGTCATCATCATGGCCGATGCAATGAAATTTCTGTGTGTTAAAACTACTCCTTTGCCAGTTCCAGTTGTCCCGGACGAATACAAGATGGCTGCTGCATCGGTTTGCGCGATTGAAGGCAATGCTAAGTCCAATAATGATAAATTTGATGATGATTCAACCAAGTCTGAATAGTGATACCAAGTTGAACTGTTTGAAGTACTAGGACTATACATCGGATCCTTGGCAGTACTTAGCATAATACAAGGCAGATTGAAGTGTTTGATTTTATCATAGAGTTCATGGATCGTGATGATGAACTTTGGATTGGAGTCTTTGACCTGTTTTGAGAGCTCAGTGATGGTGTACTGTGGATTGGCAGTGGTTGCAATGGCCCCAATGGCCACCACCGCGAAGAAGGCGACTGGAAAACGGATCGAGTTGGGTGACAATATGAGGACAACATCGTTCTTGGAGATGTTAAGGTTGAGCAGGGCGTGGGAGAGCTTGAAAACTTGAGTTTTGAGGTCAGAAAATGTTAAGGTTTGGGCAGTTTCAGCATCAATGAGTGCAGGGAAGTGGGAAATGGATGAGATTTTTCTGAAGAGGAATTGGATCATAGAATAGTTGGGGTCCTGGGGAAGAGATATGGGAGGCCTTGGGGATCTGTAGATTCCATCTTTGCCATAGATCAGTGGTGAAGGCATTCTAATGTGTGTTTGAGTGTGTTGTGTGTGCAGATTATTTTAATAGTGTTGCAACAAGGCTAAGGGGGGTGAAAACAACCTGGGAATACAAGGATATGAGCATATTTTTAGCATTATTTAAAAGGGACGGGGCCAAAAATAAAATAATTAGAAGTTGGAATTTATTTTTTTAAAAAATAAAAATATATTTTTAATTTTTTTTAAAAAAATAATTTTTTTATATTTAATAAATTTATATATATAATTTATATAAATCAAAAAATTTTATGAAGTTCACAAGTACTATGATGTAGCCAAACCTAGATATGCAATATATATAATTATTATATTTTCCCACTACCATTATTACCTACATCTGCAAATGCAAAATATTCTATGTTTCAAAGTTGTTGTCATGTGAGTGGAAAAATTTGCTAATTATTCAAAACCATATGATTTCAAAGCCATATGCTTTGCAAGAGATAATGGGAATTGGTGACTAATGGAAAAGGCAAGGGTTGGTGGCCACACAAAATAAAGGTAAGAATAAAGAAATGTGGTGGTCATTTGGATATTATACTTTCTTTGATATTTCGCCTCTAAATTCCAAAGATTGGTGTAAAAAGAATAAGAACTCATTTTATTTACTAATCCTAGTCAAATTAATTTATCACGCCAATGAATAAGAGTGGGTAGGCTACTGTTTTGGTGGTCAAATTGCAAACAGAATCTCATTTACTTTTTTTAAAATAATATTTCATCTTTTATTTGTATGCGAAAAGAATTTTATTTTAATTCTCAAAAAATATAAATCTCAATAAATCAGAAGTAATTCAATTATTAAAATATACTTGCAAATTACAGTAAAATTTGAAGATCGATTTTGGGTGTACAACCATTGTGCCAAACTCACCCCAAGTATTAGAATTTCAAGAAAAAGTTGTATTCTATCAACCTTAAAATAATCGAACTTTATTGTTTTATAGCGAAACTAACAAAACCATTTTCTCTTCAAGTGGCGCTCTCAAACTATCAAGTTGTTGGTTTGGGATGAGCCACTCGCATATTTGCTAAGCTGGTTCTGGAAGGAAGTCATTAGCCCTTGATGCTCCTCACACCAAAAATGAATAATAGCAACAAGTAGTGGGATGAATACATAAAATCCCTATATATTTTAGCAAAGTTGTAAAAAAACCTACATTGTGTTAAAAAAAAATAGCATAAAAACATCGTCTAAACAAAAGTTCTGCACACTCACTCTTTCCCTCATCTAAAATTAACAACATAAATCTTTTTCATGAATTTTCCTTTATGTCCTTGTGTATATACGTTTAACTTCTCTTCTAAATCCTAATACAAATGTGAAATATCACCAATTAATATCAACAAAGTCAAATAGCCATAACCGCATGTTACCCAAGTAATCATCATCAGAAGCAAATGCTACTTCTAGTGAAGGCAGCACTTCGACTCTGCTAATCAGCACTTAGGCG
Source organism: Paulownia fortunei (assembly GCA_019321725.1). Lineage (NCBI taxonomy): Eukaryota > Viridiplantae > Streptophyta > Magnoliopsida > Lamiales > Paulowniaceae > Paulownia > Paulownia fortunei. The sequence continues at coordinate 17,907,619 of CM033118.1, forward strand.
CTGTCAAACGGACAAGTAAGTATTTTTGTCTTCTTTAGAGCATCTTTCATCAATTTTAAGTATTCTAAAAGTCTCCAAATCAGTTTTTGGGGAGGGGAGAAGAGAAAACAATCAAAAAAGAAAAAGGGAGAAGGCAAGAAGAGAAGAAATAGAGGATAAATTACTTCCAAAATTTGAGTAGAAAACATTTATAAGGGAAGAAACTCATTATACTTTCACTTCCAAGTTTCATTTTATTTTCTTCTTTCTTTCTTTAATTATATTCATGAATATTGTTAAATTATTATTCATTTTTACCATCATAAACTATTTTTTTTTTGGGTTGTGATGTAATCTAATTAGGAATGTTTTGTATATTGTTATCAATTCAATTCTTGATTTATTTTTTAAACTGGTTTTTCTACATAGTTTTTAATATTTTCAATTACTTGACCACTAATGAAATAATTTATTAATCATGTTGAACCGAGATATGATATATGTGTCTAGTTCTATGTATATAAAATTATAAATTGCATGTAAGATAGATATATACTAACATGATTTGTGTAGTCATATTTGAGCTTCATCGAACCTAATGAATTATTGATTGTTGTAATTCACATAGGAATATAGTGGGTTAGTAATTTGATGATATTTTCGTTAGATCTCGGGATAGGCTTGTGGATAATTTAGGGATTCTCAACTATCACTTGAAAATTGAGATTGATGAGATGAATTATTCAGTTCGGACTAATTATGATGGAATCATAACCCTAGGTCTTTAAATCATAAAATCAGAGTTAACAAAAATTCGGTACTTAGTAAGTTAATAGTGCTCGTGGGAATGATACTTACTTATCATTTTATTATATGATAACGTGCACTTGCGTTCATAACATTTGCAACAAGGGGTTATGATTTCACCATAATTAGTTCAAATTGAATAATTCAACTCATCAATCTCAATTTATTTCTCCAGTGATAGTCGAGAATCCCTAAATTATTCACTAGCCTCTCTCGTGATCTAACGAAAATATAATTAATTGTTAACCTAATATATTCTTATATAAATTATAACAATCAATAATTTATTAGATTCTGTAGATTTTAAACATGACTAGACAAATTATGTTAGTATATTTCTATTTAGAATGTAATTTATAATTTTTTACACACAAAACTAGATACATATATCACCTTTCGGTTCAACTTAATTAACAAATTATTTAATTAGTAACCAAATAATTGAAAGCATTAAAAATTATGTAAAAAACTCAATTTAAAAAATAAATCGAGAATTGAATTGATAACAATATTCAAAATATCCTAATTAGATTATATCACAATCTTAAAAATAGAAATTAGTTTAGGATGACAAAAATAAATAATAACTTGACAATATTCATAAACATAATTAAAAAAAAAGAGAGAAAAATAAAATAGAACTTAGAAATATGATGGGTTTCTTCCCTTGTATACGTCTTATATGAAAAAAATCTCTCATCTTTTTCCTTCTTATTTTTTGACTTGTTTTCCCCTTTCCTCCCCAAAATTGATTTGATGGCTCTTGAGATACTTAAAACTGATGAGAGATGCCTTAAAGAGGGCAAAAATGATCGCATGGGCGCTGATTGGTAGTTCCTAAGCGCTGCTTTCACTGGAAAATGTGTCGAGTTTTTTTTCTTTTGAAAAAATATAAGATGAATGTAGATTTTAATACATATAAGTAACATTCTTCCTTCATCTTCAAATCTGCAAAATAAATACTAAATATAACAATAAAACTCACAATTTTTTTGAAAACTAATCAAAAAATTAAGCAAATGGTATTCAATTAATGGATATAAAACTCACTCATCACATATATCTATAAAAAACCTCTCCTTAACCATTTTGTCACTTTCGTACTTTGGACCCTAACTATTTCAGGTAGACTTCAGGCTCTTGCTTTCGGCCAACTTCTTCGTCAATTTTCACCATTTATTTTCTTCGCCAACAAATGGCTATGACCTTGTACCATTTCTTAGAATTTTGCAAAAAAAAAAAAAAACTTGTTTTCTCCTTTTCCTCTTTTGTTTTTATTTTGGGCTAAATCTACCCTTGTTGTCATCATCGTTTCTAATCCCTATCCGTGTCTAACTTAGACGATACTAGCCCAATCACTCTCTACCAACCCTTATAGAGTCAAAAAGTGAACTTCCCATTTCTTCTTCTATCTAAACGGAGAATGAGTAACCTTCCAACTCTAACTCCATCCCTATAGAGTCCTCCATCCTAATTCAAGAGTTGAACGGCGGCCTTTAGTCCTACATCTATAGCATTAGCTGAAACCTTGGACTTTTTGTCCAGACCTACTTCTCATTTACAAGTAGCCATCTTTACTAGTAGCCATCCCCATAGATGCAATTATTATAGCACCTTTGCCTAATAATCTAACCCATTCTTCTATCTAAACGGAGAATGAGCAACCTTCCAACTCTACCTCCATCCTTATAGAGTCCTTCGTCCTAATTCAAGAGTTGAACGGCGGCCTTTAGCCCTACATCTATAGCATTAGCTGAACCCTTGGACCTTTTGTCCAGACCTACTTCTCCTTTACAAGTAGCCATCTTTACTAGTAACCATCCCCGCAGATGCAATTATTATAGCACCTTTGCCTAATAATCTAACCCAACAAGAATTCTCCTCCTCTAAGGTCTCCGAACAAGCCCTAGAGGATCTACGCTTTGAATTTGGGATTTCTGTTATAAATTATATTATTTTCATTAAAATTTATATGTCAAAGAGTGATTTTACTCCAATCAAAAGTTGGAAGAAAGATTCACATTTTTAATAATAATAATAATAAAATATATGCATAATCTATTATATTATATAATATAATAATAAATAAATAATAATATAATATATATATATATAGATATAGATACAAAGATATATCACTTTCCTTTTATATAGTAATTCTAATTAATTATTTCCAAATTGAAGTCCCTATTAAACATATGGTAATTCTAATTAATTCTTTCCAAATTGAAATTCCCTATTATATATATATATATATATATCACTTACTTTTCCTTTTGTATAGTAATTCTAATTCTTTCCAAATTAAGATTCCCTATATGTATACAAAGTGTCCGTTGGTTGGAAGGAAGGTAAAAGGCATAAATACTCATATATTTTTCACTTGTATATATTTTCATCTGAATCTGGGTAATATAGTACTCTTACAAGAACCGAATTTAGATATGGGTAATAGACCTGGATATGAATATCATTATCTTTTTTGGATGGACGAGAAGATGCTTTCAGATGAGATAATTTCTCAGTATAGGTACGTCATGTCCCGTAGACTCAAAGATTTTATGTTTGAGTTTAGAGCTAATTTCATACTGAAAAAAAGACAAAGGCTTAATGATGATGTTGATGAGTTCATGGGATCTGAGAGGCACGATGCTTGTATAGAACATGATGAAGAATGGTTTCTGAAAATCCAACGTGACGAAAAATGGTGTCTGAAAATCCACACGAGTTGCAGACTGGAAGATTAGTGGATTTTGCCAAATAATTTTTGCCCATCTGTCGTAGAGTCTCTATTTTCTTTTTTTCTTTCTTTCTTCTTTCATGTTTTCTTATAAGTTGTCATCAATTGTGATGGATCGAATCATAACTTCTTAAGAGTCCAATGGTATAAAAAGTCTAGTCCAATAGACACTAGAGCAAGAGGGCCCCAACCAATATATGTATCCTACTACATACAAATATATAACTCTTTTGCAGGCACTTTATATGTACCTCATTTCAATTATTTCTCTAAATATTTTTTTTTTTATGACGCTCCATTATGGGCTCCCCTACCACTCCGTCTCTAGAGCCATGTGGGGGAGGTAAATCATGGATGTGTCTCAATTGGACAGGCAACACACCAAAAATCCTGTACACTGGTGTCCACAATGGGTCCACCCCAACCTGGCGGAACCCGACCATTCCTTTGGAATGGAGCCCACCACCAAGCGAAATCGAACCCACACACTGCGTCTACCAGCAAGAAATCCTCGACGGCCTAAACCAACTAAGCTTTGCCCGGGGGCCTTTTTTTCTCTAAATATTCCTTTGCTTGTGGGTTATCAATAGGTCACTCCCAACTAACAATTTAATAATTTATTGGTATTATAGGTAAAAATTTGTTACTCAATAAAAAACATGAGAGGCCCAACGAGCAATAAAAAATGCCCACTTTCTTTTGGCCCAGAACATGAAATACAGAGGGTGGAAGACAATTGCAGAAAATTGGTAAGTTATTAAGACCTAAGTCATTTTTCTGTTCTAGGGAGTGACTCAAGTTTAAATATCATCAAATTTTTGGTAATTTTGTCTTCGAATTTAGTCTATAGGATTATTTTTTACATGTCGAGCTTGGCTAAAATATTTTTTATTATAACATGTATACATATACGTAAGCAGATATTGTGGACATATACACATATACATAAGAAAATATTCTAATTTTCTAAGTTGAACATTTGCCAATTATTAAAAACCATATGATTTGGAAGGTATGTATAATGGGAATTGGAAATTGGAAGGAAGGCGGAGACTAAAGAACAAGGAAGGTTTGGTGGCTAGGCAAGGTGGTGTTCATTTGGATTTTATATTTTAATTTAATTTTTATCTTATATTTCACATTATAAATTTTAGTGTTTTTTTTATATGCACTTTTACAAGAATATGTGAATAAAAATATTAAATCAAAATAAAGAATTCAAACTGAGTGAAAAACAAAAATTGATAGAGAAAAGGTGCATATGGTGGTGGAGGTCATGATAGATATAGGAGATGTTTGGTTTTCTTTTTACGGATAATTTTTATTTTTAGTATTTTAAGAAAAGTTTTATTGATTTTCGTGTAAGATTGAAAATATGTTTGGATAATTACTTTTAGATAGAAAATTTATAAGGTTAAATATGAAATTATATTTGGTTTATTACTTTCAATGAAATCATTTTCAAATTATATGTATATAATATTAAATTATTTGATAGTTGTAGCTTCCATAATAAATATTTTATGTGAATTTGATATTTTAGTATAATAAATTTTAAGTGGTGGATCCTACAATACTGATGTAGTTGATAATAAAAATATATTAAAAAAAGTTAGTGAGTAGTTGTGGTACTCACATTATTAATATAGATATTAATAAAAATATATTAATGAGAGAGTGTGTAGTTGTAGGGAGAATTGAGTTAATTGAAAGGGAAAGATTGATTGAGATTGTATAAGAATATATTTGAAAATGAGGGGAATATGGTTGAAAAGTATTTTGAGTGGGAAAATTAAAAAATAAAATATATTATTTTTAATGAGATTGAGTAAAACAAACATGATTTATCTATTTAAAATAGTAAAAAGTGAAAAAAATTTCAATGAAATGAAAAACAAATGTTCTCATAATTGGTGAAGGTGGTGTAGAAGACCTATGTCTATGTAGAAGAGCAAATAATGTTATATTCCATTTCTTATTAATAAATATAGTTAATTGGATTTATATATACATGAACATATGTAAAACACCACATATATATATATATATATATATATGTATGTATATATGTATGATTCGGAGGATATTTGGCTTTATTTATTTAAAATAATTTATTATAATATATTTAGATTTATAAAATATTAAATTTTATTTTAAAAATATACTCTTAACTAAAGTATTTAAATAAAATAAAATTATAAAAATTATAAAATATTAATATTAATAATTTTCGTAATTTACATGTTCGAAATTAAAAAAATTGTTAAAATTCTAAAAAAATAACAGGCCTCGTTACCTTTTTTTAGAGGATCATAACATCTATTTTTTTTTTACGTTTATAAGCATTTCGCTAAATATTTTAATATATTTTACAAATTTTTAAATTGTATTTTCAAAAATTTATAAACTTAGTTGAACACCCTCCTGCGGAAAGACTCAAAAATAACTTCAAATAATTCGATATAGGTAATTGCAGGAACCCATTTTCTTTATATCGATAATCGGGTTTAGGCACTAATTTGGTGCTTAGTGCTAATAAGTTGCCAACATCGGGGCATAAAATGCTATTTCGCTATTCCTAAGGGGGTAATTGTGAAATTTAACGCATATAGCGCCCACCAAACCTTGCACGACGTCGTAGAGCGCGCTTCTGCTGATCTGCATATATTAATGCTTCGTTGCTCCAATTAAACCCATCTTCTCCAAAATTTGCGAAAACGATCGACAGATATACGAATTCTTCCTCTCGAATATAATCTCTGTGAGTTGATTCTCTTGATAATTCTCGTTTTTTTAAATATACATGTAATTTATAAACGCGCGCTCTATTTCCATGAGAAGCTAGGGTTTTAGGTTTTGTGCTGGAAATTTTGTTTTCTTCTGTGTATTTATGTTGGGTAGATGCATATTTATGTGCATATAAGTTGAAATTGTGTGTAATTGTGTCACAAGCTGGAATGGCGACCGAACAAGCAAAGCCCGCTACTGAGGAAGCAAAAATCGATCTGTTTGAAGATGATGATGAGTTTGAGGAGTTTGAAATTGATCAAGGTTGATAATTTCTTCCCTAAAATTTAGACACTGCCTGTGTTGGATTTCCTTTAGTTACACGTTCCATCAATTAACTTTGCAAACACGGTTGATTGTTATTCCTTTTTTGTTTTTTTGGACACAATTTTTTAGTGATATGTGATTTTCTTGAGCAAAGGAACTTCATGTCATTTTTGCTAAATCTTTTCCTGTTATTGTAATGTTCCTTAGTTTGTTGCTACTGATTCTTGTTGGAGTTTAGGATCTATAATGATATTGTATTAATTATTGGTTATTTATCTATGTTAAATAACTTCAAGTGTAGTGAAACTGTGGCCTTTGAAACTGGAAGCGACTTATTAAAATATGCTATTTGTGAGGTCTAGATTTGTTTTGTGTGTTTCTGATTGTGGAATTAATTTTCTTAGCTTGTTGTGTCGAGAAATCTAGATAGTTTTACTGGCTTGCATTTGAAATTAAAATGCCTTTTCTACAAAGTATCTCATACTGTAAGAGCATTGACAATCTAAGTTCATCTTGATTTTCAATGTGAAAGTCCACCAGAGTTGGCACTCTTGGCTATAGAGAATGATGTAAGCTAGTGTTTAAAACCTCGAGTTAACCTGCTGACTCTGCTGAGTCACTTAGATCAGCAAAAAATTGTAAAACCCACTCGAACTACTCGGTTCAGGGCGAGCTTTGTTCACATTCACCAATTCTGTCAGTTACTCAGCCGGTTTGAGTTCATTACAAAAGATCGTACTGCATCTATTTGAATATGAAGTTCCCCCTGGTATATATTAGGAAAAGACTTCAACAACCAATGATTCCAATCTTTACCACCCAATTCAATGGTCAAGTTGGTTTAGTAAATATATCCACTAGTATATTCTTTTTCCATTTTCAGAAAACTTCAGTTGGATTTTCCAACAGATATTGACTGATTTAAATTTCTGAAAATACCGTTACAGACTGCAAAGCAGAACTGGACTTTTTGCTTTTTCTGTTGTCACCATCTAACAGGATAAGAATGATAAGTGATTATACAGAAGACTGCATCTTTTATCCATGTGATTGTTCTTTACAAAGATATTTTGAGTTTTGGCTTTGTACTTGCTGAAAACTCAGCCGAGTCCTCGAGTATACTCAGCTGAACAAATATATGATTCGAATCTGATTTTTGAGTTTCTAAACCATAATGTAATACATTCAACATATAATTTTTCTTTTTGCTTCTTTTGAAATTGAGACTTGTCTGATTCCTTTCGAAGTCGATTTTTTTCTTCTTTTTTTTTTTTGGAAAAAAAAAAGAGAGACCAGATTTTCTTTCTTTATTTAGATAATTATTTGTTGCAACCAAGACTGAAACTTGATGTTTTTATGGAAAATGACGAGAATGCTTGGATTTCAAAGTTGAATAAGATAAATGAAGAAAGGTGTGAGATCATCTTCTATGAACTCTGGAACACACTGCTGTTGCATGAGAGGGAATCTGGAAGTTCTGTGGATGAGCTGTGATTCAGGATGGTATAGGATTCATGAAAATTTGGGTGCCACTGCATTGTAGTTTAGGAAGTATTTGCAGTTATTTCTGGTATCTCAACTATGAAATTTTTTCGTTTTTTATGGCAATAGATAACTTGGCAAATTAATGAATAGAGGCCCAAGTAGCAAAAGGTCAAATCAAGATAATTAGAAAAACAATAGGTTTGGAATTGCGAGATATTCACCTCTTCTTAAGTAGTACAGATTTTCTATTCTAATATGAGAAGGATGTCTAGGTGTCTTATGCTCCCAATAGATTTCATACTTGATTTAGAACTAGACTCCACTTTTGAGTTTTGAAGTTTCTAAAATTTAGTAATAGATATATGCATCATACCGTAGGCGTAGGACTTCTAAATATATCCACTAGTATAACCCAGCTGCAATAGGAATGTAATTGGAATCCATTCTACATTGAGTTGCTGATATGATTAAGTCGCGTTACTTGTATTGGATAACTTTGACTTTGATAAACATACTGTTCAAAAAACATGTTTAGAACGTCTTAGACGATGCTTCTCTTTAAATGTCTGGCTTTGTTTAACTTGTAAGAGAATTAGATACACTCACTGAATTAACTTAAATATAACCTTAATAGCACATGCCAGGACTTCATGATTCTCAATAGTCCCATTGCAATTACAAATGAATTTACATCCACTTACATAGTCAACTCCAATGAATTCAAGAATTTTAGAAGTTCTAATGTTCTTATTGATGTCCTATATAGCCCTTTCTTTGGATGGAATTTTTTTTCTTAACTGGGGACTGAATAGGAGTTAATGGACATGCAATGTTTGACTGATGGGTTGTCTCTCTGTAAATTTGGTGAATATAGTAGTAGGCAATGAGGAGGAAGATTTACATTACCTCTTCTGCTGGGTTTTTGTTACTTTTAAGTGCTGTTATGAAAGTTGAAAATGTTTTACCAGATAGAATGTTAATTGAAAATTCACTTTCGGAGATCCTTGCATGCACCCTAAGTTCTCTGAAAGTCAGTTGAATCCATACTTCATTACCTACTGATTAATTATTGATGCAAATTTGCACATTTGCACTTTTCTTGTTTAATCTTGGAGTATTGTTATTGTCTTAATTCTCTTTTATTCAGATCTAGTTTCATTGATTTCTTAATTAATTATCAACATATCTTAGAACCTTTTCATAGGACTCCATCTTTTACGCATTTTTTCTGATGTTTTCTTTTCTCATGCATGTGACATTGGTAGAATGGGAGGACAAAGAGGAAGGTAAAGAAGTAACTCAGCAATGGGAAGATGACTGGGATGATGATGATGTCAATGATGATTTCTCCCTGCAGCTCAGGAGGGAATTGGAGAGCAATACTGAGAAAAAATGAGGCTAAGCCTACCTGACTTAGTTGCTGTTATGTTTTGACATCGTAGCTTTGATATCAAACTTTAGGATACTCTATATGGTACCTTGTTGATACTGAATCAATATTCTTATCTTTAATTCTGTCCGCCGACAACAGATCTCTTCTAAACACGGTTCTTTTCTTACCAAGTTAACATTGTGAACTTTAATTCTGATTACTGAACCTTTTTAGTGAAGGAGTTTTGGTCATGACTTCCGGAGGTGCGTGTTTTCCTTATATATATATATATATATATATATATATATGAATAAAGGTGCATGATTTTCTGTAGGTAGTTAAATTTGGCATGTTTGAGATGTCGAAAATAGGATGATAATAGTGCGGGTTCGGGCAGGTTTTTAATGTTATAAATGGGTTAAATGTTATAAATTTGTCCAAAATGATTCTTGAATTTTTATTTTTAAATTCGTCTTGTTCTGAACATGTCATATTTATTTATTTATTTATAAATATATATATCTATATGATACTGTTTTTAAAAAAATAGTGTTTTGAAAAAAAAAGTAGTGTATTATGTTTTAGAAAAGTATATTCTGTTAATATTTTTAAAATAATAAAATAGATATGAATTTATTTAATCCGTTGAGTTTGCGGTGGGTCCTCAAAGACTTTGACGGGAATGTGTTTCAAGTTTAACCAAATTCGCATGGAGTAGGTCCTGGAAGACTTTAATGGATATATTATGTGGCCAAATTTGCCCCAAATTTCATGCGTGCCACCCTAGTTGCTCCAAGTAGAGTACTAAATTAAATGAAACAATTACATATATCATTAAATAAAAAATATTAATTATTTAAAATTAATTGCTAATTAACAATAACTAACAATCTATAGTCTAATCAACTAATGAACTATTATTAAAAATAGGCAAGTAGGAATTTATTCTTTTTTTTTTTTAATTTGGGGATAGCGGGCAGGGTTTCAGATGGCGTTCTAATGTTGAGATTTCATATATTTTGGACTTAGATTATGATTCGTTCCAGAAAAAAAAGCAAAGATTACTGAAAAAACCTTAAAATAAATTTTTATATCCAAGAATCCCATGAATTTTTGTTGGATCCAGAAAAAATCATTCTACCAAAAATGCCCATCCATTAACCTTTGTACCAACACCATTAAGATATATGTATAGGAAATTACACCATAGTGTGAATTTTAGACTAATTTATCCGATAAAAGCTCATATAGGAGATTCTCAAAAAAGAAAAAGATAATCAAATGAATTAATAATGATATTTCGAATGCTTTACACCATGCAAGAGGAATGCAGCACACCCTTTCAGCCTGTATCCACTACAATCAAAACATTCCAGCTCAGGAATTCCAGTTTTCTCTGTGCATAACTGAGATCTGTATGCTATACCAGAAACCTAGTGCGTCGTAAGATCAACTAGCGTGTAATTTCTCAAGGTCCACGATACTTCCGGAAACAGAGACAACCTTGTTGCTGATCAACAGGGATCATTCCTCCACCTTTTGAAGTGTCTATAGCCTCTAACATGGTAACTACCTCATCCATTTCAGGTCTTCTATCAGGGTTGGCATCCCAGCATCTCTTCATCACGTTAGCAAGGGAGCTCGGGCAACATCTAGGTATTTCTGGCCTCAAGTTCTGTGGACAAAACGTCGCTTGAGGGATAAACCAGCAAAAGAAAAGCCCAAGTCATTAACACTTTAGAAAGGAGATGTTACCTGGCGAACAACTGCTGAAGTCACCTCGGAGAAACTAAGATCAGGATATGGCATGTCACAGCAATATATCTCCCATAAACAGATGCCAAAACTGTACACGTCGCATTTCCTGTTATAAGGACTGCCATTGAGAACCTGCAGATTGTTTAGACACGCAACTGCGTTAACATGAAAATACTTAATTTCCCATTGATGTTTTGTTATTCAACTTCTCTTTGTTTGATCTTGTTAGCTGTATCATGAAGAAAAGACTGGCTTTTCTTTCTTGCAGGAAGGAGGATAGCGGGGAGTTCCTAGCTTTTGAGCTTATAGGAGACATGCTTTGCTTTTGAGCTTATAGGAGACATTAAAGCAGAAAGAAAGAAATAATCGTTGTACTCAAACAGGTGATCACTGAAACCAAATATTTGGGTATGCTAACAGGTGAAACTATTAAATATTGAAGGACTGTTGGAAAGAAAAATAGTCGAAACCATTTGACCTAAAAAAAATACGAGAAAAAGAATAAATAGTATGAGTATCCTGCTCAAACAATGAACATACCTCCGGAGCCATGTAACCAAGGGTCCCGGTCTCCCCTGTCATGTCATTAGGATTTGAGGCTTCAACACGAGCAACACCAAAATCAGCTATTTTAACTGTACGTGTCTTGTCTAAAAGCATATTTTCTGTCTTAACATCTCTGTGAACGATCTTCTGAGAATGAAGGTAGCTTAACCTACACAGCCAAAAAACAGTAACCACACTTTAGGTGAAAACACAGGTTATGAGCCACTTCTCGAACTGATTGAGAGAGAGAAAATAAATAGATACAGAGCAGAAAACTGCAAAATCCAGATGCAAAGTACCCTCTAGCAAGATCAAGTGCCATCTGCACAACTACTTTAAATGCTAGCTTCTTTCTCCTGTTCTTTATGAGGTAATTTTTCAAGGCACCTCCTGGAAGATATTCCACAACAACACAACATATATTACTAGGCATGCCAATGTGACCATTTTCGGTTTGAATGTTAAGTTCTGCAGAGCCCATTGTCGCTCCTATAAACTGCAAAAGGTTTAGACAAATTTCAGACCAATACTAAGAAGATTCTACTCAAAGTTAGAATCGACAATGATCAAATAATACTAGCAATTATTATGGCGTTCAGTGATACTAGGAATATGATTTCTCAGAATGATGGGCCACTAACATGACACAAAAACCTTAACAATTTGAACTCCCAAAAGTCATTAAGCTAACCAAAAGCAAATGACTCCATGAAATCTGGGGTCAAGTCAAAAGAAAGTATCTTTGTTGTGAATGGGAAAATGACCTTCTCATTCTGTAAATAGAAGTACAAACAGAGATGGGAGACTAATACCATTAAAGCCACACCACTTTCTTCATTATATGTGATGAGTTGGATATAGTTATAAAAAACCATTTTACCTAGTTATGGATTACAGCTATAATAATCCAATAATCTGATTACAGATTATTGAATAATTTGTGCCACACCACGGCCCGATCATTTTAAGTCATATTCCCAGCCCGATCATTTTAAATCATATTCCCTGCCTGATCATTTTAATTCATATTCCCTGCTCCGCTTAAATAATCTGCACCAAACACCACCTAAGCAGCAAAATGGGGCAAAGGGAGACACTTAGGAGTATAGTGCTACTCTAAGCATTTGTTCAAACATTGCTTAGCCTATTCCAAAGGCATTAGAATAGATCCTAACCTTTGTTACATTAGGATGATCAAGTTTATGCCACACGACAACTTCTTGAGTAAAAGCTGCCCTTAGAGATGCTATTTCAGCTTCTGTCCTGTGGCCCTCTTCCCCCCAGTCCAGCAGTTTAACTGAGGATCAAATGAAACTTCCAAAATGTTAATAATAAGGACAACAAAATTTGCCAATATATTAATAATCGTATAGGGCAACAACTAACAGTGGCAAAACAATATCTAATTCAGTAGGATTGTGAAAAGAACTGCAAATCACTCCACGCCTAACATTGAGCACAAACAAGGCCAGAGATATGTATTTCACATATGGGACATGTCTGAAAATATTGATAATTGAAGTCTCATGTTTTCGCAAAGTGATGAATTGGTCATTGACACTCTTACCTATTCTTAAAATATTAGGAAACTAGACAGACTAAATAGGACTTTAACAGCATATTGATGCCAAGTCTCGGCAAAGGTTTTTGGTGTGTCCTACAGGATGAGGTGGATGATTGAATTAAAGGAAATCAAAGAGAAAAAGAATTGGAGAGGATCTGTACTATGAAGTAAAGAGTTGTGTAACAAAGATTTGGCCTATTAAATTGATGGGAAGAGAATCCCTACTATATTATATATTGTCTTTGAAATCTGAGTGAATTAATATAACAGAGCCATTGAAAATAAGAGGAACATAAAATAAGCAATAAACAATCAACAAATCACCATGTCCAAATACTATGGGAACCAGGAATGTATTATTAATCATGTCCAAACATTAGCTAGATTGAAACTAAGAACCATGCATTAATGTGTTTTCGTTAATTGCCATTTAGGCTGTGGGCTTATTAGCAAAAGGTGTCTTTCTTGCATTTAGTTCTGTCCATTTTGTCGTAACTATGACTAGATTGTCTCATAATCAGTTGTCTCTCATATAAACTACACTATCTTAAAAAGGTTGCTTCTTTTTGCTTCAGATTGATGATGTATTTGACATTTACTATGATCTTTTTGAATTGATCTTCTTTACTTGTTTCTGAACATGTTAAAAATGAATATATCATATCAATCTTTTGTTCAGGTTTTACTTTTTTTTTTTCAATTTTTTGCTTAAAGTACAACAGTAAAATACTAAGCCCATAACAGGGTATAATATTTTATGGAAGCTAATTAGAAAATGGTTTAGATAGAATCTCCTAATACTAAAGCCCACATAGATGGAAGGAAGAAAGTCAAACTTTTGTGGGTACTGAACCTAGAAAGCTTGTAGTCTTGGACCTCAACTATTACCACTAGCTCATTACAACTACTACTTTTTAATGCTACAAGCACATGGGATCTTTCTCGTCAATACAGTCCATGGTATATATTGAGCAACTATGCTTATCCGGAGTAGGTAACTCCACTTATAATCTTCACCTTGCCAGGGCATATTATTTCAATTTTTATCTTTGAGCAGATAGATGATTATTCAATTAGTCAATACCATAACGTATGATTAGAGTGCCATGAAGAAAAATGAATAAACCCAAAACATGCACTAAAGCCCATACATTCTTAAAGGCTTCAACTTGGGACCTCATAATAGAGCAATCTTAATCTTTCCCACTGGGAGTAGGCCTTTGTAGCAACCAACTTTTGAAGTCATAATAATTTTTATTGAAGTCAACATCAATAAACCCTACAGAATATTATATCCAAGCAGAAAGCAAGATCCATAGGCTATGCAAAGGTCAAATTTAATTAATGGATTTCTTTTTATTGCTATAATTAAATAAAGAGCCTCTCTTGTCTCATGGTTGAACAACTGTTTCAGTTATCTTTGTTGACAGAAGTTAGAACTTTAAAAACTGGTTGAATCACAAGAAAGTTCAGCAATACCAGCCCAAGTTATTGCAGTCACCTTCAAATCCAATCCAAACCCGTGCCACAAGTCACGGATTCCATAAGAATGCATTGATTGTGCTAGTCCACAACCTTCCCCCTCCCCACCCAAAAAAAAAAAAGAAAATGGTAATAATAATAAATAAATAATGGAGAAAAAGGAATCAAACCAAAAAGGGCACATATCCTACAGTTTGCCACTACCCCACAAACAGGCATGAAGCATTAAATGTTGACATATATCAGAAACTCCTACTAAATTAATATTGGACTGACAAAATTATGATGGTCCCCTGAATACACTCATACTACTATCAGGATACATAACTTAATCGGTCACCAATAAATTAATCTATCAAATCTTATGCACAGACAGTACTCATTCAATCAGAGTTTAACTGCATAGCTACATCCCATTAACTATAATTACAAAAACCAAACAGGCATTTTGTGGTATTATTTTTTTGGAGTCAAGATTCATTAAGAACAGAAACAATGATATGGCCAAAACAGACTAACATGCATTGAAGGATGGAGCAAATCTGCAAACACCCCAGAAAATGACAAAAAAAGAGTAGTCAAAGAGTGATAAGGGGAAAAAAAAAGTTTTGAACTTTAAAAAAGTTGAAACTTTGGAAACTATTCAAGGAAAATGGAAAAAGGGGGCAAGTGAGACAGAGTGGTGACTGACCGGCAACATCCTGGCCGTCATAAATTCCGCGGTGGACAGTCCCAAAGGTGCCACGTGCAATCACACCTTTAATGATCAACTTAGAGGGATCAATCTCCCAGTCGTGCCTCTGCCTCCTGGAGGTGGTGGTGGCCACAGGGGCGGCTGAGACGGGCGATGCGGCGGCGGCGGCGGCTGTGGTGGCGGTGGAGTTAGAGTAATCTTCTTGATTCTTCTTCTTGTTCTTCTCCATAGTCCATGCCCTGTTCAAGTGCCTTTCAAGCTGCTCATCTAAGCTTTTCAAATCGATCTGATCTGCTCTCACAAACCCATCACTGCTTTTCTCCATTTTCTGAGTGTGTGCGCGCTTTTCTTGTAATCTTACTTGAATGGTGTTACATACACATATATATGTATATATCTGTGCTATACAGGAATAGTACTTTTTCCTGGATTAATGGAAAATTGTGAACGACAAGAGAGTAATTAATTACAGGAAGGGTGGGGGAGGGGTGGGATTGGATTGTATGTATATGTGTATGTGTGAGTGGGATGTCTGTGTGTGTGTGTGGAAGTAGTGTAGATGTATGGTAATATGAGAGAGCAGCGCCATGTGGGCACATGGAATTGCCTGAAGACAACGTGTGCACGTGACCCACAAAACACTATTCCAAAAATCCTACTAAAGTTGACTTTTATTTAACTTTCTTTGTTTAAATGGTGCGAAATTTTAAATAATAGTTTCAAAAAATAAAATTAATTATGTCTTTCTCTTCTGAGTTTTGGTCTAGTTCTCAAAATTATTCCTCAAAGTTTCCAAATTACAATTATATTTTGCAATTAAGGAACGTTGAGAAACCCTATCAAAGTTGGTAAATATCTTTTTCACCCCTAAAAAGTTAAGAGATTGATTGAAACTATAAAAATATCGAATATAATTTTTTTATTGTAAATCTTATTATATTTTTAATTATATTGTGCTACCAAGTTTACACTTTATAAATAAATTTTTACATGTGATTATGTAGTAATTATGATGTATTTAATTTTTTTTGGGGGGTGGGGGTGTAAATGTAAAGTTTGCTTACTGTGTTTCATGCCTTATTCTTAATCATTTGTATGTAGCCCCTATCTAAGAAACTTAAATTTGTTCAACAACAAAAATAAAATCCACCCATTTTATATATTTTTTATTTTATATGATATTTTTAAAAATGATAAAATATTAAATCTTATTTTTAAAAAAATATTAAAATTTTTAGATAAGAATAAAATTAAAAAAACTTATCAGATGTTAGTAATAATAATTTTATAATTAATATAACGAAAATTAAGAAAATTTACTTATTCTTAAAGATAAGTTAGGAGTATCTTATTTATTTAAATAAAAATAATGTTTTTTCCTAAAAGTTTAATTAAATACTTAAGACATCTTATAAACGGTCAAACACTTTATAAACATATTTTATAATTTAAAAATTTATTAAATTCTAATAACTGAAAAAATAAATAAATCTCTAGATACCCAAAAAAATTAAAATCTAATAACTAAATAAATAAATAAATAAATCTCTAGATACCGAAAAAATAGGGCCACATAAAATATGACTACATATTTTCTCCAATGGAACTTTTCTATTTCGGGTAGGCTTGTTAATGGGTAGGGCTTTATCTTATCCAAACCCACAAAAATCCCACTCAGGCCCAGGCCCTACTCATGGGTATCATATTCATACCCGTATCCTAAAACTAGTAGAATGGGCCTGGGTTGGGTCTAATACCCGAAATATACCCATTACCGATTACTTTGTTCTCCAATTTCCGTACTTTTCTTCATTCCTGCAGCCTCGCCTCGCCGGCGCCACCATCCATCCACCGTCAGTCTTATGCTTCAGGTTTCTCTTCTTCACGCATTACATCAGCAGCTTCTTCAAAGGTTTTAGCAACTTGACCTGCTGCTTATCTTTTCTTGAGATCGCTTCTTGATAATTGAGGAGCCCTCCTCACCAAAAAGAGAACCAATACATTTTTGATCAGTCAAAAATGGCGAGTTTTGGGAAATTAAGTTCGATTTCAAGAAGCTTTAGCACTCTCTCTTCAACCCCTTTACGTATTTGTGTTGTTGGTAGTGGGCCTGCAGGATTTTATACTGCTGAGAAGGTATATATAAGTTGTTGGATTTTATTACTGCGACTTTAATTCTCTTTTTCGATCAAATCCTTGTTCTATTTCCATGAAATAAAAATTATATCTGAATCTTTTGCTGAATACTTACTGGAAGTTGTTATCTTTTTGTTGAATTCTTGAATTTTGATAGCTTTTGAAGGCACATGAAAGAGTAGAAGTTGATATAATTGATCGACTGCCGACACCCTTTGGATTAGTGCGGTCCGGCGTTGCACCTGATCATCCTGAAACAAAGGTTATATATTTATTTTTTTCATTAAAACTATGGAAATGTGTGTTTGTGCAAAATGAGGTTTAAGTGCTAATGTGGTCTTAGGATTATGAAGTTTGAAAGTAATTTTAAATGCATTTGGAGTGTAGTATTGTAGGCAAGCAACATAACCTAATGTGGTTGTTTGGAATTGATTTTTCAAGTCGGATATGCGGAAATATGTCTTTGAAGTAAATGCAGTTTTATGTTTACTGATGATTAATTGCTGGTGATAGAGATATCAGCCATTTGGCATTTTCCAACTTATGGTCCAACGAAAGAAGAACAAGGGATATACATTCTTTCGTTCTTTTAAATATAAATATTGTTTATGCATTTTGGTCTTTCTTATTATTCTCTTATGGGCTTAGTTGTTCAGAAATTTGCCACAGATAGTGATCAATCAGTTTTCTCGGGTCGCACAAAATGAACGTTGTTCATTCTTTGGGAATGTGTCTCTTGGATCCTCCATAACTCTGCCTGAGCTACGTGAGACGTATAATGCGGTAAGATACTGACTCTGCAGAGGAAGTTTGACCAAGATAGTTATTTTGTTGTTTGTATTTAGTCTCTCATACATGTGACGAGATCCATATGTATACTATGCCAGGTGGTGCTTGCATATGGTGCTGAAAGTGATAGATCTCTGGGCATTCCTGGGGAGGTTTGCATGATTATCTTAGAATGCCTTTGCTATGTTTCTCCTGTAGATTAAGATGTTGCATTCCTTTGTGATAGCAATTTCTGTATTAAAAATCTATAAGTTGCTTTCTTTTGTATATTATTTAATGCAGGAGTTGGCCGGTATATATGCTTCCAGAGAGTTTGTTTGGTGGTATAATGGGCACCCAGACTGCAGAAATCTTGCTCCAGACTTGAAAAGTACTGATACTGCTGTTATTCTTGGTCAGGTATCTTTGGTTCATTTTCGTTTTGCTCATTGTTGATGATCAAATTGAACCAAATAACATGGTTTTGAGAATAGCAGATGCTGGTTAAATAAGTGATACTTGGACATTATGACTGAGAATAGACAATAGTGATCGACTTTGCCTCAGGTTGACTAGATCAACAGATGGTTGTAGAAAGCATGTGTCTGATGTTGTTACGATCATTAGATATCAAATTTTTTGTTTGACTTGAAAAATGTACTATCTCCATCTAAAAGAGTTGAAAATGTGTAAGTTTTGTGTGGTTTTACACTATGGCCCTTAAAAGTGGTGGTTGAGAGTTATTGATGTCATATCAGATGGTAGTTTTCAAAAAAAATTCTTTTCAGGAAATGGAATTTTATTTTGGGATGTCCTAAAGAGGAATTGGGATTGATAAACTTGGGACAGTGGGAGTGTATACTTGTCGACATGAATCTCTATGTTCTTTAAAAGGCAGTGGAAGATATCTTAAAAGCAAAAGCATAAGTATTATCATGGATAATTTTGTTAGATAACATCTATGTCCTTGCTTTTGTACTCATGAAGTCTATTGGAATCTTCTGATGTCAACAATATTTGCTCAATCTAGTTTATGGTTCTATAGATTAACAATATTGTTTCTTCATATTTTGTGAAATTTTATCATTTTTTTTACCTCTGAATATTGGCTTTGATGAATTGAAATCCCTCACTTGTCAAAACACATGCTGTATATTGTCTTATCTAATTGTAGTAGTGATATCTAACTTGTACATGTACAAAGTATATGAATAACTTCTTTTTACTGTGTGGTTACTAGTCTCTACTTTACATTTTGGTCAGCAGAAATATGAGCTAACAGTTTTAATTAATGGAGTTAGTTTTAATAAGAGTGTTTTGTTGTGCAAATAGAAGTTAAGGCATTTTCCATGTTAAAAAAACTTCAAAATCTCAGAATTTTTCAAATGCATTGACCGCATATTGCTCATGCTTTTAGGGTAATGTGGCTCTTGATGTTGCTCGAATTCTTTTACGGCCAACAGCAGAATTGGCAAGAACAGATATTGCCTCCCATGCATTGGCTGCTTTAGAAGAGAGCTCTATAAGGTTTGTGATCTGCCATATGATGTTTTGAAAACAAAGACCCGCATAATCTTGAGATCTATTCATGAGTTAACAATTACAATTGTCAGGAAAGTTTATTTGGTTGGAAGACGTGGACCAGTACAAGCAGCCTGTACTGCAAAAGAACTACGAGAAGTCCTGGGTTAGTTCTGCCTTTTTCAATCTGCAGGATTATCTTGTACCATTTTGCCTTGTGATCTGCCTTATGTGCCCTTGTATTCTGGTTCTTAAGTTGATTATTTTTCTATCGTATTCCAGTATTAGTGGAGTGGAACCTAATCTGATTCGTGCAGTTAACTGACAAACTGATTATATTGTGTATGATGATATCTTAGGTCGAATGAGGCTTCAGGTTTTAGATATTGATTTCATGAGGACTTTCAGAAGTTGGAACACAATAATTACCATACTGTTATCTGGCATCCTTTAGCTTTTCCCAATTGATGGGTTGTATGTGTGTGCCGTTATAGGTCAAATGATGTTGTTGTTGGTCTTTGCACCCATGATCTGTTTGCATTAAATATGAGATTTTCATTCAGACCCCTTAATTGAAAGGAGGGCCCCGTGGTATTAAGAGAATCATGTGAACATGTTCAGTAAATTGGATATACTCTCGTTGCAGGAATTAAGGATTTGGGTATTCATATCCAACAAGCTGATTTAGTTACAACACCTGCGGATGAGGTATATTTTTATTATGACATACATTTACTACCATAGTTGATGTGCTGTGTCCTTTGCAGACAATATTTTTTAGATTATCCACAGAACTGATTCATTGTTCTTGATATCATTACTTGGTCAAAGATAGAAATGAAGAATAACAGGATCAGGAGGCGGGTGTACGAATTGCTCTCTAAGGCAGTCACACCAGGGCATGCTCCTATTCCCGGTCAACGGGAACTCCATTTTGTCTTCTTCCACAAGCCAGACAGGTTTCTAGAGTCAGATGATAAAAGTGGTCACCTTGGTGGTGTACGGCTTGAGAAGACTACTCTTAAAGGTAATTATGCTCCATAGAAACCTGCATTGGAACAGGCTGTATGGAGTCTTTATTCTTTGGTTTTATTGTTTGTGGTTTTATGCATTCCTTATGTTTGCCTTATTCACTCTATGGACAGTAAGAATGCGAAATACAGAGAATTTTTCATTTTTGAACTTCACAAATTTTTTTCACGTAATCTTGTCTTTTGAATAAGGGGAAGAAAAATATGCGAGAAGACTCATTAATATTTTCTCCATTTAACAGGGTTTTTCTAATGAAGAAAGGAACATACTTTCATTTAAGGTTTTCCAAAGTAGCTTTTAGAATTTTTTTGACAGGCATCCATTTCAAAGAAAAAGAATCCTTGTTTGTCACAGTTTGAACAGTGTTTTGGTATTGGTTAGCTGATATTTATGTAATGCTGAAAACTTCCACGTCTTTCATTTTTGGTACTGATCATTTTCTTTTTTGGAATTAGTTTTTGGTAATGGGAAAATGCCCGTTCAATACAGGCCTTTTCAACTTCAATTAAGCAGGACATCATCGCTTCCTTTCCTTGTTGAATGATCAAAGTGAAGTCCAGTTGAGAGTTCACATATCATTGTTGTTATTTGTCTAAATCGTGTGTGTTTTGTAGGAGATGATGAATTGGTGAAGCAGGTTGCAGTTGGTACAGGAGTATATGAGGATTTATCATGCGGGCAAGTTATTTCGAACTCAACATGAAATATGCATGCAAACATCCCAAAGTTTATTGCATGTTTATTTCTCCTAGGGTTTAAGGTTTTGCTTTCAGTATGCTATGCATCAAGTTATGTGATGTAGCAGAATGATGAATATTTGATTGAAGCGAGAACCTCTTAAAAATCACAATTCTTTAATATGCTCATTGGGCACTGCGGGTTAAGGTGGTTGTGGTATTGCTATCTGCAATCTATTTAGTGGGAAAAAACTAGAACCAAAATGGACAGAGATATATAGTTTACAGAGGGTGAGTCGCCTTCTTTACTGTTGACCTGGATTGATCAATTGTTAGCAAGGAACTTGATCACTAAGCTTTTGACTTTTCTCCTTTTCATAATAATAAGAAAAGGCTTTCTAGCAATTTTAATGTGGATAGATTTCACTTTTGTTTTGCAGGTTATCACTGAAGAGTATTGGTTACAAATCAGTAGCCATTGATGGTTTACCCTTTGATAACTACAAAGGTATATTGAAGATTTACAACACTGAGGTTGAAGTTTTTATTGTTTTCCTATGTATTGCCTAATCAAAATTGTGTCGCACTTTTCTTTGTCCCCGCTCGAACAGCCTGGTCAAGTAGCATATAGTCTAGCTGGCTTTAAAAAGTTGTATTTCTTATTACTTCAAAATTTTGCATTCTCTTCTGGCCATTCTCTTCATGTTAGCTGCCATATGTCTTCAAGTTTGGAGTTTTCATGTGCAAATAATAGTTATTAATGAAGGGCCATGTTGCTATCCTATGCTTTATCTGGGTTTCTTTTCTAGGAATTGTTCCAAATCTGGGAGGCCGTGTCTTGGCTGATGCTTCACAAGATCATATGCAGTACGAGACGGGCTTATATGTGTGTGGGTGGTTGAAGAGAGGACCAACTGGAATTATTGCTACAAACCTTTATTGTGCCGAAGAAACTGTGAGTGTACCAACTTAATTCTTAAAAAGAACTGGATGGTTGCTCTTAGTCATGTCAATAGCTTTTATAAGTATGAGATAAGGGTGAGTTAAGTCGAGGCATGTTTTGGGATGCATTTTACTACTCTTTTTGCCTTGGATTCTTTTATTATGAAGTTTGTTGATCACCATAAACCTATGGCAGCTGGCATGCATCTCAGACGACATTGATAAAGGAGTATTAGCGTCTAACTCACCAAAGCCTGGGAGAGGAGGACTCCTGCATTTATTAGACGGTAGGAATACCAGAGTTGTACACTTTGATGCCTGGGAAAAAATTGACTTTGAAGAGAGAAGGCGCGGAAATTTGAAAAACAAACCCAGAGAAAAGCTTACCTCATGGGAAGAGCTACTGAAAGTTGCCAGTGAATGAGGCAGATTCCTTCGCAAAAGTAGATGTTCAACCCCCAAAAGATTTACTTACTACCAACAGGTATGCAATCTTTCTCTATCAGCTCAGGGAAAAAACAACATTCTTGTATGAAATTATCTCCCAGAAATGAATGCAAGAATGCTGTTTGAAAGTCACGGCTAGATTGATTTGCATTATATATCACACATTTTTTCAGGTTAGAGACATTTCTCGGAACCACAACTGATTCAAATCCATACATTTTGGAGAAATTTCAAGCTGAACTCAAATAAGCACGCATCGAAACTATCATCATCATCCAAGAGGTATTCGATTGTATTCTGGCCTTATACCGGTACTTTTCATCCAGTTTAGAGATGGATTACTGATGCACAGACATATACCACATCTATATATGAGAGCTAAAGAGATGGATTACTGAAACAGAGACATATATCATTTTGTATCAGCTGATTCTTTTTAATATTGGACAAAGTATTTATGTCATGTTGCTATGTTTTTCCATTTCTTTTTAAAAGTGAATATCCACAACATCGATCGATCATCCAGAATCGTGACCCTTTGATTAGTTGTTTCGTGTATCATCCAGAAACGAGATTATGCAATGTTGGACAAACTTTAGGAAGGATTTTGTACATTCGACAAACTTTAAAGGGGTATTATGCAATTTTGGACAAACTTTAGAAGGTTGTAAATTTTGTTTGTGCTGATATTATCCTTTTTCATTAATCGTTACAACTACGGAATGGAGAATTTGTAAATTAATATCAAACCTTAAGAGAGAGAAATATAATTAGCATACTATAGGGGAGTTGTTTGTATATATTGGAGAAACAACGTGATGGTCCCTATAATAACTATTATAGTAATTTAGAAAAGGAGCAAATCCCACTATATATTTGGTTTTATTTCGAGGGAATATTTTCTTTCCTTGGGAACAAGATTGCATTTGTTTTCTCGTTCTCTGAAAATAAATTCCTTCTTCTCTCAAATACAAAATGGGGCTCATTATACCTTGTTACTTTTTTTTTTTATAATATTATAAATATTTATAACTAACCTTATAAAAATTTACAAGATTTGGCATATAGTAAAAACAATCTCCCCAAAAAGAAACAAAACACTACTTTTATTCTCATTTTTTTTTTCTCTTAGATGCGTATCTTTCCGGGAACACCTAAAATAAAATCAAATATTTCCCTAAGTTTCTATGAGAATATCAAAAACCATTATACAGAGATGATGACAATTGGGTGGGTAACATCCTACAGATTTCATGTATAGGAAGGAAAGTATGAAGGTGGTTAGATGTTAGAGTTAGAATAGAAGTTTGTGTTTCTTATATTCTTTGTATATTTATTTGTGACCGTAAAAAATAATATATATTTTATTTTTTAACTTAATTCTTATTATTATTGTACATTAATTTTAATCTCAAACATCTATCCTACTGCTGGACTTAATTGCAAAATAGGAGTAAAAAATATATGATCTCACTATAATCATTACACGATATATAAATTTATTTAAGTAAACATTTAAAGCAATCTAAGGCAGTAATTGGATTAAGAAACAAATCGAGCAAAAAAATTAATTGAATAAAGTATTTAAAATACAAAATTAATGAATACTTATAACTTAAATAAAATTTAATTAAGTAAACTTTTCATCTATAAACTAAGTAATTTTTACTTCATAAACTATAATTATTTAAAACTTTAATTGTATTGTTTCTTCGTTTATTTGACTTGAAGATTCGAGTTATTCTCTTTTGGTTTAAAAAGTTTTTTTGTATTTTTCTTTTTGTTGTTATCTCTTCCCCTCGTTCAAAATTTAGTTGTTGATTTGATATTTTTTTTTTCTTTTTAACTGATAAAATGATGACAACAGAATAAAATAAATAAAAAAATCGATATCAATTAAAAGTTTTTCAAAAAATAAAAATAAAGTTGAAACAATAAATGAAGCACTTGCTCGTTAAATTCCATGCACTCTTACATATCTTGAACTACTGTAAGTCACGATAAACAAATTGCTAAATATTTTTAATTAATTTTCATAACTCAAAAAGACTTTCAACATATTGTTTTATAAATAAAAAAGACAAAATGGATTTTTGATCCTGCAGCTTAGCTTCCTTTTATTTGGCCCTTTGAAATATAGGTTGGCAATTCAGATTTATTATCTTTCAAAATTTGACAAATTTAGTCCAAATTTTATCATATGCCCAATATATGACACATAATTTAGAGATTTTTCAAAAATAGATGAACTGATGTGGATTTCTCTATTGATTACTTTTATAAGAAAAATACTAAAATTTTTCTCTAAATCAACTTTGACATATTTTTCCTTCAAAACATTGAAAAAGAACAAGCGGAACAAAAATATCGTTCATTGAAATATGTAATTAACAGAAAAATCTTCTAATTGTGATCTAACTTGGATCGAGTCGTTCAATCAAGTTATCATTTTCTTTTTGTCTAGTTTTTAGAATACAATCAACATGAATAATATAAAGAATCTTATATACGTTCAATAAATTAATTATGTCCTTAAGATGAATCATTTTATACATGTTATTTAAGTATTTCTTGTATGATAAGTAATAATTTTGATAAAATTAATTAATTTATGATAAATAATTTAATAATAAAATAATTTTAAATTTATTGAGGATTAAATAATGAAAAATATAGTACACACACAGATATATATGATAATATATTACAATTGTATCATTCGATATTCAGTAACTAACTTAACCTATAAATTGTATAATGAAAGATTTTAAATAATTTCAATATATTGTTATAGAGACAAAAATGATATGCACATATTAACACTATATTGGAAAATTATATATATATCGTATCTTTAGCTCAATTTTTTATTTATTTATATTTTATTTTGAGGAAAAATAAGTGAAAATTTATTTGGACGGGGATTTATCATTTGCCCTAAAAAATTAATCACTAGGTAATTCCACATAATTAATTTCTCCTCAATTTTAGTTGACATTTTCTAAACTTGATTTTTTTTTTGGTGAAATTTGGACTAAATTTCCAAAATAATATATGTAAATTAGTAGACCCACTTTTTAAAGAAGTGAGAGTAAAAATAGGCCAAGTTACATGACTAAATAATTTTTTTGTCTAGATATAATTATAAAATTTTGAGGTTTGATAACTATATGGATTTTTAGGAGATTTCTTTCTAAAATATTTATTTAGGTATTGTTCATCATTTTGGAAGAATAAAGGATCTCTTATATATATATATGTATGTATATACTTGCCTTAAACAATTTAATAATTTGTATGTTTAATAAAGGTTATTTTATAAATTCAAAAAATCTATATATATAAAGTTTAATATATATATTTGCTAAATGTACACTATGATAAATCTATTTCCTAAAATACTGATTATTGAAAAAAAATTATAAATGAAATCACTAAGTTATATATTGTTATTCTATAACAAAAAGATTTCTAATAATATAGAGATTACAACTTTGTATATTCAAATTTTTGACCAATCTATATAATATAACTATATCATCTAATATTAATTCAACTTAATACACCATTAAAATAAATACAAAAAAAAAAAATTGAAACAAGTTAACGGACATTGAATAAATAAATAATTAGTATGCACATCAAATTAACTACTAAAAAAACAAGTGATTAAGAGATCATATGAAATCAAAAGTAAAAATTAATAAAATTTTCACTATTAAATAGTCTAAATAGACTTTTTATAATATACTATTATATATGCAGTTCTTGGAATGCATTATATATAATCAAATTGAGTAATTTCACATGCTAAATATTGATAAATATATTTTTCCAACTATTTATAATGATATTTAATTTTCTCAATTAAAGTAATCTTCTTAATTAATCAAGAAAAAAATTAATATTTTACACATATTTAATTTTAAATAGTATTTCACACATATTTTAAATAATATCCAAAATTCACCAAAAATATTAAATTGAGAGAATAATGTCTATGTAATTTTTTTTATTTGTGTTACAGTGACTCCTTTTAATGTATTCACTCTAGTTCTTCTTTCAGATTTGTAAATTATATTTTATTTTGTTAAATTGAATATTATTATATTGATAATACATATTTAGAATTTTCTAATATTATAACTCCATATAAGTAAAATCTAAAAATATTATGATGAAACAAATGAGATTGAAATTACAATATAATTGAAGAAAGAACAATAATTCTAAAACTAAGATGTATGCTATGATATTTAAACGTTAATTTTTGAAAGTTGTATTAAAATTTACATAGTGTGTTGTTTTTTTAGCCTTTTGTTGTTTCAAAACTTTTTTTTTAAATTTTTTTATCTTATTGGTTAGCCTAATTAAAAGTAGCCTCAAAAGATAATTTTATAAAAGTAAAATAAATATTTCTTTTATTTTTGTACTCTTTTTTTAAACCTCAACTTTCAAAAATTAAATTTAAAATCTCATATCATAATTTTTTAATTTTCAAGTGGTTGCTTCTATCTAGTGTATTTTGATTTTGTTAATTAACCGTGAAAATTTACATTTTTATTAATATAATTGTTTATTGTCACTCAATTTTTTATTTATATTGTCACAATGCAGGATGTGTTTTAATCAAATGAATATATCATGAAAAGTTAAATGGATAATTGAAATTAAATTAGAGTTTTAAAGTATATATCGATCATTATAAAAAAAATTAAATGAATTTGATATAGTCCATTCAATATATACTAATCTTAAAGTTGAAAAACATCTATTTTTTTTAAGATTTCTTAACGTTTTGTGAAAAACTTAGCGACGACATTCGGATTACTATCGCTAAGAGTGATTTAATTTTTATTTTTAAATTTTTTCTTGTCTTAGCGATGATTTTTGAACTTGTCGTCACTAAGTGTCGATGTTAGCGATGACGTTTTGCATGTCGTCGCTAAGTGTCATTTAATTTTTATTATAAACAAATACGTTAGTGACAACTTGCGAAAGATTCATCGCTAACATGTATGTTAGCGACGATGTGCCTTTGATTCGTCCTTAACAGGTCAGGTTTTATCTTTCCTCTTTTTCCTTTCTTTCTCGATTGAAAACCCTCCTCACTCTCTCTTCCCGTCGCGCCCCACCGACATTTTGGGTACTCGATGGGTCGGGTTTGGATTTTTTTTTTTTTAGAAAACCTATGTTTAGTAGTAGGGTATCATATTTTGTTGGTGTTAGACTCTTATATCTAATGATAATATACTAATCTCTATTAATTTATTTTTTTAATCTCAAAATATTTATTACATATTTTACAAAAAAAAGAGATATTTTTATATAATTTCTAATATGTACTTCAATTTAATTAATGATATAAAAAAAAAGTGTTGGAGAGAGAAAAATACAAAATTGATTTTTCTTATTTGATATAAAAAGTCAAAGGGAACATAGTTTATGAGATGGTGAGAATTATAATTTTGCTTTATGACATTTTTGTATATATGAAAAGTTAGTTTGGGTTGAATCTAAGCTAGTATGATAAATCAATTATAATTTTTATGTAATTAATGTGTACTTAGAAAAGAAAGAACAAATAACAAATTAAAAATAGCTTATTATATATAGTTTAAAAGAATAACATCTATTAATTTTAAAATAATTACAACTTGTTTGGTTACAGTTTCAAGTTCTCATTTTACGTTTTTAGAAGTTAAACTATCTAATATATGTTCGTTAAACTATTTTTAACAAATATATCACATTTTTTTTTATTTCCATACATGTGTTATTTTCAAGCCTAAAATATCTTATTTTATCAAGATATACACATAATGATCAATATGATGTTTTATTAAAATAAAAATAATCAAAATTCATTAATTAATTAAATAAGAGAGATGATTTATATAAAAAATATAATAGGAAGAATGACTCTAATGGACATCAGTTCTCGAAGCTTTATGTTGTGCATTGTTATTGTGACAAAAAAATTTGTTGTTCTAAAAATAAATAATAGAAGCACAATCATTAAATCAAATAGCGTGTTTTCCCCTTGATTAAAAGGGATATTTCAAAAATAATAATAATAAAAAAAAAAAAAAAAATTCGGACACCCGATACCCGACCTGAAAAATTAAAATCGGGTAACTTGATGTCCAATTTTTTTTTTTTAAAAACCCTACCCAATTGGATTGGGTCGGGACCCGACAACCCAAACCCGTATGCCCACCCCTAGATATAGATAGTGAAATGCTCTCCTTGTCGTGAACATCGTACCATTTTTATATTTTCACTTATTATGCCTTAATCTTAACAATTAAAACTAGACTTGTGCTACTTTTGAAAATATAACTTTTTCATTGAGAATATCAACACCAATACAATATTTATAAGTTCAACCAAAAACTCAAGTGATTCACAGGATCAGCTTGTAAGGTACACCATCAATATTCACATAACTAGATACAAGCAAGACGGTGCTGTGATCCTCTATTTTAATTTGGTATTTTTTATAAATTCGTAATATTTTTTTCAAAATACAATTGGCGTGCAACATGAAATAAAAGTAGAAGATCCAAAGTCCAAGAAATAGCCCACAACAAGTACGAATTATCTGCTTTTATTTCCAGCTCCCTCAGCAGTGGAATGCTTATTGATTTATACATAACAATAGGAAACGCTATATATGAAAAACAAACAGGAGTATAAGCTAGGAAATGCTATGTATGAAAACAAGGTTTAGGAAATCAACTCCTGTATCCTGTCACCTATTCTTGAAGTATCCACACCAAGCCTGGAAACTTTCACCTGCCATGAAATGAAGCAGATTTAGCATTTTACTTGAATCCAGAAAACATTCTTAACAACCTAAATTAAGCTGTATAAACTCTCTATGATGTCAAAGATTTTCCCCTTGACAGTCACAACTACAAATATGTTTGTAAATTTTGTTCTGAATACAAGATTTTGCCAAATTCCATGACCTTTTAGCGCGTGGAATATCACTCAAATCCCGTATTTTTTTCCATGTTTGTGCAGCAAAGTTATGTGGCTACGAAACATAAAATCACGATTCAAATTGTTTGCTGATAATCACCTGAGCATGGAGAGTGTGGAAAATCTTGTCACCAATAGTGGAAAGGCTAACAGTGACCACTTCAGCTCCTTCTTGTTCAAGTATGCTAATGACTTGATGCAGCCTGAATTTTTTCCAGAGCCCACTAATCAAAACCACCTCCAAACTCGAATTTAAGTCTCTTATTTTCACAGTTGGCAAGTTTGATCCACCTATGGTAGCAGTATTGTTGGTAACATCAATCGTTGGATCGGTATTCATCACTGCTTGTGTCTTCCTTTTCCTCAATTCTTCTATTCTTTCTCTTAAAAGCTTGATGTAACCAGCTGCCTGTTCTAGCTGATCTTGCTGTGACAAGAATTCCTGCATATGTGTGCAGAATAACAAGATAGACTGCAGGAGTTAAGTACAAAAATCTTCTCTTGTTTGATTTAAATCTGATGCAGAGCAATGCGCAACCACCCATGTTTCCGACGTTGTATGCTCGCGCGATAATTGTATTGTGAATATAATCTATCAGTCATTTCAAGTTATGACTGTCCACCAAATTAAATAGATTCATGAAGGTGAAACATTAAATGCACATTTCATTTCATGTCTATACCACATTAAATTAAGTAGTTAAGATGCAACTAAGGACATTCACAATGAGGGACGTACGATAATGACTGCATATATATACGTACAAAAAATTAAAAAGTTGCAAAAATTAAAGTTATCACTTATCATTCATATGGTAATTGTTTATAAAATCTCGATCATTGTTATTTAGAATAGTGTTTGTTATTATAGAAAAATGTCCTCCAAGATTGTGTGTTGGAAGTTTGGTGGTCCAAATTTAAGACATAAATGCATGTTTCTTAATTTCCACCAAAACCTTTTTGAAAATGGACATATTATTTCTAACTCCATTTTTCTATCTCACTGCATCACAAACTTGTGTATCTCTGTCGTAGAACGAATACTATCCTGCATCATAAATACGTATCCCACATCACAAAAACACACACACATACCTTTGCTGGGTTGAAATGGTCAGCAGGGATGATGGAAACCAGCCTGGAGCAGAGACCCTTCATCTCAATCCTTCGATTTTTTTCAATGGTCTTTCTCTCAAGTTTATGTCCCAAACTCGTCTCACCCCTCTTCATGATCACTCAAAACCAAATTACCAGATTTGTTTTTCACAACAACTGAAAACCCTCCAAGCTTCGGAAGAATAATAAGAACTAGCTGGTCATCAGTGGCTTGACTTATATAGAGAAAGAAATCTTGAAAACATGACTTCAAGATAGGAGAAAGAAGTTGCAAATGGGAATTCGTCAAACACGAACAGGACCACAAATTCAGACTCCGATAATAGAGGAAGGAAATGTCTTGGCAAATTAATGATTGTACTTGTGGAATCGAACCAATCTCAAAACAACTGTATATTGGGTTGACCAAATTAATTTAAATTGGAATTTTGCCATTCTTAAATGCCACTTTTGATTTTTTGTAATAACTTGTCAACATTGGGGTGGGGTAATTTTAGTACCCTCTTGTGCGAATTTTGACAACATATAGTAGCAACTTTATGCCGACAAGCTCATGCTTGTGAATATGATGATGTTAGAAGTTGAATTTATTATATATTAATAATTTATTAATTTGATGTAGTATATATATGTGGGTTGAACTGGTCTCTTTATCTATTAAATTAACTTTTTGGGATGGGATTTTATCCCAACTTATTCATCATGGTATCAAAATGATAGGAGCAGATAACGATGAGTTTGGACCCCAGCCATGTTGTTCATTTGGTTTTATCAATGTTTTCTTGATATTTTGATAATTGAATATTTTAAAAATAAAAATTATTTAAAAAATTAAATAATAAAATTGTAATTATATTTTTATTTTTTAATTTTTATTTTTGATAAGTAAAAAATTAAGAATAATATAAGAAGAACTAACAAATATAAAAATATACATAAAAATTAAATATAAAATATAAATATAATAATCAATATTCGTATTGTTCAATAAACCTAAAACCGAACCGTATATCGAGTTTTCATAAAAATCAAACCGAATATCAAATAAAATTTTCAGTTCAATTTCGGTACATAATAAATTTTCAGTTTTAGTTCGATTCGATCAATTTACCAATCGTAAACACTCCTTGATCAATTTCCATAACACACTAGGTCGAAGTTGAATTTTGCATGACACACTAGGTCGAAGTTGAATTTGCGTTTTAAACAAGCCATTTATCAGGTGCAAATAATGTATGTAAAGGTTGATCATGAAGATATAGAAATTCGTGCATTCATCTTAGGCTACGTTTCAAATTCTTTGCTCTAATTAGGAGAATTATTGATCTTTTTATCACAACACCAACACGTTTATATAGTAGTATTTATAATAATAGCACCTTAATATTAATGACACAAGTTCCTTGAATCTTATACTTCTGAAAGTGAAAAGAATACTAGCTTCATTTTTTCTTTTATCTTCTCTCTTTTCCCATGGTTTTTTCATTTTTCCAGAATCTCATATATAGGCTCATTGTGTGTTTTTGGATTATGTTTCTAGACATTTTCAGACCTTAATTTTTTTTTGGTTCGGATTTTTTTTTTTTTTTTGTTCTAGTTTTTGTTTTTAATTTTTTTGAAATTAAAAAAATATAAAACCCAAACTTATTTGGTTGTCTATAAAAAATAATGAGAAAAACAATAGGGAGGAGGATGGCGACAAACAAATATTTCTTTATTTAAGTTTTTCTCTCATTTTCCTCACCTTTTCTTGAGGAAAATGAGGTTTCACCATTTACTTTCAATTTTCTTAGTACTTTTCTTTCTTCTAAATATTGACATGATAACCAAAAAATCAAAATTATTTTCATTATCATTTTTCTTTCCTTCTCACATCAAAATCTTTGGAACAAATAGTGTGTATGGAACAAATGGAACTGTTGTTTAAAGTACTTGCAGTCAAGAACAAAAACGAGTTGGTCTACCAACTTGTAATTGAAGATCTTGATTGTTTTTGCATGATTAATATAATGCATGTTATCACTAGTGTAATTTTGGCTAAATCCAAACATATGATAGTCCAAATGAAAACATCTTAACAAATTCAAGTTGATACGAGTCTAACGGTAAGAAGGACTCGAAAAGCCAAATATCCTTACCATTAAAAGTAATCCTTAAACAGGACATGATTTGCGTATTTATGCATGATTGACTCAGTTAATACCCGAATTGAAGACCGTTAATAACAACTACATGATATCCCCCTATATTGCACATGTCTATACCACATGACCACCCCTATAAATTTTTGTATAGTCATTGAAAAATATTACTCATTTATCACTTTGCACTCTAAATTTACAAATTACTAAAAGATTTCTCAACTTTGTCTGACTTGATTGTAGAAAATTTTCTTTGAGGCCCACCCTCCTGACTTGACTGGTCAAAAATAACCCCTAAAACAACTTGAATCACAAGAAATCAAATTATTGGTAATTTGTATTTTAGTTTAGATTTTCAACGGATCTAACACGAAGTCGATGAGTTGAATTCAAAAATTTTAAAATCTTAATTGGACGATTTTAAAATTTTGATAAATTCATTTCAAAATCACACCATTATCATCCTAGAAATATGGGCAAATCCCAATTTTCTAACTGGATTTCAGAAACCATTATGCAGATGAAGAATTCTTACCAACAACAAATGTTGAAACAGGGAAAATTGCAATTTCTTAGAAGGAACTATAATTTATGCTAGATGCATGATATCATTTATTATTGGATAAGTTAAAGGGCTTTAAGCATGCATATATTCGAAGTTGACAAGACAAGTATCAACTGTTGATGTGAAGGCTGTTCTTTTTTGACTTTGTCTTCATCACAATCACAAGAGGAGCAGCTCTTTGAACAGTAGGAGGAGGAAGAAAAGGAAAACAATGGGGTCTCTGTCGACAATAAATGGAGATTTATTTTACAGGGGAACTGATGCAATTTTTCAATCTACTATTAAGTATTAATTAGAGGGTTCACAGGAAGTGGCTGTTTTTTATTACTTATTTTATTATAATTTAATGATTATGAACGAACCGAGAGTGTTGTATCCATAAATTTCACTTTTACTGCTGTGTTTGGGCCTTTTGGTTAAGAAAAAATAAAGGAAAAATATAGATGATAAAATTCCATCCGTTATTGGTTTGGGGCAAAATGTTAATAATAATTAGCATTATGATCGGTTATTAAGTTTTTTTTAAAAATTATTATATGTATAAAGATATAAATATATATAAACTTGAATATATATGTATAATAATGATTATAATTTTCTTTGATATACTTTGGAAAGCATAAAAGGATGTTTTGGAGGAAAAAAATATTAAATATTCAATTTTTTTAGAGGAATGAAATATTTTCCAAAAAAGACTAAAAATAGCCTTAATTTATTGGATTTAATAAAATCTAAACAAATCGTACTTGAGTAGGACACCATTGACAACCTTAATGAATAAAGTGCGACAGAGAGAGACCTGTTCAAGAGCTCATCAAGTTGTGCGCTGGAAATTTGGGCCTAGTTCGGTTTTCGCATTTAACAGCTTCATTTTACCCTAGACTTCATATAATTGATCCTTTTGTTTGATTATATGGGATTCAATAAATACATTTAACTTCACCGTTATTTTGCAACATTAAACAAATAACAATATTTGATCAAATAATGATAAATGAGAGGTTTTCGTCTAAAACTGAAACCAAAAAGACGGTGGATATTAAAATCAAAACTTTAGGAGAGGCGGATGCACATAACCATGTGTCTTAATCATTCTTGAAACTTAATACCACCGTATTTGGCCTCTTTAAATGCATTAGAATGTTTAAGGTTGAAGTCCCGAGACACTATAAGCATGAGGTCTTGGGTTTTAAATTCTACGTCTGAATATGCATCTCTATTTTGCGGGTTTGTTATCTCATTATATATTACAATTTCGTGACTTATCTTTCTTATAAAGAAAAAAAAAAAGAGCTAGAATAACAATGAGTCTCATTAATTACGAGTAGGTATAAACAAGGACAGGGCTAGTTGCACCCTTGCCCATCTGTCCTTGGCTTAGGGCAATACTTTGGCAAAAGATTCAAAATCCTAAATAGGAGAGGTCTTTGAAATGCTACAATCAGTGGATAATATTCCGGGTGGATGATGAACAAGTATATCATTTCATAATAAATGAGACACGTATCAATTATCTAAGTACCCAATCGGTATACAATACACCGGGTGTAGTTTAGATATTACCGAGTAGGAGGTGTAGCATGGATATTATCGAATAGGAGGTGCAAGAGCAGTAACACCCTCTAGGTTTCATGTCTAGGAAGAAAAGTATGAAAATGGATAGATGTTAGGGTTAGTATGAGAGTTTTGATAGGTGCTTCTTATATTCTTTGTACATTTATTTGTGATGAAATGCTCCCCTTATCCATGGACATAGTACCCTTTCATGTTCTCACTTATTATGTTTTATTCTTTACAACTTTCTCAACTCATAACTAATTCCCCGGAGCCAACTTGTAAGGCACACTCAGGACGGAGCCTAGGGGCGAAATTATATTGATAAAATATAAATAATTCTTTATACATAATTCTTTTTTCTTGTTGCGACTTTTTTTTCTTAAGTTAAATAATTATTAAATAAAAAAGCAAATGTAAATATTATATGTGATGTCAACACAAATTCACCACAACTATCATATTATATTTATCATATTTGCATAAATATTCGAATAAAAAAATAACTTCTAAATGAAAATTAGAAGCAATTTTTAATTTTATACAACAAAAAACAAAAGTTAACTTGTGTTTGATGCAGACAATTTGAACACATTAAAACTCAAGTTCTTGTGTGTGAGACATGATCAATGCTAGGGTATGTCTTCGATTTTTGATAGTATGTGCTACTCTTAAAATGCTATATAAAAGGAAGTGGTTAAAGGTTAGGGTTAGTATATATGAGAGTTTTGATAGTTGTTTCTTATATTCTTTATACATCTATTGATGATAGTATTTTTGAATAAATAGCTATATCAAAGAGAATACGAACACTAATACAATATTTATACATTTCAACCAAGCTAAACTCGTATCTAATTCACACAGGAGCCGGCTCATAAGGCACACCATCAAATTAGAATAGATGATCGGAAACAACCATAACAAGTACAAATTATCTTATTTTGTTCCCAGCTGCCTCAGCAGCGGAACGCTAATTGATTTGTACATAACAATATTGAAACAAGCTTTAGGAAATCAACTCATGTATCCTCTCAGATATTCTTGAAGTATCCACACCAACCCTAGCAACTTTAACCTACCATGAAATGAAGCAGCATTAGCATTTTACTGAAATCCAGAAAACATTCTTACCAGTCACAACCTCAAATATGTTTGCAAATTTTGTTCTGAATACAAGAATTTTTTTTAGCGTGTGGAATAAAACCCCAAATCCGGAATTCTTTTTCGTGTTTGTGTAGCAAAGTTATGTGGGTACAAAATGGAAAATCGTGCTTCAAATTGGTTGCTGATAATCACCTGGGCATGGAGAGTGTGGAAAATCTTGTCACCAATAGTAGAAAGGCTGACAGTGACGACTTGAGCTCCTTCTTCTTCAAGTATGCTAATAACTTGATGCAGCATGAAATTTTTCCAGAGCCCACTAATTAAAACCACCTCCAAACTCGAATTTAAGTCTCTTATTTTCAGAATTGGCAAGTTTGATCCACCTATAGTAGGAGCATTGTTGGTAACATCAATCGTTGGATCGGTGTTCATCAGTGCTTGTGTCTTCCTTCTCCTCAATTCTTCAACTCTTTCTCTTAAAATCTTGATATAACCAGCTGCCTGTTCGAGCTGATCTTGCTGTGACAAGAACTTCTGCATATGTGTGTAGAATAACAAGATAGACTGCAGGAGTCAAGCACAAAAATCTGATACAAAGCAACGTACAACCACAATGATTTCCTACCTTACTATATCAACTTAATTCGAACAAATTAAGTTCTATTATGTAGTTAAACATACGAATATTATTTACAAGTTTTATTATGTTTTTGTAAACCATCATAGCTACGTGACGTTCAAAAGGTGCATTTACAAATGCAAAACTTGCAGTATATGCATGAGATTTCGTTTATATTGTACGCTCGATAATTTGTGTTGCAAATATAATCTGTCAGTCTTTTAATGAAGGTCCAACATTAAATACACTCTCATTTCATGTCTTTACTCACAAACTTGTGTATCTCTGTCGTAGAACGAATACTATCCTGCATCATAAACACGTATCCCACATCACAAAAACTCACACACATACCTTTGCTGGGTTGAAATGGTCAGCAGGGATGATGGAAACCAGCTTGGAGCAGAGACCCTTCATCTCAATCCTTCGATTTTTTTCAATGGTCTTTCTCTCAAGTTTATGTCCCAAACTCGTCTCACCCCTCTTCATGATCACTCAAAACCAAATTACAGATTTGTTTTTCACAACAACTGAAAACCCTCCAAGCTTCGAAGAAAAATGTAGACAAAAAATAAGAATTAGCTGGTCATGAGTGGCTTGAATTATTTATACTCTCATACATGGAGAAAGAACGAGAACTCAATAAAGGAGAAAGAAAGTTGAGTCAGTGCATTCGTCAAAGAAGAACAGGACCACAATAATAGAGTTAGGTATGAAATATCTAAGTCGTGTGAAAACGAACCAATATCATAACAAGTGTATATCGGGTTCGACTAAACTAAATTGAAGTACTAAAATTCCATTTTTGTCTTTCTATAATAAATTGAAGTACCCTGCAACATATAGCTAGCAAATTTATGCCATTCTTCTTATGTTTGTGGTAGTTTTCGGATTTTGAAGTTTCTGATGATGGACTAGTTTGTAACAACACTTTGTAACAGTAGCACCTTAATAATTATGACACAAGTTTTCTGAATCTCATATTTTTGTTTGTGAAAAGAATATTGGTTTCATTTTTATTTTGTTCGTGTTTTTTTGGACTGAATAAAAATGAGACGATATATACGCTCATTGTGTTTTTGGACTTATTTATACTTTTTTTGGGCAATATTTTTGAATTTATTTTTTTTCTTAATGGATTGGTTCTCAAATTTGATAAAATCCGTCTCAAACTTGTTTTATTGTCGTCCTAATCAAAATATGATACCAACTTGTAAATGAAGGTCTTGGTTGTTTTTGCATAATTAATATAATAAATGTTATCACTAGTGAAATTTTGGCTGAACCCAAGCATATGATAGTCCAAACGAAAACATCTTTAACTCAATTTGATACGAGTCTAATGATAAGAAGGGCTTGATAGATCCAAATATTCCTGTCACTTAGAAGTAATTATTAAACAAGATATGATTTCTGCATATTTATGCAAGCTTAAATGTAAAATTGGTCCCATACCTACAGATGGTGACAAAATTAATCTTGTAAATACAGGAGGTGGCAATTTAGGAATAGAAATTGAAAAACTTTCGCACATTAAGAACAAATTTGGATGAAAATTACAACTTTTACCGAAATTAAACACGTGACTCTTTCAATTTGGAAATTTTCAAATTTCCGACTGAAATTGTTAATGTGGAGAGAGATGGTGTTACATGGGTTTTAATAATGTTGAGTTGGAAATAAAAAACCATGTGGATATACAAATATATTAAAAAATAATTTTTTAAAAAAATATTTTAAATGTTGGTGTTACTTTACAAAATATAATAAAACTAATACAATTTTTTTTATTAATTTATTTCCTTTTTCAAAACTTCACGAATAACTTAATTAATATAATTTAATTATAAAAGTTATTTTTATTTAATTAACTAATTAATCATCAATGAGTAAAAATTCAATATTTATATATTTTATTAAATAAATAATCATCAATTATAGAGTAAAAAATCAATATTAATTATTTTATAAAATAAATTAAAAATAATACAAAATATCTTTTTAAAAATTCTTAATTAATTCATTTTAGTTTTTTGATGCATAATGAATAAATTAAACCGATGTAATTCAATTATAGATTATTTTTGTTATCTAATTAATCATCATTAAGGAGTAGAAATTTAACAATGATTATTTTCTAAAATAATCAACCATCAATTAGGGAGTAAAAAATTTAACATTAATTATTTTACAAAATAAATTAAAAATAATATAAAATATCTATTTTGAATTCTTAATTAATTTATCTTAATATTTTGACACTTTTTAACTAATATAATTCAATTATAAATTAGTTTTTAATTAATTATCTAATTCAATTGAGGAGTAAAAAACTAGCATTGATTATTTTATAAAATATATAATCATCTATTAGGGATTAAACTTACACATTAATTATTTTACAAAATAAATTAGAAAATATCTCTTTTTAGTTCTTACTTAATTTATCTTAATTTTTTTGACACCTAATGAATTACTTTAATTAAACCTATAAAATAGATATTCAATGAATAACTTTGATAATATTAGGGAGTAAAATCTTAACATTAACTACTTTAAAAATATAATTAATCAGATAAAAAATTAAAAAAATTATTTTTGTATTCCAATTTTTTTGTCTTTAACTTATTTTTTCTTTTTTCTTTTTCATCTTATTCAAAAAAAAAAAAAAAACCTTTACCCTCACCGCCAAAACCTCTATCCGGCCACCACCACTGCCAAACCCTCGTCAAACCGTCATATTCCAACAAATCACCAAAAAAATGTCTTGCATCAAAATGAAGTCCAAAAACTCTAGGAAACAATAATTTGAAACATAATACATGTGAAAATACAAACAATAAGCCTAAAATATGTGATTATAAAAACCTTGAAATTTTACAAGCATGAGGTTTCCATTTCAGCTTGAGGTGGTATGAATTAGGGCATCCATTCTTAAAATAATTGAAAGCATCATCGACAAAAGGACAGGACCCCAGTATGTAAACAAGCTCGAAACTTGCACCAACTCGTCGTCTCGCCACCACCACCACCCCTGCTCCCGCCTTTCACCCACCCAACCCCACCGCCAAACCCAACACCACCATCACCAACCCCACCGCCAGCCGTCAACCCATCCAAACCCCCCTCAGCCAAACCCAACAACCCACATCACCACCACCACCACCACCACCACCACCAAATATGAAATGATGAATTGGCATTTTTTTTCCATCTCAACAGCTGAGTCAACACATATAAAATATTTTCTCTCCACATCATCAAAATAAGTCAGAAAATCACAAAAATCCCAAATTATTTGATCACGTACTGGTCACGTGCGTAATTCAGGCGAAATTTATAATTTCCAATCAAATTTGTCCTTAATGTGCAAATTTTTTTTCAATTTTTATCCTTAAATTGCCACCTCTACCTCTTGTTTTTACGGGTCTAATTTTGTCACTTCTTATAACTACAAGACTACAATTAAACCCATTTATATATGTATTGGTTATGTAGAAAGACGAAAACTACCCCTTAAAAAGTCACAAAGTAAATCAAAATACCAACTTTAACTTTTGAAATACTTACCTCACTTGTTTTGATCACCAAATCATGGATTAATGACCATATAATTTGTTTATTTTCGTTGTCATTATAATAACATGTAAATTGGTTGCTTTTTTTAAAATTAATCATGAATATTACTAGATATTATAATTTTGTAAGAACAAATTCATGAGTTAGTCGAAATAAAAACATCTTACCAAACTTAAGAAATTTAATAATAAGTATAATTTTATATTTACATTTACTTGTAATTGGTCACGTATCTTTCGTGTGGTAACTATTTCATCCTCATCTTGAAAAATATTTTTAGCATTTGACTTGTTATGATAGAAAAACGTGTATCATATATATTTAAATTTACGGCACTTATCATGCTCAAGGGGTCCAAAATTTTCAAGCGGACACCAATATTGAGTATGAAATATGTTGGGGAAGCATAAGTAAAAGTCGTGATTTTTGATATTTCACCCCCTAATTTGACAAATCGCATATTTCGGCTCATATTGATGTCCCTACCTCAATGTCCTCATACTTTTATTTTCTTTAAGTATTAGGTCAGTCAACTATTATTTTTGTAGGAAAAAATTTCCTCTTTTACACTAATTTCAGTCTTCAAAAAATATTTTTTTTAATTTTTTTTTGTGTATTATTACTTTTTTATATCTTCAAAAAATTCTTATCTAACATTTCAGTATTTAAATAATATATAATTTTAAGTACACAGAGTATGTCAAAATTGCTTGTTTATAATAATTATTGAAGAGCATTCCAAACAGTAGATCAAAACACAATAATTAAGAAAAAAGTGTATTTTTGGATCTGTATATTGACTTAATTAAGGTTTTCATCCTTTATTTTGGGGTCTATCAATTTAAGACACTATCTTTAAATAAATAGTAATTTTAGGACAAACTTCGTTCAGAAAATCTAATTTGGCTTAAAATTGTCAATCTGAACAAAAATTGAGATTTTCTAAAATTGGAGAGAAATTTGCCTAATTGACATCCTATGTGTTCTAAATGGATGGAAAACTTATGGCCTATGGATTTCGCGTAAAGTAATTTTTTTTAAAAAAATAAAAAATTAATTAAATAAATAAATTTTAAAAATATAAAAATTATTTTTTATTTTAACCAATTTATCTTTTTCCTGAGCCGACAAATCTGCACACCCCCCACCGTAATTAGGGTATTCACAATTCGGTATATCGACTGAATCAATATCAAAATTTTGATATAAATGGAATCAAACTAATTCAATATGCATTTTTTCAAAATTTTAATTTTCAATTGATATTGTTATTTTAATCCTGTAGTGTAAAGGTAAATTTATCCTGGCATAGTGTCCTGTAATGTAGGGAAACAACATCCATTTGTCTTGTCGATTTTGTTCCACAACTTACACAACAGCCCAACAGTCATTACTCAATGCTTCAAACATTCACTGTTGAGATGTGACGAGTTCGAATTGGATTCAAACTCATATCGAATTCGTTTTATTTGGAGAGTTTGTGAAATTATAAACGAGTTTGGAATGAGTTTTGAATTTTTATTTTCAAACTCACTTCCCTTTGTTTAATTAATTAATTATTTTAATATATATATATATTTATATAATATTATATTTTAAAAAATAATATTATTTAAAAAAAATACTTTTAAATATTTAAAATTATAAATCAAATCCACACAAATTTAAATTGGACGGATTTTGAATTTTTACAAAATTTGACAAGACAAGTTTTAAATTTTGACATACCTCAAAGCTGACATCCCAAAAATGCACAACTTGCCGAAACCCACCTCAAGCCGTCGTTGCCATCCCTACAGCATCCCAAAAAACATGCACAACATGCGCAGACCCACCTCAAGCCGTCGTTGCCATCCCTACAGCATCCCAAAAACATGCACAACTTGCAGAAACCCACCTCAAGCTGTCGTTGCCATCCCTACAGCATCCCAAAAAACATGCACAACATGCGCAGACCCACCTCAAGCCGTCGTTGCCATCCCTACAGCATCCCAAAAACATGCACAACTTGCAGAAACCCACCTCAAGCTGTCGTTGCCATCCCTACAGCATCCCAAAAAACATGCACAACATGCGCAGACCCACCTCAAGCCGTCGTTGCCATCCCTACAACATCCCAAAAACACGCACAACACGCACAAGATTTACGTTTTTATTTTACGAATGCAGACCCTAATCCTACCCCACATCTGGTGGCTTAAACATATCCTTTAAAAAACAGAAACAACCAAAGGTATTCAGTGATAGTAAAACACAGATGACTTAAAAAATTCAAGTTAGATTTCTGAATCTATTACCAAGGGAATAGCATTGGCATTCCATTAGATTTCAGTGTCTCCTACATCTTCTGCAATATCAGCAGCCTCAACTCTGTAGGCCACTCTTTTGCGCCTTAGCTTGAACCTGAGAAACTTCACGAATAAACTACTGTTGAAATCAATCAACGGCGGAGTGTTAACGAATGGATATTAAAAGGGCGGTGGAGCGGTGGCATGAAAGGTGAGTTCCCATGGATTAATTATCCCACAGACAAATGGACGGCTTTTTGAATTCTATCCCCCGTGTGGGTTTTGCAAATCTTGGTATTTCAACTAAGTGCTGGAAGGTGAGGTCCCTATGGGAATCCCACAGGTTTTCCTTTTTTTTTTTTT
Organism: Paulownia fortunei; assembly: GCA_019321725.1. Classification (NCBI taxonomy): domain Eukaryota; kingdom Viridiplantae; phylum Streptophyta; class Magnoliopsida; order Lamiales; family Paulowniaceae; genus Paulownia; species Paulownia fortunei. The sequence continues at coordinate 17,950,942 of CM033118.1, forward strand.
GCATGGTTTTCGAACAACAGTGATGTTGAAGAAGATGATTGAGCGGATCTTGGGCGGGCCGCGTTGTGGGGCCAGGGGATGGTTGAAAAAGAGATGATTTTTTTTTTAAAAAAAAAAAATTAATGTCAAAAGAATAAGATAAGTTGGTTAAAATTTTAAAAATGAATTTTATAGCCTTTTGATTGAATATTTCATTAATGTTTTTATTTTGTTTTATTTTTATTTTTTAAAAAAAATTGACTATGTGGAATCCCCATTTAGTACTTGCACTATGTGGAATTCACATGACCATAGGTTTCTTCATTTAGTAAATACATGATGCCAAATAGGTAATTTTCCCTCCAATTTTAGGAAATTTCAATTTTCTTGTCCACAGTAATTTTCAACCAAGTTAGATTTCTTTCGGGAAATTTGTCTTAAAATTGCAAATATTTTAAAGAATGTGTCTTAAAATTGATGTGCCCCAAAAAAAAAAAGAAACTAACTATATGAACATAGACTACAAATATAATTTTTCCAAAGATTAATTCAAAAATGAGTGAAAAATAGCATTTGAGGATAAAATCATTCAATCAACCAAATCAACCAAATACATAATAAATCTGTGCATTGTACTTCAAGGTAAAGGTATTTTTTATTTTTTATTTACTTTATATCGGCCTCCTAAATAATTGATATGTAGTAATGAAATGAGAATAGAATGAATATTCTCAAGTTTATTCTAAACACATGATTGATATAATTTAGTATTAAAATACACATTCCCAAATGAATCATCATTCCTAAAAGTTTGAATTTAGTCATTCACATCCTCCATTATGGATTTAGTCATTCCTAATCAGTTTGGATTGAACCTATATTTTATTTTTGACAAAATTATTCTCGTAAACTGAAAAAAAAAATATTTGACAAAATATAGAAATGAGGTTCGATCGTGTTTGCCAAAATTCGACCCCTCAAGATTTCTTTGGACTTGACCACAAACTCGCCTGAAACTCAAGAATCATTGAATTGGACCTATTAGACCCGCTTTATAATTTTAAAAATATTAAAATATATTTTTTAAAAAACAATATCATCGTAACTTTTTAAATATGAAAAAATAATATTATCAATAAATAACTAATTATTTAACTTATATATACATATTTTAATTTTTAAAATATTTAAAAAAATCAAATATAATTGTTATTTTTTTATATTTAACAATTTATTAATTTTATATTACTATTTTAATTTATAAGAGTATTATATTTATATTTTTTATGAGTATATATATAAGATAATTTTTTCATATATATATAAATATACATCACATAAATACTTACATAATAAATAAAAAATATATGCATCGAGTTTGGGTCGGAATTGGATCTTAAAACTAAAATCTAAGACCCAGTTCGAGATTCATTTGTGGTTTCAAATGTTGTCTCAAGCAAAGTGGATTCGGGGCGGTCCCAAATTTATTTGAACCCATTGTATCCCTAATAAAATTGAACCAACACAAAAAAAAATATTTTATTTTTCTGCATCGTTTTTGTCAACTTTTTATCTCAATCCAATTAATAATAAAAAGAATATAAAGTAATTTTATGTAATAATTTTTTTTAATGATTTTTTTTATATGAGTGTGATATTTTGTATATATATATATATATATATATATATATATTAATATCGACTAAAATCATAACAAACTCACTATGTACAATATATCAAATAATAATTTTATTCTAAAAATTTTCTACTAAAGGATAATTTAGTTATCAATTTTTTTTATTATATTCCTACTATTCATTTCTAATTACCAATCATGAAATTGGAATCAAACAAGAAATGGTGATTCTATTCATTCTCCATTCCTTGTACATACAAAACGTGGAAAATGTTGTAATCATATTATTAATTTCCAATCATCATTCAATTTCCAATTTCATTACATTCCTAATTTCATTCCATTTCTATCTAATTTTATTCCTACGTATCAATCGTTCCCTTAGAAATACATGACTTTTCCTTTTTTAAAATCGAATTCAAGATGATAAATTGATAAATTTTGGATTTTTAGGACATGACCTGCTATAACAGGCAAATATGATCGGATGATGCTGAAATGGCTTTCAATTTGGGGGAATGTCAATTTTGAAGGGAAAATCTTACGTGATGATATCTGCATTTCACTATATGATATTATTTAATAATATCCCACTTAACATGAAAATTCCCCATTATCATATTATACAAGAAAAGTCAATATCTATATCCATCTAGTTACATATCATAACTAGAAAAAAATGCCATACTATATGATTTATCAAATGAAATATTGATATGTTTGCCAGGGTTTTAACAAGTACTAAACCATATGAACAAAAAGCATTTGGTCAAGACATTATAGTAGCATGCATGTAACTGAGGATCTTTGTAGCTTTTGCGTAATTAACAACAACAATAAAAATTTCTTCTATATCTTGATTGAAAAGAAATTCACGATAGCCCAAATAAAAACATCTTAACAAACTCGAGAAATTATAAAGTACATGTAATTCGTAACTTGGGATTCGAATGGAAAAATGTCCCGTACATATTTGAGTTCCTATGTTGAAGAATTGTAGCTAGCTTGGTGTGATAAGTTAACACAATTTAAATATTTAAATCGATTTAATTGTAAAATTCGTCCCAAAATAAAACTCGAAAGATTTTCGAACATTGAAGATAAATTTAGCTGAAAAGTGTAATTTTTGCCGGCATTACGAGCGTGAACCCTTCAATTTGGGGATTTTTTATTTTACATGCACTTTTTAATAATGTTGGGTTAGAAAAGAAAAAGCCAAGTGGATTTACAAATATATTAAAAATATATATTTTGCGAAATATATTAAAATAATAACAAATATAACCAATCACCACCATACAGTCATCGTGCCCCGACGAATCTAACTCCCACACCCACCAGCCTGTTGTCCCATGGTACCACCCTCGCAACCACCGCCGTAGCAGGCCACCACCATTGCCTGCCGTTTTGTCCACAAGCCATGGCGCCACCAAATGCAGCCATAAAGCCCAACATCCACCGAGTATAGACATCCCTTGTAGCCAACCGTCACTCCCACAGGCCACATCCCCTCTTCCTCTCTTCTTTTTTCTTCTTGGTTCAAACATAAGAAAACCCAAGAGAGAAAGCTGGAACGTGTCTAGAGAAAGAAATAGTTGGCCTGGAGTGATTTGAAAGAATTGGATAATTTGGCATATTTTCCAACTAGGAATTTGAGTCATGTGGCCTACATGACATTTTTTTTTCCAATTAAGCTTTAATTTTTGTTCACGTAGGCTTTTGTATATATTATATACAATGTCAAAATTCACCGAAAAATAAAAAATTCCCAAATTAAAGGTGTAATTCCCGCGAAAATTATAATTTTTGTTCAAATTTAATTTTAGCATGTAATTTTTTTTTTTAATTTTTATCCTTAAATTGCCACTCTTTATTTTTATGAGACTGACTTTACCACCCCTATAGTTATGGGATGAATTTTACATTTAAGCCTACTCAAATTCATACAACTCGGGGCACAGCTCAACTGGCGGAACAATTGAGTTGAACTTGCTTCCAACGACAGGGTGGGGGTTCGAATCCTGGTGGGAACAGTATTGGGAACTTGGATGTTGGTTGAGACATATCCCGCGATTTACCTCCTTCTAACTGCTAGTTGAGGCATATCCCGCGATTTACCCCCTCCTAGGTGGTAGGGACATGTGTATAGAAGGTTCAGAATTAGTTTGACGCAAGTTAAGAATTTGGGTTATAAAAAATAAATAAATAAATAAAGATCTAAGTCCAAAACTTGTGTATTTCCACCACAAACTTGGCAAGTGATCCAAACTAAATTTTTAGTATCAAACGCTGAAATAAATGTCTTCAGTGTGGTCGTATGTAATCCAATATGATTCAATGTACTTGGGAGCATATGGGATCAGAGTCAAACAAAAGATATTCTAGCTTTGTTGATTTACTTTTGACAGCTATGCATGTTACATGCATATTTTTAGATATTATATTCTTTATTATAAATTACTGTTTTATTTTGTATTTCATCGTTATAAATAAATATCAAATATATAAACTATTTTTTTTAAATAAATACTTAATTATGAATCATGTATATGTGTCACGTAAATATGCATTGAAACAAAAGATTCAAATAATATTTTAAAGCTTGGTGAGAACCTCAATGTTCTCATACAGTTAGTTTCGTTTACTTAGTTCAACTACTACTTTTCTAGGAAAAGAAGTACCATCTCTTGTATACCAATCTTTCAAATTGCAAAGAGTGCGCTGGATTTAGTATTATTTTTGGTGTTGTGAAAGAATATTTTGGAAATATATAATTTAGAAGAAGTATTGAAGAATATGGGGGGAATAGAAATATGTTTGGATGAGTTATTGAAAAATAATAATGTGATGTATTTTTTTGGAAACACATTTGAATGAACTATTTTTTGAGTGACATTTTCTAATATAAATATTTTATTCGTAGAATTTTATTTAGCTAGTGATGTCACATCTATGGCTATAAACTGTTGTTGTTTGAATTTTTATCAAGTTTCATAAATGTGTTCAAACTTGAACGAGTTTTATTCGAGTCGAACACAAATTAAACTCAAATAATTTGATCTTTTTATATATATTTTATTATTTTTTTACTAATCGAGTTAAGTTAACCGAGTTTTAAATTTTATCGAACGAAAAATATATTTAAACTTAATTTATTATATTAATGAATCGAGCTCAAATAAATTTTTAGCAATCGATTTTGAGTTGAGTATCGAATAACTTAATTTATTTTCTAACTATAGTCGCATCAAACTTTTGTTTTATTTTACTGTGTTGTTTTATTAAGAAAATGATTGTAAAATATATTTATACACTGATGTAATAATTGTAATATATAAATATATATCGTAAATTCTTGTAATGATTGGGATATTTATATATTGAATTGATATAATGATTTGAAAACATATAAAGATGAGGACTGGTTTTTAGAAAATAAAAACTTATTTTATGATGTTATGTGGGAAAAAATATCATTCCCTTAAAATATATTGGAAAGAAACTAATATGAACTCTAATTAGGCCTCGTCCCTTCCACAAAAATTAAGAAGAGAATCGCTCTATGAAATATAACCCAAAATTAATATCAGAATATTTATTCTTGATTTTTAACGAAATGTTAATACAATTGCGGAACTTATTTCAGAATAATTAATGGAAACCAAATATACTAAAAGCAGAGTCCATAACAATACATCAAAGGATATATCCTTTCTGGAATTAATATTAGAAAACTCTGATAAATTATACTTTGAATTACTAAATTTTGGAGTTTCAAATGTCAATTATACTATTTTATCGAGACCCTAAATAATCCAAATAATGTGCAACACAGACTTTGAAATAGACCATAACGCATAAAGAAAATAATTCAACGAATGTGCAACACATTTTCTATCCATACTCAACATAGGGGGAAAAAATACTAAAAATGCATGTAAAAGTAAATTTTTTTACTAAAAATGCATACAAAAGAAAAAAATTCATCCTACAAAAAATACTAAAAATGCATGCAAATTGTAATTATCACGAATTTGAAAAGAATTGAAAATCATATACTTTACAAACACTATAAAGATTTACATGGAAAATTTAAAAGTAGTAGAAATTTACGTGGGCAGAGAGAAATTTATCCTCACTACTAACTTGCTGTATGATTTAAAAAAAAAATCATCTTTAAGAACAATAAACCATTCGAGACATTCGAACAATTTGAAGATTTTCCATCAAGAATTTCTCATAAATATTGTTAGTGAAAAACATAGGAGAGAGGTTGGAATGTGTTAGGATTTTTTTTGTGGTATTAGGTGTCCATATAGAACTTGACAACCTTTTACATCCAACGCGTGTTGTTTCATTAAAAAGAAAAAACAAATTGGATCAAAAGTTGCAATATTTAATGAACATCTCTTCCAAGAAAACATCACTATCACTCACTAAAAGACGTGCCTTATAATTAATTTAATAAATATTCATATATTATTATAATAAAAAACTCGGACAATCCCCACATGAGGCCTTATGAGGGCATGAAACACTAAAACCACATATATGTCTTCCTTTTCCACATACTATTATTGGTTCATGCATTGAGATTGAGTGAGTTCACATACTCTTGTAATCGAAAATTATTTAGAACATAAATGAATTGCATGCAAAATCGTACATAACCCACTGGTATTTCTTGTTATGTCATGGAAATCTTTGCTTAGGTATATATTTCATGAGAAATATGGATTATTTGTGTATAAATAAAAATATTCTTGACTTGAATTGGCATGGGTGGATTGCTTCCGGTACTCGAATATAATTCACAAGTACATTAATAACAGGAAGAAAAACTTCTATGAGTCGTAATCAAGAAATGTGGGTTTAAATTATGAGTGATAGTACGTGGATTCATCCTAAGATATTGGGCGAAGTTGTCCAATATCATACTAGAATGGCTCGGGTAGGTTGTTGCCCAATAACAGGGCTTTTCTAATGAAAAAAGAAGGCTGGGAATGTACTTTCATTCAAGGTTTTCTCAGATTTAGTCATTGACAACGGTTAAATGATTGTTGCCAACAGTCAAAGATCGTTTCTTCCACTTCTTTTTTTTTTTTTTTTCATTTTTTCCCAATAAATACCCCTCTCACTCTTCATTTTTTCCCACACTTCACCTCTCAAATCTCAATTATCCAATTCTCAACTCTCAATTCTCTAATTTTCTACTCTCAAATATTCATTCTCAGTTTTATATTTTATATTTTATACTAATTCAATTATTTCGCTAAATCATTTTTCATATATAATTTCCTTCATATTTAATTATTCATTATTCAATTTTATATATTAAATTTTTATCATTTATCAAAAAATAGCTAGTTCAAACAACAGATGTAAGAGAAAGATGTCTACTACCGACGAGCAATCAAGACCCAATATCGATTATGAAGTTGAGATGAGTGATGAAGAGCAAACTCACTTATTTACTACTTAAGAAACAACAAGTGATGCTCATACTCGATCTACCCTGTCTCTCAAATACTCTATTTTTATCAAATATTTTAATAAAGTGACACTTCCAAATAGAAAGATGTGAGCAAAGTGTAAATATTATTCGCAATCTTACAAATTTCAATCCGGAGGCGATTATGAATCTTTAAGAAGATATGTGGAGAAGAAGCAACCGGTAGAATTTGCCATTAACCGTACCCAACCTCAAATGTTGTCGTTCACATCTTCCGATGCCGGTGGAAATAATGATCTTTCTTTATTTTAATATAATGATATTAGATATAGAGAAAATTTAGCTAATTTATTTCTATTGAACATCTTAGTTTTAGTTTTGCAAATAAATATTTTTTTTATTGAATTAATTTAAACAACATATAATCCGATGACTAAAGATGTTCCACGAACCATACTAACACGCCATGTAAAAAACAATATATAACAAAATTAAAAAAGAGTTAAAAAAGAAATATTAAACAATATAAATAATAAAATTTCTTTATGTAGTGATATTTAGAGTGACTATTGGCAAATACATTTATATATGAGTATTACATGTAATTAGATTGATGATTTTTGAATACTTCAAAAAAGATTACTTGCATTTAGAGTTTTTGATGGTCTACACATTGCGGTAATATTTCACAAATTATATTTGTAATATTAGAAGAATATAATTTAGTTAATAATTTTTTTTGAATATCATTTGACAATGTTGTAGTTAATAATGCTAGTATTGATGATTTTAAAATTGTATGTGAACCATCAATTGGTGGTGATTTTTTTCATATTAGATGTATATGTCATATTTTAAATTTATATATACAAGATAGTTTAAAAGCTTTAGATAATCAACTTAAACCAATTAAACAAGCATTTTCTTATTTATGGACACATCCACATATTAATAAATAATTATTTAGATTTTGTAAAGCCAATTGTATGAGGTCTAAATTTTTTTCGCAGAATGTTCCAATCTGTTAGAATTTCACATATTGATTATTAGAAAAATCTATCAACTATCAATATTTATTATGTCAATTTTTTTTACAAACTGTTACGAATCTTTTTCATTTATATCCACGTCATTGGACAATATGTGAAAAAATTTATAATATTTTAAAAAATATATTAAATGATGATACTTTACAATTATCTAGTATTTATTCTCCAATTTCTCATTTAGTATTATTAAATTAATGTAATATTGCATCAATTTTAAATGAAGACATTCACTGCAAAGATGAAAATTTAGTAAATTGTGTTTTATCAATGCAGTTGAAATCGAAAAAATATTTTTTTAAAATTTCAAATATTAATTTAATTGTTATTGTTTTTTTTATCATAGACTTAAATTAGATGGTTTACAACACATGTTAAGAATTTATTACAAAACTTTAAAACATTATGAAAATGATTATACTCTAGATATAAGAAATATTATATTTAAAATTAGAACACTTTTAAATAAAATTTATAATGAATATAGTTCTAAATATGACTCATAATCAACTCAAGTTGATATACATAGAACTAGTAATAGTAGTAGTAGTAGTTATAAGTTTACGACAATAAAAATTTTACTTAGGGAATGGACTAAACGTCCTCGAGAGAAAAATCAAGAGGAGGACACGGACGGAACAACAACGGGAACGAATGGGAGTAATTGAGTCATGCCACTCCATAAGGTAAGAAGAGTTAAAAGACAAGAGAGCTACATGGGCTTTAATTTCTCTATACCCTAAGAAGATACGTATACAACTTAAATTTAAGTTCAAACTTTTTTTTATTTTTAAAATGGTTTTTAATTATATAATTTAAAATTTAGTTAATAATGTTTTTTCAAATTTAAGGGCAATTTTTTTATTGAAATTTAAGTTTAAACTTTAAGTTTTTAAGTTGAGAATCTTTTTTAAGTTTTTTAAATTTATTATAATTAGAATATTTGATACTTTAAATTTTATTTAACATTTTTTTGTTTCAAATTTAAGTTAAAGATTTTTCATTAAGTTCAAAAATTAACAATATTTTTTTAAAAAAAATTAAGTTAAAAAACTTTCATTCAAAATTAAGTTTAAGATTTCAAGCCCTTGTTTTTATTTTATAAACGTTCTAATTTCATAAAATTAATGGTTAGTTAAAAAATTATAATTTTCTAAAATATTAGTCAAAATTAAAAAAAAATAAAAAATTCAAGGGTCGGACCCGGAATCGAAACCAGCGATTAACCTAAACTGTATCTAGAACTGGCCCGACCAGCATTACCGATTACAACTAAGGGTTGAAATTTTTCCAAATCATAGGACCGACGATTTCTAAATCATGGTCAGGTCTATGTAGACCTATGTATATATGAATAAAAAACCTAGGTTTTCAACTTCAACTAAGCCAAACCTCATCACTTCACTTCCTTTCCTTGTTGAATAATCAAAGTGAATAAGTGGTGTAAACGAATTGAGTCGAGTCAATTACGTCACTTATTTTAGTTTTAATTGAACTTTAAAAATTATATTTGAATTTAATTTGATATTTAATAGAATCGAGTTTGAACGAGCTTATGTCGAGTTGAACACAAATCGAGTTAAAGTAACGTGATCTTTTTTTACATATTTTATAATTTTCTTATTAATCGAGTCGAACTTGAGCGGATGTTATCAAACAGAAAAACATGGCTGTACTTAATAACCTAGTTACCTCATGCAAGACTTAAGATAAAAGAAAACATAGAAAAGGGTTCATATAACTTGATCATTCCTATTCTAAATGCGACTAAAATCTCAACCAATCGAAAGAGAGAACGTGAAGCCCTCCAACAAAATATCAAATGATTGAAGAGAATTTCCTAATGGAGAAACACAACATTCCCTGTTGCATGGACAAACAACCTAAACATTTCCTAGCAAAAAAGCAGGCATTGTCTCTAAAGAAAGCAAAGCCTACTCAGTAGTGAAGGGAGTATTGCGATTGGGTGATGAGAAATAAATCTTGAAAGTGCATGAACAAATGGGGTTTGAAGCTACAGGTAAATCTTTCTGGTATTTAATAAAGAAATAAACTGTTGGCATGAAATGGCAACCTTTTTAATAAATGCAGCTGACCTTTTTACAGAAAGGTGGCTCTTGAATGGTCCTGTATACGGGCATTACCCCATGGGATAAGTTTAAAAAAGTAGGTCATTTTAAGTGAGTTCATATGGCTAGATTTTGTGCATCACTTTTTTAAGGAGAAAATTCAGCAGAAAAGCAATTAAGGCACTGCAGGGATTCAGTCTTTCTTTAGTTTACTTGGTGGGTACAAGGACATGGAGTTAGGTGGGGAAAATTTACTTCATGTAGGTAAGGACCTCCTCCCATGACCACAAGTCCATGACCCTTTTGGTCATATCCAAAATGGGTCGTTCATAATAAATTTGGATAGGATGTATATTACAGATCAATTGAAGATCAATTGAAGAACAGAACATGTATATTACAGATCAATTGAAGAACAGAACGTCGCCTTCTTCTCTTTGCCCATGAACATTTTGTTTGAACGTGAAATTTGTAGCTGAAAATACAATTATCCTTGAATTTGATGGACAAGGCAATTTTTTATGTTAGATCTTGAAATAACTGTCATTTATATTCGTTTTGATAAAATATTAGCATAAATTACTTGTTATTGTATATTTTTTGTCATTTGTTCCAATTTATATTTCACATCAAATGTATATATTCCACAACCAAGTGATTATTTTAAAAAATATTTTATACACTTGATATTTATTTTATTTTAAAATAAAAGATTTTTGTGAGTGTATAGTATGCAATGCATACATATGCAAATTAATACCACCTAAATTGGATTTATGGTTAGTGTTATTAACTAACTACTCAAATAATCATTTTGGCAATGCAACATCAAATATTTAAGTTTTCAAATATTATTATGACAAAAATGTACAGCATAAATACTACGTTCTGAATATTTATGATATCAAAAACTTTAAAGAACCAATTTCATAAATTAGTCAGATGATAAAACAGTTTAACTTTGTGGTATAGAAATTTGAAAATCAAAATTTGGATAAAAAGGTCAGCATTAAAGATTTAGCTCGACTCATTTTGTGCTTATACTAAAAACATTTCTGATCTGCATCAGTTTAGGATCCAATCAGATTCGGTCAAAACTTTCAACAAGATGATCCAGTTGGCCCTACCCGTATTCGTAGTACAACCACTATACACATGTAAGCATTATTGGAAAAAATTTCCTAAGATCAATAACTTCAGCGTTTTTCTATTTATTTGTGTATCAAAGATTGCAATATAAAATATGACCCGATAGTTGGCCAATCGCTTCGAAGTTAAGACCATCTGATCCCGAATCATTTCAGTCTAACTTTATGTTTCCTGGCTTAGGCCATTTTGATTTTTTCTGTTGGTTAAAACATAATTAGCCAACAAAATTGAATTTCAGCTTTGGCATTAGGTTCAAAATCTAACTAGCATCTAAAAATACATAGAACCACTTTTACGAGCCTAATTAGGCCCAACTCAAATGGAATCAGATGAACCCACAATACATGCAATTACAAGGTACTGGTTTATTAAAAAAAAAATTACTTTCTTCAAGAGTGAATAATAAACGTACTCATTAAGACTGAAAGTCGTAACATTCACTTGTTGAGAATTGATTCATTGCCTCTAAACATGTATTTAATTTGGTAGAGAACCTTTCATAAAAAGCGAAATTTTAAAATGCCAAATTTCTCTCTTTTTTGTTCTGTAACTAATGAACACCGATCATCAACGTAGCTCTCACGTAAACATTGTGCAAATTACAATCATCGACAGTCTAGCATGAGATGACCAAGCATAAATATAGCCAAAAATAACTTGCCGGTCAAAAATACTATATATAACATGAGTATTAAGCTCACCGGCAAGTCATTGTTTTATTATGTTTATGAAATCGAATTCGAATGAACTTTTAGTAATTGATATGTTTTATTGATTGTTGTATCATAGAAGATGATGAATTGGCGAAAAAGGTTGCAGTTGGATATTTCTCCAAAACCGCAATTTGCATTATATATCACACATGTATTTTTCAGTTTAAAGACATTTCTCCGAAACCGCAGCCAACTTGAAAAAGCGATCATGTTGAAGAAATTTCAATCTCTGAACTTCAGACTGAATACATCAAAATTGTCATCATCATCCAATGTATATATTCTCTTTATGGCCTTGCCGGGAGTTAACATTAGGGACTTATAACTTTGGACAAAGTATTCATGAAATGTTTCTGTGTTTTCAACTTTTTTTGTAGTGAATATCCACAAAATCGATCGATCAATCATCCAGAACGGAGACTCTTGATTAGCTATTGTCATGAAACTCTTGATATAGTTTTATGTAAAGATTTAGGTAGTTGATGAGTGGATTTTATATTCATTAATTGAGTGTCATTTGATTAGCTTTTTGATTAGTTTATGATTATTTATGTTACTTTTTATGTATTTAATTTGAAATATTATAGGTAATACAAAAATGAGAAGAAAATGGAAAGGAACATAAAACTTGATTAAAATTTAGAATAGTTTGCTTTTTGTTGCTATTGAGGGCAGTGTTCGTATTTCAATCACAACTTTTTGTTCCAATATCATTTTGACTTTTTTCTTAAACCATTGGAAAGTCACGAGATATATATATAACTTCTATGTTTATCACAAAATCCAATTCATTTGATTTCAATATGAAAAATTTGGTAAAAAGTCTGCACTTGACCAAAACTTTCTGGTTTGATACATCTGAGTATTTCAAGCATAACTCTTCCCACAGATTTTATATTGAGTTGATTCAAGTGTCTATCAAAAGCCAAGATATAGAGGTACAATTCATATGAGATATCAAAAGCCAATTTAGCCTATAAAATAGTGAAACAATAGTTGAAAGATACTACAAGTGCAATAGAAATCAAATTTGGACAGCAAGAGCAGCGCCTAGGCACTGCATTGTTTGTCTAGGACAGAATGTGCAATGCCTAGGCAATCAGCACCTAGGCGTTGCCCTTACTGGACTGCAGTGCGCTGCAGTACTTAGGCGCTGCCTAGCGGATGACTAAGGGGAAAATGGTATTTTTTGCTCTCTTTAAGACATCTCCCATTTGATTTTTAATATCCCAAGAGCCTCCATTTCAGATTGGAGGAGAGGGAGAGAAGAGGAAAGGGAGAGAAGGGGAGAGGGAGCCAAGAAAGAAGAAGGAAGAAGATAAGAAGATGAGTGATTTCTTCCAAGAGTTGAGAAGAAGACATCTACAAGGGGAAGAAACTCATCCTACTTTCAAGTTTTATTTCATTTTCTTCTTTCTCTCATTAATTATGTGTATGAATATTGTTCATTTATCTTTTATTTTTACCATCATGAACTAATTTATTTTTCTAGAGTTGTGATGTAATTTAATTATGATGTTTTGAATATTTGTATCAATTTAAATCTAAATTTATCTTCAAGTTGAGTTTTATACATTGTTCTTAATGTTTCAATTACTTGGCCACTAATTGAATGATTTGTTAATTATATTGACTCAGAGATGATATATGTATCTAGTTCTATGTGTAGAAAACTATAAATCGCATATGAGATAGGAATATACTTACATGGTTTGTGTAATCTTGTTGGAGATCTATAAAATCTAGTAAATTGTTGATTGTTGTAATTCAGATAGTAATATAGTGGGTTAACAATTTATGATATTTTCATTAGACATTGGGAGAGGCTAGTGGATAATTTAGGGATTCTCGACTATCACTTGGGAAATAAATTGAGATTGATGTGATCAATTATTCAATTCGGATTAATTATGGTGAAATCATAATCCTAGACTTTTCAGTTAGTGAATTTTATCTTTAAATGATTTCTATCATTAATTTAGTTTAGTTGAATTTAGTTTATAAACAAAAACACAAAAATGCATTTATTCAAATAAAATTAGACTTAACATAATTTCGTTACTTAATAATTCAACAATTCTCGTGAGAACGATAACTTATTCATTACTTTATTACTTATATACGATAACGTACACTTGCGTTTACAAATTTTCTCAATAATAGTATATCTCCAAAATAAAGTTTCTTAAACCATTATATTGAAAGAAAATATTGAGTAACTTTGTCCAATATACATATATAACGGACTTTTGTGGCATTTTCAATTAAACTTAGATGAAATGATCCATATACCCTTTGTCCAATATACAAAGATTTTCTTTATGATATGTTCATTTATAACAACCTTCCATGAGTTTGAGGTTTGTCCAAAATAGATCTATAGTAGTTTATTAAAAAAAAACATAGATATACTCTATGTATCTGAAGGCACTTTTATCCTTCAATTACTCATACAACATGTGTACTCACATGTTTGAATATAAGTTTAGGGGTTAATTGCACTTTGGATCCTGTAGCTTTTGGGTCCATGAAATTTTACTCAAAATAGTCCCGTTAAACATTTATGTTGTTGCGAATTTAGTCGTTCTGTTAGATTGGTCGCTAGATAACTGATTTGGCCTTTAGCCATCAATTGGGGGGAAAAAGTAGGCAACATGGTGTAATACCCGAGTCTCGCGCTATTCACCTGACCAATATAGTTTATGCATTTCATGCTACGTATATGTCATTTGTATTTTTAATTGATATTTCATAATGCACTATATTTTATATGACATTTTTAATAATTAAACTTTTGAAGTTGTTACCGATATTGGTTTCCAAAATTTTTAACCTAATTGGTTGAGTTGGTACTAAAATACGAGAATTTAGGTGTCAACTATCAGATACCATTACGATACACGTAAGTGAAAGATGGCATCGTTGTGTTTATCGATGTAAGATAAACTATGCAAATAAATTAATTAAGGAGAAAATAGTGATAGTAATGGTAATAATAATAATAAAACAAAATAAGGACATTATCATATTAATTATGAGGGTATAAATTCTTACTAGAAAATAAATTTGGGGTTTATAAATAAATATCAAAATATTATGTATTAATTATATATATATATATATATATAAATAAATATAATATATTTATATAGATGTATGAAATATATATAGATATAAGTATATCTGCGTAGTATAATAAAATAATACCATATATATATATATGTATATATATATATATATATGTATACAGGTGTATAACTTATGTTTAAGATAAGCATATATTATATATTAGAATGTTAGTTTCTATATACATATATGTATACACGTGTATAGTGTATAGTAATAGTTATAATATATTACACATATGTTATAATATATTACATTATATTAAGGATAAGTATACATATGTTATAATATTATATTAAGTTTTCTTAATAACTAAGTAATAGTTAAGATATTAAAACAAGATATTATACATATGTTATAATATATTATACTAGGTTATAATATATTATATTATATTAAGGATAAGTATACATATGTTATAATATTATATTAGATTTTCTTAATAGTTAAGATATTAAAACACCACACACACACACACGTTCACGACAGCAAAGGAAAGGAGAAGAGAAGAAAGAAAAAAGAAAGGAAAAGAAGAAGGGAGAAAGAAAGAACAAATTTCAACCGTAGAAATTTGAGGAAATTTTGGGTAAGTCCCTTCTTATTTTTGTACAGATAAAATATATATTTATGCTGTTTATTTCTAATTTGAAAGAAAGTTTTTTTTTTATCCAAATTAATTAGTTATCTACCTGTTAATATACACCTTTAATTCAAAATTAGTTACAAAGATTCGATTTTATTATCTTGTATTAATTGAATGACAGAGTTAATTAAATTGAGGGATTGGTTACAGGATTATAACATATCAATTACATAATATTAGAATAAATTCAAGATGAGAAATTAAAGTATCTAAAAGGTTCTGATTGGGGTGAAGTATAAAATTTTAAGATTTGATTGTTACTTAATTAAATTTAAGATTTAAGATCCCTTATGAGATTTGATATAGAAACCTATTGATTAAGAATGAAAATTAATACATTATACTTTTACAGGCTGCCTTATATCTAAGGTTAGAGAGGAGAATCTTGTTAAGCTTCAGTAGGATATCAAAGGTGAATGGTAAGTGAAAATCCATTTGCAACTACAATGTATGGACATAGTATTTTATGCATTATCTATATTAAATGTGATCCGTATGTCTTGATGTGTGTATTGTGAGTATTTTACATACCTTATAGTGCATATGTTGATTGAATGATGGGACATAGAATCAATTGTGTCATTGGACATGCCATTCATTAGCATTTACACGTGCATGCATAACACGTGCTCATAGTTGAGGTTTTCGGCACGCATGATATTATTTTCAGAAAGAAAATATTTTGGTTGGCCACTACTAGTGTACCGAGGCCCATGTGTGGCTTATTTATATGATATTTGGGGCGCCGCGAGTATTACTTCTCGAAGGATCATAGAGGTTGACAGGGGGTGTGCCTCTGATGGTCACGAGAGGGTGGATCACTTGACTGTGCCCTTATCGACGCCGCTGGTGGGAAGACTTTTGGAGGGTCACAGGGGAAGACAGGGGGTGGACCTCTGGTGATCCCAGGAGATGGCCCTAGACTGTGTCGATCTATTTATGGCCATGTGATTATTGATATTGTTGAGAGCTCTATCCGGTATATAGTAGGTGGGCCAAGGGCCCAGTGATGGAAAATGATTTTGAATGAAATGATTTTGATGCATGAGTTCGCATTCTTATCATGATTTCATAGAAATGCATTGCATTTATGTTGGATTATTCTTCAGCATGCATGATTTTCATTTACTGAGCATTAGCTCACGTAGTTCATTCATTGTAGGTGAGTTTGATGATACTTGAAGTCACTGACTTACTGAGCGAGCGGCTGGAGCTCCTACAGGTTCTGAAGATCAGTGTACATGGATGACGACCTGTTGGGCTGGTTGTTAACTTATTTGATTTTGGAGTTTATTGTATTATGTTTTGGGATTTGTATTGTGTGTTACTTTTAAAACCTTTCTGTACATGGGTATGTAAATATTATGGTTGTTATGGGTCCTCTACAGGTATATATATATATATATATATATATATATATATATATATGTATATATATATATATATATATATATATATATATATTAGTTTGTGAGTGAGAAAAATAGTTTATTATTTATTATACTGTTACAGGAAAAAAAAAATTTGTACATGCACACAGGATTTATTATGTCAAAATTATTATATCTATAAATATATATATGTGTGTAGTATTGGGGTGTTACACATGGGGCGATTCTTAGAGGAGAATATTCTTTTTTGATTTTTTGATTCGATAATTTAGTTAATCGATTTTTTAATAAAATATTATATAATTAAAATTTAGTAAGTAATGTTCATATCTTATTCTTTTCTTATTCACTGTCACTATTTTATAGGAGTTTCACAATTCGTTGAACCGTATCGAATCAAAATGAAAAATTCAATAAATATCAAATAAATTATTTTTTATATTTAATATTTATTTTTAGAAAAATTAGATTCTGATTCTGAACCATACCAGATTATAACTTTTACATAGTTTACAAATAACTTTTATTTAATGTATTCCTCGAAAGAAGTTTTTACGGGATCCTTATCCACCAAAACTTTTACTTCTAGCTTTATACTAATTTTTATTTTTAACTCGCCGTGGTGGAAAAAAACAAAAAATACAATCATAATTTTGTTATTTTATTTTGAATAATCAAATTATCGAACCAAATAACAAAAGAGGATTAAATCAACTAATTCAGTTCGATATTCAACATGGAGTTTTTTAGTGTGTCAGATTTTTGATTTACTAAAATTTTGATTCTATTAAATTCGATTTCACAGAATGAAAACTACTATTCTTTTTATGTTTTCTTATAAAATCACTTAAATATACATATATATATATATATATATATATATATATATATTTAACATCACTACTTCAACTATTTTAAATTATATTTTCAGAAAAAAATATTCCATTTGCCCAAAAAAAATTCACTGTTACAGATTTTCCATAATGACGCATCATTTTTTATTTTTGTCAATGAAGACATTCATAATGTTTTCTTTTTTCTTTTAATGTCTTTAGTAACTTTAAGATCCCCTAAATTGTAGAACTAAAATTGCAAATTTCTGTAACATGCTCTGCACATGGCTTTTTTCATCACATGACATAACGTCCACCTGACTTTTTCAGTTAATTTCTTGATGAAAGGGACTACAATTGCAAACAAAATTTCTTACGGGCCTAAAAGTGATAGTGTGGCAATAAAATTACAACAGAACGAAAGCTATTGGACCAAAATAAAATTAACCTTAAATCAAAGGAGGATTTTTATATTACACAAACTTTAGGTGTCATGCCCTAAGCTCATGGGATGGGGGCGAGCTTCTGGTACAATTGGCTTCATTAAAAACTGCTTCGCACTTATCTAACTCAAGTTGAACGTTGGACATGTTTATAAATTATTTTAAATTTTCTCCCACAATCAATATGGGAGTGTCGTAGCTTTGGACACGCAACTTCACACACCCAACCTAAAGGAATGGGGGCCATAAGCAAGACTTCAACAGAATGAGCTTAGCTGGAAACTACTCCACATTTGTCTACACGTACAAATATAATTAATCCAAATTGTTATAGAAGTTGATTGTGCTCATTTATAAATTTTTTCAATTTTTTTCCAACAATTAATGTGGGACAGCATATTAAGGGGTATTGTGTAATCTTAGGCAAATGCATTGTGTTTCCAACTATCATATAAACCCATTGTTGTATATTAACTTATATATAATTATGTAATATTATCTTTTAAGAAATATATTTTTCAAGCAAATTGTAGTGGATTTATTTTTTTTAATTTTTTTTAAAAAAAATTATAAAACAATTTTAACGGATCTAACCCAAATTCGTGAGTTCGAGTTCAAATCTCTTCAAATTTTGGTGGGACGAATTTTAAATTTTAACAAATCCATCCCAAATCTAAAACAATATCATCCTAGAAATATGGGCAAATCCCAATTTCCTAGCTGGATTTCAGAAACCATCATGTAGATGAAGAATTCTTACCATCAACAAATGTTGGAACAGGGACAAATTGCAATTTCTTAGAAGGAACTATAATTTATGCGTGATGCATGATATCATTTATTAATGGACAAGTGAAAGGGATTAAGCATGCATATATTCAAAATTGACAAGACAAGTATCAAGTGTGGATGTGTAGGCTGCTTCTTTTTTTGACTTTGTATTCATCACAATCACAAGAGGAGCAGCTATTTGAACAGTAGAAGGAAAAAATGGAGGTTTATTTTACAGAGGAGCTGGTGCAACATTTTCATTACTTATTTCATTATAATTTATTTATTAATTAATTATCTTAAAAATGAGCTATGTCAAAAGAATATTTCGAGAATCCTTCGAAACAATTTACACTTTTAATTGTATTGATACATATATGTATAGTGAAATGCTCTTCTTATACGTAGACATCGTATAATTTTATATTCTCACTTATTATACCTTATTCTTAACAATTAAAACTAGACTTGTGCTACTCTTGAATATATATAGCTTTCTCATTGAGAATATCAACACCAACACAATATTTATAGATTTCAACTTAAAACTCAACTGATTCACAGGATCCAGCTTGTAAGGCACACCATCAATATTCACATAACTAGATTCAAGCAAGACGGTGTGATCTTTTATTTCAATTTGGTATTTTTTATAAATTCATATCAATTTCTTTAAATATATATTTGGCGTGCAACATGAAATAAAAGTAGAAGATCCGAAGTCCAAGAAACAACCCACAACAAGTACGAATTATCTGATTTTATTTCCAGCTCCCACAGCAGTGGAATGCTTATTGATTTATACATAACAATACGAAATGCTATATATGAAAACAAACAGGAGTATAAGCTAGGGAATGCTATGCATGAAAACAAGGTTTAGGAAATCAACTCCTGTATCCTGTCACCTATTCTTGAAGTATCCACACCAAGCCTGGAAACTTTCACCTGCCATAAAATGAAGCAGATTTAGCATTTTACTAGAATCCAGAAAACATTCTTAACAACCTAAATTAAGCTGTATAAACTCTCTATGATGTCAAAAATTTTCCCCCTAGCTTGACAGTCACAACTACAAATATATTTGTAAATTTTGTTTTGAATACAAGATTTTGCCAAATTCCACGACCTTTTAGTGCGTGGAACAACACTCAAATTCCAAACTTTTTTTCTAAGTTTGTGCAGCAAAGTTATGTGGCTACGAAAGATAAAATCGTGCTTCAAATTGCTTGCTGATAATCACCTGAGCATGGAGAGTGTGGAAAATCTTGTCACCAATAGTGGAAAGGCTAACAGTGACCACTTGAGCTCCTTCTTCTTCAAGTATGCTAATGACTTGATGCAGCATGAAGTTTTTCCGGAGTCCACTAATCAAAACCACCTCCAAACTCGAATTTAAGTCTCTTATTTCCAGAATTGGCAAGTTTGATCCACTCATAGTTACAGCATTGTTGGTAACATCAATCATTGAATCGGTATTTATCAGTAATTGTGTCTTCCTTCTCCTCAATTCTTCAATTCTTTCTCTTAAAAGCTTGATGTAACCAGCTGCCTGTTCCAGCTGATCTTGCTCTGACAAGAACTCCTGCATGTGTGTAGAATAACTTGTATGCTCCGTAATTGTGTTGTGAATATAATATATCATTCATTTCAAGTTATGACTATCCACCAATTAAATAGATTCAGGAAGGTGAAACATTAAATATACTTTCATTTCATTTCATGTCTATACCACATGAAATTGAAGAAGTTAAGATGCAACTAAGAACATTCACAATGAGGGACATACGATAATGACTGCATATGTATATGTGCAAAAAATTAAAGTTGCAAAAATTAAAGTTATCACTTATCATCTTTATAGTAATTGTTTATAAATCTCGATCATTGTTATTTTAAATAGTGTTTGTCATTATAGAAAAATGTCCTCCAAGATTGTGTGTTGGAAGTTTGGTGGTCCAAATTTAAGACATAAATGCATGTTTCTTTCCACCAAACCTTCTTAAAAATGGACATACTATTTCTAACTCCATTTTTCTCTCTCATTGCATCACAAACAAACTTGTGTATCTCATCCGTAAAACGAACACTATCGTACATCATAAACTCGTTTCCCACATCACAAAAACACACGCGTACCTTTGCTGGTTTGAAATGGTCGGCAGGGATGAGGGAAACCAGCTTGAAGCAAAGTTCCTTCATCTCAATCCTTCGGTTTTTTTCGATGGCCTGTCTCTCAAGTTTATTCCCTAAACTAGTCTCACCCCTCTTCATGATCACCTAAACCAAATTACAGATTTGTATTTCACAACAATGGAAAACCCTCCAAGCTTCGGAAAAAAAATGAAGACTAAAAAATAAGAATTAGCTGCTCATGAGTGGCTTGACTTATAATACTCTCCTATATAGAGAAAACTAATCATGAAAACGTGACTTCAAGAAAGGACAAAGAAGTTACAATAGGAATTCGTCAAACATGAACAGGACCAGTAATGATTGTTCTTCATGTGACCAGTTTTGGTCGACATGAATTATTTATGAATCAATTAATTAAGATTAATTATAATAAATTTAAATATGAATATTATCAGTTTTAAAGCTATAATTAGCATAGCTTTATTAATATATAATTTTTAAAAAATTAATTTTTTAGTATATTTCATATTCTAATTTCATAAGGAAAAAATAATTTATCGTACAAAGTAACTGCATTATCCCTTTATATAAACATTTCTTTTCCTTCGTGTATGTATAATTTACGTGATGCAATATTTGAGTAATTGTAATATTGATTATTTCTCGTACACTTGATTTTTGATTGAGCGATTTATGACTTGATCTTTAGAGGGGTTATGCTAGGGAAACCCAGCGTCCCTCCCAACTTTTTGATATTTTGTAAATTATAGGTAAAATAAAAAATTTATGAAATCAAATTTATGAAGCTCTGAATCATAGTGTAAATCATTCAAAATAAGTAAATTTATTTGATGTTTAATTTTTATTCGCATCAAATTGGTGTCGAGTTGAGGCATGAGGAAAAAAATGAAAGTTTCATTGGCTATGGAATCACAGGCATAGTTTGAGTCCTCGGTAATAGCAATCTTTGTTGAAATATGCATAGCAACTTCTACGAGAAACAAAGGAGAATATTCGGTCCATGAACACAAACCATGGATGTGGATCTACCATACCGTTGATCCGTATAACAAATAGCTTCTCTTCCAGCCTGATTGGCGATTATACTGCCTGGACTTCAAAAAATTCTTCAAATCAGATTTGATTCTTGTTTCAAATTCGAGCCCATGATGATCATCTCCATGGTTGTTGGGATTTGATGGCAAGGGTCCGCAGCTATAATAGGAGATCCTTCAGTTTCATACCTCTCTTGGAAAACTTCAGCCCTGTGGAAGAATATATCCATTGCAAAGAATAGAAAGAAGGAAATATTTATAAGCACATTGGCATCTTTAGTACCCTGCACATCTGCAGACACATATGATGAGAAGATCAGAAATGCATAGACACTTTCAAGAGGTAATTGATGATATGGAAATTGACGATGCTGTGCAGACAACAGTTTTGAAATTGAAGGAGGGATTCGAAGGACAAATTGACATCTTCAATACCCTACATATGGTGTTAGCTCTCATCAATTTCATCGTCATCCTCTTCTTAGAACAATGATGAACGTGTATTCATTAGTCGGTGGCATATCACTCCTTATTTTATAAATCTTCTTTCAAACTTGAGTTGGATCCCGAAATGAAAACAAACAAAAATTCATCAAACTAAAAGAAAAAAATGAATATTAGACAACTAAATAATAATAATAAAAATAAATATAAAACATTGGGTTGTCTCCTCTCTGATTTTTAAGATTCCAAGAGCCTCTAAATCATTTTTTTTTTTTGAGAAGAGAGCAGATAAGAGAAAACAAGCCAAGAAAGAAGAATGAAGAAGAGATGAAGAAGAGAAAATAAATCTTCCATGATTTGAGAACAAGACATCTACAATATAAGAAATTCATCATTTTTTAAGTTCTATTTTTTATTTCCCTTTTTCTCCCTTTGATTATGTTGTGTATGAATATTATTAATTTTTCTTTCATTTTCACCATAAACTAATTTCTTTTTATAGGGTTGTGATGTAATCTAATTAATATATTTTGAATATTTTTATCAATTCAATTCTTGATTTTTTTTTTCAAGTTGAGTTTCTACATAGTTCTTAATGCTTTCAATTCCTTGGCCACTAATTGAATGATTTGCTAATTATATTGACCCAAAAGGTGATATATATGTCTAGTTGTATGTATACAAAATCATAAATTGTATGTGAGATAGGAATATACTTGCATGGTTTGTGTAGTTTTGTTGGAGATCCATATAACCTAATGAATTGTTGATTGTTGTAATTCATATAGGAATATAGTGGGTGTTGTGGAACTTAGTGAACGCAAGTGTATGTTGTCGTTAATAAGTAATAAAATGATAAGTAGAGTATCGTTCCCACGAGAATTATTGAATTATTAGATATCGAAATTTTGTTAACTTTAATTTTATTTGAATAAATGAAAGGGAGTGTTTATGATTACAGACTAAATCTAACCAAGCTAACTAATAATCAAAATCAACTAATGATGAAATTAAAAAACTTAAAAGCCTAGGGTTATGATTTTACCATAATTAATTCGAATTGAATAATTTATCTAATTAATCTCAATTTATTTCTCAAGTGATAATCAAGAATATCTAATTTATCTACTAGCCTCTCCTAGGTCTAACAAAAGTATCATCAATTGCTAACTACTATATTTTTATGCGAATTACAATAATCAACAATTTTTTAGGTTCATAATGATAATCAACTATGTAAGCATATTCTCATCTCACATGCAATTTATGATTTTCTACACATAGAACTAGACACAAATATCAGCTCATGGGTCAATATGATTAGCAAATTATTTAATTAGTGACCAAGTAATTGAAAGCATTAAAAACAATGTAAAAAACTCAACTTGAAAATTAAATCAAGAATTAAATTGATATCAATATTCAAACATTATAATTACATTACATCACAACCCTAGAAAAAGAAATTAGTTCATAATTAACAATATCCATGAAAAAATTAATGAGAGAAAGAGAAAAATGAAATTAAACTTAGAAGTAGGATGAATTACTTCCCCTTGTAGATATCTTATTCTCAACTCTTGGAAGAAATTTCTCATCTTCATTTTCTCTTCTTCTCTTCTTTCTTGGCTTGTTTTTTTCTTCTCTCCTCCCCTCTCTATCTGATTTCTCCTCTTGGAGGCTTTTGAAATCCTTAAAATTGGATGTGAGATGCTCTAAAGAGGGCAAAATCTCATTTTAACCCTACTTTTCTGTTTTACAGCACTTATGGGCTGACTGGTGGTGCCTAGGCACTACACATTCTATTTTTAGTGCCTAAGCGCCTGCTTTGATGCCTAGGCGCCGTTGCTACAATTTTTCTCCTCCACTTCAGTGGTTTTGACAGTATTCAATATTTTTAGCTAGTTTTTGACCTCCTTTTAGGATGAATTTGCTTTTAGTATTCTCTAATGAATTGTATCCATATGTCTTAGCATTCTATATCCACTTGAATCAACTCAATATAAAATATGTAGAAAGCGTTATGCCTACAATACCAAGATATGTCATACTAGAAAGGTTCAGTCAAGTATAGACTTTTGAACTCGGTTTTTCTCATGTAAATTGAAGGAACTAAATTTTGTGGTAAACATAAAAGTTGTAGATATATTTCTTAGATTTCTAATGATTTAAGAATCAAGTCAAAATAATATTGGAGCAAAGAATTATGATTGAAATACAAACACTGCCCTTAATAGTACCATAAAGAGGATTTTTCAAAATTTTAACCAAGTTTTATGTTTCTTTCCATTTTCTTCTTCTATTACCATTACCTACAAAATTTCAAACTAAATGCATAAAAAGTAATGTAAATACTTGAAAATAAATCAAATGTTAATAAAAAAACATATGAATTATTGGTATAAAACCAACTCAACAGTGAATTAGCAATTGATGATATTTTCATTAAACCTCAAGAGAGGCTAGTGGATAATTTAAGAATTCTCGACTATTATTTGGGAAATAAATTGAGATTGATGAGATAAATTATTTAATTTGAATTAATTATGATTAAATCATAATCCTAGGTCTTTAAATTATTGAATTGCATATTTAATTACTTTTTATTATTAGTTTAGTTTAATTAGATTTAGTTAATAATCACCAACACCCACTTTGCACATATTCAAATAAAATTAGAGTTAACATAATTTTGGTACCTAATAATTCAACAGTCCTTGTGGGACGATAGTTATTCATCACTTTATTTGTTGTTAACAATAACGTGTACTTGCATTCACATAATTTCTTATCTTTTTCTTCTTATGTTTATTTTTCTTTTATTGTTTAAGTGTGTCTTGTTTATCATCGCAGACATTTTCTTATATGTGTGAGATGAACAAAAAGTGGTAAACGATATGGCATATAATGCATACTATTGGCCTACTGAATATGACATGACAAATTAAGCTTCAACTCAGATTTTTAGAATGAATCAAGTAGTTGTCATTAATGCGTTGACTGCTTAAGTAAGAATCCTTTCTAAACAGATGGAGAATATTTTTGCAGCAAATGCTAATCGTTCACCATTCAAGGTACATGAGTCATACGGTGGTTTTCATACAAGAACACAATACCAAGAGAGCAACCGATTTGCATCACCATACGTCGAGCATGTTGAATATGAGTGGAATTACAACCAGTTGCAAATTTATTCTTTCTCCAACACTTATCAGGGATGGCCAAATCATTATAATGATTCATGGAAAAATGAGGAGAATATGATGTGGCATGCACCTAGCTACTCACCATTAGAGAAGAAGCTAAGCCTTGAAGAAATATTAGCTCAATTCCTAAGAACTACCGACCAAATTCTGTTGCGAACTGAGCCTAGTATTCCATCACAAGAGAATAAGTTTAGTATTGAAGAAGCAATGACTCAATTAGCAAATACTCAGAACTTATTCATGTTGGAAGCTAAAATTGATGTCCAAAATCCACCATCATAATTTTAAAACTCGGAGATCCAAATCAATGAGATGGGTACATATTTCCAACAAGACAATAAAATAATTTGCCTAACATGTGTGAGGAAATGGAGTGGGGGAAGAATATTTTGATGTTATTTTGAGAAGCAGTGAAGAGTTTGAAACTTTCTTGTAGGTTGAAAAAATGTTCAATGGTGAACAAGATATATCAACACAAATACCTCTAATAGAAAATGGAGAAGACCAAGAAAATATTCAATCAAGCCCGTCTCAAGAGCTATCATTGGGAGTTTCTTATCCTCATCTTCTACAAAATAACAAGCATATATCAAATGTTGTGGAGGATAATATAGGCATCTCATCGCACAAGCATGAATTAGAGGAGCACGAATTGGTAGATTACTCATTAAAGCATTCTATGGTAGAAAATGAAGGTGTATTTGAGGATATTGACAAATCTATTATCCATATAGATTTTATCAACCCTAATATTGAAAAGGATAGAGACATCTCTTTCACACAAAGAGAACTACTTTTGGTCATTGGACATGCACTCATCAATGTAAAAACGGCACTTGATCCCATGTCGGATTATGCTCACTATGCTCATTTTTTTGGGATCACCTACACTTCTGGAGCATACGAAGGCATGACATGAGAAATGCTTATTTTTGGACCCCGGTTGAGCAAAGAAGAAGTCCGGCTGAATACTATAAATTAAGCATTTTTTGGGAGGCAATCCAAATATTTTACATTTTTTTTTTTTTTTATGTAGATGAAAGGATTCTTACCTTCAACAAATGTTGGAGCAGGGACAAATTGCAATTTCTTAGAAGGAACTATAATTTATGCGTGATGCATGATATCATTTATTATTGGACAATTGCAAGGGTTTAAGCATGCATATAGACAAAGTTGACAAGTATCAAATGTGGATGTGAAGGCTGCTTCTTTCTGGACTTTGTATCATCACAATCACAAGAGCAGCAGCCCTTTGAACAGTAGAAGGAAAAAAAACTAAAGGACAAAATGGGGTCTCTGTCCTCAATAAATGGAGATTTAAATTTTCATTACTTATTTCATTATATTTTATTTATTACTTAATTATCTTAAAAATTAGCTATGTCAAAAGAATATTTTGTAGAATCAAAATTTTCAAGAATTCTTCAAAATAATTTACATTTTTAATAGTATTGATACAGATATATATAGTGAAATGCTCTCCTTATCCGTGGACATCGTGCCATTTTATATTCTCACTTATTATGCCTTATTCTGAACAATTAAAACTAGACTTGTGCAGTTGTACTATATATGAAAACATGCAAGCTATAGGAAATCAACTCCTGTATCCTCTCACACATTCTTGAAGTATCCACATCAACCCTGGAAACTTTTACCTGACATGAAATGAAGCATATTTAGCGTTTTACAAGAATCCAAATAACATTCTTAACATCCTAAATTAATCTGCATAAACTCTCTATTAATCTGCATTTCCACGACCTTTTAGCGCCTGGAATAACACTCAAATCCCGAATATTTTTTTCCATGTTTGTGCAGAAAGTTATGTGGCTACGAAACATAAAATCATGATTCAAATTGTTTATTGATTATTGCCTGAGCAGTATTGTTGGCAAAATTACTTGTGTCGTCCTTTTCTTCAAGTCTTCTACTCTTTCTCTTAAAAGCTTGATGTAACCAGCTGCCTGTTCCAGCTGATCTTGCTGTGACAAGAATTCCTGCATGTGTTGGAATAACAAGATAGACTGCAGGAGTTAAGTACAAAAATCATCTCGTGTTTGCATTAAATCTGACGCAGAGCAACGCCAAACCACTTAGGTTTCCGACCTTATATACTATCTCAACTTAATATGAACAAATTAAGTTATGTAACCTTCATAGTTATGTATCAAAATTCTTTATATTGTATGCTCGATAATTTTGTTGTGAATATAATATATCAGTCATTTCAAGTTATGACTATCCACCAAATTAAATAGATTCAGGAAGGTGAAACATTAAATACACTTTCATTTCATTTCATGTCTATACCACATGAAATTGAAGTAGTTAAGATGCAACTAAGGACATTCACAATGAGGGACATACGATAATGACTGCATATGTATTTGAAAATTAAAAAGTTGCAAAAATTAAAGTTATCACTTATTATTTATATAGT
This sequence comes from Paulownia fortunei, assembly GCA_019321725.1. NCBI lineage: Eukaryota > Viridiplantae > Streptophyta > Magnoliopsida > Lamiales > Paulowniaceae > Paulownia > Paulownia fortunei. The sequence continues at coordinate 17,979,480 of CM033118.1, forward strand.
AATTGCTTATAAAATCCCGATCATTGTTATTTTAAATAGTGTTTGTTATAGAAAAATTTCCTCCAAGATTGTGTGTTGGAAGTTTGGTGGTCCAAATTTAAGACATAAATGCATGTTTCTTTCCGCCAAAACTTTCTTAAAAAATGGACATATTATTTCTAACTCCATTTTTCTATCTCATTGCATCACAGACTGTTGCGAAATTTGTGAACGCAAGTACACGTTATCATAGACAAGTAATAAAGTGGATGAATGAAGTATCATTCCCTCGAGAACTGTGAATTATTAAATATCGAAATTGGGTTAACTTTAATTTTATTTGAACAATCCTAATGAAGTGGTGATTAATGCTAATACTAAAATAAACTATCACTAAACTAATATGTAAAATCAAATAAGGATGAAATTCAATGAATTTAAGACCTAAAGTTATGATTTCATCAGAATTAGTCCAAATTGAATATTTAATCGCATCAATCTCAATTTATTTTTCTAGTTGATGGTCGAGATTCCCTCAATTATTCAATAACCTTTCTCAAGATCTAATGAAAATTTTACCAATTGTTAACCCATAATATATATATATATATATATATATATATATTTAATATCACTATTTCAACTATTTTAAATTATATTTTCAGAAAAAAATATTCCATTTGCGCAAAAAAAATTCACTGTTACAGATTTTCCATAACGACGCATCATTTTTTATTGTGTCAATGAAGACATTCATAATGTTTTCTTTTTTCTTTTTTTATCTTTAGTAACTTCAAGACCCCCTAAATTGTAGAACTAAAATTGCAAATTTCTGTAACATGCTCTGCACATGAAAACGTCCACCTGACTAAAATTGCAAACAAAATTTCTTACGGGCCTAAAAGTAATAGTGTGGCAATAAAATTACAACAGAACGAAAGCTATGGGACCAAAATAAAATTAACCTTAAATTTAGATTGGTGACAGTATGCATGAATCTGAATTAATGTATGGATTGACGACTCTTTTACTTCTCTTCCTTTATTCATGCTTATAATCATTAAGGTGATCCATAGTGATGGTATAGATAAGTGAAGGTGGTAATTTAGGCTTTTCACTTAAGTCTACTTGTAATACGATAATTTCAATAGTAAGATAAGTAAACCTCAAAGGAGGATTCGTATATTACACAAACTTTAGGTGTCATGCCCTAAGCGCATGGGGTGGGGGCGAGCTTTTGGTAGAATTGGTTTCGTTAATAACTGTTTCGCACTTATCTAACTCAAGTTGAACGTTGGTCATGTTTATAAATTATTTTAAATTTTCTCCCACAATTAATATAGGTATCACAACTTTGGACATACAACTTTACACACCCACCATCAGGGGTTGGGGACCACAAACAAGACTTCAACACAACGGGTTTCGTTGAAAACTATTCCACATTTGACCTTACTGTACAAAAATAATTAATTCAAGTTGTTAGAATGGTTTATTATACTTATTTAGAAACTATTCCAATTTTTTTTTTCATAATTAATGTGGGATATCATATTAGGGGGTATTGTGTAATCTTAGGCAAACCCATTATGTTTCCAACTATCATATAAACCCATTTTTGTATATTAACTTATATGTATTTATATAATATTAGTTATAAAAAAATATATTTTTTAAGCAAATTTTAGTTGTATTATTGTAAATATATATATATATATATATATATATATATATATTTTAAAATTATAAAATGAGTGTACAAATATAATTCAAACCTGATGAGTTCGGTTCAAATTCAAGTCATTAAAAATATTTATGCGTGATGCATGAGATCATTTATTATTGGACAAGTGAAAGGGCGTAAGCATGCGTGTAGACAAAGTTGACAAGTATCACGTGTGGATGCGAAGGCTGCTTCATTTTTTTGCTTTGTATTCATCACAATCACATGAGCAGCAGCTCTTTGAACAGTAGGAGGAGGAAAATACCAAAGGAAACAATGGGGTCTCCGTCCACAATAAATGGAGATTTATTTTACAGAGGAACTGGTGCAACATTTTCATTACTTATTTCATTATAATTTAATGATTATAAAGGAACCGAGAATGTTGCACCCATAAATCTCACTTTTACTGATATGTTTGGGGTTAAGAAAAAATGAAGGAAAAATATTAATGATAAAATTCCATCAGTTATTAGTTTGGGGCAAAATGTTAATAATAATTAGTATTATGATATGTTATTAAGATTTTTTCTTTTTCTTTTTAAATTATTATATGTATAAAGATATAAATATATATTAACTTGAATATATATGTATAGTAATGATTATGATTTTTTCATATGCTTTGGAAAACGTAAAAGTATGTTTTAGAGGAAACAAATATTAAATATTCGATTAATTTAGAGGAATGAAATATTTTTCAAAAGAAGACTAAAAATAGCCTTAATTTATTAGATTTAATCAAACCTAAACAAATCGTACTTGAGAAGGACACCATTGACAACCTTAATTGATAAAGTGCGACACATTCTGTTCAAGTGCTCATCAAGTTGTGCCCTAGAAATTTGGGCCTAATGGGGTTTTCTCATTTAACAACTTCATTTTGGCCTAAACTTCATATAATTGATCCTTTTGTCACTGTTATTTTGCAACGTTAAGCAAATAACAATCTTTAATCAAATAGTGATAAATGAGAGGTTTTCGTCTAAAATTGAAACCAAAAAGATGGTGGATATTATAAATCAAAAACTTTAGAAGAGCTGGATGGAAGAAACTATGAACTCTTAATCCTCCTTGAAACTTAATACCATCATATTTGGCCTCTCTAAATGCATTAGAACATTTAAAGTTAAAGTTTCAAGACACTACAAGCACGAGGTTTTAAGTTTTTAATCCTGCATTTGAATATGTGTCTCTATTGTGTTAGTTTGTTATCTCATTATATATTGTAATTTCATGACTTGTCTTTCTCATAAAGAAAAAAGAGCTAGGATAATGGTGAGCCTCATTAATTAGGAGTAGGTATAAAGAGATAAGGATGGGGCTAGTGCACCCTTGTCCACATGTCTTGAGTTGGCTTAAGGCAATACTTGGCGAAAAAGATTCAGAATTCTAGACAGGGGAGATATTTGATATACTACACTTGGTGGATAATACAATGGATGGATGATGAATAAATACTCAATTTTATAAAAAATGAGACATTAGTCCATCATTCAAGTACTCGATCGACGTGCAATATAATGGGTGTAGGTTGGATATTACAGAATAGGAGGTGCAAGATCAGTAACACCCTCTGAATTTCATGTTTAGGAGAAAAGTATGAAAATGGATAGATGTTAGGATTAGTACGAGAGTTTTGATAGGTGCTTCTTATATATTCTTTGTACATTTATTTATGATGAAATGCTCTCCTTATCTATGGACATAGTACCCTTTCATGTTCTCACTTATGCTTTATTCTTTACGTCTTTCTCGTAGAAAATATCAACACCAATACATTTGAACCAAAAACTCATAACTAATTCCACGGAGCCAACTTGTAAGGTATACTCAGGGACGAAGCCTATGGGGCGAAATTATATATATTGATAACATATAAGCATTTATTATTCATTCTTTATACATAATGTTTTTTTCTTGTTACTACCTTTTTTTCCTTAAATTAAATAATTATTAAATACAAATGCAAATTTAAATATTATATGTGATATCAACACAAATTCATCACATCTATCATATTACGTGCATAAATATTTGAATAAAAAATGGTTTCTAAATGAAAATTAAAAGCAATTTTTAATTTAATACAACACAAAACAAAAGTTAACTTGTGTTTGATGCTGACAATTGAACACATTAAAACTCAAGTTCTTGTGTGTGAGACATGATCAATGCTAGGGTATGTCTCTTCGATTTTGAGGCCATGATAAAGTGTCCATAGTCTTTCCTTTAACTATTTTGCTACCTAGGGGATGGGGGTGCAAGGGCAATAACACTCTACAGATTTCATGTTCAGGAAAGCAATTGTTCCGATCAGTTTCCCTATGTTTGTCCCCCTGTGCATGTGCTACTCTTAAAAGGAAGTGGTTAAAGGTTAGGGTTAGTATGAGAGTTTTGATAGTTGTTTCTTATATTCTTTGAACATCTATTGGTGATAGTACTCTTGAATATATAGTTTTATCAAAGAGAATACGAACATGAATACAACATTTATTCATTTCAAACGAGCTATACTCGCCATCAAATTGGAATAGATAATCAAAAACAACCATAACAAGTAATTGATTTGTACATAACAATATGAAAACAAGCTTTAGGAAATCAACTCCTGTATCCTCTCACCTATTCTTGAAGTATCCACACCAACCCTGGAATCTTTTACCTGTCATAAAATGAAGCAGATTTAGCATTTTACCGAAATAAAAAAAACATTCTTAACAACCTAAATGAAGCTGTTTAAACTCTATGATGTCAAAAGTTTTCCCCTTAACAGTCGCAGCAAATTTCGTTTTGAATACAAGATTTTTGTCAAATTCCATTAAGTTTTAGCAGAATCATTGTGCAGCAGAATCAGAAAATCGCGCTTCAAATTGTTAATTAGCTGATAATCACCTGAGCATGGAGAGTATGGAAAATCTTGTCACCAATAGTGGAAAGGCTAACAGTGACCACTTCAGTCCCTTCTTGTTCAAGTATGCTAATGACTTGATGCAGCACGAAATTTATTTGGAGCCCACTAATCAAAACCACCTCCAAACTCGAATTTAAGTCTCTTATTCTCAGAATTGGCAAGTTCGATCCACCTATAGTAGGAGTATTGTTGGTAACATCAATGGTTGGATCGGTATTCATCAGTGCTTGTGTCTTCCTTCTCCTCAATTCTTCAACTCTTTCTCTTAAAATCTTGATGTAACCAGCTGCCTGTTCGAGCTGATCTTGCTGTGACAAGAACTCCTGCATATGTGTGTAGAATAACAAGATAGACTGCAGAAGTTAAGCATAAAAATCTGATACAAAGCAACGATGCAACCACCCTGATTTCCGAACAAATTAAGTTCTATTATGTAGTTAAACATACGAATATTATTTACAAGTTTTATTATGTTTTTCTAAACCATCATAGCTACGTAACGTTCAAAAGGTGCATTTACAAATGCAAAACTTGCAGTATATGCATGAGATTTCGTTTATATTGTACGCTCGATAATTTGTGTTGCAAATATAATCTGTCAGTCTTTTCATGAAGGTCCAACATTAAATACACTCTCATTTCATGTCTTTACTCACTGCATCACAAACTTGTGTCTCTGTCGTAGAACGAATACTATCCTGCATCATAAACTCGTATCCCACATCACAAAACACGCACACATACCTTTGCTGGGTTGAAATGGTCAGCAGGGATGATGGAAACCAGCCTGGAGCAGAGACCCTTCATCTCAATCCTTCGATTTTTTTCAATGGTCTTTCTCTCAAGTTTATGTCCCAAACTCGTCTCACCCCTCTTCATGATCACTCAAAACCAAATTACAGATTTGTTTTTCACAACAACTGAAAACCCTCCAAGCTTCGAAGAAAAATGTAGACAAAAAATAAGAATTAGCTGGTCATGAGTGGCTTGACTTTTATACTCTCATACATGGAGAAAGAACGAGACTTCAATAAAGGAGAAAGAAAGTTGCGGCGGCGAATTCGTCAAAGAAGAACAGGACCACAAATTCAATTCCAATAACAGAGTTGGATCGAAATATCTAAGTCGTGTGAAAACGAATCAATATCATATCAAGGGTATATTGGGTTCGACCAAACTAAATTTAAGTACCCTCCAACATATAGCTAGCAAATTTATGCCATTCGTCTTATGTTGGTGGTAGTTTTCGGATTTTGAAGTTTCTGATGATGGACTAATTTGTAACAACACTTTTAACAGTAGCACCTTAATAATTATGACACAAGTTTCTCGTTATTCTGAATCTCATATTTCTGTTTGTGAAAAGAATACTAGTTTCTTTTCTATTTTCTTCATGTTTTTTTGGACGGAATACAGAAGAGGCGATATATAGGCTCATTGTGTTTTTTGGACTATCTTTTGGACTTATTCAATCTTTTTTCTGGACTATGTTTTTCTCTGGGGTATTTTTTTTCTTTTTTAAACTATAGTTATCTTGAATTTTTTTTTTTAATGGGTCGGGTCTCAAATTTAGCAAAATCCATCTCAAACTTGTTTCATTGTCATCCTTAATCAAAATATGATACCAACTTGTAATTGAAGATCTTGGTTGTTTTTGCATAATTAATATAATAAATGTTATCACTAGTGAAATTTTGGTTGAACCCAAACACATGATAGTGCATACGAAAACATCTTTAACTCAATTCGATATGAGTCTAATGATAAGAAGGGCTTGATAGATCCAAATATTCTTGTCACTTAGAAGTAATTATTAAACAAGATATGATTTCTGTATATTAGCAAGCTTAATTGTAAAATTGGTACCGTAGCTATAGAGGATGGCAAAATAAGTCCCGTAAATACAGGAGGTGGCAACTTGGGGATATAAATTGAAAATATTTCACACATTAAGGATAAATTTGGTCAGAAATTACAATTTTCGTCGAAATTAAGCACTTGACGGGCATGTGATTCTTTTTTAAACTATTTTTTTTTAATGGGTCGGATCTCAAATTTAGCAAAATCCGTCTCAAACTTGTTTCATTGTCATCCTTAATCAAAATATGATATCAACTTGTAATTGAAGATCTTGGTTGTTTTTGCATAATTAATATAATAAATGTTATCTAGTGAAATTTTGGCTGAACCCAAACTCATGATAGTCCAAACGAAAACATCTTTAACTCAATTTGATATGAGTCTAATGATAAGAAGGGCTTGATAGATCCAAATATTCCTGTCACTTAGAACTAATTATTAAACAAGATATGATTTCTGCATATTAGCAAGCTTAATTGTAAAATTGGTCTCGTAACTATAGAGGGTGACAAAATCAATTCCGTAAATACAGGAGGTGGCAACTTGGGGATAGAAATTGAAAATATTTCACATATTAAGAATAAATTTGGTCGAAAATTACAATTTTCGTCGAAATTAAACACTTAGACGGGCATGTGACTCTTTTAATTTGGGAATTTTTAATTTTCTGACTGAAATTGTTGATGTGGAGAGAGAGGGTGTTACATGGGTCTTTAATAATGTTGAGTTGGAAATAAAAAACCATGTGGATATACAAATATATTAAAAAATATTTTTTACAAAAATATTTTTTAAATGTAGGTGTTACTTTACAAAATATAATAAAACTAATACAACATATATTTTTTAATTTTTTATTAATTTATTTCCTTTTTCAAAATTTCACGAATAACTTTAATTAATATAATTTAATTATAAAATTTATTTTTATTTAATTAACTAATTAATCATCAATGAGTAAAAATTCAATATTCATTATTTTATAAAATAAATAATCACCAATCACGGAGTAAAAAATCAATATTAATTATTTTATAAAACAAATTAAAAATAATACAAAATATCTTCTTCTTTTTTAATTCTTAATTAATTCATTTTAATTTTTTGATACATAATGAATAAATTAAACTGATGTAATTCAATTATAGATTATTTTTGTTATCTAATTAATCATCAATTAAGGAGTAGAAATTTAACATTGATTATTTTATAAAATAATCAAGGGAGTAAAAAATTTAACATTAATTATTTTAAAAAATAAATTAAAAATAATATCAAATATCTATTTTGAATTCTTAATTAATTTATCTTAATATTTTGACACTTTTTAACTAATATAATTCAATAATAAATTAGTTTTTAATTAATTATCTAATTCAATTGAGGAGTAAAAAGTTAGCATTGATTATTTTATAAAATATATAATCATCTATTAGGGATTAAAATTACACATTAATTATTTTACAAAATAAATTAGAAAATATCTCTTTTTAGTTCTTACTTAATTTATCTTAATTTTTTTGACACCTAATGAATTACTTTAATTTAACCTATAAAATACATATTTAATGAATAACTTTGATAATATTAGGAAGTAAAATCTTAACATTAACTAGTTTAAAATTTAATTAATCAGATAAAAAATTAAAAAAATTATTTTTGTATTCCATTTTTTTTTTCTTTTACTTATTTTTTCTTTTTTTCTTTTTCATCTTATTCAAAAAAAAACCCTTTACCCTCACCACCAAAACCTCTACCCAACAAATCACCAAAAAAAATGTCTTGCGTCAAAATGAACTCCAAAAACTCTAGAAAACAATAATTTGAAACTTAATACATGTGAAAATATAAACAATAAGCCTGAAATATGTGATTATTGTCAAAACCTTGAAATTTTGCAAGCATGAGGTTTCCATTTCAACTTGAGGTAGTCTGAATCAGGGCCTCCATTCTTAAAACAATTGAAAGTATCATCGACAAAAGGACAAGACCCCAGTATGTAAACAAACTCAAAACTTAAACCAACTCGCCGTCTCGCCACCACCACCACCACGATGTCATCCCCCCACCACCACCACCCCTGCTCCAGCCTTTCACCACCCAGCACCACCATCACCAACCCCGTTGCCAGCCTTCAACCCGCCCAAACCCCCCTCAGCCAAACCCAGCAACCCACAACACCACCACCACCACCACCACCACCACCAAATATGAAATGGTGAATTGGCATTTTTTTCCCATCTCAGCAGCTGAGTCAACACATGTAAAATTTTTTATCTCCACATCATCAGTCGGAAAATCACAAAATTTCTAAATTATTTGGTCACGCACTGGTCACATACTTAATTCAGGCGAAAATTGTAATTTTCAGCCAAATTTGTCCTTAATGTAAACAAATTGGGATCGAAGGTAAACAAAAGTAATTTTGCTTTGTTTTTATATTTTGGAAATTCTTTCAATGGAAATTTAGCCTCATATTGAACAGGTCAGAACTGCACATTTTTTCAATGCTTGGTTTACAATTTTGGAATTTTTGCTTTATTTCAATTTTCAACAACTATTTGGTCAGTATTGGTTATGTAGAAAGTCGAAAACTACAGCTCAAAAAAGTCACAAACTAAATCAAAATACCAACCTAACTTTTAAAATACTTATCATGCATGGAATGACCATATAATTGGTTTATTTTTGTTGTCATCATAATAACATGTAAATCGGTTGCTTTTTTTAAATTAATAATGAATATTTATTACTGAATACTCATGAGTTAGTCGAAATAAAAATATTTTAGCAAACGAAAGAAATCAAATCGTAAATATAATTTTATATTTATATTATTCTGTAATTAGTGATATGTATCTTAGTACTTAAGTCGTTTGTGCAGTACATATGTCATCCTCGTTTTGAACAGTATTAGCATTGAAGTTGTTTGTGTGGTAAGTATTTCATACTAGAGATGATAATGGATGGATTTGTTAAAATTGGAGACCCACTCCACCCCCAAATTTGTTGTGTTTCGTTTAGATTCATTAAATTCGTTTTATAATTTTAAAAATATTATTTTGAAAAATAACATCACTATTTTTTTTAAAAATATATATATTATAATATTACATAAACAGATATATATATATATATATATATATGTATATATATTAAAATAAAAAAATAATTAATTAATTAAATAAACATGTCGTATTCGGGACGAGATAAATTTAAAAATTAAAATCTAAAACCTAGCCCAAATTAATTTATAACTTGACAAATCTATCCTAAATATAAGGGATGTGGTTCATATCAATCCATTGACATTTTTATTTATTTTAGTATTTTTAGCATTTGACTTGTTATGATAGAAAAACATGTATCATATGTATTTGAGTTTACGGCAGTTATCATGTTCAAGTGAAAATGTGTTGGGGAAACATAAGTAAAAGTCACGCTTGAGTAATTTTTGACTATTTCACTCCCTAATTTGATACGTGGCACACTTCTTCGTATTGATGGCCCTACCTCAATGTCCTCATACTTTTATTTTCTTCAAGTATTAGGCCAGTCAACTATTATTTTTGTAGGAAAAATTTTCCTCTTTTACACTAATTTCAATCTTCAAAAATTATTTTTTTAATTTTTTTTTTGTATTATTACTATTTTATATCTTCAAAAAATTCTTATCTAACATTTCAATATTTAAATAATATATAATTTTAAGTGCACAGAGTATGTCAAAATTGCTTGTTTATAATAATTATTGAAGAGCATTCCAGTGGTATCTTGCTTCAATTTTTTAAGTACTCAGACAATTGACAAAATAATCTATCCCCTTTAACAAAGAAACTATGACTATGAACACTAGATCAAAACACAATAATTAAGAAAAAAAGTGTATTTTTGGATCTGTATATTGACTTAATTAAGGTTTTCATCCTTTATTTTGGGGGTCTATCAATTTAAGACACTATTTTTAAATAAATAGTAATTTTAGGACAAACTTCGTTCAGAAAATCTAATTTGGCCTAAAATTGCCAATCTGAACAAAAAATTGAGATTTTCTAAAATTGGAGAGAAATTTGCCTTATTGACATCCTATGTGTTCTAAATGGATGGAAAACTTATGGCCCTATGGATTTCACGTAAAGCAATTTTTTTAAAAAATATAAAATTAATTAAATAAATAAATTTAAAAATTATATAAAATTTAATTTTTAATTTTTAACCAATTTATCTTTTTCATGACATTTTAAAAGAAAAAACAATTCATCTTCTTCAGTCAACCAACCAACATCGAAATCAATATCAAAATTTTGGTATAAATGAAAATCGAATTAATTCTGATATTTTAATCCGGTAGTGTAAGAAAAATTAATACTGGCATGGTGTGCTGTAATGTAGTGAAACAAGTCAACAACATCCATTTGTCTTGTTGATTTTGTTCCAAGTAATGTACACAGTGCTTCAAACATTGCACGCGCATTTTGTCTCTTCTTCTCCACCGCTTTACCACTCACATCAACATCCCCAAAAAACACGCACAACACGCACAAGATTTTACGGAATGCAGACCCTACTCCTACCACAGATCCAGCGCCGCCTCTGTGGTGACTTAAACACCACAGATCCTTTAAAAAACAGAAACAACCAAAAACATTCACTGACAGTAAACACAGATGACTTAAAAAGTTCAAGTTAGATTTCTGAATCTATTACCAAGAGAATAGCATTCGCATTCCACTAGATTTCAGTGTCTCCTACATCTTCTGCAATATCAACAGCCTCAACCCTGTAGGCCACTCTTTTGCTAATTCCATCCCCCGCGTGGGTTTTGCAAACTGGAAGGTGAGGCCCCAATGGGAATCCCACAGGCTTTTATGGTTTTCAAACAACCAGTGATGTCGATGAAGATGATTGTGTGGATCTGGGGCAGGGGTTGTAGGGCCGGGGGATGGTTCGTTGAGAGAAAAGAAGATGATTTAAAAAAAAAAAAAAATGTCAAAAGAATAAGATAAGTTGATTAAAAGTTTCATAAATGCACATCTAACATATAAATAAATATCCCGTCAAAATTAATTAATAACCATAACTTTTCATACGTAATCTTATAATGTTTATATTTATTAGATAATTTTTTAAATTTTAAATTTTTTTATTAAATTAATTTATTTTTTTAATTTACTTCATTTATTTCAATAAAAAGATCTTCGTTTAATATATTTAATTATAACAACCTTCCACGAGGTTGAGGGTTGGCCAATGTAGAAAAACTCTATGCATCCGAAGACACTTCTTTGCCTTCAAACACTCATACAACATATGTACATGAGTTTGAATTTAAATTCAGGAGTTAATTGTAGTTTTGCCTCCAAAACATTATTAAATATGTTGTTGAGAATTTAGTCCTTCCGTTAGATAACATATTTGGCCTTTAGCCATCAAATGGGAGGAAAAATTAGGTAGCAAGGGGCGATAAAATCATGAAGCAACAACCATTAAAGGTTGGTGAGGCAGAGAAATATTATTCTTTACTATTTTTGCCATTTTCAAGATTCAAAATAGTCGATTTTTTTTTTTTTTTAAAAATTCATCAACATATTCAATTATGTTTTGCCACTGTGGAAAATCTACTCAACTAAGAACTTTTAGGACAAATATTTTTTTCTAGAAATATAAAAGATTATGGGTGTTTATTCGGTAAGATCTAATAGAACCAAACTGAAATTTTTAGTAAAAAATCACTCCACCAAAATGATATACGAAATACCGAACCAAATTAATTGATTTGAACATTCTTTTTTTATTTTTTGATTCGATAATTTAGTAAATTGATTTTTTAAATAAAATAATAAATAATTAAAATTTAATAAGTAATGTTCATATCTTATTTTGTTCTTATTCACTATCACTATTTTATAGGAGTTTTACAATTCCTTGATTGAATCTAATCAAAATAGAAAATTTGGCAAATATAAAAAAAATAATTTAGCATTTAATATTTATTTTCAAAAAAATTGATTTTGATTTTGATTTAATTTTGATTTTTTAGTTTGATTTATCTAACCATACCAGATTATAACTTTTACATAGTTTATAAATAACTTTTATTTATTGTTTCTTATTTATTATTTAGTTTTATACTAATTTTTATTTTTAACTCACCGTGGTGAAAAAAATAAAAAAATACAATCATAATTTTGTTAATGATTAATCAAATTATCAAATCAAATAATGAAAGAGGATTAAATTGATTAATTATGTTCGATATTCAGCAAAAAAAAAAAATTTGATTTATAGAATTTTTGATTTACTGAATTTTTTATTATATTTAATTTGCCCAAAAAATTTATATTAAATATTTAATTTGCCCAAAAAAATTTAATAGATTTTCCACAATGACACATCATTTTTTATTGTGTCAATGAACACATTCCTAATGTTTTTTTGTTTTTTTGGTAACATTAAGATCGTCTAATTTGTAGGACTAAATTTGCAAATTCTGTAAGATGCTCTGTACGTGGCCTTTTTCGTCACCTAACATAAAGGCCGCCTGGCTTTTTCAGTCAATTTATTGATGAAAAAGTGACAGCGTGACACTATGCATGAATCTGAATTCATGTGTCGATTGATGACTATTTTACTTCTTTTCCTTTATTCATGCTTGTAATCATTAAGGTGATCCATCCATAGCGGTGGTGGAGATAAGTGAAGGTGGTAATATAGGCTTTATATTTTAGTGTACTTTTTATACAATAATTTCAACATTAAGATAAGTATATTACACAAACTTTATGTCATGTCCTAGGTTCATAGGATGGGGCGAGCTTCTAGTACAATGAGTTTCATTAAAAATTATTCCATATCCGTTTAACTCAAATTGAACGTTGGACGCATTCATAAATTATTTTAATTTTTTCTTGCATTCAACGTGGGGTATCATAATTTTGGACACGCAACTTCACACACCCAACCTCATAGGATGGGGGCATAAGCAAGACTTTAATGCAATAGGCTTAGCTGGAAACTACTCCACATTAGTGGGATATCACATTAAGGGGTACTGTGTAATCTTAGCAAACCCATTGTGCTTCCGGCTATCATATAAACCTATTTTTGTATATTAATTTATATATATTTATGTAATATTATCTTTTATTAAATATATTTTTCAAGCAAATTTTAGTAGTTTTATTATAAAAAAATATTTTTTAATATTTTATAAAATTATAAAACAATTCTAACGAGTGTAACTCAAATTCAATTCAAATCTTTAAAAAATTTAATAGGGTAAATTTCATATTTTAACTAATTCGTCTAAAATCCACACTATTATCATCCCCGGGCAAATCCCAATTTGCTAGCTGGATTTCGGAAAACATTATGTAGATGAAGAATTCTTACCATCAACAAATGTCGGAACAAGGACAAAATTGCAATTTCTTAGAAGGAACTATAATTTATGCTTGATGCATGATATCATTTATTATTGGACAAGTGCAAGGCTTTAAGCATGCATATAGACAAAGTTGACAAGACAAGTATCACGTGTGGATGTGAAGGATGCTGCTTTTTTGACATTGTATTCATTACAATCACAAGAGGAGCAGCTGTTTGAAAAGTACAAGGAGAAAAAAAAAATGGATATTTACATTTTCATTACTTATTTCATTATAATTTATTTATTACTTAATTATCTTAAAAATTAGCTCTTTGAACAATAGAAGGATTCGAATATTACACAAACTTTAGGGTGTCAAGTCCAAGGCTCAGTGTGTGGGGTGAGATTGAGTTTCCATAAAACTGCTCTGTATTCATTTAACTTAAGTTAAATATTGGATATATTTATAAATTATTTTAAATTTTCTCTTATAATTGATGTGGGTATCACAACATTGAACACAACTTCATGCACCCAACCTCACGAGAGGGGGGCTACTAACAAGGCTTCAACACAATGGAATTAATTAGAAATTACCCTACTTTTGTACTCATTATCTTCACTAATTTATAAATTATTTTAATTTTTTTCCATAATAAATGGGGGATATCACATTAGGGGGTATTGTGTAATCTTAGGCAGACCCATTGTGTTTCTGGCTACCATTTAAACCCATTTTTATATATTTATGTAATATTATTTTTAAAAATATATTTTTTAAGTAAACTTTAATGGTATTATTATAAAAAAAAATTAAATATTTTTTAAAATTATAAAATGAGTTTGGTGGGTCTAATCTAAATTAATAAATTTAAATTTGAATTCTTAAAAGTGTACCTTGTCATCCTAGAAATATGGGCAAATCCCAATTTCCTAGCTGGATTTCAGAAACCATTATGTAGATGAAGAGTTCTTATCATCAACAAATGTTGGAACAGGGACAAATTGCAATTTCTTAGAAGGAACTATAATTTATGCGTGATGCATGATATCATTTATTATTGGACAAGTGAAAGGGTTTAAGCATGCATATATTCAAAGTTGATAAGTATCAAGTATCAAGTGGATGCGAAGGCTGCTTCTCTTTTTACTTTGTATTCATCACAATCACAAGAGGAGCAGCTCTTTGAACAGTAAAAGGAATAAAAAAAAAAACACAAAAGGAAACAACGGAGGTTTATTTTACATAGGAACTGGTGCAACATTTTCATTACTTATTTTATTATAATTTATTTATTATTCAATTATTTTATAAATGAGCTATGTCAAAAGAATATTTTATTGAATCAAAATTTTCCCTGAATTCTTCAAAATAATTTATACTTTTAATAGTATTGATACATACATACATATATATATATATAGTGAATTGTTCTTTTTATCCGTGGACGTCGTACCATTTTATATTCTCACTTATTATGCCCTATTCTTAACAATTAAAACTAGACTTGTGCTATTCTTGAAAGTCACACCATCAATATTCACATAACTAAAACAACCCGAAAACTCTAATTTAATTTGGTCTTTTTTATAAATTCATACCTATTTCTTTAAATATACATTTGGCATGCAACATGAAATAAAAGTAAAAGATTCGGAAGTTTAAGAAACAGCCCACAAGAAGTACGAATTATCTGATTTTATTTCAGCAGTGGAATGCTTATTGATTTATACATAACAATAGGAAACGCTATATATGAAAACAAACAGGAGTATAAGCTAGGAATTGCTATAAATGAAAACAAGCTTTAGGAAATCAACTCCTGCATCCTGTCACCTATTCTTGAAGTATCCACACCAACCCTGGAAACTTTCACCTGCCATAAAATGAATCAGATTTAGCATTTTACTACAATCCAGAAAACATTCTTAACAACCTAAATTAAGCTGTATAAACTCTCCATGATGTCAAATTTTTTTCCCTTGACAGTCACAAGTACAAATATATTTGTAAATTTTGTTTTGAATACAAGATTTTGCCAAATTCCACGACCTTTTAGTGCGTGGAATAACACTCAAATCCCGAATTTTTTTTCCATGTTTATGCAGCAAAGCTATGTGGCTACGGAACATAAAATCGTGATTAAAATTGTTTGCTGATAATTACCTAAGCATGGAGAATGTGGAAAATCTTGTCATCAATATTGGAAAGGCTAACAGTGACCACTTGAGTTCCTTCTTGTTCAAGTATGCTAATGAATTGATGCAGCCTGAATTTTTTTCCAGAGCCCACTAATCAAAACCACCTCCAAACTCGAATTTAAGTCTCTTATTTTTACAAATGGAAAGTTTGATCCACCTATAGTAGCAGTATTGTTGGTAACATCAATAGTTGGATCTGTATTCATCACTTGTATCTTCCTTTTCCTCAATTCTTCTATTCTTTCTCTTAAAAGCTTGATGTAACCAGCTGCCTGTTCCACCTAACAAGAATTCCTGGATATGTGTGTCGGATAACAAGATAGATTGCAGGAGTTAAGTACAAAAATCTTCTCGTGTTTGCATTCAATCTGAGGCAGAGCAACGCGCAACCACTCAGGTTTCCAAAATTGAAGTTATCACTTACCATTTATACAGTAATTGTTTATAAAATTTCGATCATTGTTATTTTAAACAGTGCCTGTTATTATAGAAAAATCTTGAAAACGTGACTTCAAGAAAGGGGAAAGAAGTTACAATAGGAATTCGTCAAACACGAACCGCACCACAAATTCAGATTCCAATCATTGAGGAAGGAAATATCTTAGTCCGTGGAACCCGGCCAGCCAATTAACGATTCTACTTGTGAAATCCAACCAATCTCATAACAAGTATATATTAGATTCAACCAAATTAAATTTAAACTGGAATTTTGCTCTTTTGAAATGCCACTTTTGATTTTTTGTAATAATTTATCAACATTGGGATGTGATAATTTTAGTACCCTCTTGTACGAATTTTGACTACATATAGTAGTAAATTTTTGCCACTAGGGTTACATCGAACATAAAAAATGAATTTGTCTTACATTATTAATTTGTTGATATACTGTAGTGCATATATTTGGGTTGGATATCTTATACCCTTAAAATAGGTTTTTTGGATGAGTTTTATACAAATCCATTTATTATAGTATCAAAATGTTAGATTTGCATGCGACAATGGTTTGCACCCTAGCTAGGGCAATTGATTTGGTTATTATCGAGGTTTTTTCAATATATCAGTAATCATTTTTTTAAAAATAAAATTATTTAAAAAAGTTAATATTAAAAATCAGAATTATTTTTTCAGTTTTTAATTTGTATTTTTGTTAAGTAAAAAAATCGAAAATAAGAAGAACTAATAGATATAGAAATAAACACAAAAATTAAATATAAAAAAATTATAAAAATAATAATTCAATATTCGGTACGGTTTGGTAAGTCGAAACTTAATCGAGTACTGAATTTTTATAAAAATCAAAATCAATTTTTGGTTCGATTTCGGCACAATTTTTTTATATCGGTTCGATTACTGTGAACACTTCTAATCCTGACCCATTTGCATGATATATTAGGCGTGAGAACAGGTGTTCAAAGTTGAATTTTGTCCAATATAACTAATTTGTTAGGCTGTTACAGTGTATATACGTGGATTGAACATTCTTTTTCCTTGAATTAGCTTTAGAGTTGATTTCTAACCAAACCCGTGCAAATAAAGTATGTAAATGTTGATCATGAAACTATAGAAATTCATGCATTCATCTTAAGTTGGTGGTAGTTTACAGAATTTGAAGATTCTGATGATGGACTGGCACAGGTTACGTCTCAAATTCTTTGCTCTACTTAGGAGAATTGTTGATCTTTTTATCACGACACCAACACGTTTATATAGTAATATTTGTAATAATGGCACCTTAATAATAATGACACAAGTTCCTTGAATCTCATACTTCTGAATATGAAAAGAATACTAGTTTCATTTTTCATTTTTTTTCCATTGTTTTTTTATTTTTCCTGAATCTCATATATAGGCTCATTGTGTTTTTTTGTACTATGTATTTGGAGCTTTTCAGACCTTTTTTCGGACTTTGTTCTTTTTTGGGGGGGTGGGGTGGGGAGGGGGGAGGCATGCCTCATGAAAAAACTTAAAAATACCTATGCAGGATTGACCTCACAAACGTAGATATTTCATCTCGTTAACGCTTTGTTTGCTTCCAGCATTTTAATGAGGAAAGGAAAATCATAGGACAAAGGATAATGAAATCAAAGAAATACAAAATCCCAAGCTTATTTGGTTGTCTAAGGAAAATAACGAAGAAAAACCATAGGGAGGAGGAAGGCGACGAACAAATATTCATTTCTTTAAGTTTTTCTCTCATTTTCCACACCTTTTTATGAGGAAAATGAGCTTTCTCTATTTACATTCAATTTTCCTAGTAGTTTTCTTTTTCTTAGTATTTTCACAATAACCGAAAAATCAAAATTATTTTCACTAGCATTTTCTTTTCCTTTCCTCCTCAAAATCTTTGTAACAAATAGGGTGTAAATGGAACTGGTGTTTAATAGTACTTACAGCCAAGAAACAAAAACCAGTTGGTCAAAACATGCTACCAATTTGTAATTGAAGATCTTGATTGTGTTTGCGTGATTAATATAATGCATGTTATCACTAGTGTAATTTTGGCTAAATCCAAACATATGATAGTCCAAATGAAAACACCTTAAGTTGATACGAGTCTAATAGTAAGAAGGACTCGAAAAATTAAAATATTCCTACTATTTAAAAGTAATCCTTAAACAGGACATGATCTCCGTATTTATGCATGTTGACTCAGTTAATACCCGAATTGGAGACCGTTAATAGCAACTACATGGTATCCCCCATATTGCACAACATGTCTATACCACATGACTACCCCTATAAATCTTTGTATAGTCATTGAGAAAAAGTACCCATTTATCACTTTGCACTAACTATTCAGAAATCTCTCGACTTTGTCTGATTTGATTATAGAGGATTTTAATTGAGTTCCACCCTCCTGACCCTAAGCGGCATTTATGACTTCTTTGACTGGTCAAAAACAATCCCTAAAACGACTTGAATCACAAGAAATCAAATTGTTGGTAATTTGTATTTTAGTATTGGAGTTGTGTGTTTGGTACATTTTTCATCTTTAAAAGTACTTTTACCATTAAGATGACTTGAGATTTGAATAGAAAAACTATGTATCATAATAATTTGAGTATTGCATTGAAGTATTGTAGCGTGATACACAAACAAAACTACACTGGTCGACACTAAAGACCAAAACCTATTCCAAGACTAAGTACTTGACAAGTGGTCCAAAATTTTCAATGGTACTTTTTCTTTTGTTCACGAATATTATACAAACAACAAGTGTAAGGTGTCAAGTTTTAATATAATGATAAATTGAGTATTGTATCCACAAGAATTGTAATAAAAAATTGCATCAAGTATAATAGTTTAAGTAGTTCCAATTTTATTTAGAAAATCGAATGATGATTGGTAAACAAAGTAGAGTAAGATAAAAATTACAAAATCAAGAGTGGAGTTCTTAGAAACAATACAACAAATACATTATAAACAAGAAATTTTAGACGAATGACTCACTTTATTATTAATATATTCTTCCTTCCAAAACATATCAATTCAAGTCAATAACACATGTAAGTTAAGAAATCTTAAACTCATCAATTCCTTCTTTCGAGTGCCGAATTGATTATGAGTTCCAACATAATTTCAATATCTCTATAAAAATTCAACAATAAAATTTTTACAAAAGTTTAATGAATTCTTTTTCAAAATTTCAAAGGTTTTATAACTTCTCAACTCTATGATTCCTAGATTGTGTTATCCTTATGATCATATATAATCTTTCCTTTCTCGAATCACTACAGAAAAAAGAGGAAATAGCGACGAAATAATTTTACGTCGCTAAGTTTAATGTTTGCGACGATACAAACCTAAATCATTGCTAACATAAGAAAAAATAGTATAATTATTTTTTTTATAATTTAGCGACGATATTTCAATATATCATCGTGAGAACTAAATGTAATATTATTAATTTTTAAATGTTAGCAACGAGCCATAGCACTACGCGTCGCTAAAGATAAAAATATAAAAATGTATATTTTTTTTTTTACTATTTTAGCGACGAAGAATTCCTATTTCATTGCTAACAATTTTAATTCGATTTTATTTTATCTTCATTTAGCTACGAAATAAGATATTTCATCGCTAAATCAAATTTTCAAACTTAGCGATGATACTAAGAAGTGTCGTCTAAAAATATAAAAAATTTAATTTTAATTTTTTATCTAAACTTAACGACGAAAAATAAAATTTCATCGCAAAGGTAAATCAAATTTTCTTAACTAACGATGAATGTTATTGAGTTCGTCGCTAACATAAAAAAAGTTAAATTATTTTATAGTTTTCTTTGCGGCGAAAATTAAATTTTGTCGCTAATATTAAATTTTTTATTTTTTAGCGACGAATGTTTTATATTGCGTCGCTAATATGTCCGTTAGCGACGAAAAGACCTTCTTTCATCGCTAACTTATTTGGTTCAAAATTCCCAATTTCTTTCCAAAAATCTCTCGATCGATGTTGCTCCATCTTTCTCTCTCTGGTCTCTCTCTCTCGTTTTTTGGCCAGCACCACCGTCTTCCACCTCCACCGCCGTCGCGCCAACCCGCTAAGACAACAAAGATGCGGAATGATATCATGACCTTTGCCCAAATGACTTGGAATCCTTGCATTAGGCTTGGGAAAGGTACAATGATATATTGAGGAGGTGCCCACATCACGGTGTACCAAATTGGTTACAAGTACAAACTTTCTATAGTAGTTTGAGTGGTTCAACTAGAACTCTAGTAGATGCTGCCGCTGGCGGAGCTCTTATGGGCAAAACACATGAGGAGGCCTACGATCTTTTTGAGACCATGGTTGCTAACGCTTATCAATGGCCTTCAGAAAGAATTGCACCAAATAAAGTATTTGGAGTTCATAACGTTGATGCACTCGCTACTCTTACTGCTCAAGTTGCTACTGTTTTGTCTCAGCAATTTAACTATCTTAATACAAATTTCGCTCTCATATCAGTTGAGGTATGCAATTTTTGCAGTGGTCCTCACCATAGTACAAAGTGTCAAGTTGGGAACCCATTCACTCCATCTCAGCTAGAGCAAGCATAGTGTGTGGCGAATGTTAATTACCAGAACAATCCATACTCTAACACGTATAATTCAGGATGGCACAACCATCCTAACTTTTCATGGAGAAATGGACAAATTGCAGTGCATGCACAACTATCAAATTTTCAGCCTCCAAATCAATCTCAACAGATACCTAAAGCTTCCCTAGAAGATGGTATCGAGAAATTCATGGCAAGAACAGAGGCGACATTACAAAAACAAGAGTCTATTATTCACAATCAATTAACCTCTATTCGAAGCATAGAGGTCCAAATAGGTCAAATTGCCAATATGTTGAGCACAAGGTTTTAAGGTTCCTTTTCCAGCAATACTGAGACAAACCCCAAAGAGAATGTACATGACATTACTCTTCGTAGTGGGTAAGGAGTTGCCGGAGTTCGAAAATAAAGTCACTACTCCAAAGGAGCTGGCAAAGGAAAGAGTGGTAGAAAAATCTGATGACTCACCAAGCAAAGAAGTAGAAAAGCCTAAATCAAAGTTGTTTTTAGACAATCCTCCCCCATATGTATCTCCTATCCCATTTTCTCAACGCTTCCAGAAACAAAAATTAGATAAGTAGTTATTTAAGTTTTTGGATGTCTTTAAAAAGTTGCACATTAATATTCCTTTTGCAGATGTCCTAGAGCAAATGACCAATTACGTAAAATTTATGAAGGAGATCCTTTCTAACAAACAAAAGCTGGAGGAATACGAGACTGTGGAACTTACTGAAGAGTGCAGTGCTATCTTGCAAAAGAAGCTTTCACCTAAGCTAAAAGATCCAGGGAGTTTTACGATTCCTTGTTCAATTGGCAATTCATTTTTTGATAAAACTTTATATGATTTGGGTGCAAATATAAATCTAATGTCTCTCTCTGTATATAGAAAACTTGGGCTTGGAGAAGTAAAGCCAACCACCGTCTCTCTGCAACTCGCTGATAGGTCTGTTAAGTACCCTATGGGAATAATTGAAGATGTGCTAGTGAAAGTGGACAAGTTCATCTTCTTTGCAGATTTCATCGTATTAGACATGGAGAAAGATCAAGATATTCCAATAATTCTTGGTCGACCATTTTTAGCTATGGAGAAAGCTCTTATCAATGTGTAGAAGGGTAAGCTGATTTTGAGAGTTCAAGGTGAACAAGTTTCATTCAATGTGTTCAAGGAGATAAAATATACAAGTGGAGTTGATAATTGCTTGCGAGTGGAGACTGCTGATAAATGCATGAAAGTAACTATATTAGAGAAACAACCATCTCAACCTTTAACAACTTGTTCATTTGGAATTTCAAACAAAGATGATCTTGAAACTTTGGAATTTGTGCACCAAGTGAGTTGGCGACGACTGAAAGAGTACACCAATGGTGGAGGGAACCTCAATGAGTCTATGATAATTTTACCAGACCCAGGGTGATGAAATCAAGAGATAGTTTGGCTGAAGACTTTAAACTAAGCGTTTTTTGGGAGGCAACCCAAATTATTTTGTAGTTTTCATGTTTTTCGTCATTTTTATTTGTTGCACTTAAATCCTTCATATAGCTTAAGAATAGATATTTTGTTTCTAATATTCATTTATTTGTTTTGCTTGTAGGTTTAATTTATTTTTATTTTTTTTTAAATTTTGGGCAGAAAGCCCGGCATCGAGGCGCTGCGCACTGCCCCAAATGGGCAGAAAGCCCAGCGCTGCAGCGCTGGGAAGTTTTTTTATATGTATGTAAAAAAAAAAGTAAAAACAGAGAACAACTTCAGCAACGTTTTTTTTTTCATTCTTTCTTTCTTCATTTCCCCTACATTCTCCATTGTGTTTTGATTTTTCTTCCCCAATTATTTTGTTCCCCATTAAATCACATTTGCTCTTGCTATTTCTTACTACACTCTTCCTCTTCTCTTGTTTTTGTTGGATAGGTATTGTAGAGGGTTTTCTTCAAAACTCAATTTTGGCAAAAAGGAACCGTAATGGAATTATCATGTTGGCATTTGATGATTATTTTTGGTTAATTTTTTATTGGTAGTTGATGGTTGATTGTTAAAATTGGGGTATTGATGCTCTAAAATTATCATTCACAAGAAGAATCCTAATTTTTGCACACCAACTGTTTAATAAAAGATCGGAGAGAAATGGTTGGAATGTTGTACCACATTTGAAGCTTGTTCTCCGAGACTTGTTTGATGCTTGATTGTTGGGGATAGCTCTGATTTCATTTTGTGAGATAACATTGTTGATTGTGGCTATTTTCGACGTTAGGTAGTAGATTGGCAAATGGCTCCCAAGAAAAAAAAGTTGACTGCTTCTGCTCTGCTTCTACTTCTACTTCTGCCTTCCCCACATTTGATAAGCACAAATTCCTGAATATTACTACTCATCGGCATTATCTCAATCACACCATCAAAGATAATTTAACTCAAGAAAGAGGCATCAATACAACTTTAGCTCCAACTCCACAAATCATTGAAATAAGAGGATGACAAGAATTCACTCAACAGCCCATTGATGTTGTGGTCCCTTGAGTTTGAGAATTCTATGCCAATGCGACCAGACGTGAGGGCTTTCGAGTCTTCATGTGAAGAAAGTGGTGTGGGGAATAATTCGAGACTCCAACATACTCTATTGATCACCCCTTCATGGAAGTCCTTCTCACTTATGTGTTATATATCTTTACATAGAGGACAATGTTCACTTCAAGTTTAGGGGCATTTGATTATATTATGTTTTATGGTATTTGTTGTGAGTACTTAGTGTGAGTCGAGGTTATTTCCTCGTGGGTACTTTAGGTGTTAGAAATAATGATTATGATCAAATACTTAAAGCCAATGATGAGAATTTGATCGTGTTTATTTATAAGTTTTTTGAAATTGATGAATGTTATGCTTATGTATGTGCTTGACTCTTGTAGAAATTTTTATCTTCCTTGTAATCCTCTGTCATATTGAGTATATAGCCTTGAACATTTGAATTTTCTGCTTGCTTAGAAAAAATTTATGTGAAGTCGATATTTTTTTTGCGATCTCATATAATTTTAGAACTTGTTTGATTGTCACTCGAGGGAAATTTTAAGCTACATAACATTAAAAAAGTGATTTATGCAATTTTTGGACTGTTTGAGCCTTTCAAACCACCCTGTTTATGATGCATAATTCCTAGTATCCCCCGTTGAGCCTGTTCTGCCATTTTCTTTCAAACCACCCTGCAAAGATTACCCGTAGCCCAAAAAAAAATTGAATTAATTTTTTTATCTTACATTTTACCATACACTCAGCTCATTGCTATTCTAATAACATCATTTTGAGCATTGAAACTGATTTAAAAAAATATCAAAGAGAGGTGGCAATTTGTACAAAACTCCAGGAAAAAAAAAATTATCAAGAAATATGAGAAATAGTTCATAAAAACAAATAAGTTTGGGGGTGTAGCATATCAAAGAGAGTTTAATGAATAAAGTGGTATGACAAATCAAAAGATGAAAGGTTCGTGAAGGTATAAGACGAAGATGTAGTAGTGTTCATCAACAAGGTTCTAGAATAATTGTGTGTTATGAGTAATTTGAGCCACTATATTATGTTTTATCCTACCATTACTCTGGCCACACATTACAAGCTTTTGAAATTCTAATGATCCTTGATGTTGTGTTAGTCTATATTAGTAGAGAGTGACATGAAAAACAAGCATATGAAATTCAAAAATACCAAAATATGAGATCAATAACTTTGTTATAAGTCTGCATAAACCAATCCGGGTAGCGAAATGTTAAGTGTAAAAGGCTATACATACACACACTCAAAGTATTTAAAGATGGGTGAATTTGACACTTGAATTGAAATTGTGCATTTTGATGATATTTTGATATTTCCTTAAGTTATAAATTCACAACGATTTATGAGGCTATGTAGTCAATTGATTGTGATCATCACTTGTTATTTTACTTGTTTTAGTTCTTTCTTTTGCTCAAGCACTAGCAAAATATTAAGTTTGGGGGTATTCATCTTACAAAAAAAATAAAAAATAAAAAATAAAAAATATTTAGCTCGTGAACAGTAGCTACAACGCCTAGGCGCTGCGGCTACTGGAAAATGGATTTTTCCCAGTGAAGACAGCACTTAGGCGTTGCCAATTAGCGCCTAGGCGTTATCATGCGGGTTTGTGAGGGTAAAATGGATATTTTGCCATCTTTAGGGCATACCAATCAGATTTTTAAGATTCCAAGAGCCTCCAAATGATGAGGGGGAGAGGATTATAGGAAAAAGATGAGATAGAAGATTGGGAAAAAGACAAAAAGAAAGAATTTTGGAGAAGAGAAGCTTGAAAAAAGATATCTATAAGGAAAGAAAAGCTTATCATTTTTTAAGTTTGATTTTCATTGTTATCTTTTCATTTGAGTATGTGTATGAATATTGTCAAGATAATTCTCATTTTCTTTTCTAGGGCAATTCAATTCTTGATTTATTTATCAAGTTAAGTTTTCTACATTGTTCTTAATGCTTTCAATTATTTGGTCACTAATTGAATGATTTGCTAATCATATTGACTCGTAAGGTGATATATGTGTCTAGTTCTATGTATAAAGAATTATAAATTACATGTGAGATAAAAATATACTTTCATGGTTTGTGTAGTCTTGTTGGAGATCCATAGAACTAAAACGAATTATTGATTGTTATAATTCACATAGGAATATAGTGAGTTAACAATTGATAGTATTTTCATTAGACCTTGGGAGAGGCTAGTGGATAATTTAAGGATTCTCGAATATCACTTGAAAAATAAGTTGAAATTGATAAGATAGATTATTCAACTCAAACTAATTATGATGAAATTATAACCCTAGATCTTTATAATCATTGATATTCATTTTTATTTGATTTTGCGCATCATTTTTAAGAGTAATTTAAATTCATTTGCATTAATTGTCACTCGCTTTCGTTTGTTCAAATAAAATTTGAGTTGACAAAATTTCGGTATTTAGTAATTTAATAGTTTTCGTGGAAACGATAATCTACTCATCATTTTATTACTTAGATACGATAACGTGCACTTGCATTCACAAAAATTCACAATAACTGTGCAGAACATTATTCTTCTATTTGAATCCCAACGCAGTTAACAATCCTTGAAGCCATATCATCTCTTTACTAGCTTCAGTTACTGCTACATACTCAGCCTCTGTAGTGGATAGAGTGACAATATTTTGTAACTGTAACATCCAACTAATAGTTGTAATTCCAACAGTGAATATATAATCGGTGGTGCTTTTTCGGTGATCGACTTCACCTCCCAAATCTGTATCTATGTAGCCTTGTACTTTTAACTCTCCTTTTCCAAAGTACAAACATTTCTCTACGGTGCCTCGTAGATACCTCAAAATCGACTTGACTGCTTCCCAATGAGTTTTTTCTGGATTTGACATAAATATGCTAACAACTCCCACTGCATGCCCAATGTCTGGTCTTGTACATACCATTGCGTACATCAAACTTTCAATGGCTGAGGCATAATGAACCTTAGCCATGAATTCTCTCTCTTCTCCATCTGAGGGGACTGATCCTTGGATATGCAAAAGTGACTAGCCAATGGTGTGTTGACTGGCTTGGCATTGCCCATGTTGAATCTCTGCAAAACACGATTGATGTACTCTATCTGAGATAACTGCAAGAACTCTCTCTGCCTATCTCTTGTGATTTGCATTCCAAAAATTTTATTTGCTGGACCCAAGTCCTTCATGTCAAACTCCTTTGACAATTGTTGTTTCAACCTTCTGATATCATCCATATTTGAACCTACAACCAATATATCATCGACATATAGTAGTAAAATGATATAGCTAGAGCTATATCTTTTGAAGTAGCAACAGTGGTCGGCGTTACATTTCTGGAAACTTTCCATGTGCATAAAGCTGTCAAATTTCCTATACCACTGCCTTGGGGCTTGTTTCAGGCCATACAAGCTCTTTTTAAGTTTGCACACCATGTTCTCCTTCCCTGTTTCTGAGAAACCTTCTAGTTGGTGCATGTATATATTCTCATCCAAGTTTTCGTACATGAATGCAGTCTTCACATCCAACTTTTCAAGATGGAGATCTTCACTGGGAACAATACTCAATACTGTTCTGATGGTATTGAGCTTCACAACATGAGCAAAAATATCGGTGTAGTCAACTCCTTCCTTCTGTTGGAATCCTTTGACAACTACTTGAACTTTGTATTTCTTAGAACCATCATGCTCCTCTTTCACCCGATACACCCATTTGTTGTGAAGTACCTTCTTCCCCATGGGTAGTTCAACTAGATCTCATGTTTGGTTGGAGATTAGAGACTTCATCTCTTCTTTCATGGAAAGCTCCCACTTGCTAGCATCTTCACTCTAACAAGCTTCATCATAATATTCAAGCTCATCAGTCAATAATAGATAATTCATGTATCTTCTGTTAGGCACATGAGGTCGAGAAAACATTCTCAATACATGAGCTGGAGTAGAAGGCTATAGTATGTTGGACTGCTGCACACTGCTCTGTCCAACGATTTTCTCTAGTTGAGAACTTGCTACAATCGGCTCCATCACGGGACTATCTGAGACATTATCAACATTTACATCTGCAAATACTGGTTCACTCTGCATTGAGTTATTGGAGTCTATTTTATGCATGTCTTTGTACATCACCCTTTCGTCGAAAATCATATCTCTGCTACGGATCACCTTCTTGTTTTCGTCATCCCAAATATGATAGCCAAACTCATCCTTGCCATAGCCGATTAAGGTACATTTCTTTGATTAGGGATCAAGCTTATTCCTGCCTTGATCACTAATATGCACATATGCTACACAATCGAAAACTTTTAAATGTGATAATTTTACCTCTTTTCCATTCCATACCTCCTCTAGTATTCTGTACTCCAATGAAACTGATGGCCCTCGATTAATCAAGTAAGTTGCTGTGCTGACTGTTTCTACCCATAACTACTTCGGTAGATTTGATTGTATACAAATGCTTCTAGCTCTTTCTGTCAATGTTCAGTTCATATGCTCAGCTACACCATTGTGTTGAGGTGTACCTAACACGGTTCTCTCTATTCTGATCCCGTACTCATAACAAAACTTTTTGAATCTGTGTCTTTATATTCACCACTATTGTCGGTTATGAGTTTTTTAATCTTCATACATGTCTCATTTTCAACCATAGCTTTTTATATCCTGAAAGCCTCAAATACTTCAAACTTATGCTTTAGAAAATAAACTCATACCTTTTGAGAGTGATTAACAATGAAAGTCACGAAGTAGTGTTTCCCACCAATGGATGAGATAGTCATTGGTCCCCAAACATCTGAGTGAACGAGCTCTAACCTTTCCTTTTTTGGGGTTCTTCTACTTGTTTGAAAGTTGACCCTCTTCTGCTTTCCAAATATGCAATCTTCGCACATGTCTATCTCAACTAGCTGTAGACCTGGAAGTTTCCCCTTCGAGTGCATAATTTTTATCCCCTTTTCACTCATGTGGTCTAGCCTCTAGTGCCACAAATTTGGAGTTTTATTATCTGCTACAACTGCAATCGAATAGCATACCCCTGTTGTCATGTAAAGAGTGTCACTCTTTTTGCCTCAAACAACCGTTAATACACCATTTGAAATCTTCTAATCATCACCATGTAAGATCGTAGTGTAGCCTTCGCTAGCCAACTGCCCTACTAAGATTAAGTTATTTCTCAGGTCAGGAATATGCCTGACATCCTTTAGTTCCCAAACAGACATGTTCAACTTAATCTTCACTACACCTTTACCAACAATAGTACATGGTTGATCATCACCAAGATATACCTTTCCAAGATTTTTGGGAACATATCTCTCGAAGAATTCTTTCTGCGAAGTAGCATGTAATGATGCTCCAGAGTCTAACACCCAAGACTCCTCATTACTCTCTAAAGAGCATATCAACGCATCATCTCCTTTTGAGGTGAAAATAACATTTACCTCTGCCTTCGCCTCCTGGTCCTTCAATGCATTCTTGTATTGATTTTTGTAGTGTCAGGTCTTCTCGCAGTTCCAACACTCAATGGTTTTCAAGCTATGAGAATTACTGGGGTTCCTGGATTTGGACCTCCTATCCTTCGATCTACCTCGGTAGTTCGATCTGCCACGTCCATTCCCTCTGGTTGAATTTCTTCCTCTTGACTCTGTATGCAAAATTGAAGAGACTGATGATTCACCTGACTCTCTTCATCGGATCTCTTCACTGAGAACTAGATCACGAACATTGTTAAATTTTAACTTATTACTTCCCAACGAGCTACTCACAACGGTGATAGTAGCATTCCACATTTCTAGTAGAGAAGACAAAAGTATCAACGCACGTACTTTTTTATCGAATTCAATTCCAACTAAACTCAATTGGGTTATGATTGTGTTAAGTTCATTGAGATGTTGAGCTACCGATGCGTCTTCCATCATCTGCAAATTGAACAAATATCTCATTAAGTGAACTTTGTTTGAGGCCGATGGCTTCTTATACATACTAGAGAGAGCTGCCATAAGACCCACCGTGGTCTTTTATTTTGCTATGTTGAAAGCAACATTGTGGGATAACATCAATTGGATAACTCCAAGGGCTTGTCTGTCGAGAAGATTCCAGTCTTATTCTTTCATAGTCTCTGGCTTCTTCCCTGAGAGAGGTTGATACAGACTTTTTTGATACAGATAATCCTCTATCTGCATTTTCCAAAATCCAAAATCTGCACCATCGAATTTCTCGAGTTTCACCTTCCCTTCATCTGTGGCCATCACTCCTACTCGAATCTGATACCAGTTGTTGGGAAATTATAGAAATTCCCAAATTAGTGATAATACAAAATAACAATGAAAATAACACACACAAATTTGATAACGGAGTTCGGCCAATTATGCCTACGTCTCCGGACCTACTGCAGATTATTTTACTAAAGGGAGAAAATATACAAAATGTTTACAACACTTGCAACTCACAACTCACACAAGAATTATTTTTCACAAAATTCTTTCACAAGTTTTCTCTTAAGCTTTTCTCTCAAACTTTCTCTAATTCTTTAATTTTTGGATGCTCTATAAATGAGAGTTAAGGAGATTTATATAAGTTTTAAAAATATGGGTTGGTGGAATTTAGACAAGAAATTAGGTTAAACACCTTAATTGACAATTGTCTAATTTAGTCACCCTTAATTTTTGACCAAAAAATATTTGGTCATTTTCTTAACAAGGATAACATATATATAAGCATTTATTATTCATTCGTTATACATAATGTTTTATTTTTTGTTACGACCTTTTTTTCCATAAATTAAATAATTATTAAATACAAATGCAAATGTAAATATTATATATGATATCAACACAATTTCATCACATCTATCATATTACGTCTATCGCATAAATATTTGAATGAAAAATAACTTCTAAATGAAATTAAAAGCAATTTTTAATTTAATACAGTACAAAACAAAAGTTAACTTGTGTTTGACGCTGACAATTTGAACACATTAAAACTCAAGTTCTTGTGTGTGAGACATGATCAATGCTAGGGTATGTCTTCGATTTTGAGGTCATGATAAAGGGTCCATAGTCTTCCCTTTAACTATTTTTGCTACATTCGGGATGGGGGTGCAAGGGCAATAACACCCTACAGATTTCATTCAGTTTCCCTATGTTTGTCCCCCTGCGCATTAATATGTGCTACTCTTAAAATGCTATATAAAAGGAAGTGGTTAAAGGTTAGGGTTAGTATGAGAGTTTTGATAGTTGTTTCTTATATTCTTTGTGTGAACATTTATTGGTGATAGTACTCTTGAATATATAGTTTTATCAAAGAGAATACGAACACCAATACAACATTTATACATTTCAAATGAGCTAAACTCGTCATCAAATTGGAATAGATAATCGGAAACAATCATAACAAGTATGAATTATCTTATTTCGTTCCTAACTGCATCAGCAGCGGAACGCTAATTGATTTATACATAACAATATGAAAACAAGGTTTAGGAAATCAACTCCTGTATCCTGTCACCTATTCTTGAAGTATCCACAACAACCCTGGAATCTTTCACCTGTCATGAAATGAAGCAGATTTAGCATTTTACCGAAATCCAAAAAACATTCTTAACAACCTCAAATATGTTTACAAATTTCGTTCTGAATACAAAATTTTGTCAAATTCCATTAACTTTTGGCATGTGGAATAACACCCAAATCATTGTGCAGCAGAATTAGAAATTCACGCTTCAAATTGTTAGCTGATAATCACCTGAGCATGGAGAGTGTGGACAACTTTGTCACCAATAGTGGAAAGGGTAACAATGACCACTTCAGTCCCTTCTTGTTCAAGTATGCTAATGACTTGATGCAGCACGAATTTTTTTCGGAGCCCACTAATCAAAACCACCTCCAAACTCGAATTTAAGTCTCTTATTCTCAGAATTGGCAAGTAGGATCCACCTATAGTAGGAGCATTGTTGGTAACATCAATCGTTGGATCGGTATTCATCAGTGCTTGTGTCTTCCTTCTCCTCAATTCTTCAACTCTTTCTCTTAAAATCTTGATGTAACCAGCTGCCTGTTCGAGCTGATCTTGCTGTGACAAGTACTCCTGCATATGTGTGTAGAATAACAAGATAGACTGCAGAAGTTAAGCACAAAAATCTGATACAAAGCAACGTACAACCACCCTGATTTCCTACCTTACTATATCAACTTAATTCGAACAAATTAAGTTCTATTATGTAGTTAAACATACGAATATTATTTACAAGTTTTATTATGTTTTTCTAAACCATCATAGCTACGTAACGTTCAAAAGGTGCATTTACAAATGCAAAACTTGCATTATATGCATGAGATTTCGTTTACATTGTACGCTCGATAATTTGTGTTGCAAATATAATCTGTCAGTCTTTTAATGAAGGTCCAACATTAAATACACTCTCATTTCATGTCAAACTTGTGTATCTTTATCGTAATT
Source organism: Paulownia fortunei (assembly GCA_019321725.1). Lineage (NCBI taxonomy): Eukaryota > Viridiplantae > Streptophyta > Magnoliopsida > Lamiales > Paulowniaceae > Paulownia > Paulownia fortunei. The sequence continues at coordinate 18,011,541 of CM033118.1, forward strand.
CGAACACTATCGTGCATCATAAACTCGTATCCCACATCACAAAAATACGCACACATACCTTTGCTGGGTTGAAATGGTCAGCAGGGATGATGGAGACCAGCCTGGAGCAGAGACCCTTCATCTCAATCCTTCGATTTTTTTCAATGGTCTTTCTCTCAAGTTTATGTCCCAAACTCGTCTCACCCCTCTTCATGATCACTCAAAACCAAATTACAAATTTGTTTTTCACAACAACTGAAAACCCTCCAAGCTTCGAAGAAAAATGTAGACAAAAAATAAGAATTAGCTGGTCATGAGTGGCTTGACTTTTATACTCTCATACATGGAGAAAGAACGAGACTTCAATAAAGGAGAAAGAAAGTTGCGGCAGCGAATTCGTCAAAGAAGAACAGGACCACAAATTCAATTCCAATAACAGAGTTGGATCGAAATATCTAAGTCGTGTGAAAACGAATCAATATCATATCAAGGGTATATAGGGTTCGACCAAACTAAATTTAAGTACTTAATTCCCATTTTAGTCTTTCTATAATAAATTTAAGTACCCTCCAACATATAGCTAGCAAATTTATGCCATTCGTCTTATGTTTGTGGTAGTTTTCGGATTTTGAAGTTTCTGATGATGGACTAGTTTGTAACAACACTTTTAACTGTAGCACCTTAATAATTATGACACAAGTTTCTCGTTATTCTGAATCTCATATTTCTGTTTGTGAAAAGAATACTAGTTTCTTTTCTATTTTCTTCATGTTTTTTTGGACGGAATACAGAAGAGGCGATATATAGGGGGGGGGGGGGGGGGGGGGTTCTTTCTTTTTTGGACTATAGTTATCTCGAATTTATTTTTTTCTTAGTGGTGCGAGATTTGAATTTTGGCCAAACTCGTACCAAATCCACTCTATTGTCGTCCCTAGACAAAATATGATGCAAACAGTCAACCTCACCTCCATGAAGTATTTGAGTTGTGTGTGGTACATTTTTCATCTTTAAAGTAATTTTAACATTAAGATGACTTGTGATAGGAATAGAAAAACTATGTATCATATAAGTTTGAGAATTGTATTGAAGTATTGTAGCTATATGTGATAAGCAAACAAAACTACACTAGAGTCGACACTAAAGACCAAAATTTAATAGTAGTAGTTTTCATCGACATCCAGAATTCCGTCTGGTATTCTCGTCACATGTTGGGAACATGGGATAGTAGGTAAACAAAAGGAATTTTTCTTTGTTTTTAAATTTTGGAAATTATTTCAATGCAATTTTAGGATCACATTGAACATGTAGACTGGACATTTTTTCAATGCTTGGTTTACAAGTTTAGGAAAGACTAAACTGCCCCTCAAAAAAGTCACAAAGTAAATCAAAATACCAACTTTAACTTTTGAAATACTTACCTCACTTGTTTTGATCACCAAATCATGGATTAATGACCATATAATTTGTTTATTTTCGTTGTCATTATAATAACATGTAAATTGGTTTCTTTTTTTAAAATTAATAATGAATATTACTAGATACTATAATTTTGTAAGAACAAACTCATGAGTTAGTCGAAATAAAAACATCTTACCAAACTCAAGAAATTTAATAGTAAGTATAATTTTATATTTACATTTACTTGTGATTGGTCACATATATTTTGTGTGGTAAGTATTTCATCCTCATCTTGAAAAATATTTTTACACTAATTTCAATCTTCAAAAATTATTTTTTTAATTTTTTTTATGTAATATTAGTTTTTTATATCTTCAAAAAATTCTTATCTAACATTTCAATATTTAAATAATATATAATTTTAAGTACACAGATTATGTCAAAATTGCTTGTTTATAATAATTATTGAAGAGCATTCCAATGGTATCTTGCTTCAATTTTTTTAAGTACTCAGACAATTGACAAAATATTCTATCCCCTTTAACAAAGAAACTATGACTATGAACACTAGATCAGAACACAATAATTAAGAAAAAAGTGTATTTTTGATTCTATATATTGGCTTAATAAAGATTTTTATCCTTTATTTTGGGGTCTATCAATTTAAGACACTTTCTTTAAATAAATAGTAATTTAAGGACAAATTTCGCTCAGAAAATATAATTTGGCCTAAAATTGCCAATCTGAACAAAAAATTGAGATTTTCTAAAATTGGTGAGAAATTTGTCTAATTGACATACGATGTGTTCAAAATGGATGGAAAACTTATGGCCTATGGATTTCACATAAAGCAAAATTTTAAAATATAAAATTAATGAAATAAATAAATTTAAAAATGTAAAATTTATTTTTTAATTTTTAACCAATTTATCTTTTTCATGACATTTTAAAAGAAAAAAAAATTAATCTTCTTCGATCAACCAACCACCCCAGCCCGCAAATTCACACGTCCCATCCCTATTTTGGAGTATGAACTGTTGAAAATTTATCACTCAAAAATATTGATCACTCAAATATTGTTATAAAATAGAACACTTAATACAACTTTACTCTTTACAAATTTTCTAAATATTTCTCTAAATTCTTTTTAGAAGTTTTGCTTCTAATCACTCTTATTTTTCTCTCTTTGTTTGATGATATAACACTTCGAATGCAAATTTTATTTATATTAGTTTATAACAAATCTTTACCACTAAATAAACAAATAATTTAAAATCACAACCATATATTTGTTAACTAAATTATCACATAATTTTTATTAATCTCACTAACCTTACCTATCTTACCTAAAATTAAAAACTTTTTAAACTTGGATTAATACTAGCTTGATTAAAATTTGAATTTAAATAAGTTTATTTTCAACAAGCACAATTCAGGATATAATGTATATTATATCGATTTAGTACATATAGAAATCCAACTAATTCGACATGTATTTTTTTTATTCGGTTCCAAACCTTAACTTACACAACCCGCCCAACAGTAATTACCAACAGTCAATGCTTCAAAGTTCAAACATTCCACGCGCATTTTGTCTCTACTTCTCCACCGCTTTTCCACTCGCATCAACACCCCCAAAGAACACGCACAACACGCACAAGATTTTACCGAATGCAGACCCTACTCCTACCACAGATCCGCCGCCGCCGCCTCTGTGGTGACTTAAACACCACAGATCCTTTAAAAAACAGAAACAACCAAAAATATTCACTGACAGTAAACACAGATGACTTAAAAAATTCAAGTTAGATTTCTGAATCTCTTCCCAAGAGAATAGCATTCACATTCCATTAGATTTCAGTGTCTCCTACATCTTCTGCAACATCAACAGCCTCCTCAACTCTGTAGGCCACTCTTTTGCAACTTAGCTTGAACCTGAGAAACTTCACGAATAAACTACTGTTGAAATCAATCAACGGCAGTGTTCACGAATGGATATTAAAAGGGCGGCGGGCGGTGGAGCGGTGGCATGAAAGGTTAGTTCCCATGGATTAACTATCCCAGAGACAAATGGACGGCTTTTTTAATTCCATCCCCCGTGTGGGTTTTGCAAACTGGAAGGTGAGGCTCCAATGGGAATCCCACAGGTTTTCTTTCTTTCTTTCTTTCTTTCTTTTTTTTATGGTTTTCAAACAACCAGTGATGTCGAAGAAGATGATTGGGCGGAACTGGGGCGGGTTGTGGGGTCGGGAGATGGTTGGTTGAGAATTGAGAGAAAAGAAGATGATTTTTGGGAAAAAAAAAAAAAATTGAATGTCAAAAGAATAAGATAAGTTGGTTAAAAATTAAAAAAATGAATTTTATAGCCTTTTAATTTCTTTAGTTGATTAATGTTATTATTTTGTTTTATTTTTTATTTTTTAAAAAAACTTGACTATGTGGAATCCCCATTTAGTACTTGCACTATGTGGAATTCACATGACAATAGTTTTCTTCATTTAGTAAATACGCCAATTAGGTAATTTTTTCTTCAATTTTTAGAAATTTTTATTTTTTTGTCCACATTAGCAATTTTCGACCAAGTTAGATTTCTTTTGGGAAATTTGTCTTAAAATTACAAATATTTTAAAACTAGTGACCTAAAATTGATATACCCCCAAATAAAAAAATAAAAAAACTAACTATACCAACATACAAGACCAAAAATGTAAATTTTCCAAAGATTAATTAAAAATTGGGTGAAAAATTGCATTGGACGATAATGTCTCAATCATTCAATCAACCAAATTAACAATAAATCCATACATTATATTTAAGGTGAGGCAAAATTGTTTTTTTTTTTTTTTTCTTATGTTGACCTACTTATAGCATGATTGATATTTAGGAATAAAATAAGAATATAATAGATATTTTCAATGTTATTCTTAAACATAATTGGTACAATTTAGTATTAGAAATACATATTTTCAAATGAATCAACATTCCTGAAAGTATAAGGTTAGCAATTACCTCCCTTTTTCTTGAATTTAGTCATTTTCCATCAATCAAGAATGAATCTATATTTATTTTTGATAAAATTATCTTTATATACTGAACAAAAATATTTAACCAAATTTAGAAGTAACAACGGATCCGATCCAATCTAATTTGTCAAAATTCGATCTCTCAAGAGTGAGAGTCAGTAGGTTGGACCTATTAGATCTAATTAATAATTTTAAAAATATTAAAATATATTTTTTTAAAACAATACTACCATATTTTTTTAAATATAAAAAATAATATTATGAATAAATAACTAATTATTTAACTTATATATACATGTTTTAATTTTTAACATATTAAAAATTTAAAATATACTTAAAATATACTTATTTAAATTTTTTAACTTATATATATATATGTTATTATTATATATTTAACTATCTATTAATTTATATTACTATTTAATTTATAAGAGTATTATATTTATATTTTTATGAGTATATATATAAGATAAAATTATATATATAAATATACATAATATAAATACATATATAATAAACAAAAATATATGCAATGTGCTAAGGGATCGGGTTCGAGTCGGGATCGGATCTTAAAACAAAACCTAAGAGCCACCTCGAGATTCATTCGTGTTTCAAAACCTGCGCTAAGTGAAACAGGTTTGGGGCGGTCCCAATTTTATTCAAACTCATTGTATCCCTAATAAAATTGAAGCAGACCAAAAAAAATATTTTATTTTAGTGCATTGTCAACTCTTTATCTCAATTTAGTCAATAATAAAATATATATATAAAAAGTAATTTTATGTGAATTTTTTTAATAAAAAAATATTTATATCAGTGTAAGATTTTATCTATATTTATTAACACCGATTAAAATTATAACAAATGTATTATATACAATATTTCAAATAATAATTTTATTCTAAAATTTTTTTAGTAAAAAATAATTTAGTTATCAAAAATAATTTTATTTTATTCTTATTATTCATTTTTAATTATCAATTGTGAATCAAATAAGGAATGATGATTTTATTCTTTGTACATACCAAAAGTAAAAAATATTATACTTATATTATTTATTTTCAATTATCATTCAATTTTTAATTTCATTCCATTCTTATCTAATTCTAATCATGCATGTCAATGGCTCCTTTGTATATAGATGACTTTTCTCCCATAGAGATGCATGACTTTTCGTTTTTCAAAGTCGAATTCACGACAATAAATTGACAAAATTCGGATTTTTAGGACATGACCCGCTGCAATAGGTAAATATGACCACATGATGCTAAAATGTCTTTCAATTCGGGGGAAGGTCAACTTTAAAGGGAAAATCTTACCTGATGATATGCATTTCATTTTATGATATTAACATATTTCCATCTAATAATTTGCAATCCACTTGGCATGCAATTTCCCCATTATCATATTATATGAGAAAAGTCAAATATCCATATCGATCTAGTTACTTGTTCAGAACTACAAAAAAGTGCCATATTGAATTTGTAGGTTTTTTTAACTAAATGCAATAAATTTAAATTATTATTACATAATTACCGTAAAAAAGTAAGAAGAGTTAATTTTCTAAGTAAAGTTGCTAACCACGCTAGCAACTTCAACAAAAAGACTAATAAAAATTGTCAATACCAGTAACGATTATTTTTCACATCTTAAAACTTTGCATTAAATTCGCACGCTGCAGGGGTGACTTTACCTTTTCTCATAGGATATTTTTAGAATTTTTTTTATTAAATTTTCATAAACGGCATTATATATTTTTTAGAATTTTTTTGTGTTAAATATTCAAAAATTTTGTATTGTATATATTTATTTAGTTTAAAATAATTTAAAACTTTGTGGTATTTAAAATAATTTGATTGTTTAAATTGTCCTTCAAATTTGAAATAATAATCCATTTAATAATATTTTATTAAATTAATTAAACTTAATTAATATAATAATTATACATATTACATACAAAAATTGATAATTATATCCAAAAAATGATTATATTATTAATAAATTATTTCAAAATTAAAGATTATATAGATTTTAAATATATATTAATATATAAAATAAATATTTATTCTTAAATATATAAAATTTGTATCAAAAAAATATTTGAAAATTAAAGATTATATATATTTTTAATTTAATATATAAAATAAATATCTATTCTTAATTATCTAATAAAATATCATTAAATGAATTATTATTTTAAATTTGAAGGACAATTTAAACAATCAAATTATTTTAAATACCAGAAAGTTTTTATTTCTTTCAAACTAAATGAGTATATACAAACAAAATTTTTTGTTTAACACAAAAAAATCCTAAAAAATATATAATATAATTTATGAAAATTTAATAAAAAAGATTCAAAAAATTTGCTTGAGGAAAGGTCGCCCGCGGATTCAATGTTGGCAGCATATGGGATCATAGGCAAATAAAAGATATTTAGCTTTGTTGATTAACTTTTGAAAGCGATGAATGATACGATCGTATTTTTACAGTTAAGATTCTTTATTATAAATTATTATTTTATTTATATTTCACATCATAAATAAATATTAAGTGTATAAAATAGTTTTTTAAATTAATATTTGATTATCAATTACATGCACTGTATATATTCTCTTACATATAGATTGAAATAAAAGATTCAAAATTATATTTTAAGGCTTGGTGAGACCCTCAATGTTCTACACAGTTAGTCTCTTTTATTATTTGGTTAGTTCAACTATTACTTTTCTAGAAAAAGAAGTACCCTCTTGTGTATACCAATCTTTCAAGCTGCAAAGAGTGCGCTAGATTTAGTATTATTTTTGGTGTTCTGAAAGAAATATTTTAGGAAAATATAATTTAGAAGAGGAATTCAATAATGTGTGGGGGAATAGAAATATATTTGGATGAATTATTGAAAAATAATAATGTGATGTATTTTTTTGTAAACACAATTGAATAAATCATTTTTAGAGTTATATTTTCTAATATAAATTTTTTTTTTCTGTAGAATTTTATTTTGTTAGTTGTGTCACGTCTAAAACTATAAACGAATCGAGTTAAGTCGAACAAACTATTATTGTTTGAACTTTTGTCGAGTTACATAAATGTATTTAAGGTTGAACGAACTTTATTTGAGCCTAACAAAATTCAAATTCGAATAGTTTGATCTTTTTATATATATTTTGTTTAAGCTCAAATTATCTTTTAGCAATCAATTTTAAGTTTAGTATTGAATAACTTGGTTTGTTTTATAGTTCTAGTCACATCAAATTTTTGTTGTATTTTACTACATTATTTTATTAAAAGAATGATTGTAAAATATATTTATACAGTAATATAATGATTGTAATATATAAATATATATCGTAAATTCTTGTAATGATTGGAATATCTATATATTGAATTGATATAATGATTTGAAAATATATAAAGATGAGGATGGGTTTTGAGAAAATAAAATTTTATTTTGGTATGCTTGGGGAATAAAATATCATTCCCTTAAAACGTATTGGAAAGAAACTAATATGAACTCTAATTAGGCTTCGTCCCTTCCACAAATATTAAGAAGAGAATCACTCTATGAAATATATCCAAAATTAAAATAAGAATAATTAATGGAAACCAAATATATTAAAAGCAAAGTCCATAACAATACATCAAAGGATATATCTAACGGAAAATTAATATTAGAAAACTCTGATAAATTATACTTTGAATTACTATAGAATTTAAAATTTAGAGTTTCAAATGTCAATTATACTATTTTATCGAGACGCTAAATAACTCCAAAGAATGTGCAACACAAACTTTGAGATAGACCATAACGCATAAAGAAAATAATTCAACGACTGTGCAACACATTTTCCTTTACGTGACGTTGCGCTTCGTGAGGTAAGAATGTTTGATAAGAGAACTACATGATCTTTAATTCTTTTATACCCTAAAAAATTACATAGTCAATTTAAATTTAAATTAATTTTTTTTTATTTTTAAAATAATTTTTAATTATAAAATTTAAATTTTAATTAATATTTTTTTTTAAATTTAAGTGCAATTTTTTATTAAAATTTAGGTTTAAATTTTAAAATTTTAAGTTGAACATATTTTTTTAAGCTTTTTAAATTTATTATAATTAAAATATTTGATATTTTAAATTTTAGATAACAATTTTTTGTTTCAAATTTAAGTTAAAGTTTTTTCATTAAGTTCAAAAATTAATAATATTTTTTAAAAAAAATTAAGTTAAAAAACTTTCATTCAAATTTAAGTTTAATATTTTAAGCCCTTATTTTTATTTTATAAAAGTTGTAATTTCGTAAAATTAATGGTTAATTAAAAAGTTACAAATTTCTAAAATATAAGTCAAAATTAAAAAAAAAATAAAAAAATTCCAGGGTCGGATCCGGAATCGAAATCGATGGTTAACCTAAACCGTATCCAGAACCACCCCGACCAAACTAATGGTTTGTTTTATTGATTGTTATATCATAGAAGATGATGAATTGGTGAAAAAGGTTGCAGTTTGGACATTTCTCCGAAACGGCAATTTGCATTATATATCACACATATTTTTTTCAGTTTAAAGACATTTCTCCGAAACCGCAACCAGCTTGAAAAAGCGAACATGTTGAAGAAATTTCAATGTCTGAATTTCAGACCGAATACATCAAAACTGTCATCATCATCCAATGTATATATTCTCTTTATGGCCCTATCGGGAGTTAAACATCAGGGACTTTTAACTTTGGACAAAGTATTCATGAAATGTTGCTGTGTTTTCAACTTTTTTTGTAGTGAATATCGACAAAATCGAACGATCAATCATCCAGAACGGAGACTCTTGATTAGCTGTTGTCATGAAACTCTTGATATAGTTTTATGTAAAGAGTTAGGTAGTATATCTCCTAAACAAAGTTGCTGAAACCATTATATTGAATGAAAATATTGAGGAAGTTTGTCCAATATACATATATAAATGACTTTTGTGGCATATTCAATTAAACTTTGATGAAATGATCCATATATACCCTTTGTCCAATATACAAAGATTTTCTTTATGATATGTTCAATTATAACAACCTTCCATGAGTTTGAGGTTTGTCCAAAATAGATCTATAGTAGTTTATTCAAAAAAAATATATATATATATATAGATATTAAAAAAAAACATAGATATACTCTATGTATCTGAAGGCACTTTTAGCCTTCAATTACTCATACAACATATGTACTCACATGTTTGAATATAAGTTTAGGGGTTAATTGGTCTTTTGATCCTGTAGCTTTCGGGTCCATGCAATTTTATTTCTTATATTTTAAAATAGTTAGCCATCGGATGGAAGGGAAACTTAGGCAGCAAGAGGCTGGTTTTGGAGGAAAATCCTGAAGCAGTGACCATTAAAGATAAGGAAGATTGAAAAACATTATTTTTCACCGTTTTTGCCATTTTCAAGCTCCAAAGTAGTAGAAAATTTTCGAAAAAATAAACTTTATCAAATAAAATCTTTGTCAATGTGGGAAAAAATCCGCTCGATTAAGAACTTTGAAGACAATAAAACTCTTTTTTGTATAAAAAAAAATTTAAATGAATAAAGTAATGATGTCAATATATATTTTTAAGTAAATTAACAAAAACATATAAAAAGAGCAGGAGTATTCATTCGGTATAATCGAATTAAATCGAAATGAAATATCAGTAAACAAAAAATTTAGTATGCCAAAATGTTATACAAAATACCGAATTGAATTAATCAATTTTACTTCTTTTTAATTTTTTAGGTTTGATAATTTGGTTAATATATATTTTTAAAATAAAATAATAACATAATTAAAAATAAATAACTAATATGTCATATCTTATTATGTTCTTATTCACTGTGACTCTTTTACAAAGGTTGTTCACAATTTAATAAACTAACCAAATCGAACTAAAACTCAAAAAAACTCAATTTGGTATTTGATTTTTATTTTAGAAAAATTAGGTATTTGATTCGATTTTGCTTTTTTTATTTTGATTTGTTGACCAATACTGAATTATATTTTTTTACTTAATTATAAATACTTTTCTTAAATTTTCATAGTTATTAATTATTGTTATGCTAACTAAAACAATAAAATAATAAATAAAAATACAATCATAATTTTGTTATTTGATTTTTAATTATTAAATCTCGATCGGCAAAATTATCAAACCAAATAACAAAAAAAAAAAAAAAATTCAAATCCACTAATTCTCTTCAGTATTCAGTACGAAATTTTGATATGCCAAATTTTTGATATACTAAATTTCTATTTTGTTAAATTTAATTTTACTAAACGAACACCCTATTCTTTTTATGTGCGCTTGTTAAATACATATATAAGTAATATCACCACTTCACCTACTTTAATAATATTTTTAGGAAAAAAAAAATCATTTGTACAGAAAATTTCTAGTACTCTTAACAGATTTCTGACAATGGCGATTGATTGTGTCGATAAAGAAATTAATCCTTAACTTCAAATTACTTCATGTTCATAATCATTTAGGTGAAGTCGAGATAAGTGAAGGTGGCAATTAGGCTTTTCAGTTAAGTTTACTCATCACAGGGAAATTTACAAGTATTGGAAAATGGGCAAATCTCATCAATTTTCTAGCAAGATTTCTACGTAGAATGAAAAATTGTTATCATCTACAAGTATTGGAACAGGGACATGTTGCACTTTCTTAGCAGGAACAACGATTTATGTGTGATGCATGATTTCATTTATTATTGGACAAGAGAAAGCGTGTAAGCACATGGACAAAGTTGACAAAGTTGTATTAATCGCCATCACAAGAGGAAGCAGCATTAAATGGAGGTTTGTTTTACGATGAACTGGTGCAACATTTCCATCTACTATTAAGTATTACTTACATGTTTTATAGGAAGTGGCTGTTTTTCATTACTTATTCCATTGTAATTTAATGATTACGGATGAATTGAAAGTGTTACGTCCGTAAATTTCACTTTTTCTGAACTTTTGACGAAAAAGTAGAGGAAAAAATATTAAAACAATAAAATTCCACCAGTTGTTTGGAGCAAAATGTTACTAATTATTAGTATATGTTCGGTTACGTTTTTTATTGTATGGTTTTCTATCAAATTGTAACTAAATTTTTAATATAAATTTAGATTTTAAGTAAAATTATGAATTATTAGTTAAGACAGAGTATTATTCGTAAATATAACATGGGATACACATGACAAGTGTACTGAACATTTTAATTTAAAAATATGAATTTTATTCGTTAAGTTCAAAATGTGTATGAGACACAACTATAATTTTGTATCTTATACAAATATCTTATGAGTTTTTATATATTATAGTTAAAATAATAAGGATCCAACGAGACAAATTTAGATTTGAGAAAAAAAAAAGTTTAGACGATGTTTAGTATCGTTTTGGAGTGTTTTGAACAATATATTCTAAGTATATATATTTTAGGAAAATACTTTTGTTTATTAATATAATTTTGTGATAAAGATGTAACTATATAATGATTTGATTTTATATGTATAGTAATAATTATGATTTTTTTTATATACTTTGGAAAAAACAAAAGTATGTTTTGGAGGAAAAAATGTTTGATATTCAATTTCTTTTATTTTTTTTTGGAGGAAGGAAATTATTTCTAAAAGAAGACTGAAAATAGCCTTAATTTATTGGATTTAATCAAATCCAAAGAAATCGTACTTGAGTACGACACCGTTGACAATCTTAAAGAATAAAGTGCACAGACAAAGACATGCCCAAATGCTCATCCAGTCCTGGAATGTGTTGTGTGCGCTAGAAATTTGGTCCTAGTTGGGTTTTCTCATTTAACAACTTTATTTGAGCCTATTGTTCATATAATTGACCCTTTTGTTTGATTATATGGGATTCAATATATACATTTAACTTCACTCTTATTTTGCAACATTAAGCAAATAATAATCTTTGATCAAACAGTAACAAGTGAGAGGTTTTCGCCAATAATTCAGACCCAAAAACATGATTGATATTAAAAATCAAACTTTGGCCTCTCTAATTGTGCTAAAACATTTAAGGTTGAAGTCTTTAAACTTTATAATCATGACGTCTTGGGTTTACATCCTATGTGATGTGTGGATATGCATGTCTACTGTATAAACTTGTTATCTTATTATTTATTATAATTTTTTGATTATTCAATTAAATATAGATCGATAATGATGGGCCTCATTAATTACGAGTAGGTACAAAGGAGGGATAAGGACAGGGCTAGCTGCCCATATAATCAGGAGTTGGCTTAGGGTAATACTTGGGGAAAGATTCAGAATCCTAGTGGGATAGGGGTGCAAGGGCAGTAACACCCTCCGGGTTTCATGTACAAGGAAAAGTATGAAAGTGGTTAGATGTTAGTGTTAGTATGAAAGTTTTGATTCCAAAATGGTGGTAACAAAACTATAAGTATACATTGTCAACAAATAATAAAAAATGAGTAAAATACTATATTCTTAGATAGTACATGTGTGAGTATCAAATATAGATTACCTATATTATATTTGACCTAATGATGTTATGGTGATTGAATTAAAATACAAAAACTAACAAATTAAACAAAAATAACTAAAATCCAAGGAGATTAAAAAATTGAATTCAATACTAAGGAGGCTCAAGGTATTGATTAGCCATCTTATGTTGTTATGAACCTAGACCAATTGTAATTAGGAATGATGTGGGTTGTGTGACAGCGACTCTTTCTATTCTAATTGGTGCTTTCTCTCGAAACAAACCAAATCTACCATAATAGGTCATCGATGCCATCTCTAGCTAGCGGCCATCTCACTAAGAGTGTCTTGAGCTTCATGAATTCCACTAGCTTTCAGTTTTCATAGTTATAACTATCACATGTACCTATGCCTATATCTCTATAGATGTCAGTCCATGGAATATAATACTCGATTAATTACTACAACCTCACCTCTCGGTCTTAATTGCAACAATTAAAATCAACCTAAAATTGAACAAGTCTCAAGAAGCATTAAACACATAGTATATGCTTATAACAATAAAATCAACATTTCAGTCACAATATAAATATTAACTCATAACTCCATAGAATGACTTTTCAAGCCTTTACAAAAGTGATCTAGTTCATATTGAAATTAAACAAGAACCAAGAGTTTCCTAACATCATGATTCTTACAAATTTCTCAAAAGTAAACAAACTGAAAGAAGAAATTAAAGTAAAAGATTACAACCACTAAGTGATTCTTCACTTCTTCTTCAAAATCTTCGAGGCCTGATGAAGCTCATCATCTTCTTATCTTCGAATTCCAAGCTCCTTGGTAGGTGTATGTGTGTGTTCTTGGTGTAGTGTATGAAGAAATATGAAGAAATATGTATTTTTGGGTGGAGAGCAAAATGTGTGAGGATTTATTTGTGTGTTGCTAAAAAAGTATATGTAAGTATGTGTGTATCTATCATTTGTATGATGTAATTGTGTGTATATAGTATATCTAAAAGAGTGTAATACTGTGTGTGATGGTATAGTAGTGTATAATAAGAAAGATTCCATGCATGCATGAAATTGACACTTGTTCCTCAAAATTCCGCACATATTTTTTTCAGCACTGGACCACTGATGCCTCAGTGCGAGACACCCTATGCTTTAGGCTCCACGATGCCAAAAAAGAGGTGTCACGGTGCTTCGAAAAAGGCTGTTCACTATCCAATTTCAGCCCCTCACACTGTGCACGAGATTGGGGATATCGCGGTGCGAGACTGTTTCTGATTGCACTGTTAAATCTCTTTCAACTAATTTATTGCCTCTTTCTAGATCGAACTGACTTTTGGTATTTTCATAAGAATTGTAGCTTTGTCTCTTACCTTTCCATATATTCATGAATTAACTTAATATCACTTTTATAGAAATGAGTTATGTCAGAAATACAAAGATTGTGCATCAAAAAATTTCTGCTAACTTTTTACCCGATTTTCCATCTTTCACTCTATTTTTTCAGTTCTTAATTCCTACATACAATTATTACATAATAAAGTACAACTGCATCAATTGTAAGGCGACAATATATATAATTGTGCATATAGAAGTGTTGGAAATGTCACAATTTATGAACTTATCAATAGATGTTTCTTATATTCTTTGTAAATTGTACATTCATTTGTGATGGTGAAATGCTCGTCTTATCTATGGACATAGTACCCTCTCATGTTCTCACTTATTATGCTTTATTCTTAACATCTTTATCATAGAGAATATCAACACTAATACATTTGAAATAGAAATAATAGTTGGTCGGGTTTGAGATGAGTTTGGCCAAATTCAAGGTTTATAAAAAAAAAATAAAAAAAAAATTAGACCCAAGACCCGTCCTGTCCTACCCCACCCTGAATCAAAAACTCAATGTGTCCAACCTGCATAGACCCACAACCCCACTAATAATAAAGTTTTTATCATTTTGGTCTTATATTACCTTCTCTTACAGACTTACAAAAATTTTACAGCAAAAGGGAGCAATTAACTCACAAAAAATTTGCAGCGGGCACAAAATGTTTTCATTAATTTCTTATGTAATTTTAACTATGCAACGAAAGACAGCATAAAATATATTTACTTTGATAAAGAACATCACAATTAAAAATAACTAGATGCCTTGGCAGAATTACAGAAAAGCAAAGAAAAAGGGGCCAAAAATAGAGAGACGGAGATAACTAAACTGTTAAAGCATAACTACAAAATATATCTTAAATTTGAAAAAATGCGAGGCGAATTGGGGCGGTTCACTTCACTAAAATCTATTATTCGCCTTGAGCCTGACTGATTTAAAAAATAAAATAATTACCTGCTTAAAGACCTGTTAAGCCAGGTTTGGACCTATTTTAAATAAGGCGGGTTTGTTATGAGTTTGAGTTTGAATTCGCTCTATTGCCATCCATAATTTGGACCAAAAACTTAACTGATTCACATGAGTCAACTTATAAGACACACCCAGCAACGGAGCCAGAGATTAGAGTCCAGATGGTGAAATTATGTTGATAAAATATAAATATTTATTATTCATTTCATACAATTTTTTTTTCTTGTTGCGACCTTTTTTTCAAGTTAACTAATTATTGAATACAAATGCAAAAGTATATATAATACGTGATATCTACACAAATTCATACATCAATTATATTTGCATAAATATTGGAATAAAAATAGTTTTTAAATAAAAAATAGAAGTAATTTTAATTTAATACACGCAAAACAAAAGTTAAATTGCAAAGTTAGAAAAATCTTATCTGGAAATTAGAGTAATTCTCATGATTTTATTGCAATTTTGTGGGTCATTATTAAGTATCAAAACTTCTCGATTACTATGAAAAAAAAACTATTGTTCAAATAAAAATACAATTTAAATAAGTAGCTATAAATATGTAGAGGATTAAATAAAAAATTGTAATTGTGAAACCTATTTTAAACAAAAAAAAAAGGAAAGAAAGAAAGCTACTTTTAATGTTGTGAAATTATGTTCCACATGGTGAAAATTTGATATTAGAATCTAATTCTTATTGGTCTGGAATCCAATAAAGAAAAAAGGAATTGAATGAGTATAGATGAAAAATATTTTAAAAACTAATGAAATTTTTAATTACTTTTGTTGTGAAAAAAACTCATTATCTCAAACAAAATAATTCTTTAACATGAAGAAGTAATGATAGTAACAACGTTAAAAACAGATTTTCTGAATCAAGCTTGCTTCCAAAAAAACTAGTACAAGAATTTGCATTATTCTATGACTATTAATCAAATAAGATGATATGTATATCATGAAAAACCTACACCCATAATTTTTTTATAAAATAAAAATTATGATAACTCAAATAATAAACAAAGAAAGCAAAATCAGATAAATCAACTACTAAAATAAAATAAAAACTAAGAATGACAATAACAAATATTTCTTGAGTAAAATAAATTATTTTTTTGTACAAAATAAATCATATTTAAATTTTTAAGGTTACTACAAATATCTTCTTTAACTTTGTATTAATAATAAATTACACGACTTAAAATTTTCAAAAGGATAAAGTTTAAAGGAACTTTTTGTAAATTTGAGTCAAAATGTATAAGGGAATTTGAAGTAAACAGAGAGGGTGGACAAATTTGAAAGAGAGAAAATTTTAAAAAAATAACAAAGATAAAATATTTTATCTCAATTAGAATCAATTAAAACATTTACGAGGGCAATTTTTTTAATTTTATTCAATATAAATATCTATATGTATGGATACATACGGCATTATAGCCATTTGGCTCCGCATTAGGCAAGCATCAACATTCACATAATTAGATATAAGCAAGATCCAATTTGAGGTTGCCTACAAATTCATGCCTACAATTAAAAATATTTGGACGTGAATGATATACAATTAGAAAAATAAAATTTTCAAAGTACAAAAAAACAGCCTACAACAAGTAGGAATTATCTGATTCCGTTTCCAACTGCCTCAACAGTGGAATTCTTATTGATTTATACATAACAATAGGAAGTGTTTATACGTGAAAACAAACAGGATAAGCTTTAGGAAATCAACTCATGTATCCTTTCACATATTCTTGAAGTATCAACACCAACCCTAGCAACTTTAACCTGCATTGAAATGAAGCAGCTTTAGTATTTTACTGAAATCTTAAAAACATTCTTAACAACCTCAATTATGTTTGCAAATTTTGTTCTGAATACAAGTTTTTTTCAAATTCCATGAACTTTTAGCGCGTGGAATAACATTCTGGTTGCTGATAATCACCTGAGCATGGAGAGTGTGGAAAATCTTGTCACCAATAGTGGAAAGGCTAACACTGACCACTTCAGCCCCTTCTTGTTCAAGTATGCTAATGACTTGATGCAACACGAAATTTCTTCGGAGCCCACTAATCAAAACCACCTCCAAACTCGAATTTAAGTCTCTTATTCTCAGAATTGGCAAATTTGATCCACCCTTAGTAGCAGCATCGTTGGTAACATCAATGGTTGGATCGGTATTCATCAGTGCTTGTGTCTTCCTTCTCCTCAATTCTTCAACTCTTTCTCTTAAAATCTTGATGTAACCAGCTACCTGTTCGAGCTGATCTTGCTGTGACAAGAATTCCTGCATATGTGGTAGAATAACAAGATAGACTGCAGGAGTTAAGTACAAAAATCTTCTCGTCTTTGCATTAAATCTTATATAAAGCGATGTGCAACCACCCTGATTTCCGACCTTACTATCTCAATTTAATTCGAACAAATTAAGTTCTATTACATATTTAGACTGAAAATTATTTACGAGTAGTAATATATTTTTCTAAAGCATCATATGAAAATTATTTACGTACATACAACTGCAATATATGAAAATTCTTTATATTGAATTTTGAATATAATCTGTCAGTCATTTCAAGTACACTTCCATTTCATGTCTTTACAACATTAAATTAAAGTAGTTAAGATGAAACTAAGGACATCGACAATGAGGGGAACTTGATAATGGCACAGAAACGGACTGCACATATGTGTCGGAAGTTTGGTGGTCCAAATTTAGCCATAGATGCATGTTTCTTTCCACAAACCTCCTTAAACTGGACATACTATTCCTAAATACCATCGTGTAAATCGTAACACAAACACTATCGTGAATCATAAACTCGTATCCCACATCACAAAAACACATAATACCTTAGCAGGCTTGAAATGGTCATCAGGGATGAGGGAAACCAGCTTGAAGCAAAGACCCTTCATCTCAATCCTTCGATTTTTTTTGATGGTCTTTCTCTCAAGTTTATTCCCCAAACTTGACTCACCCCTCTTCATGATCACCTAAACCAAATGACAGATTTGTTTTTCACAACAAGGCAAACCCTCCAAGCTTGGAAGAAAAAATGAACACAAAAAATAAGAACTAGCTGATCATGGGAGTAAGTTCCAAGTAGCTTAACTTATATAACCTCATACGTAGAGAAACTTAAAATCTTGAAAGCGATATTCAAGAAAGGAGCAAGAAAGGAGAAAGAAACTGCAGTGTGCCATTTTTTCAAACATGAATATTACGCAAAGGCTTAATTGTAAAATTGGTCCCCTATAAGGGATCGGCAAAAGTGGTGTTTTTATATTTTAAATTAATAATTTACGCTACTAATTTTAAAAAATTCACATATTGAGGACAAATTTGGCCGGATATTGTAATTTGTGCTCATAGTGGCAAATGACCAAGCAATTTGGTGATTTTTTTTTATTTTTCGATTGATTTTAATGATGTGGACAAAAATAAGTCTACATGGATTATGAAAAATGTGACATGCTAAAGCTGGTCGACTTGGCTATGATATGGAAAGAAAGCCCATTTTTTTCTTCTCGCTCATTTTACTTATTTTTTCATTTTTTTTTCTTCATCTTCTTGGAAAAATCCTCCACCCCCACCCACCACCCACCACCCATAAATTGCAGAATTTGAAAAAAAAGAAATATGTTCTGGGTTTTGAGCTACAAAGCCTATTTTTGGGAGGATGTGCAAGAGGGGTTTGGAAGGCTTTTTTGATAGGTAACTAGAGGTGGCACAGCCGCTTTGGTTTGGTGGCCGGTAGAGCTCGCTTGTTATGCTTGGCTGGTGGTTGTGACAGCGGTGGTGGTGTCATTAAGGAAGAAGAAGAAGAAAAGAAATGAAATGAAAATAAAAAGGAAAATTGAATGTTTTATTATATATTTTAAACTTTTTTGTTTGATTAATTATATTTTTACTCCCTCATTGATAATTAATTAGTTGACTAATTATAATTTATTTATGGATTGAATAATATTAATTAATAGAAAAGATGAAAAATTGAATTATACTGATTAATAGAGGAATACTATATAATACTAATCTTATATTTAAATATAGCCTTTTAATTTCTTTAATTAATTATATTCTAAAGTTGTTATTAGTAATTTTCATCATAACTCTTTAATTTTTATTTTGATAATTATATTCCTTTATAATTAATGGTGAATTTTTACTCTCTAATTGATGATTAATTAATTAACTAATTAAAATTATTTAACATAAATTAAGTAAGAATAAAAAAAAATTTGCTTTATTTTTAATTTAATTTGTAAAATACTTTTGTTGAATTTTACTTCCTAATTGATGATTAAGTATTTTGTAAATTAATCAATGTTAAATTTTTACTCCTCAATTGATTAATCAGTTAGTGAATTAAAAATTAATTTTATAATTGAATTACATTAATTAAAGTTAGTCATTAACTGTTAAAAAATTAAAATAGATTGATTAAGAATTAAAAAAAAAGAAGATATTTTCTATTATTTTTAATTTATTTTATAAAATATTAACAAAAAAATTTGAATACAAAGATGATGAGTGTGCGCATTTTCTGTCCAATTTTTTGACGACTTGGAACGCAAGTCATCCTGTCCAAGTGGCTATTTTTTTCCACCTGCTAACTAATCTATCCCCTCTCCACATCATCAAAATCAATTGAAAAATTAAAAAAAAAAAATTCCTAAATTGCTTGTCACGTGCTACCGTATGTTTTCAGATTTGGGAGTTCCTTATGATGGACTGGCGCACGTTATGTTTTCAGATTCTTTGACCTAATAAGGAAACAAATTATACTGCTTGTATTTCCACAGCCAAATACTTGGCAAGTGGTACAAAATTTTCAAGTGGAGAATATTGTGATTCTATGTATGAACTAAACGAAAATTTTGAACTCTTGGCGTGGGAACACTCAATAGAAGATATTTTCATTGAGCGGCGCCCACAATTCCGTCTGGTGTTCTTGTCACATGTCGTGAACATGTGATTTAAAGGAACTTTGCTTTATCTAGGTACACTATAATTTTGTGAAAATAAAAATAAAAATTGTGACAGTCGAAATGAACAAGAAATCAAATAATAAGGTACATTTACTTGGGATTTGTCACCTCTAATTTAGTGTTGGAGTCGTTTGTTTGATACACATTTCATTATTTTTTTAAAAATATTTTTAGTATTTGACTTTTAATGCTAGAAAAAACATGTATCATACATATTCAAGTTCACTGTACTTGTCATATTCAAGTGGTCCAAGATCTTTAAATGGACACCAATATTGAACATGAGGAGGGTAAGCGAAAACCACATTTGAGTGGTTTGGTTCGTTCTAATTCGATAAAGCAATTATGTACATGCATATTTAGGTTCATATTTCTGGTCGACCTCAATGTCCTCCTCATACGTTTATTTTCTTTTAACTCTTTGGTCAGTCAACTATTATTTTGGTAGGAAAATTTTCCCTCTTTTATACTAATTTTAAGCTTCAATTTTTTTATTTTTTCATTTTCGTGTGTATTATAACTATTTTAAATTTCAAAAACTTTTTATCTAGTATTTCCATGCTTAATAAAAATATTATTTTATATGCACAAAGGGTGTGTCAAAATTGTTAGTTTACAATAATTATTGAAGAGCATTGCAGTGGTATCTTGCTGTACTATCTTACATAGTCGGAAAATAAAAATGCACTATTAACAACTACTGACTTTCTTTCAATATTTTAAAACAAAATTAATTAGAAATACCATTTTCTCGGCTTTCCATATTGAATTCAAAAAATATATAGATATGTGCAAGAAATTAAAAAGTTACCAAAAACTCAATCCTTCGACTTTTTCGGATGGTCTTTCTCTCAAGGTTATTCCCACCCTTCTTCATTATCACCTAAACCAAATTACAAATTTGTTTTTCACAAGGAGGCAAACCCCCCACCCCATGCTTTGAAGAAAAAAACTGAACCCAAATAATAAGAACTAGTTCATCATAACAGTATATTCCAATTCAATTAAACTTATGTTGACGTGTATCACTTCACTTCTCAAAACTTTTAACTCAAAGTCAATTGTAATATGAGTTATTGTATGCATCATAATGTTGTTAAGGGTATCGGGGTTAACCCAATGAAAACCCTCTAACTCTCAAGTCAATTCCAAAATAAATAAATGCAAACGACAAATTTAGAAAATATATATATACATAATTAATCATGTACCTTTCAATAATGAAGAATTTGGTATTTATAATGCTGATATGAGGATTTTCATGAGAATGAGCTTTATGGCCTAATGGGTTTAGCCTGAACACTATAACCCAATTTGTTTTATTATCTTGTAAAGTTCATGTACTCAGTTTTGGGTCATATATTTGTTTTGACTCATAATCCAGACGAATCTCTTGAACTTAGCATTTTAGGCCTATTTTAGGCTCATGACCCATTATAAGTCCCTCACTCTCAGTCAAGTCTCGCATAGGAAAGGTTGATCGAGAGTAGAGAATGTTAGAGTGGATCATCATTGTCATTGTGAGCGAGGACGCCACAGAGGATCAACAAGGATTTAGAATGAGTTATTAGTTTAGTTTGGTAGTTGTTGTCTCTAGTCGGCTTAAGTCTCAACCTAAACTCAGTTATTCGTGTTGCTCTCTGTCGGTCAGGTGGAGTTTTTAGTAGAGTGTGTAGGCTCTTCGGTGTGCTCCTGCGTAGGGATTGCATAGGCTTTCAATGTATGGACAATTGAAGTACTTAGATTTTTGCCAGTATCTCTTTCTTGCTCTTACCTTGTTGTTTCTTCTTCTTGATATTGTGTTGAACACATCAGGAAAATCTCATCGTGGAGTTCAAAATTAAGAGAATCGTGGTTCTAGTGACGTCATAGAGATTGGGGTAACGACACTAGGGCACTGTTATTTGATTCAAGTTCGTCTATCATAGCATCGAGCGGTGTTCATGCAGAGGCATTGTTGCCTAGGTAAATTGGTGGTCATGCATATGCCCGCAAGTGCGACGTGTAAGTCAAGCATGTTGCACGCATATAGGGCAAGTGAATAAGTCGAGCATGATGTGTGCACAAGTCTAGAGTGGTGCACGTGTGCTCGACGAGCGAGCAGATCATGCAAGCTTGTGGAGTGCAGGTCAAGCATGGTAGGTGCACAAGTCAAGCGCACAAGTAATACGAGCAGGTCACGTGAGCATGTCAAGCGCAAGTTGAGTAGGACATGTGCGCAGATTGAGCGTGTTGTTGTTTCCAATTATCATATGTGCATCCCTTTCACATTTGATTGCTTCATCTAGTAGAAGAATTGACTATATTTGGGGGGAGCATCTCATTTGGAGCGATAGACTTTCAAGTTAGGACGTGAGTTCGCTATCGATTAATGTCTCATTCATTGAGTTGTTCAGAGGTCTATCAATCCTTATTAAGATTAAGTAACCAGGTTTATTTCTTCTAGTAGAACTTTTTGAAGGCATGAGCGTGTGAGCTCCTAGGGATGTAAGGGAGCGAGCTCCTTTTAATGGGTGCGATGGTATGAGAGCTCCTCTTAGAGACACGATTGCGTGCAAGCTCCATTTAACGGCGCGATGGAGCAATAGCTTATTTTGGGGTGCGATGGCGAGCGAGCTCCATCTTAAAGCGCAATGGTATCCCGTAGATGACATCATTATCTTCTTTTCAAATTTTTTTGGGTCGAGCCCTGCTTGGCTCGACCTGTTGTTTTTTTCTTTTTTAGGTCGAGCTCATAGCGCTCAACCTAGATTTCTCTTCTAGGTCGACCTAGATTCTTCTTCAGGTCATGCCCATGGTTCGACCTGGGATTGATCTTCGATTCGAAGTATGAGCTAGTTTACTCGTCTTCTCCTTGTTGCAGTCCATGTAGTCATAACCCTTTATAGTCCATGTCGTTGTAGCCCATTACAGGGCTTAACCTAGTTGAGTTGTTCATCTCATTCTTATGCTTAGTCTATTTACTTAGTTTTCTTGTTGCTTTATTCAATGATTATTGTTCTATACTGCTCATAAAAGAGAAAGTTGATATGACTTCTCATATTTATGAGTCGGTAGGGCTCTTCAAATATGAAGATTCGTAGTACCACTTAAGTGTGAGAGCTAGTAGGGCTCCTTGAATATGGAGATCGGTAGGACCTCTCAAGTATGAGAGCTGGTGGGGCTCTTCGAAAGTAGAAGTTGGTAGGACCTCTCAAGTGTAAGAGCTGGTGGGGCTCCTCGAATGTAGAGATCGATAGGACTCTCTAGTATGAGAGTTGGTAAGGCTTCTCGAGGATATAGGTCGGTACGACCTCTCTTATATGAGAGCTGATATGGCTTCTCAAAGGTGGAGGTCGGTTGGACCTTTCAAGTATATGAGCTTGTAGGACTCCTCAAGGATAGAGGTCAATAGGACATCTCAAGTGTGGGAGCTGGTAGGGCTCCTCAAGAGAGAAGGTCGGTAGGATCTCTCAAATGTAGAAGCTAGTAGGGCTCCTTGAATGTGGAGATCGGTAGGACCTCTCAAGTATAGGAGCTGGTGGGGCTCCTTGAAGGTAGAGGTCGATAGAACCTCTCAAGTATGGGTGTTGGTAGGGTTTCTAGATGATAGAGGTCAGTAGGACCTCTCATGCATGAGAGCTGGTAGGGCTCCTCGAAGGTGGATGTATGTCGGACCTTTCAAGTATGGGGGTTGTAGGGCTCCTCAAGGATGGAGGTCGGTAGAACCTCTCAAGTATGGGAGCTGGTAGGGTTCTTTGAAGGTGGAGGTCGGTAAGACCTCTCAAGTGTGGGAGCCGACAGGGCTTCTCGAATGTGGAGGTCACTAGGACCTCTCAAGTATAGGAGACAGTATGGCTCATTGAGTGTGTCGTCTTGAGAAGATTTCTCTTGATTGCCCTGGATAAGTGTATGATAGCCTCAATGGGCATCTGGATATCACAATATGTATTTTGCCTTTGACCTCAAGAGAAGTTGAGTTGTGGGACTCCGGGATTGCAACATTACTAGAATTTTGCTAAGTATGATGCATATAAGCGGAGCTAGTAAGATATAGGAAAATTTATTTTATTAACGTAGAAGCAAGTTCACAGATAAAGCAAGTTGTTGCCTCTTAAGGCATGACAACGTAAATCTAAACAGTTTCCTAACGAGCTAAGAGATATAAATACTAGCCCTGTTGGGCACAAAACAAAAGATAAACTAACTAATGGCCCTCAAAGACATAACTTGGTGAAAATAAACTAAGTGTTTCTACGTTTGCAAAACTAGTAGGCTCCGCATATGGGGCTTCAGGTGATAATACCTATCACACCTGCCATTTGAAAGTTGTCGTTATCGTGCCCCTTATTGTCTCCACTACGATGCTTTTGAGATGAGTTGTACCGTCCTAGAGCATTAGTGTTTGTCTTCAACTTTATCAATGTACTCCGTGAGATGACCATTCTGAATGAGTCTCTCGACCTTATTCCTCAAATTGTAACACTCTTCTGTAGTGTGCTCGTAGTCCTAGTAGAATCAGTAGTACTTATCAGACTTTATTCTCTTGGGATTCTCTCTCATTGGTTGAGGTGGTTGCACTAACCCCTGTTGCTCAATAACCACAAATATATCTGACAACCTAGCGCTGAAGGGGGTAAAATGAGTATAGCCCTATAAGGGTGTATTTTACCTTTGTTCTTTCTCCCTCTCTTCAACTCTATCTTCTTCTTTCTGCTTTTTCATTCCAAGAGCACTCACTCCGAATGCACTTCTCTGCTCGCGTTAAGAGCCCTTCGAATGTAGTGGGAAGTTTCCCTATAATGGACTCCTTAAACCTTTTTTGATGGAGATTTTATTGTATAATTCCATCTAGTAGCTCGTGATTGACATAGGGGACCTCATGAACTACTTCCACAAAATATTATACGTACTCATGGGGTGGCTCCCCATCCATTTGCGCAATTTTGAATAGGGATATTGCAGTCTTCGGGTACTTAGGATTGCTGGAGGATTGGTGCAAGAACCTTTGAGTTAATTGTTGCAAGAATTCGTGAATGCAAGTGCACGTTATATTGTAGACAAGTAATAAAATAATGAATAGAGTATCGTTCCCACGAGAACTGTTGAATTATTAAGTACTGAAATTATGTTAACTCTAATTTTATTTGAATAAATAAAACTAGGTATTTATGATTACAAACTAAGTTTACTTAAACTAACTAATGATTATAATCAACTGAAATTCAAAAACTTAAAAGTCTAAGGTTATAATTTAACTATAATTAATTCGAATTGAATAATTTATCTCATCAATCTTAATTTAATTCCCAAGTGATAGTTGAGAATCTTTAAATTATCACTAACCTTTCCTAAGGTTTAATGAAAATATCATCAATTGCTAACCCACTATATTCCTATATGATTACAACAATCAGCAATTCATTAGGTGTTATAGATCTCAAACAAGACTACACAAACTATGTAAATATATTCCTATTTCACATACAATTTATGATTTTTTACACATAGAACTAGATACACATATCACCTCTTGGGTTAATATGATTAGCAAATCATTCAATTAGTGGTCAAGTAATTGAAAGCATTCAGAACAATATAGAAAACTCAACTTGAAAAATAAATCAAGAATTGAATTGATTCAAATATTTAAAACATAGTTTAACATCACAACCCTAAAAAAATAAATTGGTTCATAATGATAAAAAAAAAAAAAAGATAACTTAACAATATTCATAAACATAATTAATGAGAGAAAGAGGAAAATAAAATTAAATTTGGAAGCAGGATAAGTTTCTCCCTTATAAATGTCTTCTTCTCAACTCTTGGAAGAAATCTCTCATCTTCTTCTCTTCTTCCTTCTTATTTCTTGGCTTCTATCACTCTTCTCCTCTCTTTTCTTCCCTCTTCTCTTAAAAAATCTGATCTAGAGGCTCTTGGTATCTTAAAAATTAGATGGGAGATGCCCTAAAAAAGGAAATATAACGATTTTGCCTTTAGTTATCCACCAAGCAGTGCCTAGGCGCTGCACATTCTAAACTGACACCATTTTCTAGTAGCGGCAGCGCCTAGGCGCTACTGTTCATGGGTCGATTAATTTATTTTATTTTTTTATTTTTGAAAAATGTAATATGAATGTAGATTTTAGTACATTCAAGTGGCATTCTTCCTTCATCTTCAAATCTATAAAACAAATATTAAAAACGATAATAAAACTCATAAAAATCTCAAAAACTAATCAAAAAGTTAAGAAAATTATACTCAATTAATGAGTATAAAATCCACTCATTATTAATTACTTAAGACTAGTGGTGCTTCCAGCAGGTAATTGGTTAAACCCTATCAAAGCATGCTTGGAGAGAGTAGTACTGAATATCTTGTAGTAGGTGACGTCGCTCAAATTTTATAAGTCTGATTTAGCGTAAAACTTATCAAAATGCTCTTGTAGATCACTAGTTCCATCAAATTCGGTGAGGTTAGCTATCTTGACTCCAATCAATAGGGACTCTGCTATGATAGAATGGGAGAACGAGTTTCGCTTGTGGGTGCTATCACTAAGGGGAGATGATCTTTTTTCTAATCGCGCGAGCCCGCTAGGCAAGTAGATGCCACGGTATATGTTGCCTTAGTCTATAGTCTATAAGTAGGGATACATGACTACTTGTATCCTCGTGAGTATTGGCATTTTTGTGCCTTGTTGTTTCTCGTTTCTGTTTATTTCTCTCGCAAGTTGGAGCCTGTCGGCTTTCTTGGAGTAACTGACAAGGCTATTCTATATGTTGGTTAGCAGCGCTATGCCCCACCATCTCACACCTTTGCTCGATCCTCTCGAGTGTTTGAGAGGGATCTCGATCTTTGCAAGGTGACTGATGAAGCTCCTCTCTATATTGGTTAGTAGCAAGTTGGGTAATTGCTTTGGCCGTTACATAAGCTTTCGCCTTTTCAATCATGACCCTGAATGCTTCATAGGTCATTTGAAATATCGACTCCCTCTGACAATGAGAAGACACATCTCTTGGGTTAGTTGGATGTGGACACTGGTTGCCTCCAACTTAATGAGTGCCTCCAATGAGGAGGTCGCCTCTATTGCCATGAGCGCCCCAGGTAGGAGAATAGACTTGGGTGTTGGCTGCTCTCACGACTCTAGATTTTGATAGCATTCTCAATTATGAGATAGTAGATTTCTCACATACGATACCAAAATGATATACTATCACTCCACTTCCTAAATTTCTCAACTGAAAATCAACTATAAAGTGGGTCATTTCCTGTGTCACAAAAACTCATTAGGGGTGTCACAAAAACTCATCAGGGGTGCTGGGGGTTGACCTGATGAATACCCTCCGACGCTCAACTCAATTCTAGAGCAAATAGATGCAAGTCAGAAATATTGATAACATATATGTGTGTAATAGGTAGTGGAACCCCCTTGACTTTGTTTTAAAGTATTGATCGCTTACTTTTCAATAATAAAGATTGAAGATATTTATGTGGAGATATGAGGGTCTTTGTAGGAATTGTCTTATTGCCTATTAGGCTTAACTTAAGCATTATAACTGAATTTGTCTTATTATCTTGTGTAGCCCATAAACTCGACGTGTTATATCATATTATTATTCCGACCTATAATCCAAATATATATTTTAAAATTAATTTTTTGAACCTATTTTGGACTTATGCGTCACTCACATAGGGAAATTAAATTTAAAATCATTTTGAAGAAAGAGAAAGAAACTACAATTAATCCACCATTTTGTCAAACATGAATAGTACCACAAATTAAGATTCCACATCACTGAGGTACCAAAAATCTTAGTTCAAGATAACGGTTTAGTCGAATCTAAAGAACTTATAACTATAGTTGTCAAATAGGCTGGGTCTAACCAGCCCAACTCATAATCGGATTGTTAAAATCCAACTCAGGATCGGTTCATAAACAGTACGGGCTACATGAGTCGATTTTCAGTATCTGAACTGGGCTCCTATTAGATCCAATTAACAAAATTCAGCCAACCCCGTAAACCGTCCCACCGAAGCCCAGACCCAGTTCAGGACCGGCTCAAGCCCATCACGAGCTAACTATTATATATTATAATTTATAATTATGTATTTATGTTATTTTAACAAAATAAACATTCTTTTTCTCAAAATAATTTGAACACAAGACCTATACAAGAAGAAAAAAGGTTTATACCACTAGGCTAACTTTAATTATGTTAAAATGTTATCTCAAAATATATATATTGACAAAACATATTGTATGAAATAAATTTAGGATAATCATCATTTAAAAACCAATATAAAATCTTAAAATGATACACTTAAAATAATCAATTAAATAATTATATACTAGTTATACTAAAGATAATTTATAAGATAAGAACATAAATTTAGAATAATATAGTAGTAAGTATAATAAACTTAGAAAGTAAGTTTATTAATAACAAAATAAAATAGTATTGAATATAATAAATTAAATTAAATCATGAAAATTATAATATAAACTTAAAAAGTAAGTTTATTAATAAAAAAATAAAATAGTACTAAGTATAATAAACTAAAATAAGTCATGAATATTAAAATATAAACTTAAGATGAATATATACCAATCAATTTATCAAATGAAAAACCAACATCTCAACTTGGTATAACTTAATTATCAAATAAAAATAAGGTATAGTAATTATATAAATAATTCATAACATAAAAAATTAAATTTATAGTAATAAACTCAAAATAATAAAATAATGATAAAATCTAAATTTTAGGATGATATATTTTAAATAATAAATTTTAAAATTTATAAATTCAATTTTAGGATATAACTAATCTTAAAATATAATTTAGAATAATAAATAAAATTTATAAATCTAATATTAGGATATAAAATATACATATAAATTTGTTAAACAAAAAAGTCTATAAACTCAACCCATAGGCTCAACTTGTGTAGCCCACCTCCCAAATAGGCTTACACGAACCCAAATCGATCCAACCCAAACCGATCCAGTTGACAACTCTACTTATAACAAGTGTATAATAGGTTCGACCAAATTAGAACTTAACAAAATCCCATGTTTTTTCTCTTTCTTCAATAACTTATCAACTAGGGATAATTTCAGAATCCTGCTGTACCGAATTTTGGTTTCACCGAACCACTGGTGCGAATAGTGTACGTATATGTTGACCATGAAGCTGCAGCAATTCATGCATTATTCATATGTTGGTCTTAGTTTTTGGATTACGTTTTCAAATTCTTTCCTCTAATTAGGAGAACAGTTGATCTTTTTATCACAACTCAACTACATTAATACAGACACAAGCTTCTCGTGACTCTGAATCTCGTACTTCTGTGTGTGAAAAGAATAGACAATACTATGTTTCTTTAGGACTTTAATCAGGCTATTTTTTGGACTATGTTTTTTTCTGGAAGATATTTATCCTACATATTTTTCATCTTTAAAAGAACTTTTATCGTAAAAATAACAAAGAAAAAAATATTTATTGTACAAATTTGAGTATAGTTTTGAAGTAATGTAGCAGCTATGTGATAAGCAAACAAATTACACTATTGACACTAAAGACCAAAACCTTAACTATTTCCACCACCAAGTACTTGGCAAGTGGTCCATATTTACACCAGCATTTTCACCAGTAATTTTTAGAACTTGATTTGAATTTCCGGACAAGTATTATCATCGGCATCTAATAGACTCATAGATTCCACTACACGAATTTGATTTCCAATCTAAAAACGACTCATGTGTTACATCAAACAATCACGACAATACCACATCAACATTAAAACTCATATAAATGATTAATATGTACTAGTTGACAATCGTGAACTTTTGGCAGGGCATTAAAGGTTAACAGTTATGGTTAGTATGAAAGTTTTGTTAGATGTTCTTATATATATATATAACAAAACTTTCATACTAAGCATAACTATATATATATATATATCTTTTATTATCCATATATTCCAATTTTGTCGAATTAATTCTAAATTTTCAAAATACCTGCTACTATCACTTTGGAGGCGGTAAATCGCGGGATATACCTCAACTGGCTATCGAGTTCCCAATAAAAACTGTACATTCTGCGCACAAAAATCCCAACCCACAGTGATTGCATTATATTAAACTCCGATCGTATGGTACCACTAGCAGTACAATGATTGCTTTATACCGAAATTCAACCATATGTTTCATAGAATTCGAACCCCCACCCTGTCGTTGGAAGTAAATTCAAGTTGATAGTTCCACCAGTTAAATTATGGACAGGGGCTTTTCTTATATTCTTTGTACATTAATGAGTGATAGCAAAATGCTCTCATTATCAATTGGAGATAGTACCATTTCATTTTCTTACTTGTTATGCTCTATCCTTAACAACTTTCTGATAGAGAATATCAACACCAATACATCTGTATCGAAAGGGATGAATCCAAAAAAAACCCTTTGTATTTTAGCGTAATTGTTAAAAAAATTACTCACCGACAAAAATAGCCTAAAACCTTCATCGTATTTTTAAAACAAAAAATCCCTACTCAGTTAAAGATGACGGGTGTGTTGTGCAAACACTGAAAATGAAAATGGAATTCGAAAAATTATTCATTTGATTGAATTTGACCATATAAATAACTAATATACCCCTTCTGATGCTAGACTATATTTATGATTCCTTCATTTGACTGAATTTGAACCTTAAAATGACTATTAGGCCGTTTTAATTAAGTGATGATATGATTCTTTTTGAATTATTTTAGCTAATTGGATTTTTTATCATTAATATAATATGATTCCTTTTGAATTATTTAAGCTAATTGAGTTTTGATTCATTAATATAAATAATTCCTTTTTATGAAAATGATAAAAAATTTAAATAAAATTACAAGGAATTTACAAAAATTACAAAAAATGACAATAAAATTATAAAAAATTACAAAAAAATCTACTTCAAAAGTAATAATTATTTATAATTATTAAAATCTATAGAAGTTTAGTATTATAAATTTTACCCTATATATAAAAAATAGATAAAAGTATATATGAGTATATTTTTATCATCCCTTTGTTTTTATACATACTTAATAATCTAAAATATATTATTTTATCCTATTTTATTCTTTTTAACCAATTCCCATTTACCCATCCCCATTTCCTTTGAATTATTCCATTAAACAATATTTTTAATTATAAAACATTCCATCTAATTATAAATACAAAACTTCCATGTAATTAAATCAGTTTGTAAATTTAATTAATTGAATTATTCCAATAATAATGTTTTTCAAAATAATTTTTTTCATCCATTTGTAAATACAAAAAAACCTTCAATTTAATTAAATCAATTTTTATATATAATTAATTGAATTATTTCAATAAATAATGTTTTTATTTTTTTCATTTATAAATAAAACTTTCAATTTAAATAAAATTAGTTTTTAAATTTAATTAATTTAAAACCATTAATTACTCTTCATGTTTAATTAAAATTAAATTTTAGTCTAGTTTATATTTTAGTAAAATAAGTTTTAAAATTTAATTAAATCAATAGTATTTGTTATTTTGTTTTTTTTTTTTCCTTCCCCCTTCATCCTCTTTATCCTACCGCCGCCGCCGCCACAACCCACTACCAGTTGCCTGTCGCCTCCTCCATATTCAAACACAGAACCCAATAGATTCAACCCATATTCAAATCCAAACTAAAACCCAATAGATTTAAACCTCATTCAAACTCAAACTCAAACTTAATAGATTCAAAACTAAAGATTCAAACCAAATTCAAAGAGATTCAAACCAGCCCGTTGTTGCCGCCACCGCTAGTAATGTCTATCGTCGCTGCCGCCGTCGTCCTACTACTTTTTATTCTTCAAAACCCCCCAACTTCTTTTTCTCAAAACCTTCCCAAAAACCCAGATTTAATCCATTTTTCTTTTTTCCATCCTCAAAATTCCCTTTTGGGAAATCGAGATTCAATCCCAAACTTCTCAATTTCTTCTTCCTAAAACCTTTCAAAAAAACCCAATTCAATCCATGAACCATTTTCTTCTTCTTTCTTTTGAATCGACATGTGAATGTGTATATATTTGTATACATATGTATAATATCTATATATATAAATAACATATATACAGTTTTGAAAAGAAGAAAAGAAATACAAATAATAAAATATAGAATAATATGAACCAATTATTTAATTTTTAATAAAATTTATCGATTGATAGAAATTAAATAAGTCATTATATTCTTATTTTAGATACAATGGCTAAGATATTTAAGGATATAATGGGAATTTCAGTGTAAAATTTGACACCGTTAATTTTATAAAATAAAGAGGAAGAGTGTGCAAATTAAAATAATATAGGGGTTTTTATAGCTATTTTTTTAATACAAGGAGTTTTTAACAATTTAGCTAAAACATAGGGATAGGGAGGTGTTTTTTGGATTTATCCGAACCAAAATCTCATAACTAATTCACAATAGTCAACTTGTAAGGCACACACCAGGGACAGGACCAACGACATTATATTGATATAATATAAATCTTTATTATTCATTTTTATAACATAATTTTTTTTCTTGGTTGTTTTTTCCTAAGTTAACTCATTATTAAATACAAATGCAAATGTAAATATAATATGTTATATGGACACAAATTCATCACATCTAATTATATTTGCATCTATCATATTTTTAAAAATATTTGAATAGAAAATGCTTCTAAATAAAAATTAGAAGTAATTTAATTTAATACAATACAAAACAAAAGTTAACGAAGTTAGAAAAATCTAATATGCAAATTAGAGTAATTCTAATAATTTCATTGCAATCTTATACGTCTTTATCAAGTATTCAAAACTTTTTAATTATTATGAAAAAAAAATTATTGTTCAAACAAAAATATAATTTACATAAGTAGCTACAAATATGTAGAGGATTATATAAAAAAAAGTATAATCATAAAACCTATTTTAAACAAAAAAAAGAAAGAAAGAAAGAACACTACTTTTAATGTTCTAATTATGTTTGTGAAATTATGTTCCACATGGTGAAAAACGATGATGAAAATCTAATTGTTATTGGGTCAAACACGAAAAGCAATTTAAAAGTAAAACAATGGACAAAGGAGAACCCACCAAGAAAAAAGGAAGTGAATAAGCACTGATGAAAAAATGTTTTAAAATTTGAAACAAAATAGTTCTTAACATGAACAAAAAATGATAGTAACCAATTAAAAATATGTTTTCTCCATATAGCTTACTTTCAAAAAATTAATGCAAGAATTTGAGCATTATTTCATACCTATTAATTAAATAACATAATATTTATTTTATGAAAAACCTACCTTGATAATTTTTTAGAAAATAAAAATTAAGGTAGTCTCAAATAATAAACAAAGAAAGCACAATCTCATAAATTAACTACTAAAATATAAAAATTGAAGATGACAATAATATTTTTTATTTACAAAAGACAGCATATTAAAATTTTAAAAATTACTGCATATACCTTCTTGAACTTTGTATTAATACTAAATGCATGCCCTAAAATTTTGAAAAATATGAAGTTAAAGGAAGTTTTTATAAATTTGAGTCAGAATTTACAAGGGAATTTGAAATAATCGAGAGGGTGGATGAATTTGAAAGAAAGAATATTTGAGTGAAAATTTTAACGAAATAAATAAATATTTTCTCTCAATTAGAATCAATTAAAACAACATGGGCAAAATTTCTAATGTTATTAGATATATGTCTATATATGGCAATATAGCCACTTAAGGAGGGGCGGGTGGCTGTTATCAGGCACAACATCAACATTCACATAACTAGATACAAGTGATGTCCATAAATTCATGTCAATTATTTAAAATATTTTTTTAAATATATATTTAACGTGCATCTATAAAATAAAAAAAAAATTCGAAGAGTAAGAAACAACCCACAACAAGTACAAATTATCTGATTTCGCATCCAGCTGCCTCAGCAGTGGAATGCTTATTGATTTATCCATAACAATAGCAAATGCAATATCTGAAAACAAACAGGAGTACAAGCTTTAGGAAATCAACTCATGGATCCTCTCAGATATTCTTGAAGTATCCACACCAATCCTAGCAACTTTAACCTGCCATCAAATGAAGCAGCATTAGCATTTTACTGAAATCCAGAAAACATTCTTACCTCAAATATGTTTGCAAATTTTGTTCTGAATAAATGATTTTTTTTTTTAGCTTGTGGAATAAAACCCAAATCCCGAATTCTTTTTCATGTTTGTGTAGCAAAGTTATGTGGGTACAAAACAGAAAATCGTGCTTCAAATTGGTTGCTGATAATCACCTGGGCATGGAGAGTGTGGAAAATCTTGTCACCGACAGTGGAAAGGCTAACAGTGACCACTTGAGCTCCTTCTTCTTCAAGTATGCTAATGACTTGATGCAGCATGAAATTTTTCTGGAGCCCACTAATCAAAACCACCTCCAAACTCGAATTTAAGTCTCTTATTTTCAGAATTGGCAAGTTTGATCCACCCAAAGTTACAGCATTGTTGGTAACATCAATCGTTGAATCGGTATTCATCAGTGCTTGTGTCTTCCTTCTCCTCAATTCTTCAACTCTTTCTCTTAAAAGCTTGATGTAACCAGCTGCTTGTTCGAGCTGATCTTGCTGTGACAAGAATTCCTGCATATGTGTGTAGGATAACAAGATAGACTACAGGAGTTTAAGTACAAAAATCAACTTGTTTTTGCATTAAATCCGATACAAAGCACTGACGCCGGCATTACTATCTCTACTTATTACTACGTAGTTAAACATGGGAATATTATTTACAAGTTTTATTATGTCTTGATAGTAAATGTTTATAAAATCTCGATCTTTTATTTTGAATAATGTTTGTTACTATAGAAAAATATCCATCCAGATTCTAAATTTAAGACATTTGACGATCATCCAAAACATAGATGCAAGTTTGTTTCCACAAAACTCTCTAAGAAATGGACATATTTTTCTATCTCATTGCTTCACAAACTTGTGTATCTCTGTCCAAGGGCCATGAGGTGGAACGTACAAGTGAGACTTCGGCACAACGGATTTCACTAATAACCAGTTCGTCTTTGTCCTCACTTTGCAAAAATGATTTATACCCAAATTGCTAATAAAGTCTATAATACCCATTTATAAACTACTCCAAATTTTCCCACATAACCAATGTAGATATCACAAGAACAAACACTATCATCATCATAAACCCGTAACCCACATCACAAAAACACACAATACCTTTGCTGGGTTGAAATGGTCAGCAGGGATGAGGGAAACCAGCTTGGAGCAAAGACCCTTCATCTCAATCCTTCGGTTTTTTTCGATGGTCTTTCTCTCAAGTTTACTCCCCAAACTCGTCTCACCCCTCTTCATGATCACCTAAACCAAATGACAGATTTGTTTCCCACAACAATGGAAAAACCCTCCAAGAAAAAATGAAGAATTAGCAGGTCATGAGTGGCTTGACTTATATACTCTCGTAGAAAACGAGACTTCAAGGCAAACCCTCCAAGATTTGAAGAAGAAATGAGTAGCTGATCATGAGAGTAAGTTGCAAGCAGCTTAACTTATATAACCTCATACATAGTGAAACCTAAAATATTGAAAACCATACTCAAGAAAGGAGTAAGAAACGGCAATCCGCCATTTTGTCAAACATGATTACTACCACACATTAAGATTTCAAATTACTGAGGAACAGAAAATCTTATTCCAAGATACCGAATCGGACCAATCTCATAACAAAGGTATGTTAGGTTCTGCCAAACTAGCCCCTACGTAAAATCCCATTTTTTTGTTTCTTTCTGCAATAACTTATCAAGTAAGAGTGGGATAATCTTAGTATCCTCTTGTACGAATCTTGACAACAATATAGTTAGCAAATTTATGCCACTTGTGCGAGAAAAGTGTATGTATATGTTGATCGTGAAGCTGCAGCAATTCATGCATTCATCTTATATATGTTGGTCTTTGATTAATTTCCAGGTTTCGCAGTTCCTTGTGACGGACTGTTCGCAGGTTACGTTTTAAAAAATCTTTACTCTAAAAAGCAAACAAATTACACTACTCGGCTCATGACATTAAAGAGAAAAACTATGATTAAATGTAGTAATCGACAATTTTGAACTTTTGTCGTGTAACACCCAATAGAAGTAATTTTTCATTGACGTACACGATTTCCTCTGGTATTCTTGTCAACACGTTGCGAACATAAAAAGGTAAACAAAAGGAACTTTGCTTTTATCTAGGTACTATAATTTTGTGAAAATATAACTTGTGATAGTGGAAATGAATAAGAAATCAAATAGTAAGTATAACTATATATATATATATATATTTTTTATGATCCAAATATTTTATTTTCGTCGTATTAATCTTGAATTTACAAGACACCTACTCCTAACATTTTGAATTTACATTTACCTGTGATTGGTCACCTCTATGGGTTGGAGTCGTTTGTTTGATACATATTTTCAAATATTTGTAGTATTTGAATTCTATGATAGAAAAAACATGTATCATATATATTTGAATATTTTTAATATTTGACTTCTAATGATACAAAAAACATGTATCAGACATATTTGAGTTCACGACACTTGTCATATTCACGTGGTACAAGACATTTAAATGGGCACCAGTATGAATATGAAAAGTGTTAGGAAAGGTAAGCAAAATCCACTCCACAATGAGTAGTTTTGGGCTCCTTCTAAATAGACATTTCACTCGCCGTATACACCTCTTCATATATATTAACAGATTCACATCTGGACTGAGCCTTTTTTTTTATTTACAAAATTTGGCAATTTTATGTACATGCATATTTAGGTTCATATTGCTGGTCCAACCTCAATGTCCTTATATTTTTATTTTCTTTAATTATTTGGTCAGTCAACTATTATTTTTGTACGAAAAAATTCCCTCTTTTATACTATTTTCAATCTTCTAAAATCTGATTTCCATTTTCATGTGTATTATAACTATTTTATATCCTCAAAAACTTCTTATATAAAATTTCAATATTTAATAATAAATTTTATTTAAATACACATAGGGTGAGCCAAAATTGGTAGTTTACAATAATTATTGAAGAGCATTGCAGCGGTACCTTGCTATCTTATCTTACATACTCGAAAAAAAAAAATGAAAACGTACTTTTAACTACTGACTTTCTTTCAATATTTTTAGTAATCAGGCAGAGAAGTGACAAAATAATTTGTCCCCTTTCAACAATGATCAGAAACTATGACACCGAACACAGGATAACAAAATCAATTTGAAATACCATTTTCTCAACTTTCTATATTGAATTCGAAAAATAAATAGTTTTATTTGAAGAAGAACAGTAAAACTTTACCCTATTTACTATTGGTCATTAATAAGTGCTATTTTAGTTCTTTATTATTTACTTCTTTCTCTTTATTTTTTAAAGTAATGATGAGAGCTCAATGTGAATATCCACTCATAGTTAAAAGATAAATGATATAATTACGATAAGTGACACATATCCCGTGAAGGTTGAAAAAGTACATTCGAGGATAATGTCTAAATCATCCAATCTACCAAATATGTAATAGACCTTAGGTTTATACTTTGGGGTAAATTTTACACAATATATATATATATATATTTAACTGAGTTTGAGATACATGCGCCTAAACTAAGAGTTGGAGAGTTTTTTCACGAAAATTTTAAATGTTAAAAGGTTATTTTTATCCCTCTCTTTCAATTAAACAAAAAAAAAATCCTACTTTTGAAAAAATAATTAAAAAAATTATAAACTACTTTAATGTAAATTGGGTCGGATATATTTGGATTGGCTTTGGCAAGCCTGGGTTTGGGTCATATAAGTTCTCATATAAAATGTTAGAATCTTATAAGTTATTTTAAAAAAACGTAAGGAGATTCTAATTTATTTTTTAAAGTAAGATCTTATTTTAACAAATTTTTTTAATTTTGATAATTTATTTAAAAAATTATCATTACTAACTTTTAAAAAAATTTATAATCTTATTTTATCCAAAAAATTTAACAACTTATTTTTAAAATAAAATCTAATATCTTATAAACTCTAAATATATCTTAAAAGATATTTTTAGAGCTTATAAAAAATTTTAAATAAATTTAATCAAACACCTTCCAAAACAATTTGAACGCATCACGGTCAAATATAGTTAGGCAAAGGTAACACTAAAAGAGATCCAAAACAATTTGAAGTCAAATAAAGTTAGGCAAAGGTAACACTAAAAGAGAGTTCATGGTAAAAGTTTTATCTTTTTTGGGGGGAGGGTAGGGAAGCATGCCTAAGGACAAACTTAAAAATATCTATGCATAATGGAACTCAGAAACGTAGAGATATCGTCTCATTAACGCTTTGTTTGGTTTTATGAATTTGATGAGGAAAGAAAAATGGTAAGATAAAAGATAATACGATAAAAAAATATAAAATCCCAAACTTGTTTGATTGTCTTGGAAAATAATGAGAGAAACAATGGGGAGAGGAGGAAGGTAATGAACAAATATTTTATTCTTTCTTTCTCTCTCATTTTCCTCACCTTTTTGTAAGGAAAATGAACTTTCTTCAATTGCATGGAATTTTTTCAGTTGTTTTCTTTCTCTTAGTATTTTTCATGATAACCAAACAACAAAAATTATTTTTGAAGTGTTGATTGCAAGATGGGTAGAAGTTAACTCCACTCTAAATAGTTGGTTGGTTGACCGATGATAAGTTCTTATTTGCAACACGAACAGACATTTAAGGATTTTGGGATTGTCCTGACAATAACTATTTGATGATTAAGTCAGCATAAAACAAACAATATCTAAATAATATAGAAAACTCGTAAAATGCATAATGAATTTCACGTATTTTCAAATGAACAAAGTGTGGTAGTTAGAGTTTAAGTGGGGATTATGTTATCATGTGATAAGGTAATGGTACAATTTCTCATGCTCTTGGACTTGGACCAAATGGATTCAGCCTATTTAGATATGGAACTCAAATTATTATCCACACCATACATCCCACCACTCAAGGGTAAGCAACATAAAGTGTATATGACTATAATACAATAAACAATGCAAGAAGATTTATAATAAAAAAATTATGTCCCAATGGTTGGGGGTTGAAATTGGAATTATTGCCACAAACCTTCATTGTGCCCCAAGAAATGAATGCAGGAATGCTTTAATTTGCATCATAAATCACACATGTATTTTTCAGTTTAAAGACATTTCTCCGAAACCGCAACCAACTTGAAAAAGCGAACATGTTGAAGAAATTTCAATGTCTGAATTTCGGACTGAATACATCAAAACTGTCATCATCATCCAATGTATATATTCTCTTTATGGCCCTGTCGGGAGTTAACATCAGGGACTTTTAACTTTGGACAAAGTATTCATGAAATGTTGCTGTGTTTTCAACAATTTTTGTGGTGAATGGAGACTCTTAATTGGTTGTTGTCATGACATTCCTGATATAGTTCCTTGTAGAGGGACCTTCCTTGATGTCTGTCAAATACACACACACACACACACACACACACATATATATATATATATATATATATATATATATATATATATATACACACTCTTTTATGGATGTCCAATTAAATTTACCATTCTTGGAAATAATGTCCATTAGGAAACCCTAATATTTTAAATGACATGATATATTTATCCTTTGTCCAATATAAAAAGATATTCGTCCCTTTATTACAACAACCTCCCTTGAGGTTGAGAGGTTTGTCCAACATAAAATTACTCTATGCATTCAAAGGCATTTTTAGCCTCCAATCACTCATACAACATATGCTATAAGAAATGCCGAATCAATTTAATCGATTTGAATTTTTGGTTCAAAAATTTATTTAATCGTTTTTTTAAAAAAGTAAAATAATTAAATAATTAAATAACTAATTTGTCATATCTTTTTATATTCTTATTCACTATAACTTTTATTGGGTGTTCACAGTTCTGCAAATGATACAAATCGAATCAAAACTGAAAATTCTATACATATCAAAAAATTTAATTTGATATTCGATATATATTTTTAAAACAACTCAATACTTTGATTCGATTTGGCTTTGTTAGTTTAATTTATCGAACCATTCCGAATTATAATTTTTACATAGTTTATAAATAAATTTGGTTTAATATTTTTAAAATTATTAATTACTTTTATACTGTTTTTATTTTTATCTCACGAAAACTAAAAAATAATAAATAAAATATACAATCACAATTTTTTTATATAATTTTTAATTATTTTATTTTGATTAACAAAATTATCAAACCAAATTACCAAAAAGGATTTTAACCAATTAATTCAGTTTGGTATTCGTTATAGAATTTTGGTTTACTGAAATTTTGATTCTGTTAAATTCAATTTTACTGGATGAACACCTCTATTCTTTTTATTCATTTTTTAAAATCACTTATATAAATATATACAATTATATATTTAACATCACTACTTCACATATTCTAAATTATTATATTTCTAGAAAAAATATTCTTATCTATCTAAAGAGTTTTCACTACAGCAGAGTTTCCACAATGACACACCATTCTTAATTGTGTCAATGAAGACATTTTCACATGTTTTTTTTTTTTTTCCAGACTTTTGCTACCAAACTTGCAAGACCCATTAAATTATGGGAATAAAAATGCAAAATTCTATCACGTGTTGTGCACGTGGCTTTTTCCGTCACCCAACTTAATAGCCACATGGCTTTTTCTGTCAATTTCTTGATGGAAGGGATTGCAACCAAAATTTTCCTACGGGGCCTAAAACTGATAGTGTGGGACTAAAATTATAACAACTCAAAAGTTATGGGACCAAAAGTGCAATAAACCCTTAAATTCAGATGGGTTGCATGAATCAAAATTTATATTTGGATCACGACTCTTAGTTCTTTTTCTTTTTTTTTCATTTTTACCATAGCAGCATTAGACATAAGTGAAAGTGGTAATTTAGGCTTTTACACGTAAGTGTACTTATTATACAATAATTCAATAGTTATGATAGTAAACTTCAAGAGAGGATTTTGTATATTACACAAACTTTAGGTGTTAGGCTTAGGGCCACGGGTGGGGTTCGGACTAGATTATGGAACAATGAGTTTCACTTAGGTCCACGGGGTTCGGATCGAGATTATGGAACAATGAGTTTCACTATCTACTATTTCACATCTATTCTTTGTTTTATAAAAATAATTAACTCAAATTGTTAGAAAAATCACGTCACATGCCCCGAACCATAGGATGGGGCATAAGCGAGATTTCAGCACAAAAAACTTTGCTAGAAAACTAATTTGTATTCGTTTTTACTTTGCGAAAATGATTATTTTAAGTTATTAGAGGAATGCATTGTATTTACTGATAAATCATTTTAATTTTTTTCCAACAACCGATAAGATATCACATTAGGGGGCATTGTGTTATTTTAGGCAAACTTTAGATGTTAATTTACCAATCACACACACACACACAAAAAAAAGTTGAATTTTAACAATTATTTGTACTAATATTATCTTTTC
This sequence comes from Paulownia fortunei, assembly GCA_019321725.1. NCBI lineage: Eukaryota > Viridiplantae > Streptophyta > Magnoliopsida > Lamiales > Paulowniaceae > Paulownia > Paulownia fortunei. The sequence goes on from CM033118.1 coordinate 18,053,347, forward strand.
CTGTTACAGCAACGAATGGGGAATTTGTCAATTGGTATCAAAATTTAGGAGAAACAAATACAAATGGACATATCACAGGGATGTGCTTGTATGTTGGGGGAAGCCTCGTGAAGATCCCTATAATTACCCATATTTTTACTATTACAATTTACAAGTATTGGAATATGCGTAAATCCCAATTTCCTAGCAAAATTTCAGAAACCAATATGTAGATGAAGAATTCTTACCATCAACAAATGTTGGAACAGGGACAAATTGCAATTTCTTAGCAGGAACTATGATTTATGTGTGATGCATGATATCTCTATTATTGCACAATGAGAGAGGGTGTGGATGTGAAGGCTGCTTCTTTTGACTTTGTATTGATCAGAATAACAGGAGGAGGAGCCATTTGAACAGTAAAAAAAAAGGGGAAAAGGGAGACAAATGCGGTCTGGGAGGATTTATTTTACAAATGACGGGATTGTAATGTGATTGGGTTTAGGGTAGCCCAGTCGCGAGTCCGACCTACAAAGGTTTTTAAGGAGTTAAAGTTAGATATGGTTGGTAGATCTGTTAGACTTTTTCTATAATTTTAAAACATATTAAAAATTATAATTTCAAAAATTCTATTAAAACTTTTTTAAAAATCTATTTTTTTTAAAAAAAATCATATAAATATGTATAATAAGTTTTTTTAGAAATAAAATAAATTATATGGATTAGGTTTGGATTGAAAATGGAGGACTCCAAAAATTTTTATAATATTTAAATCTGCCTTAAACAGAACAAGTTTGGGACGAGTTCGAGTTTGAATTTATCGCGATCCCTAAGAAAGGAACTGGTGCAATATATCCATCTACTATTAGTGACAGGTTTATACTCTATAGGAAGTGGCTGCTTTTTGTTACTAATTCCACTATGATCTAATCATTTTAAACGAATTAAGAGTATTGCACTTGTGAATTTCACTTTTACCGTTATGTTTGGACCTTTTCTCAAAGAAAAAATAAAGGAAATATATTAAGAGTAAAATTCCATCAGTTATTAGTTTGGGGCAAAATGTTAATAATAATTAGTATTATGATCGATTGTTAAGATTTGTGTTTTTTAATTGTATGTTTTCATTTAACCTGCTATTAACTTTAATATAATTTTAGGTTTTAAGTAAAATTATGATTTTTTTAGTTAAAATAAAGTATTGTTCGTAGATATAATATGAAATACATATGGTAAATATACTTAACATTTCAACTTAAAAATATGAGTTTTATTCATTAAGTTCAAAATGTGTATCCTGTACAAATATCTTACGAGTTTTTATACATTATAATAAAAATAATAAGGATCCAATGAGTACATTTGAGAAAATAAAAAGTTTAGGCTTCATTTGATGTCGTTTTGGAGTATTTTAAAAAAAATATTTTGAGTAAATATATTTTTGAAAAGTGCAACGTGGAGTGTAAAGTATATTTGATTTTTTTGAAAATAATTGAAATCAGATATTTACTGGAAAAAGTTGCATTTTGTTTCGTTTTCATAGGAGATAGCTTCTATTATGATATCTTTAATATAAGCTTTTTGTTTGTTTAATGGTATAGTATATAATTATTATAATAATGTAATGATTGAAAAATATATTATTTTATGATATGGTTGGAATATGTACGTGTGTATTTTTTATTAATATAATGTTTTGAATATGTATAAAGATATAAATATATAATAATTCGAATATATATGTATAGTAATGATTATTAATATTTTGATATAATTTGGGAAAAAGAAAAAGATGTTATAGAGAAATAAATATTAAATATTTGATTCCATTCTTAAAGGAACGAAAAATATTTCCCTAAAGAAGACTAAAAATAGCCTTAATTTGTTTGATTTAATCAATTCCAAAAAAATCGTACTTGACTACGACACCATTGACAACTTTAACGAATAAAGCGCCACAGATAGAGACCTGCCCACGTGCTCAAGTCCCGGAAATGTGTTGTGTGCTAGAAATTTGGGCGTAGCTAGGTTTTCTCATTGAACAACTTTACTTGAGCCTAGATTTCCTATAATTGATCCTTTTTTTTTTTTTTTTTGTTTATATGGGATTCAATAACTAACTTCACTGCTATTTTGCAACAATAAGCAAATAACAATCTTTGATCAAATAGTCAAAAAATGAGAGATTTTCATCAAAAAATTAATAAAAAAAGAAGGTGGATGTTAAAAATCAAAATTTCGGGAAAAGTAGATGCAATTAGGGAAAAACAAATTAAACTATTTGATACTCGACATGAGATCGATTTTTAAAAACTCGTTTGAGCTCAATTTGTTAACTTAATAAATCAAATTTGAATATATTTTTTCGTTCGATAAGATTTATAACTCGATTCAATTAGTGAAAGAATAAAAAATATATATAAAAGATCAAACTACTCGAGTTCGATTCGTATTCGATTCGATTAAAGTTTTTTTAAAGTCGACTCGATTAACAATCAAATTAAGTTCAAACACAATTTTAAAACTCGATAAAAATTCAAACAAACTTAAACAGTAATATCAATGTTTTCATAACCGGACCGATGATCAAACCGATTTTGTTAAAATTAGCAGTTCAATCGGTCGGACCGGTCGAACCGGTTTAATGAAAATTAATTATATTTTTATTATTTTATTATATAAAATAATAATATAATAAATTAATTATTATGTAATACACTTTAAATATAAAAATAAATAAATAGTTACATAAAAACACATATAACAAAACACAAAATTCAAATAATAACATAAATATAACAAAATATCAAATTTAAACCTTTATAAAAATCAAAAATTAAAAATTAAAAAAAATATTAAAATCAATTTTGACCGATTTGGCCGGTCCAGTCCGATTTTGACAACACTGAATAATATGTTTATCTCGACTCGATTCGTTTACACCCCTATATGCAAATAACTCATGTTTCGTTAGTCCTCCTCAAAACTTGATGCCACCATATTTGGCCACTCAGCATAAGATCTTAGATTTACGTTTACATATGTGTACCCTTTGCATGAGCTTGTTATCCCATTATTCATTATAATTTTTTAATTATTCAATTTATTATAATTAATTATAACTCTTCTTTCTCAAAAAACAAAAAAAAAGAAAGAAAGAAAAAGAAAAGCTAAGTAATGATGGGCCTAATTGATTATGAATAGATAAAGGGCTAAGGACTGCATCCTTGCCCATGTGTTAGTTGGCCCGTGTGTTAATGAGTTGGCCCATGTATTAGTTGGCTTAAGGGGGCGGAGCCTTGATATGCTAGGCCCAAGATAAATATGGGTTGCCTTAGGGCAACACTTGGGGAAAGATACAGAATCCTAGTCGGATAAGGAAATAAAAGATACGTATTATACAAAGTAAATATTCAGTATGAGATAAATATATTTTTTCCTCAAGAAGTTATGTTTTTGAACACGTCCAGTAACTACTAATAATTTGAGTATGGGCCAAATGCATAATTAGGCACCAAATTTTCTTAAGAGTTATACAATACTCACTCAAGTTTAAAAGAGACAGATATAATTACTCAATTACAGAGAAAAATATATTTTTAGTTAATTAATTATAAAAAAATACACCTCTACTAACACACATTTCAAAAGAAGCAAATATAGTCGCTCAATTATATATATTAAAAAATCACTTTTAGTCATTCATTTCAAACTAAGATAATATTAATATATTTACATATATACACATATTCATTTATATATATTAAAATGTTCAAATAAATACACATATTCGTTGATATATATTAATACACTAATGCATATTATTGTACTCAATTAAATATATTTTTACACGTATATATACATACATATATATATATATATATATATATATATATATATATATGTGTGTGTGTGAGAGAGAGAGAGAGAGAGAGAGAGAGAGAGAGCAAATATTAATTTATAATTACATACTATTATAAATTGTTATATTTAAGTTTATCCCAATTGATAATTATTAGTATTACCATTTGCTTAGATATATAAACTTGATAAATCTAATATTAATTATTTAGAATAAATTATTAATTTAGGTCAACTTAAATATAAGAATTCATTATAGTATTTAATTATAAATGAATATGTGTACATATATTTACATTTGTAAATATGTGTATTAATATATTTTTATATATCAATGAATATGTGCATTTATTTAAACATGTTAGTGTGTATAATGAATATGTGTATTTATGTAAAAATATGAATATTTTGTTAATTTGGGATGAGTGAGATTTTTTTTATAGTTGAATAACTATATATGCTTATTTTGAAACGTTGGTGATTTGAAGTGCATTTTTCAATAGTTGACTATCTGTATATATTTTTTTTCTTAAAAGTAGGTGACTAATGTGTAACTTTGAAAAAACTTTAATGACTCGTTATGCATTTTGCCCATTTGAGTATTATGATTCTCTTTGATATTGAAAATGACTTGAGTGTCATAGATTTTCAAACTGGGAAAAACAAGCGCCCCTCCTAATGCTCTATTATCTTGAAGAGTAGGAACTAGGAGTAGTAGTGTGGATTATTAGCAGAAATCATATATAAATCTTTAGCTATCTAACGTTGTAGTTTGAAGTGTTCTTCATAATGCTCTTTTGTCTTAAACAGAAGGAACTAGGAGTGTGGATTATTAGCGGAAATCAAATGTAGATCTTGAGCTATCTAACATGGTGGAGTTCGAAAAATGATCATGATCAAATGTATTAAATGCTTCCTCTTCACCCTTCAGTGAGACTCTTCCCATTTGCTTGGCTATAACTTCTTGACTTGCAAGTAAATTTTCAAACTCAACAAGTGATGGTTGTGTCGGCCATCTTTGTACAGCGACAACGAACTCTCGATATTCGGGTCTCAAACTATGGATAATTATTCTTTTTATCTTGGTTTCCCCAATAGAAATTGTTGAATCTAACTCTGAAATTTCGCGACATTTTGATTTCACCTTGTGAAAGTATTGGGCAATCGTCATGTCACGTTGCGCCATCAATAGTAGCTCGTTCTCAAGAAGTTGTACTCTTGTGTCATTTTTCTTTGAAAAAAGTGTAACAAAAGTGTCTCATGCTTCTTTTGGTGTTTTGACATCCCTAATGTGCTCTAACATTTCTTCTTCAATTGTGATCTTTAAAGCAAACATTGTTTTGCCTACTTTAATTTTTTATTTTCGCAATATGGCATTTGCATCTTCTGCCGTCGGTTGTGTAGCTTCACTACCACCGACGACCTCCCAAAGATCTTGTCCTTGGAAGTAGGACAACATGCACGTAGCCCACGTGTTGTAATTTTGATTGTTGAGTTTGTTGATTCCTCCAACTACTTGAAGATCTCCTATCGTGTCGGCAGAATTTCTATATTACCGAACAAATTTTGATAATAAACTTGCAGAGTACTGAACTTCTCACGACTCAAAAACACTCCTTCAATGACAATTTTAAGAAATCTTTTCTGATGTGAAAGTTCAGTCAAAGCTGCAATCACATAACATAGTTAGAATTTCAAGAGATGTGACACCCTGCGGTCCCAAACGGTCCCGCTCTGGTACAAAATGTTGAAAAAAATTAGAATATATGATTTTAAATTTTATCTTTCAAAGAAAAAAATTATTTTAAAATTAGAGACACAATAAAAATTTTATTAAATTTTGAAATGTTACAAAGAAAACTCTCAATTCTCACAAATACTCAAAGCTAACAAAACTCCACTCTTATATATAAGACTACTAGTCTTATTTTCTTCTTCACTCATTGATGATTTACAAAGTTAGGGATTTAGGTATTTATATAAGAAGAAATGAAATACACGCCACACATTTAATTAAGTTAATTAATTTTCTAGCATACAAATTATAAAAATTTAATTAATTTGAATCCACATAAATTGCAATACACATAGTTTAATAATTTAGTTGATTAATGGATTATATTGATCTTCAACATTGCTATATATGAAAACAAACAGGAATATAAGCTTTAAGAAATCAACTCCTGTATCCTCTCACTTATTCTTGAAGTATCCACACCAACTCTGAAAACTTTCACCTGTCATAAAATGAAGCAGATTTAGCATTTTACTGACATCCAGAAAACATTCTTAACAACCTAAATTAAGTTGTCTCTATAATGTCAAGAGTTTTCCCATTGACAGTCACAACCTCAAATATGTTTGCAAATTTCGTTCTGAATACAAGATTTTTTCAAATTCCATTAACTTTTGTACGTGCCTCCACGTGAATTTGAACTTACGATTCTCACATTTTTTCTTCTTTGTGCCTTACCACTGCGTCATGCGCTTGTTGATCTTTTTGTCACAACACAAATTTAATAGTAATAGTAACACTTAATACTGACATAAGTTTCTCGTAAATTCATGAAAGTAAAAGTTGAAAGAACAAAGAGCCATTTGTGTAATGAATTTTTCTTATTCTTAGATATTTTAAACAAATATGCCATGAGAAACAAATAGCTGTAAAAAAAATTTGAATTAATTTTCATAACTCAAAATAAATTAATGTAAACTAATGAATATGACATTGTTATGTGAATATAATTTTAAAATTTAGGGGATTAACGTCTATCGTGAATTGAGGATATTTGTTAAAAAAACCAAACATTTTAAATTTTAATCTATATGACCAGCAAAGTTTTCAACTCAAAAAGAAAAATAAAACCATCGTAAAGAGGCTCATTCTTAACTTAGATAACCATGGTGTATAATTTTTTGGTTATATATGTTTACTACCCGTAAATCATCTTATATAGAATATTTTTAATTATAACTTTAAAATAAATAGCATTTAGTTGTTGGGGTATTTGGTTTAGATTACTTCTTTTGAATGATTAGTTGTAAAGTAACCAATTTAGATTAATCCATGTCTATTTAACTATTAATTTAAAATTTTATTTTAAGGCATGATCAATTTAAACACGTAAAAAAAATTAACATTTTTTGAAGTCCATTATATTTTTCATTTATTTGTACTCCAGTAAAAGTTCAAGTATATATTTTCTCCTATTGTAATTTAATATTTTTCTTTAAAATGACCAATTGTCAAAAACTATTTTATCTTAGTCAGTGTTTTTTTGGCTTCACCATATAAATAATTACTAAAAGAGATGTCTACGTTAATTTATTAGATTTAATTAGAAATAAACTGAACTAAATGTATACTAAGTTACATTTATTCCATAATTACTGATTATTGATAAACAACAATTACTTATATTAGATATAATTTTGTATAGAATTACTAAGTCATGAGTTACGTATACATATTCTATCTTTAAAAGAATTCAAATAACTAATGAAATGCAACTCATAAGTACTTATGATATACTCACGCCCATAAACTATTCACAAACTACAAAATTAAAATGATTTGAGAAAAGTTAACAGAAGTAATGTAAAGTATGCACATCACATTAATCACAAAAAGACAGTTGTGCACATCAAGCTAATCATTAAAAAAAATAGAGATTAAAAGATCAAAATAAAATGAAGAATTATTAATTTTACATATATTTAGTCTAAACACATTTTTCAAAATATATATTACTATGTTAACGATACTTTCAATGCACTATATATGGCCAAAATGAGTAATTTCATATATTAAGAATTGATAACTACTTTTTTCTTCTATTTATAATGCACTCAATTTTTTTAATTAATATAATATTCACAGTTAATCAAGAGAAAATATTAAAAAAAACCCAAAATGTCACCTTTAATAAAAAAAATTTAAGTAAACAATTTTTTTTTCTAGAAAAACCAAGCACAAGATCTTAATATTATTTATAATTACAACTTATTAATTTAGAAAACATATAAGGGCCAAGCTTATATATCTGCTTATGATTCCTTTTTGCTCATTTCCTTTTCTCTTGCTCATTCCGATATAGAAATATAACCGAACAAAATGCAGTATAGAGAATCTATAAAAGATCACCTTTTTTTTTTTTCTCCTTTCATTTTTATCATAAATTCTAATTCAGGGTTATTTGGATCCATCTCTTCTAAAATTTGTACTTTTGGCAAAAACATACCCTCTAGTACTAATAGATAAAAAAATTATATTTAAAGATTAAAAAACCTAACCTAACATATATAAAAATAATCCAACATTTTAATCGAGAGTTATTTTTTAAATAAAATATAAAAAAAAATAACAAACCACAATTCAAATTTTAAAACTCTCTTCAATTGTATACAAAATAGTGTAATTCAATGAATAACAAAACCATATTTCAAATATGAATTGAGAGACCAAAAAATAATTTTGAGGCCGCCTTAAACAATACAAATAATATTGATTAATTTTTATCTATAAAACTTATTTTCAAAAAATTAAAGTTTCTTAATTGAATATTCTAAAATAAATATAAAATTAAATTAAATTATATCTTCATCACTAACTAAAGAGAATATACTAATTCAAATAAGAAAAAAAAAAACAATGAATACTGATTAAAAAAACTTAATTTTTGAAATGTATAAGTTTTTAAATATAAGTAAAGGAAATTAATGTTATAATCATATTTACTAAAAGAAAGATTATAAATTAACTTTTATATATTTGAATTAAGTATATAATTTTAAGAATATTAAGCGAGAGTCATCCTTAAAAATGCACAATTCTGAAAAAAAACAAAATTGTACCAAAAGTTAAATTATGGGGTTCATTCATTGTCACTTCCCGGGTCTATAGGTAGGGGGCTTGCATACGAGACTCCAACACAATAGGCTATTCTAGTAATTATTTTGTGTTCGTCCTCGCTTAGGAAAAATAATTAACTCAAATTGCTACATCATTCCATTGTACTCACTTATAAACCATTTTAATTTTTCATTTACAATTAATATAGGATATCTCAATCCCCCGTTAGACATGCATTTTTCTCGCCGTGTGCCTTCTATGCTCTAGGATTGCTCCCAACCCACATCCGGCCATACCTCTCGTGTCAATAGTACCCTTAGGGTGCTCTAAGACGCAGATAAGAGGCAGGTGGCGGCTCCCCAACTTCATATATTTTTTAAAATTTTGCCTCCCTGAAAAATTAAATATATTTTTTTTATCTATTATTTAGAAAAAAAAAAATCACCCCTTCAATCTCCATTTTCTGACTCAGTGCAGTTCATTTATTAGACAGTAGTATTCAAATCGTACTTGAGTACTCGAGAATGCTGTAATTTTACATTGTAAATCACATATTTTTTTCAAGTTAGATAGATTTCTCGTAAACCTTTGTTAGCGTTTTCACAAGAGCTCAAAAAGCAGTATAAATACTCAAAAAATCAAAACGATATTTCATGAGATAAACCCAACAGAAACGAGTGTAATCACCGATGAAGTAGACATGCCTTTTATGGCAATTGGGGACGGCCCCAACAAATAAGAATGAGCCAAATCATATGGTGCAATAAAAGAAAGAAACATAATTATTAAAGGGTAATGTAGAAAATTTAGACAGTTTATAACAACTACAATAAGAAATGTCTTGAAAAGTTAGTCATTTTATTTATTAGTAACGGTGCGTTGGACTTTTACTTCACTTGTAACCATAGGTGTAATTTTTTTTTCCATTATATGTAAATACATATTCTCAATAAAATATATCAGAAGTCTAGTCTCTATTTTCTCATCTTTTCATCATCGTCTTCTTTTCTATGATTTTCTTTGAATCTTTAATATAATGTTTGCTTTAAGCTGAAATACATACATTTTGGAGATATTTCAAGCTGAAGTACTGATAGAATACATCCAAACTGTCATCATCATCCAAGATATTCGTCAGTATTCTGGCCCGTCGGGATCTACACCAGGATTTTTTATCAAGTTTGGAGATGGATTACTGAGGCAGAGATATATACCACATCTATATGAGCTAAAGAGACTGATTACTGAGAAACAGACATATTACTTTTAAATGAGCTGAATCTTTTTAACATTGGCCAAAGTATTTATGACATGTTGCTATGTTCTCCATATTTTTGTAGTGAATATTCGCAAAATCGATCAGTCACCCAGAAACGAGACTCTTGATCAGTTGTTGTCATGAAACTCCTGATAAAGTTCCATTTATATGTTGCAAATTCATATAAAAAAAATTGATTTTGTTTTTCGATCAAATCGAGCGTAGCGAAAAAATGCGATATCATATACTATAATAATTTTCACAAAATTAATACACTTGTATGAATATATAATTTTAATCAGTTTTACAAAATATAACAATTATATTCAAGAGAGTTTTAGAAAATATAATTTAATAAAAAAAGTTAATTCTTTCTCTAATGATGCTTTAAAAATCTTTAAGCCTTCATTACCGAGTTTCAATCGATTGAATCAGACACCAAGATTTTTCAATTCAAGCCTCCATACTAATGGGAACGAGATAATGTTGTTAACACTAAATTAAATTATATTATATAATTTATCTTGTGATATTTTCAATTCAGAAAATCACAATGGCTTAGGAGAGGAAAACAAAAATATTCAACAAAATACTAAAGAACTCTTCTCAATAAAAGGAAGAGATTCTCTTTTTCTCTCTTAGAAAAAAAAAATGTGTGTGTCATTGGAGAGAGAGAGGGAGAGATTTCCTTTTGTACTTGTTGAATTCTTTTGTACTTGTTGAATCACTGGTTCCATAATTCTCCTTTAATTCTAATAGGCAGATACCCATATTTGATAGAAAAGTTATCTCTAACTTCTTTTTGTAATTAGGTAGAATTCATAATTTAAAATAATAATTATAAATATCAAAATAAATATCTCATATTTATTTATTACCCAACAATATCATATATTCTCAATAATATTTTATATTTATAATTAACACCCAGTTTAGAAAATAATTTTCTACAATTACAAGTACAAATAAATTTATCGCATAAAATTCATTGCAATGTTTATGAATGTGGATTGTGGACCTATGGACCTATAATTGCAAGTTCCAATAAAATTAGATAATTAATTAAACTTTTTAATTAACTTATTCAATTTATTATCTTCAAGAATACTCTACTGAAATACTAAAATCGCACTCTTGTAATTATAGAATAATTTACTCTGATCAACACTAAGTAGTCAATTGATATAATCATTATATATGATTTGACTCTCTATAAGCGATTCATAATTAGAGCTAAGTTTTTTGTTAATCTCTTTGATTATCTCTTGATCATTGTCTACCATTAATTTACTAGTGAATAGTTAAATTATAATTCAGTTATAGATTTGAGCAGTTATAGATTTGAGCGCTCTACTGTTAAGTTCCAGAATCATATTATATAAAGTGTCTCCATTATGATGTCACCACATCAATAATCCGGATAAGATCATTACATTTTTAATGTTAATGGAATGCATTAATAATGATTTAGTTAAATATCCCAACTTTTATTAATTTTATTATGGACTAATTTCGTTTATTATCTACAATCTTAATCCTCTTGTATATAATACTTATATACTAAAGATTATGATTTCATAAATAAACAAAGATTTTTTAATATTCACTAGCATATCAATATATATATAAATAAGTATCAAATATTATTTTATTAATTGAACAATTAATGTACTAATATCTCCAAAACACAGTCTCCCGAACCATATATTATGTTGAATGAAATATTGAAAAACTTCCTTGATGTTTGTCATACATATATATATATATATATACATATATATATATATATATATATATATATAACTCTTTTGTGGTATATCTATAGTAACAAGGTTTTTTGAATTTTTTAAATAAATTAAATAAAACATAATATTTTCATAAGACGTTGAAATCTCGTATATATTTTTCAAAAATAGTAATGTGACAAAATTTCGTGAATTTTATTGTCAATATAGCGATTTATTTTTGAATATTATATATTATGCTAAGTTGTTTTTCTATTTTCTAATATACACATAATAAGTTTACTAGATAACATAATTCCTATTAATAATCTTCATACATAAATACATTATCTTTCTAAAATAATTAAATAATTTGTATCGATATATTCTAGAATTAATCACGAATTTTAATGATGAATTTTGTTATGTAGATGATATTTTGTCAAAAAAATTTAAATTTATCCCAAATAATATCCGAATAACAAATTTTGAGGGCTAACTTATAATTCCCGAATCTCAAATTTATTACTATGTATTTCTGATTAAATTTACCTTTCCTAATGTCCATTAGGAAATCCAAATATTTTAAATGAAATTATCCATTTATCCTTTGTCCAATACACAAAGGTCTTTCTTCTTATATGTTCAAGGTCAATAGTCTTCCATGAGGTTGATGTTTGTCCAATATATAAATAGATTTGTTGTAGTTTATAAAAATATAACAAATAGAAATACTCTATGCATTCAAAGACACTTTTAGCCTTCAATTATTCATACAACATATATACTCATATGTTTAAATCCAAATTCATATTAGATTGACGACTCTTTATGTCTTTTTTCTTTTTTCATGTTCATAATCATTGAGAAAAAGTGATTCATAGCGACGGTAAAGATAAGTGAATGTGGCAATTTAGGTTTTTCAGTTAAATGTATTTATTATTAATCCTTTGCAGTAATAATATATGAGGGTTTGCATAAAGAATAATTTCAATAGTTATGGTAAGTAAATGTCGAGGGAGGATTCTGTACATTAAACAAATTTTAGTGGGCATTGTGTGATTTTAGACAAACTTTAGGGTTTGTCAATTTACCCTTAGCACAAAAAAAAATGATTTTTTACTATTTATGTGTTCAGGTGTTATCTTTTTGCATTCCAGCACCGAAATGGAGAATTTTTAAATAGATGTCAAACTTTAAGAGAAATAAATATAATCCACATATTATAAAATAGGTATTTGTATATTGAAGAAACATCGTTACAATTTATAAGTATTGGGACGCAGGAACTATCATGAATAATAAAGTAGTATTTTTATAATCGAATCGTTTATTAAATTGATTTTACCATCGATTAACAGTTTAATCGATCGAACCAATTTAATAAAAATTAATTATATTTTTTTATTATATTATGTAAAATGATAATATAATAAATTAATTGTTATGTAATACATTTTAAATATAAAAATAAATAAATAACTATATAAAAAAATATTTAACAAAATACAAAATCTAAATAATTATATAAATATAATAAAATATTAAATTTATATTTAAAAAAATGCAATCAAATTAATTTGATTGATCTTTAATTGATTTTGATGGATCAAATTGAATACTTAATTTTGTGTGCCTAATTAAATTGAACTTAGCTTCAATTTTTGATTGAGCCGATTAAATCGGCGGATTGGAATGAATTTTCAAAACATTGCAACGTAGAATTCTTTCCAAAACCAAGTACAAATTGCACTTTCTTAGCAGGAAGCATGATTTATGCCGTTATGCATGACATAATTTATTCTTGGACAAGTGAAAGTTGACAAGACAGTATGTGAATGTGAAGGCTGCTTCTTTTGACTTTCTGTTCATCACCATCACAAGTGTAGCAGCCCTTTCAACAGAAGAAAAAGAAGAAAAAAAAAGGAAACAAATGGGGGTCCCTGTCCACATTGCATGGAGACTCTGTCAGAACGTGTGCGTGCTTGTCACGCGTTCTTGTTTTAATTTTTTTATTTTAAGTTAATATTTTATTTTATATTCAATTTTATAAATATACTCATGTAGTTTAACATGAATTATTTAATAATGATTTTTTTGCATTATATCGATCTACTATTCATTACAAGTTTATAGGAAGTTTTGTTGTTTTTCATTACTTATTCCATTATAATTTAATAATTTTGAATGAACCGAAAGTCGTTGAGAATTTGGCCTTTACACTATGTTTGGATCTTTAGGCAAATAAAAAGAAAAGGAAAAATTCTAACCATAAAATTCCATAAGGTATTAGTTTGGAGGGAAATGTCAATAATATTAATATTTTGATAAATTATTAAGATTTGTATTTTTTTTTTATAATTGTAGGCTATTTAGTTAACCTGTAAATTAATTATTATAGTTTTAGGTTTTAAGTAAATTATGAATTGTTTGTTAAAATATAGTGTTGTTCATAAATATAATACAAAAAACACATTATAAGAGTACTAAATGTTTCAATTCAAAATAATTAATGTTATTCGTTGAATTCAAAATATGTATGATAAAGTAATAATTTTGTATTATGTACAAATATCTTACAAGTTTTAAAAAACTATAGTTAAAATATTAATGATCCAATGAGACGCAAAATTATATTTGAGAATAAAAGTTTAGGCTTTGTGTGGTGTTATTATGGGGAGAACATGTTGAGCATATGTATTTTAGGGTAATGCATTGGTTTGGTTCTATTTTGACAATGATTGATGTGACGTATATTTGGAATAAGTCTCATTTGGTTTCATTTTCGTGGTGCTACGATGTCTTCTTAGATTAAGAAGATAAGCTTTTGTGTGGGTGGTGTCAAATGAAATTTTTATATTTTTATATATTATGATTATATTAATATAATGATTGAAAATATATATTTATTTTGTGATAATGATTTAAATAGATACATATATTGGAATGATTATGATTTTCATGAAATATGTTGGGAAAAAAAAGGAAAATATATTTTAAAGAAAAAAGTTATTAAATATTTGTTTCATTTTTCTGAGAGATGAAAGTATTTCCCAAAAAAAGAACACTAAACATAGACTTAATTTGTCGGATTTAATCAAATCCAGACAAATCGTACTTGAGTAGGACACCATTGACAATGAATGCAGCAGACAGAGACCTGCCCAAGTGGAAATGTGTCGTGCGCTAGAAATTTGGGCGCGCGCGCAGCTGGGTTTTCTCATTTAACAACTTTATTTGAGCCGAGACTTCCTATGATTGATTATATGGGATTCAATAATTACATTTAACTTCGTCGTTATTTTAAAACATTAAGCAAATAACAATCTTTGATCAAAAAATAGTAATAAATAAGAGGTTTTCGTAAAAAATTCAAACCAAACATACGGTGGATGCCAACAATCAAGACTTTAAAAGAGGTGAAATGCAAATAAGCCATGATTTCTTAATCCTCCTTGAAAGTTGATACCATCTTATTTGGCCTCTCTAAATGGGATAGAATATTTAAGGTTAAAAGTCCAAAAATACTACAAGCATGTATTGGGTTCAAATTCCATTATTACGAGTAGAATCTGTAAAGGGATAAATACAGAGCTAGCTGCACCCTTGCCCATGTGTCCTGAGTTGGCTCAAGGGGGCCAAACAGTGATAGGCTAGGCCTAAGATGGATATGGGCTGCCTTAGAGCAACACTTGGGGAAAGATTCAGAGTTGTAGTGGAATAAGGAAACAAAAGATAAGTAGGCTATTTTTTTTAATGCCACTGGTAATTATTTATTGATACTTTGGAGATATTAATGATTTTCCTGTATATTAAACATGATTTGAGTATTGAAGGGATCTTGTAAGCGTCCCTTCAAATGATATGTTGTCTTGTAGAGTAGAAACTAGGAGTAGCAGGGTGGATTATTACCGAAAATTTAATGTAGATCTTTAGCTATCTAACAAGTTGGAATTTGAAGAATGAACATGGACTTGAAGTAAGAAAAAAAAAAAAAAATCGAAGGGATTAAAGGTAAAATTTCAAGGTATTTGGTGCTGACAATTTGATCGCATTAAAACTCGTGTGAGACATGATTAATGCTATAGTATGTCTTCGATTTTGAGGCCATGACAATGTCCGATGGTCTTTCCTTTAACTATATATGTTTGCCACCTTGGAGGATGCAAGGACAATAACACCCTACAGATTTCATGTTTAGGAAGGAAAGTGGGGTTTTGAAACTCTAAACGAACAAAAAGAAAGGGGTTTTGAAAGTTGAATTTTGCGATAAGATCGTAGAGAAATAACGACTTAAGTTGTTTCTAGTATCGTTATCAACTAGAAGCAATCGGGTATAATTTCAAACTTTATACCATTTATTAAGTATTGAAACGCATAGCTGATTCAAACGCGACAGGTTCTAGGATACTGAATTTTGCATGGGATGTATGTTCCGTAACTCTGTCCTTTCTTTATTTCAAGTTCTTAGTTGTTATGCTCTATTCTTAACAATTAAAACCAAACTTGTGCTACTCTTGAATACATTAACATCAACATTCACATAACTAGATACAAGACACAGCCTTCAACAGGTACTAATTATAAACCGATTTCATTTCCAGCTGCCTCAACAGTGGAATGGTTATTAATTTGTACATAGCAATAGGAAATGCTATATATGAAATCAAGCTTTAGGAAATCAACTCCTGTATCCTCTCACATATTCTTGAAGTATCCACACCAAGCCTGGAAACTTTCACCTGCCATGAAATGAAGCAGACTTAGCATTTTACTTGAATCCAGAAAACATTCTTAACAACCTAAATTAAGCTGTGTAAACTCTTTATGATTAATACAAGATTCTGTCAAATTCCATGAACTTTTAGCGTAAATCCCGAATTTTTCTTTCCATGTTTGTGCCTAGGTAACAGAAAATCGTGCTTCAAATTGGTTGCTGATAATCACCTGAGCATGGAGAGTGTGGAAAATCTTGTCACCAATAGTGGAAAGGCTAACACTGACCACTTCAGCCCCTTCTTGTTCAAGTATGCTAATGACTTGATGCAGCATGAAATTTTTTCGGAGCCCACTAATCAAAACCACCTCCAAACTCGAATTTAAGTCTCTTATTTTCAGAATTGGCAAGTTTGATCCACTCATAGTTACAGCATTGCTGGTAATATCAATCGTTGAATCGGTATTCATCAGTGCTTGTGTCTTCCTTCTCCTCAATTCTTCAATTCTTTCTCTTAAAAGCTTGATGTAACCAGCTGCCTGTTCAAGCTGATCTTGTTGTGACAAGAATTCCTGCATATGTGTAGTACAAGATAGATTGCAGAAGTAAGTACAAAAATCTTCTCTTTTTTGCATTAAATTTGATACAAATTAAGTTCTATTACATAGTTAAGCATAAGAAAAAATTATTTATGAGTATTAATATATTTCTTTAAATCATCATAACTATGTATGAGAATTCTTTATATTGTACACTCGATAATTGTGTAGTGATTAGTCATTTCGAATTATGATAGATTCGTGAAGATGCAACAATGGACATTGGCAATGAGGAACAGATGATGATGGCACCGACAATGGAAAAGAATATATATGTATTTGTGAAAAATTTACAAAAAACAAAGTTAAAAAGTTAACTTTGCTCATTACTACACATAACTTAGATAGTAATTGTTTATATAATCTCGATTATTACTATAGAAAAATATCCTCCAAGATTATGTGTTGGAAGTTTCGTGGTCCAAATTACAATCTTGGAAGTTTGGTGATCCAAATTTAAGACGAATCAAGAATCCAAGACATAAACTAATGCATGTTTGTTTTCACAAAACCCTGTTAAAAATGGACATATATACTATTCCTAACTCCATTTTTCTATCTCATTGCATCACAAACTCGTGTATCTCTATCGTAAAACGAACACTATCGTGCACCCTAAACTCATATCACACACCACAAAAAACACACACACATACCTTTGCTGGCTTGAAATGGTCAGCAGGGATGAGGGAAACCAGCTTGTAGCAAAGACCCTTCATCCGAATCCTTCGATTTTTCTCTATGGTCTTTCTCTCAAGTTTATTACCCGAACTCGACTCACCCCTCTTCATGATCACCTAAACCAAATGACAGATTTGTTTTTCACAACAACAAGGCAAACCCGCCAAAGCTTGGAGGAATCTGATCATGAGAGTAAGTTCCCAAGTGTAATATCACAGCACAAACACGTTTATACAGTAGTATTTGTAATAATAGCACCTTAATAATGGCACAATTTTCTCGCTCTGAAACTGATATTTCTGTATGTGAAAACAAGTATGCCTGTTTCAATTTTTATTTTTATTTTTTTCATGTGTGTTTGGACTATGAATACAGAAGAGAGGGATATATATGCTCATTATGTTTTTTTGGACTTTTTCAGACTTTTTTTTGGACTTTGTTTTTTTTTTTTTTGGGTGGGGGGTGATTTTCATCCTATATATTCATTAATGGACATCACTGTTTAAATAAGGGAAAAAGGGAAACTTTGTACAGTTCCAAGCCAGGACTGTCATCGATGCCAAATAAAGTTAGGCAAGGAAACGGTAAAAGAGAGTTCATGGTGAAAAAGTTTTTTTTTTGTTTTGTTTTTTGGAGTGGGGGGTCTGCCTTAGGACAAACTTAAAAATACCTATGCAAAAACGTAGAATTACATGGAATTTTTCCAGTATATTTTTCTTAATAACCAGCCAATTAAAATGTTTTCATTAGCATTTTCTTTTCCTTCCCTCACCAAAATCCTTGTACCAAATAGGATGTAAAAATAAGTTGTGTTTAAAATTACTTGTTAGTTAAGAAACAAATTAGAGCAATTGGTCTAAACATGCTACCAACTTGTAATTGAAGATCTTGGTTGTTTTTGCATAATTAATATATTGCATGTTATCGCTATTCACTAGTGTAATTTTGGCTAAACCCAAACTGGTGATAGTCCACACAAAAAACATCTTAACTATGGATCTAATGGTAAGAAGGGCTTGAAAGATCAAAATGTTCTTGCCACTTAAAAGTAATCTTAAACAAGACATGATTTGTTTGTTTTTAAGCTTGTCAAGTCACCCCTAGTTTCTGACTCGATTAATATTCGAATTGAATACAGCTAATAGCAACTACATGGCATCTTTCGATTGCACAATATGTATATATACATGATCATCTCTATAAATACGCATATTTATCACTTTGCACTTTAAATTTAAAAACGACTAACATTATCTAACTTGATCGTTAAAAAAATTCCATTAATATCTATACAAGTAATATAATCGATTTTTGTAATTTCAGATTAAATTCCATAAAAAAAAATCGATTCCACGAAGTACGACCACTTTAACTAATCAAAAACAACCCCAAAAACAACTTGGATCAAAAAGCAATCAAATAGTAAGTATGTTTATATGTACTAGTGGTTGGTAATTTGTATTTTAGTATTGGAATAGTGTGTTTGATACATTTATCATTACTAAAAGTACTTTTATCTTTTAAAATGACTTGTGACTTGAATAGAAAAGACCTAACCCTATGCATTTAATGCACCATGTACTTGGCAAGTGGTTCAAATTTTCAAGTGATATCAAATATTAAATATAAGAAGAATCAACATTGGAAAATTCGTACTTACCAGTATTTTCACTGAGTAATTCTTAAAAGATTTTAAATTTAAAAGGTTTAAAATAATTATTATCATCTTGTGTATACAGTGGATTCATAGATCCCAGTACATAAATGACTATAATTTTTTATTCTAAAAATGATTGAAATTTATACAAATAAATGTGGATTCATATACCAAATCAATATTAAAACTTATATTATTAACAATTATGAACTTTTGGCGTGGAACAACCAAATAAAAGTAATCTTCTTACACCCAGAATTCCGTTGTGTTCATTTTACATGGGATCAAAGGTAAACAAAAGGAACTTTGCTCTATTTAGTACTTTTTCAAAACTTCTGACCGTACAATGGAAATTTAGGTCTCATATTTTTGGTCAAACCGTACAATGTCCTCATTTTCTTTAAGTGTACAATTATTATTTGTTGAAAAAACTACCGTCTTATACCAATTTTCAATCTTCAAAAGTTCCTTTTTTTTAATTTTTGTCTATAAAAAATTTTGTTGTATTTTTGTAATTCTAATCTAATTAAAATAATTATTGAATATCATTTTTATGGTGTCTTTCTATCTTATGTTAAATTGCTAAAAACTTTCAACAACTATTAATGCATTCTTTCAAAAAAAAAAACAGTAATCACTCATTTAATTTACCAAAAAATACAAAATTCCCCTTTCGACGAAGAAACTATCCCTCAAAACACTAGAAAAATCATAAAATAAATCAAATTAAGAACCCAACTTTTGAAATACTTATCTAACTTGTTTTTGACAGCCTCATACTCAAACAATTTATTTATTTACTTTTTATTGATAAATGCTTATAACGGTTTTAACAAGTACTTAACTCTAAGAACAACAAGCAATATTGGTCAAAATACAATAATAACATGTAACTTGGTTGCTTTTGTATAATTAATAACGAATATTACTAAGATACCTTAATTTTTTGTAAAAACAAACTCGTGATAGTCGAAATGAAAACATATTAGCAAATCAATAAATATATATAATCACATATTTATATTTACTTTGTGATTGGTCACTTTTATCTTAAACGATTTGTTTAGTACATATTTCATTATTATTAAATGTAATTTTAGCATTTGACTTCTGATGATAGAAAAAACATGTACAGTACATATTTGAGGTTATGCTTAACACTTTTCATGTTCAAGTGGCCCAAAATTTTCAAGTGAACACCAATATTGAATATGACAAGCGTCAAGAAAGGTATACAAAAGTCTAGTTGAATGGTTTTTCACTCGTTCTAAATAAATATTTCATTTGCTAATAAACAGATCTGTATATGGACCGAGTCTTATGATTTTTGGTATTTTTTGTAAATTCATATTTAGGCTTATATTGCTGGTTGGACCTCAATGTCCTCACACTTTTTAGTTTCTTTAACTATTTGGTCAGTCAATTACTATTTTTGTAGGAAAAATTTCCCTCTTTTATACTAACTTTTTCAATCTTCAAATTTTTTATTTTTCAAATTTCTGTGTGTATTATAACTATTTTATATCTTCCAAAAATTCTTATCTCAATATTTAATTAAAATATTTTTTTTTTAATAACTATTTTATATCTTCCAAAAATTCTTATCTAATATCTCAATATTTAATTAAAATATTTTTTTTTTAAATAACTATTTTATATCTTCCAAAAATTCTTATCTAATATCTCAATATTTAATTAAAATATTATTATTTTTTTAATAACTATTTTATATCTTCCAAAAATTCTTATCTAACATCTCAATATTTAATTAAAATATTATTTTTTTAAATAACTATTTTATATCTTCCAAAAATTCTTATCTAATATCTCAAAGAGTATTGCAATGGTATCTTTCAATATAAGAACATATTTTTAACAACTACTGACTTTCTTTCAATTTTTATAGTAAATTACTCAAACTATTGATAAAAATAAATTATCCCTGTTCAAGAAAGAAATATGAAATATGAGTCTGAATGCTAGGTCTGAACACAAATTTAATTCAAAATACCATCTTCTCAACTTTTTTATATTGAATTCAAAAATAATATAGTTTTATTTTGAGACAAACAGAATTTTTTTTACCTAATTTACTGTATTGGTAAATTAATAAGTGCTATTTGAGTTATCTATTATTATTTTTTTCTCTTTAATTTTTGAAAGTAGGGTTGAAAGCTATGTGAGAATATCCAACCATGGTTAAATTCTATCATTATGATAAGCCTATGATACAAATTCGTTATATTCTGAATGATTGACACACCATCCATAATGGAGAGGATAATGTCTCAATCATCCAATCAATAAAAGCTATGTGAGAATATCCAACCATGGTTAAATTATATAATTACGATAGTTCATGATGCAAATTTATTATATTTTTGGATGATTGACACATAACCCATAATGGGTAAAAAATTCTATTCGAGTGTAATTGATCTCTTCCTTACACTTTGGTGTAAAATTCATAAATGTTCCCAGTGTTATATTGAAATTATCAAAAAAAAAAAATGTGTTACAAAATAGTCAAAAAATATTATGTGTTTATTATAAACTTTGTATAAAGTCTCATCTCTTAACTGAATTAGAGTCTTTGAATTAAACAAAGAAAATCCTAAAAATTAAAGAAATTACAACCCCCCCCCCCCCCCCAACAAAAACACACACAAGACCAATTCCCCACACGCCCCACCCCACAAAACCCCAGCCCCAGAACCAGCACCCCTCACTGCCAAGACCCAATCCCTGCACCGGCAACACCGTCTCCACCCCAACCCTATAAATTCCGCCCTAGCACGAATGCTCCCAACCCATACCTCCCCAACCAATTTTTTTTTTTTTTAAAGAAATTGAGTAAAATATGGACATTGATTCAAATGAGATCAACGGGTGGAATTTTTTTGTTAAAATTGGATAAAAATAGTAATTGAAAAATCTAACTGTCCATAAAATTTATATATGATTTATGATCATCGAATTTTATATGAAAGCCAACAATTGAGATTTTCATTTTATAAATACAACGGATATATATTTGAGGATAAAATTTTACAACGTCAAAGTATTTTAATAGTTGTGGGATGTGAACTGAGTTTTCAATAATGTAAGGGTTTTTTTTGCCTCTTTTCTAATTATAGGTGGATTTTTGCAACTTCAACAAAGTATATTTAGCTTATGTTTTGTTATATAGAAATCCCAACCCACACACAACCACTTTAAACTTGGTAAGTGTGGATTTATTTGGCTACTATCTAAATGGGATGTGGCACACTAATATTTTTATAACACTATCATATTTTTATTTAATAATTCTCAACCTCATTTGACATTAAATTTCATCAATATTATACCGCATGAGAAGAGTCAATATCAATATTCATCTGGTTATATATTTGGGATGAAAAATTTCATGTCATCCACTTAAAAAATGACCCTTTTGTGTTTATGATATAAAATACTAACGTGCGTCTAAAATTTTTAACAAGTGCTTAACTTTAAGAAGAAAAAGAAATTGGTCAAAACATTATAATAGCATGTAAATGAAGATCTTTAACAATAAAAGATGCTTCTTCTATAATCTTGACCAAAAACAAACTCATTATAGTTTAAAGAAAACATTTTAACAAACTCAAAAAAATCATAGAGTAAATACAATTATATTTATTTGTGATTCGTAACTTGTATCTTAGTATTACATATTCCATTCTTTTTAATTGTACTTTTAGCATTAAAATGATTTGGGATTTGAATAGAAAAAAAGAATTTATTTGAGTTCCTATCTAGAAGTATCGTAAAAAGCTAGCACTATTAAAATACTTCGAATCCTTATAATAAAGACCAAGTCCAAAACTTATATATTTCCACCACAAACTTGTCAAGTGATCCAAAATTTTCAAAATAGAAATCAATAATCAACATAATTCTTTCCAAACATAGATGCTTTAATTATGTTAAAACCATGATGTCGCATCAATAATAAAATCCATCAAATAATGGTAAATCATCATCGTGATCATTTAGTATTGGGAACACTTGTAAAAGTATCTTTCGTGTCCACATATATAATTCAATATGATTTGATGTTGGGAGTCAATGGTATCAAAGGCGAACAAAAGATATGTTGCTTTGTTGAATAACTTTTGACAGGGATGCATGTACATGCATTTTAAAGGTGGTGAGACCCTCAAAGTAATGCTTGGTTTAGCTTTGATTAGGGAAATATTTTTTATTATAAATATCGTGTTTGTTAAGATCTCTTTGATGTTTTTTTAATGAATTATATTATAATTTTTTAATATAAAAAGAAGATGATATATATTTATAATAATAATAATAATTGAATAATATAATAGTGTTGATGTATATATATCTCCATTTTATTTAGGGAAAGATTTGTCAAGAGCATTGATACGATATTACTTCGATTTCTTTATTCTTAAATTGGATGTCGCCAACAAAGTGAGTCATTATCTACGTCGCAACAAGTTATTAGGGATGTCGACGTTATTTCGACGAAAATTCGCTGACATTCAAGTTAAAATTAAAGAAAAAAAAATAATCTAAAAGCAAATGACTTAAATTCATAAAATTTAAATAAATTGCGTATTTTAAAAAAGTAAAAGAATGAGGTATTTATAATATTATGAAAAATGGACATTATCTAGCGTTAGATGGGGTATGGACCATATTGGCCCTATGGACCTATTGGAATGAACCATCTTATTGAATTATTTTTAATTATTATTATAATTTTTTTTTTGTATTGTATTGTTGGACAATGTCTTATCAAATATTTTCATTTGAATATTCTAGAAGAATAAAAACCAACCTCAGTGTACTAACATTGTTTTTTTTTTTAACTATTTGGTCAGTCAACTGTTATTTTAATCTCCATTTTTTGTAATCATTAGAGCACATAATTGGTGTTATATTTTTTTTTCATATTGTATTATTGAATCATGTCTCATCCAATATTTCAACCTCATTGTACTAACAATGGGTTTTTTTTTTTTTCACTATTTGGTCAGTCAACTGTTATTTTAATCTCCATTTTTTGTAATCATTAGAGCACTTAATTGGTGTTATAATTTTTTTTAATATTATATTATTAAATCATGACTCATCAAATATTTTCATTCGAATAAAAACCAACCTCATTGTCCTAACATTGGCTTCTTTGTTTTTTTTCACTACTTGGTCAGTCAACTGTTATTTTAATCTCCATCTTTTGTAATCATTATAGCACTTAATTGGTGTTATAATTTTTTTTAATATTATATTATGGAATCATGTCTCATCAAATATTTTCATTCAAATGAATAAAAATTATTCTAGAAGAATAAAAACCAACCTTATTGTCCTAATATTGTTTTTTTTTTTTGTCAATATTTGGTCAGTCAACTGTTATTTTAATCTCCATTTTTTGTAATCATTAGAGCACTTAATTGGTGTCTCTGTATTAGTGTATATCCCACGCTTTGATATTATTAGTAATAGGAATCTTCCACTTTATTAATCTCGGCAAGTCAAGTTTAAATAGCACGACAACCGCTGAATATCCGCATTTTAATTGGAAATGAATTCAAGATTTAAATCAAAACAGATATCTATTTAGAAAAAAATAAAATCGTGACAGATTATATGCACGTTTGATAAAACTTGAACTTACCCTTAATTAATTTAAAATTCCCAATTTTATATTTTCAACAAGAACTCAAAAACAATTTCAGTGTTCTCGCAAAAAATAAGAAGAAGATTTAAATGTGACAATATAAGAAAAATTGTGAGCTATGTCTTATTTTAGTTCTAAGATAGATAATTTTTACTATAGAGATTTTATCAGTGCCATATTATTATTTTTAAATTTTTATAATAGTTGGATGATGTAAATATATATATATATATATTATATATATATATATATATATTGTTGATAAGATGATTTAAATATGTATAAAGATAAAAGTTTTATCTTTTCCACAAGAACTCAAAATTTGTTTGGAATTAATTCGGTTTTAATTTTAGTGTTTTTGATAAAAAAATATTGAGAATATATATTGAGAAATTGTGAGGCATATTACGTTTTAGTTCTAAGGGTGATAGTTTCTACTATAAATGTCATGTCTTGTTAAATTTTATCAAGTTAGTAATATCACATCATTATTTTATATTATTATATATTATTTTTAAATTATTATAATAGTTGGATGATGTAAATATATATATATATATATATATTGTTGATCAGATGATTTTAATATGTATAAAAATTAAAGTTCTATCTTTTTGACAAGAACTCAAAATTTATTTGGAATTAGTTCGATTTTAATTTTAGTGTTTCTGATAAAAAAATATTGAGAATATATATTGAGAAATTGTGAGGTATGTTAAGTTTTAGTTTTAAGGGTGATAGTTTCTACCATAAATGTCATGTCTTGTTAGATTTTATCAAGTCGGTAATATCACATCATTATCTTATATTATTATATATTATTTTAAAATTATTATAATAATTTAATGATATAAATATATATTTTTTATAAGATGATTTGAATATGTATAAATATCTATCTATATATATAATAGTGATTAAAGTTTTTTTATAGTATTTCGTTGAGGGATGAAAATATATTTTGAAGGATTCAATGTTTGAAAATTCGATTCTACTTTTCGAAACCACTAAATTTACTGGAATTAAAATCGGATTAAAATCAAACAATATCATAATTATTGGGTTTGTGTAAACACAAAATATTTAAAAATACTTGACAAGGCCCAACATTTGACCATTTCTTTAAAAATTCCCAATAAGTCTATTTCATCAACTTGGGTTTGTCTTTTCCATAAAGAAACACAGGTGGTTGGAGAGAAGGCTCGTTTTTCCTTCCAAACTCCTTTGTCAAATCAGCCTAATACTCCAAAATGCCTTCAAATTCTTTCATGTATCAAGACAAAAATAATACTTTCATTTAGTTTTCAATCAAACTCATTGAAAAATTTAATTTCTGGAGATGTTCCTAATATCCGTACATTGAAATTTCTGAATTTGATAAGTTTTAGTGAAATGATATTATTGATATTTATTATCAGGATCATCCTATAATCGAAAAAACGTAACTAGTCGAGAATTAATCAATTTAAATGATGATGTTTATAGGGCATAGTCACCTTATGTTCGATTATCACTTAGTAAGATATTTTGTGATGCCAAAATTTTATAAAAATAAAATTACGTTTCTACTGACTATTTTAGCTTTTGATCTAGTGGTAAATAATTTATGGTAACAGATCTAATATTAATTCAATAAATATTCAGATAACAAACTCGACATCAAATTGAAAGAAACTAATATGAAATTAAACAAAATTCTAAACTTGTGGTAAGACTTGAATTCAGATCTTATAATTGGGAAGTTCCCAGCCTCGATCCTTATTTTAATTAAGAAAAAAAAAATCAGCAATTTCATCAAAATAATTGTTAGGCCTCGCTCTTCGAAAAAAATTAAGAGAACTACTCTATGAAATATATATATCCCAAAATTAAAATTTGAGTGTTTACTCTTGATTGTTGATCGAAATGTTAGTACAATTGCAGGATTTTATTTCAGTATAATTAATCGAAACCGAAAATTACTAAAAGCAAAGTCCATAACAATACATCAAAGGATATATCCAATGGAATATATATATATATTAGGAAACTCTGATAAATTATACTTTTAATCCGTAGAATTCATAATTTAGAGTTTTAGAATTTCAATTCTACTATTTCAGCAAACGCTAAATAAAATAACGCATAAAGAAAATAATTTACAAATGGATACATAAAAAAAATAAAATGGCATCATATATAAGACTAATTTAATAATTTATAGTAAATATAATTAGTAATTAACTAATTACCGTATAAATAAACTGTCTTAATAAACTGCGTCAAAACGCAATTGAGATTTGCGCTTTGAATTAAAAACGCAATATCCAATTGCGCTTTTAACTTTTTTTTTTAATGAAAGCGCAACTTAGTGTTGCGCTTTCTTTTATAATTATAATTTTAGTAATAATCACACAATTAATAATTACGCGATTAATTTTTTTGAATAATAATTACAGTAATGGATATATACATTATAATTTTTTTTAAAAAATACAAAAATAATAAAAAATACTAAAAATGGCCACCAGTACCACAAGTATATCGGTAGCACTGTCGTCTATTTCAACGTCTACCCTCAATAATAACAACAGCATCAGTATCATTTGACTGATTTTGGATCGAATCATCAATATATGTACTATAGTTTAAATTAAAGTTCGGCCGATCTGATGAAGTTGTGGATGTTGACTCTTCACGATTATGATACACGTTGTCTAGATGTGAAAATAGAACAAGTGAGATAATAAGATCTCCACATCCAGAATCGTATCCTGTCTAGATGTGAAAATGCAACAGACGAGATAATAAACTCTCCACATCCAAAATCATATTATGTACTAATTTAATAGTTTATTGTAAATAAAATATGATTCTAGACGTAGAGAGTTTATTATCTCGCCTGTTGCATTTCCACATCTAGATAGCGTGTATCATGATCGTGGAGAATCAACCTCCATAACTTCATCAAGTCGTCCGAACTTCAATTTAAATTATAGTACATATATTGATGATCCGACCCAAAATCAGTCAAATAATATTGATATTGTTGTTGTTGTTGAGGGTGGACGTCGAGGTAGACGACAACACCACCGATATACTTGTGGCACTGGTGGCTATTTTTAGTATTTTTTATTATTCTTGTCTTTTTTAAAAAAATTATAATGTATATATCCAGTACTGTAATTATTATCCAAAAAAATTAACCGCCTAATTATTAACTGTATAATTATTATTAAAATTATAATTATAAATGAAAGCGCAACACTAAGTTGTGCTTTCATTAAAATAAAATAAAAAAATTTAAAAGCGCAAATTTCAGTTGCGCTTTTACGCAATTTATTAAACTCTTCTAATTATACGATAATTAATTAATTATTAATTATATATACTATAATTTATTAAATTAGTCCATATATAAATTATATGGACAATGACATGGAGGAAAATTACCCTTAAAATTAAAAATTATTATGTGATGAGTATATGCCGTAAGCTATCGTCCTACAAGCTTCTCGAAGCAATGTTTTAAAAATCAAAGTTAGATGGGTTAAATCGTGATCGATCTGATTTGATTGTAAAAAAAAAGTTAAAATTTAATTAAATTAGTCAAAAAAAATGGCAGATTAGTCATATAAGTCCAAAAATGGGTCAAAGGTGGGAATCATTTTTCTGTTAGTTATTTTTGAAATCTTAAATTTGATATTTAGTTATAATTACGTAATTATTTAAATTTTAAAAATTTTAAAATATATTTTTTAATTGATTAATTATTTTTTTTCTACCTTATACATAATAATTAGTTTATTATATTATCATTTTATATAATATAACATAAAAAATATAGTCAATTTTTATCAAATCAGTTAAACTAACAATTGAACCACTCCAACTTGTTGAATAGCTGACACTAAAATCGATTTAATCACTAATTTAATTATAAAAATATTGTATGAAAGTACATTATCACGGGAGGATATTAAATAACTAGAAATAAGTCATATTTCCCTAAAGTTTTTGAAGGCACTTTAATCTAGGCGTGTGGGTAAAATAGAAAGTTAAAACATGTCAAGTATAATGAAATTGTTAAATCAAACGAATATGGAACATGTAACATGTTTGTTTTTTAAATACTTAAACCAAACTAAAATGACCAATTGTGGGAAACCTTATTTTCTCTAGTACTACTGCTAGTTAATGATAACAAACTACTGATAAGTAATTAAGCTAACTTTAGATATTTAAATATTTCTAAGAATTAAATATATGAAGACTGAGTTAAAAACTTTTTATAAAATAAAATTCAATACCTATATATTAAGAATGAAAGGATTTCGCTTAAGTGAACATAACGGGTGGTACTGCTTCTAATAAAAGTTTGAAAAATATTGATAAATGTTCATGAGAGGCTATTTATGTGCATAAATAAATTATTAAGTATGTGACAATATTAGAATTGAAAGATACTACTACTCGATAAAAATGAACCACAGAAAAATTATTATTATACTTGCATAATGTTTGATTTCATTTTCTTAAAATACTTGAATTTTTTAATATAAAATATATTATTTGTTTTTCTTATTTTTAAAATAAAATAATTCTATTTCCAAATCTTTTGCCTTAATATTTAATTCTCTATTCAAACTTTACATCATATACTTTCAAAAACATATACTTCATTTTTTAAAAAATTATCTTTATTTTGTATTAAAAATAAATAATTTAAAAATATTTTTTTCAAAATGAAATATTGAATAAACCTAACTATTTAATTGGTCAAACTTTACAAGTCTACGCCTATCACGACCTCATTAAAATTATGGATGATTATTTGTTAAGGTAGATTTTTGTTGATAATTGATAAATGCAATTTTCTTAAAAGTGGGGGTTATTTTTTTTTTTTTGGGGGGGGGGGGGGTTGTTGGAATGCCCAATTATTGAGGCTAGGTTTCTATGGAATTACGTTAAATAAGGTGGGATAGTGTTGGCAATTCTTTCCATATCGGCCCATTCATTATGGAGGAAACAAACACCAGATTTAGCACAGTGGAATAGCTTCCTTTTTTTTTTTTTATTGCTGATAGGAATGAGAAAATGAAAAAAAAATAATATTTTATTTTAGAAATATCCAACTCCACATGGTTGAATATTCCTAAAAACTAGAATACACAGAAAAGAAAAAAATACACAATTAAGTTTGCTAAGAAAATAGGTAAAATACAAAAAAAAATGGAAAAAAACTGAATTATATTATGTACATGCCAATCAAAATAATTTTTTGTGTTTTCCTTATTTTGTACAATCACAAATTTTAATTCCTTATTTGTGTTTATGAATCGGTTTTTTAAAAGGTAAAGAATTAAGTTAAACTTGTAAATAAATGACTAACAAATACGAAATTTATAGACAATAAACAAATTCAAAATTTTGAAAATTAAGAATCTCGGCTGAGAATTTTGGTCAAAGTATCTATATATCCTAAAATTAAAAATCATAGTGTTTATTCTTGATTTTGATAGAAATGTTAATATAAATGCGAATTGATTTCAATATAATTAATTGAAAGCAAATTTCCTTAAATATATCCAATTAGACAATTAATATTAGGAAACTACATCGATAATCACATTTTTAGTTAGTAAAAATTAAACATAAATTTTTTAAATTTTTTGAATCTCAATCTTATTATTCGAACGATACGTTAATTAAAAATTAATTGAAACCGACCATAACCTCATGAAAAAAATAATTTAACAAATGTGGAACACATTTTGTATCCCTAATCAATGTAGAAGGTAGCCAAAATCAACATAGGAATATTGCCTGCTATTCCTGACCAACATAAGAACGAAATTTATGCCTTGTCTCCTGGTTCGAACATAAAGGCAAGAGTACTAATGTTGCAAGAAATTTGGGGTTGTGGTACTACATGTTCCCTCCGTACATTTTAATAGGTTCATTTTGACTGGATAATGTTGAAAATTTGAAAAAATTAATATTTCTGTTTCTTATATCATTATCGTATAGTAGTTGAAGGTAGAGATGGTCGTCAAGACGGGTATCCGATTTATGCTACTGGACACCAACCTGAATTTTTTAGGTACCATTTTCTTTTTACATAGAAAGCTCAAAGAAATCTAATAGTTACGCATAATACCATTCATATAAAAGTTCTTATTCTTTGTCAAAA
The DNA here is from genome assembly GCA_019321725.1 of Paulownia fortunei. Classification (NCBI taxonomy): domain Eukaryota; kingdom Viridiplantae; phylum Streptophyta; class Magnoliopsida; order Lamiales; family Paulowniaceae; genus Paulownia; species Paulownia fortunei. The sequence goes on from CM033118.1 coordinate 18,084,518, forward strand.
AAATCCTATTATACCAAAATATATATATATATATATCGAAATTTGATAAACCCAAAATTTAAATAATGATATAGTTAAAATAAAATTGAGTTTTATCTGATTAGGTCAGGTCGGATCCGATTATTCGAATCCAAATGTCCAACCCTAGTTAAAAGAAAGTACTTTGGATTTTCTATTGTCACTCTATTTTGCATCTTATATAGAGATGATAATGGGTCGGGATAAAAGTCGAACCCGTACTGAACCCGCCAGGGCGGGTTCAAGGCGTCTAGATGGGTAACGGGACAGATAATTGATTCGATTTTTTAAATTTACACGGGTTTGGAGCAGGTAACAGGTCTTATCTGCTCCCCGAACCCACCTCGTATAAGATAGTATAAATAGTTTAGGGTTTCTTTGTCCCTTTTTTCATTCCCATTTTTCATAAACTTCGCCGGCCTCCTTGGCTAATGCTGCAAGCTAATGTAGTTTTCTTGATTTCTTTTTTCCTTTTTTTTATTTTTTTGAATTAATTCTTTCTTTTTTCTTTATCTTTTTCTTTTGAGTATTTGTAATTTTCTTCTTTCCATACTAGTAGCTATTGTTAACTTCATTTTTTTTTATGCAACTCCAAATCCATCACAACCAATCATGCGCACCATGTAAAATCCCCCTACCAACAACACCACAAATTTATTTTATTTGTAATTTTTCTAGTTCTTGATTGATCGAACAAAATTCAGGTGACGACTTAACTTTCTCAATTTTTTTCTTAAATTTTTATTTATCATTTTTTTTTTGGGTTTTATCTAATTTTGCACTAGAGGTTGGATTATTACATTTTTAAGTTGCTAATTATATTTTTAAGTTGCTAATTATATTTTTAATCAAATTAGTGACTTTAATTATTTTTTCTTTTATTATTTAATAGTTAAAATAATGAATTGACGGGTTTAACGGGTTGGACCGGACGGGTTACGAGTTTGGGGTGGGGCAGGTCTCGGATTCATATTAGCATTGGTAGGGCGGGTCCCGAATTTGGTCAGATCCATCCCAAACCCGTCCCGTTGACATCTATAATCTTATATTGCATATAAGATATACATATTACATATATAAAATATTTTTTTATATATACACTTAGATTAACCATATATACGTGGCGTGTTAGGTTGAAAATAACTCGTTGAACAAAACAAATCGAAATTGAATATATTTTTTTGTTCGTTAAAATATAAAACTCGGCTCGACAATAAAATATAATAAAATATATATAAAAAGATCAAGTTACTATAGTTTGATTTGTATTCGTATTGATAAAAGTTCGTTCAAATTCGATTAAATTAACAATCAAATCAAGTTCAAATACAATTTTTAAAATTTAATAAAAATTTAAATATATTCGAACAGTGGTGAATTCGATTTGACTTAATTCATTTACATCCCCAATGCTTGCACATGTTACATGAAATAGAAGTTACAATTTGAAAAATTAGTGGTGTCTATCATTATTTTTTGTTGAAAAGGTTATTCTTGGGAAAATAAGTATTTTGAAAATTGAAGTTATATTTCAAACTAATTTATCTCTCATTTTTTAGGGGGAAAAAATGATTTTTACTTTGAGTGTCTTTGTTAAATCTTTATAAATCTTTCAGATCTTGACCATTTTATTTTACTTCTTATCTTGCCCCCTTTTTATGGGGAATTATGGGCCATAAGTATCCAAATTCTACAAATCAACTAAATCATGTTTTGGAAGAAGACATATTATTTGTCTTAATCAATTTAATTTTTTTGTACTCAAAATCTTAAATGCATTAATAGTCAATAGTATACAAATAAAACTAAGCTAGTTTAAACTCTAAACTCACATCGATGATAGTTGTAAATTTCTCATTTATATTTAGTGGGAGTTAGTCGAATCCCTACTCGGATACTTTCTTTTGTTATAATTTTAACTTAATTTTTGAATTAATTTGAAAGAAGAGATACAACCTTAAACCCTGATCTCATTTTAATTTTTTACCAAAAAGAAAAATAGTCAAATATTTTAATATGTACAATATTATGATCAAGAATTCTTTCAAAATCAAAAGTAATTCAAAACTTAATTCCTAATTTACCCTTGTTTAATTCTAATTGTGCAGGATTAGATTATTTTTTTTTGAAAAAAAAAATATTGATCTATGCATACTCTGCGCAAGCCGGGAACCTGGATTATCAAAAAATAAAAACAAAAAAAACAAAAAAAACAAAAACTAGCTTTGTCTTTTTACTTTTTCGAAAATTAAGCATGCTCTTGCCCATTTCAGGCACCAAGATTTGGTCTGGCCTGATTGGAAATTGTCAAGATGTAAAGAAATGGTTTGGCCCATAAATATTCTTAATAGGCCTTTTCCTATATACCAAATAATTGGGCTTGAATTGCAATTTTCAGAATGTCATAACAACTAACTTCTTTAGTGGAGAACACTGTTAAAAATCATCTGGTGTAGCGTTGGATATATTTTGGCCACCAATTTAGCAGAACAATGTCACGCATCCATAAAATAAGCAGAAAAAAAGAAAAAAAAAAATCAATATGATACCAACCCAACTCGATTATTTTTTTTATATACATTTTATATTATGGTAAATTATAAAAATTATTCTTAAAATTTAAATTATTTATAAAAAAAACCCACATAAGTATATAAATTATAAATATCTTTTGATATTTTTTTCTATTTTATAAATTGTATCTATTGGTAAGGGGTATTTGTAGTTTTAAAAGATAATTGAATTTTTTTGTAATTAAACTAAATTTCAATAATAGTTTTTATTATTCACAAAAAATTAACAAAAAAAAAATAATTCCTAAAAGTAATTATCTGGATTCACTTTTTCTCCCTTTAAGTTTATTTAATAAAGTGATTTTTTTATTTTTTTTTTTTTATAATGCAATAATCTACAAATTACACCGCCGACACCATCTCCACCATGCCTAGGAATTTTGCTTCTAGTCCATTGCCAGATTCGTTGTAGCTAGTTGTATACCAACTTACGAACAACCTGCAACTTTTTAAAACCCCACAAATTTGCGATTTTCTTTCTTTGAAATTATTTATTATCTTGTAGAGAGGAAAGTAGTTAATGATGGTATTGTGTTGGGTTTTGGATGAATTTGGTTAAATTTAAGATCTATTTTTAAAAAAAAAAAAAATACCTAAACTTGGATTCGACGGGTTAGACCTGCTTCAGTCATTTTATTATTTTAAAAATATTAATAATATATTTTTATAACACTTTCTAAAAATATATATTTTAAAAAAAAACCATCACATAAATATATAATGAATTTAAAAAAATAAAATAGAATGGTGAGTTTGAAAATAAAAAATTAAAACGTATCTCAAACCCATTTATAATAGTAAAAAATTAAGAGTTCAAGGTGGGTTCAAATTTGAATCCGTCATATTATCATCCCTAAAAGTAGCAATTAGAAACTATAAAAACATTTGAACTGAAACCATAAAAATACTTACATTTTTACTTTTTTTTTCTAATTTCATCTAAAATTCTATCTCAATTCAAAATGGAACACATAATATGGGGCAAAGGAATATGATCTATATTGCTCAAATGGGAAACCAATAATAAATTATTATTTTTAAACAAGGGTAAAAGTGTTAATAATTTTAATATCACTTTTACTTTCAACAAATTATTATTAAATGGCATTATTGACCCTAATCTTGTTTATTAACTTTGAATTAGTACCAAAACTCCAAGGAGAGATAAATGTGATTTACCACACCTTAGGAGTTAAGTTCAAAGAGGCAAATCTTTATGTTTGATATAATCCCAAAATCTAAACTTTCATGGACAAATACTGCATATACTCAAATGTTATTAATTTTTTGGATGTGATCCATCACTCCTTTTCCCATATAAGGCAATTGAGCATTTGGGTAATTCTTGAAAATGACTTTTATTTTATTTTATTTTTTATTTATTACACGTATGAATGAATTTATTTAAATAAATATCGTACAACATCTGTGATCTTATCATCATTCTCGCTATCGTAAACCAACCTTATATCTCTCTCTACTTTAGATATCAATTGTTTCTTTTTTTCTGTATAGAATTTAACTTTAAATCATGTTTTTTTAAAAAAATAATTTGATTAATTTAAATAATAAAGTGTTTTTAAATTCTATTGGGATGTCAATTTCAACCTTTTTTTAGTGCAAAACTTAAATGATGTGTGTTGATGTACACAATGTGTAAATGCTTTGTACAAAAACAAATGTGTAAATACTTTGCCCTAAAAAAAGAAAGAAACTAATGTGATTTCATAGTGAGTGATTATAATAATTTTGTGAGTTTGGTTTATCTATTAGCAATTTTTATTTTTATTCACCAGACCTTTCATTGATATAGATTCTCGTTCCAAATTGTTGTGACACGTAAACTAGGAAGAATACTGGAAAGAATATGAAAATAGCCCATGATCTACGATACTTAAATGGAATAAAATCGAGATCAAATCCGTATTTTTCTTACTTAACTTTAAGTTTAATTTAATTTGATGAAAGGGAAGAAAATTGTCCGAACCTTTGTTATTTGATTTGAGTTTAGATTATATATATATATATATATATATATATATATATATATATTATACATCACTTTCCATAAGTGGTTAATTTGATTGCAAATATAAGTTTGATCAAAAGTGACGGTACAACGTGTATGAAATCAACTAGGAAATTTAGAGTTAATTCAACTTAGGGCCATCTTATAAACTCATTTAAAATACTACCAAGAAAATGTTTTAAAAACTTCTTTACTCTGAACGTGTTCGGACTGATTTTCGATGTTTTTTTAGTAATTTTTACTTAAATAATTGATAATTAGTAATTTATTATTAATTGATATTCTAAAATAATTATTTATTTGATCGCTTTACTAAAAAAGAAATATGATACTGCAAACTATTATTCACTACTTTCAGCCTAGACGAACATATATGAAGTATTGGGATGAATAGTTCTACAATAGTCAAAATTAAGGAAAAATCATCAAAAATATATTCTATTTTCAAAAGGATTTTAAATCCTATTTGTTAGGAATGAAGAAAAAATTTCTTAGTTATATTTTTAATGGAGTCTCAAACAAATCGAGTTCGAATCGAATTTTTTAAAAAAATTTAAACTCAAATTTAATTAGAAAATTGGACTTACTCGAGCTCTACTCATTGTATGCTTATCCAAATTTGAGCTGAGCTCACCCACACAAAACATAATGTGGCATTTGAATTAATATGAATTATATTCTAAATACGTAAATATTGGTATTCTTGATAATTATCATTATTCTTTATTATAATATTAAGTTTACAACTTAAAATTATTATGTTTACCATGGTACAAATTTAATTATTAGAATGTATGTTATTATTGTTGTTCTTAAGAACAATCACATTGTTATTGTAATTACAACTATTATGATTTATTAAGTTATAGTATATAAAAATACAAAATATGATAAAAGCTCACAAGTTTTTAAACACCTATAAATTTAAACACGACTCATGGAAAAGTTCAAACTCAAATTAAGTCTAAGTATAACCAATTTATTAAACTCTCGGGCAATCGAATCTGATTCATCCCAAAGTCTTATTCTTTAATAAAATAAAGAAAGAAATAGAGGATGATGAAGGTAATATACATTCTATAGTAGTCGGTATATTGTCTATTAATTACATAAATAATCGATAAATATTTGAAATATTTATCCATCATTCGCATTTTTAATGTATTGTTCATCGAGTCTATTTAGATAACAATGAGATTGTTTGTCAAAATTCAAAATTTGTCCGATCAAAAATTTTAATAACCCATCGGATTAGGTTATTTTTATTAGATTCTTTTTATAATTTTAAAATATTAAAAAAAATATTTTTTAAAAAAATACCATAATCTTTTTTAAAAAATAACATTATATAAATATATATGTTAATAAATAAATAAATAAATGAGATATGTTCAAAAATAAAAATCAAACACGATTATATTTATAATTTTAAAAACTCATCGTAAATAAAATAAGATTTAAGACGAGTCGTCGTCCTAGGATGTTAATCTTGAAGACCGAATCATAAAATAGGGACTCCCACTTTAGCAAACCTAATCTCAACACGTCAGCATAAAAACGTGCTTATGTGGCACCCACTTGCTCCGTATATTTACGTGCGCTCCCTTGAAAATGGGAAACCTTCACTTTCAAACCCAAACTCCGTTTATAGGAACGCCGTTAATAAGAGAATTAACTATTCATATAATTTTTGTTTATTGTTCTTAGCTAAATACGTATATTCTTACAAAAAATTTGAAAACTTCTAAAATATTTTAAAAATTTTAACAAAAGTTTTAGAAAAAGAGTCACCATAAGCTCAAAAAATAACATTTTAGGAATTTATAAACGCTTTAAAACAAGTAATTAGACCATAGTTTAATTTTAAAATATTAATAAACTCATTTAATTTGATCATCGTTGCAAATATCTTATAAATTAAGTATCTTATTTTATCCAAATATTTTAAAAATTAAGATGTAATATATTATAAACTCCAAAAATATTTTATAAAAATATAGAAGTTTTAAATGTTTGAAATAAGTTTCCCCAAATACCATCTAAATGCCAACTAATAAGGTCTTTTTTAAAAAGGTACTAAAGTTTTCCTTAATTAAATGGTGTAATTGTTTTGTATATTATTAGCCTTTGAAAATAAACCGTTCAAAGAAATAGATATCTTATATTTTTAATTCTCTAAAAAAAAAGAATCATTAATATTTAATTTGAAAATTGCAAGAAGAATACTAGGTCACCCGCAACATACAATGCTGCATTAGCATAATTGTTTGGTCAACAGCAATAGTTTTCTGTAAATGAAAAAATGAATAATTAAATTTTTTAATCAAATTTATGTGAGATATATAATTAATATTGTACTACAAACAAATATTAGCGATTTATTGTATCGAAAATCATATGCGACTCGACTAGTAAAATTTTGTGCGATGAATCCACAAGTAAACAAAGAGAACATGCATTAAAGGAAGAAAGAGTAGTGTAGTGTGCCTCTGTCCGACCTTTCGAGATTTATTATCGTGTTATAAGTAGCTCCATGAAAAAATAATTTATACAGAGGTCCGATTCAAATGTGTATAAGCTACATCACTGTATTTATTTGGAGGACGAACTAGTGGAGGACCTTTTTATTTCTCAAAAATTAATCAATCGAACCTTAAAACTTGGATTATAAAAAAAAAAAAAAAAAGATAGTCTTAAGAAATTGGAACAATGCCAATTTAAAAATGCATGTCATAAAAAATCTTCAATTATCAAAAACTCAATAAAATAATATACTTAAAACTTGTACAATTTATTATTTTACTATAGCAAACAAATTATCCATTGGTTGGTAAAAATATATTTCTTATTATTTTTTTTCCTTCTATTTTCCATTATCTTTGAAAAAAAAAGCCAAAGACATCCGTTCAACTCTTTGTCACCCCCCACAAACTTCATTTATTTGTATGATCTCTTTTTTTCTTGTTTTTTTTTTTTTTGGATAAAATGCATTTTACCACACGATAAATTATGTACCAAATACTCTTTTGAAACAATCTAAGATAAACACTCAAGGCTCCTTAAAATACTTAACCTTTTCAATATGAAGTGAATTGCCATTAATACCCTTGTATATAAATTTCTATTTTATTTTGCCATTTTCATTTTTGTTTCGCCCTATTCTTTTTTATTATTTTTTCTTTTTCCTTCTTCTTTTTCTACCCAGCCCCTCAAACCTTACCCGCGCCATCAATATCCCAAATACTATAGGTGGAGCTAGAAAATTTAAATTAGGAGGATGGATTGAATTTTTTTTTTAAGATAGAGAAATATTTTAATATTTTAGAGTGCAGAATTTAGAATTTAATAATTTATATATAAAATTTGTATTAAATTAAAAAAAATATGAATTTATATCAAAATCACTTCACCCCTTCGCCCAACAAGATCAAGGGAAAAAAAAAAAAAAAAAAAAGAAAAAAAAAAAGAAAAAGAAAAAAAAGAATGAGAATCAATGTTAAGGGTATTAATGGCAACTCATATTATATTGAAGGCTAAAAGTGTTCTCAAATTGTTAAGCAGGCTAAATGTTAGGTTGTTTTTTAAACTCCCTCCACGCTCCAGTTCACTTTACCCCTTCAAACGAAAAAAGAATCAAAACAACAAAGCCGGTTTCTCTCTTTTGCCTACTCTGAGCAAATCCAAACAATTCTTCCAAATTTTCTCCTTTTTCGCTTCTAAGATTTCCTCTCTTCTTCTGTTCTTACACACAGCTGCCCTGTTCTCCGTGTACCATTTTTAATCTTTTTTTTTCATGCTTAAAACTAGGGAGTTTAGCCAGTTCCATAATGCTTAGATTGCTGAAATGAGAATCAAATCTTGGATTGAGAGTTAAGATTTCAATGGCGATCAAAGGCGTTGATTTCAAGTGGTCAGTTTATTTAAAGTACCTTTCAAGTTTCATTCCAAGAAATGAAAAGAAACCAAAGTTTTGCTCTTTTTGATTGGGAAATAAGTGCACATGTATTTGTTTAATTTCATGAAGTTTGGGGGTTTTTAGGCTTAAAGGGTTTTTGATTTTGTGGAATAGAGGAGTGATTTTGGGTGTGGGTTCTTGCAGGTATGATGGGTTCTTCTTGTCTATGCTTGCCACAAGTATGTATCCTTTAAATGAATTTTCAAGGTTTATTTCCTTTTTTTTTCTTTTAAATATATGAGTGTTCAAGATTTCATTTCTTCTTAAATGGGATCTTTTTTTTTTTTTTGGATGGGATGGTTTAGCTTTTCATGCTGTTAATTTCAACTGTGGGGTGTGTGTTAGATCAATGGATATCTAATCTTTATTGATATAATGGGTTAGGTTTATTTCTTAACTATTTCATTAGAATTATTGTGGCAATTAATTGGAAGAGATACCATTTATGTACGTATCCCTTGCACATATGGATTGTGGTAAGTAACCTTTTAATCCTTTGAAAAAGAAAATGAGACTTCATCTATTCTGGATGTGATCTTGAGGTTATAGTTAATTGCACTGTGTTTTCTTCTTTACTTCCTTAGGTTGACTATACTACAGTGTTTGTTTTCCGGCTCTTGATGTTTGTGGATAATGGGCTGGCTTCTGGAATGGGATTGTAAGGACTCCTGTTCTTTTTCTTCAGATCTTGAGGTTATTTTTTGTGATGCATATTGATAATAATTTGTTGGTATTCACGTATTGTTGAGCTCTATTTTAAAGCATGCATTCTTTGTGTACTATTCTGTCGGCATTTTGCTAGCATGTGAGTGTTATGATTTTATACGAGTTTTATTTTGTAAGTAGTGGATTGACATTAATCTTTGTTAACTTTATTGGACATTCATCTAGGTAATCGAAAAAATCTGTAGGAATATGCATTTCTTTACATATTTAAGCTATAAATGTAGTTAACTAGTGCTCTTAGGCACAAAGTAAAAACAACCTGAATTGGCTGCCCAAAGTCTACAACGTTCTGGTTTGTGCTATGTTTTTTCATTTCTTGTTTCTTGGCTTCTTTTCTTTGTCTAACAGCCTTATCCTGTTTACTCTATTTGACATGGCCTCAGAGATCTTGGTTCGCAGCAGAGATATGCACGTTTTTGTGGAAGGATTGTTGTCCTATCTATTCTTGCTTTGCTACTCTACCCTTTCCTTTGGGCTTGGACTATTATTGGCACCCTATGGTTTACTAGTGCAAGAAATTGTGTAAGTTTCTTTTCTGCTCTCTTCTCAGTATGTGCTAGTACATCACATACTGCAAACGTGGAATTAGATATAACATCTGGAACCATTTTCAGTTGCCTGAAGAAGGTCAGAAGTGGGGTTTCCTTATTTGGCTGCTTTTCAGCTATTGTGGACTTTTGTGCATCGCTGGTATTTGTATGGGAAAGGTTAGTTGTGGTTTTGTTTTGTTCTTCACAGTACAGAAGATATAGCTATGGTTTATTCTCTTCGGCCCAATTTTCATGGATCTCAGAGAGCAGTAAATCCCCCTCACCCCCCAGCTTAAGGAGAAGGTTCTAACACGAGCTCCATTGGCATACATGTTTAACATGTTATTATCTTAGTAACATTGGCTTTCCTGATTTTAAGCTTTTTACCTCCTTTGTTCCAGTGGTTAACAAGAAGGCAGGCACATCTATTGCGTGCACAAGGGATCCCTGTTTCAGAATATGGAGTAAGCTCTAAGAACTTCTGTTGCATCAAAGTGGTCCATTAATATGCATGGCAATTTTTGGGAAAGAAATGTGATGTTTTCAGGGATAGTCTGAAGTTTACCATCATAACTTATCCTGTATAACACAAACTTGTACTTCTTTTCAATGTGTTTCCTTAAAATATCCTTAGACAATTCAATGAACATAAAAATATGTTAGTAATTCATGGGGAACGCAGATGGTGAAAGTGGGCAATGAGATTTACTTAATTAGGCAACAATTATTGTGCTTTCTGCCATCATAGATAATTAGTGCATACAAGTTTTGAACCTGGCTTGATAACTGAGCATGCCATCAACCATATGTGATATTTTATATTATTTTATTTTTTGTTTTTCATATGTGATATTTTAATTTATTTTTTGTTTTAAACTCTGGGAAAGGTGAAGTTATTCTGTTAAACAATCACATCAGACTCAGGATTCTCTGAGATAGTGCTATAATTTCATTCTAATTTATATTTGATGGACATGGAACTTAACTATATTCTTACTGAGTGCTAACTGAGGCATTGCATCACTTTGCTGAAATACTGGTTGTAACGAGTTTATTACATGATAAATATTTTTTCGGGAATCTTTGCTACCTTTTTTTTTTTTTGATTGAAAAAAGGAAAAAAAAAAAAAAAGAATTAACCTGTTGGAACTCTGACTCCTTCAGGTTTTGGTTGACATGGTTAGAGTGCCAGATTGGGCTTTTGAGGTTGCGGGCCAAGAATTGAGAGGGATGGGCCTAGATGCAGCTACATACCAACCAGGACTCTACTTGACACCAGCTCAGGTAACAAGTGACTGCCTTCAAAAATCTGTAGGGTTCAACTGAAGTAACTGCCAATTTTTCTTGGTGCCCATGTCTGTAGCTCAAAACATATTTATCTGTATCAATTCTCAGTAACTTAAGGTCTGCCCTTTTGTTGAGGTTGAAGCTATGCATGTAAATTGTGGTGTTAGAAAATCACCAACTCAATGAAAATAGTATTCAAACTTATGAAGCATTTATGTGTTTCCCTTTTGCTGACCAACCTAAATCTTTGCTTCTTTCATTTAAGAAGTAATGCTGTGATGCTGTCTATTTTAACTGTCATTTCATATTACATGCTCTCTTCCCAAATAGTTTAGAATTCCGTTTTGGCATGCAGAGGGAAGCAGTGGAGGCACTAATTCAAGAACTTCCAAAGTTCAGGCTGAAGGCAGTTCCTACTGATTGTAGCGAGTGTCCTATATGTTTGGAAGAGTTTCACGTTGGAAATGAGGTAAGCATATTTTTTGGTATAGTCAAGATAACATTTTGAGTGGCAATACCTGATCACAGTGTGCAAGTTATGACGATGAATTATCTAGAACTTAATTCTTTTAGTTTGGAAATTAATTATGAGATTCACTGTTTTTGTAATTCTCACTCTGCTTTTCATTTAAATCTGATGGTTCTCAAACTATGATCATTGAAGTTTGAAACGAATGGTACTCTCAATCCATAACCTCATTCAAATGCTTCTCGTGTGATTTACAACTTTGTGTGGTGTGGGCCAAAATGAAATACAAACCAATGTACAGGAAGCACAGCCAGACAGAGAAACGTAAAAATTGAAAAAAAAAAACCCTGAAAACTTTGCCTCTTTAATCAAAGAGAAGAACATGATTCTGTCTTGGGATATTTGTGCAACTTTTCTCATCAGACTTGATTCAGGTTCGCGGTCTTCCTTGTGCGCACAATTTTCATGTGGAATGCATTGATGAGTGGCTTCAGTTAAATATCAAATGCCCTAGATGCCGCTGTTGTGTTTTTCCAAACCTTGATCTAAGTGCATTATCTAATATTCACATGGATTCCGAGAGGTCTACCAATATTGTTACGACAACTCGATATGTGAGAAACCAACCTCCTACTCAGAGCTCTCTGTTGAGATTGCAGAGCTTGCTCCGGCCAGTCCACACCGGGATTGCTGGGTCTGGCAGTGAAACAGATGGTGCAGAAACACCTGCAAGTAGAGGGCTGCCAGCTGCAACTTGTAGCCCAGATGATATGGAGCTTGTGCAAGTGGTGGTTGAAGAGTCTGCGCCACCGCAAAGTTGAACTATTTTTGTGGTTTCTGACTGGTTGCATTAATACCCTAACCAACCTGGGATCCAGGAAGCTATTTTAGATCTTGTTTTCTCAGCCGAAGGCATAGAATTTGTTTCTTGTTCCAATTGTGAGAGAAATATTCTTGATTGACCCAACTAGTTCCATGAAACAGGGGAAACTGGTCAGCAATGTTCTGTCCAGATGCAGGGCTGTATAGATTCTTTGTAGAACTGTACATTGTTCTGTCTTCTTATTTGTATTTTACCTTGCTCTTGAACTTTCTCTTTATGTTTTTAATTTTTCCTTCAATGATGATTGCTTAAAAAAAAAAAAAAACTGTTTGGTAATCCAAGTGGAGTAAAAAATAAAAGGAGAAACCACCACTTCTTGTGGTGTGGTGGTATTGGCCTTACATCTTGCATGTGAGGTCGGTGGTTCGAATCCTTAACCCTTTTCAATCCATCAAGAGGAGAGGAATTGGAACGAGGAGGGATTTGAACTCTTGACTTCATATAGAAGATTTGAAGGTAGGCACTACTACACTTCTAATGATATTTTTTATTTTATTTTTTATGTTTTACTTTATTTAGATGAGACTAGGTACCATCACACCTCTGCTATTTTTTAAATTTTATGTTTTACTCCACTTGGATTACCAAACTATGTCTAGTTTTTAGCAATATCATTTTGGAAAAAAAATGAAATCTTGATATACAAAGAAACTATGGTTATATACTTATATTTAATTAATTTATCTCTCGTTTTGTGATTAATTATAGTCTACTGTTGATGGCCAAAATTATTTTCTCATGCTCATCACTAACACTATCAATTTTTGACATGAAAAATTAAATCATCAAGTCAAAGGAATGAGGAAGTGTTTTCTTTTCTTTCCTTTTTGAATGAACTGTTGAAATATGTTATTATATATCAACCAATAACAGTCCAATGGTGGAAAGAGGGTGGAAAGAGGGAAAGAGAAGTGTTAGTTGCTTTAAATGAAAACATCATTAAAGGGCATCAGTAATTTTAACCATCCTAAAAGTAGCGAGATTTCTTATCCCATTAGTAGCAATCCGCACGAATGGTGTAATGATTTCATGCTGTCTCATACTGCTAAATTGTGAACTTAAATTCTCATGTGTAGATATATTTTGTAAGTACCTAACTATCAACAATCAATTGTTATAGAAATATCAACAATCAATTGTTATAGAAATAGACAATACTTTTACATATTAAATGGAATTCAAATGCAAAATCTTTATTAATTTCAAAACCTCGCCTTTGTGACTTAAGCTAAATTTAACTGGCAAATATTTTTAGGTTCTTTGATACCATAGACAGAATGATTGAAAATTTACAAAGTTATAGATAAAAAGTCAAATAATTAAAATTGTGACGAATTAAGAAAGACAAAAACAAATAAATTAAAATAAATAGAGTAAAATCAATAAAGGGCCCAATGGGTCTCAACGCAGATCCTCTGTTCTTAAATGAATAATCAATCACAGGATAATCCATCAGGCAATTTTATCCATTGATTCATCAATACCATAAGGCCCGTTTACTTTAGAGAATTGGGGTGGATTTACTAATTTATCAAAGCAGGTCCAGTGTGTACTTAGAGGGATGTGACTCGTCTGATGTCACTAGATCCTATGTTATTTTGAATATTTGGCTGGATATGAATCCAACCTGAGGGGTGAGATGAAACTATCTTAAAATTTATGTCAGCAGGAAGTCTGCCGAAATGTCCATTAAATCCTTTCAATTGCTTATCAAATTACAATCATGTCCCAAAGTATATCAAATTCATTTTCTTCACAAAAAATCCAACTTCACCAAATTTCACATACAAAAAGGACAAAAAAAAAAAAAACAAAAAAAAAAGAATGTGGTGGTCACATGCAGCGTTGCCACCTCCGCCTCGGCCATTACTGTGCAGATAGATGACCAAATTTCATATACATAAAAAAAGGAGGAACTTAAAAGATAAGAGAAAGAAAAGAAAGGTAAAAGAAGAAAAGGATGGCCATGGACACAAGTGACTCCACTGGCATGCAATCAGTATAATAGCAATTGAGGAAAATGAGAAAAAAAAAAAAGAAAAAAGAATAAAAATAGTTCTAGTGGTGGTGATAGTAATGGATGATGAAGAAAGAAAAGTGGGTGAACTGGTGATCTGATTTACTTGTATTCATTGTCGATATAAGAAATTCAAATACATCAATTTGATCACCAACGTGAAAAAAGAGTGGGTGCAATTAGAATTTAAATGGGAATGAACTATAACTAAGAATTGAGATAAATAAAAAAAGGGATGGGCCAAAATTTTTGCAAAATTTTTCCCATTATTCTAATAAGAGTAATGTTATAAAATTATTATTACTCACATAATTATTCTACTATATTAACATTAAATTATATTTGATATAAATATATCTTTTTTACAATTCAATAAAATATATATAATATTTATTACAAAATAAATTTATATTCAATAACTAATCATAATTTTTATCAATCATTTTATATCCTAACTCAAAAATTAAAATCCTAACTAAAAAAGTAACTAAAAAAGTAATCGGAGCCTAAAAGTCCACAAGAAAAGAAAGGGAAGGAAAGCTGTTCTGTATTTCCACTCCACCGTTCAAATCACAGACTAAATAGATGGCAGTGACCAACGCTTGGGCCACGGGACACTCCGCCGTCCCGCCGCCGCAGCTCCGCCCTGCCTCCTCCTCTTCTCTGGATGCCTGCCCTTTATCCGAGAAAATATACAGGATAAATTTGCCCCATAAATATCTTCTCAGAAGCAAGAATTCTAAGCTTTCTTGCCACTGCAGCAATAATTTTGAGAACAGTAATTATAGAGACTGTGGCAGCAATAATAGCATTTCTTATGCTTCTACTTGTTCTTCATCATCATCTGCAGAGTGGGATTGGAATAGGTGGACCTGCCATTTTTCTGAGGTTGAGCAGGCTGAGAGCTATGCCTCTGTTCTCAAGGTTCAATCTGTACATGCATATCCTCTTGTAGATGTTTGTTAATATTTTTTGGTTTGGAAATTTGATCTTTTGAGTTTAAAAGAATGGGTTATTTTATTGTGCCTTATTGCTGATATTGTTCTAAAGGTTCCATTTTTACATTTGAGATGCACTTATACAGTTATTATATGTTTATTGATTGGTTTTTGTTAAATAAGTATTCGATGAAGTTTCCATCTTATGTATGTGCATTATCTAGTGAAGAAGGCTTTTCAAGTGATGCTACTAGTTTTTTTCTTTCTTTTATTTATTTATTTATTTAATTATTTCTATAAAGAGGGTTTTAGAAGGTTGTCCCTGATTGCCTTTAGTGCTTCAAATGCTACACTATTAAATATGTTATCAACCTTTGAATTTATGCCACTATTTTGCACAGTATTGATGTTAATGAGAGTATTTGATAAATTGTGAATAATAGCTGATTGCAAGTGGATAATCTCGTTAGATGGTTTCTTTCATAGAAGATAGTTACTTAGTCTAGGGGGAATTAGGTATTATTTTGCTAGGTGGTCTGCAAGAAAATTCGTGATGGTTGTTGTGGAAGCTACTTTTCCAATTATAGTGCAACATCGACAGACGTTATTGGGTGTTTTGGGGATTTAAGCTTATTGTGCATGAATAAACACTAAAATTGCCTAATTTATGAAGTGATCTACCACAAGTAGTAAGCAAATCTAGACAAGAGATTGGCACATTTATTTATTTTGAGATCATGATTTCTGATTGTAATTTACAGTTTCAATTAGAAGATGCAATAGAGAAGGAAGACTTTCAAGAAGCTGCTAAGTTGAAAATAGCGATTGCAGATGCAACATCAAAAGATAGTATTGCTGAAATTATGTCTCAGTTGAAGGCAAGTAATGGTTGATTTGAGTTGTATTATACTTGTGGATATTGATTATATTAGATTTTGCTGTTTTGTGTAGAATGCAATTGATGAAGAACGTTACCATGATGCTTCAAGATTATGCCAAAGTACGGGAAGTGGGCTGATTTATGTATAGCAGTCGCATGTTTTTTTTCTGATTTTGATTTATTTAAAGTGGCTTTCTTGCTCTTGTTAACCTGTTTTTCCAGCTTTTTTCACATCTTTGGGTGCCAATACATGGCCCTATGCTCCTCTCTCAGTTTCCATTGAATTACAGATATTATTCAGTCGTGGGCCTACATGTGATTGTTATGCAGGTGACAGTCACGAGAAACAATTTGTATAGATCAGAGATGTAGAAACTGGAGCTCAGTTGGCATAGCCTATATGTTCATAAGAAAGCTGTGTTGCTCTGACTAACTATTTGTCAGTAGAATTTTGCTAAATGAGAAAGTATCTGGTTGTTTTGTGACACCTATGAATTATATTTTCACATTGAGGTGCTTCTGTTGAAATCTGAGACTTCTATTAGCTGTTGAACACTCTCTGTCTATGAATCACTCTCTTTCTGGCATTCATATCCTTTGAAAGTAGAATTTTCAAATACAGTGACTAATGCTTTGATTGAAATCTCTGTATTTAACAAAACGCTGATACAAGATAACCCCTTTAATATAAATACTGATTCAACTATAAAAAATCCATTTAAATAATCTTTTATTAATTAGGTTGCATTTGAAAAATGATAATATAAAGTCCGAAACCTATTTTGCGCTGTGTTAAGAGCGAAAAACCATGAAGTGCATTGATTAGAGAATGTTTGGAAACTCTCACCCAAATTTTGGCTAGTTATATAGACTGGGTACGTAATGTACAATTTGACTACCATGCCTCTATTTTCCTCTCTAGATCTCCTCCATAAGCAGATAGATGAATGGACTGACTCTCAGACGAGCCAGTGATTTGGTAAAAAAGTCACCTAATTGATGAACATAATTCATTTCTGAAGCATATTCAATAGCTTTCCATGTAAAATGAGAATCAGCTTTAACATGCTTTGTCCTCTCAAAAAACTGGATTTGAGGCAATATCAATAAATTTTTTGTTATAATGCAATGGATTTTTCAGTGTATCATTTCACCGTGGTGCATGCCATGACATTTTACTCTTCCACAAGATAAGATTTCCACCAACAGTAAATCTCTTACAACACAAAGACCTTGCATAAACTGAGTATGTACACCACTTGGTCAGCAAAAACATAAATAATACACAAATAGTATCTCATCACTTAATTATTATTTTGATATAGTTCTCCCCACATCAATGAATTTAAAATTTGATCCTTGTATCATTCCAGCTGTGGTGAAGTGAATATCACCAGGCATACCAATTTTCTTTCTGTTATCTCAATTCAGCTATGTCCCCATGTGCTAAGAATTTGACATTGGTGGTAAACCCTATGAAAGTGATTCTACTATCTTTTGTGGTTCTGTAAAGAGATCATGTGAGAAAAATACAAAAACATTGTAAGAAAGGAATGGATGGATTTGTTATTATTTCCTCCTATGGAACAGATGTGAGAGGACAATGTGGAAGCTCTTCCTTGCTTTCAATATTTTCTTCTGTTTTGTGGTCACATTTTTCTTGCCTGAAATTGAGGAGTTCATGTTGTTCATAATTAATTACACACACGCAGGTTGGTTGGTGGGTTGGCTATTCTAAGGATTCAGATGATCCTTTTGGGAGATTAATTCAGATTACTCCAGGAAAGGGCAGATTTGTGGGCAGAAGTTATAGTCCAAGGTAATAACAAGAAATTAAAAAGAAAAAAACCATTCTTCTGCTCTTGATCTTCATATTCGCACAAGCTTAATGCCTAGAAATGGGTACTTGTTGCAGGCAATTGGTCACTTCGTCTCCTGGAACTCCACTCTTTGAAATATTTTTGGTTAAAGATGCCAATGAGACATATAAGATGCAGGTGATGTGAATATTCATAGCATTTGCAGTTAGTTATTAATATAAGTAGTTGAAGTTTTCTGTTGAAAGCTTATCTGATTTGGTATTTCGGGCATTTTTAATTCTAAATCTGATTATTTTTTTCCTTGCCATGACACATGGGGATGAAATCAAGCTTCTTATATCTTTCTTTACCTGTTTACTGTAGAATTCATAGAGTGATAGCGAACATCTTCATGCAGAAGCTGCTGTTATGATGTCTTGACTGTCTGTCTAGAATTCATAACTCGGGAATAAAATTTTATCTTGTAGTAGGAAAAAAACTGAAATTTTGGTGTGATTAAAGGACCTTGTCTACTGTAATCACAGGATCAGACCTTTCATAACTCTAAAATAATTTCTGATACAAATTGCATTGTTAATATGTAAGGAATTTTTTTAGGATTTGTTCAGGAAAAATATTAAATTCTGAGTGGTATCAGCCTGAAATTTAACATGTTATCTTTGAGGGGTCCTTTTGCCCTTATTTTATTTGGTTTTTGTTTCTCAATATGCGGTGCACCCTTATATGAGAGTCCTTTTACAATTATGTAGTAGAAGAAAGATTTGTGCCTCATAGACCCAGGAAGTGATGTGATCCGCAGTCTCCTCATTGATGTTGTATCTCGACGATCCTAAAGCAGGGTTATGGCAGTCTATGAAGTACTTGTTCAATTGTTTCCTTATTCACAAACTGTCGAATAGTGTTATCAAGCTTATATTTGAGTTCAGTTTTATTTATCCTCACATTAATTCAAAATTTTCATCCTCAACTTGAATCCTTAATAGCCTGTCATCCATTAGTCTGCCAATTAAAAAGATGCATTACCTCCTCAGAAGAGCTTCTGATATTATACATTTTTACAGGTTGTATTTCTAAAGAAAATTAATCGCAATTCGGAAAATTCGAGTTCAACATCTGATCCATCCACCGAGCGGGTATCAGCAAGTGGGCTTGAGAATGGATCTGTAGCTGATTCTAAAGTGGAAGAGAGTAAAGAGGGAAAAAGCCAAGGAAAGAGCATTGATCTGGAAGGAGCTGCTGAAGAAGGAATAAAAAGCGTTATAAATTTTCTCAAAGAAAAAATTCCAGAACTGAAGGTTAAAGTGATGAAAGTTAATGTTACTGAAGATATAACTGAAGATACTTTGAAGCAGTTAATCAAAGATGATAATGAGAATACAATCAGCAAGGATAATGAAGAGGAAGATAGTGATACAGATACCAATCAGCTAGATCGAATTGCAATCGAAGGAGATAGTGACACAATGGAAGATGAAAATAATTCTGACATGAAGCTTTACATTGGTGGGGTTTTACATAATAAAGAAGACACTCCTTCCAAGGATGAGTTTGTTCGTGTCCCAGCTGATATTAAAGATATGAAGAGGGACTCTTTTGTGTTGCATATCCCAAAAAGACATCAAGATAATGGCTCTGAAGAAAATGTTGTTAAGGTGGCTGCTATAGCTGCTCAAGGTGTTTCCGAACTTATGCCTCCTGACATTGCCGAGGCATTTTTGAGTTCTGATAAAGTTTCTTCTAAGGTATAATTAAAAAGAATTTTGGCTAAAAAGAAATAATAGTGAAAATAAGTTTTATGTGCTTCTGACTGTATTGTTTGTGAAAAAGGTGTCAATTTATTGAAAATAACCGATGAGATTTTTGTGCTTCTGACTTTATTGTTATGAGAAGGCGTCAAAATATAGTCACCAATATATATGGCTTCCATGTTCTTTTTCTGCTTCTTGAAGTAGGGATATTTGGTGCATTTTAATGTGTTGTTACCGAGCTTAAAAAGCGAATCTTTTTCTTGTTTAACAGTTGAATGACATTTTAGTTTTAAAAATCTTGATCTTGGTTGAAGCAAAGGCCTTGGGATTTAGTAGTCTTCTCTTATTCTTCCATGGAGTTTATCCTCCCATTGGACTTGCATGGTTAGGTTACCAGTTTTGAAATCTTAGGATTTACTTTTGCCTGAGACATGATGTTTTGCACCAGAAAAGGGTCTGCCATCCTGAATGATGGGTCTTGTTTCAGATAACTATGTATTTGTGCTCATTCTTTACAATTTGTTCAGCTGTTAATTGTTTGTATATACCTGGACTCATAGAACTATATTCGGTAAATAGATTTCCAGGGATATGCGTGAAATAATCAAGCTTGCAGTTAGTCAGACACAGAAGCACAATAGCTTTTCTGAGTATACAAATTTTAGTCGTATTAATATCTCCAAAGGTGATTTGGATCCATTTGACGGTGAGCTTCTCTCACTCTCTCCAATCATATGCACTTAAAGAAATGACGTCTCTTCCAAATTTATCATACTATTTTCATGCAGGTCTGTATGTTGGTGCATTTTGCCCTTATGGTACTGAGGTAGTGCAATTAAGGCGCAAGTATGGTAACTGGAATATGAATAATGATGAGAAATCTTCTGACATGGAGTTCTTTGAGTATGTTGAGGCAGTCAAACTGACAGGGGATTTGAATGTCCCTGCCGGCCAGGTTTGCATATTTTGGCACATTTTTCACATTTTGTGGTTTATCTGTCGAAAGCATACTAATCATATGCCTTAATCTGCCCAGGTAACCTTTCGTACTAAAATTGGGAAGGGTAATCGGCTTGCCAGGGAAATGTACCCAGATGAACTAGGAGTGGTATATACTTACCCTTCACGTGTGAATTATCCTGTGCCTTATGCTCATGCATTAGATCCATAATTGTGCTTCCCAACTGTGTAAGCACAGCTCAATGTCTGAACCAAGTTTTTATAGGTGCCATTAGAGCCATGGCATGGTTCCAAAGGGAAAGGGATGCAACATTAAGATTTGTAAATCAAGCTATCCTTTAATATCTTTTGGGAGGATGCGATTAACTCTAAGGGCTTTTTAAAGTCCTTCGCACTCTTTGGAAAGGTGACGTGCAAGAGGAATCTTATACCACCACTAAATTGCTATACCATAGATCGAGTACTACATCAACTTATAATGTTAGAATTTGCTATTTAACTCATCAGGAAATATATAATTGTTATTGGGTCAAAGTGACTACTAGTCGTCTGGGAAATTTCTAGAGTTGCTAAAGAAAGTAAGTATATATTTAGTGTATTAAAACTTGAAATATAGTGTCAGAGTCACCAAGAGGAGGTTAATTATCATATGGGAACCAACCTTTGTGCATGAAAATTTCCATTTTAGTAGTATGCTCTAAGGTAAGATTGGAAAAAAAAAAAAAAGTACTGTACACATTTCAGAATTTGGGAGAACCCATATCTGGCAAATGGTATTATTCTGACAAGTAGGTCCAATATCTTTGATGTATGCAATATCTGGCCGATGGTATTATGGGAATGCTGGCAGTTCCATTTCCTGAAGAAGAAATTAAAATAGTTAAAAATGAAATAACAGAGATATTATTTATTTCAAAGAAGAGGAAAGAAAGAATGAATGTACAGCAGTGCCAGACATGAAAGAGATCTTTGTTTACAGTATGTAGCAATTCATTGGAGAATTATATTATAAATATGAAGCTGGAAAGTTTCTTACTGCACCATACTCTATTTGGACTTGAGGCAAGATTTAAATTTTGATTTAAATCTTGTGTTGAAATTTAAAAAGTGAGTTATGGAGAAGTTTCTTTCTTCTAGGTTGCAAGTTACAGAGGTCAAGGAAGGATTGCAGAATTCGGGTTCCGGAATCCTAAGTGGGTCGAGGGGGAACTTCTTCAACTGAATGGCAAGGTAATGTAAATGGCAAGCACGTTCATCATTCCGCTTTTGATCTTGTTGAGAGTTGCTTATTCAGCTTTAGCTTTTATGAATGTGAGATTTTATGGGTCACTCTTGTTGATTGACATAGGGTTTGGGGGCATACATCAAAGGTGCAGACCTTGGTTTTCTTTATGTTGTCCTGAACAAAGTTTTCTTGTACTGTTCAATCGTTTGAAACTACCAGAGTGAGTTATGCCAACAGAATTGCAAACACTTTCTGCGGCAAGACCCTTGTGGAGATCCTTTATGGAGTACGTTTTCTAATTTTCTTATTTTTGTCCAACGACCAGAGGAATTTTGACACAATGTTATTATGCATGAAATAATACCCCCTCCCCAAAGTTTTGTAATGATCTTTATTATATGAAGTAGCATATATCAAAGGTATCGAAGATCGAGTATATTAAGGAAGATGCATATGCTTGCTTAGTGTGTGCAGATAGGGAGATGAACCCTGAGAAGAGGCTAATTTGGTAGCTCATCACCATTTGAGTGTAATTACTTGGTAGAGAATGGGGGAAACCCTTGATAATCAAAATATTATGTGGAATGACAGGCTGAAAGCAGGATATAAGTAAAAATATTACAAAGGGCTTTTTTGTTTTAAGGAAGTGGAAAACCACACATTTCTTGGATACTTTCTTGTAGGCATAAAGCTGTAAAGCCAGCTTAAAACTTCCAGAGCTTTTCCACCAAGTAGAAGGCAGAAATGGTTATGCACTAAATGATAGGAGGTCTCGCGACTTCAAGTCTCAAACAATCACAATCATCAGTGTATTGTGACTATAAAGTGGGTCCAATAATATGAATTGTTGTGATTGTATGAGAACTGAAGCTCCGAGACCTCCTAAGAATAGCTGAAATTATTGTTTTCTTTTGGGTGGTTATCATTGTGTTAAGCTGATTATTGCCTTGTGTTAGCTAATAATAATTTGAATCTTTTATTGTAATTTTGTGTTACATTTTATATTACATATGATACAAGTACGCACACCGAGCATGTGTGATATACAATATAAGATACAACACAAAATTATAATATAAGATCTAAATTAAGCTAATAACTTCTAAGTTGGGATATTTGATTGCGGAGTATTTCGAAAACACAAATTAATAAAGACGTCTCACCTAAACCTAAATGATGGAATAAGAGACGACACAATATATGGTGCAGAGGATTATTTCGATCTTGCTCGTGGATGAACAAAGATAAAGCACAAAAGTTCTTGACATGATCAAACTCGACTCACCTATCAAGTACTAAAAATCATAAGCTTAACAAATTTTGAGCATTTACAAACTATATTGTTCTTGAAAATCAAAAGTTGAACGAGTCGAAGGTGTGTAAGGGGAAAAGCAATTGTTCTGCGGAGGTGGGTGGAGTGCTTGAACAGCATATTCAAGAAATTTCAGTTTGGTTGCTCATTTATAAGGGTATTGTTTTTTAATTTTTTCAATAAAATTTTCAGCAGAAGTGGACTCTTTAACTATGTCATGAAAACCTCTGTTCTTCTTGGGGGATGGGTTGTTTGTACCTGTCTGGTATGGTCCCAATGGTAATTGGGGTGGATGATTTTGATATGTATTCCAGTACCTTGAGAGGGTACCTGACGCTCTGTAAGTTAGGATGATACCCATCGATATCAAAATGAGCAGGATTCCTGATGTGAATCCTATCAGAAAGAATAACGAGGCAGTGTAGATGAAGGTTGCCATCTTGATGATGCTCTTAACTAACAGCAATGAACTCAGGAACAGGGTTAGTGCACAAACGGTGAAGTTTAGAAATTATGTAATCTAGGGTGAGTGGACACTGTGGGAAGGTGAGGAATATGGTTTTGGCTATGAGATCGAAAGCATTGTTCAGGGGCATTTCATGTATTTTGTTCAGTAGGGGGTTTTGTTTTCCTTATAAAGTTTGAGTATATAATATTACACTCAAACTTTATATAGGAAAATTGCGTCCCAAGTCCCAACACACGTGGACCAATAAGGAAGCGCCAGCGCAAAAGGAGGGGGGACAAAAGCAAGTGGGGTGAC
This sequence comes from Paulownia fortunei, assembly GCA_019321725.1. Classification (NCBI taxonomy): domain Eukaryota; kingdom Viridiplantae; phylum Streptophyta; class Magnoliopsida; order Lamiales; family Paulowniaceae; genus Paulownia; species Paulownia fortunei. The sequence goes on from CM033118.1 coordinate 18,108,651, forward strand.
GTAAGCAATTTTTAAAAAGTTGTGGGGCCCACATCTTATCTTTTAATTATGTGGCTGAGGTTCGAGGTTGTGTTGCGTGTACGCAACCCTTTAATTATTTAAAAGGTGACGTATGTGATGACGTTGGTGAGAGAAGATTTCCCGCGAAACCCTAGTTTTGCCGGGAATAGTTCTTCCGTAGGAGTAGGAGAATTAATTCTTCGATTCATTATTGTCCTTCTGATAATTCTTTCCGGGATCGGATTAATTTATCTGGCCTGGAATTTATTTTTGAAGGATATTATTCTTTTGTGGCGCGAGAAGCGTCGACGGACGACGACGGAGTCCGGATTTGGGCAGACACCAAATAACCAGGGTACTGGGTAGATGGCTTCTACCTCGCAGGCGGGTAGGTATGGACAGACGTATAAGAGGAAGAGAAAGTAGACCAATTATGATAAGTTAAAAATAGCTATGAGGGCTATGGGAGTGGATTCCGCATCTGAATTGCTTTGTTTAGCAAATGACCCGAGAAGGAACGTCCGACCCATGAGAGGACATTATCCGAGTTTAGGAGTGTGTACATATACATGGACCAGCAACGGTCAGCCTGTGATCGTTAGTAGTGGGGGAAGCGTATTCCTTTTTACAGCGTATACGTTTGGGAATGTTGATTATCAGAGACACAGTAACAAGACTTTGACTTACAAGATGCAACTGTTAACTAAGAGCTATATTGAATCCAGTTATTGGAAAAAATGTCTGAAGGCCAGACTGTATTGGTGGCTGATTTACGACGCTGCTCCTACTGGGGTGTTGCCTACAACGTCACAGATTTTCAGTCAGTACAATGCCTAGATGCCAGGGTTGTGGATGGTAAACCGTGACGCGTGTCACAGGTTTATTGTGAAGGAGAAGTGGAGTACTATGCATACTGTAAATGGAACTGATCCGTCCAAAGATTGTGTTATGGTTCAAACTGCAGTAGGCTATGGATATGCTGCATCAGCTGAGATTTTGGTGGACAAGAAGAAGTTTGTAAGCAGACTTGGAGTAAGAACGGAGTGGAAGAACGTGACTAGTGGGGATATTGCTGATATTAAGAATGGGGCGTTGTATCTTGTAGTGGCACCGAATTATGATTTAAATTTTTGTATTCATGGCCAATTCAGGATGTATTTTAAAAGTGTTGGAAATCAATAAAATTCAGATGTTTTAATACTTAATATGCTTCTCATGATATCAATATGATGGAATACAATACACACCAGAAAAAAAAATGGGGAAAACCCCCAAGAGAAAAAAAAAGACAATTATTCTAGCAAATATTGGAACACGTTGCAAGACGTGTTCACCCATGTCTTCATGTCTTAAAAATAAAAATTAAAAAAAAATGGGAGAAACAATACAACGTCATTTTTAATTTTTATTTTTAAGACATGAAGACATGGGTGAACATGTTTTGCAACGTGTTCCAATATTTGCTAGAATAATTGTCTTTTTGACGTTGTATTGTTTCTCCCATTTTTTTTTTAAGACATGAAGACATGGGTGAACACGTCTTGCAACGTGTTCCAATATTTGCTAGAATAATTGTCTTTTTGACGTTGTATTGTTTCTCCTATTTTTTTTTAATTTTTATTTTTAAAATATGAAGACATGGGTGAACACGTCTTGCAACGTGTTCCAATATTTGCTAGAATAATTGTCTTTTTTTGTTCTCTTGGGGGTTCCCCCCATTTTTTTTTGTGGTGTGTATTGTATTCCATCATATTGATATCATGAGAAGCATATTAAGTACTGAAACATTTGAATTTTATTGATTTCCAACACTTTTAAAATACATCCTGAATTGGCCATGAATACAAAAATTTAAATCATAGTTCGGTGCCACTACAAGATACAACGCCCTATTCTTAATATCAGCAATATCCCCACTAGTCACGTTCTTACTCCAAGTCTGCTTACAAACTTCTTCTTGTCCACCAGAATCTCAGCTGGTGCAGCATATCCATAGCCTACTGCAGCTTGAACTATAACACAATCTTTGGACGGATCAGTCCTATTTACAGTATGCATAGTACTTCACTTCTCCTTCACAATAAACCTGTGACACACGTCACGGTTTACCATCCACAACCCTGGCATCTGGGCATTGTACTGACTGAAAATCTGTGACGTTGTGGCAACACCAGTAGGAGCAGTGTCGTAAATCAGCCACTAATACAGTCTGGCCTTCAGACATTTTTTTCAATAACTGAATTCAATATAGCTCCTAGTTAACAGTTGCATCTTGTAAGTTAAAGTCTCGTTACTGTGTCTCTGATAATCAGCATTCCCAAACATATACGCTGTAAAAAGGAATACGCTCCCCCACTACTAACGATCACAGGCTGACCGTTGCTGGTCCATGTATATGTACACACTCCTAAATTCGGATAACGTCCTCTCATGGGTCGGACGTTCCTTCCTGGGTTATTTGCTAAACGAAGTAATTCAGATGGGGAATCCACTCCCACAGCCCTCATAGCTATTTTTAACTTATCATAATTGGTCTGCTTTCTCTTCCTCTTGTACGTCTGTCCATACCTACCCGCCTGCGAGGTAGAAGCCATCTACCCAGTACCCTGGTTATTTGGTGTCTGCCTAAATCCGAACTCCGTCGTCGTCCATCGACGTTTCTCGCGCCACAAATGAATAATATCCTTCAAAAATAAATTCCAGGCTAGATAAATTAATCCGATCCCGAAAAAAATTATCAGAAGGACAATAATGAATCGAAGAATTAATTCTCCTGCTCCTACGGAAGAACTATTCCGGCAAAACTAGGGTTTCGCGGGAAATCTTCTCACCAACGTCATCACATACGTCACCCTTTAAATAATTAAAGGGTTGCGTACACGCGACGCAACCTCGAACCTCAGCCACATAATTAAAAGATAAGATGTGGGCCCACAACTTTTTAAAAGTTGCTTACGTCACCCCACTTGCTTTTGTCCCCCCTCCTTTTGCGCTGGCGCTTCCTTATTGGTCCACGTGTGTTGGGACTTGGGACGCAGTTTTCCTATATAAAGTTTGAGTGTAATATTATATACTCAAACTTTATAAGGAAAACAAAACCCCCTACTGAACAAAATACATGAAATGCCCCTGAACAATGCTTTCGACCTCATAGCCAAAACCATATTTCTCACCTTCCCACAGTGTCCACTCACCCTAGATTACATAATTTCTAAACTTCACCGTTTATGCACTAATCCTGTTCTTGAGTTTATTGCTGTTAGTTAAGAGCATCATCAAGATGGCAACCTTCATCTACACTGCCTCGTTATTCTTTCTGATAGGATTCACATCAGGAATCCTGCTCATTTTGATATCGATGGGTATCATTCTAACTTACAGAGCGCCAGATACCCTCTCAAGGTACTGGAATATATATCAAAATCATCCACCCAATTACCATTGGGACCATACCAGATAGGTACAAACAACCCACCTCCAAGATGAACAGAGGTTTTCGTGACATAGTTGAAGAGTCCACTTTTGCTGAAAATTTTATTGAAAAAATTAAAAAAACAATACCCTTATAAATGAGCAACCAAACTGAAATTTCTTGAATATGCTGCTCAAGCACTCCACCCACCTCCGCAGAACAATTACTTTTCCCCTTACACATCCACTTCATTTCAGGTACCACCTGAAATTCAGGCATGGCTGAACCAAAACCTACTGGTAATAGATCCATATTTTTATTACTTAACAAATCCTCAAATACTTTTGAAGACCTGAAATGGGCGTATGAATGTTCCATCCACTCATACATCTGTCGTAATAGGAATCCCCTTCCATCTCTCGTTTGTCCAGAACTAGCCTCTTACTAGCTTAAGAAAATCTGAAGTTGAACGAGTCGAACTCTAATTAATTATCCGGAACACTCTAAAGGGAATGCAAATCCCAAAAAGAACCCTAAAGTAGATGAGCAAGTTGATGATTGGAAGACAGAGATACAACAAAAAACAACTAGGAATAAAGAGCAAAGGAATTTGCATAACATCTAAAAAGAGAATACCTATAAAAGTGATTCTGCTCACTTTCAGTATTGTTCCTTTAACACTTGTATTTCACAATTTTCTTCACTTTTTGGCTGCCCCAAAAGGGCTTATTACATTTGTCCATAATGCAGCAAATTAATTCGGAATAAAGGCAGCTTATGCTAAAATCTAAAAAATATACTTTGAGTTGGCTGAAAGTGACTTAAAGCAGAGTTGAATATGAACACTGCTTTTTTTGTATCTCAAAAGATAGAATTGAATTAAATGTCACTATGAGCTTTTTTTTGGAAATTTTAATCGAAATAATTTAAGTTAATTATAAGTTAGGTAGGTTATACTTTTTACGTAATTAATTTACATTATGAAAAATAGTGACAAATTACAAAGTGAGTACGGTTATGCTTTTTATTTGAATGTTCGAGTTTAAATAATTAGGTCTGGACTATAATTTTCCTTTAGGACTTAGGCTTTTGACAATTGAAAAGTTTCCCCTCAGGTTTTTGGAATAATGATTTTGAAATAGAGTACCTTATCTTTATAAACAAGGGGGGATTTGAGTCGATGGATTGAAAGGGAAAATTTATTTTGATGGAGAAAGACCTGAGGAGAAAATTCTTAATTTGATTATTTAAATATTAAAATTATCATTAATGAACCTGGCCGACTGATTGTGACTCATATTTCCAGACAACGACTATTAATTCCTAACGAACTCAAAAATTCTTCTACCATTTGATTTCATAAACACTAGAATTTGATTGTCCGAGCAAGCTTATTTTTAAATAAATCTAGCAATATTTATAAGCTCTCTAAAATCTTGTGAGCTTAATCAAATACCCTCATAATAAATTATACTCGATGGTTCTTTTCTCGGACATGTATTGGGTATTTATCTGCTTTTCTTCATTAATATGTCGAATCAACTTAATTTTAAATTAAGATAAAAAAATTTAAAAAAAAAATCAAATCTTTCTTGTGCTGTTCTAAAACACCAACATATTTAACCGACTTCTTATTATTAATTAGCAACTAAAAATAAAAGATAATTATTCGCATGCACACATCTTTTTAAACTTAAAAATAAGGTTTGTAAATATATTTCTATACAGGGGTATTAAAATTATTTTTAAAAAATTTAAAATTTAAAATCTTGAAATAATTAATAATAATAAGATTCATATAGAGTCTATTATACATAAATAATTATTATGGTTCTGAAACTTAGAATCGACACTTCCAAAAAGTTAAGACATTACTCAAGTGTAAGACCCCGATTAATAATTCTTTTAAATCATTATGAACAGTAAATATAATTACGACGTCGTTAATGTGCTGCCATCATTATCACGTAAAGAATTATTACTTCCCCGAAGTATTCGCAGAGAATCGAACGGAACTTACTTCTCTACATAGCCACACGGCCCTACACCACACAACAAACCCACCATTACTTGTCACGTTAACAAGCTACTAAAAAGCATCCACTTTGAGTTAAACGATTGGAAGTCCATAAAACCTTACCATGCTCATCTCCGCACACAATAAAAACTCCTTCGGACAGGTAAAAACATAAACCCAGAACACCTTCACTGTGTTTTTTTGTCTTTCCAATTTAAAATCTTTTTCTCCTTTCCTCTTTACTTCTTTCACTCTCCCTTTTCTTGAATTTCAGTACCACACCAAAGATCATATAGAAACAAATTTTTCTTTTTCTTTTTTTGTATCAGAATTTTGAAAATGGAAAGCGCAGACCCCAGCAATCATAGTAAGAGAAGCCTCGGAAGAAGCAGCAACAGCCACATATCAATGTCGGATACCGAGTCGACCACCAGTCAGGTCGATTCTTGGCACTCCCCTCTTCGATCCGAGTCGCCGCTCCGCTCCGACGACCCTTCTTTTCGACCCGAAAATGATGATTCCGGTGACAAGAATAATACCAGGTCCATTGTTGTGGTTGATAAGTACTACTCTCCCGTGCCGTCTCCCGGAAAATCCAATGTTCCGGCAAGTTCTCCCGCTGACGGAGGAAAGGGGTGGCGTCCATGGCCCCATTCGGAGAAGCCCACTTCGGAGAATCTTGATTTGCCGGCGAGTCCTCCGGGAGACGAGGGAAAGGATGGTCGGAGACAGTATCTTCCTGCGGAGAAACCTGTGCCCGAGAATCTTGATGTTCCATCGAAGGGGACGTCTCCGATGGTTGTGGGACTCAACAAGTTGGTGAGGGAGGAGCCGCCTTCTGGGGTGAAGAAGGTGGAGCCGGTTGGTGATGGTGGTGGTGGGCGGTTGGAGGAGGGGTATGGAGGCGGCGGGGAGGATGAGGTGGGGGGAGAGAGGCGGTCGAGGGCGGTGGCGGCATCGATCTTGAAGAGGTCAGAGAGGAATGTGGCGGTGAGGAGGGTGGCTTTGGCGTTTAGAGTGTTTGAGGTGATTGCTTGTTTGATTTCATTTTCAGTTATGGCTGCTGATAGGACTCAAGGGTGGAGTGGCGATTCATTCGATCGATATATAGAGTACCGGTATAATTCTTATGCTTTTTCATCAAATTATGGTTACATGCTTCGATGTGTATATTGTTAATTGCTTGCCATGTTTTCTATGAGTAGATCATGTAATTAAAATTTCCTTTTTCAATCAATAGCATGTACAACTTTTATGTGTTGCAACTTGACAACGTTTGTTCTCATGATTGAATGATACTTATGTTTCACCAAATTGTTGATTTTAAGTTTGATGACTGAAATTTGTAAGCTTTGGTCTTCGAATTACCCTGACTTGCATGCAAATTCTGGAACTTATTTAACCAAGTGAAAGCTATACTTTCGACTAATGCAACCTCAGATGCCATGTTTTGCGAATACTGGTGCCCCTATGAAGCGTATATCTCTCCACGTTGAAAGAAAGCAATAAGAAAAGAGTAATCCGATACCAAGGACGGACAAAAGGAGTCTGCTTTGTGATGTTGTGGCAATATGTTGAAAACATGCATTCATGCAATATTTCTGATTTTGATAATAGCCTTCTTAGTTTTTACCAGCAGTTGTTCCTTTCAATAAAATTAGAAATTAAATTGGACAATATAGTTTTGGCTTATTAATTGTTTGATCAGCCCCCCTTATGTTAGTTTTTAAGAAGTTCTGTTAGCGAATACCCGTGTCTTGATGTTGAGCCAGTTCTGGTTATATTAGTACACAGACCCTGCAGCCTGCCTGTCAGTTAAATGTCCTCTCGTCAACTAATTTAGGCTGATGAAGGCTTTCGCTGATGTAGGCGAAAGATATAGTTTTGTTCTCTGAAATATAAAACATAACGCAACCAGATTTTATATGCTATTAGTAAAAGTGCCAGTTGTTGCATTTTGCCTGTAATGATGTCTTAAAAAACCTGATGAATAGTGTATATCTATGCTTTTTTGTTGCACAGGTATTGTGTAACTGTAAATGTTATTGGCTTTGTGTATTCTGGTTTTCAAGCCTTTGATCTCGGATACCATATGGGCACGGGGAAGCATGTCATCGCTCACCATCTACGTCACCATTTTGATTTCACACTGGATCAGGCAAGTAATATTTAGCTTATCATCTCTTGAATTTTCTACATCTCTGATAAAGGCATGTACAACCATTAGCCTGAGCGACCTCTGATCAGGGTGGAGCTGTTAAGCCCATGATTGCAGCTATGAGGATGACAACATCGTTATCAATCTTCTGGTTGGCAATAGGTTAATTTATCTTAAGGCCACACTTCCGAAACATGAACAACATTGCTCTGCCTTTTAAGCAGTTCCCAGAACTATTAGAAATGGGCTTTGCATCTTATCTGATTTTCTGTATTCTCGTTTCATGTTGGCAAATGGGTTCACGTGGTGTCTCAGTTAGTACAATGAGTGTAAGCGGCATTAATCGTAATTCACGACTTCAATTTACCAAGTGATTAGAACCTTTTTTTTTCCCCCAAATATCATTAAGTTTCATCAGCTCTTTTATTTGAACTTTTGGTCCTCAAGATTCTCCGTGTAATGTGGTAAATTAGCTATTAGATTTTCTAGTTAGCTACCTTCATTAATTTGTATTTTCAATTATACTTTAATATAATTATAATAACATTATGAACATTGTTCCCGAGCATTCTTTAACTCTGGTTCTTTCTCTTTGCTTCTGCTGTGCCTGTGAATTTGATTCTGCCTAGAAACTGGGGAACGGGCACCATATGAATGTTGATCTCGTGTAACAATGCACTATAGTGTTGGTTATTCCAGGTGTTATTGTAGATATTTAATGTCACTACTCTCTGACAGTTTAAATTTTTAGATGAGGTGGTAATTGAATAAGGTATCAAAGCCGAGCCAAATAAGAGGGCCTGGATGCTTTATATATTCATGAAAAGAGTTTACGCATGAATATCGTTTGCACGTGAAGGGGGCATATTAGAGATATTAAATATTTAATGTCACTCCTCACTTATATCTTAAACTTTTTTAGATGAGGTGGTCATTCAATAGTTACTGTATCTCTTTGGGGCCATGTCACAAAAGCATAGTTCCCTCTTTCTTGCTAATTTCAGTGCTACGTTGAACAATAATATGCATCATGCGTGCTTTTGCTTAGAGGAAAGTTGTCTTTTCATGTGTCTACCAGATTCTGGCATACCTTCTGATGTCTGCATCATCGTCGGCAGCTACCAGGGTGGATGACTGGATTTCTAACTGGGGGGGAGACGAGTTTACATTGATGGCAAGTGCATCAATCGCTATGTCGTTCCTAGCTTTCATCGCCTTCGCCTTGAGCTCCCTCATATCTGGTTACAACCTCTGCAACCGGGATTCAACTTGATCCCTCACCGGTTTGTATCCATATATATATTGAGAATATTGTTGCACGAATATTTGTTTGCAAACGAATTTGGAAGCTGTACATATGTAGTGATAGGTGAATAGGACTTTTTTTTTTCTATTTAGTTTTGTAGCGGAGTTTGCAAATGTTGTTATCATTTGGATAAATAAATGATTCCGCTGCATGAAGCAGTATGTTCTCAAGCCAATTTAGTTGATCTGTTGTTGAATCCTAATGGCAGGGGTCGCCGTGCAGTGATCCAGATGAGGAAAATGATCATAATTTGCTAATTGCATGTAGTTTTATTGCGCAATGGATGCATTTTCTCCAAGATAATAAGCCCGTTTGGTTTTATTTTTAAATTTATTTTCATGTTTCCAGCATTTTTCAGAGTACTAAGTTTTTGTATAAAAAGGAGAATGTATTTGAATTAGTTATATTTCTATATAGACTTTATATGTTTAGAAATGAAAATGCATTGTTTTATAGTGTTTTTTAAATAAAAAAATGTGATATGTGAGTAAATTTGAAAATGAGATTAGTAGGTATGTAAAAAATGTAAAACTTTACGTTAGTGTGTTTGAAAATAAATTTTAAATATAAAAATAAGTAGTATTTTGTTGAATGAGAAAAATAAATGTATTTTTTTATTTGAAAATAATAAAAAATGAAAAACTTCTTTGTGAAAATGAAACCAAACAGAGCTCAATGCATTTCTGCAAAATAGCTGCAACCGTCAGAAAAATGGTGCAATACTCGTCTTTTTGGATATATTAAACTTAATGCATAATATTCGTTATTTTGATATGAATTATTTAGTATACATATATATTATGCATTACATTTGATGACTATTACTTCAATTTAGTGAATAAATATTTTTATTTAAAACATGAAATTTATATCTAATTTTTTTTTTTATAAGTACAAGTAAAATGCATGTGTGTTGTGCTTGTTGCAAGTTTTTTTTTTTATGTTTTTTTCAAAATATTAAGATCATGTAGAATGCCATTATATGTAAAATCCAACAAATTAATATATATTTAGACTTTGTGACAGAAACTTTTTAGTTATCAAGATTAATATAGTTTTCATAATATTCTTTGGGAATAGTTTAATTTTTTTTATGCATGAACAAGTTACACAACTTCGTTAGCAATATATTAAAAATTTGCGTACATAAAAATATTTATACTTATTATAATTTTTTAACATTAAAGATTACATTTTTTCTTCTTCTCCATTCTTGGCGCATAAAATTTATGTACTAGATACATCACATATGCACAAATATTCTACATACATATGTATTTGCTTGATATTAATACGTGCTTTAGAATAATTCTATGTTGACTCTACTTGTTGATTTTTTATTAGTAGTTTATTTTTTCATTATTAAAATTTTCTGTATTTTTTAGGCATATTTGGATTTCTGTGATTGCCTATATAATAAAGGTTGAGAAATGTAATTTTTTAATTTTTATTCGTAGTATGAAGAGAACAAATCTTCTTAAACTTGTTTCAAGGAGCAAAGAATTATGTGTATGTAAATATGTTATTATTATATTTTTTTAAATTCATGAATATTTAAATTTTTGACTCTTAATACTGCTACGTGTTATTAATATGACTTGACGAAATAATTCGAGTTATTCGCAATAAATGTTAATAGATTAAAAGTCTGTATGTTGTATTATAGTTAAATAATATTTAAAACTTTTTCTAATAAAATCAATGCAGCACAAAGTGTATCATGAATCAATTCGGCAAAAAATAAAAAAATAATATATATATATATAATAGAATAATTCGAACACAATGAATTAGATTGGTTTTTACAAAAAGTTAAGATATCATTTCATTCATTCGCTAGATGATATGCAACAATAAGAAGTATCATACTGAAATACAAAAAATAGACAGTGTTTGGTTTTGTTTTGAGATGTTTTGGCGATTTTTTTTGAGGAAAGATATTTTGGTAATTTTTTTTGGGAAATGTACAGTAGGTTTGATTTATTTTATGAACGGTTGGTTGATATATTTTGAAAGAAAATTTATATTTGGTTTTTATTGTAGATATGTTATATGATAAAATTTTATTTGATTAGTGGTGTCATATCAAATTGATATTTATATTATTTTTATTTAAATATAAAAGTAAAATAATATATTTATAATAATATAATAATTGAAACATACATATATATATATATATATAAGAGTGTGTGTGTGTGTGTGTTTATTGATGAAATGATTTAATTATACATAAAGGTATGTACAAAAATATATAATAGTTGAAATACATACGTATGTATACACACACATATTTGTAAAGTAATGATTAGGATGTTTTGAAATATTTTAGGGAAGATGAAATCCATTTTGGAGGAAAAATAGTAATAAAATTTGGAGAATAAAAATTATTTTGAGGGAAGAAAACCAAACATTATCTTAGTATCATATGGTAATACAAAAAAATTCTTTAAAATGGTGCAAATTCTCTGTGGAAAATGTATATAATTTTGTCAAAATGCACATCGTAAAGTATATCAGACTTATTATTTTTATTTTAATGTCAAAGTAGTTTTTAGAGTTCTAATACCACAATATTCAATACACTTATAAAATTTTAAATAGGATTAATTATCCATGATAACATCATCATGAGTTCTATTGTCAAAACTTTTAGACCTTGTATTTTTATATTTTATTTTTAACTCGCTTTGTTGTCAACAAATTGCACTGTTATTTCAATGAATTTTCATGACAAAGTCTTCTAATGTTTTAAATTAATATATTTCATTAATTCAAGATTACCAAGATAATAACAATGTTAATATACATAAATGCAATTAAATAATGTTATTATAGGAACATTTTAGCTAGCAAAAGCTCAAAGAAACTTTTAGGGGTCATTGGTAGGATGGAATGAAATTAGGTAGAAATGGAATGAAATTAGAAATAGAATCATAATAGGAATGTAATGATATGAGTATAATAATTTCTATACTTGGTATGTATAAAAATGACAAATGAATGAAATTGTAATTTCTTGTTTGATTTCAATTTCATGATTGATAACTAGAAATGAATGATAGGAATATAATAAATTAATTTTAAAGATCAAATTATACTTTAGTAGATTTTTTAAAAATAAAATTATATTTACTATGTTGAGCATAAATGGGTTCGTTATTATTATTTTAATTTGTGTTAAATAATATATATATATATATATATATATATATATATTATATATATATATATATATATATATATATATATATATAGGACATGGATAAAATTTTACCAAAATATATTTTTCTTATAAAAAATATAAAAAATCAACAAATGAATCTAAGAGCAAGTCTCAAATTTTAATTTTTTAGACTTGAATAGGAACTAAATAAGATCCAATAAAATATTATATGTATTTTTTAATGTATGCATGATATGTATATACATAATATGCATGAAATATATACTCAAAATATAAATATAATACTCTTATAATAATATAAAATTAATAAGTTGTTTATGCTAATATATGTAAAAATAATAAAATATGTTTGAATTTTTTAATTTTTAATCTTATTTTTTATTAATTACATTATTTTCTCATATATAGAAAGTTATGTTGATGTTATTTTTAAAAAATATTTAATATTTTAAAAATAATAAAATATGTCTGACGGATTCAACCCGATATTCAGAATGAGTTCATATTCATATTCATAAAAATTTTGATGGAAAACTCTCAAGTCTTATTCGTAGTTTATCCATATATGCACTTATTACAATGGTTTAGAACATGAAATTAGTCATAATGATCCTGAACTTATATACTAGATTTGGGACTAAACGTACAAGTTTATATCAGACAACCTAGGGCTGGGTATAGCATACGATGGAGTACTTTTCCTCAATACAATCCCAAATCCTTCTGACATATCAAGTTTTTCACCTTTCGGAAATTTCCACTCAAATGAATGCAGAAGTGACGCTAGTAAATAGGTTACCATTCTTTCTGCCAATGGTCGACCAGGGCATATCCTTCTCCCGGATCCAAACGGGAGATAATGAAAATTGTTGCCACTGAAATCCCACTTTCCAGAGTCATTTAAAAACCTGTCGGGCCTGAATTCCATTGGATTGTCCCAAATGGAAGGATCCCTTTGGATTGCCCATATATTTATGAAGACCCTGGTATTTTTCGGGATTGTGTATCCCCCGACTGTTGAAGATTGGTTTGGAGATCTTGGGATTAGGAGGGGTATTGGAGGATGTAACCTCAATGTTTCTTTAAGAACTGCTTCCAAATACTGCAATTTGGGCAAGTGGAACTCTTCAACTATGTTGTTCATCCCAACTACGTTGGATAATTCCTTTTGAACCTTTTCCATTACCTCAGGATTGTTCATAAGCTCAGCCATTGCAAACTCAACTGTTACCGAAGCGTCACTCCCTCCTAATATGATGTCCTATCAAATAAAAAAGTGCACAACATCTTTCATTCAATTATAAATGCGCTTTAATAGAGAGATATAATTAAATATTAACTGAATAATACTTGTATATATTGGGTGCTCTTCACGGTGAGGATTATTTCACGTCCTACTATATTATAGGATTCCTTTGGATGATAAAGTACCAAAAACTAAGAGTCTTTTTATTTTTTATTTTCAAAATGATGATTTTTTATTTTTTACTATATGAAACTTAAAAATGTATTTGTTTTATCTATTTTCATCACGGACAGAATTTATTTTTATTTTTACAATCAATTTTTAAATCTACTGACATTTCACTGTCTTTTGCACATATCAAAATTTATTTTCAAATCTAATAACATATTATGCTTTTCATACAAAAAAAATACTGTAAAATAAATATATTTTTATTTACAAACTTATAATCAGCATAGTTTATCTAAACATATTTTTATTTTTATGCCAAAATCTAATAAAAGTATTTTCAATCTTAAAAATGAAGAAAATATGAAAATGAGTTTGAAAGTGAAATTAAACTTACCATCAACATGGCTTAAGTTGTCTCTTAGTGATATTTCGCATATCCGAATCTTCTTTCTCCTTTATCTCTAAAAGGATTAGCAGAAAGTCCTTCCTTCCCTCACTCTTGATTACTCTAGGCAACTTCTCATATTCGGCAATAACCGCGTCGAGAATTTTCTCAACAGATTGCACTGTATTCTCCATTTGTTTCTTTACTCCTTGAAGATCAAGCCTGGCAAGAAGTGGGAAAAAATCAGAAACATTCGGCTTTCCTAATAGATCATCAATCTTTGAGATCTCAACCCGGAATTCCGCTCCAAGTCTTGCATTCTCTTCCCCTGCAATTGTGCCACCCCACAAAAGGTTCAGTACCAAATCCAGTTCAGTTAAAAAAGCCAACTCGCCAATTTCAACGGGTTCTCCAATCTTGGAGTAGACATGTCGGATGGCCTTTCTGACCTCGTCCCTCCGAAGGTCGTAAGAAGCCTCCAGGCTGCTGTTACTTTGCATCTCGCGCACTAATATTTTTCGCATTTTGCGCCAGTTGGAATTGTGTGGTGAAAACGCAATACCGTTTGCACCGAGACTGAGAACTAATGCTGCAATGGGAGCATCACGATTTGCGAAAATCGGATCTTGATCACGAACAGCTTGTTTTACCAGGGATGGCGAGCCGATCACAACACACAGTTTGCTCCCCAGACGTAGCTTATAGATTGGGCCATATTGGAGAGCCAAGTCTGTGAACTGATGGAGTAAGTTGCTGCCAAGAAAGGGCAAGTATCCAATGATTGGGAAGCCCCAGGGCCCTGGTGGCAAGGGAGGAGTTTTCCCACCAAGATTCAATAAGGCCTTTATGTACCAGAAAATGGATAGTAGTAGAATTGATATTAAAAGAGCTGCCATGTAAAGATGATCCATTTGATCTTTTTGGGTGTGTTATGATAACACAGTTTGCTAGAAATTTGAGAGATAATTTGGGTAGATATTATAGTCAAATATCCAAGCTTTATAATGGTGAAATGTGTAAGTTTAGGAAAGGGACACTATAATTGAAGATTGGACTTTCATATAATTTGACGTGTTGGCTTCATTAACTCCATTCATCCAAAAATGCAAAAAATTGTAAACATTGCTGATGAAACTCTTATCAACTAAACAGTTTGAAAAGGATTGGTTTTTGGTTGATTTTTGTGAATAACTAAGCACAATAGTTAATAACACGTAGAGATTTAAGTGGTTCTTTTGAATTAAATTACATTTATGTGTATGGGAAAGATTCATTTTCAGAAAAAAAACAGATATAGAAGAGTGCAAGAAACAACTGTTACGCTTCTCATGATAATCCAAACTCCGGATTGCTTTCTTTTAACCAATGTTTTAAAAATTGGATCAGATTTGTCGGTTCAATTGATTCAATCATGAATTGATGATCGGTTCGATCCGTTTGGATGCAAAAAACCAGTTGAATCTATCAAAATGATCATCAACCCTTTTTTGTTTATTATTTTTTATTTTTTATTTTTTATTTTTTAGAAAGTTTAAACTTGATGTTTGGTTATATATATGTGATTATTTGAATTTTAGACTTTTTTAAATCTATTTTGTAGTTGACATAACAATTAACTCATTATATTATCATTTTATATAACATAATAAAAAAATATAGTCAATTTTCTCCAAATTGGTTGTATCGGCTGTTGAACCGTTGATCGACAGTGAAACTGATTTGATGAGTGGTCCAATTATAAAAATGCTGCTTATAACAATGTATAGAACTATATTCAAATGTAGCTTCTTCATCGCCTTCTGATTTCATCATTTATTAATCTTTTTTTGTCCCAATTTTGATTTTTATTTGATTCAATATGAAATTCAGATAAAAATATATATATATATATATATATATATATATATATATATTATGAATTAGCACTGCCATATTATATTTTAAATAAGAAAAATATTTTTTTATAAAAATTTTATTTTGTAAAAAAAATTTCACTTTGTGACATTTTAAAAAATAAATTAGAGAAATAAATTTGGGATAAATAAAGTATTGTACCTTATTATTTGTCAATAATTGGCCCAAGTTATAAGTAGACCTAATTGGTCCACAATAGTACCAATAGACACCTATTTGATGCAAGATCTCAATCTTCAACTTTAATTTATTAGAGCTTTATAGTTCATGTAGGAAAATTGTCTCCTAGAAGATTAATTCTCAATATTAACCTTAAAAAAAAACGTTTATGCTTAAGATTTTCTGGGCTATGATGCAGGTGGCCCTTAATGAACAACCTACCTTAAAAAGTTAGGAAAACATGTCCTTCTAGATTTAGATTAGAGGGGGAAGATTACTAGCTTGTTTGGTAGTATAGCATTCGATAACAACAACAAATAATTAAGGCGTAGTGATTAAAATTAAGTTTTCTTTTTGACGCATCATTCCAAGGATCAAGCTAATGAATTATTGTCTTAATTCCAAGCAAACTTATCGCATTGCCTAGCCACAAAGGAAAACTATTTTGCACTTAGCCGTTAGATATATCATCAGTTGCATTTGCACGAACCATTTAATATTTTTACACTCGATCCATATAAAAATTTTGGGCTAGAAGCTTGATTGCCTAATAGCTTATTTACCTTGTTATGATTATGGGCAACTCTCACTAATTAAGGTGTAGGCTGTGGGAGTTAATATTTTGGTTAAACTCAATGTTTTAACGTCAAACAAATAAAGTCCCATACAATGACCATTGAAATCCAGATTTTTGCATTTTGATGGTTTTGGTGCTGATTGGACTTTTTAATTTTCTCTCTCGCTATTGATGGTAATGGATGGTTGCTGCTTTCGAGAAGCGTATGTTGAGCTTTATCTTTTAACTAATTGTATGTAATAAAGAATTATTTTATTGGTATTTCTACACTCGATTTCTACTTTAGGAAAGCTTACTCTCCTTTCTACCGTACAAGCTCCATTCATGCCCAACCATCGCAAGCAAGAGACAGCCCTTGAACCTATGGCGAACCAATATCGTACTCAAGGGAGGGCGGCCTAATCAGAGCAAATTTAAAAAAATACTAATTATTGTTAAATGGTTACTTCTAAGTTGTGTTACAATTATAAATTAAATAATATAGAAATACACAAAAAATATTTTTTTGCATAATTTAAAATTAAGTACAGACACAATACATATTAAAATAATATTGAAAATAAACTATATTTTTCCTCTCGAACAATTCTTTTACCTTCATATTTTAGTCGTAAGTCTATGAACTCGTATATTATCTGTTTTCGTATTTATTGCCCGATTTTTTTGCCGTAACTTTTAAAAGAATTCATAACTTACTCGTACATATTAAATGTCTAAATCTTCCGACTAACAAGCCTTTTCCCTTTCTCCAACATAATTCGATGGGAAATAGTTGAATTTTCAAGTGGATGATATCGACCCAGTGGTCTTAGTTGGAGATGGTATTACATGTATTTATGGATTGGAAGAGATTCAAACTGGGTAAATGGTTGAATTTTCCAATAGGGTGAAAGGAATAACTTTAAATTTTGAGAATGAGAATTTATGGATTGTTGTCTTTGGTAGTTATATATTTTTTCATGGTTTGACCTTCTTATTATAAGGTTTTTATTTTCAAAATGAAAAATTTAATTACCAATATTACTTTAGGCTTTATATTTAAATTGAATATATACCATTTGGTCTATCAAAAAAAAAAAAACCTTTTATATACTAGTAAGATATATGAGCTTTACACATGGATAATTAAATATGTTTTAACTTTTAATATAAAATATCATCATATATAGATAATTAACATATATACAATCATTGTCTTTAAAACCTTGACAAACACCAAGAAATGGAAATGTAAGAGGTAAGAAAAATGTTATTATTGTGAGGTCTTATCTTTCTTTCTTTTTTTATGCATTTGTTGTATTTTTGGTAAGTATTACTAGGAGCAATTTCAATTAAAGTAATTTAGTTATTACATTGACAACATTGTTTATTGATTAGAAGGTTTTATACTCAATAATTGAATACAATTTGCTTAATTTTTTAATTAATTTTTAAAATTTTTGTGAGTTTTATCATCATTTTCAATGTTATTTTGCAGATTTGTAGATGAAGGAAAAATATTACTTAAATGTACTAAAATCTACATTCAACCTACATTTAAAAAAAAATGGGTCGAGTACAGTAGCTATAGCGCTTAGGCGCTGCCAAATGGGATTTTAAGGGCAAAATGGTCATTTTGCCCTCTTTAGGGCATCTCTCATCTGATTTTAAATCAGATTTATAGAGAGGGAGGGAAGGAGAGAAAAGAAAACAAGTCAAGAAGGAAGAAGAGAAGAAGAAGATGAGAGAATTTTTCTATGATTTGTGATGAAAATATCTACAAGGGAAGAAACTTATCCTACTTTCAAGTTTTATTTTTTTTCCTCTTTCTTTCTTTAATTATAATCATAAATATTGTTAAGTTATTATTCATTTTTATCATCATAAATTAATTTATTTTTCTAGGGTTGTGATATAATTTAGTTAAGATGTTTTGAATATTTTTATCAATTCAGTTCTTAATTTATTTTTCAAGTTGAGTTTTCTACATGGTTCCTAATACTTTCAATTACTTGGCCACTAATTGAATACTTTGCTAATCATATTGACCAAAAAGGTGATGTATGTATTTAGTTCTATATGTAGAAAATCATAAATTGCATGTGAGATATGAATATACTTATATGATTTGTGCATTCATGTTTGAGATCCATAAAATCTAATGAATTGTTGATTGTCGTAATTCACATAGAAATATAGTGGGTTAGCAATTGATGATATTTTCATTAAACCTTGAAAGAGGCTAGTGGATAATTTAGGGATTCTCGACTATCACTTGGGAAATAAATTGAGATTGATGAGATAAATTATTCAATTTAGATTAATTATGGTGAAATCATAACCCTAGGCTTTTAAGTTTTTTAAATTTCATCATTAGTTAATTTTTATTATTAGTTAGTTTAGTTAGATTTAGTTTGTAATCACAAATACTTTCTTTCACTTATTCAAATAAAATTAGACTTAACCTAATTTTGGTACTTCATACTTCAACAGTTCTAGTGGGAATGATGCTTACTCATTATTTTATTATTTGTTAATGATAGAGTACACTTGTGTTCAACAAAATCTACAACATTTATTTTATGAGTACTAAGCATTATTGTCAAAATTGGTCCAAACCGACCAGCTCAATCGGGAATCAATGGTCAGTTCAGTTCGTTTGGCTATAAAAAAAATCGAACAAAAACCTATAGTTATTTATTTATTATCATTATAAGTATTTTTTTTTGTTTTGAAGAAGTTTAAACTTAGTATTTAGTTATATGTATGTGATTATTAGGATTTTGGATTTTGTTAGATGTATTTGTTGGTTGATTATTTATCTTCTTTATCCTTTAAAATTTTAGTATATAACAATTAGTCTAAAACATTACTATTTTACATACTATAAAATCAATTATCATTAGACTGGTATCGGTCAAGCAGGTTAAATAAGGATCTATAGGAAGACCGATTCGTTTGATTCGATTATGAAACGACTAGTCCTAATTAAGTTGATTCTTTCTCTTGGGTTCACTCACTATTTATATCTTTTATTTATTTTTCAATCCTAATCTTTTTTGATATCTATGGAAGTACCAAATTGTATTCCAGTTTAGTGTAGTATCAACATTTTATGTAAGACTACTTTGAGCTTTACAAAAAAATTTAAGAAACATAAATTGCTCAAAGTTATTCACAGTTTTATATACACAAGATTAATATGTTTTAAGAGGCAAAAGTCCCAAAACTTTATAACTATGAGGTGTTAGCTTTGTCCACCAAAATACGAGAATATTAGTCTTACTTTATATTGACGTGTCTCCAATTTCATATAAGTGTTGTTATATGACTATCTATTGTATTGAATTGATCACTAAAATTTTAGTGTAATGATGTATTGGTTGTTGTATACATATGTATTTAAATATAATATGATTCCAACATTGAGTATCTTGTACAACATTGATTGGTCATTAGAGTAATAGTAATATACATATAATACGTATATAATAAGAAAGAAAGAAAGAAAAAAAATCAAAGAGAGAAAAAGGTCTAGATTCGTGACTTGATTGAACCAGTCAACTGGTGTAATCTATCAGTAGAAAAATATTTTTACACCAAATGATACTTTTTGGAAGAAATGTATCTTTACACCAAAAGACTTTTTCTGGAAAGGATGCGATTGTTGAAGACAACTTTTGTGAGTCTATAAATACTTTCAATACTTCAACCGAGTATTAGCATACAAATTAACAATGAGATTGATCATCTCTTTTGAAGCATAGTCTTTCTTTCTGTCTTCTACTTTTGAGATCTTTATTTCTAAAACATAGTAAAGTATTTTTCTAAAGTTTCTTAGAAGTGTAACCCTAGAAATTCGTATTATAGGCATTGTATCCTGGAGATGGATTTTTTTAGAACCATTTACATTATAGTAGGAGAAATCTATACCTTAAAGATAATATATGATAAGTGCATATTTTGACATATTTTTCTATCAAATCCTTTATACTTTTCTTGTTTTATTCTTGTTAATATTATTATTTTATTAATATTTTGTGTTAGGGAATAAATGAAAATATATTTCTAAATTTGTGCAGTTTTTGTATTTTAAACATAACTTCATGATCAAAAGTCCTATGAACCTGAAACTTATTTTATTTGAAATTAAGAGATAGAAATACAACTTCTTTGTTGGAAGATCAGTCCAAATTAATTTTGATTATAGCAAAAATTCGTCCAAGTGCTTGTACAAAATAAATCACCAAAATTCGGATAAGAGTTCAACCCTGTATTGACTTATTTGACCAATTGGGTCATATCTCTTAAGTCCAAATTTATTTTGGGCTAAAATTTGGATATGTTATATAAAAGAGATAAATAAACAAGTTTGTTTGAAGACAAGATGGTGAGAAAATGTGTCAAAATGGTAAAAACATAGGTTGCAAGTTATTGCTGCTATTAAAGAATGACTCTTGGACATGATTTGATAATTTGACTATATCTCCTTCATCCGACCACCAAATTTAACAAATGATATATGAAAATATATTAGCACTGAAAGACCTACAATTTTGGTTCTTTATAAATCTTTGGTGTAACAACTTACCAACTATTGGCAACTAGCATACCATTTGATTAACCCCTCCATTATTTGTTTGGCCTCTAGCTTATTCCAAGTACTATAAATAGGTCATGCATTAAGCTTGTAAGATTAGGAGGGGTGGGTGGGTGTAAAAGGTTTCTTTAAGCTAAGTTTTCTAGTTTGTATGTTTTCTAGTAATGTAAGTTTTCTAGTAGTAATAAAAATGCATTCTCTAGTTTCTCTTATATTTTTAGTCTTTGCTATTTTTATTATGTCTTTCTAAATTTTATTTTGTTAAGGAAAAAGAATGAACCTATTGATGGAGGAAGATGAATGGTTATAAGAGTAGAAAATATTTAAATATGTTGTATTATTATTTTGAGTTTTGATTTAAATCCTGCTTATTTTGTGGTGATTCTTAATTTATGTATCTCTAATGGCACAACAAATACTTGGGTTCATTTAGCTTATTGTACGGTTCTACCCCACCGACTGCTAATTTGAAACCTTAATTTGTTGTTGATGAAGGTGTGCATAAATCCTTGATCCATAAATAAGTGTTGGCGTTCAAAGATAATTTGCAATAATAAGACAATATCATGATTACCTTATTGTATGCGTTATTTTATAATATTTTTTCATTGGAAACTTCATTATGTATGGATTCCAATTGTGGCAATTAATAGAGATAAAAAGAATAAATAACTGTTTCTCTCTCCAAAACTCAAGAGTGGATCCTCAATCCTCAGTACTTTTATTATTTTAGTTCTTCTTTAGTTACAACATACATTAATTGTTCATATATTTTGATTCACATAAATTTCTTTTTTTTTTTAAAATATAAACTTGAATTCTTCAAACAACTTCCCTGTGAATCGACATCTGACTCACAAGATATTTATTACTTAATACAACCTGTACTTGAATTTACAAACTTAAAGTTGTAGCAAGTTTTTGGCGTCGTTGTCGGGGAAGGCAATGTAAGTATTCAGGTTTGTTAATATTTTTCCTTTGTAAATATAGTTTGTTTATTTTCTTTATAGATATATGGTTATATGGTATCATAGTCATAATTCTCGGCATTTAGTTAGAAATAATTCTCAAACTTTGTTTGATAATTTATTTGAATCATCTTCACACACTTCCACCATGACTGAAAATGAAAGTGTCTATGATCAAAATGAGAATCAACAGGTACGTACTATGCATTTTACTTGCAACCTTCTCGAAATTCTTCTTCTTCTTGTTTTATTTTTCCTCTCAGTGCAAATAACTTTTGATTCAAGTCAGGTATGATCCATTTACTTCCTAATTTTTATGGTTTAAACTTTGAAAGCCCTTACGTGCATTTGAAAGAATTTGATGAAGTATGTGCCACTTTTGATGATCAAACTTGCACAAATGAAATTGTTAAGTTCAAATTATTTAAAAGAATTTGATGAAGTATGTGCCACTTTTGATGATCAAACTTGCACAAATGAGATTGTTAAGTTCAAATTATTTCCTTTTTCTTTAAAAGATAAAGCAAAAAATTGGCTTAATTCTTTAAAACCTAGGTCAATTGGCACTTGGCAAGAAATACAAGTTAAATTTTTGAAAAAATTCTTTCCAACTCATAAAACTAATACTTTGAAAAGACAAATTCAATTTTTTTCTCAAAATTCTAATGAAGCTTTCTTTCAATGTTGGAAAACATTTAAAAATTTATTGAATTTATGCCCACATCATGGTTTTGAAAAATGACGCTTAATTAGTTTCTTTTATAAAGTTTAACTCTTGAAACAAAATAATTTGTTGAAATAATGTGTAATGGTGAGTTTCTTGATAAAGAACCTGATGAAGCCCTAGAATATCTAAATCATTTGGCAGAAAATTCTCAATCATGACATAGTGTTAATTCTTCCGAAAGTACTATTAGATATAATCTTGCTAATAGTAATAAAGAAAAATATTACCTTAGCCAAGAAGATGATCTAAATATTAGGCTTGCTAGTTTAACAAGAAAAGTTGAAGCCATTGAACTTAAAAAACTAAAGAAAATCAAATTTGTGCAAGAGGAAGAAGTTTGTAGTAATTGTGAACTTTTGGGACACCCCACCAATGAATGTCCAAACATTCCAGTACAAACAAATTTCAGAACACATTCAAAAAACCTTTACATTCTCCATATTCTGAAACTTACAATCCACAATGGAGAAATCATCTAAATTTCAGTTGGCGAGATCATAACCGTGCCCAACCGCTGCATTCACAAAAACCACCAAACTTTCATTCTTATCCAGCTCCACATATAAAATTCCTTGAGGAGACTTTGCAAGCATTTATGCATGAACAAACAAACATCAATAATCAGACTTCACAAGCTATCAATGAGATCAGAAACACACTTTCAACACTAACAGTTTCTTTGCATACTCATGAAAAAAGTAAATTTCCTGCTCAACCTCAACCTAATTCTTCCACTCGATGACATGTTTCTTTTTCAGGTGAAAATTCAGTCAATGAGGCTAATTCAGTCACAACTCTTCGGAATGGAAAAGTTATTGATAAGACTATTCATCCCAAGGAGAAAGTTTCTAATCCACCTCTAGAAATGAAGAATGGAAATAGCCTTGATGATGAAGGTAAGTTTGAAGAAGGTAAGTGTGAAAATGATGAAAAACAAAAATATTTACCTCCAGTGCCTTTTCCTCAAAGATTGCAAGCAACTCAAAAATTGAACTCAAATGCTGAAAATTTTGAAAATTTTAAACAAGTCAAGATTAATATTTCATTGTTAGATGCAATCAAGCAAGTTCTACCTTATGCCAAATTTTTGAAAGATTTGTGTACAATCAAAAGAAAACATCATGTATAAAAGAAGACATTTTTAACTGAAAGTATTAGTTCAATCATTCAATAATTCACTCCATCCAAGTACAAAGATCCAGGTTATCCAACCATTTCATGTATCATAGGAAACACTAGAATAGAGCGTACTTTGCTTGATCTTGGTGCTAGTGTAAATTTTTTACCTTTCTCAGTTATGAACAGTTAAGTTTGGGAAAACTTAAAACAACTTCTATTGTACTCCTTTTAGGTGACCGTTCGATTAAAGTTTCAAAGAGAATAGTAGAAGATGTGTTGGTTCAAATTGATAAGTTTTACTTCCCACTTGATTTCATTATTTTAGACACAGAGCCTGTTGCACAAATGCAAACACAAATTCCTATCATTTTGGGTCGTCCTTTCTTGCAAATTCAAATGCTTTGATTAATTGTAGGAATAGTATTTTAAAGTTATCATTTGGAAATATGACTTTGGAACTAAATGTGTTTAATATTTATAAGCAACCTGCAGAAGATGTCGAAATACATGAAATGGATTCAATTGAGGAACTTGTTCATGACCACTAACTCTTTAGATTCTTTGGAGACTTGTTTCGAAAGTGAAAGTATTTGTAAAAAAACACACACTAATACTATCTCTGAATTCTTACAGGTACAAGAAAAATATTTTTGAAAGCCAAGGTTTGAAAAACTTTCATCATTAACAGTAAAATCTATTCCATCAAGTATTAAAGCTCCAGTGGTTCATTTGAAACCTTTGCAGTTAATTTAAAATACTCTTTCTTGGGTGAGAATGAGACTTTTTCAGTAATAATTTCTTCCAAACTCGATGCATCTCAAGAAAGTAAGTTGATCGAAACTTTGAAAATGCATAAGAATACTTTAGGATGGACCATTGTTGATATTAAAGGTATTAATCCTTTCATTTACATACATAACATCTATCTAGAGGAAAATGCTAAAACTTATAAAGAAATGCAATGAAGGCTAAATCCTAATATAAAAAAAGTAGTGAGAAATGAAGTCATTAAACTCTTAGATAATAGAATCATTTATCCAATTTCTGATAGCAAATGGGTAAGTCCTACTCAAGTTGTACTTAGGAAATCTGGAGTTACTGTAGTAAAGAATGAGAATGATGAATTAGTTCCAACTAGGACTGTTACTGGTTGGCGAATATGTATTGAGTATAAGAAACTCAACTCATTTATTAGAAAAGATTATTTTCCATTACCTTTCATGGATCAAATTTTAGAAAGAGTTGCGGGACATTAATTTTATTATTTTTTAGATAGATGTTTTGAGTATAATCAAATTGCAATTGCACTTAAAGATCAAGAGAAAATAACTTTTACATGTCCTTTTGGTACTTTTGCATATCGAATGATGCCTTTTGGATTATGTAATGCACTAGCTACATTCCAATAATGTATGCTTAGTATTTTTAGTGACATAATTGAACGTTTTCTTGAAGTGTTCATGGATAATTTTTCTATTTTTGGTAATTCATTTGATGATTGCCTATCTAATTTAGAAAAGGTTTGATCAGGTGTGAAGAAAAGAATCTTGTGCTCAATTGGGAGAAATATCATTTCATGGTAACAACTGATATTGTTCTTGGACACATTATTTCATTAAAAGGTATTGAGGTTGACAATCTCTAAAATTGAATTAATTACCAATTTGCCAATACCAAGGACTGTGAAGGAGGTTAGATCATTTTTAGGACATGTTGGTTTTTATAGAAGATTTATCAAAAATTTTAGTATGATATCTAAACCTTTGTGTAATCTTCTAACAAAAGACACTATTTTTTAATGGACTGAAAATTGTGAAAATGCTTTTGTTAAGCTTAAAAGCATATTTACATATGCTCTAATCATGCAACCTCCAAATTAGACTTCATATTTTCAAGTAATGTATGATGCTAATGATTATGTTGTTGGATCTGTCTTGGGACAAAGAAAAGATAAGAAACCATATGTTATTTACTATACAAGTAAAACTTTAAATGATACTCAATTGAATTATACAACAACTGAAAAAGAATTACTTGTACTTTTTGCATTGGACAAATTTTGATCTTATCTTGTTGGCTCACAAGTTGTTGTTTTCAGTGATCATGCAGCTTTGAAATATCTTTTGTAAAATAAAAATGTCAAATCAAGACTAATTAGGTGGATTCTCTTACTGCAGGAATTTAATATTACGATTCGAGATAAAAAGAGAGTAGAGAATGTGGTGGATGATCATTTATCGAGACTTGTTTGTGATGACTTGTTTCAAACCACACCTATTAATGATACTTTCTGTGATAAACAACTATTTAATATTTCTATTTTACCTTGGTTTGTTGACATTGTTAATTTTCTTGTGACATGAAAGATGCCATCGCATTGGAACTCTCAAGATAAAAAGAAGTTTTTGACTGAGATTAAAAACTTTTATTGGGATGATCCATACCTATTCAAATATTATCCGGATCAAATCTTTCAAAGATGTGTGCCTGAAAATGAGATAGGTAATATTGCCAAATTTTGTCATTAAGAAGCATGTGGTGGTTATTTTTATGTAAAGAAAACTATTGTAAAAATATTGTAATGTGAATTTTATTACCCAACTCTATTCAAAGACACTTACACTTTCTGCAAAAGTTGTGAAAATTGTCAAAAGTTAGGGTCCCTTTCAAAGAGAAATATGATGCCCCTACACCTTATCCTGGTGATTGAAATCTTTGACTGTTGGGGTATTGATTTTATGAGGCTATTTTCATTATCATTTAGTTTTTTTAACATATTGGTTGCCATAAATTACATTTCAAAATGGATCGATGCAATTCTTTGTCGAAACAATGATCACAAAATAGTGATAAAATTTTTGAAAGAAAATATTTTAAGTCGATTTGGAATTCCTAAATCTATTATCAGTGATGGAGGAAAATATTTTTGTAATAAAGTTTTTGGAACTTTAATGAGGAAATATGGAATCATACATAAAGTTGCAATCCCTTATCACCCTTAGACAAATGGACAAGTTGAACTTGCAAATAGGGAGATAAAATAAATTTTGAAAAAAACAGTCAATCCAAACCATAAAGATTAGTCTCTTAGACTTACCGATACACTTTGAGCATATAGAATTGCTTTTAAAATATCATTAGGCATGTCTCCTTATAAGATAGTTTATGGAAAACCTTGTTATTGACCAGTTGAACTTGAACATAAAGCTTATTAGGAAATCAAAATATTTAACTTCAACCTTGATGAAGCTTCAAAATTTTGCAAATTGCAAATCAATGAACTTCAAGAATTGAGAAATGATGCACATGAGAATTCTAAAATTTATAAAGTAAGAATCAAAGATTTTCATGATAATAAAATTTCAAGAAAAATATTTGAGGTTGGTCAAAAGGTTTTGCTTTATAATTCTCGATTGCATTTGTTTCTTGAAAAATTGAGATCAAGGTGGAATGGTCATTTTGTTGTAAAAAAAATATATTCTTATGGGGCGATTGACATTGAGAATCCTAGAAATGGTAATATGTTCAAAGTAAATAGACAAAGAGTTAAATCATTTCTAGAAAATCAATTTTCACAAGAGGATTTTTTTTTTCTTTCTAACCCTTGTTATGATTAGTGTTGTATATACTCATTTTCTTTGACTTTATTTGTTTTGAATTATTTTTTCTTTTATTTTTTTTTTCAATTAAGTGGCAGATAACAGTACTCTGTGGCTATTAAAGTTGGACTTGTCAGTTTCCCAAACAACTGAAATCTTTGTATAAATTTTCTCTTCTTTTCTCATTCTCTTTTCTTGTTCTTTTCAAAATGGGTGACATTTTTCTAACTCTCAAGAAGCGATTTCCTTTTTTTTCTAAAGATAAAATTTTAAAAATTTATAAAATCAAGATTGAAAGATTGAGGATGCTTATGCACAAGAGCATTCCGGAGGACATACGATGGATAATTGAAGCAAAGGTAAGAGCATGTGAGTTTTCACAAAAGTTTCCATATTTGCTTACTAGATACATGTCTGGTTTTGGTAAAAACACATATTCAAAAAAATAAAGGGCGAAAAAAATAAAAATTTGTTACAATTGTGCTAGATGAACTTGCAACAAAAAGTGTTGTTCTTTAGGAATGGTCTCTAAAAATCGAGAAAAACTTAAATTCATAATGGACGGACTGAGTAAGAAGTCTTTAAATCACATTATATTGACTCTTGAGATGCATTCATGTGGATTGGTACAACGTGTAATTCTTGATTTATGGGATCATTTTTGAAATGAATATGAGCTTTATAGTATTGAGAATCTGACATTAAAAGATCCTTTTTACCAGTTTATAAGAAAATTGGATGGAAAGCATATCCTCGACCCATAGAGGGCGTTTAAGCCGTTATTGGATGTAAAACCAGATGAATATATGAGCCACAATCACAACCACATATACATTCACGTGTAAGTAGGTAATTTTTAAATTTTGTGTGTGTCCTTATTTTCAACCTTTTTGACAAAAGAAAAAGACATGAAATAAATGCATTCCTTGTTCACACCTCAATAAATATCATCGTACTCACTCTATTTTTACACAACTTAATTTCAAAAAGAAAAAAAAATGAAAGTTTCTTCAACTCGCAAATTCAATTGCATTTGTGTTTTTTGTGGATCCAATCTTGAAAAAAATGGTTAGTTTATAAGGGCAACCAATAATTTTGATAGAACTTTAGCAGAAAAAAAAAATTATTTAGTGTATGGGGGAGGCAGTTTGGCATTAATGGGGAGTGTTCTAAGAGGTGTCAAAGTTCTAGGAGTTATCCCAAAATCTTTAACAGTACAGAATATCACAGGTATGATCATTGGAGATGAGGTAAAAGTGTTACATATTAAGGACATAATGCCTAACATATTAAACAATGCGGATGCATTCACCATTCTATCTAACGGTTTGGTAGACTGGAGGAATTATTCCGTGTTGTCTCTTGGGCACAACTTAACATTCACCAAAAATCTATAAGGATTCTTAATATTAACGATTTTTATGATGGTTTGCTATCTTTTGTAGATCATGTTGTGAAAAAAGGTTTTATTTCACTGTCTGCGAGAAAAATCCTCATTTTTGTTCCAACACCTAACCAACTGATTAATCAACTTCTAGTATATGTGCCAGAACCTAATCCAGCCTTGGCCAATGTAGATTAGTCCAATAGGAACAATGGTCAAAAACGCAAATTGCATTTGACTCTCAGTCTTTGATACTTATTATTAACGGTTTCATCTAATAGTATGTATTTTTTGTTTGTTATTTCAGCTTTATTTTTTTAGCTACACTTCAGGTGATATCTTTCAAACTCTACTTTTCTATCTATTTTTGACATTGAGGATAATGTCTTGATTAGGTTGGGGGGAGGGACAGTTGATATCATGACTTATGTGTTCAATGTGTGTTTTTCCAGTATTTAAAAAAAAAAAATCAAGCGTATTTCCTGATAAGTCCATTAAAATCATGAAAAATGGTGGTGGAATAAAGGGTAATTGTAACACTGTTGAGTTGCATCCCTATTTTTTGCATAAGATGGCAAGTTTGTGAAGTTTTTAATAAATGTTTGTGAATTACCAATTATTTTTGATTTTTTTAGTCGTAGAGGTTCTTCCAACTTCAATGATTAAAATTAAGTATGAATAATATGGTTTGATTGATGATGGGTGTTGTTTTGGATTTTGATATTGTTATTTGGTTAATATATTTTTGCGATAATTATATTCAAATTTTTTTTGCACAAATAGTTATGTTATTCAGTGTGAAGACAATCATGTCAAAATAGGAAGTTCTTATGCCTTTTCTCTAATCATCACTTGGTTCTTCAACATGTAGGGGTTGAGTATTAGAATTTTTTACTTTTGGTCTGTCGAGGCAAACGACTGATAATACACCACTAGAAAAATGATTAAGGCATTAGGCTTTTTAGCACCATTGTCAAATTAGCTTGTTACCCATATAATGTGTCAAGAGAACATCCCCCTAGTGAACCAATTTGAGCATTTCAATAAGTAAATATTTTTTTTTTTGTAACCATATCTTTTTACTTAGCCTAAATACACTATTATCCAACCCTTGTTCTAAAAATGATTGGAGTTTAAGGAATATTCCATTGAAAGTATGAACTTACAAAAAAAATTCAAGTTGGAATAGAAGATAAGTGTAGGGGAGTTTCTCTTCAAAAAAAAAAAAAACAATAATAAAAAAAATAGAAAGAAAAAAAAATACAATGTGCTACGAGTTTCAACTAAAAATGAGATGTTGTAAGATGAATAATAAGGTTCAATTCAATAACAATAGACCCTAGTATCAAAATTTGTGGAGTTTGAGAATTTTTCATCGATAAACTCTGTGTCTCTAATTCCACGAAGTTTTTAGAACATTTGTTGCATCTTATCCTTTTATTTTTTAGCTACATCACCACCCTTTGACCCCATTACAACCTTTGTTGAAAATCTTTTGATTTCATGTGGTGCATTCAGTGTAGTGGAGATTTGCACTAAATGACGAGCCTATGATGTTTAACTTTTTATGTTAGAGATTGGGTGATAGTTTTTGTAAGGTTTTATGAGAATTCATTTATTTGAAGCATGCATAATTTTGTCATTATTGACATTAACTATCTGCACACACACTTGAGTATGCTTATCGTAGAAATGTATTGACTTTTGAATAACTAAGAGTTAAACTCAATACTTATTTGATTTTATTTTCATATTACTTTGTTACTTTATGAGAATAAAAGTTGGAAGATAGTTATTATAGGTGTTTGTGGATATCACTGCTTGAAACCTTCACAAGACTATAATTCGTCCTCTATGGGTCATCTAGGGGTTTAAAGGCTTGTTGCATATGTTAAATGCAATCGTGATTTCTTATGAAAGTAGATTAGTTTAGGTTTGTTTTAAACTTGCTCGAGGACAAGCAAGGGTTAAGTGTGGGAAAATTTGATAAGTACATATTTTGATAAATTTTTGTATCAAAATTTTTATACTTTTCTTACTTTATTCTTGTTAATATTATTATTTTATTAATGTTTTGTGTTAGGGAATAAATAAAAATTTGTTTCTAAACTTGTGTAGTATTTGTATTTTGAGCATAACTTCATGATCAAAATCCCTATGAAACTGAAACTTATTTCATTTGAAACCAAGAGATAAAAGTACAACTTTTCTATTGGAAGTTTAGCCTAATTTAGTTTTGATTATAGTATAAAATTCATCCAAGTGCTTGCACAAAATGGATCGCCAAAATTCAGATCACAGTTCAACCTAGTATTGACTTATTTGACCAATTTAGTCATATCTCTTAAGCCCAAATTTATTTTGGGCTAAAATTTGGATACAATACACAAGAGGAAATAAATAAGTTTTTTGAAGAGAAGATGGTGAGAAAATATGTCAAAATGGTAAAAACATAGACTGCAAGTTACTGCTGCTATTAAAGGACGACTCTTAGACATGATTCGGTAGTTTGACTATATCTCCTTCATCCGACCGCTAAATTTGACAAATGATATATGAAAATATATCAATACTCAAAGATCTACAATTTTTGTTCTTTAAATCTAAAAAAAAAATAAGTTAAAACAACTGAAAAACCATTTGAGTAAATTTTTTAAAAAGCATGACACTTAAAATCTAAGTAAATTTTTAATAACTTTCAAAAAATTGAAATTTAAATCTCATAGCATATACATTAGTTTCATAATTGTTGTTCTTCCTTCAATTATATTGTAATTTTCAATCTCTTTTTATTTCATCACAATTTTTTTTATATTTTACTTATATAGAGATATATTATTAGAAAATCTTAGATATATATTATCAATATAATAGTATTTAATTTAACCAACTAAAATAAAAGATGCAAATTTGAAAGAAAATTAGAAGTGAATAGATTAAAAGATGTCATTTTGAAATACTTAAAAGAAAAATGAAATGGATATCATTCTACCAACTTAATATTTCTAGTGAAATTTGGATACTAGTTTAAATATGTGTGGAAATTCAACTATATGTGCGAAATACCTTTAAAATTCAATGTGTGTGAAATTTTCACTTTTTCTCTTGATTCTAAGAAAATTACATTGATTGACAAAATTAAGTATTTATTCATATTAAAAAAAGTAATTTTTTAATACTTAGCATGTGAAAATAATCTATTTGATCACTTATAATGCATTGCAAGAACTACGTATATAATAATATATTTTCAAAATTATATTTAGACATATCTATGATTAAATTTTAAAAATTCTTACTTCAATTTTACTTGATCTCTTAATCACTTTTTTTTTTGTAGTTAAAAACTTGTATGCATTACTTAATATTAATTTAATATCCATTCTCTCTCTTTTTTTAATTTTATATTTATTTGAATAGTGTATGTATGTGAATAAATATTATATTATATTATTATAATATATAGATTGGTTGAAAAGTTGAACTCACAAACTTGTATTCTATTCAGTATTAGAAATCTTTTCGATATAGAATAACAATACATAACTTGGTGACATAGTGATTTCATTCACAATTGTAGTTAATACATTAATTTTATTTCATAATCAATGTTTCAGAAAACAAATTTATCATAGAGTACATTCAATTTATATTAATTTTAATTAATTCAATAAATTAGTTTAGTTATCTCTTTTAAGTAATGAAATATTCAATTAAGTTGAAAAAGTCGCAGAAAAAAATAATTGACACTTTATTATCTAAAAATTAAAGATTACAAAAAGAGAAAATTAAAATTAAATTTTTTTTACTAAAGTACACTTGAATAAGTGAAAATTGAGTGGATTTTTATGCCTTTTTGATTTATTTTACATTTACAAATTGGTCATACATAAAAAACATAAATGAGTAAATTGATTATGAAATATTTTTCCAAAACATTAACTCATCTGAATTGGTTGCATTATAATTAATATTTCAAACAATATTTTAAAATAAAATAATCTAAATTAATTAGGTCCTCAACTAAATTTAACAATTTTAAATATACTATTGATTTTTTAAGTTGTAAAAAATTGTTCAAGTAAAAATTATAATAGCTCTATTTAGGTTAGCAATTGACCATTTTTATAATAGTTTTATTTCTTATTGAGTTTAAAAAAATAACCCTTATTAAATATAAAGATTATTCAATTTTTTAAGGTAAACACACACACACACACACACACATATATATATAAGAGATCCTTTATTTTCCCAAAATAATGAACAATACTTCGATAAATATTTGAGAAACAGATCTCCTCAATCCATATAGATATCAATTTGTAGAATTTAATAATATATCTAGATTAAAATTATTTTTAGTTCTAGCTTGGCCTATTTTTAATCTTATTCCTTTAAAATTGGGTCTGCTAATTTACGTACAACATTTCTTAAATATTGGCAGTTCACCAAAAAAAGAAAAATATTGGCTTCAAAATATCACAAGGACAAAATGTCAACTAAATTTGGGTATTTTCAAAAAATGGAGGGAAAATTACTTATATGGAATTATCTATTGGTTATTTTTAAAGGAAAACTACCAAATCTCCTCCAAATGAGTTTTCATTTGTTTCCCTCAAATGAAATAGAATTAAAGGAGAAATTAGGCAAGAAAAATATAATATATAATCTCAATATGGTATTAATATATGTATAATATTTTTATCTCAATTAGAATATACTAAATTTTTTAAAATATTTTATTATACAATTAAAAGATTAAGTTAATTATTGAATATTAACCCACCATTGGACAATCTTATGATATACATATATAATATATACAATAATTTAAAGGTGGAGTTAATTATTGAATATCCATCGTGTTAGAGTAGCGCCTGACGTGCCAATTGTTCTGATTATTCTTATACTCTTGCGAATCATTCTTATTTATATTAATATTATTTAAATGGAAATCTTTATCTTAAATTCATCATAAGAATTAGACAAAGTTCTTAAATCACACATAGCTATGAGGTATGGTTGCACATATGATGGTGATCGTGGAATATACCTCTAAGGCTGTGATCTTAAAACGTTCCAAGTTAAGAATTAATGAAATAGGATATCATTGATCCCGTTGAAACTTGCGCATACGATACAGGCTTGAAAGGAGGATGCCTCGTTCCATAGGTATTGGTATGGAGACACTAGTACATGTATGCGGGTGCTTACTGGGAATAAGTACAGTGAACAACTCCATCTGAAAATTTCCAATTGGAAATATTCTATTGTCGAATGGGATTTTTCTCGTTACGATAGTGCAAGAATTAGTCCTTGGACTTGAGGCACCATAGTAACCTTGTGCATGACATGTTTGTACTTTGATATATTTTCTGATTGCATGACAATCACAAGGGGTTTATATTGAGTGTAACATTTTTATGTATGGAGATTAATGAGTGGCCAATAAAGGATCCGCCTCCTATTTAGATGAATAGGTGAATCTCTTATGTGTTCCATTGTACTTGATTCTAAAATTCTTGACCAAAGTTGGATGGAAATTAAACATGGGATTTTCTAATTATTCATCATCGAGTCAAGCTATTAGGAATGGAAACATAGTTATTGAGTTAATGGGGTTTCGACTCAACATCCATGCCCTACACTCAATCGGGAGATTAGATGACGAAAGAACCGTACTTGCATGGTATTCATAATTGAAATAAGTTCGCACATTCACCTTAAACTAGGAGTCATGATGCATTATTAGATGTTTCTCATGTCTTGTGGGTACTTGAAATTAATGAGTTAATTCTAAGAGAATTAATTAATTGGATTAATTAAGTAGAATAGTTAATTTTTCAACTAAGTTACAAGAGTTGTGAGCCCACAGCTAGTTTAAAGTGAACCTAAGGGGTCACACACAAAATTTGGACAAGTTCATTTCTAGCCTAGAAATTAATTCAAGTGTTGGATTAAATTAATTAATGTGATTAATTAATAGAGGCTAAATTAATTCAAGTGTGGAATTAATTGAATTAATTGATTGGACCTAATTGACTAGGGAGCCCAATTGGAATATTTAATTAATTGATTGGATCAATTAAGTAAGATGGGCCTAATTAATTAAATAAATAATTTAATTGATTAGATCAATTAAAATATGGCCTAATTGATTACTTAGGCCTATGCCCATTAGGTGTGGGCTTGTAGGAAGTCCATTAGGAAATTGGATTGGGAATCCAATTCCTAGAAAAAGTTGAATTGGGAATTCAATTTTTAAGAGGTAATAAGAAAAAAGAAAAGTTCTTATAGAATAAGGAAACTTACCAAAAAAGTTGGAGATAAGAAAGGAAGAAAAGTCCTACATGGAAAGAACTTGTGATAGTCTTGATTGACAATCTTCTTGGATGTTTTTTATGGGGATTTTATTGCAGATTTTTGTGAAAAAAAATTATTTTTCTTTCATCTCCAAAAATTCGTCCCTTCTTTCCTTTCAATCTTCAAAAGTTTACCAACTTTTTATTTAGTTTAATTCTTAATTTAATTGTTGAATTAAGAATTAAATTAAACACCTAAAACATTAATTCTTAGTATGTACTTGTTCCAAACAAAATCGTTGTGGGATAGAATTATCGAATCGAAAACTACTAGCATAGAATTCGGTTGTGAGTGGGTATTCAAGGTGTGGATACCATTAGAGGGATAACATTTGAAATCCTAGAAGCGAATGATTTGTATTAATGATATCAAAGGGGTTTTGAATTGAAAAATATGGAGATACTTTCATGTAGTGATAACGATTTGAATTGTTTCAATCCCTACATCAGTCGGAGTGCAAATCAAGGTAAGAGTTTCTGAAATTTTCTTACTTTAACTATCAGAAAACGCACAATTGAGTAATTGCGAAAGGGTTTCGCGATTCGTTTTAATTACATGTGATGTAATGTATATTTATGTTTTTGAAAAATTTTAAATTCCGCTGCGTATACGTTTTTCGGGATCGCGCGAACCCAATACATCGTCATTATTATAAAACATTATGACGTAGAATTGTATTTTTAATTATTTAAGGCATATTAAGGACTTAAAATTAATTTACTATTAAAATTCATTATTCATTATTGTTCTTGCTTTTGAAATTCTAGACAATCAAGCAAACATTCATTTGTTTGATATCATTAATGAAAATTATTTTCATGCTTTTGAAATTCCAACCAACCAATCAAACAATCTTCTTGATTGATATCATTACTACAAATCATTCAATTAAATAAACAAAAATAAAAAAAAATATTAATTTACTTAATCACCCTTAAAATTAACTATGTCCTCTCTTCAACTAATCCAATCTGAGGGAGATGTTTTCCTGTTTTCATATCATAAATTATTAGTCCCTTTTATAGTTTGAAATACAGAACTATGAATTGTAAATCTTAAAACAAAGTGAGAATCACCCTAAATCATTCATATACAGCTTTCTATGCTTGTTCATACTCTTAATTAAATTTCTGTGCTGAAAATTTGATCCAAATGGTGTCTTTAAGCCTATTGCAGCCATGAGGATGAGAGAACATTGTTGTCAATCTTCTTCTTCTGACTGGCAATAGGTCTATTTAACTTAAGGCCACACTTCCAAAACATGAACAAATCTGATCTGCCTTTTAAGCCAGTTTCCAGAACTATAAAAAATGGGCTTTGCTTTTAATCTTATTTGATTTTCTGTATTTTATGAATATGACATTCTTGTTCATATAGGTAAATGGGGTTCAACTGGTGTCTAAGTTAGTATAGCGAGTATAAGCAGCACTAATGATGAATTTGATCCCCTAGAAATTGGGACAATGGACGATAAATAATTTAATTAATTAATTATATTCAATATGTGCAGGTTTTCATATTTCAAGCATATTCGAGATACTTATCTTTACATATGCTTTAAAATAAGATTGAAGAAAAATGTGTTGAATGACAAAATATGCTTAATTTGGTTTTATAAGGTAAAAAAAAGATCTTGGTGAAGAGATATTGCAACAAATTAAGATAAAGATCAATTCAAGATATGCAGCTATATACACTCGATTTAAGATAGAGAATTTGCTGGAATACAAGAGCTGCATAAAAGAACGTCTTTAACTAGAAGAAACGTGTGGATGAACTACATAGTGCCGCAAATGATTCAAGATTGAGGCGAGTCAATTCACTGACATTCTAATTTTAAAATATATTTATTAATTTTAATTTATTATCTAAAATATTTTTTTAAATATATAAAGAGTCTTTAAATATGAGATTCAGTTAGTAATTTGAAATTTATTTTATTTTATGCTGAATAATTAAAATATATTACAATTATACTGATTTAAAATACAATAAGTTCGTATTTTAAGTCCAGTAATTTCAAATATATTTATATTTAATTTCATTGAACTTTTTTTTTTTTTTTTTGAAATTTTATGAAGTTAATACGCTACTTTCTAATTTAACTTTAAAATAATATGAAACTAATTTTTATTTTACTTACTGTCAAATTTAAATATACTTTCTAATTTTTATACAATAAATTTATTAACATCTTTTATTCTAATTTTACATTTTTTTGAAACGAGATATGTCACATGACTCAAAAATTCCTTTCCCCCTTATTGGCAGCTAAGTCATGACTAAATTGACATTTTTTCCATCCCAAGCTCCACGTTAGCTGCCACTAAATTTTCCCTTCAAAATCCAAATTCCCCCAAATTGAAAGCCATGTCAGTATCAGCCGGTCATTTTTACCTGCTATAATGGGTCATATCCTAAAAATTCAAATTTTGCCAATTTATTATCCTATATTCGATTTTGGGAATCAGAAAATCCTATATCGAAGTAGACCAATATAAAGAACCCAAAAAATAATTTTACCAATAAATAATATTGTGGTGTAATAAAGTAGCTTTTGCTTAATTAAAAGTATAAGTACAATACATATGAACATATTGCACAAATAAGTTGTACCTTTGTTTATGTGTAACTTATTTATATTTGTATATTATTTGTCTTTGTATTGATCTATATTTTTTTTATAGCTTTTAACAAAAAATCATAATAATCTTGTATGTGCTAAATTCTAATTTCTCCATCTCATATTTTAACTAAGAAAGATTGCAAGTCTTATAACCTTCATTAAATAAGTGGCTATAATTAATATGCAATGTTACCATTTTCCATTTGTTCCAACACAACCCTTTCAGGTAAAGGAAAGCATTTGCTATTGATGGAATTATATTGGGGGTTGTTTGGTCAACCTGTTATTAACCTTAAGATTAGCCTGTTATCCCTATGGCATTGAGACCTTGTCTGTTTAGTTTAACTTATATACTCAAGAATGTTGGAGTCCACCATACATTAAAAAAAAAAATTATTCTTGAATTTGGGGAAAAAAAAATTGTTCTTGTATAAAAAAATTCTCTATTAGTGAAAAATGAAAACTTTCGTGGATATAGATAAATTTACCAAATCACATAAAAAATTTTGTACAATTTTATATTCTATCAGTATCAGTTTTTGTTGTCATCCTGTTGGTGTGATTTTCCGACTATTCTTAATAAATAAAATTTTGAATTTTCAATTGATTTCGTTGTGCCCAAAGAGTTGTCTGTGAACTTTTTACCTGTCAACTGTTTGTTTATGCAGGAATTAAAGTTGTGTGTTTAAAAAAGAAGTGACTGGGAAACTTGCTCCAGATTGTTAATGAGAAGACACTTGACCTTTTCAAGATTTAGTCACCTTAGATTTTGCCTGAATTCAAAGATGATGTCAAAAACTGTGAAAGGTTGTGGAGAACAAGAGTTTTGATGGTTGCAAGAATTATAATCAAGATGATTATTACTAATTAAAGAAATCAAATCAAGTAGTCTGCCTACTTGGCAATGAGAAATTTATAAGCAAATATGCAGACCAAACGCCGTTGTTTTTAATCATGTCAATCTTAAATACATCCTACACATATTCATATGTTGATAAGTCAGAATCATACAATACAATCAAATCAACTCTTTCAAATATATTATTATTTCCACACAAAAATATAAAACAAAATGAAAACACTCACGCAAATATTAAAAATGAAAATGAAGATGAAACAAACATACCCTAAGTTTCTTAGGGTATTCAGGAGTAATTCTTAGGAAGTTCACGACTTAAATGAATGATTGTGATCGTTCTGAAATCTCCTAAATTGCATCTCAATTGAACTCTTAAAAAGTCACCTCAACTTGAAAATTATTGCTTGTCAAGTTCTCTAGTTCCACAATTTCCCTGAAGCTTGCTAGTTGCGACTTATTCCAGAACGTAATTCGAACTTGAAGGCCCTCATTCCCGAGACTCTCTTGTTCCTGCAGTATTTTCATTGCTGAAATTGCAGCAGACTCCCTGCAGTAATCCAAACGAATAACTCTAAGTGTTGGTATCTCTCCGAGACCTAAAGGGATCTCATCCAATTTGAACAATTGGTCAAGAACAAGGCTCTCAAGGACTGGGAAATGGGAGCTATCTGCAGTCCAGTAAATCAGATTACTACAGTAAATTTTCAGGAATTTTAGGCGAAGGAATTCCCCCTCAACAGGGTTCCACTCGGGTCCTGTGATCGAACCCCATTCCAATTTGAGAACTTCAAGATGGGGCAACGAACCAATCATAGTCAAATCTTCCCAATGAAGCTGACACTTTGTTAAAGACAACTTCTTGAGCGAACTTGGGAATGTGAGGTTCTGCAGCAAATCACCACGATTTGGCAGTTTAAAAAAATCACAATTTAGTGATTCAAGTTTATGTAAGTGGAGAATATTGTAGAGACAGTAATATGACGTTGCCTTACATTCCCCCGAGAAATCGTCATACTTTATATGCAATTTCTTGATGTTGGGGATTCTCTTACAGGCCTCCTCACTCCACTTGAAATTCACTACTTTTAAAAGTGTCTGGAAGTTTCGCAAAACAAAGTCATCTTGTTGGTCTACTCGGTCGCTGGGAGGATCAGGAAGACAAATCTCATCAAACTCGAGATGCCTAAGTTGTGGCATCTCCCAAATTCCAGATGGTGCAACAATTCGTTTAATGCCTCCTCTAATAATTAATGTTTGCACATTCCAGAGTAGGGATATTGATGAAGGAAGCTGGGAAACTGAGATCCAAAGATTTTCACAAGCAAGGCACCGCAAATTAACTTGCTTAAAAATACCATCTAGAGAATCACTATCAACCACATTCAATACTCTCAACAATCTAAATTTAAATGTTAGCTGGATACCCCCTTTGCATATTAAAGAACGAGCAAGTGATGCTGATTGCAAAGTGTGAAAGACTCGAGAGTGATACCCCTGTGGAATTATTTCATGAAATACAATGCGACGCTTCCTATCTCTGTCTCGTGGAATGTCAAGCAGCCTCATGACACAAAGAAACTTCTCTTTCTCAGCTACCCTTAAGCATAGACCTCTTAAAAGATCATGAATGTTACAAGTTTTAAGTTTTCCATTTGACCCCATCCTACGAACTAAAATGAGATTCCTATCAACGAGATCCTTTAAGTAACCCTCTGCAACCTCTTCCAAGTTTTGGGCTTTATTTGGTTTTAGAAATCCCTCAGCAACCCAAAGTTTGATAAGTCGGGAGACACGAATCTCATAGTCTTCTGGAAAAATTCCGATGTAAAGAAAACATGGTTTTAGATGGGCTGGCAAGTGGCTATAACTCAAAGATAATATATTCATGCAATGCTCATCCTCTCCTGAACTCAGAATTGAGTTTACATCTTTTGCAAAATTCTCCCAATATTCTTGTGTCCTGGAGGACTTTCGAAGAAGCCCCCAATGACAACAATTGACAGGGGAAGTCCTTTGCATTTTTTAGCAATCTTCTTTCCAATTTCCTCAAATTCAGGAGGGCAACCTTCTTGTGCAAATGCCTTTTCACAAAATAAATTCCAACTTTTTTCCTCATCTAGAAGATTCATAGCAATGCACGAAGACCCAAAATGAATAGCCAAGTTTGATAGCCTAGTAGTCACGACAATTCGACCTCTATTGTGGTCATTTGGAAAGAACAATTTTATCTCATCCCAAGCTTCGATACTCCACATGTCATCAAGTATAATCAAATATCTCATGCCTGATAAACTTTTGTATAACTGTTCTCCTAATTGATCCTCAGTTTCTCGATCCATTTCACTAGTGGAAGCTACTAAATTTTGTCTACCCTCTTGTTTGCTTTGGCAAGAAAGAAGTTCTAAAAGAATTTCTCTCACACTATAACTATGAGATATTGTAACCCAAGCACGAATATCAAAATGTTGCACGATAAACAAATTTTCATAAACATTTTTGGCAAGTGTAGTCTTACCAATGCCACCCATACCTACTATAGGGATGATTTGCCGATTAGATTGTTGTCCAGTAAGCCCTTCCATAAGTTGAATCAAGTGGTCATCAAATCCCACCATTCTATTATTTTTTAATCCCCTTTTCTCTTTAACCTTCATAACCTTTTCCTCCATGCTTTCCATTACTTTCTGTAGGCCACACAGGAGACGCATTGAATACGTGGACTTTTGATCTTTTAATTGCCTTTTCACTTTAACCCTCATAACTTTTTTCTTGATAAAATCCATGTCTTTTATTGTTTTCTGTAGATCGAGCAAGAAACTGGGACTTCTTTCCATATGACCAGTGGATCCAGCAAGAATTTGATCCACTACATGAGATTCAATTACATCCTCAGCCGCATATGCTGCAGATGCAATTTGTCTCTCCAAAACCTCTGCTTCTCTTCTACCTCCATGATCATTACCCTCTATAAAATTTTGCAAGAAACCAACCTTCTGGCGAAGAGATTCGATCTGTTTCTCGTCAAGAAACTTGGAATGGCTCCTATGATTCTGGATCTGCTCCATAATATTCATAAGAGAAACTAGCGCTGCATAAGCTGCCATCTCTAATCCTCTGATCTTCTTTAAAGTTTTAGACAAAGCAGCAAACAGATTATGGAACTAGTGTTGTTGCAAATGAGAAAATACCAACAAGACTTTGACTTAGTCTTAGTATTTGATTTTGTGTTTATATGAAGAGCTTGGCAACTTGCCTCAATTATTAGAGTTTAGTCTTTTGGACTCTTTTCCACTTTACAGCTGTTCATAATTTATGACAAATGCTACGTGGGACTCAACGAGAAAAACAGGAAGCTGAGGGTGACAACCATTCTTCATTGGAGCTCAAGAATTAATAAAACATTCACCGTACACAGTGTCGTATATCTTACATAGTTTTTCTTCTTATATATATATATATATATATATAATGTCATATATTTTACACTAATTTAAAATGTTGAATCAAAAAAACATTCTTCTTACTATCTATTCAAAATATATTCCTTGTGAAATTTCACTGAATTTGAAAGAAAAAAACAACACTAATACCTCAACGAAAGCGAAAGTCCATTGACCTAAATGAATATGTGATGAGTAACAAAAGATACAATGACTGCACAGTACTAATAGAAAAACATCAAATTTGCAAAATTATAAAAAATTGGGTTAATATGTCATTTACTTTTGTTAATTATCATTTCACCCCTTGTATTTTTAGTTATCTCAATTTACTATCTTATATTTTCATTCTATATCACTTTACTCCCATTGTACTCTCATTCTCTCGTTTTACCCCTTTGTATTCTAAAAAGATTAATCAAATTACCCTTACCAATTATTTATAGTAAAATTATTTTAAAATTTTCTAAAATTAACAAATTTGTATTTATATTTTAATATTTTAATATTTTTCATCTTAATTAATAACACTTAACATTAAAATTCATTTGAAATTTCATTATTCTTAAAATTTAATAGCTAT
This sequence comes from Paulownia fortunei, assembly GCA_019321725.1. NCBI lineage: Eukaryota > Viridiplantae > Streptophyta > Magnoliopsida > Lamiales > Paulowniaceae > Paulownia > Paulownia fortunei. The sequence goes on from CM033118.1 coordinate 18,151,433, forward strand.
TTTTTTTATAAATTTTCTATTAAATTTCTATATCGTATGTTATTTTTTATTAGCTAACAATTTTACTTATAATTTCTGCTTATCATAAATATAAAAAATATATAACATATTTATAAAAAATATTTTGTTAAATACATAAAATATTAATAATAAATTTCTCATTGTTAATGGAATTATTGAAATTTCATGAAAAAGTTATTGTTAGGTATAATTTAATACTATAAAATAAATTATCAATAGTCGAATTATTGTAATTTAATAGATATTATGTTCTATTTAAAAAAAATTATAGTCATTTTAGTATTTAATTTTATTACTATTTACTTGATTATAAATGTTATTTTCGAATTTAACATAGTCTTTATGAACTTACGATAATTCTTTTAATAATAAAAAAATTATTACTAATATTTTATGTATTCAATAAGATATTATTTAAAAATATTTTATATATTTTTTGAATTCATATTGAGTAGAAAATTCATAAATAAAGTATATTAACTAATAAAAAATATTTTACTATATACTAATTTAATAGAAACTATGTTAAATTAAAAAATAGCTATTACCTCTACAATAAAATTTTAAATAAATTTAATATCAAGTATTAATTAATCAAATTCAAAAAATATTAAAATATAAATATAAATCTACTTTACAACATTTTAAAGTAATTTTACTATAAATAGTATGTAAGGATAATTTAATTAATTTTTTAGAGGATAATAGGATAAAATGAAATAATGAGAGTACAATGAAGTAAAATGAGACATAATAAGAGTACAAATGAGTAAAATAAGATAACTAAGAGAACAAGAGACAAAGTGATACTCCACAAGAGTAGGGGTAAAGTAGAATTAATCCGAAAAAATATAATTGACTATAATAGGATATTTACTTGGAGCTCTATTGGATTGCCCTTAGTTTTGCCCCACTATTTATCCCTAAAATAGAAATGAAGAATTTTAACATGGAAATTAATTTTTAGTTCCATGTTGCCAATTTGATTATAAGGATAGAGATCAAAAGTTCAATCCTACGTGAATTGGTGTACAATTCAAAAAAAAGTGATCAATCACATAATTAATTGAATCAGGTCAAACCTAGTATGTTCAAGGATTTCCCATTAATTGTTGTACTATATTCACTAATTAGTGTCCGTGCTTAGATTTTGATTTCATTTTCTTGGTATTTATTTTAATAGGATTCTAGTGTTCCAAAAATAAAAAATAAAAAAATTCCTCTCACTTATTGATGTCAAGTATTCTCTCATTCTACGCTTGTAAAGAAAGATAAAATTATAAAATTGATCATGTAATCTATGCTCGTAAAGAAGGATAAAATTATAAAATTGATCCTGTAACTATGACAAACATGGTCCTTTTAGATTTTTGACGGGCAATTTAGTTACTTTAATTTTTAATTTTTTGAAAATTGAGGAAATTTTCACAAAAAATTAGAAAGTTGGTTGGAATTTGGCACATGCTGGTGCAGCTGCTCACTTGTGCAAGAAAAATGGGATACTTTTTATTTTTTGGCAATTTTATGTGAATGGAGGAGGAAGCTAACTTAAAAAATGAATGCTAATTGGACTGATGACGTGGTAAAAAAAAAGACCAACCTTTAATTTTCTTTTATTTTCAATTTTTTTCGTATTCTTTTTTTTCCTTCTTCTTCCTTACTCTCCAATCACCACCACCCACTCCAGCAACCCCCGCCATCACCACCACTTCTAAATCTCATAATTAGGATTTTCAGACACATCCATGAATTTCAAAACCCCATTACCACCACCACATCCAAATCTTACACCCACCCCAATGCCTGTTGGGGTATAAGCATTAATTTCAAATATAGCCATTATCTTTTTTAATATTTTTTATTATTAATTTTGAGTTTTTATTATTGTAATTATTGAATTTATTCAATCAAAAGAATAAACCATGAAAAATTAATTAAATTGATAATTGAATCTAAACTAGGATGTAAAAGGTTAAAGGGTATATCCATTATTACAAAAATAATAATAAATATCAATGGTAAAAAATTGGAAGAAAAATGATTTTTACTCTATTTTTTAATGGTATCTTATATTTTGTTTATCCTTAAAACTAATTACTTTTTATTTAGCATCAAAACTCCTAGAATTAAACTTTTTATTTTTTTTATTTTCATTTTTTGTTGTACAATCATCTTTCTTCTTCCTCTAGAATTATAATAGAAATATGTCAATTTTTGAGAAAATTAGAGAAAATGTTCTAAATAAACAGTTGTGCATAATACTCAATTTTAAATAACTAAAAATTTGTAATATGAGGTGCTCTATATATGCTTATGATATATGATTGGACAACTTTCTAGATCTAGTTTATAATGAAATGAATTTTATTTGAAAATTAAAAGTATTCAAAAAAATGATAGGAAAATAACAAATTTTAATTTTTTTTAAAAGAATTTAAGATATAAAGGGACACTTGATGTTACATTAAAATTTTATTATTGAAAAATAGTTAAAGTATGTAATATATTATTACAAATTGCATTTGCAACTGTACTTGAGTTTTAATTTTATTATAAAAATTATGTAATTGTAAATTTGTGAACGATCTATTGTTATAAATATCCTATTTACTCTTTATATATAAAAATTAATCTATAGACCTTATGCGTTGAAGAGATTATAAGATTTGAAATTAATCTCTTTTATTTCTTATGAATTAGTGTGAAAATGTATTTTTGAGCTATTTGTTTAACTTCATGGAGTTACATGTTTTGTTTTGAGCTCTCAGATGTGCCTATGATTTGTTTGGGTCCTTCAAAAAATTGTTGGCTAGGAACTAGTTCTGACTATTATATTGATCGCTAGTGAAATATAATTAGAATATTGATTGATTGACCATAAATATCCATTTAGCTAACCTTCCTGCCATGGGATATAATAGTGACCATAGGGTTGTTTACTTATATGGTTGGGATGATGAATGATTGATAAAAAATATGATGAGATATGAGATTAAAATTAAATTATACAATAAATTTCATGTGTACTTCGTATGATTATTTGAATGATATGTTATTCAAAATTCTTACCAAACTTTTATTTTGATAGATAATTATGCATTTGACTATTATACCCTTAACTAAAATTTATCATAAAATTTAAATTGTAACATATGAATTAAAATTATGGGTATTGTGGTCAAAATATATTATAGATATTTTACATATGGGTGTAATGATTTCATCTTACCTCATTTGTGGGATGAATTATCCAGCAAAACTCATCAATTATAACGAGATTAGGGTTTTATCATGGGCCATCAACACCAAAAAAAAATATTTAATTAGATTAGATATTTTACTATATCCAACCTAATCAAATAAAGTAAACATCTCATAATATATTGTTGGTGAGATTATATTATTTGTTTCATTGATTTGGATAATAATGTTTGATATTTCATGTACTATCATTATAGTTTGAAACTCTGCTTAATGGGTCGGGGATCCTTGAATCACTAATTGATTATGAAGCTTACCCCTTGCTTATATTTTTTTTCAGATACTTAGTATTTTTGTTGGAGCTAAGGAAGTTCAATTGAAGGCTTTACTTGAGTCTTAGGAGTTTAATTTTGTAACTTGATAGAGACTTAGAATTTATCAGCTTTCATTTATTAATTTGTCACAATTTAGGGATTCTACATTAATGTATTTTTGTATTGAAGTATATTGCCAAAGAACTTTAGATGCTCTGTACCTTTGTATAAATAAAATTATTGAAAGTTTTATGCTTCAGCTAAACTTTTGAAATAAGTACATGAAACATTTCAATATTTGAGGCTCGTATCATCGCAGCGTGCCGTGATGGCGCGATCGTGTCACATCCAAATTTCAGAGCGTGACACATAGTGCGTGTCATGCATGTTATATGACCAAATCGAATAATTTTATAGGACATTGTTAAATGTTATTTTCAACTATTTGTAATGATACTCAATCTTCTCAACTAATGTAATATTCATATTTTAATCAAGAGAAAAGTTGAAAAATAAACCATATAAGTGTCATATTTAATTAATTAGAAAATATTAAGTAAACTAATTATTTTTACACCAAAACCAAGCATATAATGATAATATTCATAATTATTATTTATTAGTTTAAAAATATATAAAGTCTATTCTTGTCCTTCCACTTATCTATTTTTATTGTCCACATTCTTTTCCCTTTGTTGCTCATCCAACAAATATATATAAAAAAGAAAATTACATAAAAATTAATTAATTGATAAATACATATTATATTTAAAAAAAACTTTTATTTCATTAATAACCAAATAGATATTTTTATCTTTAGCATTGAACTAATAATGCATCACAAACACAAGAGTTTTCAAAAATAAAAATTATTTTGATACCTGGTCTTGATATGAATGTCAGGTTGAAACTTGAATTTTCATAAATATTTTAAATGATACTCGAGTTTTATCATAAATATTAAAATATAATTTTTTTTCTAAATTTCTTCGAATTACATATATACCCTTTTAATTAATTCTCTCTTCAATTTGCATATTGTATCTATTTGCTTATAGATACTATCATATTGATAACATATATTCTAAATTCTCTCCAATAATATACCTCCATACACATAAAAAATTAAAAAAATGATGAAATAAAAGGGAATGAAATTACAATATACTTGAAGGATAATTTGAAACTAAAATGTATACTGTGAAATTTAAAATTTAATTGATAAAATTTATATTAATTATTTATTCGAAGGTTAAAGATGATATTTTTGACACAACATGTTTTTTATTTGAGCTCTCATCTTATTTATAAGGCCTAATTAAAAAAGCTTGGAAACAAAATTCAATGAAAGCAAAACAAATATTTCTCTTATACTCTTTTCTCCTTTTTTAAGATCTCAACTCTTATAATTGAATTTAAAATCTCATATCTTAAATTTCAATTTTATTACTTAAAGTTTTAATTCAAAGAAACGGTTTTAGAAACTCGTGCTTTTAAAATAGTAGAGATTTTATTTCATAGTTATGGATCCCATCTTATTGTAACTTAGTTAATTAAGTATGAATTTTTTTTATTATTATTAATATGATTGTAATACAAATAGGGACTGGTGAGAAATTTGGAAATCATAATTCAAATATTTGCATTATGTAGTAAGATAAATTTTACATGATCATAACTCTGTGATGCATAGTTCTTTATATGTCTACAATATATGGTCGGAAAGCTCTCAAAGTGTAGTTTTAAATGAAACTAATTTTAATTAAAAATTCAAAATATTCAAAGAGTTATTATTGAAAAAAATAGATCTAAATTTTTTTACGAAGAGTTTGGAATATAAAAGGACACTTCATGTCATATTCAAAGTATACTATTAAAAATAAGTAAAGTAAGATTGTGCATTCATTTTGATTATTTGATGCTTATTAATTAGGGTCATAATAGGTAACAAAATTTTTCAAGAAACTTAACTAAAGTACAACTTTATCCTCCTTTTTTACTATTTAATTCTTATAAATTAGGATTATAATAAGCATATCAAAAGTTCCAAGATATATTCACACTTTTATTAAATCACTAAAATATAAGAAGGTATTTTTATATATAAAAAAATATTAATAAATGGACAATTTATTAAAACAAAAATATTACAAGGTACTTCTAGATATTTTATTTTAATTATAGATCAATATGAATGATTAAACAAAAATATTTGAAGAACAAAATTCCTTGATAATTTAAAAATTAATAGCAATACAACTAAATTATGATCACAATAACCATCCTTTTGTTTAATTTTGATGGTTGGAGAAGTCTTATTTTTACTAAATTTTATGAATTTTTTTTGCATTAGATGTTTTATAAATGATCAAATTGTAATTCCACATTCTGAAAATTGATAAATACTTTTTTCAACTATTTGTAACAACATTTATTTTTTTAATTAATGTAATAGTCATAGTTAATCAAGAGAAAATACTAAAAAAATACAAAGTGTCACATTTAATCAAAAACTTTCAAGTAAACTAAATTATTCTTTTGCCAAAGTAAATATAATATCTTGATATTATTCAAAATTACTAATTAATTCAAAAATTATATAAATGCTTATCTTATCCATGTACTTACTTACTCCTTGCTCATTTCATTTTCTTTCTCTCATTCCTTTTAATAAAAAAAATATAACTAAAAACAAAAAAAGCAAATATAGAGGATCTATAAAAAGTTATTTTTTCATTTTTTTAACAACCACATAGATATTTTTGTCAAAAAACTTGAAATTAGGGCTATTTGAATCTACCTCCCCTAAGGTTTAAATTAACAAATGATTTGAGGAATATCTAAGTAATGTAAAATCGATACATATTAAATAAAGTTTATTTAATTTCTTTTAGAGTGACTTATATAAATTTTTGGATTCTATCACTTAATTTAAGTTAAATTATTTGGTTACTTAAGTTTTATCATAAATACCATATTGATGTCTAGATTTTTATATTTTTTAAGGTGTAATTTTTAATGTGGCATGACTTTTGCAATAAATGTTAAATACATAGTAAATAAAATCCTTTCAAATTTTATTGTATTTTTTTGAAAAAAAAATGTAAACCTATTTTAATTCTATTTAATTTAATTATCCTTTATTTTTTATTTAGTTTCATTTAATTACATTAAATTTATTTATTATTTACACTGATATAAGATTATCTAACAATATACATTCATATAAGTAAGAAATAAAAAGACTATAATGATACACAAGAGATTGAAATAATAATACAATTTGAAACTAAAATTTATGAGGTGAAATATAAAATATGATTTGTGAAAGTCATAATAAATCCTTATTTAGAAAATTTATTTTCTTTTTAAGTTTTTTAGACTTTTCACCTCATTGATTAGACCTTAAAAAAATAAATAAAGAGAAGAAAACAAAACAAAAATAAAGCAAATAATTATCTTATAAGTTAAACAATATAGAAATACACAAAAAATATTTTTTTGCATAATTTAAAATTAAGTACAGGCACAATACATATTAAAATAGTATTGAAAATAAACTATATTTTTCCTCCCGAACAATTCTTTTACCTTCATATTGTAGTCGTAAGTTTATGAACTTTTAAAAGATTCATAACTTACTCGTACATATTAAATGTCTAATTCTTCCGACTAACAGGGCTTTTTCCCTTTCTACTTTTTTTTTTCTTTAAAATAAAAAAGAACTTAAATTAAATTCTATCTTCTTCAATAGTTAAAGATAATATACTGATTTAGATATGAGAAAAAAAATGAAAACTAATAGAAAAAATAAAGTTTTCAAAATGCATATTTCTAAATGATTAAAATTAAAGTTCAAGTATATTTACTAATGGAAAGAGTACACATTAAATTTTATATGTTTGACATATAATAATTTTATATCAAAATTTAAATCATAAGGTTTACGAAGAAACAAAATATATATTATTATTTATCTATGAAAAAAATGCATTTGAAATCAACTCCTCTTTTTTTTTTTTTTCTTTGAAAGTATATAATGTATTATACTATTAAAGATGACATTTGCAATTGAACTTGAGTCTTTAATTTTATTATCAAAGTTATGCAATTGTAAATTTGTGAACCATGTACAATTATAAAATCTAAAGTATTCTTTATATATGAAATTAATCTATATTTTTTATGTCGTTGAAAAAACTATAAAATTTAAAATTTGACCTCATTCATTTCTTTTCTTTGTTAAATTATTTATTGTAAAATAACTACCAACTAGTTTTTTAAAAGTTATGCTTTTTTTTTTCAAAAATAAACAAATATGATACTTTGATTTTAAAATAAATTTTTTGTAAGAATCTTTGATCAAATAAGTGGATATGATTGAAAAAAATTTACATCTCAAGGTGCAAACAACCCCTTATATTTACTATGCATAATTTAACATAGTAAACTCTAAGGCCAAATTTGTTACATGAATATTACCATGAATATTATATTGGTACCTAAATTAGCATATAGTTAAGAAATACATGACTTTTGTCATAAATGTCAAATTGTTACATATTAAATGAAGTTCATTTAGTTTTTCTTCTTTTTGTAGCATATATAAATTTTTATACTTTAAATTTTTACATAGTGACTTTCTCTTTTTCTATCTACCGTCTTTCTATTTTTAAATTTTATTATTTAAAAATTAAATTTAAAATCTCTTCTAAGGTTTTATTAACATTCATGTAAATATTATTATCATAACACATGAACTTAAGGTTATTTGAATCCACCTTTCCTGATGTTTGAAATTTTAGTAAAACATCTCTCTAGCCCTATTATATCAAAAAAAAAATTAAAAAATTATATTTAAAAACAATAAAACCTAACCTAACATATATGATAATTATCTATTATTTTAATTAAATTTCAGATTTAAAAAATATATAAAAAAAGATAAGCCAAAATTTGAAATTTGAAATCTCTTTAATTGAATACCAAATACTTTAATTTTATAAATAATAAACATATATAGTTTAAAAAAATAGGAGACTAAAATTTTAACTTTGAGGCAATAATAAAAAATTTTAATTTGAAAACTCTCTTTGATGTATACCAAATATCTTTATTTAATAAATAATAAAACTATAATTAGTTTTATAAAAAAGAAATAGGAGGCAATCATCAATAATTATAAATAATATTGATTAACTTTTATGTTAGAGTATAACTTTGCATAAATGAATTTTTTTTAAATGAATAATTTAAAATAAAAATAAGTTAAAACTAATTTATATCTTCTTAAATAATTAAAGAGAATATGCTAATTCAGATATGAGAAAACAATGAATATTAATAAAAATAATAAAAATTTAAAAATGCATAAACTATTAGAATTAAGTAAAAGATCAAAATTAAAGTTAATGTATAGTTACAAAGAGGAAGAATATAAATTAACTTTTATATGCTTGAAGTATATCTAATTTTAAGAATACTACGAGAGGGTCATCTTTTAAAATGCATAATCATAAAAAGAATGTCAGACCAAAATCTAAATTATGAGGTTTAATAATATACAAAATTTGTATTAATATGTATCAATGATGTCATTTGCAATTAAACTCAAGTCTTTCATTTTCTTATAAAAATTACACAATTGTAAAATTGTGAACTATGTATAATTATAACATCCTAATTATTCTTTATATATAAAAATCAATCTATACTCTTTATGTCAATGAAGACACTTTAAAATTTAAAATTTGATCTTATTCATTTATTTTTTAATAAAATTATTTACAATAAAAGATAAATATCAATTAGTTTTTCTAAAAGTTACGCTATTTTAAAAAAAAAATGAAGGGATAGAGTACTTTAATCTTTAAATAAATTTTTCATAGAATTAACGGATGTGGTCGCCAAAGATTCAAACCTCAAAAATAAAAATAACCCCTTAAACTTAGTTTATGGCTAAATTTGTAAAATGAATTTTACCTGAATTTTACCGTAAATGTCATATTATTCCATATTCAATGAAGTTCTTTTAGTTTTTCTTCTTACAATGGCGCATGTACACTTTTAAACGTTTTTCAATTTTAATTCTTGTTTTTATTTTTCGTATTATATTTTATATTATTAAATATGTGACATAAATCTTATTTTAAATGTCCATTGATACCTTAGTTTTATAATTTTAAGCGTGTAATTTTTAAATGACACTCGAATTTTACCGTAAATATCAAATTGATACATATTGAACAAAAATATTATAGTTCTTTTAATTCACACCTTTTTTATTACTTTTAATTTTAATTTTTATTTATATTATATTTCATTTGGTTAAATCAAATTTTCTCTAATGGTAGCATATATTTAAGATTTTCTAACAATATACATCCATATAAATAAAAAATAAAAAATTTATAATAGAATATAAGAGATTTATATCATAATATGCTTTAAAAAATAATTTTAATTTTGTAAAGAAAATTTATGGGTGCGACATAAATATGATTTGTGAATGTCCTATTAACTCTTTATTTAGAGTTTAAAAGTGATAGTTTTTGCTTGAACAAGTTTGTTTGCACTTTATTCTTCTTCTTCTTCTTCTTTTTCTTCTTATTTTTTCAAACTTTTTTTAATTTTTCATCCTATTGATAAGGCCTAAGTAAAATAAAATATGCCAAGAAAATACAATAAGATATAGTAAATATTTCTCTTGTACTCTCTATTCTTTTTCTTAAACTTTCATATTAAAAATTAGTTTTCTAATCTCATCTCATTAATTAAAAAAATATAGCTCTCATCTCAGTTTATTTTAATTTTTATTTTTTAGTTGAGTACAAGCGTTTAACTTTTTTTTTTTTTTTTGGTTATTATACAATCTTAATTGTATATTGTCAAAATATTATTGAAATTTATTTTATAAAAAGAATGTATCATGAAAAAATAATTAAATTAATGATCGAATCTACATTAGGATGTAAAAGGTTGAAAGATATATCCATCATTACAAAAAAAATAGATAAAGATTAATGAAAAAACTTAGATACCAAAAAATAAAAATATGAATAACAAAAAGAATGTTATACCAATTACTTTATATTTAGCATCAAATCTCCTAGAATTAACTTTTTTTTTTATTTTTTTTTTTACTTTAAATTCACTTTTTTTTTCTTCTTTAGAAGTATAATAGAAATTTATCAATTGTAGAGAAAATATCGCAAATTTAATTTATAGTTGATGAGTGGATTTTATATCCATTAATTGAGTACCATTTGCTTAACTTTTTGTTTAGTTTTCAAGTGTTTTGTTACTTTTTATGCATTTAGTTTGAAATATTGTAGGTAATAACATAATGAGGAGAAAATGAAAATAAACATAAAACTTGATTTAAATTTTCAATAATCCGCTTTTTGGTGCTATTAGGGCAGTGTTCGTATTTCAATCATAATTTTTGCTCTAATATCATTTTGACTTATTTCTTAAATCATTGGAAAGCCAAGAGATATATCTATAACGTTTATGTTTATCATAAAATCCAATTCTTTCTATTTCAATGAGAAAAATCGGGTTAAATAGTCTACACTTGACTGAACATTTCAGGTATGACACATCATGGTATTTCAGACATAAATCTATCCACAGATTTCATATTGAGTTGATTCAAGTTTTTATCGAAAGGCAAGACATATAGCTACAATTCATATGAGACACTAAAAGCCAATTTAGCCTAAAAGTGGGTGAAAAAGCAGTTGAAAGAGGCTATAAGTGCAACAGAAATCAAACTTGGACAGCAAAAGCACCGCCTAGGCGCTGCAATGTCTGTCTAGGATAGAATGTACAGCACCTAGGCACCAGAAATCAGCACCTAGGCACTGCCCTCACTGGACTGCAAAGTGCTGCAGCACCTAGGCGCTGGAAATTGGCGCCTAAGCGCTGTCAACCATACAAGTAAGGACAAATTGGTATTTTATACCCTCTTTAGGGCATCTCCCATCAAATTGAAAGATTCCAAAAGCCTCCATTTTAGATTTTTAGAGAGAGAGAGAAGAGAAAACAAGCCAAGAAAAAAGAAGAAAGAAAAAGAAAATGGGAGAATTTTTCCATGGTTTGTAAAGAAGACATCAACAAGGGAAGAAACTCATCATCTTTCTAGTTTTATTTCATTTTCCTCTTTTTCTCATTAATTATGTTAATGGATATTGTTGAGTTATCTTTCATTTTTACCATCATGAACTAATTTATTTTTTTAGGGTTGTAATGTAATCTAATTATGATGTTTTGAATATTTTTATCAAGTCAATTTTGATTTATCTATCAAGTTGAGTTCTCTATATTGTTTTTAATGCTTTCAATTATTTGACCACTAATTGAATGATTTGTTAATCATATTGATCCAGGAGGTGATATATGTGTCTAGTTCTAGGTGTAGAAAATCATAAATTGCATGCGAGATAGAAATACACTTACATGGTTTGTGTAGTCTTGTTGGAGATCCCTAAAACTTAATGAATTGTTGATTGTTGTAATTCACATAGGAATATAGTGTGTTAGCAATTGATGATATTTTCATTAGACCTTGGGAAAGGCTAATGGATAATTTAGGGATTCTCGACTATCACTTGGGAATTAAATTAAGATTGATGCGATAAATTATTCAATTTGGATTAATTATGGTGAAATCATAACCCTAGGCTTTTGAGTTTTTGAATTTCATCATTAGTTGATTTTGATCATTAGTTAGTGTAGGTAGACTTAGTTTGTAATCATAATCACCCATTTTCGTTTATTCAAATAAAATTAGAGTTAACATAATTTCAGTACTTAATAATTCGACAATCCTCGTGGGAACGATAATTTATTCATCACTTTATTACTTGTATACGATAACGTGCACTTGTGTTCATGAATTTTCGCAACAAGTTTTTGGCGTCGTTGCCGGAGATTGTTTTGTTTTGTTAATATCGATATCAAGTATTTCTGATTTTAATTTGAATCTTTCTTGTATATATATTTTTTTCTTTTCTCTTATTTTTATTTTTCTTTCATTGTTTGAGTGTGCCCTTGTTTATAATCGCAGGTATTTTCTTGTGTGTGATAAATGAGTAAAAAGTGGTAGACAAGATGGCATATAATTCATACTATTGGCCAAATAAATATTACATGACAAATCAAGCTTCAACTCAGGCCTTTGGGATTAATCGAGAAAATGACATTAATGCGTTGACTGCTCAAGTACGTGAGTTATATGGTGGTTTTCAAGCAATAACACAATACCAAGGGAGAAATCAATTTATACCACCATATGTCGAGCATGCTCGATATGGATAGAATTACAACCAACTGCAAAATTATCCTTTCTCCAATATTTATCAAGGATGGTCAAATCATTCTAATGCTTCATGGAGAAATGATGAGAATATGATGTGGCATGCACCTAGTTACCCACCATTAGAAAAGAAGCGAAGCCTTGAGGAAGCTCTAGCTCAATTCAAACATACTACGACCAAATCTTGTTGCGAACTGAACCTAGTAATCCATCACAACATATTTTTCCTTACACAACTGAGGAAAATAAAGAGGGCGAAGAACATTGTGATGATAATTTACTAAGTGAGGAAGAGATTGAAACCATCTTGTGGATTGAAAACTTGATGAAGGACAAACAAGATGTATCAACACAAATACCTCTAGTGGAGAAAATAGAAGAATATTGGAATGTTAATTTGTTAAGTGATGAAGAGAGGAAAATTATCTTGTGGATAAAATAACTGATGAAGGATGAACAAGAGGTATCAACACAAACACCTCTAGTGGAGAATAGAGAAGATCAAGAAAATGTTCAACCAAGCCCTTCTCAAGAGTCATCACGGGAAGTTTCTTATCCTCATCTGTTACAAAATAGCAGGCCTATGTCAAATATTATAGAGGATGATACGGGGATTTCATTGCACAAGTGTGAATTGAAGGATCAAGAGTTGGGAGATTGCTCATTAAAGCACTATATGGTGGGATATAAAGGTCTACTTGCGGATGTTGACAAATCTATCCATTTAGATTTCATCATCCCTCACATTGAAAATGATAGAAACATCTCTCTCACACAAAGAGAACTATTTTTTATCATCGGGCATGCACTCATCAATGTACAAGAGGCACTTGATCCCATGCCGGATTATGCTCAATATACTTATCTTTAGGGAACACCTACACTTCTGGAGCATACAAAGGCATGACATGAGAAATACTTAAATTTGGACCCCGGTTGAGCAAAGAATAAGTCCGGCTGAAGGCTATAAATCAAGCGCTTTTGGGAAGGCAACCCAAGTGTTTTAAATTTTCTTTTATTTTTATTATTTAGTTGTTTAATGTTAATTTTGTTATTTTAGTCTGATGATTATTTTTGTTTGTTTTCATTTCAGGATCCAACTCTAGTTTGGGGAAGGATTTGTAAAATAAATAGTGATGTACCACCAACTAATGAATGCACATCCATCACTATTCTAGAAGAGGATGATGATCAAGTTGATGAGAACTAACTCCATTCAGGGAAGTCTTCTATACCTTATCTTGCTTTATTTAACATTGAGGACAATATTAGTTCTAAGTTTAGGGGTGGATGTATGTGTTTCATTTGATTTTGTTTGTTTATAGCTTTTGAAAATTGATGAATGTTGTGCTTATGTATATGCTTGACTCTTGTGGTAATTTTTATCTTTCTTGTAATCCTTTGACATATTGAGCACATAATCCTAAACATTTAGATTTTCTATTTACTTAGAAAAAGTTTATGTGAACTCGATATTTTTTTTGCGATCTCATATAATTCTAGAACTTGTTTAATTGTCACTCGAGGAGAAATCCTAGGCTACATAACATTAGAAAAGTGATTTAGGCTATTTTTGGACTGTTTGAGCCTTCAAGCCACCGTTTATGATGCATAATCCCTAGTGTCCCCCGATTGAGTCTAATGAGCCATTTTCTTTGTCACCCTACAAATCAATCTCAATCAATGTATTTTTTTATCTTATATATTACCCCACACTCAACTCATTGCTATTCTAGTAACATCATTTTGAGCATTGAATGTGGTTTGAAAAAAAAATGGCAAAAGAGAGGTGGCGATTTGTACAAAACTCCCGAAAAAAAAATATATGTCAAGAAATATGAGAAAAGAGTGCAACACTCGTTGTTTATAAAAACAAATAAGTTTGGGGATGTAGCACTTCAAAAAAAAATATGAAAAAAAATAGGAGTTTAACGAATAAAGTGGTGTAACAAATCAAAAGAAAAAATGTTCATGAAGCTATGAGACGAAAATATGGTGGTGCTCATCAACAAGGTTCTAGAATAGTTGTGTGCTATGAGTAATTTGAGCTACTATATTATCTTTTATCCTACCATTATCTTAGCCACGCATTACAAGCTTTCAAAGTCCTAATGATCCTTGATGTTGTGTTAGTCTACATTAGTGGAGAGTGACATGAAAAACAAGCATATGGAATTATAAAACAAATAAATAAGAGATCAATAATTTTGTTGTGAGTTTGCATAAACAAATCCGAGTAGTAAAAAGTTAAGTGTAAGAGGCTACACACACACACTCAAAAGATTTAAAGATAGGTGAATTTGGCACTTGAGTTGAAATCATATATTTTGATGATATTTTGATATTTTCTTGAGTTATAAACTCACAACATTTTTTGAAACTCATTTCGCTAGTAGGTTTAATTCTCTCTTGTTATTTTACTTGTTTTATTTCTTTCTTTTGCTCGAGGACTAGCAAAATATTAAGTTTGGGGGTATTTGATGAGTGGATTTTATATCCATTAATTGAGTACCATTTGCTTAACTTTTTGTTTAGTTTTTGAATATTTTGTTACTTTTTATGCATTTAGTTTGAAATATTGTAGGTAATAGCATAATGAGGAGAAAATGAAAATAAACATAAAACTTGGTTTAAATTTTCAATAATCTGTTTTTTGGTGCTATTGGGGCAGTGTTCGTATTTCAATCATAACTTTTTACTCCAATATCATTTTGACTTGTTTCTTAAATCATTAGAAATCCAAGAGATATATATATAATGTTAATGTTTACCATGAAATCCAATTTTTTCTATTTCAATGAGAAAATTCGAGTTAAATAGTCTACACTTGACTGAATATTTCAGATATGACACATCTTGGTATTTCAGGCATAAATCTATCCACAGATTTCATATTGAGTTGATTCAAGTTCCTATCGAAAGGCAAGACATATAGCTACAATTCATATGAGACACTAAAAGCCAATTTAACTTAAAAATGGGTGAAAAATTAGTTGAAAGAGGCTACAAGTGCAACAAAAATCAAACTTGGATAGCAAGAGCAGCGCCTAGGCACTACAATGTCTATCTAAAACATAATGTACAGCCCCTAGGCACTGAAAATCAGCGCCTAGGTGCTGCCCTCATTGGACTGCAAAGTGCTGCAATGCCTAAGTGCTGAAAATTGGTGCCTAGGCGCTGCCAACAGGATAAGTAAGGGCAAATTGGTATTTTATACCCTCTTTAGGGCAACTCCCATCAAATTGGAGGATTCCAAAAGCCTCCATTTCAGATTTTTAGAGAGGGAGAGAAGAGAAAACAAGCCAAGGAAGAAGAAGAAGATAGGATAATTCTTCCATGATTTGTGAAGAAGACATCAACAAAGGAAGAAACTTATCATCTTTCTAGTTTTATTTCATTTTCCTCTTTTTCTCATTAATTATGTTCATGAATATTGTTGAGTTATCTTTCATTTTTACCATCATGAACTAATTTATTTTTCTAGGGTTGTAATGTAATCTAATTATGATGTTTTGAATATTTTTATCAAGTCAATTTTTTATTTATCTATCAAGTTGAGTTCTCTACATTGTTCTTAATGATTTCAATTATTTGGCCACTAATTGAATGATTTGCTAATCATATTGACCCGAGAGGTGATATATGTATCTAGTTCTAGGTGTAGAAAATCATAAATTACATGCGAGATAGGAATATACTTACATGTTTTGTGTAGTCTTGTTGGAGATCCATAAAACTTAATGAATTGTTGATTGTTGTAATTCACATAGGAATATAGTGTGTTAGCAATTGATGATATTTTCATTAGACCTTGGGAGAGGCTAATGGATAATTTAGGGATTCTCGACTATCACTTGGGAAGTAAATTAAGATTGATACGATAAATTATTCAATTCGAATTAATTATGCTAAAATCATAACCCTAGACTTTTGACTTTTTGAATTTTATCATTAGTTGATTTTGATCATTAGTTAGTGTAGGTAGACTTAGTTTGTAATCATAATCACCTATTTTTGTTTAATCAAATAAAACTAGAGTTAACATAATTTCGGTACTTAATAATTCAACAATTCTCGTGGGAACGATAATTTATTCATCACTTTATTACTTGTATATGATAACGTGCACTTGAATTCACGAATTTTCGCAACAATAGTTGTGCGTAATACTCAACTTTAAACGATCATAATTTTCTCACATGATTTCTCTCTATATGCTTATGAGACATGGTTGGAAAGTTTTCGAAATCTAGTTTATTATAAAATTGTATTTATTTAAAAATTCAAAGAATTCAACGAGTTATGATTGGAAAAAGATTGACTTCTAATTTTTGAAAATGAATTTGAGATACAAAAGACAATTGAAATTATGTTCAAATTATATTATTGGAAATATTTAAAGTTTAATTAAACCCTCCTGTTTGAATATTTAAAGTTTAATTATATGTGTTATATAATAAGACATATCCTGTATATTACTAAACCTTATGATTTAAATACTAGCTAATGTTCTTTTCATAATTATTCTTTTTAACATATGGCCTCAATTAGTGTTTTAAAATTATATATATTTCAAACTATAAACGTTAATTTATTGTCTTTCCTTTATTAAATATACTTAACTTTAATTTTGATCTTTTACTTATTCCTAATAGTTTATGCATTTTGAAAACTATTTTTTCCTTACTATTCATTATTTTCTCATATTTAAATTAGTATATTCTCTTTAATTATTTAAAAAGATAGAATTGAACTTAAGTTATTTTTTATTTTAAAATATTCATTTAAAAACTAAGTTTTTGCAGAGTTATTCTTAAACATAAAAATTAATCAATACTATTTATAATTGATGATTGTTGTCTCAAAATACAATTTTGGTCTCCTATTTTCTTTTTTTTAATATAACCTATATATGCTTTTATTATTTACTAAATTAAGGTATTTGGTATACGATTGAAGAAAGTATCAAAATTTAAACTTTGACTTAATATCTTTTAATTTTTTATTTAGAACATGACTTTTAAAATGATGAATTATTTTCATCTATGTTAGGTTACATGTTTTTGTTTGAAAATACAATTTTTTAGAATTTTTAGAAAGATATTTTACTAAATTTGCAAATCTCAAGAGTGGATTCAAATAACTTTAAGTTCAAGTGTTGTGGTATAATATTTACGTGATTGTTAATAAAACAAAATTTAATTTTTAAAGATTGAGATTTAAGAAAAGAAAAAAGAGTAGATAGAATATGAAAAATATTTACTTTATTTTTGTTGCATTTTTCTCATTCTTTATTATAACTAGGTTCAATCAATGAGATGAAAAGTCCAAAAAAGTTAAGAAGAAAATAGATTTAAACTCTAAATAAGATTTATTCTAACTTTCACAAATTATATTTTATATTGCACCTCATAAATTTTAATTTCAATATTATATTTTAATTTCAATCTATTGTGTTCATTATAATCTTTGTATTTCTTACTTATAAGTAGGTATATTGTTAGAAAATCTTAAATCAATATTGAAATATATAGAATTTAATATAACTTAATGAAGCAAAATAAAGAATAATTTAAAGTAAATTGAATTAAAGGGGTGTACATGTCTTTGTAAAAAAAATAGAAGAAAAATTCTAAGAATTTTATTTAATATGTATTTAACATTTATGGCAAAAGTCAGGCCTTTTTAAAATTGACACCCTTAAAAATTGTGAAAATTTAGGTATCATATAATATTTATGACAAAACTCAGGTAACAAAATAATTTGACATAACAAAATAGAAGTATAATATAAAAAATTAAAATAAGAATTAAAATTGGATAGTACACAGGTAAATGTAAATCATTTGTTTATCTAAACCTAGGAGAGGTGAATTCAAATTACCTTGACTTCAAGTTTTATGATAAATATATTTATGTGGTTGTTAATGGAATGAAAAAAAATGATAAGGTAATTTTTTTATAGATCTTCTATATTTCAATTTTTGTTTTTGGTTCTTTGGAGAAAGGAATGAGAGAGAGCATATGAAGCATGCAAGAGGAGTATGTAAGCAAATGGATAAGATTAATCTTCATAATTTTTTTTGAATAAAATAGTAATTATGAAGAATATCATGATATTGTACTTGATTTTGACAAAAAAATAATTTAGTTCATTTGAAAGTTTTAGATTAAAATGTGACACTTTGTGATATATTTTTTAGTATTTTCTCTTGATTAACTTTGAATATTACATTAACTAAAAATATGGATTATTTTTACAAATAGTGAAAAAAGTATTTATTAATTTTTAGTACATGAAATTACTCAATTTGATCATGTAAATACATTTAATGTAGAGAAAATTCGTGAAATCAAATAAAAAGAAGACTTCTCCAACCATTAAAATGAAGCAAAATGATAACTATGGTAGTCATAAAATTATGTAAGAACTTATTTAGTTGTACTATATATTTTTAAAATATCATGGATTTAGTTCTTTAAATATTTTTGTTTAATCTTTCATATCGATTTATACTTATTGACAATAAAATATTTAGAAAATATATTGAAATATTTTTATTTTTAATTAATTAAATATTTAATTAATATTTATTTATTTATAAAAATACCTTCTAATATTTTAATTATTAAATAATATAATTATTTTAATAAACTTAAATGAATCACGTGCAATGCAGGTGCTTCTTACTAGTACATATAAAAATAATGTGTAAATAGGCTTACTATTGCTTCTGAATTGTTCATTTACATCGTATGTTATATGTTCATGTACCGATTTTTTGTAACTTTTAACAAAAAATCATAATATATTCTTATATGTCAAAATATGAATTTTTTCATCTCGTATTTAACTAACTAAGGTTGCAAGTCTTACATCCATCCATCAAACAAGAATTGTCCTTGGCAGATAAATATGCAATGGTTACCATTTTCCATTGATTCCAGGGCAAGCAAAAGAATTTGTTGTTGATGGAATTATATTGGGGGATGTTTGGTCAACCTGTTATTAACCATAAGATTATTATTCCTATGATGTTAGAGACTTGCATGTTTCGTTTAACTTATATACTCAAAGCGTTGCCTATGAACTTTTTACTTGTCAACTGTTTGTTTATGTAGGAATTAGAGTTGCTGTGTATTTTATTGTTAGAAGAGAAGTGACAAGGGGAAATTTGCTCCAAATTGTTATTGTTAATGAGAAGACACTTGACCTTTTCAAGATTTATTCACCATAGATTTTGCCTTGAATTCAAAGATGTAATGAAAAACTGTGACAGGTTGAGGAGAATAATAGTTGTGATGTTAGCAAAAGAAGCATAATCAAGATGATTTATTACTAATTAAAGGAATCAAATCATGTAATCAGTCTACTTGGCAATGAATACTTTGAAAAAAAATCTGCAAACCAGATGTGTGGTTTTTTCTTTTTTTTTTGAAATCTTAAGTCGAATCATACAATCAGATCAAATCGACATATGTAAGTGTAAAAAATGAATGTAAGATGAAACCAACAGGCTCTAAGTTTTTCGACCCTCTTTGACGTTGTAGAAAAAGGGCTGGGGTTTATTCCCTGTAAGCCTTAAGTTGAAAATTGTGGCTTGTGAAGCTCTCTAGTTCCACCTTTTCCTTGAAGCTCTCTAGTTCCGCACTATTCCCGAACAAAACTCGAACTTGAAGGCCCTCATTCCCGAGACTCTCTTGTTCCTCCACTATTTTCATTGCTGAAATGGCCGCAGACTCGCTGCAGAAACGCAAATCAATAACTTGAAGTGTTGGTATTTCTCCGATACCCGAAGGGATCTCATCCAATTTGAAGAAATAGTACAGAACAAGGTTCTCCAGGACTGGGAAATGGGATCTGTCTGCAGTCCAGTGAATCAAATCACTACATCCGTCAATTTTCAAGAGTTTCAGGAGAAGGAATTCCCCTCAACAGGGTTCCACTCGGGTCCTGTGAATGAATCGTGTTCCAGTTTGAGAACTTCAAGATGGGGCAACGAACCAATCATACTCAAATCTTCCCAACGAAGACGGCAATTTCTTAAAGACAACTTCTGGAGCGAACTTGGGAATGTGAGGTTCTGCAGCAAATCACCTCGATTTAGTGGTCCGTAAAAAATGAAGTTTAGTGATTCAAGTTTATCTAGGCGGCCAAGATTGTAGAGATGATATGACCTTGCCAAGAAATCAACATACATTATACGCAATTTCTTGACGTTGGGGATTCTCTTACAGACCTCCTCACTCCACCTGAGATTCACTACTCTCGAAAGTGTCTGCAGGTTTCGCAAAACAAAGTCATCTTGTTGGTCTGCTCGGTCACTCGGAGGATCAGGAAGACAAAGGTCATCGATCTCCACATGCCTAAGTTGTGGCATATACCAAATCTCAGATGGTGCAGCAATTCGGTTAGAGGTTCGTCTAATAATTAATGTTTGCACATTCCAGAGTAGGGATATTGATGAAGGAAGCTCGGAATTCGATATCCAAGTAAACTTGTAAGCAAGGTAGCGCAAGTTAACTTGTTGAAAACTAGCTTGTGGGGATGTTCCACAAAACACACTCAATACTCTCAACAATCTTAATTTAAACGACAGCTGATTGCTTTTAGATATCAAAGAACCTTCGAACGCATGAAAATCTTCGAATATCAAAGAACGGGCAAGTGATGCTGATTGCAAAGCACAAAAGATTTGACGCTGATACTCTTTAGAAATCTCCTCTGGAATGCGTTCATGAAATACAATGCGGCGCTCCTGATTTATGCATCGCGGAATGTCAAGCACCCTCATGACACAAAGAAACTTTTCTCTCTCAGCTACACTTAAGCATAGGTCTCTTAAACGATCATGAATGTTACAAGTTTTAATTTTTCCATTTGACCCCCACCTATGAACTAAAATGAGATTTCTGCCAACGAGATCCATTAAGTAACCCTCTGCAACCTCTTCCAAGCTTTGGGCTTTATTTGGTTTTAGAAATCCCTCAGCAACCCAAAGTTTGATAAGTTGTGAGACACGAATTTCATGATCTTCTGGAAAAATTCCCATGTAAAGAAAACATGGTTTTAGATGGGCAGGCAAGTGGTTATAACTCAAAGATAATATATTCAAGCAATGTTCATCCTCTCCTGAATTGAGAATTGAGTTTATATCTTTTGCAATATTCTCCCAACATTCTTGTGTCCTATAAGACTTTCCAAGAAGCCCCCCAATCACAACAATTGATAGGGGAAGTCCTTTGCACCTTTTAACAATCTTCTTTCCTACTTCCTCTAATTCTGGTGGGCAACCTTCTTGTGCAAATGCCTTTTCACAAAATAGATTCCAACTTTTATCCTCATCTAGAAAATTCATAGCAAGGCACGAAGAGCCAAAATGAATAGCCAAGTTTGATAGCCTAGTAGTTACAACAATTCGACTTCTATTGTTGTTATCTGGAAGAAACAACTTTATCTTTTCCCAAGCTTTGACACTCCACATATCATCTAGTATAATCAAATACCTCCAACCTGATAAACTTTTGTACAACTGTTCTCCTAGTTGATCTTCAGTTTTTTGATCCATTTCAGTAGTGGACGCTACAAAGTTTTGACTATTCTCAAGTTTTCTTTGACAATAAAGAAGTTCTGAAAGAATTTTCGTCACACTGTATTCTTGAGATACTGTAACCCAAATATGAATGTCAAAATATTGCACAATAACTAAATTTTCGTAAGCATTTCTGGCGAGTGTAGTCTTACCAATACCCCCCATGCCAACTATTGGGATGATTTGCCGATTAGATTGTTTTCCAGTGAGCCCTTCCATAAGTTGAATCAAGTCATCATCAAATCCCACCATAGCATTCTTTCTAGTGGTAAGAGGTTTTGATGAAGTAGCAGGCATCGAGTGTGTGGGCCGCAAATCTTTGCATCCCCTTTCCTCTTTAACCTTCATAGCCTTTTCCTTGATAGAATCCATCACCTCTATTACTTTCTGTAGATCGAGCAAGGAAATGGAACCAGCATGAATTTGATTCACTACATGAGATTCAATTACATCTTCAGCCGCATAAGCTGCAGATGCAATGTGGCTCTCCAGAACTTCTGCTTCTTTGCTACCTCCATGAGAATAACCCTCTATAAAATCTTGCAAGAAACCAACCTTCTCGAGAAGAGATTCGATCTGTTTCTTGTTAAGAGAAATCGAATGGCGAGGATGATTCTGGATCTGCTCCATAGTATTCATAAGAGAAACTAGAGCTGCATAAGCTGCCATCTGTAATCCTCTGATCTTCTTTAAAGTTTCAGAAAAAGCAGCAACAGATTATGGAACTAGTGTTGTTGCTGCAAATGAGAGAATATTGAGAACTAGTAACTGTTATGCTAACAGGATTTTATGAGAATATGATGATTCTCACAGGACAGTTTCGCTAACTTGCCAAGAAGACTTCGACTGCTTCCAACATCAGATGTTGACTTTTTCTGTTTATTTGAAGATGATGCTAACAACTGGCCTCAATTATTAGAATTCAGTCTTTGTGTTAATAATTTATGACAAATTGCTGATGGATTTAAACTTCAATGAATTTTCATCATCAAGAAGCTGATCAGGTACTTGCATTATGATTCTGACAGGATGACTTTGCTAACTTGCCAAGAAGACTTTGACTGAATCCTTGTGATAGACAGTATTTGATTTGGCATGCTTCCCACAACGATGTTGATTTGGGACCTTCTCTTAGTCCTTCAATGTACAAGACAAATTAAGTGGGACACAATCTCCACTAACGCAAGCATTCACCTTAACAGTATATCATCTTTCTCCCTACTTATATGTAATGTCTATATCAGTGAAATCTCACTGAATTGAAAAGAAAAACAGCATTAATTCCTAAGCAAAAGCGAAAGTCTAGGAGGCTAAGTTAAAAATTTTGTATTATAGAATGCCATTCGATAACACCAATGATGTTCCCACCATGCAGCTGTAAAAATAACTCAAAAATCCTTTGCTTAAATAAAAATGTGAGTAACAAAGGGTAATGCAGCAACAATTGTAGACACAAAACTTTTGATCATACCATTTAGTCACATGTGATTTTTTTTTTATGTTGTAGGTTTGATGAGTACAATGACTACACAAAAGTAACACAACACAACCAACTTACCAATACAACTAAAAGAACACCAAACTTGAAAAATAATCATAGTATAAAAATATAATCAGTTACCATAGTACATTTACTTAGAGCTCTAGTAGACCCTTTGTCTTGCCCCAGTATTTATGTCTGCAATAGGAAGGAAGAATTTTAACGGGGCTGATGGTTTTTAGTTTACGATGATATTTTATATTTTTGGTAACTTTCAAACTTTAATCCAAATTTTAGTCATCTCAATGTAGAACAATGGAACTTGAAACCTTGAAAAAACTTTTCCCAAAATTTGCATAAAAATTTGTTGGCATTGTAGGCACTCACCCACTTAAAAAGAGAGAACGAAAGATGGGCTTGCACCACTCTCATCAGCACAAGATCTATCTCTTCAAGCAGCAGGAATTTTAGATGGCAAAATTCCCCTGCAATTGGCTTCCACTCTGGGCCTTGGCAGTCGTTAATTTGCACTTTGAGCACTTCAACATTTGGCAATGCACCAATGGTTGTCAGATTGTACTACTGAATCCTGAAACCACTTAAAGTTAACTTTCTAAGCTGCAGCCGGAGGGCAAGCTTTTCCAGATAGACAACATTTGACATATGATGAAGATTCTGAATATGTAATCTCAACGTCTCAAGGTGATGTACATTGAAAAGATTTTCAAGCTGATATGATGACCATGATGCAGATAGGGAGACATCATATGAATTTTTCAATTTCCTTATATTAGGAATTCTTTCAACAATGTCCCTGCTACATCTGAAGTTTCTGACTTCAGATAGTGTTTGAAGGTTTTACAGAAAGAAAAGATTTGTTCACAAGAAGTTGCACACCAAGATGATCAGGCAAACAACTTGGTGTGAACCAAAGATGCCTTAGATTTGGCATCATCCATATCTCCATTGGAAGTAAGGGACACTGGCCAAACGTCCAATTGTGATGAACAACGGTTTATAGATTCCACAACTTTGATATGGATGGAGGAAGTGGCCCATTATAGGTGAAAGCACGATATCTTAAGTTAACCAGTTCAATTACTTCAACAGGAATGTGATAGAAATGTGCAATTAACTACATCCAATACCTGAGCAGCCTAAAACCTATATAGACAGACATATGATGGGGTAAGTAAGATGTGTACCAGTACATAGAAGAGAACGACCTATTTTTCAAAGTTGTACCAGTGTATTGCAGAATAGTTGAGCTGGTTTTGGTGATAATTTTCTCATGTTAGGATAAGGGATTATGGGCTAATAGGATGTCATGTAGTTTTTGTGAGCTGGAATAGTTTTTAGACTACATGTGATAAAAGTGATGGTTTTTGAATCTCAAAATACTGGAAAATTTGAAAGTGATTTTTAGTTGTGTTATAAATTTCTATGATGAACTCTAGCACGGGGATTTCAGATGAAACAGAATTTTATCAGGAATGTAGCCGGCTATGTTGATCGTCTAGAGCGTGGCTATTTCAAGGTTGATTTCTAGGGACCACCTTGAATTGGGCTTTCTATCTTGCATCAAGACTTTTAATCAACCTCACTGTAAACCTCACAACTTCATATATTGTATTGAACTTGTAGTGCATTCCCATAAAAAAGCAGGACTTGAGCATACAGAACAAGTAAACAGTAAATCTATTCCAATATCCTATACAATTTTTTTACCAAGCAGCAACACAGCTGATCAAAACAATGAAAAAACAAAGCAATACAGTCAACAATCATTTCTTACTCAAAATATACACAAACAGTAGTAAAACATTTCCACCGAGCAGTTCAGTTCTAGTCTAGAAAGAAAAAGTAAAATGTGTTGCTCTTAGAGACACCACAAATTCAGAGTGTTTTTCACAACACAATTGCAAGAACTAATAAAGGAAGTATCAGGCTACATACTATCACTAATTTGAGACCTAACATCATCATATCAGAAGGCATAAAGCCACAGAACCCTTCAAAGAATTTGGAGTTTATCAGACAGTATTTCAGCTACAAAGTCATCCCCAGGAAAGTCTTCAAAATCATCATCTCTAGAGACTTAATTCCAAATCCAAACAAGGGTTGCTGTCTGGTAAGTCATTGCTTCGGAGAATCCCACTTTCAGTGTTTCCTGGAACCACAGAAGTTTGAGGCGGATGGTTGAAAGAAGAAGAAGAAGAAGAAGCCATACTATTTTCTTCCAACATTTGATCAAAAAAACTCTCAATATCCTTTTCTTGACCAGAGACATACTCATCGTGACTTTTCTTAACCGAACAAAATGTATAATAAATGTAATCATCTTTGACACAACACTTGAATTTATCAGCAAGAGTGTATTCTTTCAAGAGCCATTTGCCATCTTGATCAGCATTTTTCTTGCTCTTATATTTGTAATTTTTCGAGAACCCAATCACTTCTTTTCGGCTGTCACAAATGCTAACTTTGTGGCCATAGATTTTCCACATTCCCTTCCCTACATTGCGATGAAATATTTGACAATCGTTCCCTGTCTGCTTAACCTTCTTGAGCCTCGTGAAGAAGTAGCTTTCATGATCGTCAGAATACTTGAAAATCTCCCAGGGCTCTTCATCGCCGTAAATGTCAACAGTGTTAATGGAAATGAAATCATCGCATGGCAGTGGCTTCCCATTCACCTTGTAAAGAAGATAAGCGATTTTCTCTTTTTCAGATGGTCGAAATCTCATCTTCTTCTCTTTGTCAGATGCTCGAAATCTCATCCCCATTGGAAACTTTTCCATTGTCGATATAACTTCTTATCAATCTTGAAAGTTGAAAACCACTTTTCTTGAGAAAGTAAGGCCAGAATGAAGCAGATGATTTTCTTGAGTTCAAGAAAAAACAGAGTAGGAGTAGTAAAATAAAATGATAAAAAGATGATTTCCTTGAGGGCAAGAAAAGAGACTAAGACCTCGTAACGAAAAAGGAAAATGATCGGATATTGATTTAGACGAGAATATTGATTTTCTTGAATGATCACAGGAGAATGAAGAAGATGGTTTTTTTTTTTTTCTTTTATAGTTCAAGAAAAGAGAATAATATGGATTTATATTGAAGGAATGACTAGACATTGAATTTATTTATATCTTGGCAGGATAAATATATATATATATATATATGAGTGTGTGTGTGTATATATATATATAAGTATCCATCGCGTACGTGATCTCCAGATGCATAAATTCTTCTTAGTATAATTTAGCTTCTCATGCATTTACTAATTTAACTGTATGCAATTACTAAGCTCATAAACCAATAATAGATGTCCATTTCATAATAATATTTATAGCGACAAAGAGCCCTGGGATATTTTCCAGGACTCCATGGAACCATGACAACTACTTCTTCACCAGGCTCAAGAGATTAGACAGACAGGGAATGCTGGTCGAAAGCCATAGCCCGAAAATGCTGATTACGATGGCAAATGGCTCTTAAAAGAATACACTCTTCCTAATAATTTAAGAGAGTGTTTGATTTTGATTTGACTGTTTTGGGGAATAAGCTTTGACGTGATGTATTGAAAAATATGATTTATTATTAAAAAAATATATTTGAAAATGTGATATACGTTTTGTTTTATTGAAAAATATAATCCATTACTAAAAAATGTATTTGAGAACGTGATATATGTTTTGTTTTTATTTTGAGAAGAGATTGCTTTTGGCAAAAGTAAACCAAACATAAAACCAAGTGTTTTGTCAGATAGACGAGTACATTCGTTCTATATTTTGTTTGGTTATAAAAAATCCATAATCAAGAAAAGGTAAATCTAGATGTTCAAAATTTTAGAATCGGTCTTGTAATTATGCGGTGGTATTTTTTGTTCTTTTAGAATTGGCTCTGGCGATTTTAGGTATATTAATTTATGATTTGTCACGCATTAAGGATAAATTTCATCGCAGCTAAATTAAGGAATTTTCAATTTTCCGACAAATTCTTCCTAAATGGACACAAGCAAGACCCTAAGCCTGTCTACTACTCCCTCAATTGAAGGACAGAGAGAAGGTCCATTAAAGATGTCTCACATAACATGCTTCGTTGTTGACTGCTTATGTGATAGGAGGCAGTGACGAAGGCTGTGGCAATCCCCACCTGCCCCCCCCCCCCCCCCCGCCACCACCCCCACCCTTTAATGATTAAATTGCATTCCCTTATATATGTACATATGTATTTTATAAAAAAAAATTGCCCCTCCCCCGTCCCTTTGAATGATTAAATTGCATCCTATTGAGGTAAAACAACTATTTTATTATTGTCATTTCTTAAAAAAATTCAGTCAAATTTTCTTAAAAATAAGTCCTAAAGTTCATTTAAACTTCTTAAAAATTTTAAATGGTGGAATTTTGTTATTAATACAAAGTTTAAGAAGATAGTTGTTATTAATTTTAGATGGTCCAATCGCATGGCACATGAATTGATATACGGTCTAAAGAGACCGACTAATCATATGACAAATACAATAATAGTTATCACGTGATTATTGAATCAGATCAAACCTTTATGCAAAATTTTCCATTGATTGTTATATTCACTACATAGGAACATGATTTGATTTTGATTTCATTTCCTTGTTATTTGTTTTATTATCCTTATGCAATTATGATTTTTGTGTTCCAAAAAGAAAAAGGAAACAAAAAAAAAAATATCTCTACTTGGTGCCAAGTATTCTCTTATATGCTTGTAAAAGAAATTAAAAAGAAAAAAGAATCACAAGGACAAAACAATCAACAAGTTATTATGAAACTTTTCGTTTTTCAAATATCATTACTCAAATATTTTAACATTACATATCAAGTAGTTCGAATTACTTGGCAATGAACAATCAATTTGTAACGCATTCTTTTTATTATTTTCAATCTTATATACATCCTACCCGTATTCAAATAAACTCCAGCAAATTAACACTTCTTGATAAAATTTATAACAAAATGAAAACACTCATGCAAATATGAAAAAAAAAAATGACTTGGATTCACAAACAAGCTCCTAGAAAGATCAGGGCAAAGTCGCCTTGAGTTGAAAATTATTGCTTGTGAAGTTCTCTAGTTCCACCTTTTCTCTGAAGCTCTCTAACTGCGCTTTCTCCCAGAACCAAACTCGAACTTGAAGGCCCTCATTCCCGAAACTCTCTTGTTCCACCAGTATTCTCAATGCTGAAATCGCGGCAGACTCATTGCAGTGATACAAACTAATAAGTTGAAGTGTTGGTATTTCTCCGATACCTGAAGGGATTTCATCCAAGTCTAAGAATCCTTCAAGAACAAGTTTCTCTAGGACTGGGAAATGGTAGCTGTCAGCATTCCAGTAAATCAGATCACAACAGCAGGAGATTTTCAGGAATTTCAGGCGAAGGAATTCTCCCTCAATGGGGTTCCACTCAGGTCCTGTGACCGATTCCGATTCTAATTTGAGAACTTCAAGATGGGGCAACGAACCAATCATTGTCAAATCTTCCCAATGAAGTTGACACTTTGTTAAAGACAACTTCTTGAGCGAACTCGGGAATGTGAGATTCTGAAGCAAATCACCCCGATTTGGCAGTTTTCTAAATAAGCAGTTTAGTGATTCAAGTTTACTTAAGTAGCCAAGATTGTAGAGACAGTAATATGAACTTGCCTCACATTTCCTTGAGAAATTATTATACATTATATGTAGTTTCTTGACATTGGGGATTCTCTTACAGACCTCCTCACTCAACCTGAAATTCACTACTTTCAGTAGTGTCTGTAGGTTTCGCAAAACGAAATCATCTTGTTGGTTACTCGGAGGATCAGGAAGACAAATCTGATTGAATTCCACATGCCTAAGTGTTGGCATCTCCCAAATTTCAGATGGTGCAACAATTAGCTCAGAACTAGGGAACCTAATAATTAATGTTTGCACATTCCAAAGTAGAGATATTGACGAAGGAAGCTTGAAAATCGAGAACCAAGTAGGCATGTAAGCAAGGTACCTTAAGTTAACTTGCTGAAAAATAGCTTTTAGGGATTTACGACCACCCATAACCACATTCAATACTCTCAACAATCTAAATTGAAACGGCAGCTGCTCCCCTTTGCATATCAAAGAACGGGCAAGTGATGCTGATTGCAAAGCATGAAAGACATGAGGTTGATACTCATTTGGAATGCGTTCATGAAATACAGGGCGACGCTCCCTATCTATGCCTTGTGGAATGTCAAGCACACTCAAGACACAAAGAAACTTCTCTTTCTCAGCTACCCTTAAGCATAGGTCTCTTAAAAGATCATGAATGCTACAAGTTTTAATTTTTCCATTCAACCCCCATCTATGAACTAAAATGAGATTCCTGTCAACGAGATCCTTTAAGTAACCCTCTGCAACCTCTTCCATGCTTTGGGTTTTATTTAGTTTTAAAAATCCCTCAGCAACCCAAAGTTTGACAAGTCGGGAGACACGAATCCGATGGTCTTCAGGAAAAATTCCCATGTATAGAAAACATGGTTTTAGATGGGCACACAAGTGGCTATAACTTAAAGATAATATATTTAAGCAATGCTCATCCTCTCGTGAACTCAGAATTGAGTTTATATCTTTTGCAATATTCTCCCAGTATTCTTCTGTCCTGTGGGACTTTCCAAGAAGCCCCCCAATCACAACAATTGACAGGGGAAGTCCTTTGCATTTTTTAACAATCTTCTTTCCGATTTCCTCTAACTCTGGAGGGCAACCTTCTTGTGCAAATGCCTTTTCACAAAATAGGTTCCAACTTTTATCCTCATCTAAAAGATCCATGGCAAGGCACGAAGAGCCAAAATGAATAGCCAAGTTTGATAGCCTAGTAGTTACAACAATTCGACTTCTATTGTTGTTATACGGAAGAAACAACTTTATCTTTTCCCAAGCTTCGATACTCCATATGTCATCTAGTATAATCAAATACCTTCTACCTGATAAACTTTTATGCAACTGTTCTCCTAGTTGATCTTCTGTTTTTTGATCTATTTCATTAGGAAAAGCTACAAAATTTTCACTATTCTGTTGTTTTCTTTGGCAAGAAAGAAGTTCTAAAAGAATTTCTCTCACATTGTATTCTTGAGATACTGTAACCCAAGCACGAATGTCAAAGTATTGCACAATAACTAAATTTTCATAAACATTTCTGGCGAGTGTAGTCTTACCAATGCCACCCATGCCAACGATTGGGATGATTTGCCGATTTGATTTTTGTCCCGTGAGCCCTTCCATAAGTTGAATCAAGTGGTCGTCAAATCCCACCATAGTATTCTTTCCAGTGGTAAAGGGTATTGATGAAGTAGCAGGCATTGAATATGTGGGGTGGTGATGTCTGAATCCCCTTTTCTCTTTAACCTTCATAACCTTTTCCTTGATAGAATCCATGTCTTCTATTACTTTATGTAGATCGAGCAAGGAAATGGAACTTGTTTCCCCATGACCAGTGGATCCAGCAAGAATTTGATCCACTACATTAGATTCAATTACATCCTCAGCCGCATAAGCTGCAGATGCAATTTGGCTCTCCAAATCTTCTGCTTCTTCGCTACCTCCATGGGAATAACTCTCCATAAAATCTTGCAAGAAACCAACCTTTTCGCAAAGAGATTCAATCTTTTTCTTGTCATAGAAATTGAATGGCGCGGATGATTCTGGATCTGCTCCATAATATTCGTAAGAGAAACTAGCGCTGCATAAGCTGCCATCTCTAATCCTCTGATCTTCTTTAAAGTTTCAGAAAAAGCAGCAACAGATAACGGGACTTCTAAGAGGATTAGAGAATAGCAAGATAACTAGTATTTGTTTTGCTAAGAGGATTTTGTGAGAATATTATTATTCTCACAGAATGGTTTTGCTAACTTTCCAGCAAGACTTCGACTGAATCTTATTAAAAATAGTCAAAAAAAAAAATCAATAAAATTATGTGGGATATTAAGTAATTTGTTCCTCGAGATCTATGCAATGATCATAGACATTCAATGGCAAGTTGTAAAATAATAATAAAATTAATCTTTTTTTAACTTCTTGATTTGTAGAGGGAGGGGTGCTACATATATATATATATATATATATATATATACCACATTCTGATTTTTTAAGTATTTTTTCGTATTTTCTTTGCTTGAAAAGTATTTATTCATTTAATCCATTCAAATGTATTCATTTGGGATACACAAGCATTCCTCTTTATTATTTTTTGCCTCATCTTCGAGTGAATACTCAAGAGTAAAATTTGTCGTGCTCAAAGGTCGACCCATTTTCCTTGAAGTAATCCAGGAATTCCAAATTACTGAAGGATTTAAACGTCAATGGATGAACTTCTCTGCTACTTGCATTGTCATTCCCACAGGATGGTTTTGCTGTATCTTATGATAAATAGTATTTGATTTGGCATGCTTTGCACAAAAGATGTTGACTTTTTGGGCTTAGGTGAAGATGATGCTTAACAACTCTTCTTAGTTAATAGAATAACAAGTGGCCTCAATGACAGCAATTTTATTTTTTTTTTGCATAATTTTATGACTGCTAAGGACCTTCTTTTAGTCCAATGTAGAAGACAAATTGAGACTCAAACTCCACTAACATATGAAGTATCTTTTTCATTTTTTATTTTTTATTTTTTATTTTTTGCCTAAAGGAAGAAAAGGAAGGAGAAGGATGACAATCATTTCTATTGATCATTGGAATTCATTCTACTCGTAAAATTTTGTATATAATGTTAAATTACATTTTATAAAATATAAAAAAATATTTTAATGATTGAATCTTTTAAATTTATTAAATTATCTCTAACAATGACAATAGTTAAAAAGACAAAAGTTAGAATTTAAAATTTTAAAATATTTATATATTATTTAATACATACATTTTAAAAGTATTTATTTTAAAATATTCAATTTGAATTGTAACTATTATTCAATATGCATCACGCTCTCAATAAAATAAAATATTGCAAGAAGCGAGCCCATCATTACAACAATTATGATGTGTGTGTGTGTGTGTTCAGTCAAATCTTCTCTACTGCACACATGTCTAATCCTCTCTATTCTTTCCTCTTCGAACAAAAAACTTCTTCTTCTTAAAAATTTTAAATGGTAGATATTAATATAAAGTTTAAGAAGATAGTTGTACTAACCTTAGTTAAGAAATATTCATCATTGTTATCTTTTTATTTTTTTTAAGTACTTGATTTATGTGATTCTACTTTCTTTACTTAATATTTGAGATTAATCTAATTTTTGCTTTGTAGGAAATTGTGGTGTAGGTTTATAATGATACAAACATCATTTCATTTTATTAATGATTATAAAATGATGCTCAATTTTTTTCACTAATTTTTGGAAGCAAACTTGATTAGAATATTCTATTTTTGACATAATTACTATCATTTAAATTATTGTTAAGAAGTACTTTTTTCAAACAATGGGTCTCCTTTACAATAAAATTAGTTAAAAACTTCATTAGTTTTTTAAAAAAAAATGAAAACTTCATTCACACTTATTCAATGTGTTTTTCTTGATTGGATTCTCTGTCCTATATTTTGCTTTTCAATTACGTTTATTTTATTAAACATAATCAAAATTAGATTATCATCTCATTTCAGTCACAGTCACATGTAACATAATTTTGCAAAAACAAACTTAGACCATTAAAAGTAGTTTTTTTTTTTCTTTTAAATTAGGCTTCACAATTAGGCTTTTACTTATGTAATCTTCTATACATGTATAACTACTCAAGTAATCGTATTTTTATTTGAAGATTTTTTTTTATAATAATTATAAAATTTTAAACACTTAATGATGAACAACAAAATTGAGAAAAAATATGGAGAGTTATTCTAATTTCCAGGCTATATTTGTCTAATTTTATAGGTTAAATTTTTATTTTGTTTGTGCTGAATTAGAATTACTTTTTATTTTTATTTTGAGGTTGCTTTTTGTCTGAATATATGCTTATGCAAAATACGATACTTATAATGAATTTGTGTCAATTTCCCATACTATATTTTTTATTTGCATTTGTGCTTTAATAATTATTTAAGTGAAAAGATCACAATGAGAAAAAAAATACTGGGTGTAAAATAAATAATAAATATTTATATTTTTTACAATTCAATCCCCTAAATCTGAGTCTGTCCCTAGAAGGAGGGTTGTGCTGCAAACATCGTGGACAAATAAACGAATGATAATCCAAGAAGCTTTCATGCATGTCGGGACTACAATGTAAGGCAATAATTTTGATCTTCCCAATGCTCAAATAGCAAAATTCTATTTTGTGTTAATATTACATTCTTTTTGTATTTATGACATTCTTGTTCATGTAGGCAAATAGGGTTCAATTGTGTCTCAATTAGTAAAATGAGTATAAACAGCACTAATCATATCATTATTCGTGACTTTAATTTACCATGTTATAAGAACTTTTTTTTTCCCAAATATATTACTCAAATATTTTAAAAAATATATAATTATTAATATACATACATATATATAGCTATATATAATTTTCCTATATATTCAAATTATTATATCAATGAAAATATATGTATCTACTATTTCGATCTTTATGTTATAAATATAAATTAATATATTATAATGTAACATGACAGATAGAATACTACCAAATATTCATCCACAGTAGAAATCCCAAAAAAAAAAATTAAATACAGCTTCTAAAAATACATCAAATAAAATAAAATATACTATCTAAATACATGTCCTTGAATCATTTTCCTCAAAACACTCCATAAAAAACCAAACGGAGCCCCTAGTTTCTCTAAACACTTTAGCAGTTTGCCACAGGGAAGTTTGTTTTTCATCATTTTCCTACATCAACTTCCACTACATTCCCCAAGCTCATTGCTAGGAGCAACTTCTCTGAATTACATGGTTACTGTGGAACACAACTAACTCAGCAGGTTTGGAAGCTGAAGTATATGGCATTGTTCATGTTCCCAATATCCTGCACAAGAATGGACTATGATAACTAAAATCGAGAAGAAAGACTCACAATTTGCATCATTGACCTACTCCAGGTCAGAGAAAATCCAGACAAACAGAAGACTGGAGATTCTTGGTTTCCCTTCTGAGCAAGTTAAGAGTTTGAGAAAAAAGACACAATTTGCATCATTGACCTACTCCAGGTCATAGAAAATCCAGACAAAGAGAAGACTGGAGATTCTTGGTTTCCCTTCTGAGCAAATCAAGAGTTTCAGAAGCCAATAGGTCTGAAATCAAAGGCAGTTGTCAAATTTGAGTATTTCTCCTGAGGAAGAAGGATGTCTCTGTTGATATTGCAGAATGGTACAGCTGTTTTGGTGATCATGTTCTCGTTTTAGGATAAGGGATTGTGGGCTAATAGGATGTCATGGAGTTTTGGTGAACTGCAGTTGTTTTTCCACTATATGTGATAAAAAGTGATGGATTTTGAAGCTCAAATACTGCTGAATTAGAGAGTGATTTCAGTTGTTTATAAATTTCTATGATGAAGACATTGGAAGAAACAGAGTTTGATCAGGAAGCAGAATGATATGGTGATTATCTAAAGCGCGGCTAATTCATAGTTATGTCTAGGAAGCAAGTTTTTACATACCTAAGGACCTTCTTGAATTGGGCTTTCTATCTTGCACCAAGACTCTTAATCAGCCTCACTGTAAACCTCACAACTTCATATCCTGTATTGAACTTGTAATGCATTCGTATGTAAAAGCAGGACTTAAGCATACAGGACAAGTACACAGTAAATCTAATCCAATGTCCTGTACAAATTTTTGACCAAGCAGCATCTGCATCAGCTTATAAACTCAATGAAAACACGTGGCAATATAATCGATGATCATTTCTTACTCAAAATATACGCGCACAGCGCTAAAAACGTGTTCCACCGTGTAGTACAGTTCTAGTCTAGAAAGAAAAACTAAAGTGTGTTGCCCCTTAAGGACATCACAAATTCAGTGTGTGTTTTCACAATACAATTGCAAGAACTAATGAAGGAAATATCAGGCTACATGCTTACACTAATTTGAAACCTAACAGCATATCAGCAAGCATAAATCCACAGAACCCTTCAAAGATTGAAACTTAAAACTAAAATACAATAGTAATAAAAAATAAGTTAAAAGGTGAAATTGTTTATAGATGAATATCTGTAGATACTTGGCAAATCATGTAGTTTTTTTAATCCTTTCAATCCTATATCTACAGATATTCATCTATTTCATAAGTCGTATCATACAATCAAATAAAATCATCTCCTGCAAATACAATTATATCTACAAAAAAATTAAAAAAAAATGAAAACACTCGTGCAAATATGAAAAATAAAAATGAAAATGAAACAAACAAGTCAAGATGGCTAGAATTCAGGAGTAATTGTTATTAGGTCTCAACTTGAAACTTGTTGATCGTCTAAAACCGCCCCAAGCTGAAAATTATTGCTTGTCAAGCTCTCTATGTCCAGCTTTTTCCTGAATCTGTCTAGTTCCTCCTTATACACGAAATTAACTCGAACTTGAAGGCCCTCACTCCCAAGACTCTCTTGTTCCTCCAGTATTCTCATTGCTGAAATGGCGGCAGACTCGCTGCAAAAATCCGCACGAATAACTCGAAGTGTTGGTATTTCTCCAATACCTAAAGGGATCTCATCCAATTCAGACAATTCGTCAAGAAAAAGGTTCTCCAGGACTGGAAAATGGGAGCTGTCTGCAGTCCAATAAATCAGATCACTACAGCTGTGAATTTTCAGGAATTTCAGGCAAAGGAATTCCCCCTCAATGGGGTTCCACTCGGGTCCTGTGAACGAATCCTTTTCCAACTTCAGAACTTCAAGACGGGGCAACGAACCAATCATTCTCAAATCTTCCCAATGAAGACAACAATATGCTAAACACAACTTCTTGAGCAAACTCGGGAATGTGAGGTGCTGCAGCAAATCACTCCGATTTGGCGGTGTATAAAATATGTAGCATAGTGATTCAAGTTTATGTAAGCGGCCAATATTGCAAAGATGGTAATATGAGATTGCCTCACATCCTGGTGAGGAAAAATCATAGTTTACATGCAATTTCTTAATGTTGGGGATTCTCTTGCAAACCTCCTCAGTCCAACTTAAATTCACCACTCTCATAAGTGTCTGCAGGTTTCGCAAAACAAAGCCATCTTGTTGGTCTACTCTAGCACTCGGAGGACCAGGAAAATAAATCTCATCGAACTCAAGATGCCTAAGTTGTGGCATCTCCCAAATTTCAGATGGTGCAACAATTCGCTCAATGCCTCCTCTAAGAACTAATGTATGCACATTCCAGAGTAGGGATATTGCCGAAGGAAGCTCGAAAAAAAGTTGGGAATGTCTCCAATAAGTTTTGCAAGAAAGGTACCGCAAGTTAACTTGCTGAAAACTAGCTTCTAGGGAATCTCTATCAACCTCATTCAATACCTTCAACAATCTGAATTTAAATGACATCGGATACCCTTGGCATATCAGAGAACGGGCAAGTGATGCTGATTGCAAAGCATCAAAGACTTGAGGTTGGTATTCCTGCTCTGGAATGCTTTCATGAAATACAATGCGACGCTCCCTATCTATGCCTCGTGGAATGTCAAGCACCCTCATGACACAAAGAAACTTCTCTTTCTCAGCCACCCTTAAGCATAGGCCTCTTACAAGATCATGAATGTTACAAGTTTTAAGTTTTCCATTCGACCCCATGCTACGAACTAAAATGAGATTTCTGTCAACGAGATCCTTCAAGTAACCCTCTGCAACCTCTTCCAAGCTTTGGGCTTTATTTGGTTTTAGAAACCCCTCAGCAACCCAAAGTTTGATAAGTCGGGAGACACGAATCTCATGGTCTTCCGGAAAAATTCCCATGTAAAGAAAACATGGTTTTAGATGGGCTGGCAAGTGGCTATAACTCAAAGATAATATATTCATGCAATGCTCGTCCTCTCCTGAATTCAGAATTGTATTTATATCTTCTGCAAAATTCTCCCAGTATTCTTGTGTCCTATAGGACTTTCCAAGAAGCCCCCCAATCACAACAATTGACAAAGGAAGTCCTTTGCATTTTTTCGCAATCTTCTTTCCTATTTCCTCCAATTCAGGAGGGCAATCTTCTTGTGCAAATGCCTTTTCACAAAATAGGTTCCAACTTTTATCCTCATCTAGAAAATCAATCTCAAGGCATGATGAGCCAAAATGAATAGCCACGTTTGATAACCTAGTAGTTACAACTATTCGACTTGCATTGTTGTTATCTGGAAAGAAAAACTTTAGCTTGTCCCAAGCTCCAATACTCCACATATCATCTAGTATAATCAAATATCTCCTACCTGATAAACTTTTATACAAATTTTCTCCTAATTGGTCTTCAGTTTTTTGATCCATTTGATTAGTGAATGCTACAAAATTTTCACTATTCTCTTGTCTTCTTTGGCAAAAAAGAAGTTCCAAAAGAATTTCTCTCACATTGTATTCTTGAGATACTACAGCCCAAGCACGAATGTCAAAGTGTTGCACAATAACGAAATTTTCATAAACATTTCTGGCGAGTGTAGTCTTACCAATGCCGCCCATACCAACGACTGAGATGATTTCTCGATTAGATTGTTGTCCAGTGAGCCTGTCCATAAGTTGAATCAAGTCGTCATCAAATCCCACCATAGTATTCTTTCCAGTGGCCAAAGGTCTTGATGAAGTAGCAGGCATTGAATATGTGGAGTGGGGAAGTTTGAATCCCCTTTGCGCTTTAACCTTCATAGACTTTTCCTTGATAGAATCCATGTCTTCTATTACTTTCTGTAGATCGAGGAAGGAAATGAAACTTGTTTCCCCATGACCAGTGGATCCAGCAAGAATTTGATCCACTACATGAGATTCAATTACATCTTCAGCAGCATAAGCTGCAGATGCAATTTGGCTCTCCAAAACTTCTGCTTCTTTGCTACCTCCATGAGAACAATCCTCTATAAAATCTTGCAAGAAACCAACCTTCTCGCGGAGAGATTCAATCTGTTTCTTGTCAAGAGAAACCGAATGGCGTGGATTATTCTCAATCTGCTCCATGATATGCATAAGAGAAACTAGAGCTGCATAAGCTGCCATCTTTAACCTCTGATCTTCTTTAAAGTTTCAGAAAAAGCAGCAAACAGATTGTGGAACTAGTGTTGTTGCAAAATGCAAATGAGAGAATATCAAGATAACAAGTTCTTTGAATGGATACTGTGCTCGAGAATCCATACTTGGTCTTGATTAAAATTTCGTGGGATTTAAACTAATTTATTCCTCATCATGCAATTTCGCTGGCAAGTTTGTAAAATATCGATAAAGTTAAGTCTCTTTTTAACTTCTTAATTTGTAGTTGGAGAGTTGCTATACACACACACACACACACCACATTCTGATGTTTTTAGTATCTTGTCTTATTCCTTTGGGATACAACAAGCATTCCTCTTTAATATTTTAGGATTCTCTTGGAGTGAATACCGAGCAAAATTTGTCGTGCTCAAAGGACGGTAGCTAGACTCGAGATCCATGCAATGATCATACACATACAATTTCGCAGGCAAGTTGTAAAATATTGATAAAATATTTATTCAATTTACTGGGGACCCGTTTCCACTTGACAGCTGCTGTGTTCATAGTTTATGACAAATGATAAGGACCTTCTTTTAGTCCTTCAATGTACAAGACAAATTAAGTTAGACTCAATCTCCACTAACATGGAGTTTTTTTTATCCTTTTTCTTTTTCTTTACTTTTTAAAAGAAAAAAAGAGAGAGAGAGAGAGAGAGAGAGAGAGAGAAGGTGACAAGCATTTCTTTTGATTCATCATTATAACATATTCAATTTAAACTATAAGCACTATTTAAAAGGCAATTCTATTAATACATTCTCAATAACATGAACTATTATTGCACTCCACTAACATGTTTAATATTCTCTACATGTTTTGCAGTGTCATACATCCTTCCCAGTAATTTAAAATTTGGAGTCTAAATACTTGTGGTTTTTCTTCTTGATGATGATTTAGTGGTTTCTTTGGGTAAACATTCCTAAGAGTAGTTTATGATTGCTGCAGTCATGGAGTTGTTTGAGAAGTTCTCTTTTCTTGTTAATACGACTTCTTTAATGGGTTGCTACCATTAAATAAATAAAACAAGAGGGGAAGCTAACTGCAAATCAGTTTCCCCTCGTCTCTTTCCTTCAATTCCTCTTTTCACACAGAAGAGACTCCCTCAATTAGCTTCCCTTCTTGTTTTCTTCAGTTTCTCCCTCTCCTTCATTATGCATACAAACACACATATATTCTCTTTTCTTATACTCTCCTGCATAAGCTGCCATCTCTAATCCTCTGATCTTCTTTAAAGTTTCAGAAAAAGGAGCAAACAGATTGTGATCCTCAGAGGATGGTCTTGCTAACTTGCCAAGAAGACTTCGACTGAATCTTTCGATACATTGTATTTTGATTTTAGTATTCCCACAAAAAGATGTTGACTTTTTGTTCTTAGCTGAAGATGATGCTTAACAGCCGGCCTCAATTATTTGAATTTAGTCTACTTGACAGCTATTTTTTTCATAAATTATGACAATGCTAAGGTCCTTCTTTTAATCCTTACTAACATATGTAGTTTTTTCTTTTTTATTTCTTCAAGTAAGAAAAGGAAAAAGAGGGTGACAAGCATTTTTTTTACCATTGGAGTCCCAATGTCAATTTAAGTCATAACCACTATTGAACAGAGATCTATCACCACACTCTCAATAAAATAAAATGTTCAATTTGAATCATAACCACTACGCTTATGATGTCGTTCATACTAAACTTATGATGTTATTCATACTAGTGCCTTTACCATATAGGTGACTAGTTTATGAATTATTAGGCACTCCACTAACATATTTCATCTTCTCTACTTGTGGTTTTTTCTTCTTGAATAGTGTTTTATTAGATAATCAACTGAAATGATTTCAGTTTAATGCACATCAAGTACGGAAAGAAAGCATTATTATTAGGCCAAAAAAGCGAAAGAAAAGCATTATTACCTCTTAAATTTGCTACCAAGGTAATTAAGGTCTATGTGAAGCTACAAATATTGTAAGAACACACATTCATGATCTTAGGCCATCTGCAAATAAAGCTGCAAAAGCGTCCATTCTCTCCTTCGGCAAAGACAAGCCAACCTCCAATCCTCCGTCTGAATCCCTGGACTTACACAAGGACATGGAATAATTCTCTCCATCAATTGACACAACTTCCAGCTTTTTTGCCCTACCCCATCCAAAATCTGCACTAGACAAGTCGAATTTTGGAGAACCAGACACCCCAAGTGCCCTCATGCCCACATGTTTCTCCATATTTGATAACCAATTCTCAGCACCTTTCAACACCTCGTCCTTATTGTTCACCCTGTTCTTGATATCCTGATCAATAGCCTCAGCAGCAGTCACAAACCCTTCATCCCCCACCACCTGTTTATGCTCGATTTTCGCCATCCCGTAGCCTAAGCAATTGCCAAAATAACTGGCAGGCAATGGTGGATTTATCCGTCCCCTGACATCGACAGTGAAAATGAAGTATTCAGGTACATGGTCATCAACTTCCTCCCCAACTGCGTCCCCGGATTTCAACAAGCAAGTCCAAACATAAGACGCCGTAACGACAAAAGATGACACTTGAACTAGACCTGGTTTCTTGGCCAAAACCAAATCCTTCAGTTTTTTTATATCAGGCTGGTGGAGGATGTATGTGGCTCTGACCCTGTTGGTGGGTTTGGGAAAAGATGATGACATGAAAGGAATCTCTCTCATTACTTTCCAGAATATAGTATCAATTCCAAGCGGATCTTCAATGACAGATGTATCAAAAATTGGCAAAGATTCACCTTGTTCAAATAGAAAATTCTCCTCTCCACCAAGTTTGCTGATTGATGCCCATGCCCACATGAAGCCTACAATCGACCTCGCATCGCCAAGACTATGATGATTGGCAAAACCAATACATATACCACGACCGGGAAATAGCGTTACTTGCAGGGCCATAACAGGGACTACTTTATATTCGGGTTCATCTGTTACGGGTGGCATCTGGGGAACAAAATCATAGAACTGATCAGCATCTCGCCCATGATTTCCAACAAGATCTTCAAAATCATAGTTGGACTCGGCAATTGTCAGCGAAACCGAGTCCCCGGCCACGTAACGGAAAACGGGCTTTTCCTCAGTGTTTAAAGGGTAGAGCAAATTGCCTGCTACTGGAAGGTAGTGTTTGAGAGTGAGGAGAGTGAATCTTTGAGTTTTGGAACGAGGGTCTCCAAGAAATAGGCCTTAGAACAAGGGTAGTCGTAGAAGAGAAGGCGACGAATCGGATGAAAGTGCAGCCACAGGATGTCGAAAAAAGCTAGGGGCCTTGATAGCTCGGCGGCCTCGCCCGGCGGAGGTGGAATTCGACAGGTTTCAAGCAAGGTCGTCATGGCGTTTTAAGACTTTCACTAAACAAGTTATGGTCTTTATTTGCTGTGGTGTCCTGGAGGATATTATTGGGGGATTTGATAAAGCCTAGCAATTTTCAATGTAATTTAACATGTTTCTTTAAAGACGTGGACGATCTACTTAAAAAAATTCTGTCATTAAAATGCAAAATTCGAACGTAAATGTGTCGTTGTATGCAAATGTAAGCCGACCTAGGGGCCTGCTGAGGAAACTTTACTACCTCTCCTTTAATGGATTACTACATGTGAAAGAGACTTTTCTTCTAAGAGGATTCCTATACAATGGAACTCAAAATTCAGCTTTGTCG
The DNA here is from genome assembly GCA_019321725.1 of Paulownia fortunei. Taxonomy (NCBI): domain Eukaryota; kingdom Viridiplantae; phylum Streptophyta; class Magnoliopsida; order Lamiales; family Paulowniaceae; genus Paulownia; species Paulownia fortunei. The sequence goes on from CM033118.1 coordinate 18,194,189, forward strand.
CCATCAACCATATGGTACACCGAAGGATGGAAAGCCTACTAGAAAAAAAAGTGAAAATACCTCTTCCGACTATCTATTCAAAATATATTCTTAATCGATGAAATCTCACTGAATTGAAAACTCTTCAACTGGTAGAGTGGTGCTTTTATCTAGTGAAGCACGAAAGACCCTTGCCTCTCACGTATTAAGGCAAAGAATGTGGTTATCTCCCTTAAGGGGATGGTAATTAATCCAGGTTATAATCAATAAACCCATCTCTAGATTCTCTCCCAAAAGAATTGAACATATTAATCTCATTAATCCACCACTTAAATAGCTAACCTTTTATCTGAGCATGATCTCAGAATAACAAACTATTTACTATACATTTTACTACGAAAAAAAAAAAGCATAGAGTAAATCTATAACAAAATATACACATACTGCAAAAATTGGCACCACTTTCCCTTCAATTGGCTTCCACTCTGGGCCTTGGCAGCCATTACTTTGCAGTTGAGCACTTCAAGATTTGGCAATGCACCAACATGTCAAATTGTATCATGGAATTCAGAAACCACTTAAAGTTAACTTTCTAAGCTGCATAGGGAAAGCAAGCTTTTCCGGATAGACAACATTTGATATATGATAAGGATTCTCAATATGTAATGCCGACGTCTCAAGTTGATGTAGATTGACAACATTTTCAAGCTGATATGATGACCAAAATACATATAGGGAGACATCATATGAAATTCTCAATTTCCTTAGATTGGGAATTCTTTTAACAATGCCTCTGCTACATCTGGAGTTTCTCAATTCCGATGGTAGGACTTGGCGCAGAGAATATTGTTGAGATACTACTAACATCAATGTGATAGACAATACTATCATGATAACTCAGCAGGTTTGGAAGCTGAAGTGTATGCATTTTTCATATTCTCAATATTCTGCACAGAAATGGATTATGAAAACTAATATTGAGGAAAAAGAGACAATTTGCATCATTGACCTACTCTAGGTAAGAGAAAGTCAAAGTCAAGAGTTTGAGAAGCTGACAGGTATATAATCAAAGGCAGTTTCAAAGTTGTGTATTTCTCCTGAGGAAGTAGGATGTCTCTGTTGATATTGCAGAATAGTTCAGCTGTTTCGGTGATCATGTTCTCATGTTAGCATAAGGGATTATGGGCTAATAGGATGTCATATAGTTTTGCTGAACTGGAGTAGTTTTTCAACTATATGCTGTAAAAGTCATGGTTCTTGAATCTCAAATAATCCTAAATTTGAGTGTTATCTTAGTCATGGTTCTATGATGAACTCTAATACAGAGACATCTGAAGAAACATAGTTTGTTCAGGAATGCAGAATGATATAATGATCGTCTGAAGCACGGCTATTTCATGGTTGATGTGTACGAAGTTCATATCTGTCAGCTTCCACTGGAGGCAAGTTTTTACATACCGAAGGTCCAACTGGAGTTGGGCTTTCTATCTTGCATCAAGACTCTTAATCAGCCTCACTGTAAACCTCACAACTTCATATCATGTATTAAACTTATATTGCATTACTATATAGAAGCAGGACTTGAGCATACAGAACAAGTAAACAGTAAATCCAATCCAATGTCCTATACAAATTTTCGACCAAGCAGCATCTGCATCAGCTTATAAACTCAATGAAAACACGAGGCAGTATAATCGATGATCATTTCTTTCTTACTCAAAATATACGCGCACAGTGCTAAAAACATGTTCCACAGTGTAGTTCAATTCTAGTCAAGAAAGAAAAAGTAAAAAGGATGTTGCCCCTTAAGGACACCACAAATTCTGTGTTTTTTTTCACAATACAACTGCAAGAACTAATAAAAGAAATATCAGGCTTACTATCACTAAAATGAGACCTAACATGGTATCAGCAAGCATAGAACCACAGAACCCTTCAAAGAATTTGGAGTTTTATCAGACAGTATAATATTGCATCTTACTTAAGTAGTGCAAGTTCAGCTACAAAGTCATCCCCCGGAACGTCTTGAAATCATCATTTCTTGAGACTTAAATCCAAGTCCAAAGAAGGGCTGCTGTCAGATAAGTCATTGCTCTGGAGAATCCCACTTCCAGTGTTTTCTGGAACTATAGAAGTTTGAGGCAGATTGAAAGGAGAAGCCTTACTGTTTTCTTCCAACATTTGATCAAAAAAACTCACAATATCCTGACTTCTCTTTTCTTTATCAGATCCCTCATGATATCTACTAACCGAACAAAACGTATAATCAATGTACTCATCTTTGACACAACACTTGAATTTATCAGCAAGAATGTATTGTTTCAAGAACCAGTTGCCATCCTGATCAACATTTTTCTTGTTCTTGTATTGGTACCTTTTCAAGAACCCGATCTCTTCGTTTTTGCTGTCACAAATACTAACATCGTAGGCATACCTTTGCCACACTCCCTTCCCGACAATGCGACGATACCTTTTACCATAACTCTTGAGCCTCGTGAAGAAGTATTTCTCATGATCCTCAAAATCCTTGAAAATCTCCCAGGGCTCTTCATCGCCGTAAATGTCAACGGTATTAATGGAAATGAAATCATCGGATGGCAATGGCTTCCCATTCACCTTGTAAAGAAGATAAGCGATCTTCTCTTTTTCAGAAGGTTGAAATCTCATCCCCACTGGAAACTTTTCCATTGTAGATATAACTTCTTATCAATCTTGAAAGTAGAAAAAATCAATATTCTTGAAAAAGTTACACAAGAGAATGAAGCAGATGATTTCCTTGATTTCAAGAAAACAGACTAAGAGTATTTCATTGAGTTCAACAAAAGAGACTAAGATCTAGTAATGAAAAAAAAATGATCAGGCATTGATTTACACGAGAATAATGAAGATAATCTTCTTGAGTTTAGAAAATAGACTGAAGAATGATCAGAGGAGAATGAAGAAGACGGTTTTTTTTCAGTTCACCAAAGAGAATAATATGGATTTATAATGAAGGATGACTAGACATTGAATTTATTTATATGTATATGTATATTTTATATAAAGAAGACGCAAATGCAATATATATATACATATATTTGTAACCATAGCACTTGATCTCCAGATGCATAAATCCTAATTTAATTGCATGCAATTCCTTACTAATATTAAGGTGACAGAGAGCCCTGGGAGGTTTTCCAGGATTCTTGGAATCATGAGAAAATTCCGGGTGTAGCATCTACATTACACTACTTCCTCACCAGGCACAAGAGACTAAACAGACAGGGAATGATGGTCGAAAGCTGGTTTTTTTGACAGCTGTAAAAAAGTGATCATCAGGATGACAAATGGCTCTTGAACGAAATACACTCTTGCTGATAAATTCAATTATTGTGTTAAAGACGAGTACATTCATTCGACATATTATTTGGTTAAGAAATATTCATGATCAAGAAAAGGGAACTCTAGATGTTTCAAAATTGTACAAGTGGTCGTGTAATTGGAGGTGGCATTTTTGGCTTTTGGGAATTGGCTGTGGCCATTTAGGTACATTAATTAAAAAAAATTTAGCGCTTTGAGTATAAATTTTGTGGAAAATTATAAATTTTCTGGAAATTTGCTTGTGCCTCTCACGTGCTCACCTAAATTGGGGGATTTTGGATTTTACCGACAAAATCTTCTTAGGTGGACACAAAGCAAGCCTTTGTGGATTAAGAACTAAGCTGACATGGAAAAAAATAGGATGTGGGAAAACAAAACACCCTCCCTCCTATTTTAATAAAAGCTCCAAATTTAGGAAAAACCCTAAGCATGTTTACTACTCCGTCAATCACACACTTCTTTGACTGTTACTGTGGAAGTGGATTGTACGAATGACAACATAGGAAGGAGGTTTCATACATGCCGGGACTACAATGTGAGAAATTAATTTTGATATTTGCAATGATCATATAGTAATATTCTATTTTGTGTTAATATGACATTCTATTTAAAATGGGCTTTGCTTTCAGTCATGTTTGATTTTCTTTATTTTATCAAAATGACATTCTTGTTCATGTGGGCAAACAGAGTTAGTACAATGAGTATAAACAGCACTAATCATGATTCACCACTTCAATTTACCAAGTTATTAGAACCTTCTTTTCCAAATTTCATTATTCAAATAATTTGAAACAAAATTATTATACATACATATATATATATATACCTTCCAATCATTATATTATAAATATATATTATCTAATATCATATTAATATAAAAATAATATATACTAATATAAAATGATGATGTGAATCACCACATAGAATCCTACCAAATATCAATATTTCCCCCAAAAATAAAATTAAAATACAACTATGAAAAATACATCAAACCAGCCATTTTCAAAATAAAATCAAGCATACTACGTGTTCCCAATACATTTCCCTCAATTATTTTCCTCAAGATACTCCATACAAAAGCAAACTAGTTTCTCTAAACACTTACTGGAGATTCGTGGTTTCCATTCTGAGCAAGTCAAGAGTTTGAGAAGCTGACAGGTCTAAAATCAAAGGCAGTTCTCAAATTTGTGTACCTCTCCTGAGGAAGTAGGATGTCTCTGTTGATATTGCAGAATGGTTCGGCTGTTTTGGTGATCATAAACTCATATTCGGATAAGGGATTGTGGTCTAAAAGGATGTCATGGATTTTGAAGCTCAAAACACTGCTGAATTTGAGAGTGATTTCAGTTGTTTATAAATTTCTATGATGAACTCTGCCACGGAGACATTGGAAGAAACAGAGTTTGATCAGGAATGCAGAATGATATGGTGATTATCTAAAACGCGGCTATTTCATAGTTATGTCTAGCAAGTAGCAAGCAAGTTTTTACATACCTAAGGACCTTCTTGAAATGGGCTTTCTATCTTGCACCAGAACTCTTAATCAACCTCACTGTAAACCTCACAACTTCATATCCTGTATTGAACTCGTAATGCATTCCTATCTAAAAGCAGAACTTAAGCATACAGAACAAATACACAGTAAATCCAATCCAATGTCCTATACAAATTTTCGACCAAGCAGCATCTGCATCAGCTTCTAAACTCAATGAAAACACGAGGCAGTATAATCGATGATCATTTCTTTCTTACTCAAAATATACGCGCACAGTGCTAAAAACATGTTCCACAGTGTAGTTCAATTCTAGTCTAGAAAGAAAAAGTAAAAAGGATGTTGCCCCTTAAGGACACCACAAATTCTGTGTTTTTTTTCACAATACAACTGCAAGAACTAATAAAAGAAATATCAGGCTTACTATCACTAAAATGAGACCTAACATGGTATCAGCAAGCATAGAACCACAGAACCCTTCAAAGAATTTGGAGTTTATCAGACAGTATAATATTGCATCTTACTTAAGTAGTGCTAGTTCATCTACAAAGTCATCCCCCCAGAACGTCTTGAAATCATCATTTCTTGAGACTTAAATCCAAGTCCAAAGAAGGGCTGCTGTCAGGCAAGTCGTTGCTTTGGAGAATCACACTTTCATGTTTTTTTGGAACCGCAGAAATTTGAGGCGGATTGTTGCAGAAGAAGAAGAAGAAGAAGCAATACTATTTTCTTTCAACATTTGATCAAAAAAGCTCTCAACATCCAGACTTCCCTTTTCTTGACCAGAGACATATCTCTCAGGACTTCTCGTAACCGAACAAAACGTATAATCATTGTACTCATATTTGATACAACACTTGAATTTATCAGCAAGAGTGTATTGTTTCAAGATCCATTTGCCATCTTGATCAGCATTTTTCTCGCTCTTGTAACTGTAACTTTTCACGAACCCGATCACTTGTTTTCTGCTGTCAAGAATACCAAGTCTTGGGCTACGGCTTTCCCACCTTCCCCGGCCAATATCGCGACAACATTTTGGACCATCATCTATCTTCTTGAGCCTGGTGAAGAAGTAGTTCTCATGATTCCCAGAATCCTGGCAAATCTCCCAGGGCTCTTTGTCGCCGTAAAGATCAACCGTGCTAATGAAAATGAAATTATTGCGTGGCAATGGCTTCCCATTCACCTTGTAAAGAAGATAAGCGATTCTCTCCTCTTCAGATGGTTGAAATCTCATCCCCGTTGCAAAATATTCCATTCTTGATGTATCTTCTTATCAATCTTGAACGATGAAAGCCTATTTTCTTGAAAAAGTTACTCGAGAGAATGAAGCAGATGATTTTCTTGAGTTGAAGAAAACAGACTAAGAGCCAGTAATGAAAAAAAAAAAAAAGATCAAACAGTGATTTCCACGAGAATAATGAAGATGTTTTTGTTGCGTTTAGAAGATAGACTAAAGAATGATCGCAGAAGAATGAAGAAGATGGTTTCTCTGAGTTCAAGAAATGATATGGATTTTTATGAAGAAATGATATGGATTTTTATGAAGAAATGACCAGATATTGAATTTATTTATATGTAGAAAATCCATATACATATATAAATATAGTATAAATTATAAAAGCACTCCTAAAATTTAGTTTAATTAAAAATACTTCCATAAAATTATTTTTATTGTACAAATGCTTCCTCAATAAATATAATTTGTAAATAAAAATAAATATGAAGGAGTATAATTTACAAACTAAAATGAATTTATCTATAAATAATCCGCATCTCAATAATAATTTTTGTAATTCAAATATATATATACATATATATATATAGGCATGCACAAATTCTTGTAAGTATAATTTGTGAGAATTCGCGTGTCCTAACTTAATTGCATGCAATTTCAACGCTCATAAATCAATAATAAATGTCAATTTCCTAATAACTATGTTTTCGAAAAACAATACTAAAATGTAATAATGTATTTGATATAGATAAACTAGTACTTTTCACATATGTATTTCAATTCAACCTTGTCATGAACTATAGTGCACAGTAGCATTATTGCTTTACGAACAACTTTTCCGACCATAAGAGAACACCATAAGTTCCATCATCTATTATACTCAGCCCACATAAGAAGCATTTTGAATCTTCTACTCAATATATGTGATTTACAATTAAATATGTATTAAAAAAAATAAAAGAAGAAGAATTCTTGGAAGTCGCCAAACCCTACCTCCTCCAAACTAGGAATTAACACAATTTGGCCAATACCACATCTACTTAATGTTTCCATATAAAAAAATGTGAAGAACTAAAGATAAAATTGTCAATGAAATTGGAAAATTGTTTGTTTCATTTTGCTATCCTGAAATTGTAATCCATTTATGTAATCTAGAGACTAATTCATTTTTGGTTCAACTCCCATATAATGGTGTAACGGGAAAGGAAAGATAAAATGTGCAAAACAAAAATTAAGATAGGTCCTAGGATTTTGATGGCAACGTAGCGTGTTCAAATTCAAATTCATCTCATTTGAGATAGATTTTAAAAATTATAAAAGATTCAAGCTGAATCTTGATTTTTTAATTTTCAAACCCGCCCACCTCTGAACCTACCTCATTTTATTTTTTTATTTATTTTTTGTTTTAAAATAGATATATTTGTGTAATATTATTTTTTGAAATATATATATTTTAAAAAAAATAAATAATATTAATTTTTCAAAATATATTTTTAATAATTTTAAAAATATAAATTCAATCACAGGTCTAACTCGAACCCCGATAAATTTGGATCATGATCCTTAAAAACTTTAACATAACAAGTATTAAATTTTAACAAATTTACCCCAAATGCACCCCATTTCCATCTCAAAGAACTACTTCTTAGGGCAAGGGTCTTGGAGATCTAAGATATAATTTGACGCAAGTTGGGATATCTGAGTTATCAAAAAAAAAAAAAACTACTTCACCAAGCTCAAGAATATTAAATTAAGCTCAAGAATATTAAATTGCCAGAAGCTATAGTTCAAAACTTAGGGCTAGTTTGTTTATATTTTCAAATTAATCTTTACAGTTTTATATTATTTCAAACACCAAAATTATATTTATTTTACTCTTATCTTACTGAAAATAATCAATTTTACCTTTTCAATTTCCCACCAGAATTATTTCTAAACACTTATATTCTTGATTTTCAATCCTATATTACACCATTAGAACTCACCACTACCAACTACATCTAATTAATATATTTTCATTTTCAAACTACATAATTCAACGAGACGCACTTTCTACAAATCATTCTAATAAATTATTATATTCAACCTAAATATCTAAAATAAACCCCACTATTACCAATTACATCTAATTAATAAACATCATTCTAATGAAACCAACACATACATATCGTAATAAATTATTATATCCAAATTATATATTCAAAATAAACCCCACTGCTACTAACTTATAATACATATATCCATAAATCATGAAAATAATGCCCCTCAAAACATACAACCAAACAATCACATTTTTTCATAACAAAAACACCAAAAATACACTCATCTAAGCAAAGTCTCATTTTAAAGCCTATAAATTTCCTATCTCAATTCAATCATCCACACACAGTTTCTATTTTCTCGCAAAAACCAATACAAAAACAAAAACTCTTCTGAAAACATTGAAAATGAGAAATGAAAATGAAAACATAACCAAACATCCCCTTACTATTTGGCTCTAGAAAGAGTATTTTCTTGCTGCTAAATTCAAGTGTTGTTCAAAGATGAGTATATTCATTTTACATTTTGTTTTGTTAAGAAAATTCCTGAGGGAGATGTCTGTGATTAAGAACATGGAACTCTGGATATTCACAGTTTCTTCCCATCAAATGTTGAAAGAAATAGTGTACTCTTTACTGCTTTATGTCAAGTATTCTCTTATTTTATGCTCGTAAAAGAAATTTTATAAAAGAAAAAATTACAGCAGATAACAATAATAAACAAAATTATTTTTAGAACTGACTAAATGCAATAAACATCAAAACCATAATAGACAATAGAAAGTGACTCTGGAAGCAACTGAATCTAAGCATCCATCGGAGTTTTCCTCTTCCTATCCGGTGTTGAGGAGTCCTGTGCTTGGGCCTGACCAAACACTGATCTGCAATTTAAAATTGTTGAAGGAAACGAGATTAAGATACATCGTATGGAACAGTTAAGAAAATTCTATGCAACACGAGGCACAATGACCATTGTATATGCGCGAAAGAGATCGACTTTACACACTAGGACCATTACAATGCCATCTTCCACAGAACCCCCTCCCCCCACTTCTTTTACTCGGACTTTGGCACATTACATTCTTTCTACCAACAGTATGGATGAAAATGCACCAGATATGCACAAGAATTCCCCTCTCTACAATATGATTCAAGTGGCAAATGTTTCAATAAAAAAAGTAGCATATTATGCATGTAAATGAGTGAACTCCAACTAGTCAGGCAAAGTTCACCAATCTAACTACTGGAGAACAAAGTGCATGTAAAGAATAAATTTGATGACTAGTTCATTTGTCCCATGCATCAAAATCTTCATCTTTGTATCCACAAGCATGAGTAGAATGTAACCTATTTAATCAGCAATATTAGAGGTATTCCTTTCTTTCTTTGATATAATTTTTTTTTTTGGGTGTCAAATCTGTATTTCTAGCCTTCTCCCTAGACCTCTTTCAGCAAAAACGAGTCACTGGCTTACTGCAAATGGTCAATTGCTCAAAATGGTACATTTTGATAAGTGAAGTTTAAAACTGAGGCAAAATATATCATGATATTTTTATGTTTATGTTGACTTCAAACATAAACATTCAATTGTGGATAAACTGAACAGGAACAATAAGATGGTTTAAGCACATTCGAACACTGGTAGATGCACCAGGAAGGAAAAACGAGAAACAAAATATATTTAAACTAATATATATACATATAAAATGAATATAACTGTAGTATAAATGATTAAAAGAGTTCTATAATAAAGAAATACCGAGTATCAAATGGAATATAATTAAACATAAATATATTTAAATTTGAAAAAATAAATAATATATTAAAACATGATATGGAGGTAGTGAAGTATATCTAAAGTATCAATGAAAAATATCAAACACAGCAAGTATATTTTTGTCAGAGAAACTGTTATCCTCCCTCTGACTCGCACCAACCTAAGGATGGGATAAGTGTAGGATATCACGCATCTAATCTGCTGCAAGTGAAACATGGGATTAAATATGATGGACAACCGATCAATAGGTTAGCTACTGAGTTATCAATCCTAAAAATTCCTATAAATCCTAGCAAACATGGCCTAAACATATCTACTCTTTCTATGCATGTAGGCATCTATGTATATTGTATATGCTTTTCAGCACTAAACCACAGCAATGAAACCAAACAGCAATGGAACAGAAGAAGACAATTAGCAGCTGGGCCAGAAAATTTTATAAAGATTAGAATGTTGACAAAGGTTGCAAAAGAGAAAGTTGGAACTCACCCACAGGTAGAGCATTTCTTCTGATGCTTGCAGAAAATAGATAAACAAACAGAACATATGTAGCCCATATCAATTGTGCTTTTGTGGCAAAAACACCTGCAGATTCATGGCATAATAAGGTCATAGTTTGTCATCAAATTAGAATATATTATAAAGATCCCGCCTAGTTTAAATCTAGAAAAGAATACAGCCAATCTTACAGCAAGAAATCAACCATGGTATATGGAAACAAGGCATTCAGTGCTTTAAGAATTCACCTATGCACGTCACAAAGTAGACAAATGATCAAATTGAGAAACTAATTCCATATTCCCATGCAAGAAATGATAATCATGACAGACAAATGTAGTGTTGACTGCAGTTTTCTCACCTTTGTATATTTAGTTGCAGCTTCATATTGTTTATGTTAAATATAGAACAGTATATATCAGCCTCCAAAGCTGAAAGGGATGTATGTAAAGGTCAATGGGAGTAGGCACCTAATTAAAAATGAATAAAGTTTGCTGCACAAGTTCTCTATTAAACAGTATTAATTAACCAAAATTCAACTCTCCTCACTTCAGAAAGAGATAAAAAGAGAAAAAGAAATGAAAATTAGGTAGAACAAGAAGACATTTATTTATGAAAATTGTTCAACTTTAGCAGCACCCTCTCATATTACTCTTTAGTTAGTCATCCATTGCTGAATAGTTCTAATGTTCATAAACACTACAAGAGTATAGACTTTCAGAGATGGGAATTTTGAGACAGAATTTTCCATCTACATTTTTGTTCAGAGATGGAACTATATGTTTCATAAATGGAAAAGTACGTCTCTGAAACCATGTTTTCTTGCAGTGTTATGCAAAATTTGGAATTTTTATATGAATAATTTGTTCAAAATATTTCCACTTCTGATATATTTATAACTTGAACACCTTGCATTCTAGTACCAATCAACCCATGTCACTGAAATAATCTTTTTCAAGAACTTCCTGAGGCTGGTTTATGAAGCAAATGCTCAGCTAAGGGATCCCATCTACGGCTGCACGAGCGCGATTTGCCATCTTCAGAAGCAATCAATGATCTCCAAGCTGAACTAGCCAAGGCACAGGCAGAAATCTTGAACATGCAATGACAGAATGCCAATTTATTTGAACTAATTCGCAAACAAGCTTACACTAAGTATCCTCTATATAAGGCTGCTTGTACAAAGTATGTTCAGATTTGTCAAGTTTATGGTGTTTTTTCTGTAACTATCCTTAACAAGCTTACACCAAGTTTCCATTTGTTTTCTATCTCTCTCTAATTAAAGACAAATAAGAGACAATTACAATCAAATAATGTCGCTGAAATGTATCTGCATACTTCAAAGTCCTACGGCTATTTTTTTTACCCTTAAACTTGTTTTGTAGTAATTTGGATCCTATACTTTTAAATGTATCAATATGACACGTCTTAATATGTATCAAACATGCCATTCAAATTTAAATACCAAAGAAAAATATTCCACCTCTCTTGCACCAAATGCACACAAGCTTGATGGTATTGCATGGAAAAGGAAATAATCAATAGCATAGCCAATATAGGATGAAATTCTGTTCCAAATTGCAAAATGGACACAGCACACTTTTTCTAGCGTCAGATAATGAGGACAGGGAGAGAGGGTAAAAGCACCACAAGGTGAGGACGAGGTGGTGGTCGGGAAGCACTTTTGTAGTCATTCCTAGACAATATCCAACAGAAGTAGGAAGTAGGCTCATCAAGATGGAAGGAACAACAGAAGCAGCAGTACAAGGACAGCAGGAGGTACTGGAATAACATAAGATGGGTATAGTGATCAAACCTTGACAACTTTCAAACAAAAGATGCAGGAAGCAGGCTTCTCAGAACTTCCAGCATACCTAACTAACTTTTAAGGAGAAAGGTCTTGACTGCACATATTGTTCAAAGATAATTTATACACAACCACAAGAAAAATACTAGTGCAATTATTAATTAATGAGGTGCCATTGAGGAGACTATCCAATAAATAAATCTAAAAACTTTATCTTGTGCAGAATCCACTGGCATATGGAGAACCAGGAATAAAAATAAGAGGGTGAATTTTAGCTAACATACTGTGAGATCTTAAGAAAATGTTAACTCTGCAGAAAGTTGAAAATTATGCACAAGACAAGGATACTTGTGACTAAGATCAATAAAATGAACTTCGAAAGCTCTTAAAGCAACTTACGAGGCACGAAAGTCCACTCCTGCAGGCTTAGGAAGTTGTAAAAAGCCACGAGAATGCAAATCAGTAGCAAAAACTGTCTGCATATGACAACGGTCTCACATTAGTACCAGACAGCATAACAGAGGAAGCGAAACATATGCAACCTGCAATATTGAAACTGTTTACTTTCTGGCAACTGGGATGGGGAAAATATACACTTATATATATGCAAATATAATCTAGTTTACAGGAACAGTGATTGATAAAGATGTTAATTCAAACCAACACACTTCCAGTGGAAATGAACTTTTCCGAAGCAATAGACATTTGTCTTTTCCTTTTTCATTTTTTTTTTACTACTGCAGAATCTACAATCACTATGCCCAAGGTGACTTATTTGACTTCTAATGACTAGCAACCAATCCTAGCAATATTTGTGATTTCCGCCTAGTTAATAAAGCAGCACTATCCAGTCCAATTTGTTCGAAAGTTGTTTGTCTGACCTCAAAAAAGAAAGAAGATAGGCTTTACATTAAACGGAGAGTGAAGCAAAAAGATTAACTGAAAATGGCAAAAAGATTTTTGTTTTACAGAAATTTTTTCCACAAATCCTTGTTTGTTTGGATTTTGATAAAAAATTAGAAAACTTTCATTTCCCACAAAAAATGCTAGGACTCACTTTTTCCTTTAAGAAAATCTCATTCTCAGATTTATCTCTAAGAAGGAGATTGCCTTCCCATCATAACACTGATTTATCATATCTCCCTCACATTATATTTTTGTCAATTTCTCTGATTTTTTCTCTTTCAGCCAATAATTAATAGGAATGGCTTCCTATATTATTTGGACTTCTTCTAGGCTTAAGTATTATTTTTAAGTTTTAAGCACATCAAAGTTTGTTTTAATTGAGCTCTGGTTAAAAAAATGGAGCTCCATATTACTCTCAACTTTCGAACAAAATAATTTTTATATGTAGCATTATATATCCCTCTGATAGTCAAGAAGATCATTTGAAGAGTATAGAAATATTTTCAAAAAATAAATAATTAGATTTAAGAGTTATGTATTATATATGTGTTCCAAATAAATATACAGTTATTTTAATCATGGACAAGAAATGTTGTGCTTTATATAAATTCTATGGACACTTTTTAGAAAAATTAAAAGAAAGAAACATATATGTATAGTATATATATATGTACTTACATGGGTGTATATGTATGTATATACATATATATGCATATAAGGTCTCATAAAGATAAGATTTACATAAATTGTACATTGATTTTTTATATTGCAAATTCGTATACAAATTTATACACATATATGTATATTTATATACACGTACCACAAGTTCAAGCAACACATGAAAAATTGTATTTATATAAACAAATATACATATATACGTATGTAAACATAATTATATTTCTTCACGTCACATAAATTTATTAAAAAAAATGACCTAAACCATAAATAAAAAAGTAAAAATATTTTTGTACATTTGTGTGCCTGTACTCCTTAAACTAATAACATAAGTACATATATATGTTTGTAACATACATAAATGTAAACATATGTATAAATGTATATGTATTACATATTACACTACGTGTAAGTAATATTTTTCTGTAAATATAGCAACAATATGTAGTTATGGACATATATTTATGTATATGTTTATATATACATATACAAACAATTTCGGTCAAATCACCTTGTGCCACGTGTTCATAAAATTTTTCCAAAAACTATTAACCAAACATATTTTTTAAGTTTTCTTCATAAAACAACAACCCAATCAAACATAATCTCAAAAAAAAAATGTCACGTCAAATGCATCATTACACTTTTTCTCTAGAAAAATCCATCCAAACATATATCTCATTTTAACTCTCATTTCTTCAAAATAACTTTTTCTCCCTTTTTTCTCACAAAATCAATTCTCTGAAGTGGAGTGACCAACCAATCGCACCCAAACTTTTTTTATAATATAACTACAACATCTGCATATTTCACCAAAGGGTGACGGATGATGTAAGACAAAACATATAAGTAGTTCTTGTCTGTGATCAAAAAGAGCAAATAATCAAAGTCATTAATCTAGGAATTAGGATAGAACTCCTATATTTTATGCAGTTTCGTTGTGTAAGGTTCGATCAAGTAATAGCTTTACATCATTGCATAACCATATGCCAAACCGCGACATATTCACATAACTCAGAAATATAAAATGTAAAGTCAAGTGATCAGCTGAATTAAATTTAACATTTAAACTTTATTAGATTTCATAATATCTTACAAGCAGTGATGTTACTCAACATATCCTTTGCAATCTGATTAGAGTTTACTTTACATAGCTTATTACAACATTATATTAAATTTTGATTTATGTTGCGTACTTCAACATTAGTTTAAGAATTCCAAAAGTAATATAATTAAACTGGATAACATTAAATACATTTAAATTATATGGCATAATATATTCTTAAAAATAAGCACAAATAGGTGGTTCTTTATCTTGTTTCACATCACAATACTTCAGAACAATTTTCAGTCTTTCTCAAGACATGTCCCATCTTTCAATAAAGAAAAAGGAAAAAGAAAACACTCTGACTAAAAGAAATTTCATCTCCAACTGAAACCAAGAAATAGAACATACTCAAGGGCATGGAAGTTCCATAAACATCTCAAGAAATAACTTTAGTGGGGATTGTTGCATAAAGACTATAATAGGTAAGTGTTTGCATACTGAAAAAACTTCATATTTCTGACAACAAGAATACATCAGAAGACTCAAGTTATTAATTATTTTCATACTGCCAGTATGGAACAGTTCCTACCGAAAGATACTGAAACAGTCCATCCAATAGTTGAGGCTTCAAATATACGCCACCAGTTATATAAGAAGCCTGTTGCAAAACATGCACCATTAACAACCAACAGACAAATGAAATAACAGAAATTGACAAACAATTCTTAACATCTTATAGATATGCTACCTGCTGCAGGAAAGCAGAGTGCTGCATTCCCATTACACATGAATCTATAGGAACCTGAAAGAGGACCAAAGGTAGCAATATCAGCAGATGTTTATGAACTATTTAAGATTATTGCATGACAGGGTTTAGGAGAAGCAGAATATAACAGAAAGCCTCATTTGTGCTTCTTCAGCTGCTTGGACATGCTTCAGAGTGCCACTTATGCAAGTAACTAGTTCAAAAAATTGCTATCAGATGATAAAGAATTTCTGTATTGACATTCGTCTTGGTGATCAAATTTACGGCCTTTCTTCTCTTCTTGCAATTGGCATCCATCTTGTCATGTGACTGCCATGTTGAAGCTCAAACATCAAGAGTATGCCCTAATTGATGCTAATGATTAGATACTCCAGGTGGCTGATATAGTGTTATAGCAGTGATATAGTGATGCAGTTGCTATAGGTGGATGAAGAAAGATAATTGAAGATCATATCCGCAATTACTTGATCCAACTGAACTAAATGCCTTACCGTCCCCAATGGCCAAGAATATGAATGGTGATAATGGTTGGTAGCCAAACTTGGAGATCATTTTGGCTTGCTCAAATAAACATTACAAGCCCATAAAAAATAATGACAAACGGATTCACATGACCCACAAGTAAACCAAACCAGCCCATAAAAGATAAAGACAAATGGAATCACATGACCCACAAGCAACCGAAACAAATTTGTTTCTCCAGCTCCACATGGTTAAACCAAGAAATTCCAACACATGTGGATAAATGAGAATGCATATATTAAAAGAAAACATTAGAATTAGAATTGCAGCAAATGTGGCATTAGAACAGAAATGTTAAGTTCCACTATTTACCATTGAGCGTTGGGCAGAGAAAATTGAATTCATGATTGCAACATACCTGCACAAGGAAAAACATTCAGCATAAATGCTGGTGGACACTTGAAAAAAAAATTAGATACTTAAAAAACCTAAGCTACATACTGTCCAGGCCCATCTGGAGATCCATGTAAGCATAATATCTGCCATCATAGGCATTACTTGATCAGCGATAGTTTGTCAAACATAACAGAATATATAATCAATGCAGGAAACAAATACAAGACATTAATTGGAATACAGATTACTGCAAATATTTATCACTCAAGGAACTGACCACGTCTAACATTTCCACAGAACTGAAGGTGAAAAAATTGAGAACACCTCCCCCACATATTTATTACAGTAATATTCCAGAGATCAGTACGACGTGCATAAAGGCAGTATGCCCGTGTTTGGTTCAAGGACAGATGGGGATTGCAAATAAAATTAGTGCAAAGTGATTGGTGACGGTTATAGTTCCATAGTATGGGTGTACCTATTGTCTTAGTCCACACTAGAGGCTGATTTTGCTAATAAATACCTCACCTTCAAACCATTACAATTCAATGAGAACCTTCTTCACTAATAAGACATTTGGGAAAGAAAAATATATTTTGGGGATGACAGGTCCATAACTTCAATTTCTTGTTTCTTTCTCAATCACTAACACAACATTTATTAAGCAACTATTCTACAAATGGAAGAATTAATTATGTCAGTGATTAAACTCACCCGAGGCTGGGGATGAAGCGGCCCTGATCGAAACACCCTCTGAATATCTAATTCATTTTCATCCGAAGTCACATAAAACAAATCTTTTCCAATACTAAACACACACTCACTGGCACTAACAATACCACATATTATATTAAATTATACATGAATTTAAAAACTATAAAAAAGGAATCATTTTCTTGAAGAGGATACAGCATAGCGCCATCGAGAGTGAGCCAGAGAGAAGTGAGAACCCGGGGCCATCTACCAAGTCCTCACGACATAGTGACTCATCCTTGTCCACAAACTCCTCCAATTTCTGCAGCAAATGCTCCGCCCGCTGGTTTTGGCTCTGTGAGTCTGAGGAGTCAAATATGTAGTCACAAGAACTGTGACCAGTTGCTATTACAACCACCTGGTTTAGTTGATTCAGTAAAAGTATTGAATTTAAAAATGCAAGTACCTGTGACGAAATACCCCATTATTAGTTTTACATTCCAAATTTTCAAACAAAGCACTAATCAGATTTTTTTGTAAAAATGAATAGGATTAAACAAAGGGAAGGAAGTTACATGGGAGAGGAACTTGGAGAAAGGGATAGTGGATTTGACATAGTTCCAAAAAAACGGGTTGGTGTCAATTAGTACCATCAACAGACTGACATCATCTGGAAAATTCAAACAGAAAAAAAAGGTCACATAAAGATATACATACTAATGTACGCATACTTCTATGCTAGTATGAATGGTTTCCACAGACACACAAAGCAAGGAAAAGAAGGGACCTGTATAAAGCTTAGATGAGACAGGAGTCATCTTCCTTCTGTTATCTGAAATTCAATGAAACAAAAAATGGTGAAAGGGAAAGAAATGAGCCACTATACAAGTCCATCATTCATCAGATCTTCAATCGAGTCAAACAAACCCGCATATCAGGAAAAAAATCTACAGCTCGAGTTCGATTAGAATCTTGACAAAATCAGTCAGCTCGATGTTAAGCTATAAATTTTTAACCCATGAAACATTTACAGACAGCATAATAAAATGTATGGCAGGTAATGCATGCTCAATTCCTCAGTATTCTCAGATGAAATTAATGTAATTTTGATACAATGATGCATTTCTGAATCAAGAGTTGGTGATTTTTGAAACATAAATATATATATATATATAGAAACATATATATATAGAGAAGAATCAATATTTTCTGAGAGCAAGATATAGGAGCAACCTTAAATTGGGAGTTGGGAAGTTCAGCAGTTGGGTTTTACAGCTATGATTTTTTTCAAATGCCCGCGAATCTTAATTGCCCGCTGTAAACTGAGGCCAAGGGATTAAGGGACAACCGCCGAGCCAACAAAGGCCCATTAGTCAGAACATCTATAACTTTATACGGTCAAACAACTCAACTTTTTAGTCAAAATTAAATTCATAACTCAAGTATACCTAAAAATATTTATGGTCGGGTCAAGTACCTATATGTTCTTCTCTTCTTTTTTTTTTTTTTTTTTTGTCTCTTTTTGGAACAGAATCTGTTTCTGTTCCTGTTTCTGTTCTACAGTTTCTGGTTCTGTTCTACAGAGAATACAAGTTTGGCCTTGGCTAGATTTTCAGAAGTAGATGAGCTTCTCAGAAATCATCCGGAAGCAGGTTTAGATATTATTATATCAAGAAATGCAATGTTGAATGCTTTCTTAAAGTTCATCTCTTACACACATTATGGGCATTGTAATCCATAACAATTTTTCTGTATGTTTTCTTGCAGATGCAACTAAAGTGAACTAATTGACGGTTTTCTTTGCTTGCAGAATTATTTACTGACAAAAGCAAGCAAAATCAGTTCAAAATTATCAGGAAACAATGACAGGATTATTATTTGGCTAATTCGAATCTTAAGTTTCCTTTTTTTTCTGAAATAATGAGAGAGACCCGAAACTTGTAAGAAAAAAGACAGCACTTATCTTACCATCAGTATATGCCGCCGCCTCCGCCGCCGGCGGAAAGTGTCAATAAGGTTTGAAGTTGGCCGATTGGGACTGAGAGTGAAATAAAAATCAAGAACGGGGAGCAGAAAGCCCTAACCCAACTCTATTTTGTTTTTGTTTTTTATTATTATTATCAATTTATTATTAGTTGGGTAACCAGTTGGGTAATTGGATAGGAAAATACGGATATGTTGGACCCGAAAATTTTAAGATCGGTTCACGTAACCCGAACTCATTTTTATTTTTTTTTTATTTTTATTTTTTTTAATCAACCCTTTCTACCCAAATCCAATTTGCTCAGTTTGGAACCCGAAGAATCCGGGCCGAACCCCCATCCCTAAACCCGGGAAGTTCGTCTCGAAATTCTATCTTTCAGCGTTCGGACATTTTTCTTCAGGAACTTGTGTTTTCCCAAAAAAGGGGGAAATAGAATGCAATTTAACTTTTATCTTTTATTAAATTAAAAAATGACCAACTTACCTTATACATATATATATAGAAACTTCTATTTTATACATCATTTTTATTTTTTTGCTTTTTTATAAAAACAAGAGTGATATCATTAAATACACAAATGTAGAATATATAATTATGTATAATGTACATATTATCTTGGAATGTGTACAAAATTATTTTTTATAACAATCTTATTATTCTTTTAAAGATAATATGAATAATATAAACTTTAAAGTTTTATCTCATTATCATCCTGAATAAAAACATGTAAAGAAGAATATCAAAGATTTATTGCACTACATGAGTATATTGAACTTTAATATGCTATAATTTTCACTTTTATTTTGATTATAAGGAACATAATTAAAATTATACAATACTTATATTATGCTTTATATTTTGGAATTACATACATGTTGCTATTAAATGAATATTATCATATGTTAAATTAATAATCATTACTTTATATGATTATGAGTTGTGAAAAACAAAGAAAAAAATTTGTTAGCATATGTATGAGGGTAAGATGCTGATTTTTTTATTTAGTAAATGATAAAAGTTTACTTTTTTATTTTTTTATTTTTTATTTTTTTTGTTTTTTTGTTTTTATTTTTCTTTGATTTTTGAAACCACAAGGGGTATACTGTGCCTTTTTTTGGAAACATAAGGTATAAAACATTCCTTGTCAAATCAAAAAATTAGGGGAGGAGTAAAATGTCATTGGCCTATTATTTTTTAATATTTTTAGGTAAATAGCACTTTATTCATTCTCGTCTCTATTTTACCATTTTAGTATTTGACTTTTTAAAAATGACTTAAAAAAAAACTTTTTTTTCCTCTCAACTTACTTTTATTGTAGCATTTTCACGCTCCATGATATATTCAAATCAAATTTTAATTAAAAAGCTCTTTGCCAGCCAATGTTGTGCATTTTTCCCTTTTCTATTTCGCCTCTATAGCAAAACAAATGATTTTGTAATATTTTTCTATTATTTTCAACGGTAAAGGCACAATAAATAAAGTTATTTTTGTTACAAATAATATTAATCGCAATATATAAAAATAAACCAAATAGTTGCAAATAATGAATAAAAAAATGAATATCGCGTTCTCAAAATATATGATTTCAATCATTATATAAATATTTTATTTTGCATCGTCATCCGTACCCTTTAGCCTGTTTCTCATACTGCATTAGATACTAATTGTAGCAACAATACCACTATTTTATCGTGCATCATCATTGATAGTAGTAAGAGGAAAATAATACAAAGCCATTTGTTTGGCTTTTGAGCCGGAATATGATAGTTGACGAAGAGTTTTTTCAATCAAAATCTGATCTAAAAATATAATTGGAGGACGAAGTATTATAATAAATGTAAATTTAGTGGGTAAAATATTTTTAATTTACTTTTAAGTAAAGTTCTACAATGACGAAATTTGGAAGCTGGAGTGCTATTTAATCTAATATATATATATATATATATATATATTCATTTTGTTGCATATTTTGTGTTTTCTCAATTTTATCTATTATGAGGAGAGGAGTTCTTCGAATCTTTTAAAATTTGATCACTTCAACTTGGTCCTTTTTTTTTTTTTTAATTACAACTTCTTCAAACAAATTATGGCAAGTTTAGAAACATGATATTGTGATTCTATGAGTTTAAACTTACTAAATTTTGATGTTTTTTTTTTCATTTTATTTATAATTACTTTAGAGTCATCAGCTCATAAAGACAGATGAGAAGCTTAATCACACATCAATTAATATTAGGTGTGTGATGGAACTAAGTTGATCACTTGTTAAGACAGTAATTATCAAATAATATGAAATATTTGAGCTCAACTTAATCTTAATCATTAGACCTTTTACAGATCAACTAATGATCGTGCATAAGGATCAAGCTGCTCCAAAAATTAATAGCAACAAAAAAAGCCTTGCTTGAATTCTAGTTGTCATGAAAGCAAAGTGAAAAGTAAAGAGAGATTGTTTAGAGAGAATATAATTTTACAAATATAATTTAGTAATCAACTTAATTTTATGATTAAAGAAGTAATTGCTCGCCTATTTTTTTCATCTCAATTTTCAAATGAAAGTTAAGAAGGTGGATTAATGATTGAGAATTATAGATATCACATTATTATTTTAAGTAAAATATTATAAAAATAAAAAAAAATTCCATTTAAAAAGGAAATTAATATTTATTAACATCCCACAAAAATTTAATCATTTAATTTAAGATTAAAAAAAAATTAAGATTCAGGGACAATGTAGAAGTGTAATGCCTCCCCTTCCCACATGGTTGAGCGAGGGTTCCTGCACCAATTTATATAGTAGAATTTATTTTTCCTAATTTTTAAAAGTAGATTGAGTTCGTAGTAATAAAGTGATGTAAGAGAATGTAATGTCTCGTCATCCACATCCGTTGGGGAAGGGTACATATACCAACTTAACGATACAAAAAATAAAATTAAGGAACAAGGTAAAGTGTAACGCCTCCCCATTCTTCATCAATGGAGAATTTCTGAATCAATTTATGTAAGTCTGAGTTTTTTTAATAATTAAATTTTTTAAAATTAAATTAAACTCGTAATAAAATAATATACGAGAACATGATGCCTCCCTGTCTCACATAAACTTTTGTAGTGGGATTTTCTTATGCTTTACTAATCCATTTTCTAGATATGAATTAGATCCGTGACAAAAGGCTCCCTTATAAGGCATTAGTGTATTATTTTTGTTTTGCCCTATTTGCAAGGTAAGGTACGTGAGGCATCATTGTCTGGACAGGGTACTTGGGACCCTACATTGGGATAATCTTAAATGACTAACTTTATTATTCAATTACACATTAGAATATCACAATTATCATCGGATTCCAAATTGGTTCAACCTAAAGTACAAATGTAAATTAATGCTAACCCCAAGCAATAATCATATCTAAATCATTTCTTCATTTAGATAAATAATTTACAATCTTTGGAAATTTTCATTTGCCCCTTTGATTGATGAGATATGACGGCATAATCGGCATAATTCCCGCATTTGTCTTAATATTTTCTCTTTTTTTCGTTGTATTATTTACTAGTACACTTGTGACAATTAATGAATATTAGGGCACATTAGGAAATTCAACTCGGGTCTTGATTTTGTCGAATTAAAATTAACTACATGGATTTGCATTTACCATATAATATTTAGCATTTGATTGAATAAAAAATTTATAAGAATTATGAATTTACCCCTGAATTAATTGATAAAAAAATCCCTTAAACTACATTGTCGAATTTAAGATTATTTTTGAGTGTTTAGCAAATTGAACTGAAATTAAAAATTCAGTACATATCAAAATGGAGCGAAAAAACATATTAGGCCTGCAATAAGTGGAGTTAAAAGTTTTAATAATAATGATATGATGCAAATCATCCCAAGTTAAACAAGGGTGGGTTTGGAAAATTCCTGAAATTTTAAGAAAAATAAATTATAGTAAAGTTCATTTTGAAAGAATAATACTTACATTTAAAATAATTCATATATAGCAACATCTAAACTCTTACAATTATATATAGACCTTACACCTAATTACATGGTTGTAATTATTCTTAGAGACTACAATTTTAAATTTGAATAATTATAAAAATAAAATAAAATAAAATTAAAGATTAATTGTCTCTAAATCAATGCAATTTATTTTTTTAATTACATAAACATGAACTATTATTACTACTACCTACTACCTGATGTAGTAAATTTCAACTATTTTTGGTAGTAATGAAGAGTGAGGATGAAATTTAAATATTTTTCTTTACAACAATATTATAAAAAATATTCATAACATGACACTAATCACAAAGGGTATATGGGTCAAATCGACCATCTCACCAACCGCAGATTGCCACGTGGCAAGTTCTTGATAGGCACAAGAAGAAAAACGTTAGAAACAGCAAAGCAGCAGTTGCAGAACCAAAGGTTTGGGGAGAAGTCGCCTTCCACTTACGTCTGACATTCCACCTCTGCAACTTTTTTGCCATAAATTCCCCATCTTACCCTCATACTTCTACCCAATTCCCACCGCCTATCCCCTTCACGCTCATCGCCAAAAATTCTATATACACAGACCCACACTTGAAAAACCCACCAAAAGACAAGATTTTTTTCCACTTCTCCATTCCCCCCCCGCCCCGCCCCACCCCTCTCTCTCTCTCTCTCTCTCTCTCACACACACACACACACACAGTGTCTTCTTCTTTCACATGGGTTTTTGCTAAAGGTATGATCTTTAGAGTCTTTTATGCTGTAGATATAACAGTTTCTCTATTTCTTGATTTCTTGTTTGAGTTTAAGGCATGCGTTTTTTGTGTTCATATCTTACCATGTGCAGTATGAATAGATTAAAAAGAGGTCAACTGTGGAATACATATAAATGTTCTTGGTGGTTACTGTTTTTCTTCTGAGTTTGTTATGTTATTGGAAGTTAAGTTGATTAGTTAAGATCTGTTAAAGAGAGCTGAACATGTTTGCTTGCTTGATATTTATGATTGTTTTGTCTAATTCTTGAAGGATTAAGTCTATATGAGTTATGCAGTCATGTATTGGATCCGTTTGTTCCTTTCAGTTTGATTAATGGGATGTGTAACTAGTGAGAAACTTGACTTGATTTTGTCTGACTGTCGGGATTTTGCAGCAGGCAGGTGATTGATTGTGTTTCGGGAGATCCTTGTTGATTTGTGTGTTGTTATCATGCCTGGAATAGTTATGGATGGGATTCATGGAGATGGGGTAGTGAATGAGGATGGAAATTCTACGTCTTGTAAAGAAAATTCGGTGGTGAATAGCTCTCCTACTGGTGGTTTGACTCCACAAGGTCCTCAAAATGGGGATGCAGGAGATAATGTTGAAGGGGTGGTGGATACCTCCATCGACCAGCTATATGAAAATGTGTGCGAGATGCAGAGTTCTGATCAATCACCATCAAGGGCTAGTTTTGGATCTGATGGGGAGGAGTCTCGGATTGATTCAGAGTTGCGGCATCTTGTGGGAGGAGAGATGAGGGAGGTGGAGATAATTGAGGAGGATGAAGAGGTGCAGAAACCAGAGAATGCTGATTATCACAGTGATTCTGGTTCCAAGAAAGAGAGGTCATCCACAGGAAAGCTCTCCCAATCTGCAGGTGCAAGTACCC
This sequence comes from Paulownia fortunei, assembly GCA_019321725.1. Classification (NCBI taxonomy): domain Eukaryota; kingdom Viridiplantae; phylum Streptophyta; class Magnoliopsida; order Lamiales; family Paulowniaceae; genus Paulownia; species Paulownia fortunei. The sequence continues at coordinate 18,218,953 of CM033118.1, forward strand.
CTTCTCCACAATCAAAGAAAGCTTCTCACCTGCAGTTGGAACCTGAAGCTTCTGCAAAATCAAGTCCAAAGAGCAAAAGTCCAGCAAAACCGCCTATTGGTAGGCGGAGTGAGAAGAATGCTAGAAAAACAACAACTGGAGCTGTTTCGTTGAAGAAATACAGGAATTCAGCTGCCGGGACTCTGAAATTGCAGAATGGAACAGAGGATCCATCTGAAGCAGGGTTGGACAACCCTGATCTTGGGCCCTTTCTGCTCAAGCAAGCTAGGGATTTGATGTCTTCTGGGGATAATGCCCGGAAAGCTCTTGATTTAGCAGTACGTGCTGCGAAGTCATTTGAGAAATGTGCTGATGGGAAGCCCAGTTTAGATGTAGTCATGTGTTTACACGTCACTGCAGCAATACACTGTAGCTTAGGCCAGTATGGAGATGCTATTCCAGTATTGGAGCATTCAATTGAGATTCCTGTGATTGAGGAAGGACAAGATCATGCCCTTGCTAAATTTGCTGGTTATATGCAGCTGGGAGATACTTATGCTATGTTGGGTCAGCTTGAGAATTCAATTTCGTGTTACACGACTGGTTTGGAAGTCCAAAGGCAAGTGCTTGGAGATAACGATCCTAGAGTTGGTGAGACTTGTAGGTACTTGGCTGAAGCTCACATCCAAGCAATGCAGTTTGACGAAGCTCAAAAGCTTTGTCAGATGGCCCTTGACATACATAAAGAGAATGGTTCGCCTGCTTCCCTTGAAGAGGCAGCGGATAGAAGACTCATGGGGATGATCTGTGAATCAAAGGGAGATCATGAAACTGCTCTTGAGCATCTTGTGTTGGCCAGCATGGCCATGGTGGCCAATGGGCAGGAATCAGAAGTGGCATCTATTGATTGCAGCATTGGGGACACATATCTGTCTCTAAACAGGTATGATGAGGCGATTTTTGCTTATCAAAAAGCACTTACATCTCTCAAGTCCACCAAAGGGGAAAACCATCCTGCTGTTGCTTCTGTTTTTGTTCGTCTGGCTGACTTATATAACAAGACGGGAAAATTTAGGGATTCAAGATCATACTGTGAGAATGCCCTCCGAATTTATGAAAAGCCCATACCTGGGATCGCTCCAGAGGAAATTGCTAGTGGTCTCACTGACATCTCTGCTATTTATGAGTCAATGGATGAGCTCGAGCAGGCACTGAAGCTGCTGCAGAAGGCTCTAAAGATATATAATGATGCTCCTGGTCAGCAGAACACAATTGCTGGTATTGAAGCTCAGATGGGAGTTATGTATTATATGTTGGGGAACTACTCTGAGTCCTACTCCTCCTTTAGAAGTGCAACTACAAAGCTTCGTGCTAGTGGGGAGAAGAAATCGGCTTTCTTTGGGATTGCACTGAACCAAATGGGCCTAGCTTGTGTGCAGCGCTATGCCATTAATGAGGCTGTACAATTGTTTGAAGAAGCAAGGGGCATATTAGAGCAAGAATATGGACCATATCATCCTGATACACTTGGAGTTTACAGTAACCTTGCTGGAACCTATGATGCTGTTGGAAGGTAAGAATAATCTATTGATGTTCTATATTAGTCATATATTTTCCAGAATTCTATTTTGTCTGAAAGGATAATTTTGATATAATATTAGCCAAATTTCTGTTTTCTTTGGCAAACAAGTAGTCCTGTTTATAGAACTGTAGAGTCTATCTTTTGATGATGAAATTGAAGTTGAACAATACCGTCTCTTTGCATCACTGATTAATTTCTGGACAGCATGTCAACAAGCTTGAGTAGATTCATTAGCAGTAATATGTGTTGGATTTTACTCTAATTTGCTTTCATTTACAATCCATTATTAACTGGAAGAATGCAGCTGTGAGGCTTCTTTCTGCCTCAATCAAACATGACAGACATTTATGCTATTCTAGGAATTGGCTATGATATGCAAGCCAAAATCTTTCCTCTCAAATGAAATGAAGATATGTAAAGAAAATTATAGATATGGCTGACTTTGATGCTTTATACAGGTTGGATGATGCAATTGAGATTCTTGAATTTGTTGTTGGAATGAGAGAGGAAAAGCTTGGGACAGCAAATCCAGACGTCGATGATGAGAAGAAGAGGTTGGCTGAGTTACTAAAGGAGGCAGGCAGGGTTCGGAACAGAAAAAACCGATCACTGGAAAAACTTCTTGATTCAAACCAAAACACAAACACTCTAAACAATGGTGGCATCAAAGTGTGACAAAGATAGCTGTACAGGGGGGACCTTTACACAGTTCAAGACATATTTATACAATATTAAAGGAAACAAAAAGAAAGGTATACTTGATTGAGTTTGGTGTTTTAGATTCTTATTCTGCTGTTGAATGGCATTTTCCAGGTTGGGGGTTCTGATTATTGTATTGAATCATGCTATAGTAGTGGTATAAAGAAGTGGTTGTCACTTGTACTTGTTAATTTATTTTATCATGTTTTGGTGTACAATTAATCATTTTGTATATTGTTAATATATGGGATTGATGATGATTTTTCTCTTTTATTTATCACTGCCTAATCTCTTAAGCTTTTGGTAGCCCTACTTTTGGCAAAAGTGAACAGCAATTATTAAGGGGTACCTTTGAGTTTACAAGTAGGGAGAGCAATATGTTTGCAGTTTATGTTGATAAAGAAAGTTCAATTCATTTTTCAGTTTCAGAAAAAATTGAAAAAAAAAAAAAAGTTTGATGGTAAGAGGTCTTAAATTCGAATTTCACTAAAACGTGAGAATCCGTCTCCTTTAATAATATTTTCTTCATCGCTTGATGTATTAAATAATAAAAAATTATTTTTTTAAAAAAGAATAAATATATATATGTATAAAAGATGTTATATATGTGTAAATTGCATTGGGTGTCCACAGCTATAATTCAATCATTTAGTCATCATCAAGATGGTTGGTGAAATGCAACTGTCTGGTTGTTTTATATGTTTCTTGCTTACTATGGTTGTTCCTCTTTTGTCCTCTGCATAAATATTAAATAGTCATTGCTTAGATTATTTTTTTATTCTTTTCTACTTGTTATGGAAAAACCAAAAATAGGATCATTGAATGCATTACTCTTTGCCCCTAATTTGCCTTTGCCCTATGCATTTAAATTTAAGAAATCTTTTTCTGTACTTTCTTTTTTTCTCTGTTTTGCAAATAATGAGTAGTGAGAGGATGTTTTATTACTCAAAAGTATTTGATAATATATTTAACGAATTAAAAGTTTTTTTATTAATTGTTTTGGTAAAATTACGTGGAAGTGTTTGTAAATTTCAAAAATAAGATGGTCGGAATGAAAAGTTCTTTTATTTCAAAATCTTAGAAGCTTATTTAGATATATTCAGGTAAATAATAAATGTATTAGACTTAAACATCTAAAAAATTTATTGGAGCTTATTTCCCTAAATAAATTATTAACTCTTTCAAGAACATCTTATAAATTATAAAATACTTCTCGTAAGTTCTATACGCTTATAATTTTCTTTTAAAACTTTATCCAAAATAATTATCAAGAATTAGAATAAATTTTATTGACATCCTGGATAGAGCTAAAAAATAAAAATTGGAGAAGGAGCGAATTTTTTTTTTTTTGAAAACAATATATAAAAAGGTACAAAATCTTAAAATCTAATAATTTTATATATATAATTTATATTAATTTAAAATTTTTATGAAGTTGCACACTAATTCCTGCAGAAAATTTAAAAAAAAATAAAGAAAGAAAGAAAGAAAAAGAAGAGAGAGAGAGACAGAGAGAGAGAGAGAGAATTGCAGGGCAGCAGTAAAGTGGAAAACTGAAATCTTTTAGAGTCCACATCAATTCCAGCTAAAATCTACCAAAGACCCTTTTATCCTTAGATATATCTGTCTTTGGTCCCCCACAACCCATACTTGTCGTCTCAAATCTCAACTAAACTTGATGACAGTGGGCCTAATGTTTAAGCTCTGAATATGGCTGTCACCAAAGCTGGAATCCTCATCCTCATTCCACTTTTCTACAAGGACATAAATGAACTAATACCCTTTTTTATGTATTAATTAATCTACAAATTTCACATGCCTTCTTACTAATTGGATTTAGTAAGGTGGTAATGATTCTTTCATTACATGATATTCACAAAATATGACGTTATACCTTATAATCCTATTTGATCATTAAATTTTATTGTATTCTATTTTAATTACTACAAGATTTTATAAATAATTCATAAGCTAATTTTCTGACCATTTATTTAATTTCTTACGCGATTGTCATCCGATTCTTGAATAATTGTCCATATTAAAATTATATAATCTTGTACATAAATGAGTATTGTAATATCACGTTTCAATTATAATATCTTATATCCAATGTCCTAGATATGTAATTTACCGATATATACTTTTGAAATATCTGGATAAAATCGAATCAAACCGTATAAGTTTATAAGTAAGACCTTTAACACTTTCAAAATTATAATCTATATATCCTATCTATATCCATACTGATCAACCTCATTTTCTTCTTATTTCAATTTAATATTGATTATTTATATTATGATGATCGACAACTAACATCATATGAGCTCGTCGATTACATCTGGATCGGGTCGGATCGGTCTAAAATGGATTGAATGAATGAGTTCAAAATAAATCTGGTCTAAATTAGATCGGAATGGATGTCTATCTAATTTAATATTATCGTAACACTATGTTTTTAAAAATATTTATGTCATTTAAAAATCTTCAAATGAATATAAATTTGTTTTTAAATTAATTACATGCATTTAAATAGATGCTTGTTTAAAATGGATTTAAAATAAATTTAGGAATGGTTTTGAAATTGAATTTATTTTGGACTCAACAACGTAATTGAATGCACTATTACATTGAGTCCAAACCCGTGAATCTAATATATAGGATCAAATCGTGCTGCCTATTCATTATAGACAGCAATTTGTTTACTGTAAATATAGATGTGCCAACTAATTAAGAGGGCTTTTACTAAGCTTAAAAGCTCTAATACATATTAAGAGCTCTTAAACATTGTTTCGCGTATGTAAGATATTTCGACATAAAAATAAGGTTAGCGAAACACCCACGCTTGGGTAAGAATCCAAAATTTCTGGCTGGGTCCAGAAGTAATCTAATGTGGGCCGACCCAGAATTTTGAGAAATAAGATTTGAACTTGTTTTGAATCATGATAACTTTAATTGGGCGGGCCTTATATCCGGGTGAGGGTTTAATGGGTCTAGGCTGAGTCAGGGTTGGGCCAAAACATCTCACTGTTGTAAACTGTCATTTATATAGGGCCTTTAATGGGTTAATTCCGGTCGAATTTTTAATTGAATCTAAATCTATTTATTGTCCAAGAAATTCGAAAATGATATATTTGAAGTCCAATTTAAGTTGTAAAGTTGAAGTGATTTTAGATTCGGATTTTAACAAATATGTCGAATTAAGGTTAGTTTGGCACAATGAACGCCCAAAATCACTTTGGATTAAAATCATTTTTAGTGAATCACAACTCAAATTATAATCTGCTTTTTGTTAAACAAAAATTTGAAACTTTTGGCCAACTGCAATTCAGCAAAATTAATTATTTCCAAATCAATTTTTATAAAAATCAATGATTGAAAAAAATTATTTATTTACTAAAATCATAATCAAAATTTTGAAACTTGCATCAAACTCGCTCTTAATAATATATTTGATCATCTTATTACTAAAATTTAAATTTAAGAAAAATTCCTGAAATTTGTATATATTTGTATATTTTGCATGTAAAAGAAAATACACTTTCACAAATTAAAATAGGCATTCTTCTATTGACCTCAGCTCATGGCTTGGGACTATGAATGTACAATCTTCCCCTGGGAAGAGCAAAAACCCAAACCAAAATCCAACACGCTCTAATTACTATTTTCATCTTTCTAAATTCTAATCATTAATGGATTGCCCTTTCTTTTTCATTCACTTTCTTTAATAACAAGTTTATTTTTTTCCTTTTTCTTCCTTTCTTTTTTTTTTTTTTTTAATTTGGGAAGATTCAGTTGAGGAAGAGTGACTGGGAACAATCATAGCTATGGCAGCTCCGGCCGACGCTCCGCCGAGTTCCGTCGACCAAAAGCCCCAAGACCCAGGTTTTGATTTGTTTATTTTGTTCATCTTTTCACTCAAGATCTTTGATTCTGGCTGAGGTTTTCTTAGATTTGTTTTTTGGGTTTCTTTTTTTCCTGGTGAGAGTTCATCTTGTGAAATTTAAATAATAATGAATGATCAAACTTCTGATCAGTAGTTAATTTGGTCAATTTTCTGCATTTCTTGGTAGTGTAGAGTCAAATTTCAGGTTAGTTCAGCTTGTACCAACCCAAAGAGTGATTGATGTTTTGGTGTTATATTTATTCCTCTTTTTTTGGTTGCTTCAATAAATTTCTTAGCTTGCTGCAGCGTCTGACAAGAATGTTGTCAGTGCTTTTGATTTTATTGTATGGTTACTTAAAAAAAATAAAAAAATTGGACCCACTGTATGTGACTAAGCTTGTATACTATAATAAGGTGCTTATTATAGTCAAGTTTTAGGTTAAAAATGTGAACATTCCGTTTTGGTAATTACTGGTTGAACTTTGAGTTGAGCAGAGAGAATTTTTTGATAAAACTAAGAGAGTTCAAAGTATTGTGAGCTGTGTCTGGTGATGATGTCAATGACGAAATGACAAGTGAAGTTGAATTCGCGAGCAGAAAAACTGGTATTTAAACTCTCTAAATATGTTAAAGTACTATATGTGTAGCGGCTATTTTCTTTTGTTAAAGGGTGATAGGGTGGCTGTGGTAATGAAGTAGTGAATGTTGGGCCTATGAAACTTATGATAACAATCATGTATTTACCATTTCATTTTCTGAACATTGTGTCAAGAATTATTAGTGTGATGATCTTAGATCTTGAATAAGACGATGGTTGAACTGATTATAGCCCTGGAAATTTCTAGTAGACTTAGAATTGGTTCTTTTGGATAGTAAACAGTGTATAACTAGTTCCTCAAGTCAGTGGAATGTGGTGATGCTTTCTAAATTGATTCAAAGTTGTATGCTCCTGCATGGTACCCTTTATTAATCTTTTCTAGCTGCCGTATGTAGTGAATCCATTGAAGATTTCAATATATAATGTAATGACTCCTAAATGGCATTAATCAAAAGAATGAACCTTGAAGCATTATGTGTTCATTTTGAATCGTTCAAAGCTTATAATCTAGACACGATTCTCCTTGTTTCAAGTTAAATTTCATCTATTTTTGTCAGCCAATCTTAACTTTGTTTCTCCTTTTGAACTCGGATTGCATTTCAGAATCTAATTAAAGCATTCACTAGGTTACCCTATCCACTGATTCACAATATCTAAACATCTGTTAATTTGATTTTTATACTTCTAAGTTGTTTTTAGTTTTATGCTCGTCTTAAAACACAGCTCCATTTACGAATTAAATCAAATAGACAACTTGTACACATAAGTTGGACTTTAGTGGGGCCCTTAAGACATGCCTAATGATTGAAAAACAGCATTCTGCATTTTCTGTCCTACTCTAGTTCTTGCAACCTGCTACTGTAAATGAAACAAAGCCATATATGACTCCTTTGGGTGTATTCCAAATATCTGCCATATTTTATGATCACCTCATTTTGCAGTCAATTAATCTATCATAATTATGACCCTTGAGCCAAAGAATATAAAGAGATAATTTACTACTGACTTTTTGCCTTCATTCCTTTTTCTAGTGCAAAAACCAAGCTTTTTTTGATGTTTTTTTTTTCTTTTTTTTCTTTTTTAATTCTGAAATACAGTTCCACAGGTAATACAGCCAACTATTGATGACCGCCACGCTGCTAAAGCCGAGGTTGTAAAGGAGAGTTCTCCCACTTCTGTATTTGTGAACTCAGAACCAATTCGAGAAGAGCAAGTGCAAAATGCTGTGAAGTTTCTTTCACATCCAAAGGTTAGGGGATCTCCAGTGATGTATAGAAGGTCATTTCTTGAGAGAAAGGGACTCACAAAAGAGGAGATGGATGAAGCCTTTCGGCGTGTTCCAGTAAGTTTTCTTCCTCCTTCCCAATCCAAAGTAGAACAATTTGTTTGACTGCATTTTTTAATTCAATATGAAGGCGTCTATTTGTTCTCAGAGGACTAAGTGTGCATTGACGTTGTAATTGGTTTAAAAAAAAAAAATGATAGGATCCAACCCCAACTGCTACAACAACAGAGCCAGTTGTCACTAATCAAGGTAATACATATTGTTGTTCATTTAAGATCCTCTTCATGTCATAATAAGTCAAAACATTTACCTAGTTTGTCTAATAAGAGTACTAATTATATCCAATCTTCTCTCTCTACCATATAAAGATGGGCAGATGACATCTTCATCAAATGTTCAACCGCAAGCTCCAACACAAGTACTGCAGTCTGATAAGCGCATATTTTGACATATTTTTGTATCAAATTCTTTATACTTTTCTTGTTTTATTCTTGTTAATATTCTTGTTTTATTAATGTTTTGTGTTAGGGAATAAATGGAAGCATGTTTCCAGACTTGTGTAGTTTTTGTAATTTGAGCATAAGTTCATGATCAAAAGCCCTATGAACCTGAAGCTTATTTCATTTGAAAGCCAAGAGATAGAGGTACAACTTTTCTGTTGGAAGCTCAGTCCAATTCAGTCTTGATGATAGTAGAAAATTCGTTCAAGTAGTTGCACAAAATGGATCACCAAAATTCGGATCAGAGTTTAGCCCAATATTGACTTATTTTACCAATTGGGTTATATCTCTTGAGCCCAAATTTATTTTGGGCTGAAATTCGGATATGTTATAGCTAAGAGGTAAATAAACAAGTTTGCTGAAGAAAAGATGGTGTGAAAATGTGTCGAAATGGTAAAAACATAGGCTGCAAGTTGTTGCTGCTGTTAAAGGGCGGCTCTTGGACATGACTCGGTAATTTGACCATATCTCCTTCATCTGACCGCCAAATTTGACAAAAGATATTTGAAAATATATCAGCGTCGAAAGATCTACAATTTTGATTCTTCACGCATCTTCAAAATCTAGTTGTATCTGACCGAAAAATGCAATTCAATTCAGTGGGTGAGAAATTTGTGTAACAACTTACCAACTCTTGACAACTAGCATACCACTTGATTAACCCCTCCATTATTTGTTTGGCCTCTAGCTTACTCCAAGTACTATAAATAGGCCATGTATTAAGCTTGTAATAGGAGGGGGTAGAGGGTTTCTTTAGGCTAAGTTATCTAGTTTGTATGTTTTCTAGTATTGTAAGTTTTCTAGTAGTAATAGAAATGTATTCTCTAGTTTCTCTTATATTTTTAGTCTTTGCTACTTTTATTATGTCTTTCTAAATTTCATTTTGTTGAGGAAAAATGGTGAACCTTTTGATGGAGGAAGAGGAATGGTTATAAGGGTAGAAAATGTTTAAGTATGTTGTATTAATATTTTTATTTTTGATTTAAACCCTACTTGTTTTATGGTGATTCTTGATTTATGTATCTCCAATGGCACAACAAATACTTGTGTTCATTTAGCTTATTGTACGGTTTTACCCCACCGACTGCTAATGTGAAACCTTGATTTGTTGTTGACGAAGGTGTGCATAAATGTTTGATCCCATAAATAAGTGTTGGCGTTAAGAGATAATTTGCAATAGTAAGACAATATCATGATTACCTTATTGCATGAGTTAATTGATAATATCTTCCCATTGGAACATTCATTATGTATAAATTCCAATTGTGGCAATTAATAGAGGTAAAAAAAATAAATAACCATTTCTCTATCCAAAACTCAAGAGTGGATCCCTAATTCTTAGTACTTTTATTACTTCGGTTTTTCTTTAGTTGCATCATACATTAATTGTTCATATATTTTGATTCACATAAACTCCATCTTTTTAGAAATATAAACTTGAATTTTTCAAACAACTTCCCTGTGGATCGACCTCGAACTCACGAGAAATTTATTACTTAATACAACCTGCACTTGGGTTTGCAACTGTTTAAGTATGTTGTATTATTATTTTTATATTTGATCTAAACCCTACTTGTTTTGTGGTGATTCTTGATTTATGTATCTGCAATGGCACAACAAATACTTGGGTTCATTTAACTTATTATACGGTTTTACCCCACCAACTGCTAATGTGAAACCTTGATTTGTTGTTGACGAATGTGTGAATAAATGTTTGATCCCATAAATAATTATTGGCGTTAAGAGATAATTTGCAATAGTAAGACAATATCATGATTACCTTATTGCATGAGTTATTTGATAATATCTTCCCATTGGAACCTTCATTATGTATGGATTCCAAGTGCAGATTGTATTAAGTAATAAATTTCTCGTGAGTCCGATGTCGATCCACAGGAAAGTTGTTTGAAGAATTCAAATTTATATTTCTAAAAAGATGGAGTTTATGTGAATCAAAATATATGAACAATTAATGTATGATGTAACTAAAAAAAAATCGAAATAATAAAAGTAATGAGGATTAGGGATCCACTCTTGAGTTTTGGATAGAGAAATAGTTATTTATTCTTTTTACCTCTATTAATTGCCACAATTGGAATTCATACATAATGAAGGTTCCAATGGAAAGATATTATCAAATAACTCATGCAATAAGGTAATCATGATATTGTCTTACTATTACAAATTATATTTTAACGCCAACACTTATTTATGGGATCAAACATTTATGCACACCTTCGTCAACAACAAATCAAGATTTCACATTAGCAGTCGGTGGGGTAAAACCGTACAATAAGCTAAATGAACACAAGTATTTATTGTGCCATTAGAGATACATAAATCAAGAATCACCACAAAACAAGTAGGGTTTAGATCAAAAATAAAAATAGTAATACAACATACTTAAACATTTTCTACCCTTATAACCATTCTTCTTCCTCCATCAAGAGATTCACCATTTTTACTCAACAAAATGAAATTTAAAAAGACATAATAAAAGTAGCAAAGACTAAAATATAAGAGAAACTAGAGAATGCATTTCTATTACTACTAGAAAACTTACAATACTAGAAAACATACAAACTAGATAACTTAGCCTAAAGAAACCCTCTACCCCCTCCTATTACAAGCTTAATACATGGCCTATTTATAGTACTTGGAGTAAGCTAGAGGCCAAACAAATAATGGAGGGGTTAATCAAGTGGTATGCTAGTTGTCAAGAGTTGGTAAGTTGTTACACAAATTTCTCACCCACTGAATTGAATTGCATTTTTCGGTCAGATGCAGCCAGATTTTGAAGATGCGTGAAGAATCAAAATTGTAGATCTTTCGGCGCTGATATATTTTCAAATATCTTTTGTCAAATTGGTGATCGGATGAAGGAGATATGGTCAAATTACCGAGTCATGTCCAAAAGCCGCTCTTTAACAGCAATTTGCAACCTATGTTTTTACCATTTTCACACCATCTTGTTTTCAGCAAACTTGTTTATTTATCTCTTGACTATAACATATCCGAATTTCAGCCCAAAATAAATTTGGGCTAAAGAGATATAACCCAATTGGTAAAATAAGTTAATATTGGGCTGAACTCTAATCCGAATTTTGGTGATCGATTTTGTGCAACTACTTGGACGAATTTTCTGCTATCATCAAAATTGAATTGGGTTGAGCTTCTAACAGAAAAGTTGTACCTCTATCTCTTGACTTTCAAATAAAATAAGTTTCAGGTTCATAGGGCTTTTGATCATGAAGTTATGCTCAAATTACAAAAACTATACAAGTTTGGAAACATACTTCCATTTATTCCCTAACACAAAACAATAATATTAACAAGAAGAAAAGTATAAAGAATTTGATACAAAAATATGCGCTTATCACAGTCTAACCCAGTTGTACCTGTTGGCTGCATTTCGAAAATGGGGACAGTCTTTCAATTCCACTGGTCTCATGGTCTTCTCGCTGTATCAGGGGCTGGAACAATAGTACTTTTCAAGGTATAACTTACTTGAATACGCCCCTTCTGATGTCAGTTGCTCCACAAGTTCCATTTTGAAACTCTAAAACTGGAAAGAATTTTCTTTGTTCCACTTTTCTATTTTTTCGGGAATTACTTCCATTAGATGGTCTGATATTCGTAATTTTCTGTCTCACTTTTGGTGGACCTGGTTACGTCTGAATGCAATCATCCCCAGATTGAAGTCGTGGATACGCATGGTTGTATCGGAAGAAGAAGAGGATCTGCTAAAGAAAAACAATGGAAAACCAAATATAGTAGAAGAAGCTGCAGCTGCTGCAAAAGCTGCCTCTGCCGCAGCTGCTGATGTATCTCAAGCAAGCCAGCAGATGTTGACAACAAAAAGTGAAGGTAGATTTGTTATGGGCGCTAGTCCATGTATTATGCAACCTTAGTGTTTCTGTTTGTGTTGTTCATATGATATAATATATTACTTTCTTTCGTGATCATTTTAACTAGTAGTATTTGCAAGATTTTAACTAGTAGTATTTGTAATTGGCATTGGTTGTGTTGTTTACAGAGAAAAAATTCTTTGAGGAGCTCATCAGTATGTTAAATGCACAAGTAAATGAGATGAAGTCAATTTGTAACAGTATACAGAAGTTGGAAGGTGGTAAGTAGCTTCCCGCCAAGTTGTTTGAATGTTTTTTTTCTACCCTTCTCATCTTAGATATAATGCTAAACTTTCTTTCTTTTCCTTTTTTTTTTCAAAAATTATTTATTATAATTATATTACTTGTTTTTTTTGGAGGGGGCGGGGGTGGGGAGGCTTTTAGTAGGTTCAATGTCTGAAGTATGCTGTTATTTGATCATAATTTGGTATGTATTGCTTAATAGCTAGTTTCAAATTTCATGGCGATATTTTAGCTTCTTTCTGTCCAGAATTATTTGGTATCATATTTGATATTTCTAATAGAAAGCGAAAGAGCGAAAGACTGCATAACAAATGTTAAAGAAAATGCATTTCTTTTATTATTTTTTATTCTTATTTGTAAGTTCATGTTTACAATCTGGGGAGCATATGGTGGTTTTGGTTAGGAGCCATAGGTTCTATTGATCCAAATTATGACTGAAATGTGCTCCATCTGTTTTAATGTTTTGTTTTTCTAATTTACCTGTATTTTTGGAACCCGCCTTGTTTTTGTGAGTTCTTAAATGGGCTGTGTCCATTTATAATCTCCCCTGATCATTCCCGTGTCTAGTTGTGGTTTTAAGAGTGCACTCCAAGCTTCTTCTGTTGTCCACTTATTACACTAAACATCTCATGTGGGACTCTTTTTGAATTGATTCCATTTTTTTTCCTGTCAATATCAGGACAAAGTATAAGTGGAAGAATTGCTGCAGAGCAACGGATGGTCAAAGGGTCTTAGAGACCAGTTCAAGGGTGAATCAGCCAGTATCAAATCCTCTTTTAGCACCAAGGCCAAAGGTTTGCCTGCCTATACTTTCTTTTCATGGCTTTCCAGTAATTCTTAATAATTTGCTATTATATAGACATTCATGCATTATATGGCAATTAAAACAAGATGAGGGTCATTGTACACTCGACCATATTATATTTTCTTGTTGTGTTTGTCTCTGTATCCACTGTTTTATGTCCTTGAAGACATGAATACCACCATTCATATCCGGCTATTAATTGCAGTAATTTGTATCTACTATTTCAAAAGTCTATATTTTTGATTCACAGCTGCATCATTTTAAAGGATCTTTTGAATAAACTTCAATTGAAGTCTGCCAGTGCATGTGAATGTAATTGTATATATATGTATCTATGCTCCTCACATCCTTGCTCCTTGCTGTCATGGTGACAAGAACCAATATATATTAGAGGAGTTGAGCATTCCTTTGAAGTGCAACTGTAGAAAGGCAATAGACGGATGCCTGATGGGGTCATTGGCGCATATTCTCATATTTTGCTCTTTTCTTGAATGCTGCCACTTCTCTCCCCCTGAGCACTTAGGAAGATATAAGAAGATTAACTTTTAAAAGAGTTCCTTTATTTTTCCAGTATCATCAAAGAGGGGAAAGAAAAAAGCACAATAACTCATATTTGGTCCTATAGATGTTAGTGGTGAGATCAACAAATTACAATTTCACCATGCTTCTACTAGAAATGTTCATTGAGGAAAAAATCATGAGCCTGTGCTTATTAGTCGTATAATTTTGAATCTGGAGCAGAGTAATCCATTGCTATAAGTTGGGATATTTTATGAGTTCTAAGAACATGAACCTTTTAAGTCTTTCTATAAGTTGGGATATCTTATGAGTTCTACAAATGTTTGAAACAAACATGTTTACTTACTTATCTATACCAGATGGATTACTGATACTACTGTTTGTTGCAATCAGCCTTGGGAAGTTAGTCAAGCTCAGGTCAGCTTGACCAACATTCTTCTGACTCGAGGTAACCAGTTGAGTGTTGACGATGCTGTGCCTTGGTGGCAACGAAAGAATGTCAGAATCAATGAAATTGAAGCTGCAATGAAAATAAACTCGGATCTTCCAATGTGTTGGGTAATGAACGACCAGTTCAGCGGTCATGGGTACCTCCCCTGCCACCTCCTGTTGCGTTGCCTGAAGCAGCTGCAGCCATACGGCAACCAAAGAAGCCATCCTATCAGAAAGAACAAATGACTGATGACCAATTACTGTCTCGTTCTCCAAATGTAACCGACGACTTACAAAGGATCACAAAAATCTCTGAGTCAGGTGGCACCATGGAGGTTAATGGTGAAACTTCTGGGCTTTACTCGGCTGAGATACAAAAGGAAGAGAATGGCTTGCATTTGGAGACTTAATTACTAAAGCAGCATTGATGCAGGTTGATTTGAGGTCCCTATGCCACTTGGGAGTTGATAATAATAAAGTCAAGAGAACATGTTGGTTGCAGGAACCCATCAATCTGATCTCACTCCTATTATGGTCAACACTTCACATGAAAAAGCCAATCTTCTTTATCTAGATTAGTCTACAACAGTTGTATAAATCATATCCAGTTATAAAAACCAGTGGTTTGTGATCCGTTAGCCATTTTCTTGCGTGCTGCTAACTAGTCATTGAATGTGAAATCCTGATCGATTGTGACTGTAATGAATCAAATCATCTTCGGTCTCTCTGAGTACTCCAAATTATAGCTTAGAGACATCTATTGATTCATTCTGGTGCCGTTTAATTCTTAGATACACTGTGTGTGTTGTGTGTTACTCTCAGTCCATTCTAAATCCTTTCTTCGAACTCTTTTCATCAACAGGGTCGGACTCTGAGCAAAAAAGCGGGTTCAATATATAGAATTATAGTGGTTTACATATAAGTGTAACCAGCAACTGTTTGATGCAAGAGAATGATTGAATTAGTACATCATTTTGATGTAAAAGACTAGTTGAATTAGTACATATTTTGAGGTAAAAGATAAGCTGAATCTTTCCAATTATTTGAAGTATAGTTTGTCAACAGGTTTCACGTGTTTTGAAGTAGTAATTGCACTCATCGAGAGTTGCCCAAATTTCTTCATAAAATGTGCACAGTATTAATATGATTGAACTATATCACAGTGATAGAGCGCCCAGAATAAGTAGTTTGAATATTTTTAGATGTCACTTTAATCCTTGTAGGTTTGTTATTTAGTGAATTGTTGAACTCTATTTTTGAATTTTATATAGGGATGTGCGATTGTACTTAAAATCAATGTGTCGAATGTTCATTTTGAATGTGTATAAATTATTATTATATCAATAATTATCCAAAGCTGAAGACCCCTAAAATTAATTAAATCAATAAACACTTGAAATAAAATAAAAAATACCAGCACCCTTAATTGCATTCAGATGTGGTAACCATTTTTTTCTTTTTCCTTCTTTAATTTTAGGTCAAACTTACGCTTGTCCTTTCGAGTATTTATTTATTTGGCATTTTTATTATTTTAATATATCTCTATATATTATTAATTATCAAAAGCCCTTCACTCCGGAAGATTAATTTACTATTTGCCCACTTTTTCTAGTCATATCACTGTTATTTTTTTCTAATAAAAAATCCATATTCAAATCTCTTTTTGGGAATTGTAGCTGAAATTACACAAATGACCTCAAATAACTTATAAGAAACAAAACAGGCCTGCCTTCCTAGATTTTGGACTTGCTAACATGGAATAATCATTCAAGAGGAAGAGGAATAAGCAGTTCCTTTCATTACGCTCATTTCCAACAACCTTAATTAATCTTAGTTAATTAACCAATCATTACTTGTTTAAGGATTTTAGGGGAACAAAAAGATAAAAACCTATCTCATTCTCCATTTGTGTTCTATAGTTCAATCCCCTAAAAAGTACTTATACAAAAATAATTATATAGAAAAATAATAATGTTATGATCCTTATTGTAAGGTATAAGAATTGAATTTCACATAGTGGAGTTATGTAAAATTCTTATGACTCCACTCTTTTACTTTAGTAGTTGGTTTTTGATATTGTATTCTTTTAGAATTATCAGTTAGAGCTCACACTTTAGTTAGGTAAATTGATCGAATTGAAATTTCGATATGTTTTGAAATAAAATTAAAAATTTTAATTTAATATTTGATACGATTTTGATTTTTTATTTTGATTTATCGAACTGTACCAAATAACTGAATTATTATTTATATATATATATTTTATAACTATTATTTATTTTTATACTACTTTTATCTTTCTTACTTGCCAAAAATAAGAAATAAAAATTGAAAAATATAATTATAATTTTAATATTTTTTTTAAAAATCAATTATTAAAATATTTAAAAAAATTGATAATTATTAAAGCGAAATAATTAATTCGATATTTGAAATGTTATTTTCACATATCAAAATTTAAGTTTAATTTGATACGATAGCACCCAGGGACACTCCTATTTATTACCACCTCTCATCACAATTATGTGATGGGACCGGTGACTTTTGTATTTCAATGTCGCTAGATTGTTATGATTTTGGTGAAATGCATCCTGCATCAATAATATGAGGCACTAATGTTGGAATTTTTTGATTGATAGTTAGCTTTTAAGAATAGATTCCTTAGGGTCATAGTACATGTTTGTCTTCTTACCTACAAGAAGAGTATAATCCCATTTATATAAATATAGAAATCTTTATTAAAATATTAATTAATTGTTCTTATGATCTCTCAACATAATTAAAACTTTATATATGGATTATGTCGAATTCACTAAAGGGAATTTAATTTCAGTTGATTTTTTTTCCTTCTAAATTGTAATTCAATGAACAATATAACAATTATTCAAGATTTTGGCATGAAAACACTCAAAATATATCTAATTCTTACTTTATTTATGGAGTTTAGTTTTCATATTTATATTTACCAATATAAAGAAGTCTCATTTCTCCAACAAAATAATTATCAAAAAATTTCTTATAATACCAAAAACCAAAAAAAAAAAAGAAAAAGAAAAAGGAAAACTCTTATTTTTCTATCAAAAAAATGAAAAATTTCATAACCATTGATGAGTTGCTGTCATTTTCAGTTTATACTTTGAAGCCCCTTTAACTTCCTGTAAGACAGAGACAGACAGCTCATTCAAGTGCCCACATTAGCTACATAAAATACTCCTTTCATACTCTATCTCTCCGTCTTTCAACTACCGTCCTAGAGCTAATAAAAGTACAGTCTTGATTGTTACTTCGTTTTGCTTATCTTTCATTATTGAAGAACAGAGAAGAGAAAAACTTGTAAAAATTCTTCAGTTTTCACACAGTTGTGACTTTTGTTATGGCTTTGAATTTGCTGTCCCCATTTGAAATCAAGTCCCTCTCTTTCTTGGATTCCCCAAAATCAAATTACAACCTTAGTTTTCTCAGGCTCCAAGGTTTGTCCAATGCACTATACAGAGTGTGTCCAAATTTTATTGGGTTTAGTTTGCTTTTTGGTGGGTTCAAGAATTCTTGGAGTGTGAAATTTTGATCAGCCTTTTTATGTGAGTTATGGAGTAGTATCTTGTTGCTGTGTGATTGGATAAGAATTTCTATTGAAAATGTGGGGGATTGATTTTTTTTTTTTTTTTTGTGTGTGTTGTGTCTGCCTAAATTACTGTTTTGTTGACTTCTTTAGGTTTCTTGTCCTTTTGGGTCTTCTTTTTATTATGCAACTGAAAGTATGATTTTCCTTTTCATGTTTTATGGAGCTTGGTTTTTGCTGAATGTCATATTTTACTGGTGCAAATTTGACTTTTGATTATTGTAAAGATTCATTCTTTTTGCTATGGCAAATTTAGGGGAGAGCCCAACATGGGACTCTGTTATTTCTTGGTGTTTGGTTTAAGATGCTGAATTTTAGAGATTATGTAAATTTGGAGGTTTTTTTTCAGGCGAGTTTGCTCTGAAGAGGAAAGGAAATGGATGCACTTCTGCAAAGAGAGTCCATTGTTCGGCACAACCACCTCCTCCGGCTTGGCCAGGCCGGGCTGTTGCTGAACCAGGTCGTAAAAGTTGGGACGGTCCAAAGCCTATTTCAGTTGTTGGATCAACTGGTTCTATTGGAACCCAGGTGAAAGAAATGAAATTTGCTTAAAATCGTGTATTATTAAAAATTTGATCGACTTATTAAAGCCTATATGCACATACCCTTGCTTTGTCAAGGATGCAGTCTTGTGTCTAACAGCTGATGGCTGATTTTAAATCTGCTGTTATGTATAAAAAAATTTAAAATGAAATTAATTGTTGTTGTTTGCTTCTTTTTATCGGATATAGCCAATGGGCCTCATTCTTGCATCTGGATGAGTACCGGCCTCTTTTCAATTATGAAATTCCTTAGGTCGCTCATAAATTTGTGCTCTGCAGACATTGGACATAGTTGCTGAAAATCCTGATAAATTTAAAGTTGTTGCACTTGCAGCTGGTTCAAATGTGACTCTTCTTGCTGATCAGGTGATTAATTTGTCATTCCTGCTACGTCATAGATTTGAAAAATTCTAAATGCTTATTGTCCTTGTATTCTCAAATTAAGATGTCTAACAACCATCTAAAAGAATGTAATTATGTCATGAGACTATGGTGTTTATGAAATAGCTTGAATGTCTCTCTTTTTTACATTATCAGCACCGGCATACCAAATAGTCCTGTCATTGCCTATTTCTTGATGGCATGTTTAGACCATGTTACTTATATATTTGCCACCATAATTGCATGCTCTGGGATGGCGACCATCTCACATCAGCTTATTCCTTACCCTGGAATCAGAATATCTCCTGCTATCATTTTGATAAAGAAAGGCCTATGTATAGAAGATGTCCTAATATTAAATTTTTGGTCCTAAAGTTATTTCTTGGTTTCAAGATGTTGACAAACAGAAGAGGGAAAAATGAACGAGAGATGGAAGCCAGTTGGATGCACTGGTAGCTGAATTTGAGATACAGACACGCCAAATTTCCTGTTGACTTACCAATTTAATCACGCCGTGTTTTAGGCAATTTTGTTAGTCGTATTATGATAGGTTGAAGTATAATGACAAATTAATCCATTCACCAATTGTACTCACTCATGCATAATTAGCATACCTTGTAGAGAAAGCCCACAATTGTGTTAGTGATATTGGATCTAACTCAAGACCGATCCAACTGAATAGCTTTGCCTCTGTAATGTGTATTCTCTAATTGAGACACCTCATCATGCAGGTAAAGACATTTAAACCTCAATTAGTTGCTGTCCGAAATGAGACCTTACTTGATGAGCTCAAAGAGGCTCTGGCTGATATCAAAGACAAGCCTGAAATCATTCCTGGAGAACAGGGAGTCATCGAGGTTAACTTTAATCTGCATCATTAATTTTTTGGCTAGTTGATGTATATCCATCTATGCCTGAGCTCCTTCTTACTGATATTTTATTCCAGGTTGCCCGCCATCCGGATGCTGTTACTGTAGTCACAGGCATTGTGGGCTGTGCAGGTTTGAAGGTAAACTTGAATTTTTTTTTTCCCAAAAGTTTGTGTCCCTTTTCAATTAGCTAGATTATGCCAAAACATGGGGATTATCATCAGTAGCACCAATTTAATCATATTCTTCATGAGAAACGTACATGGTAACATTGAATTAAAAATTTAAAAGTATTCTCTTTTATGTGCCACAATGGTAAATTTTTTGAATTAAACATGCTGATTCTCCAACACAGTGCATCATTTCAGAATGTTTAGCTATATGGATAAACCTCAATTCTATGCGTATGGACGATGCAATACCTCTTTTATGAAAGGGACATGTTTTACATTCTAATAGATATTTAAAATGAGGGGAAAGGCATATAAAATTCTGTGAATTTGAAAATTTGTGCTCTATTTATCAGAAGATTTCAAATTGAATACTTCATTGTTATCTATTCTCGACAGAAGCTTTTTCGTTGCACTTTTATTTTTAGGGGGGAAGGGGAGCAGGATACTTGAATTTTAGAGTTGAAGTCATGGATGCTTGCTTTGTCTTATTGAAACTGCACCATGAGAACAAACACTCTATTCAATCATTGAACTAGGCAAGCATGCCCTTGTAGCATCTATTTCAACTATCAGGTGCTGTGTGGTGTAATATTCTGCTCAGTTTTGCTTTAGATATTTTCCTCAAGAATTACTTGTTACTTGCTAGTTTTTTGTGTACAAAATGCATAAGTTAGTGCATAGAGTTATCCTCTGAAATCTAATATGTATTTTGATTTGTTAGCCTACAGTGGCTGCCATAGAAGCTGGAAAAGACATTGCATTGGCCAATAAAGAGACACTAATTGCTGGAGGTCCTTTTGTCCTCCCTCTTGCACAGAAGCACGATGTGAAGATTCTTCCTGCAGATTCTGAACATTCTGCTATATTTCAGGTACATGTGTAAGTATAGGGTCCTGAACTAAGTGATGTTAATCAGGAGGATTCAGTACTAAGAGATGTCTGGTCTACAGTTTTTGTCCCCTTTGCTGATTCTGAGGGCTTAGAAAGAGTTGTTTTCTTTCAGTGTATACAAGGATTGCCTGAAGGTGCTCTCAGGCGTATACTTTTGACTGCATCAGGGGGTGCTTTCAGGTACAGGAATTTGTTTTATAGAAAGATCATTGAAATTGAATTCTAACATTTACCGACCTATAAATATGCCGCATGTCTTATGTGTATTTAATAAGAAAGAAAAAAGGTGTATTTTGTTAGACATGCAGCCACCCTTTGGTAAATCAAGACCCTAACTGCCTGCTAGTTGGAGCAAGATTTTGATAATTAATTATGACATGTAGTAATAAAGAGTGATGATTAAATCTTATGTTGTGCATCCTCACATACGATTATCGCAAGTGGATAAATCATCATAACTTTAAACTTTTAGTTTGTATGTTTCCAAATAAATGGGTAAGATAATCTAACTTGCCCTCCCCCATGACACACTCCATTTATTCTTATATATATTTCTGTAATTTTGCTTCTGTACATTCTAGTTTGGTAGTGCTAAATCCTAGTTTATCACTGATAATGCTGTCAATGATAGGGATTGGCCTGTTGATAAATTAAAAGAAGTGAAGGTAGCAGATGCTTTAAAGCATCCTAACTGGAATATGGGAAAAAAGATTACAGTGGACTCGGCCACACTCTTTAACAAGGTAATTTCCATTGGTTTGTCTTCGGCAACTTGGTTTGATGCCTAGTGGACTTTTAGACTCAATTAATTATTTCATAGACGCTAAGCAAATAAATATATGCATTAGTTTGTGGTTTGTTTGATGCTCTAAATAAGCTTAGAGCCACAAGCAGCAAGACTCTTTTATTGACATGGAGTAGGTGGCTCATTTTGTTTGACAGGGACTAGAAGTTATTGAAGCACACTATCTGTTTGGGGCTGAATATGATGACATTGAGATCGTAATTCATCCACAATCTATCATACATTCAATGGTTGAGACACAGGTATATATAATCATCCCCCTGCTACCTCTCTTAGCTCTTTGGACTATTTGTACCATGTACTGCAGAATAAGCTGCTTTAATTTCTTTTTCGTTCCATATATGGAATGTAGCATCATGAATTCTTTTTCCCTCTTTCCGATTCTTTCCAGGATTCATCTGTATTGGCACAACTGGGTTGGCCTGATATGCGTTTGCCTATTCTTTACACCTTATCTTGGCCTGACAGAATTTCCTGTTCTGAGATCACTTGGCCTCGCCTTGATCTTTGCAAGTAATTAACATGCCATTATATAAAGATTAAAATTTGATTTGACTTAGTTTACTAGATTGTCCACCCACTCTTTGTTCGTAGATTGAAATTCTGATTTTGTTGGTTCAGGCTTAGTTCTCTTACATTCAAGATTCCCGACAATGTGAAATATCCATCCATGGATCTGGCTTATGCTGCTGGACGAGCTGGGGGCACCATGACTGGGGTTCTTAGTGCAGCTAACGAGAAAGCTGTAGAAATGTTTATCAATGAGGAGTAAGTGGCTTTCATCCTTGACCTAACTTGCAGGCCTTGAAAATCTTGTGCTCGACTTTTCTCACTTCGCATGAGTTACTAATTGTGGGTATTAATTACCCATTGTAACCTAACTGGTTTCCTTTTTTTACTGAAACGGTCTTTAAAACAACAAAATGATATAAACATACCTTTGAATAAAATCAGCTGTAATGTTTCTGTGACCCTCCAGTTGTTGCCCCTATGGCACCCCAAAATTCTTGGAAAAGTTCTACTTCTTTGGAAAAGTAATACCCAAGACATTGCATAAAAAACAGGTGACAACGCCCTTAGAGACTAAGCTTATTTGCTCTGTAACATTTGTTTTGCTTCTGATGTTATGTGATTCCGGATTACAATATGGTTTTTGCCTGGCTAGAAACGGGTTGGTCATCAATTTTGTAGCCGGTGAAATTGTATCCTACGTTAGCGCCTTGGAACCACTTATGATGACCGATTTCTATTTTACAGAATCAGTTACTTGGACATATTTAAAGTTGTGGAGCTAACTTGTGACAAGCATCGAGCAGAACTCGTATCATCGCCTTCGCTTGAGGAAATTATACACTATGACTTGTGGGCACGGGATTATGCCGCCAGTTTGCAGCCATCAGCTGGTTTAAGTCCTGCCCTTGTATAAGCTGGTTAATAGGGTTGGTGAAGATGTTAAGTAGAGGAGATACATTTTTTAAGGTTTGGCATCTTTGCTTGGAAATTGTGGAGATGTCATTGTAGCATAGTGAGAAAATGAAATATGTGAGCAATTTTTATGGTGTCCTCCATGTATAGGTCACTAAATCATATCAATATATGTTGCCTTACTTATTGAAATGTAGATCTAAGCTAACTACGGCCCGGGTTAGAATCGGATCCCGCCCATAACTGGCCATCGACCCATGGTCCAAGGGCCGGTTACGGGTTGGGGAACCTGCCGGGTCATTCTTCTTCTTCTTTTTTTTTTTTTTTGAAAAAATATTCCCTTCCATATTTCCAACTTATTCACTTGGAAACCCAACCCGTAGACCCGCCGGGTTTGACCCGACGAGTTCTTCTTCTTCTTCTTCTTTTTTCTTTTAAAATGTTCCCTTCCATATTTCTAACTTATTCACTTAATTGCCCATCTTTATCATACCATATTATAGTAAAGTTTGGATTCACATTCCTTCTTTCCCACATCTCAATTCGAGTATTTTGTTTCCTATGATTTACAAATTCAAAAGGTATAATTCTTGGGCAATGTAAGAATAAAATTTGAGTTTTAATTTTTTTTTTTAAATATTTCAAAATAAAATATTTTATAATTTTTTTTATAATTACTATATCACTTAAATTAATTATTTAACACCACTAATATTGAAAAAACTCACTTAAATTTAATATTTTATGATATTTGGGCAAAATGATTAGTTTTTGAATCGTTTATAGTCGTAAAATTTCACTCATGACACATTCATAGAGGTAAATTTTAATATAAGATATATATGCATAGAATATTCTTATCTATTTGAATTATACGTGTATATATGTACCTTGACACCTATAAATATTTCTGACAAATTTGATGTCTATGAAATATTATACTATTTTTGTAACAATATAACATTGTTCTAAAATTGAAATTCAAAATTTTAAACTATTTGATGCAAGTTCCATGATAGCATGTGTATTTGATTTTTGAAAATACTAGTTGATAGTGATAATTGATTGTTAATATTCATTAGTTGATGATTGTTAATAGCCATTAAAAATATTATGATGTAATAGTGAGTTTAATCATTTAATTCAAAAGAGATAGATAAAAGGAGACAAAGATAGAGAGCTAATCATAATTTCATATTATTATAAAATGAATGGTTTGACCAATAATTAGTATGTTTAGTGGCTTAATTGAATTATTTTTTTTTTCTTTCTTTTTAGGGGAATTAAATTTAAAATTCAATCATCCCCTTAGATCTTAGTCAAATTTAAGTGCAAATTTTGAAATTTAAATTTAAATATTTTTTTATTTTTTAAATTTAAGTTAAATTTTTTTCATTAAATTCAAAAATTAATAATATTTTTTTTTAAAATTTAAGTTAAAAATTTTCATTTAAATTTAAATTGAAGACTTCAAATTCTTTTTTTATTTTTAAAAAGTTATAATTTGGTATAATTAAGTTTTAATTAACAAATAACAATTGTTAAAAAAAAAAAAAAAAAAAAACAAGGGTAGGATTCGTACCAACCCGACGGTTAACCGAGCCCAAAATTAGAATCAGTTCGTCGATTTCTGAACCACGAGGACCGGTTACAATTAAGGATCGAGATTTTTTGACTCGTGAAACCGCCGGTTCCAGACGTGTGGTCAAGTCTAATTGGAACTTAAGAAGTTTTAAGGGAAAAGAAAATGTGTAAAGATTTTAAATACATCATGTTGCTTGAAGAAATAACTCAAATTTCTTATTTACAGATTTAAAATTTATTATTATAAATTTCAAATTTTTAATTCTCAAATTCTTTAATCAAACCGTATTAGAAGAGGGCATACTTGAAGATATTTTTATGGTGTTATCTCTTATTTTATTGTCATAGAATATGCCTCTCAAATGGATAAATGAAGTAATTTTATTTTCAAAAGTACCACATAATGTCCTTTAAATTAATGAATTCACCTTTCTATTTGGTAAAAGTATCAAATTAGTCCTATAACTAAAAGGGTATGTAAAAAATAGTCCTGTTTAAATTTGAAAAATCAATTTAGTCCTGTAACTAATAAAAATGCTCGAATTTAGTCTAAATTTTACAAAAATATTTAGAATTAATTTCATTTAACTCATTCTACTATTATTTTGGTATCAAATACCCCCCTATACAATAAAAATCATCAAATACCCCCCTACTCTTCAAAAATTGAATTGAATGGACAAAAATATTATTATAACTTTATAATAAAATAAAATTATTTTACCCTCTATTCTATTTTATATATCATTTTTTAAATAAACAAATTAATTATATTTTATACTAATAAATTATAAAAAATATGATTCTAACAAAATAAAATAAATATGTTTAACAAAATAAACATCAATTTTTATATTTTATTTAAAATATGGTATCAATTTGTTTAAAATTTTGTTAAACATAAAAATGAATGTTGATTTTATCAAACATATTTAAATAAAAAATATCTAAAAGATAAAAGATTGATACATTACTCAATTATATTTTCATATTTAAGAAAATTTGGGTCAAATTATATTTGATTATAAAGAGTTTTTTTTTTTAAATCTTTTTGTGTATTTTTTTTAATATAATTAACATATTTATTTTGTGAAGATTTAGTAGCATCCACTGATCAAAAAACTGAGGATCAATTAGGAGAACAGTTGTGTAAAAGTTTATCAGGTAGGAGATATTTGATTATATTGGATGATTTATGGAGTGTCGAAGCTTGGGATAAGATAAAATTTTTCTTTCCAGATAACAACAATAGAAGTCTGAATTGTTGTAACTACTAGGTTATCAAACGTGGCTAATCATTTTGGCCCTTCATGGCTTGCGATGAATTTTCTAGATGAGGATAATAGTTGGAGCCTATTTTGTGAAAAAGGCATTTGAACATGAAGGTTGCCCCTCCGGAATTAGAGGAAATCGGAAAGGAGATTGCTAAAAAATGCAAAGGACTTCCCCTGTCAATAGTTGTGATTGGGGGGTTTCTTAGAAAGTCTTATAGGACACAAGAATACTGGAAGATATAAACTCAATTCTGAACTCAGGGGAGGATGAGCATTGGTTGAATATATTGTCTTTGAGTTATAGCTGCTTGCCTGTCCATCTAAAACCATGTTTTCTTTACATGGGAATCTTTCCAGAAGACCATGAGATTCGTGTCTCCCGACTTATCAAACTTTGGGTTGCTGAGGGATTCGTAAAACCAAATAAAGCCCAAAGCTTGGAAGAGGTTGCAGAGGGTTACTTAAAGGATCTCGTTGACAGGAATCTCATTTTAGTTCATAGATGGGGGTTGAATGGAAAAATTAAAACTTGTAACATTTATGATGTTTTAAGAGACCTATGCTTAAGGGTAGCTGAGAAAGAGAAGTTTCTTTGTGTCTTGATAGGGAGCGTCGGTTTTTATTTCCAGTTCGTGGACGCATTCCACTGGAGGAGTGTTACAATCAACTCTATTGTGCTTTGCAATCAGCATCACTTGCCCGTTCTTTGATATTCCAAGGGAATTACCTAATATGTAGACTGTTGAGAGTATTAAGTGTGGTTGTTGGAAATTACCCAGAAGTTATTTTTCAGCAAGTTAACTTGCTGTACCTTGCTTGCGAAAATCTTTTAATCTCCAAATATAATCTTCCTTTGTCAATATCCCTACTCTGGAATGTGCAAACATCTTGGTGAATTGTTGTACCATCTGAGATTTGGTATATGCAACAACTTAGGCATCTGGAGATCAATCTGTTTTGTCTTCCTGATCCTCCTAGTGACCGAGTAGACCAACAAGATGACTTTGTTTTGCGAAACCTACAGACACTTTTCAAAATACTGAATTGCAGGTTGAGTGAGGAGGTCTGTAAGAGAATGCCCAATGTCAAGAAGTCATAAATGGAGGTCAGATTACTGTCTCTACAATCTTGGCCGCCTACATAAACTTGAATCACTAAACTGCTATTTTAATAAACAACCAAATCGGGGTGATTTGCTGCAGAACCTCACATTCCGAGTTCGCTCAAGAAGTTGAGTTTATATAATTGCCATCTTCATGGGGAAGATATGACAATGATTGGTTCGTTACCCCATCTTGAAGTTCTCAAATTGAAATCGAACTCGGTCACAGGATCCGAGTGGAACCCTGTTGAGGGGGGATTCCTTCGCCTGAAATTCCTGAGAATTGACTGTAGTGATCTGATTTACTGGACTGCAGACAGCTCCCATTTCCAGTCCTGGAGAACCTTGTTCTTTGCAAATTGTTGCAATTGGATGAGATCCCTTTAGGCATCGGAGAAATACCAACACTTGGAGTTATCAGTTTGGATCACTGCAGCCTGTCTGCCGCCATTTCAGCAATGAAAATACTGAACGAACAAGAGAGTCTCGGGAATGAGGGCCTTCAAGTTCGAGTTAGGTTCTGGTTTAAGGCGAGCCTAGGGAGCTTCAGGGAAAAGGTAGAACGAGAGAGCTTTACAAGCAAAAATCTTCAACTTTTATAGACTCAGAGGCGGCTTTTGACAAGTTTCCATGAAAGTTTCAGCCATTTTGTTCCAAGGTCAAAGATGGTCGACAAACTTAGGGCTTGTTTGTTTCATCTTCATTTTCACTTTTCATATTTGCATGAGTGTTTTCATTTTCTTTTTAACTTTTTTTTAATGGGAATAATAATGTATTTGTAGGAGTTGATTTGATTTGATTATACAAATTATGAACAGAGATGAATATGTATAGAATGTATATAGGATTGAAAAGATTAAGAAAATGCATTTGGTTTGCACTTTTTTCTTACAAAAAATAAGTGAAAAATACCACATAAAAAAATATGATATCAATTAGAGAATTTTAGTAATAAAATATATAATATATATATTTTACTTTTTACTGGATTCTTATAATTGCTTTATTTTGGGTTTTTACTTCCATTTATTTTTTTAACAAATCTCTTTCTTACTTCCAATATTTTTCTAAGAAATCTCTAGTCTTATTTTAAAAAAATATATCTCCTTCATTAATGATTTATTTGCAAAAATGGGTAATATAATAAGATCTCGCTATAATCGTTATACTGTGTATAAAAATATTTAAAATATCCAAAGGTTGTAGTGGATGGGAAGATCTACACAAATGATTTAATGAAGTATTTAAAAAAATAAAATTATTGAATATCTAAATCGTATGTAATAATTAAACTAAGTTAAATATAAGTATTTAAATTTTGGATTACATTAGTTTTTTTTTGTTTGACCTTGACGATTCAACTTATTCTGTTTTTTATTTATTTTTATGAATTTTTTGTATTTTTCTTTTTGAATTTTCGACTATCAAATCATACATAGAAGTAAAATTTGTGTTCATAGACAACTCATACTAATTTTTGTTTAAGTTAATTACAAAATAAAAGAGCAACAACCTGCGTGGTAATCTTTTAGAGCGTGATCAGATAATATATTTCTAACTGTTATAGAATGTCTGGTTTAAGTCATTATTATTGCCCGATGAATGAACTTGTTACCACAATCTAATCAAAATGATAATCAATTGAAAATTTCTACTACAAAAAATATTTATTTTTTAAATATTAAGTGAGTATAAATTGATACCAACTTGATGATAACTCATACTTATTTGAACTATGTGGATGGAGAGACATGTACGAAAGGGAATTTGTACTGTCCCACCTTCTTCCCCAATCTTCTCATCATCACTTTATAGAATTTCTAAGCAAATTGAAAAAAAAAAATTGTGGGGGTCCTCATGCTGATTATTTTGTTTGATTGACAAATAAAAATTACAATGCCTGTTAAAAAGTTTTAGATTTTCGGATATTGAAGTAGATCATTCTTTGATCTCGATCACATGAAAAATAAGTACTATTGTTTTTTATTGAAAAATGAAATAAATCTTTTGATTTTTTTTCATTCACAATTATCAATTATTAACACAGACTCACACCTTTGTATTTCATGCATAGATATCCTCTAAAATGAAGAATTTTGTAAAGCACGTTTCTTTTTTTTACTACTTTAGTTGGTCATTTTAACAATGCGTCAAATTTAATTTCCCAAATTATGTAGAGGCATTCTATAGCTGTTGCTTGTGAAAAAATGCTGTCTTTTTATTCAATTGTTTTGAATGAATTGATATGTTTTTTATATATAACTTTTGAATGAACATTTATTATTTTTCGTTTCTAGTTAGTGTTTTCATAAATGTACTGATAATCAATGGTTTTGTCATATGTTTTCAATTGATCGGACTAATTCAACCGTTAGTCCGACTAGTCTAATAAAATTGACTATATATTTTTATTATATTATACAAAATGGTAATATAATAAATTAATTATTATGTATAAGGTAAAAAAAGTAAATAACCAACTAAAAAATATATTTAATAAAACCCATAATTCAAATAATCACATAGATATAACCAAATATTAAATTTAAACTTTCTAAAAAAATAAAAAACAAGAAATAAAGAGTTTTTGACCGATTTGATCAATTTTTTTGGCCGGTTTGATCGATTTGACCATATTTCTAATTTTTTTACACCCAAAAGAATCGGACGATTGGTGATTAGGCCAGTTGAACTACCCGCTCCAATTCAATTTTTAAAACATTCTCTAGTCACTTTGCAATTTGAAAAGGTGTCATGGTGTCTATAGATACATGGAGAAACAAGAGTTTCAAATCACTCTTAGATATTCACAAGATCCCTGAAAGATTAAATTTCAAATTTATTCCACATTCAAGTTTCATTGTATTCTTGTTTCCAAGTATTTTTTCACTTGTTTCCCAAAACCTAGAAGCATTCATACTTGATTGAACCTGGACTGGCTGTGCCACATTCTGATCTCAATGAAGTATCACCAGAAGTATGTTATTGCCATGTGTAGTTAAAAAAAATGTAAAGATTATTTTAAGATTCAAATGATTTAAGATAGTTTCAAATTCACTTTATTGATGTGAAACTCATCTCAGAAGATAGGAAGAGGAAATGATTGAATGTATGTAATAAATCACATCTTCCAAAAACTTATTACACAGGTACAGATTATTCTCATTTTCCCTCTTCTTTTTCAGTTTTATATTTCATGGAAGAAAAAGATTAACAATTAAACACACGCTGAAAATCAAAAGCCCAAAAGATGGGCTTAGATTTATTTACAAAGTTCCATGATCCAAAAATTGTGAGCGCTGCAAACTTTGTTGAATTCTTCAAATCCAGCCCCTTTAGCCAAGGCTTGAAATTCCTTTTCTGTCCTTTCTTTACCTCCTGGATTGTGGGTCAACATAATCACATCAAAATGGAAAACATTCTTGGTGGCCAGCCCCTTATTTGGGGCCTCTGGCAGAATAAACTCAGCCAAGATCACTTTCCCATTTTCTGGAAGTGCTTCATAGCAATTCTTCAACAATTTGAGGCAGTGTTCATCAGTCCAATCATGGCAAATCCACTGCATCATTGAATAACAACCATCAGTCACACACGATAAATCTAAATATATAGAGGCTATCTATTTGGGTACAAGAGATGCTAGTACTGAATGTTTATTTTATCACACATTTTATACATCTCATAATTATGTATATGTGAATGTGTGTAAATATATGATAAAATACATATCCGATACACACCACTGAGTATAGTATTATTTAATAAAGTTAGAACTGTTATACTAAACATAATAATACCATTATTTTGCTTAATATTATTACCATGTATGTATAAATATATACACTTATATATATATATATATACACTTATATATATATATATATATATATGCTCATAAAAATAGATACTACTTGATATGTTATGGGTTGGACCTGGCTTGTACTAGGTGTATATGAGTTTCAAATCATTGAATTTGATATTTCTATGGTCCACATTTGTATAAGCAGTGTGTAGATACCTACCTATCTTGGGGCCCACAAAATCAAGTTGAGATAGAGCAGTAATCAGAAGTTTATTCGATAACAATCGAATTTGGGTAGAGGGAGCTTTATCCTTATATAATCGCCCACCTGAGGTTGAGCTGAGTTGATCAGGTCAGCTCATGAGATTCAACGAAAGATAACATGGTGGGCACAATATTGCAAAAATGTCAAACAACATACAATTGAGCTGACTTTAGTAATTAACATAATTAGGCAGTTATTTATGAATAATAATTAAATATTATCTAAGGTTCGTGAGTTTATATTATATTTCATGATATGTTTTATTCTGATCATATCACTATTGTAATAAATTTGCTAAAGGTGAAGAATTATATGACATCAACTCATAACCATTGGCCCTTCTTAAGTTTCATGCATAAGATAGGTTGTACAGAAACACTTGTTTGCTCACTTGCAATTGACACTGATATCTTTTTCTAATCAGTTTGATGGGGTTGGAGAAATACACATTTGTTTTCAGTTTCACTAAATGAAGCTCACCTTCATGAAAATAGCATCTCCTTTAGGCACACTAACAAACATGTCTCCACCAACATGCTTCACACCTGTATAAATCATCATCGTTAACAAAAATAAGCTCTTGAAGTGTGTGTTTGGATAGTTGTCGAAAACACCAAACCCTACTAACCATTCAGGAGTAAAACGAGTTCCAATCATTTGATTACACTACTAATATAAGTAAATGATGAACCTAGGAAGAGGTAGAAGAAGAAACCTGGATAAGATGGGGCATGTTCAATAACGTGGGGCAAATCGAAGTTAATGCCCTTAATTGAAGGATACTTGGAAATGATCATGTCGAGTGTTGCTCCTGTTCCACCACCAACATCCACCATAGTTTTGAGGCCCCCAAACCCATCATATGTTTCAAGAATTTTCTTCATTATGATGGTGGAATGATTAGACATTGCTTGGTTAAATACATTGTTGAACCTTGGATCTGTGCCACTGTACTCAAATCCACTCATTCCATAGGCCTTGATGAAGGGGATTCCCCATCAAGAACTGCATCTTTGAGCTTGTCCCTATGATTCAAGATTTGAGAAATATGTAAAATATTATAAAAAATTATAAAACTTTTAACTTTTTGAATTCTCATTTAAAATTACGTGTTGAGTTAAATGAAATATTTGAAGTATATTCCAATCTTTTTCGTTTGTCAAATTTCGAACATGGGATTATTGATTTAGTTTTCGTGTTGTATCTTATATTATCATAGTCAAATATAATATAAAATTATATATATATATATATATATATATATTATGTGAAATATGAGATAAAATATTAATAGAAGATCAAACATGTAAATAGTTTCTATAGTCACCTATCTAAAAATATTCTACAAACATTAGTAACATTCACTAAGATATAATTATGATTCTAGGATAACATCTTCCAAGGACAATTTTTCCCAAACTTCCTAACTTCAAATTTTCGTCCTCTCTCTCAGCTCACATAATATAGCCATTATACTTAGAAATAATTTCATAATATTTACGAAACTAAAATATGAGTGATAACATTATTGTCTTAAAACTTACTTCATGCCAAGAAAATATCAGAACGCCTAGAATAAATTAATAAAGTAAATTTGTGAAAGTCAAATATCAATTTTATAGAAAAATAAAAAGAAAGTGTAAATATGAAGGAAACCTACCAGCTGTTCTTGAGGACTTTATCTTGATTCAGGAGCAACAATGGAGCCATAGAAACTCCATCATCATTCTTCATCAAGAACTTGCAAACCGGAGCCAAAGAATACAGCCTCTCAACTCCGCCGTCGGGAAGATTTTTGAGGCTGCAATTTAGAATAGAATAGCTGGCTAGGAGACGGAGGATTCTGTCAAGCATGATATGCGCCTCCGGGTTGGTGGTGGGAAGCTGGGCGGCGAGTTCCGCCGGAGAAACAAAGGCTCCGGCGCCAGCTTTCTTGATGAGCTCGAGCAAGTCGAGTTCAATGGCGGATTTGAGTGCTGCTGGGAATGCGGAGACAGTAGCCAGTTGGGTGGCGAATAAATAGGCTTCTTCTTCTGATGAGGATGAATAATCCATAGTTGAGGTTGCAAGATTTTCACTTGTTGATGAATCCTATGCAAATTTGCTCTGAACAATATTGGTTGAAGTTAATAGCATCTCACTATCGTTAGTATAAATAAGAAGGTATTTCCAAAAAAATATATTTATTTTAATAATAAAAAATCTTATATTTGGAAAGAGTTGACTAATGAAAGAGTTGCGGTAGGTAGGCCGCCTTATTTATTTATTTATTATTATATGGAATAAAATTAAGATTAATTATTTGAATTGATTATAGAAAATTGAATAATGAATTATTAGATAATAACTTGGAAATAGGTTTTGATGGCTTCAAATCCTGTTTGGAGGTTTTTATTTCTATTTTGTATTTCATTTTTTTGATTTTGATGTATAATACCTATTTATAAAATAAATATATGTTGTTAAATATTTGAATATGTTATCTAATGAATACAACGAGTCATGAATCCAATCAAAGAAATACAAATTGAATAAAAAAAAAACAATAAATTCAAAGTCCATTTTGATAATCGCTTCTATAAATGATGGCCTAGCTTAGGTCTAGCCATATTGAGCTAGAGAATAGAGACTATTTGCAAAAACTTAAATTAAGAGCTTTTGTGCTTCTTGAAAAAAATATAAAAAAACATATTACGAGTGTTTTAGATAATTATATCCTTCATGTTTTTTTAATAACCCAAAGTTACCCCTCACTTTCAAATCAAAAAATACATAATATATATAAATATTAATATATATATATATATGTAAATATATGTGTGGAGTATAAATAGAAATTTATGTATTATTTATATATTTAAACTGAAATATATAATAGTTATATATATATTTATAAATAAAAATATATACATATATATTATTTTACATATATAAATATATGTATATATGAATATTCAAATATATTTATTTATACAAATATATAAATTAACATATTCAATTATATTTGCATATCTCTATATACATACACGTAAATATGTATTACAAATACTTATATATGTTATATTTT
This sequence comes from Paulownia fortunei, assembly GCA_019321725.1. Taxonomy (NCBI): domain Eukaryota; kingdom Viridiplantae; phylum Streptophyta; class Magnoliopsida; order Lamiales; family Paulowniaceae; genus Paulownia; species Paulownia fortunei. The sequence continues at coordinate 18,253,185 of CM033118.1, forward strand.
TATAGATATGTATTCTTCTCTATATATTTCTATATTCAAAAAATTGTATACAACAATAAACATTTTTATATATTTACATATGTATGTAAATATATATAACTGTACTTAACTTATAATTTATTTTAAATAACTTTATTAAATTGATCAGTTATTAGATAAATTAATTATTACAAGTAAAATACTACTACTTTTATTTTTATTATTTTTATATATTATATACAACTAAGTAATTTAGTTTAATTATTTGATCAGACTATTTATATATATAACATTTACATATAATATATGCATATATAAAACATGAATATATAGTTATATAGATTTGAATATTTATAATATACATATGTATATTAGTGTACTAAATTTCAAATTATTTTAGATAATTTATTAGTAAATTGTTCACTTATTTAAACATATTAAACGAAAATATCATATATATATTAGTATAGTTATTACTTCTATTTATATTATACGTACAAATTATTTAGTTTATTTTATTTGATCAAATTTCACAAAAAATTTATTTTAAAGTCCAAGGATAATTTAAACTTTTACACATAAAAAAAAAAGTTGGGCCTACTTTTATAATATATTTACCAACCACTCTTTCTTAATTTGTTCTTTTTTCTGGCAATTGCAAACAGTTTCAACTTTTATGTCTCAACTATCTTTTTACTTTTTTCTAAAATTTATCACTTTTTTAAAATTAGAATGAATGAAATTAATAAATTAGTACATCGTATTCTTCTTTTGAGGTCAATGAATTTTATTTTATTTTTATAGCTGTGTACAATGAGTTTGATTGGGACTGTTAAACAGGATTTTATTATTTTCTAAGGTCAAGTATGTAAATTTCATTTTCATAATTAGACAGCAGCGAAAAATTAAAGAGCTGATGATTCAAACACTTTTACATTTTAATAAAATTAATTTTATATAAATTATTATTGGAATAAAAATAAAATAAAAATAAAAATAATTTACCTTGAATACATATATCGATTCTGAAGCAATTCCTCAGCTCGGTAGTTCTAAAAATTCATAAATTGGATATTATTCAAGTTAATCTAAAAAAATCGATAAAAACTTATTTAATAATAAAATTTATTTTTAAAACTTATGTTTAATTCGTAAATATATCAATAGTAAAAAAATATATTTATGTGTGAAACTTGTCAACAAAAATTCTATTATCTATTATAATTATATATGTATTGAAAAATAAAATAAAAGTATAATATAATATTTTTAAAATAGAAATAAATTGTTTTATTAAATAAAAAATAATTTTTTTTGTTATATATACAAGATTCCAATATTTTATTAAAATATTATAATTTATTCAAGTTAATTTCAAAATTTAGAGAATTTTTAAAATAAGGCATGAACGGTATCGCCTCAGGTTAATTATTAGTGGGCATGCTTATGCAAATGTTCAATTTAATTATACCAATTTAATTACTAGTAGTCTAATAAGGCATGCACGGCATTGCCTAAGGTTAATTATTAGTGGGCATGCTTATGCAAATGTACAATTTAATTATAGCAATTCATGTGATGTGATTGATACAAATTAATTTTTATATTTGTTTTCACAGACCCTATTGATAAATTAAGTTCTATATGTGCTTACTTTAGATTAAATATATACTTTTTTTTTTTAATTCTGCAAACGCGTCATTACTGTCCTAATCAAGTTGGTCAAAGCAAATTTTGCTCTCTCTTTATTACATATTTTCATGGTCCTATAAAAATAATTGTATTTGACTCAACATAAAATTTGAACTTAGATTCGAAAATTTGAGTGTTTTAATATCTAATTATATTATTTTTTTTCAAATTTAATGATCGAATATTAGTGTTATTATATTCTAACGTGATTTTTTAACATCAAATCTATTAGAATATTTGAGAATCGATTTCTCGCTATCTGCTGCTCGAATAAATATTTAGGGATCTCTAGGATTATTTTTGGAGATAATTCCTTGAAACTCAATTTATTAATAAAGCGAGCGAGAAAAAAAATAAAAAATATGAAGTAAATGTCCAATATAAAAATAGTATACAACTGAATGAATGTTAGATGGTGTAATTTTGTATGATATGGCATATGGGCCATTGGGGTTCATAAGGCGACGGATTTGGGCCATTGTTTGTGGGTTTTTGAACTTAACCTTTGAGTTGTTGTTAAATTGTGTCCCATTATATTATAATTTTATATGACATTTTGGGTGAAAGAAAAAATAATTTTCAAAATTGAAATCTACCTTCCAAAGTTTTTGAGAGAGAAAAAATGGCTATAAATTCCAATCAGATGGATCATATCAGAATTGAGATTTTTAAAAGTTATACGCTAAAAAATATTTTCTTTGATTTGGTGTTTTTAACAAAATGCTAATAACTTATGTTTTTGGTTTTCAAGAAAAACGCTAAAATATGTTTCGATTGTGTATAATTATGAGATCGTATCATATTTATTTTTTCTTAATTAAGATATCTCAAAATAAATTGGTCCAGAGGTTGGAAATTGAAAGAGGCCCAGCCCAACTCTTGAAGTTTCCCAAGTAGCCGTTGATTTTGAAATTCCATAATCCAAATATTAAAAGCACAGCAAACTTTGATGAGTTGTTTAAGGCCAGCTTGTTCAGACAAGACCTGAAATTCCTTTTCTGCCCTCTCTTTTCGCAACTATTACTTTTCCATTCCCTGGAAGTGCTGCTTTCTAGCAATTCTTCAAGAGTTTATGGCAATGTTCCAGTCAGGATAAATCCACTACAATCAACAAAAGGGTAATTCAGTCTCTCCCCAAAAAATTGGTCCAGCAAGTAGATGAACTCAAGGGAAAATTCTTGATGTCTCTCCACCTATCACAATTATTGATTTGTGGGATTTATATAAATTCCACACCTTGATAAAATACATAAACACATTACAAAAGAAAAAATACAGGCAACCCAGGCCATATTTGGTTTTTATTTTCAAAAGCCCATTTTCAGTTTTATATTGCTCTATATGTCCAAATCATGTTTGTGAAATATATCATTTCATTTTATCTGTTTTTTCAAAAATAAAAAATAAAAAAATACCCCAAATCTACATTTTCAATTTTCAACTCTATAATTCCAATTTCCAATCAAAAACCTTAATTTGTCAGTTGTCAATTATCATTTCCATCAAGATTTTCAAGGAAACCCCCCAATACTAACTATAACATTCTAGTTTGTTTTTGTTTTGGATAAATCTAGTATGTTTTTGTTTTGGATTAGTAGAGACAGTTTTCACAAGATAAGAAACAATGTTTCTGTGATGTTAATGCCATGTTCTTTCTTGAAGTTGAAGAAAATGCGCAATAATATACTTAAAAACTAAAAAATATATTGTATTATTCTTGACTCTTTTATAACAACATACTGAAGCTCACTCCCCACCCCACAAAGAAAAAATCCCATATACTGGACTTTAATGGTCATAGAAAAGAAAAGGATACTCCACATGTTAGTGGAGATCAAGTCCCACTTAATTTGTCTTGAACACTGAATGACCAAGACCAAAGAGTCCCTAGCATTTGTCAAAAATTATTAGTGGAGACACAGGGCCCCAAGGTCCAAAGACTAAATTCAAGTATTTGAGGCTAGTTGTTAAGCATCATCTTCAGCTAAGCACCAAAATTAAACGTAAGATTCTCTCATAGCAAAAAACAAACACTAGTTCCATAATCTGTTTGCTGCTTTTTCTGAAACTTTAAAGAAGATCAGAGGATTAGAGATGGCAGCTTATGCAGCGCTAGTTTCTCTTATGAATATTATGGTGCAGATCCAGAATCATCCTCGCCATTCGATTTCTCTTGACAAGAAACAGATTGAATCTCTTTGCGAAAAGGTTGGTTTCTTGCAAGATTTTATAGAGAGTTATTCCCATGGAGGTAGCGAAGAAGCAGAAGATTTGGAGAGCCAAATTGCATGTGCAGCTTATGCGGCTGAGGATGTAATTGAATCTCATGTCGTGGATCAAATTCATGCTGGATCCACTGGTACTGGGAACGCTACTTCCATTTCCTTGCTCGATCTACAGAAAGTAATAGAAGACATGGATTCTATCAAGGAAAAGGTTATGAAGGTTAAAGAGAAAAAGGGGATTCAAAGATCAGCAGCCCACATATTCACCGCCTGCTACTTCATCAAGACCTCTTACCACTGGAAAGAATACTATGGTGGGATTTGATGACCACTTGATTCAACTAATGGAAAGGCTCACTGGACAACAATCTAATCGGCAAATCATTCCGATTGTTGGCATGGGAGGCATTGGTAAAAGTACACTCGCCAGAAATGTTTATGAAAATTTGTTTATTGTGCAACATTTTGACATCCGTGTTTGGGTTACAGTATCTCATAATTATACTGTCCGAGAAATTCTTTTGGAACTTCTTTCTTGCCAAAGAAAACATGAGAGTAATGAAAGTTTAGAAGCATCCACTAGTGAAATGGATCAAGAAACTGAACTGAAGATCAATTAGGAGAAAAGTTTTACAAAAGTTTGTCAGGTAAGAGGTATTTGATTATACTGGATGATATATGGAGTATCAAAGCTTGGGACAAGATAAAGTTATTCGTTCCAGATAACAACAATAGAAGTCGAATTGTTGTAACTACTAGGCTATCAAACATGGCTATTCATTTTGGCTCTTCGTGCCTTGCCATGAATTTTCTAGATGAGGATAAAAGTTGGAATCTGTTTTGTGAAAAGGCATTTACACACGATGGTTGCCCTCCTGAATTAGAGGAAATTGGAAAGAAGATTGTTAAAAAATGCAAAGGACTTCCCCTATCAATTGTTGCTATTGGGGGGCTTCTTGGAAAGTCCTATAAGACACAAGAATACTGGGAGAATGTTGCAAAAAATATGAGCTCATTTGTGAATTTAGGAGAGGACGAGCATTGTTTGAATATATTATCTTTGAGTTATAATTACTTGCCTGCCCATCTAAAACCATGTTTTCTTTATATGGGAATTTTTCCAGAAGATCATGAGATTCGTGTCTCCAGACTTATCAAACTTTGGGTTGCCGAGGGATTTCTAAAACCAAATAAAGCCCAAAGCTTGGAACAGGTTGCAGAGGGTTACTTAAAGGATCTTGTTGGCAGAAATCTCATTTTAGTTCATAGGTGGGGGTCGAATGGAAAAATTAAATCTTGTAACATTCATGATCTTTTAAGAGACCTATGCATAAGGGTAGCTGCAAAAGAGAAGTTTCTTTGTGTCATGAGTGTGCTTGACATTCCACGAGGCATAGACAGGGAACGTCGCATTGTATTTCATAAATTCATTCCAACGAAGAAGCATCACCCTCGAGTCTTTCATGCTTTGCAATCAGCATCACTTGCCCGTTCTCTAATATGTAAAGGGGGTCGGCTGTCGTTTAAACTTAGATTGTTGAGAGTATTGAATGTGGTTGATAGAAATTCCGGAGAAGCAATTTTTCAGCAAGTTAACTTGCGGTACCTCGCTTGCGAATCTACTTTGATCCCCATTAATTGGATCTGGATGCCCGAACTTCCTTCCTCAATATCCCTACTCTGGAATGTGCAAACATTAATTATTAGAGGAGACAATAAGCCAATTGTTGCACCAGTTGAAATTTGGCAGATGCCACAACTTAGGCATCTCGAGTTTGATAAGCTTTTTCTTCCTGATCCTCCAAGCGACCAACAAGATGACTTTGTTTTGCGAAACCTACAGACACTTTTGAAAGTAGTGAATTTCAAGTGGAGTGAGGAGGCCTGTAAGAGAATCCCCAACATCAAGAAACTGAATATAAAGTATCAAGATTTCTCGAGGAAATGTGAGGTATATTACTGTCTCAACAATCTTGGCCGCTTACGTAAACTTGAATCACTAAACTGCTTATTTAAATATCCACCAAATCGGGGTGATGTGCTGCAGAACCTCACATTCCCTAGTTCACTCAAGAAGTTGTCTTTAACAAACTGCCAACTTCATTGGGAAGATTTGACAATGATTGGTTCATTGCCCTATCTTGAAGTTCTCAAATTGGAAACCAATTCGGTCACGGGATCCAAGTGGAACCCTGTCGAGGGGGAATTCCTTCGCCTGAAATTCTTGAAAATTTGCTGCTGCAGTGATCTGATTTACTGGAATGCAGACAACTCCCATTTCCCAGTCCTGGAGAACCTTGTTCTTGATCGATTGTTCAAATTGGATGAGATCCCTTCAGGTATCGGAGAAATACCAACACTTGGAGTTATTCTTTTGGTTTACTGTAGCGAGTCTGCTGCCATTTCAGCAATGAAAATACTGGAGGAACAAGAGAGTCTCGGGAATGAGGGCCTTCAAGTTCGAGTCAAGTTCTGGGAGAAGGCGGACCTTGAGAGCTTCAAGGAAAAGGTGGAATTGGAGAGCTTGGCAAGCAATAATTTTCAACTTGAAGCGACTTTTGACGACCTAACAAACGATTTTATACGAGTAAGATTGGTCTCTCCCAAAATGAGTCGATCGGAACCAGAGTTATCATAAAAAATACAAAAAATGCTAAGTTTCGAAACTACTAAGAATTAGTGTTGAATCCCAGCCATTTTGTTCCAAGGTGAAAGAGGGCTTGTTTGTTTCATTTTCATTTTCATTTTCATTTTCATTTTTCATATTTGCACGTGTTGTCTTTTTGTTTTAAATTTTGTACAATTAAAAATGTATATGTAGGAGTTGATTTAGTTTGATTGTATGATTGGATTTATGAACATATGAATGTGTATAATGTATATAGGATTGAAAAGTTTAATAGTAAAATATTATGACAAATTATATTTCACTTTTTTACTTGATTCTTATAAAATTGTATTTTATTTTATTTTAATTCCAATTATTTTTTTAACAAATCTCTAATCAAATTTCAAATAAGTATCTTCTACCATGAATGATTTATTGCAAAACTTAGTTAATTTTCATAACTAAAAGGACTTTATACATATTGTTGAATTGGGTATAGTTATGAGTATAAAGACAAAATACATTTTTAGTCTCGTAACTTTAAAAATATGGTACCTTTAGTTCAAATTTTATCACATATCCGGTATATGACATTTGAATTTTGGGATCTTTTTTCAAAATAGATAAAAAAATTTGCTCTTGCGGACTTCTCTATTAATTGTTTTTAGAAGAAAAATGCTTCTCTCCAAATCAATGTTCACATGTTTTTTTCTCAAAAACATTAAAAATGAAGAAGAAATGAGAGTGAAAAAGAATCATTTATTGAAATGTGTAATTGGTTGCGATCTAACTTGGATTGAATCATTTTAATTATTTTTTTTATTTTTCTCTATTTTTTAGAATACAATTAGTATGAATGAGAAAAAAAGTATTTTATCTTATACTTTCTAAATTTAATAAATTAACTATATTTTAAAGTTAAATCATTTTATACATGTCATTTACGTATTCTGTGTATGATATGCAATGTAATAGCCAAGTCTCACACTACTCACTTGACCAATATGATTCATGCATTACGTACTAATTTTATATGCTACTTGCATTTTTATTAACATTGCATAATTTATTTCATTTTATACGACGTTCTTGAATATTAAACTTAATTTTGAAGTTCTTGCACGGTATTAGTTATTAAACTTCCTAATCTAAGTAGTTAATTTTATATTGAAATAAGAAAAAAATGAGGTTGATTAATATTGGATATAGATAGGATATATAGATTATAATTTTGGAAGTGTTAAAAGTATTAATAGTAAGCTTATATGGTTTGATTCGATTTCATAAGTATTTCAAAAGTATATATGAGTAAATTGCATATTTGGGACTTGGACATAAGATAATATGATTAAAATGTGATATACAATATTCATTTATGTATAAGATTATATAATTTTTAAAATGGACAATTATTCAAGAATCGGGTGACAATGAGGTAAGAAATTAAATGAACAACTAAGTAATTAGCTTACGAATTGTCTATGGGATCTTATGATAATTAAAATAGGTTGCAATAAAATTAATGTATAGTAAGATACATCTAATCTAGGTTTGAAAGATGGGTGAAATGTCAGATTTATACCACAACTTGACATCTCATGCTTGCTACCAAGCTTAGGCAAGCACCTTAAGTGCCATCTCAATCTTTTCTTCCCCCTTAAGCCATGACCAGACCCTCATTTCAACCATTTTTAGCTTCTAAACACACACCTTAAGGTCTCCAAGTGCTTCAAATTAATTCCAAGTTGAAATAAAAGCAAGAAAAGCAAATGAAAAGTGATTACCATCAAGTTTAACCTCAAAATCTACACAGGTAACACTTTTCTACGATTTTGCCTTTGGTTTTCAGATTATTGTGAATGAGTTTATTGTTTATTAAGTTTTCAATATCTCTTATAAAAGATCTTTATACTATATTAGGTATAATGAACTTGTTAATTGAGGATGGTGATTGATATCTTATATTTTTATAGATTGTTTCACATTTAGGGTTGGGGAGTAATACTTAAAAAACATATAAGTAACACACAACCGATCAAAGGTAAGTAAAGATTCATTTACAACTAGAATGCATAGACATAGTAAATATGTTATTTATATGTAATATCATAGATCATATGTGCATAGCAGAGGGCACGCATTACTGTCATTCATGTCCATTGAGCATACATACATGGGCATTGACATGTACATATATCATATACGAGCATTGTGATAAATCTTGCATTGCACAGCATGATTTTAAGAAAGAAAAATATTTTGCTGACCACTACTAGTGCACCAAAGCATGTATAGATTTGTATGGTTGTATGCTTGGATTTGTAGGTTTACGTACATGGATTTGCATGTATATGAGTATGCATGAATTTGCATGCTTATCTCATTATTGACCATTGGATCATGATGGTGTGCAAAACTCTTTTTCTATGTATGAGATAGTAGCATTGGTCATGGGCCTAAGAAAAATTTTTTTTGAGAGAAATGTTTTGATGCATGGAATTGCATTGTGGGCATAGCATTTTGAGATGCATGACTTAATATTGTGAATTATTCTTTGACATGCATAATCTTTACTTGCTAGTATTAACTCATATAGTTTATGCATTGTAGGTGAGTCTGGTGATACTTGATATCATGGATTTATTGGATAAGCCGTTGCGGTTCCTATAGGTTTTGAGGATCAGTGTACATGGATGACGACCTACTGAATTATGTCGTGGGCATATTCTAATTTTACAATGATTATTATTGTGTAAATTATTATCTATATGTAAAGGGTTACAAAATACAAAATGTCCTTACTTCTTTCGAAGGTATAGACTATTATTTTAATTTTTGAGTCTATCGTATTATAATTTTGGGATGTCGTGTCTTATATAACTCTTAAAATTTTATAATAAATAAGTTTGAGAATATTATGACTGTGATGGGTGTTGTGTTTTTATATAAACGATAATTTTTCTTTATACAGGTTTATATGTGAGAAAACATTTCTGTTTTCTCAAAGTGCTACACAAAAAAAAAACAAATATATATATATATATATATACACATGCATACACATGTGCTATCTTGTCAAAATTATTATTATATCAATATCTATATTTAGTATTGGAGGGTGTTACATGCAATAATATTGACTTAGATAAAATATATTAAGTTATTCAAATTTACATTAAAAAAATTTAATATCAAAATAATTTTATGTCCTTGTGAGGCTTAAAGAATTGAAAATATTATATATATGTATATATATATATATGATGTTTTTCTTGGAACTCCCTATTTATGGGAGATTTATATTTTTATGGCATTCATAAAAATTATTTGGCAAAGTCTATGGCTGCTCACATTTATGTTTCATCATTATCATTACTGTTTGCACATGTCGAGAATCTTGAACATATCTGCAGGGAGCCTAATGTGCCCACAACTTTGAAATTAACAAATAAGTATGCAAGCAACAACGACAAAATCTCATAAGCGATAGCTCAAAACCATCCCGGACAGTAGCAAAAATAAAAGAGCATAGGCCTGTAGCAATACAGCTTATGATTAGCTAATGAGAATTCTTGTTGCTTTGTGGGCTAGATATGCATTTGATGTCAAAACTGAAAAATAATCATGTGACAAACATGTCTAAATTCTTCAACTATTGGATAGGTGAGCTGAGGTCAAAACTAATTTTAACACTATTAGATGGGCCTAGAACAAAGTTGACGAGCAAGATGAGGGTTATGTATGAAAGAGGGTTGAGGTGGACTAATGTTGTATGTGATAATAATGTTGCTAAGTAGAATGGTGTGAAGGAGAAATCTATAGGTTGTCACTTGACGATTAGTAGTGCACATGAGTTTCAAGTAAAATGCAAGGAATGCACAATATTGTCAACCTCAATAGTAGGACTTCTGACTATAAGGAATTGGATATCTCTGGAATTCTTTGCAAGCATGTTGCATTAGGGATGCCTATAAAAGATAGTCACTTGAGTTGTACACTGATGTAAGCTTTTACATATCAGTATTTGAAGGTATACATAAGGTCATCCATCCAGTTCTACACCTTTTATTTTGGCCTTCTCACTTGGATCCTTATCCTGCATCATTGCTTTCTCCAAAAATGAAAAAGCTACCAGGTAGACCTAAGAAAAATAGGTGGAAAGAGACAGGGGAAGCACCCATTACATTTAGGAGATCAAACACTCTTAGATGTGGCAAATGTGAGGTTTTGGACATAATAAGTAAATATGCACCCAATCAGGTACTTAGACAAGCAGTCACAAGATATTTTTTTATTGTTTAGATTCATATATTACACTGACAATATATTTTTGTAGGGGAATTTATTGATTTATCCTTTGTTTTTGTTGATTTGGTGGATGATGTGAACCCAAGCACTTCTCTTGCTGAAATGTTTAGAGCTATTAAAAGAAAGAAGAATTGTTCATACACCTTTTGCCACCTAAGAAGATTGACTGTCTTTGGTTTCAACTTAAATGAACAATGGTCATGTATCTTGAGTATATGAATATGTGATGTAAACTTATTGCCAATGCATTATTGGGTGCCCATATATGTTTGCATACTATGCGCATATTTGTATAGGGCATAACAGTTACTATTGTTGGTGGATTTGAAACTATTGGTATGCATGTAAGTTGGTACTTATGGAAACTGGAATGCACTGTGATGGTTGGGGTTATTTTGAAGGTATCTGTACAAGTTGTAAGGATTTTTGTAGTTTATGTTGAAATGAAGGGTATATTTGTATATTGGTCAGGGGATTAATTGTAATGTGATGTACACAAAAATAGGTACTTTTAGCTCTTGCTATATCTAATGGACGATTTTGTAATGTTTTGTTGTATGTAGTTTATCCGAAAGCTGATGGGTATATTTGAATGTTGGGAAAAAACCTCAAGGGGTTATAAATAATGTGTTTTGCATAAAAACAATGGAGTTTGGCTTTTGCTAGATGTAATGGTTATTTCTGTTGTTATTTTGTTGTATGTACGTACTTGCTTCTCAATTGTTTTAAGTTGTATATAAATTTGCTTTATATTTGTATCACTAGGGGTGGGCATTCGGATTCGCGTTTTCAAATCCCAATTCGATTCGATCGGGTTTGGGTTTTTTAAAAAAATAATCAGATATCGATTACCCAATACCCGATTAAAAGAAATCGGGTCGATTTTTGGGTAGAAATATTTCTACCCGAAAACCTAATCGGGTACCCAAAATTTAAAAAAAAAATAAAAAATAGGTGAAAAAATAGTTTGGGGCAGCCGGGCAGGGGGTTCTAGAACTTGGTAGGGTTTCATCTTCATTGCAAATTTCTTTTGTCTGCCTCATTTTCCCAGATTCCCTCTCTCTCTCTACTTTTTCTCTTTCTCTCCACTTTTTGTTCTCTTTCTCTTCTCTCTTTATTTCTTTTTTTTTTAACACTTAAATCTTCATCACCCTCACCCTCACCTGTACAAATCCTTCACCCACCCTCACTTTAAACTCTACTTGGTAAAGGTATGTTTTACTATTTATTTTTCTTTTTATTGTGTTTGTCTTTTTTTTATTAATCATTGAGTTGAATGTCTTCAACAATCTTGAAGAAAATATGAGTCATTTATTTTTATTTTTGATATCCATGTGATATATATCTAAGCTATTTTTGTATGTTAAAAATTATTAAATCCTTATAACCATTATTGTGGTCTCGATGAGTTTCAATTATTTGAGAAACATGATAAAGTAGTAGAGGTTTTGAAAATGAACAAAGCATTAATTTTTGGCACTCTGGGAACATTTTTTTTTTAATAGCTTTATGTTTATATGTTATTATCAAGAACAAAATGCAAACTTTGCATTATTATTATTTTTACATTATATTTTATTTGAATTATATATATATATTTTTTTATCTTTATATTGATTTTGTGATTCTTGAATCTTGCAGATGTCAGATTCACGAGATATATCCAAGGATTTTTTGGGGGAAGGTAATCCTAGAGAAGAAATTAGTAATATTGCTAGTGGAAAGGACTCTACACAATTTGATTTTTTGGATTTTGATAATATTATATCTCAATCTAAAAAAAGAAGAAAAGTGGTTTTATCTAGGTACAATATTGGAATCATTTTGAAAAATTTATATGTGACATTAAGAATGTGCAAAAAGGTAGATATAAATATTGTGGCAGAGAAATAAAGGCTGACCCAAAGGCACATGGGACTAGACCACTTAAAAACCACCATCAATCTTGCAAGAAAAAACCTTATGAAGTTGCAACCAGTCAAACTCGAATTTCATTTCAGCCATCTTGGGTAGGTGATAAGGAAGCATCTCTTGTTTCATGGAGATTTGATCAAACTAAAATAAAAGAGGCATTGAGTTATTGGTTGGTTGTTGATGAGCTTTATTTTAAAACAGTTGAGAACTTAGGGTTTAGGCATTTTTTGTCGGTTGCATATCCTATGTTTATGATTCCATCACAAATAACCTTAACTAGAGACATCTATAATTTATATATAGATTAAAAGAATAAGTTATTGTTGAAATTTTTGGGTCATTTCTATAAGCTTACTTTGCACATTTGTAGTCCATTGTATGTCACGTCAAACAATGTGTTTCATAAAATAAGTGGAGTAGAAATGCTTCTAAGGTAATGGTTGGTGAGTGATGACTTTGAATTGAGTCACATGTCCGGAAAGATAAAAAAAAAATTTGACAAGTATTGGGGATTAATTGAAAAAATGAATATGATTTATTATTATGCAGTGATTCTTGATCCACCATGTAAACTTTTGTTCATTGAGTTTTCATTTAACTCATTATATGTTGATGTTGAAAAGAGTATGATGATGAAAAATAAAGTGAATAAAGACATGCAAGAGTTGTTTGATGAATATAAGTTGCAATATGAAACTCTAGGAAGTTCAACCCACTCGTTAAGTTCTTTGTCTTCTTCATCTGTATCTAAGAAAAATGTGGATAACTCTCAAACACCATCTAGAAACTTGATAGATCAGTTTAATAAGTACAAGTATGGAGGAAAAAGTGAATATGTAAAGTCGGAGTTGGAGAAATATTTAAGTGAGGATTTTGAGGATGATAATGAAGATTTTGACGTATTAAAATAGTGGAAAGTAAATTCTCATAGGTTTCCTATTCTCTCTAAGATAGCTCGTGACATATTGGTAGTTCTAGTCTTCATAGTTGCTTCAGAGGCTGCATTTAGCACTGGTGGACGTGTTCTTGATGCATTTAGCTGTTCTTTATCTCCAAAAATAGTGCAAACTCTTATTTGTGCTCAAGATTGGCTTCATTTGAATTCCAAGCCAATAAGTGTGGAGGAGGACTTGAGTAAAGTTGGAAAGCTTGATCAAGGTATTTATCATTTTTACGTTTTAGTTTTTTATTGTTGTTTTTTTATTCAAATGCATTTATACCCATATATTTATTATATTCTATTTTATAACCTATATCTTGATTTTTTTTATTCTTTTATAGAATTGTCAAAGTTGGGGGTAGATTCAACAATTGTTGATGTTTGAAAGTGGTACAACAAGCAATCTACATTGAAGGTGGATGGACAAACAAACATGATTTGGGGATTTTGTTACTTTTTTGGTTTTGGGAGACAATTTTGTAATTTTGTAATTTTCATAAATTTAATGAATATGTAACTATATTTTATGACAGACGAGTTGGTTATAATTTAAATGATGCTATAAATAGATCAAAATTTAATTTAGTTTATTTTAAATTATTAATTTATGGTTATTTTATGTTCAACGAAATAATATCATAACATGAATAATTCATCTTCCTTGCATCAAAATATCATCATTTGAGTATGTAACTAGTAATAAAACTTCTTTTTTCAGTACAGTAAAATTTTAATTTCAATTTAAAAAAAAAACCCGAACCCGAACCGTCGAGTTATCCAAATTTTTCGGGTGCCCATAAATTTTGGATTGGTGTCGGGTAGCATTTTACGCTACCCGACAAATCGGGTACCCGACCCGAAAACCGACTACCCGACCCAATGCCCACTCCTATGTATCACAATCACAAAAATAGTAATGATGAAAGTGCAAATTATACCAAATAAATTTGAAAGTGCTCTTTAATGAATAAAAAGATCAAAAAAGTTTTAGACATTGTAATGCAATAAAGTATGTTTTAACAAAAAAAATATTCAAAATCCCTATTAAACTTTGACTTCAAATACCAAAAAATTGAATATGGGTAAAAATTTATGAAATTTTACAATATTACAAATTACACACAATGGACGTTTTTGTCTTGTTACAATTAGTGAATAATACTGAATGGACAAACTTGAATTTTCATATTAATTTTTTGATAATATCAGCAATTTCTGTTAGGTCAACTAATGAAAGGTGCAAAAGGTGATACGAAGGCAAATGATTTAGGATAATTTTATGATTTTGAAAGTTAGTTGAGTTCTTTTGTAATTAGATCAAATATCAAGGATAATTTTTTTTAATTTATTCAAAAACTTTTTAGTTTAAACTTGAAGTTTCAATGAGAGCCTGAGAAAAGAGAGCAACCAAAAAACAAAAATAACGATAGAGTATAAGAAAAGAGAGAGTCTCTGTGTGTATAATAAAAGAGAGGAAGAAACTGAAGAAAAAAAAAAGGAAAACGAATTGAGAGTCTCTTTTGTGTGTGTGAGGAAATAAAGAAAAAATAGGGCGAGTTGTATACTTGTGCTGAAGAAAAGAGAGCGAATGAAGTATAGGCGTATAACAGAAGAGAGGGTAAACTGATGCAGCTCGTGTAGCATCGGGTCACCGTCGTTACACTACACAAGACAGCCTCGCTTTGACAACGAGGTGTCACCTTGCATGATTTTTCATTGTTGTTTATTTTTAATTATTTTAAAAAATTACTTGTGAAGGCGTGGACCTCAGCCATATTTTGAAATTGTGGTTACACTCCACATTTTTTTTGTTTATTTATAAAAAAAATTATTTTTGGAAGGAAATATAAAAAAAAATTGAAAAGCATAGACTCAGTCCACATTTTATCTGTAATTTGAAATTACCACAATTTAACGATAATTTTATAATACTTTTCTAATTCCACCATAAATTGTAAAAAAAAAAAACCGTTGTCTGTTGCTGCATTACCCTATGTTGCTCATCATATATTTATTTACAAGTGTCTCTTAGACTTTCGCTTTTGCCAAGGAATTAATGTTTTTTATGTTTTCTTTTTGTGTGTGTGTAGGAAAATGTATAGTAGATGGTCTCTAAAGCTGGTTTTGAAAGAAGACTAGTTTGTTATTTTGAATTTTCAAATTTAAGGATTAGTTATTTAGTTGGTTGATGATGAGATTGATATGTTCAAATCTTCATGGAAAGAGAATGTAGAGATGAGTTGTATACACTGTATTCATTATCATCCTTTGAAGGAGATATTCAATTTCATTGTCTTTTGTTTAGCATTGTGGTGATTGAGTGAGGGTGGGAAGAGGGGCGCTCGTGTTCAAGATAAAAACAC
This sequence comes from Paulownia fortunei, assembly GCA_019321725.1. Lineage (NCBI taxonomy): Eukaryota > Viridiplantae > Streptophyta > Magnoliopsida > Lamiales > Paulowniaceae > Paulownia > Paulownia fortunei. The sequence goes on from CM033118.1 coordinate 18,269,214, forward strand.
TAGTCTACCTTATTTTCAATTTAGTGAGATTTCACCGATTAATAATATAATTTGAATAAAGAGTAAGAAGAAGGCTTTTTTTTACTCTTTCCAGTGGCCAGAATATCTTTCGATTTTGCATATGTTAAATAGGCGATATAGGTGAATTTAGATAGAAGTCCCTTTCATGGTAGTAACCCATTACAAAAGGAGTATTAACCAAAAAATAAAAATAAAAATCCCAAACAACTCCATGTATGCAGTAATCATAAACTATGGGCGTTTACCAAAGAAACCACTAAATTATAAAAAAAGATGAAAAAAAAAAAGAAGAAAACCAACAACAAGCACTTAGATTTAGAATTTTAAATTACTGAAAAGGATGTACGGCACAAAATATATAAAAAAAATTAACAACTAGAGAAGATGAAATGTGCTAGTTCAGTCGGGTAATAGTTCATGAACTAATCATTTCTAAATTAGAGGCATTTTAATATGAATGACCTTATAAGTGTTCTCGTGGGCTACCCTTTTAAATAGTGATTATGACTCAAATTGAATATTTTATCTTATTAAAATATAATAATATGATCACCTCTTAAATTATGATTATAACTGAAATTGAATATTTTGTGACTGTAAAAAAAAAAAAAAAAAGACTTGTAACCATTTTCTCTCCTTATATTCTTATATAAGGAAAAAAGAAAAAACAAAACAAAACAAAACAAAACAAAACAAAAGATACTCCATGTGTTAGTGGAGATTGAGTCTTAACTTAATTTGTCTTGTACATTGAAGAACTAAAAGAAGGTTCTTAGCATTTGTCATAAATTATGAACACAATAGCTGTCAAACTAAATTCTAATAATTTAGGCCACTTGTTATTTTATTAATTGAGCCTAGTTGTTGAGCATCATCTTCAGCTAAGCACAAAAAGTCAAACATCTTTTGTGGGAAGCAAAACCATCCTGTGAGAGTCATAATATCCTGATAAAATCCTGATAGCAAAACAAATATAATTTATCTTCATATTCTCTCATCTTGCAACAACACTAGTTCCTGGAATACTATTTAGCAAAACATATTGTAATTTGGAATTCCTGGAATACTGCAAGAGTTGTGTAATAAATGAAGATTGTAGATATTTCAATTTCAACTTATATGTAACATCTTATATTACACACTCCAATATACTAGACAATATATGCAAAAGGATGGCTGTAATGTGGAACGAATGACAAGTGTTGACACCTAACAAAACGAAAAATCTAGCTATCAGCCTCTACGCGCAAAGAATTTTGCTCATGTATTCGTTTTAAGTAAAGATGAAGTCAGAAAATATAGATTTTGAAAGACGAGATTGATTTTTATTTTTTTTAAGAATAATGGTGAATAAATATTTTCAACAATATATCAAAAGCAATTTTATTATTTATGGGGGCCAAAATTTTAAAATTTAATAATTATATATATATAATTTTTTTTATAAATTTAAAATTACATGAAGTTGCGTAAAACCAACCACCTTTTATGACCTAAATAAATACATTTGAATGAATTAAATGAATAGACATTTGCCTGACAAAGAAAATAGGGGTAAATACTAATGAAAATCAGAATATGGCATCATTCCCTATATTTAAGGGCTTGCCAGCGATATTGCAAGTGTATGATCATTGCATAGATCTCGAGGAAGAAATTAATTAAAATCCCACAAAATTTTAATCAAGATCAATTATGGATTCTCGAGCACAGCCGAAGCTCCCAGTCTTAGAATTCAATGAAAAAAAAAAAATTGACTAGTTAGCTAAAACCATCGTGTGTGACTGTGAGAACCAAATAATATTCTAATAAAATCCTGTTAGCAAAACAAATATTAGCTATCATCATATTCTCTTATTTCCAAAAAACACTAGTTCCATAATCTGTTTGCTGTTTTTATCTGAAAATTTAAAGAAGATCAGAGGATTAGAGATGGCAGCATATGCAGCGCTAGTTTCTCTTATGAATACTATGGAGCAGATCCAGAATCATAGGAGCCACTCCAAGTTTCTTGACGAGAAACAGATCGAATCTCTTCGCGAGAAGGTCGGTTTCTTGCAAGATTTTATAGAGGGTAATGATCATGGAGGCAGCAGAGAAGCAGAGGTTTTGGAGAGACAAATTGCATCTGCAGCATATGAGGCTGAAGATGTAATTGAATCTCATGTAGTGGATCAAATTCATGCTGAATCCACTGGGAACTCTAATTCCATTTCCTTGCTCGATCTACAGAAAGTAATAGAAAAAATGGATGCTATCAAGGAAAAGGCTATGAAGGTTAATGAGAAAAGGGGATCCAAAGATGCGCAGCCCAAGGATTCAATGGAATGCCTGGATTTTATCAAGGAAAAGGTTACGAAGCTTACTTCATCAAGAACTCTTCCCGTAGGAAATAATACTATGGTGGGATTTGATGACTACTTGATTCAACTTATGGATGGGCTCACAGGACAACAATGTGATCGGCTAATCATCCCTATCGTTGGCATGGGCGGTATTGGTAAAACTACACTCGCTAGAAATGTTTATGAAAATTTAGTTATTGTGCAAAATTTTGATTTTCTGGCCTGGGTTACAATATCTCATAATTATAGTGTGCGAGAAATTCTTTTAGGACTTCTTTCTTGCCAAAGGAAACAAGTGAGTAATGAAGATTTAGAAGCATCCACTACTGAAACTGAAGATCGACTAGGAGTAAAATTATACAAAAGTTTATCATGTAGGAGATATTTGATTATACTAGATGATATATGGAGTGTTGAAGTTTGGGACAAGATAAAGTTTTTCTTTCCAGAGAACAACAATCGAAGTCGAATTGTTGTAACTACTAGGCTATCAAACGTGGCTATTCATTTTGGATCTTCGTGCTTTGTGATGAATTTTCTTGATGAGGATAAAAGTTGGAAACTATTTTGTGAAAAGGCATTTGCAGAAGAAGGTTGCCCTCCTGAATTAGAGAAAATCGGAAAGAAGATTGCTAAAAAATGTAATGGACTTCCTCTTGCAATTGTTGTGATTGGGGGGCTTCTCCGAAAGTCCCATAGGACACAAGAACATTGGAAGAGTTTTGCAAAGAGTATAAACTCAATTCTCAATTCAGGAGAGGATGAGCATTGCTTGAATATATTATCTTTGAGTTATAGCTACTTGCCTGCCCATCTAAAACCATGTTTTCTTTACATGGGAATTTTTCCTGAAGACCACCGGATTCGTGTCTCCCGACTTATCAAACTTTGGGTTGCTGAGGGATTTCTAAAACCAAATGAAACCCAAAGCTTAGAAAACCTTGCAGAAGGTTACTTGAAGGATCTGGTTGACAGGAATCTCATTTTAGTTTATAGGCGGGGTTCCAATGGAAAAATTAAAAGCTGTAACATTCATGATCTCTTAAGAGACCTATGCTTAAGGGAGGCTAAGAAAGAAAAGTTTCTTTGTGTTATGAGGGTGCTTGACATTCCACGAGGCATAGATGGGGAGCGCCGAATTGTATTTCCTGAACGCGACGACCTAATAACTTACCACCCCCTAGTCTTTCCGGCTTCGCGATCAACACCACTTGCCCGTTCTTTGATATGGAAATGGATTCCACTGTTACTTCATTGTAGATTGTTGAGGGTATTGGATACGATTGGTAGTTATTCCCTAGAAACTATTTTTGAGCAAGTTAACTTACGGTTCCTTGCTTACGAACCTAAGTACTATATTATCAGGCTTCCTTCCTCAATATCCCTACTTTGGAATGTCCAAACATTAATACTTAGAGCAGCCTTTGAGCGAATTTCAGCACCATCTGAAATTTGGGAAATGCGACAACTTAGGCATATCGAGTTCTATGAGATTTGTCTTCCTGATCCTCCGAGTGACCAGGTAGACCAACAAGATGACTTTGTTTTGTTAAACCTTCAAACACTTTTGAAAGTAGTGAATTTCAGGTTGAGTGAGGAGGTCTGCAAGAGAATCCCTAATGTCAAGAAACTGCATATAAAGTATGATGATTTCTCAGTGGAATGTGAAGCAAGCTCATATTACTGTCTCTATAATCTTGGCCGCTTACATGAACTTGAATCACTAAACTGTTATTTTGGTAAACAGACAAATCGGGATGATTTTCTGCAGTACCTTAGATTCCCAAGTTCGCTCGAGAAGTTGACTTTAAATGATTGTCGTCTTCATTGGGAAGATTTGACAATAATTGGTTCGTTGCCCCATCTTAAAGTTCTCAAATTGGAAAGGAATTCGGTCATAGGACCCGAGTGGAACTCTGTGGAGGGGAATTTCCTTCGCCTGACATTCTTGAAAATTTACTGTTGTTATGATCTGATTCATTGGAATGCAGACAGCTCCTGTTTCCCAGTCCTGGAAAACCTTGTTCTTAATCGATTGTTCAAATTGGATGAGATCCCTTCAGGTATCGGAGAAATACCAACACTTGGACTTATTCATTTGCATTACTGCAGCGAGTCTGCCGCCATTTCAGCATTGAGAATACTGGAGGAACAAGAGAGTTTCGGGAATGTGGGCCTTCATGTTCGAGTTGAGTTCTGGGATAAGGAGGAATTACAGAGCTTCAGGGAAAAGGTGGAACCAGAGAGCCTGACAAGCAAAAAATTTCAATTTAGGGCAAACTTATGAGTTTTAACAAGTATCCATGCCAAGTCCAGGGACCTTCAAAGAGGCTCGAGGAACTTAGGACTCGTTTGTTTCATTTTCATTTTCTATTTTTATATTTGTAAGAGTTGATTGGATTTGATTGTATGATTGGATTTATGAATGGATAAATATGTGTGAACTGTATAAGAATTGAAAAGATTAAAAAAAAAAACAAAAAAGTCTTCTGATTTGCACATTTTCTTACAAAATAGTGAAAAATACTTAAAAAAATCACTATGACCACAATAAAAAAAAAATAGTGAAAAAATATAATGAAACATATTGTAAACAAATAAAATGTATTCCAATTAAATTGTGATACACATATGTAATAATATATTAAATATTATTTTTTTATTTTTTATTTATATTGAGAATTTAATTAAATTTAATATCTCAAAAAAAATAGTTAATTAATTAATATTATAATATATATTATTAATCAATTAAATTTCGTCAAATGTCAAATTTCAATTCTTGAAAATCAATATTGTATCAAATCTTGTGATTAAAAGATAGATCAAAATATAGATATCAATCAAATCATAAATAGCCAATCAAATCGTGCTACTTCATCAATGATTTATCAAATAACCCATATCCTACAAGTATAAATATGGGTCATTCCAAGAGTAAAAAACGTAAGTCGTGAAGAAGAGGTCCAAGGAAAAAATGTGTTGGAGAAAATTCTCTCAATCCAAGGTGATCAAATTCAAAGAGATCTACGATGTTCAAGGCGTTCATCACGGAGTCCATTTAAATAATAGTGTTTAATTCGAAATTAAGTTATTAAACTCTAGAATTAATGTTATTGAATATTAAAACCATATTAGTGGAAATCAAATGGTCAATTCCATCAACAAGTTGTCAAATTCCAAAGTTAACGTTTTTTAAGTTCTAACGTATAATTTGATATTAAGGTGTTAAACCCTCGAATTAACGCTGTTGAAGGACGAAATCCAGTTAAAAGGAGATTAAATCGACGATTGCACTTTCAAAAGTTCAAATCTCAAAAAAATTTATTTTACTATTTCAATTTAATAAAATTTAATTTGTATAATTTTTCTTGTTTGTTAATTTCACGGTCAATAAAATTTGTGTTATACATATATTTAAATTTTTAACTTGGTTCTTACTATTTATTTCAATTATTTTTTTAACAAATTTCTAGTCATATTTTAAATAAATATTTTCTATCATTATTAATTTATTTGCAAAAATAGGGGTGGTAAAATATATGATCTCGCTATAATTATTGCATAACATGTAAATTCATTTATAATAGAAATTTGATGCGAGTAAAAGTTATTTATTATGTATTATTTGGTTGATTGAAATATAATAGCTTTTTTAATTAAGAAGATTTTGGAAGGTATACTATACTATATAGACTTGATTTCGATCTCATACGTAATGTTTATCTCAAAAATCTAAGTAGTTAAGACTTATGTTGATTACAAATTAAATTAATGAGTACTTGTCTAGTAATTAATTCACTTTTAAAGATAGGAAACTATAATATGAATTGAGATTAGTTTTTGAAATTCTTTTTTGGTGCTCCAACTCCTGCTAAAAGTTTGGCCCGCATCATTTTGTAGGCATGGGCGTTTGAAATTTTCCAGCCCAATTCTCTGATAAATCTACCATATCTCATCATTGGTATATATATATGCCTAATAAATAATGAAACCTACGAATTATGTTGAAGTGTTTGAAACTGAACATTTTAAAATGGAGTTGTCCCACATGGATTTCTACATATTTTATGTAAATGTATAATTTGCAAATACGCAAAACTAAATAAGCCGAAACCAAAGCTCTTACTTTCTAAAGAGTAATAGTGAGCAAAAATCTTGAATGAGCCCTCGAAAACTTGATGAAAAAAAAAAAAAAAAAATTATTCTCTGTCTCCGAATTATATATTTATATTTAATTTTGGTCATTGAATAAATAAAATTTTGATGAAGAATTAATTGATCTCTTTTCTTTATGTTATTCTTTTCCCCAGGTCTGTTAATAACCAAACAGATTTTTTCAATATATAAAATACAAATGCCAATGGCTTTGGACCGACCATGATTTTTTCTTTTTTTTAGGTATTTTACTGTGAAATATGAAAAAAAATAAAAATAAAAATCTTATTCTAAATGTCAAGAATATAGTCAATAAAAAAAAAGAAATATATAATATCGATTGTCTTGCACGATAATAATTTATGGAACGATCGATATTTTTCTCCTTGAAGAGAAAAAATATGTAAGAAATAGTAAATGGGTTAACGGGTCGCCCATGAGAACTAACTAAACCCATAAGGTTAAAAATAAACTAATTTTTTATGGGAGTGGTTTTCTGAAAACCACCTCCCATAACCAACGTAAAAAGGAACTTTCGTGAAACTTCTGACTTTTTTTTTTTTTAACAGCAGCATTCTCTCTCAATAAAAAAAAAACAAATAATGTAAGAAGGAAAAATGAAGAGAAAGAGGGCTATTGTGATCAAAATTTGAAAAACATCACCATTTGAGAAAATATTTAGATTGTAGATTAAAACCCCTTACGTATGTGATTGAATTTGAACGAAAGTAAGCCTTCAGTGATAGGAGAAATATCAGTGATTCAACCATAGCAAAAGATCAGAATTGAGATAAGTTTTTTTTTTTAACTTACCTCATATTTATTTTGTTTACTTTCCGTCATTGTTATCAAAACTATATATGGTTGAATTCTTGATGTTATTTGGCTCTATTTAATATATTGAAATATTTTTTTATGCCATTAAGTATGTAACTTGTATAATAAAAGTTTGATGGGTTTTTAATGGTCAATCTTGATATGCTTCATATTACGCGATAAAGTTTTAATTGAAGCATGCTTATACATGGTAGAAAAAATCTGAAAAGTTTCATAATTATTTAGTTTGTATATTATGAGATATTGTATGTCATACTCATGACTGTAAATTTGATTTTCAGTTTATATATGTTGAGTTTTGTTGCATGAAATTTATATTGTTAGATTCTACTCGTCAAGAGTTTTCCAATCATATATTATACGCAAAAATTAACTTTAAAATGAGTGAGATAAGGTTGTTTGAAGCTTATGTTGATTTTTAGATTTTTTGAAAAAATGGTGAAGATGATGATGAATAGTAAAATTCTTAACCCGTCTCGACGCATTTAGGCATGTGTGGGTGTTTTTGGTAGCCATTTTTGGGTGCAAAAATACTGTTACACTGAAAATTTAATTTCCTATGTTTCTGTAAATTAAATTAATTTTTCAGTTGATAAAAATATTTTTACCGAATTTTATATTATTAAATTTGGTGAAAATTACAGAAAAATATTTTTTGAGCGAGAAAATTCTGAAATTTTTTCTGTAAAATTTGGAAATTCATTTTGAGATATCGACTACTCAATGGGAGTATTGGGACACTTATACGTATTTTTTCTCAATTTATGGAGAACATAAAAAAAAAAATTGTGTGATAAGTCTATAAAATTGAGTATAGACTGTTTTTTTTTTATAATTATAAGTGTCATGTACTTACACAATATGACATGGATATTAAGATTGGCTTTGTGGCCAAATCTAATATATTTTTTCTATTTTTTGATTATTTATGGCGGTTGTTGGGCGACTGAAAATAATTTTTGGCAAGAAGCCAGAGTAAACGTCAATTAGCGTGCCAATCAGCGTATAATATCTTGATTATTTTGGAAGCCTTAAATGAGATAATCGATTGTATGTTAACATATTTATTGGCATAAAATAACATGTTTAATTTGTACCATGGAATTATGCATTCTCTATGATGCTTGAAATTTATGAATGCATGATTATGTTGGAATTTATGAAAATTATGAATGCATATTAATTTTGAGTTGCATGCATTCAATATGATGGTACATTTTTATCTCCTTATGTGAATAACAAAATATGTTCTTGTATGTATGATTACATTATGCTATTTAATCGAGTGGGAGTTCTAAGGTTGGAAGATTTTTAGTAATTCTCACCTATAACTTATAAGATTTTGTACTATGAACATTTGTGATAATGAACATTTTGATACAGATGATGATGGGAATTATGTGACCTTTCGAATCTGTGTATTATAGTGAATTATCATAAATGTGAATTTGCTAAGTACGAAATCAAATGTATAGATGGGCATATTTATGATATCTCTAAAATTAATGACAATGGCAACCAAATCTCATGCTTAGTTATACGGGAGAATTTATTAGCAATAGTTGTGAACTAAGTGCCAGTAGAATTAGTATACGTATAATTGAGTTAAATGCTCTGGAGAACATCAACCAAGTCATGTAAGATTTAGTGTGGATCATACTACTCAACAAAGGAAAGATCAATGAGTTTACCAAAAATGAAAAAGAGAGTACACTATTTATACTATTTGAGTAAACTATATGATTAATGGTTTCATATGCGAATGAGAGAGTCATTCTATTGATCTTTGGATGTACCTAAGAGAAATATATAGGTACAATTGAGAATTGAGATATTAAATAACTGACAATAATTTTGACAAGAAACACTTTGTGCATATAAAACATTGCATTTAAGGATGATGTCAAATACATTTAGAGTTTATAGTCAACTAGCAATGTCTGCGCTGATGAGTAGTAAATTCAAGCTTAATTGTCTTTTTTTAATAATAGGGAACATCTGAAAGTTAAATTTGATTTACTCAATGCGAAAAGACTTTCTTGGATGATGTTTGCCATGTTAAGCAATTGGATAAGTAGCTAGTTGCTGCTAAGCTAATAGCTTGTGCCTTTTGAATAAGACTATGTTTTAAGAGGGCTTCGGGCTCTTAATATAACTGAAATCAAGATAAATGCAAGAATAGAAAGGAGATTGAAAATGAATCTAAGAAGAACAAACCTAATCACTGACTGAAGTGAAGTGGTATAGGGTTAGAAGTATTGTAGTAATCATATGATTGGTTTATTTCATTCGTGAATGCATTGAGTTGAAAAGATAACACTTAATGACGCTTCTATAAGTGTTATTTACACATGAAGCACTATGTTACTAAATCTTATCCTATGTGGATTATATAATTGAATATTGAGATGCGTTTGTGAAATTTTGTCAAGTTAACTTTGGTACAAGAATGGATATATGTGGAATTTAATTGAAATCAAATGTGAAATGATTGATACTTGCATGTATTGCAAGATGACCATTCTATTATTCTACAAAGTATCTAATGTACAAGAATTTGTAGAACTTGATTTTAAAAAATTGTTCTTCTAAAATTATTTATTTTACTTGAATTTGCGTTGTGACTTAGTTAGTATCCATTAAAAGATATTTACTGAGGTACTAGACATTTTTGAATGGTTAGTGGTGATGAATTATGACCAATGTATGTTTAATTACTACATTGATTGTTTTGTTACAATCAATGTCTATTTTCTGAGTAATGTAAACACTAATTTATGTACTCTGTGTGCATGATCAGGTCATTATGGATAGAAACATAAACTGGTAAGAGAAGACTTATTCAGTTTATCTTTTACAGTTGATTGTTGACTTGTGCTATAAGTTCACATTGGAACCATTCAAAAGTCTATAGAGTCGAGTTTTCTTTGCTATTAATTTTTATAGATTTCTGTGATCAGATTAATGTGAAGGTTATGGAGGCATGAAGTCTCATACTTTATTATATATGTAAAATATTCACGTGCCTTGGTCATATCTATTTGAAATCTCATAATCTGAAATACTATAATGTTATAGAATATGAGAGAGAATCAAATTGAGATAACTTCGAGAATATACCTAAGGTGTGAATGATTTTTTAATCAAGTAGATGATCTATGTAATATGAAAGAGTTAAAAGATAATTTACTATTCCTAACACGCCTACATAGAATGATGTTTCAAGAGAAGGAATAGAAAATTATTTTGATGTAACGAGATTTATGAAAACTCAAGTTAACTTGTTGATTTTCTTTAGAAAAGATTTTTTAGTTAATTGGAGTCTACATCTGTATTAAAAAAACTTCATTACTGATAATTTTCATTCCATAAAAGCTATGGACAGGTAGATGATCTGGCCTAAGCTGCTTTATAAGTTGAGAATTGATTGTATCTAATTATAAATTTTCAAATGAATTTGAAACTTAGATCATTGAGACAAAAAAAGTATATCTTGAAGATATATTAATCAGTATAAGGGGAACATATTCTAAGTGAACAAGGAGATGGAATTATGATTCACATTAGATCACAGAGTATTATATTTCTGGAGAGTGATTTTTCTAGAAGGGAAGATCTTAAAATATTAAATTTTGTTTGACTTAAATGATTCAAATGGTGGCTATGTGCCTGATAGATCACTTATGATGTAAGAATATGTATTGCTTCTTATTTTGAGTGGAAGTAATTTTATTCAAGTGATCAAGCTAAAAATGAATCAGAACTTTGTGCAAGTACAAAATAATCTCCAGAAGATAATGTAGAGTCTAATATGGTGAGACTCTATCATGTCCTATAAAGGTAATTGAATTAAAGCAATGGAAGAATACTATGCAACTATAAAATTTGTTAGTCTGTGTGGCAATAATTACTCTCATGGCAAAACCACAGCCAAAATGTGGCATTTGGATTATTGCACTATTTAAAGATTTGAGTTGTAGAGTTGTTATAAGCTATAAGTTTTTGGCTCAACAGCAAATGCTCGATTATGCAAAATTATACCAAGTTTGAAATTTTGGTTAAACTTTGGATCAAGGCTGTTGAGAATTAATGTGTTCTCAAAATATAGCAAAAGGCTAATATAATTATTATGAGTTGTAAAGTTTGCCTAGTAGTTAAAAATGTTATACTTTTGAAGTCATTTTTTTTTCCACTGATGGTGATATGTGCCTTTATTCTATTTTCTTGATTATTATGGATATCTAAGTTTTAGAACTACATCAAATAGACTAAAGATTGCATTCTCAAATGGAGAATTGGTCCATAGAGAATTATATAAAGAAACCCATATGGAATGCTTAAAAGATTCCATAGCAGAAGGCCAAGAAGATAAAGTTTGTGAACTTAATATCTTCATGACCTAAGGTATTTTTTTTGGGATGATATATGAGATTTCATAACGTGGTGATCTCATAAATTTTCATCATAGAGATGAAAACCATTATTCTTTTATGCAAAAGTCTATTAAGATGAAAACCAAATACACATTATAACTTTGTGAGAGATATCATTGCAAAGAAATAAGTATGTTTACGTATTTTATAATTGCTACCCACTTAGCCTCAACCTATAGATGTATTTGTGGGTTATGTCAAATCTCTAGGATTGCGTAGAATATAATCTCTTTGAACTTTAGAATGTTCATAGAGTTAAGCATATAAGTTTAAGGTATTGGAATGTTATGTATGTATACATAATTATGATGATATACATTCAATGTCTAAATATGTCGGATAAGTAGAGAATGACTTTCTCATATGAGCATTCACCTCTGATGTTGAGCTATATGCAGAGATGAGATATTTATGATTTTATTGTGTATAAAATCATAAAGAATATGTCGCCTTGATAAATGATCAACATGAGATTATTCTTATGAATCTGAGTAATCGAAATGGATTCCCATTATCCATTAAACTTGTCTTATGGCCAGATGTGAGGTTTTTTTTATATTAGTGATTTTTTAGGACAAAAAAGAAGAAAATTCAGGTTAAGTGTCGGGATACACTTGAACCAAGATCTGTATAGTGCATTATTTTTTAAAATATGACATATACTTCCAAGAATGAAGAAAGTACCATAGCACGTGTTTCATACCATGTGTGCCAAAGTGACTATTGGGTAATGAGTGAAAAGATCTCTACTTCCTCATTATGTGTGACCCAAAAGTTTGTATAACCTCATTGTTTATCCTTATGACTTTCAACTGTTTCTCAAAACTTTAATGTAGTGTTGCTATTTTAACATGCTCCCAATAGTTATAGATGATTCGGTAATACGGGACATGTCTAGGAAAGCAGTTATTTTGAAGTTGAGAGATCCTAGTAGAAAATGAAGATTTTCTATGGCTAACACCTAATATGTATTTACTGGCCAAACAATTATCTGAAACTTAGATGTTTGGGACATAATTGTGAATACATGATAAGGTATTAAAATCAAATATGCTCTTATATTGTATGAGGGATCAGAGATACTTTGATTGGTGTAGCAAAGAAATACGGGGTATATCGAGATGTTTTGTCCTTGTATTTTTTTTTTTTAGAAATTGAGTTGTTATATATCCTTAACCGGTATATGATATTAAACTTTTGTTAAAATGCTCGCTGGTCACACGATCCTTTTGCTTGTATGAAATTAGTGGTGTATAATTATGATCACAATGGACGAAGGTCCAGCACTCATATGCGAGTGAAAGATATAAGAAATAGTAAATGGGTTAACGGGTTAACAAGTCGCCCATGAGGACTGACCCAACCCACAAGGTTAAAAAATGAATTGATTTTTGGTGGAAGTGGTTTTCTGAAAACCACCCCATAACCAACGTAAGAGTGAACTTTCCTGAAACTTCTGACTATTTTTTTTTTACAACAGCATTCTCTCTCTGTTAAAAAAAAATAACGTAAAAAAAAAAAGTGAAGAGAAAGAGGGCTATTGTGATAAAAATTTGAAAAACATCACCGTTTAAGAAAGCATTTGAATTGTGAATTAAAACCCTTTCCATGTGTGATTGGATTTGAACGAAAATGAACTTTCAAAAATAAGAGAAATATAAGTAATTTAACCATGACAAAAGATTCGAACTTTTTAATTTACCTCATGTTTATTTTATTTAATTTCCGTCAAAATATATATATTAAAAAAGGCAACCAATTAACTTGAACAAAACGGTAGTAGTTCAAATAATCCTATTCTTCTTTCCAATATCTTGACTGTCTTATTAATAAAAAGAGCCTTTCTTTTTTAGCTAATCGCATTTTTCAAATAAAATAAAATATTATACTCTTTTTTTTTTTCTTGGAAGCCATTGATAAACTGTGCAAATTAGCATTATAGTATTTACATACACAACGGAGCAAGTAGGGGTGGGATCGCGCAATGCCTCAATTTTTGTTTTATTTACATTATCAAGTTTTATTTATTTATTTATTAAAAAACAATTGTATTAAAGCTAATTGCTTGTCTAATCACTTTTTTTAGTTAAACTTTTAGGTGATGACCACATATCATTTGAAATTTTAGTGTGAAAGCAAGATTTGTCAAAAACTTTTCCATTCTTTAGAAGAATAAAAAAATAAGAATTCCAAATTAATGGGTTTGTTCAAACTTTTTATATTGAACTTTTTTTGTCTTTTATATAGTTTTTTAAATAGGATTTTCCAGTTAATATCTATAAGCTCCATCTAATCAAGATATATACCTTTAGTCTTATTTTGAAATGGCCTATGTGATTGTATTTTTTTAAAATTAAAAATCTTGAAATTTAAATGAGAGGAATATGAAAATGATGCAACCATGCATAAATATGTTATGCAGCTCTTTAAATTCAATGAGAATGATCCATTAAATTCGATGAATATGTTGCATATTTAATGAATAAAAACTTATGCATAAAGATAGACGGCTTATTTTTACAAGAATTCAATTCAAAATATTTTAATTAAAATTTTAGAATCTCAATTTTATCACTAGTGAAACCTCAAGATAGAATTTTAGCACCTCTTACAAATTAATAAAAGAATCACAAATTTTGCCACATAATTTCACAATATTTATCAATCTCTTTATGGTATACATGGAAATATACATTAGATTATTAGTATTCATGTATTTTGATATTAATTATAATTATATATTAAATAATTATTAAAATTAAAATTGTAAAAATATGTAAATAATAACAACGTGAGGTCAACTGGTCTAACATACATTGCGTTTTATTCAGTATCGGAACAAAATTGAAAACCAATTACGCATCACATATATTTATAAAAAAAAAAATCCAAATAAAAAACTGTAATCATATGCATTAACCCAAAAAATAATCCAAAGCTCATTAAAAAAAAAACAAATAAATAACAATTTGAAGAAAAAAAAAAGATGGCAAAAATCTTAAAAGCGATGCAAATTTTTACTCAACCCATTTGCATTACCAAAAAACCCCACCAAATCCTGTCTGTACGGCAAGTACGACCGCTGCTTCTCACCGCCGTCACGATTATACGGCGGAGGCGAAGGCGCCGCCGATTTCACTTTCCCGCCACCCACCGGCGTTTCTTTGACTTTGTTTTCGTTTTCATTTTTCCTCTCGCTGTTGCTGTGGGTTAAACAGACGAAACTGTCCGTACTTCCATCGCTGTGGCTCCTATGCAAAAGGTCTTTCAACTTCCATCTCTTAGAATTACAGCCGGTGGAGCTGCTTTTCTTGCACCGCCCATCCTCCTCCTCCGCCGCAGCCGCCTTCGGCCGCCATACGCAGTACGTTCCCGCCGTCACCCGGTCCAGATCGTCGGCCTCCGATGACGAGCTTGACGACGTCGTCATCGTCGTTTCCCTTTCCTCAATAAACAGCTTCCTCAGTGGAAGCCGAATCTTTGGACCATTCGAAGAAACCGAATTCCGGACGCCATTTTCTTTTTCATTTTCGTTCTGGAATTTCACATGCCCGAGCAATAAATCTCTATTGAAAACTGGGTAAACGGGTCGGATCTTACCGTTATGGAAGATCTCATCAGCCGAAATCTGAGACGAAAATCCGGAATCCCTCGTCACGAACGCGAACTCAAACTCTTCGTCGTCTTCATCGCCATCTGCTTCAGGTACAAGGTTATCTGAAATTCCTCCTTGTTCAGCTCGTTGGGCTGCTAAACTCTCTCGCCTTTCGAAATAAAACTCGTCGTAGAATTCATCGGAACCGAATTCGTCGACGACCCGGGCTGCAATTTCCGCGAGTTTGCTATTGGAATAGCAGTTGAAGCTGGGGGAGAGCGAGATTACTGTTGGACCCGCCTGCATTTTACCCAAGCTACACCTCTTCAAGAAAAAATCACAATTCAGAAATGGTGGAAAACCTTCAGTATGTGTGGAGTGTGTGGTTGATTGAAATGAACGGGAAAGTGTGGGGATGAGCAGAGGAGATTTTATAGCCTGTGGCGAATGGCTGTGGAAATTGTATTCATCGCTGTTTGGAAAATGAGACAAAGATAAAAGCAAGAAAAAACAAAAACACAAAAGTGAGTGAATAAAAAACTTAGAAAATTATAAAAAAAAAAAAAAGAAAAGAAAAGAAAAGAGGGTGTGATTGGGTGAGCTAAGGTGTAGGCGCCGATTTTGTGGCGTTTGTAGGTGTGGCACTTGGCTCCGTTGAATTTGAAATCAGTAACAAAAATCGGTGGGTTTAGGCTACACACACACGACTTTTGACTTTTTGTGCTGATTTCTACGGTTGGGTTTAGTGGGAGGTTGTACTTGTAGGTACCCCTTTCACATCTATGTGTCCATTTTGAATCATTAATGGTGAATTTGCACTTCTCTAATACCCCATGAATATCCATGTTTAAATTGATATGATATTTTAAACGTGAGTCCAAAAAATAATTTTTTTATATATTTTATATTTTAGTTTATGTTTATTTAAAAAAAAAAAAATCAGGGCACGTACTTTTTGTATTTTCACACAAAATTGACTATTCACGATAGTTTGGATCGTATATCAATTTCAATTTGACTATTTATCCTTTCGAACTAAGTATTGATTCTCGTCTTGATAAACTATTATCTCACCAACTAATCAATCAGACGAAACTTCCTTCTGATTCCTTTGCTCCTCCTTTTCTAACTATAGTTTTCCTCCCAAGAGCAAGTTCTTACGTGCTACTCGTCTATCATTGAAAACAACCCTTCTAATTCGAATATGTCTCAAATTTAATAATCTTATTTTTTTTTCAAATCATTTCAAATTAAAATTTTATTTTTTAAATGCAAATGGAATTGGTTCCGCTCTTAAAATATGTAGAACAAGAATTCTTCTATTTCTTATTGAATTAAAAAATAAAAATAAAATATAAAATATTAATTTTTTATTAAGTATATTTTATTATCATTATCTCTCAACCACTATTTTTATAAAAAAAAAAAAAAATTCTCGTAAAACTCCTGTTACATTAAATGAGAATCTTAATTTCACAATTGAAGAAATACTATTTAAAAGTAAATGATGTGAAATCAAGTTTAATTTTCTTTGCTTGGTTTATACGTAACGCATGCTGCGGTTCACACGCAGAAAATAATATTCATTTTTTTTTTTCTTCTGGAATTAGAATGAATGTTTGCCCATCTGCTAGATTTCAACTTGCGTTTCTGCTGTCGTCATAATAGCTTGGCGATTATTTTATTTTCATGGTTGCTTCTACAACTATTTGTTGGTCTAGTTAGGTAGGTAAATTATATATGATAATTTCAATATTTTATTAAAATATATATATATTTAATACTGACAAATTTAGATTAAGAAATTTTGTGCTACTCGTTTAGATATTACCAAATGGGATTTTGAGTCATTAAATATAAATATGATAATTCCACGAAACAAAGTACTGATATCGTGAATAAGAGACACAATTTAGTTGAACCTAGGGGGATAATGTGTCGGATTGTTTATATTTAAGAAATCGTGTTATTACTAAATTATTTAATAATTACAAATTTATGTATGCAAAGTTTTAATTTTTTGTGAAAAATAATTTGAAACATATTTTTTTATTACTTTTATATATGTTGAAGTATAAATTTTTTATTAATTTTGTACTTATTTTAATTTGTAAGGATATTATATTTGAATTGAGTACTAAGCACTAAAACCCCAAACGACCAGAAGCCCAGACTTCTTTATGGTTTATAGTCTCAAAACCCACACCAAGTATTGGTACCAATTCATACTTGACGTGAATTCCTATTTGCACCTAAAAGTTGAATAATGGATTGAATTAATAATAAAAAAAAGCGTGATTATTATAATAAAATTATTTTTTAATTCATTGATTATAAAATTTTCATATCATCGAAAAGATAATTTTGTTTTAAGACAATACCAATACAAGCTCATTATATAAATATTAACGTGGGAAACACTAAAATTACTATTTTACCTTTAGAAAATTGTTAAAATGGCTAAAATACTTAAAAATCTTTATTTTTTTTATATAGAGCCCGACCGACTCGAACTCAGGGTCGGGTCAATCTAAAAATGTCCGATCGTTGATACCCAGGACTGGTGGGAGGGAAAAGATGGTGAGATCACAACGCTTAGATCACATCATGTATGAATTACATACACTAATACTCGATGTTTAGTTGTCATAAGTTAATTTTTATATTATCATTTTACATATTATAATAAAAAAATATAATTAATTTTTATTTTGATTTAATCGTCGATTAAACTGATCCGACCTATTGAACCATTAATAGTTAATAAAATTAATTTAATCATAAATTCAATTATAAAAACACGCCCGCAGACCCAAAACATACAGAATAAGAATATAAATTTTATGTGCACCCGTGTTTCCATAGAATTTTGAACCTTGTGTGGACAAGGGATAGAAGTATCACGAACAACAATTAATAATGCCATTTACAGATAACTTTATTATCCAAAAATAATTTAAAAAACATACCCAATTCACACTATAATAACCCGGTTACAACGAACAATTAATTTTATATCTAAACCTAAGCCTACCTAATAACCAGTGGAAATCATGCAGAGTTAATAATTTGTGAAGCAAAAATGTGAGTGGGTTGGAAGGACAACTGGCCAACCATGCCTTCTTCAACAAACTGACAAAATAATTCATTTTTCTTACATGATTTTGAGTTGATAGACTACCTAAGTATTTTAAGAAATTATCATGCTAAACTTGTGTCATTATTCTTGATTAATTATAACGTAATTGAAAAACATGTATGGATACATTAATTAAAGTATAGTTGAATTTGTAGCTGCCATGTGATCACTACATCAAGTGAACTTTGTCAGGAAGTAAAGGGACCATTGATGGGTTTTTGAGTATTTGGGATAAGGGGTTTGTCTGGTTTGGATCAATTTAATGATTGTAAAACGATGACGAATTCCCCAAATTTATGACACTAGAATTATATCATACTAGTATGTGAATGCTCCAAATAATTAAAGTGGTTAAAATCAACTCTTCTTCCTCTGAAATCAAGAATTCTAACAATTTATTCGTGTTATAAATAAAAAATTATTAAATAATAAAAGAGAATTACTTGATGGGATTCTTGCATATAACACAAACAAATTATTATAGACATTAATCCCGTAAGATAAATTGATTATTGACGACTCAAAACATTCCATATTAATATTAATAAGATATGATTCTCATAATATAGAACCTACGTAGACAAATGTTCTCTGAAATTTAGACACCAATATTTTTTTATGTGTTGTAAGGTTTTATACTATTCATTTCTTGTAGGGGTTATTTAACAATTTGTTGCCTATGTTAATTCATAATTTTCATATGTTATGAGATAATATTTTTATTTTTTTTTCCTCCTTACTCTGTACCTCTTTGACGTGGAAATTTAGAAAGTCAAACATGTTATGTAATGTCCAATTTTGCCCCAAGGAAAATTGATGGTTAGGTGATGATGATGTTGAAAATAACAAATGCTTCAACAGCCTAAGTCTTTAGTGAAAGTAAAGCTTGCATATCTCTAGATATAGCTTTACAATAATTAGGTCTAGGTTAGTAATAAACACCTTAGATCACCCACTACTTGCATTTAGATCCTAATACTTATGTACATTGAAATAATCACAAATACAATTTTTGTCGAGTGGGTTCCATTGTATGGCTTTAAAAAAAATAAATCAAAAAATAGTTGGTTTATGATAAATATTTGAACGGGTAAGAGACGCTACACATTTCACTTTATATTTCACATATATTTATATGTATGTGAGTGTATATAAATATATAGTGAGATGCATAATTAGTATAGTCTATCGAATGTAGTATTTATAAAATCAATTTAAACATATAAATGTGACACATTATAATATTTTTAAATTAAGAAAACATGAAAAAAGAATGAGAAATAAATGATCTATTAGATGCACTATATAGTGGATTACACCGAGTATAATATTCACCCTTTATCTACATACAAAAACACACACAATCATATGGGTAAGAGTGGAAGAAGGGTGATCTCCACCCGATATGCATTCCATCAAGTATAACATGCGGTTGATTGAGATATACACATCATTCTTTTTGCTCATACTAGAGGGAGGTCCCTTATGTCCACTGTCACAAACATAATACTTGCAAACTGGACCTCATCAAAGCCTACAACTTCATATCAGCTGCAATTTGTTGCAGTTTGTATGGACTGAGATGGTACTCATAAGGGACATTTTTTTAACTTAAACCTCTTGAAGGACATTATGGAACTTATTTTGGACTCGATACTTGCACTGTGGCACAGAAGGTTTGGGACAGTGATTTGTGACTTATCACTTAAATGAAATTCTGGGTTGTCTTCCAAACGGGAAGACTGAAAAGAACTATTGGATACAGAGATGGAGCCAATGGAGGGCTGGACCGGGCGGTAATACCCCTCTCTCAATTCGTTTATAATCTAAAGTTGTCGTGACTATCTCGCCTACTGAGACTAAGAATTTTGGCTCTATCCATAGCACCTCTGAATTTCAGGAAGAATCCAAATGGTCTGCGTGTACAAGAGGGTCATAACAGTACTTGTGACTCTTGGTAGCTCGGAATAGAGTCACTGCATCAGAAGTTAAGACATGACAAGTTAACTAGGATTAAGAACATAATATCGAGGTGGTGGCTTTAAAGGGCGTGGTGTCGAGCATAAAACAGATGGGACAGAAGTTATACGCAAAGGCCATACCAGAAACCACAACAGCCAGCTACAGATCTTTACCACATAGGAATATCTATAGATGGAACACCAACTTGCTGCAGATTACAATACATACTAGATGCATTGATAAAGGTGCATATATATGATGCAAAAGACTCAGGACTACTCAGACTACTCAGCTAAACAAGCGTGTTATCTAGCCCACCGATGGATGTTCCCTTGCCAGGATGTCTCAGTCAGATTATGTCAATTTCACAAATCTTACCAAAATCGTAAAATAAATGCTTGAGCTTCGTACCAAATAAGACAGTTTAGGACAAGCAGTAGCTAAAATTGAAGTGATAATCAAAAGGGTTCGACATGTGCAAGCTATACATCTCATCAAATAGTAATGCTCCAAACATCAATGTGCTTAGTTTCCACAGAAACGGGAAAATTTCTAAGATGGATTCTAATCCCGATCATAAAAGATTACAATGCATTAGGTAACATTAGCCAGATGTCGAAGAGGAAAGGGAAAGGAAATATACAAGAAAGAAATGCTCCAAATCTACTCCCTTAATGCATAATCAAGCTCGGTTGTGAATGTCAGTAGTAATCTTCATCAGATGTCTGTGTTTGGTTGTGTCAACTTCGCAGATAGTTCCGTTCAAAATCAACTAAGCCATTCTTCAAGAAAACTCAATTTCTTCTGTTCAGTTGCTGTAAGCTGCTTGAGCCGTTGCCCCAGGATGCTTTGATCTACAGCAACCCATAAATTAATATCTCAGTCAGTTAACTCAAGTACAGAAGTATTTGCAGATAATAGAACATAGTTGGAGGCAGAAACTACAAAAATATTTAGAAATTGAGAGAGCAAAATCAGAATCTGGATTAGAATCAGCCATAAGACTGAATAACAAGGTGGCCAGTGGAAGGCAACATTTACCACAATAACATGAAAACCTCATTCCAAGTTTCAAAAACTAACCAATGCTTGACAACAAGTCCTTTTTCACCCTGTCGTTTTCAATCTATTTTCGGGTTTTGACTATTGGTCCTTTCCTTCTTCATGATTTTAAGCAGCAGCTCATCAAAAAAAGAAAAGGGGCAGCTGGCAAGACTAGTATAAAAACTATGTGCAAAGCAGCAAATTGACAGAAGGACAAGGTGAATATGAAAGAAACTTAAGCTTAGAACGGCCTTCGGACGAAGTCCACCTCCGAAACATAACTTTTTTGGACATGGTGTTATTGCAGCATATTCGAAAAGCAAGTAAAGGTTCGGTTCCAATTCTTATTAATTGAAATAAAAATAATAAAACAAGAAAACGGGTCAGCAGTCAAGTCAAATTGGAATTCTCTATTGCATAGTATATGACTATTCACACTGTTCAACCACAAGCAATCTGAAAAAAGTATTATCAAAGACTTAAAACAACCAAATTGACTTGTTTTGTATTCCAGAGGAACATAAAGGGAAGTGTAATTGCAATTGAAATTTGGAAGAGTAAAGAGACTTTTCATGCAATAAGCCTACCTTTCCCCTATAAGATTTTATGATTGCCATCAACAACTTGTCTCCTGCTATGTGTCTCACCCGCTGAATCATTTCAAATCTTGTTATCTTCTGCTTCTGTATATTGAAGATCGACAAGTTAAAAACAAATAAGCTTCATCAATGAAAGAATTACCCATTTCCCTTTTACTAAATCAGGCAGGATGCAAATACGTACTTTGTAATCACTGTGATGCTTGACGATCAATTCGAGCGCATCAGGAGGTAAGAACTTGGAAAGTGTAGTAATTAGAGTTGGAAACGGCATCCAATCTGAATTCGGTAGTCTTGAAGGTTGCAAGCTCCTTTGACATCCTGCAAACACAAAGTTGCAAATAAACATAAGATTGCATACAATCAAGAAACCAAAACTAAACTTAGAATATTACTAAAAACTTGGAAACTAATCTTCACCTCGGCAATTAGAGGATGCTCTGAAACTGACCACAAATTCAGGCAAGATATGAGTGTTCATACGCGAACTCCAGACAATATAATTTTGAGGAGACACTAAATTGTCAACTCCAGAATCAAATTCTTCAGAACTTGGATTATATTGTCCGGAACCAGGACAAATAATCTCCATCTTTCCAATACTACACGGCAAAGTAACATGTGTTTTAGCCCATCCTCACCAGGACCAGCCGATTGCAAACTGAACAATAGGTAGATTTACATTAGTTACACAGGCAAATTGAAAGCAGAAGAAATAAATTGAACACAACTAACGATTCAATCAGTTATAACAATGATATGATTCTTATTCTTTGAGAAAACATAGTACCTTTCAACGGGGTGATCAACTGGAGAGAGATAGATCCCTTGTCCATGTGTTGGAGTGTTCGTTGGAAGGCCAAAACCATGGGAAAGAATTCTATTGATCTCATTCTTGGAAGCACCATACCAAGCATACCTCACATTTGCATTACCACCACACTTCATTTCCATGGCTCTTGAATATATACAAAAAGATTGAAATTTTGCTCGGCTCATGATGCCGGAATAATCCTTTCTATGAATGGCCTCAACTTGAGCATTAAATCCACAAGAACTTAAGCTTGATACCAACTTTTTCTTGATAATCTCATATATCATCTCCCCGTCACAAATTCTAATCAAACCATTATCAGAAAGCCGAAATTTTTGCTCATTTTCAGTCCCGGAAATCCCACTTTCACAATCGGAAGGGCAAGAATCTCCCTGATACTCATCTTCAAAATTAGTCCCTGAATGCAAATTTTCGGTATTTGAACCGTGAAGTAGATCTTCAAATAGTGTTAACGTTGTGCTCTTCTTCTGAGAAGAAGGCTTCAATCTTTCAGAATAGCCATCAATTGAACCCATCAGTTTGAAGAAATACAGAACCTTGGGCCAAAAGTTAACTTGGTCCACAATCAAGAAAGTTCCAGCGAGGAAGCAACTAAGGTATACAGCTTAATGGAAAAGGTCTAATTGGGAAGGAGAAAATAGTCAGAAAACTAATAAATTACTCTGTACGACTTGGCCTTACAACAACAATCCCATAACTAGATTCTGAAAAAGACACCCAAAAAAAAAAAAAAAAAAAAATCCATTTGTGGAAAATCAAGAAATTGGGCTTGCAAATCTGACTTCAGAAGCCAAGAGAAAGGATGAATGGTGCTAATTGAGGAAGAACAAAGAAAAGAACTTGTAGAAAGCGAAAGAATGAATGCCCACAAAAGAAAAAATATATTCCAAAAGAATCAATACCTCTGTACGATTAAAGAAGAGAAAATACAAAAATTCAAAAGCTCATTCTGGAAGGAATAAATCCAAAAAGCAAACAAGAAACAAACTATAGTATTAACTTACAAACCAAATTGTGGAGGAGCTAGAGGACTCTTGGAAGCTTTGAGGAACTTAGTTTAACCAATACGCAGCAAAGAAAGACTCCCTTTTTAGAATGGTTTGATCAAACAATAGAAACTTGCATATATATACGTAGTAAATATTAGTGTGTGTGTCTAAATCCTAACCCAAGTTCGTGTATATTAAGAAATAACCGTCCTAAGGTTTCTTGGAGAAGAGGGATTTGGTTTTAATGGGAGGTGTAATTAAAGAAAGGTGGTGGTACTGTCAAACACTAAAGGCATACTATAAAAAGAAAACAAAAAGCCCAACGGAAAACACCGCCTCAGGTTTTCTTGCCTTTTGTGGGCGGTGCGTGTGTGTGTGATTTTTTCGGTTTTGTTTGGTGGATTTTGGCAGTCTGTTTTGATGGGCCGATGGTTTTACAGTTTTCAGGGGTAGGGGGTCATGGTCGGTTATCGTAAAACGTTGGGTTTTGTGCAGTGTCAATAGCCCCGTGGCTGGCACATTTTTAACGACGGAATGACGCTTTTGCCCTTTGACATTTTCCTAGTTCTTCACTTCGAAACATAGGATTGGTGGGAAATCCAGACACGTTTGTAAAATCCTAAATCCCAATACAAATGGAACACCTTGTTCACGTTCTGTTCTGTCATGCCGTATGCCGTATGCCGTATGCCGTATGCCGTATGCAATTTGGGGGCAAAACCCAATTTGCAAGTAATTAGTTGGACATGTCAAGTGGGATGCAAGAGTTGTGCGATCGGATCACCGATTCTGTCCGAGATTCTGGAATTGGAAATAATTTAATAACGAATCACAAATTCTTTATGATTTTTTTATTGGAGTATATGTTTTAAAATGAATTCTTATACTAAAACCCACAAATTCTTTAAGATTTTTTTACTTCGGGTATATGTTTTAATATGAATTCTTACTAAAACCATTTGATGAAATACCCACCTAGCATTTCAAGAAATTATGTACTTAGATGTTATTTAAGTGGAATCACAAATTCTTGAATTTGCATGTAAGTGAACCAATCTACCTACTTGGAAATAACTAGTTATAATGTCAATAATTATAGTAGAAATACTTTAATTTTTTATTTAATTAATGTAAATTTAGGAGCTTAACAGTTTTGTTGAGTATGATCAGGATAAAATTTCATTTGTAATCTTTCTTATAAGGGTTAGTTCATGGGATTACCATTTTAACATTATTTTCAAAATAAAATTTTCAATACAAATCTTTTTATAAGTAATTCGTATCTCTATCATAAAACAATATTTTATTTTATATTTTATTTTATCAACACACACGATATATAAATTAATGACGTGTGAAATATGAAACAAAATATTATTCTTTATACTTTTGGAATCATTAACAATTACTCCTTTCACATACTGAATATATCATTTAAAAAATTTAAATTTTTTTTGCTATCTTTTTATGAGTTAAGACGGTAAATATAGTTCTTATCCTAGAAGTTGTAGGATGCACGTAAGCAGCTAAGCATGCATGTTGTCGTTATCCACGAAAGAGTAGGATTAGGAAAATACGTGTTTGGATTCGCGTATAACAGTGTTCTGCTTTTGTTGGGCTCTTCGTTTATTATGCTAAAAAAAAGTGGTTGCTACTTGGCCAATTGCTAAAACTTTGGGCCAAAGAAAGAGTAAACAATGGAAGAATCAATTAAAGAAGTAAAGATCTGTACATGTACTTCTTTGTTCAAATTTTACTATTTTAACATATTATTTTTAAAATAATTTAAAAGACTTTCTCGCTTTAATTCATATTCATTAAAATATTTTATTTTTAAATAATATTTTTAGATTAAATTTTCATTAAAAAATACTCTTTGTCAATAATAACAACATGCAATAATAGTCGCATGTTCGGGATGTAGATTTTAGCTACTATAAAAGTATTACTATTATTGTGTTTTCTTTTTCTTGATTTTTGAATGAAAAAAAAGAAAAAAAAAAAAAAAAAAAGACAAGATAGGAGTTGAAAATAATATTTGAGGGGTGAGGTGCGATTTATCGTAGATAATTGATAAACACTAGTTAAATAAAGAATCAAAATTAATAGGCGAAAAAAGGAAAAACCATAATGTCTCGGTTCCCCATGCACTTTGGTTCAGGACCAAAATTCAACTCCTTTGCCAGCAGAAGAGCATCAAAACTATGTTCCTACGATTGTTTCTTCATACCAGGAATTCAATCCAAGGAAAACAAGCAAATTTCTTTTTTAGCATAGTTTCAAGAATTTGCACTTCCCATGGCTGGACTCGAAGAACTGAAGAAAAAGTTAGTCCCACTCTTTGATACTGAAAAAGGGTTCCCATCTGAATCAACAACTGACCCTTCTGATTCTTACATGGTGAAAATAATTTTCCATTCCCCTTTCTTTACAGAATTTGTCCTTTTTTTCTATATTTATATTTCTCTCTGTTTTAATCAAAAAATTTGGGTTTTTGTCAAATTTGTGAAACCAGTTATCAGATGGCGGGACAGTGAATTTACTGAGCAAATCATACAATATATACAACATCAATGAGCTTGGCCTGCAGAAATGCACTTCTTCTGCATTTTCTGCAGATGATAGTGAGAAAACATACAGGTGTGCTTCTCATGAGATGAGGGTTTTTGGGTCCATAGGAAGTGGTGCAAGTAGTGTTGTTCAGAGGGCCATTCATATTCCCAATCACAGAATTATTGCCCTCAAGAAGATTAATATTTTTGAAAAGGTTTAACTTTTGCTTACATTTACCTGTATGCTATATTCTTTTATTGGTGGTGCAGCCAGGAACTTTTCTTGATGAGTTTGTTCAAGATATCTTCGCGTTTCCTTGTGATTGCTTGTGATGAATTTGATATTTAGTTGTAGATGTTTGACATGATTTCTTTACTGCATATTTTTAATTAGGTGTATGTCGATTTGGGATTGCAAAATTAGCTAATGTTAGCTTTCCAGCAGATTGGTACATAGAAAATATAAACGGAAGAAAAAAAATATTTGTTTTAGGTAGAATTTGTTCTTTAGAATTTAAAACACAATTAATTGGAAAGTATGGCATTGAGCTAATGTTTGCTGGAGGAGATGCTGCTCTGACTGTAATTTTTATCCCATTAAGTATCTTGAAATGACAGATTTGAAAAAATCAAGTATATTCCGAAGAAAAAGTGTGCATGATCCTAATTGCAGTTATTGATAAGGTGAAAACAAGTATTGTTCACATAGAAGAGAATAGGGGGTGGAGCGATGGAAGTTTAAATATTTTGGAGAAGAGTGGCAAACGGTGAAGAAAATGTTGAATCCATCTCATATGAATTTTTACATATTTGTATCAGGAGAAAAGGCAACAGCTTCTTACTGAAATAAGAACATTGTGTGAGGCACCATGTTATCAAGGTCTTGTCCAATTTTATGGTGCTTTCTATACTCCAGACTCTGGTCAGATAAGCATAGCTTTAGAGTACATGGATGGTGGTTCTTTGGCAGATATTATTCGTGTTCGCAAGAGTATACCAGAGCCAATTCTTTCCGCTATGGTGCAAAAACTCTTGCTTGTAAGAAATCGCTTTAGTATCAGTTTCATTATTTAAATGAATGTTGTACTTTCTTCCGACTCTATTTATGTATCTTTGACAGTTTTTCTTTATTTGTTAAGGGATTAAGCTACTTGCATGGAGTTAGACATTTAGTTCACAGAGATATCAAACCTGCAAATTTGCTTGTAAATCTTAAGGGAGAGCCAAAGATTACAGATTTTGGTATAAGCACCGGCTTGGAGGATTCAATGGCTATGGTTTGTTACTTTGTGCTAGATATCTTATAAATATATCATTTACCATATAGCATATATATCGTCGACAAATTTGTTGTTAATTGTTGCTGCTACTTCTATTTGTTGCATTGTCAGTGTGCAACTTTTATTGGAACTGTTACGTACATGTCTCCTGAGCGAATTCGAAATGAAAGTTACTCTTATCCTGCTGATATTTGGAGCCTTGGGCTTGCACTTTTTGAGTGTGCGACGGGGGAATTTCCGTATAATGCTAATGAAGGGCCTGTTAATCTTATGTTGCAGGTAAACATTCATTTGATATAATACGGCGTTGTGTTGACCCCTCATTCGCTTATGTGAATTCTCATCCATTTTATTCTCATTTGAATTAAAGCAAATAATGACTTAATGTTCAATCCTCGTTTACTGTCACTTCAATTCATGAGTAGTCAATGGTCAATGGTCAATGGTCTTCTTGCTAATGATATAAATTAAAACAAATAGGTAACCATCTTATATATATATATATATATATATATTTCCCTTTGTTTGTCAAATGATTTGGAAGTAGTTTCAACTTGTTTTATGAGGTATATTATTTATTAAAAAATGTGTTATGTATCGAAATTCATTGGTTTTTTGCATGTCGTTTTTCGAAATTTTACTATGTCAAAAAAGTGTTGGACAAACTATATAAGTTGTCTCTTTTTGAGATTCAATTGTAGAAGTTCATTCCAAATTTGGGCATCTTTCTGACTTTTTCTATTTGGCGTCTTGTCTTTCACTACAACGTTAATATATATGAAGATTTTGGATGATCCATCTCCATCCCTGTCGAAGCAGAAATTTTCTCCAGAGTTCTGTTTATTTATTGATGCCTGCCTCCAGAAAGATCCAGTTGCAAGGCCAACAGCTGAGCAGGTGAGCAACAGGTAGATTCTGGATCCTACTGTTGCATAATGTGAAAAATCACTTTACTGGAATGTTCCTTTGAGTTATATGTGGCTGACTTATGCACAATTGGATGTTGGAGTGTGAAAATGTGAATGACAGCTTTGGTTAAAGCAACGTTTGCTAGGACTCCAGCAAAGATTTCAGTTATGCCTTATATTTTTGTGTGCTTGTTGTCAGTTTTGAAAATGGTTTCAGTACTAAAACAAGGAACTTTTTTTCTCCAGACCGTGTGAACTGTGTTACTTGAAATCAGCTGCGTGTATCCGTCAGAGTGTCAGATTCATGAAATCTTTAAATTTTGAAAAATATAGATGTTTACAAGAGAAAAACAAAACATAAAATATGAAGTTCAAATTTGTTTGAAGAGTTAGGAAACAAATGAAACATCTTTGATGTGCCAAATTATGATCCAGACATTCATTTGGCATGTGTCCCATCATCATGACCTAACTTATGATCCATCCCTTAAATCAGGCAGTTTACCTTTTCATTGTCCAAGTGTCAGGTGTTCAATGCAGATTTCATATGTTTGAGGTTGAGGTAACACACACAGAGGAATAATTACTTATTGGCTATCTTGCCACATGTTTAATGATTAATATAATTCAAATACTTATCAAGTGCCCTATTATTTTCGATTTTCCCTTTTCTGTTCTTCTGAAAGTTTTAACTCAGAGAAGCAGTGGTGATTAGATTTCAGTATGTTTCATTGTCAAGGAAGAGTTTTTTGAAGATAGACAGTGGCAGTATTGTTGACACTTTTAGATATATATCATCTTTCCAGGGTCCTGCCCATGATCTTTTTCACAAGCTCTTTATGTCAATGATTACATATATTGCTAAAATTCAGACGAAAATGTTTTAGTGAGAGCTAACCCTCTGTATGAAGCCCTGTTTGATATGTAAGAGCAGATTATTGCATGCTTTGTGATGGCAATATTTATTGATGTAATATGTTTTTGATAGTTGAAATTTGAAAGAGAAAATTATTTTGGGGACTCTCTCGTTGATGTCGATCTGTATTTCAGATAAGCATACTGAAGTTCATGTCTATAGAATGCAGTGATTCTCTCAAATTAGTAGATTGCTTCTCGACCAGTTTTGGTCAAGATAATGATTGCTTTCTTCAATCATACTCCTAATTATACTATCTGCTCATGATGGAGAAGATATTTCGATGGATAAATTTAGATTGCAGAATACAATCTCAATCTGATAGCAGCTGTTTGCTTCACATGAAATTTTACGATTGAAACATGCCTTAATGCTCCCTTCATCGCACAAAGTATCTCTTGATTTCCATTTTTGTTTGTCCCCATTATACTAGTCTTGTTTCTGAAAATCAACAAAAAAAAATGATTTGATTGCCAACTATGGCCCTCCTTAAATATAAACTAATTAGCTCTAGATATGGCAAGTTACAAACTAAGTTCTGCAATTGAGCATTCTACATTTCATCTTAACGTCATACAACTACAATACAGCATTATGAATGAAAGTTTTTTTGCAGTTTAATTGAACTTTTTCAATTTATACAATTATTAAATTATATACAAACAGAAATTTTGTTAAGAAAGAAAAATATGTTGATTTTTCTTATTTCTTAGAAAAAGTCAACCCAGATATCCTTTATGGGATGAAGGGAGTATCTATTTACCATGTAGGTCTACAGTATATTTAGGAAGAACATGACTGCCATGTATTAAAGTTTTGGCTTTAAAAATTGTAATTTGTCTTTTGTTTCCATTTTGATTTGTTTGCGTGTGCTGCAGCTACTTTCACATCCGTTTATTGCGAAGTATGAGGATGCTGGGGTCAACTTGGGTGCTTTTGTACAAAGTATATTTGACCCGGCACAGAGGATGAAGGATCTAGTGGACGTGAGTTAATATCTCCATTTTATTACCATCAAATTATGCTGAGTGCCACCTATTTGATATCCTCACGAAGGGCCACAATTGAGTGCTATTTGAATATCCACCCAAATGAACTAAAAAAAAATCAATTTTTCTGCAGACCAAAACTTTTTACTTACAATTGACATTTGCTTCATGTCACGTTTGGCTTTACCAGATGCTGACTATACATTATTACTTACTTTTTGATGGATCTGACGATCTTTGGCATCACACGAAGACTTTGTATGAAGAGTATTCTATTTTCAGGTACCAAACATTTTGAGATTTCTCCCATGTTCTATGCAATCTTGGTCATGATGTTGCTAGACTTATGAATAGCTTCTTACCAATCTAAACTTGGGAAGCAACTACTTAAAGTTACACAATTTGAAAAAATGTGCAAAAAACAGTATCATATTTTAGTACATCTTCATAAAATATAAATGCATATTGTGGTTTTATGTCATTCAGCTTATCAATGGGGTTCTGCTATTAATTTCCGATTTCCTTATATAAACCATCATGATTTCCAGTTTTGGTGGGAAAGAATCTGTTGGCCCAAATGACATCTTTATTGCTCTGTCAAATATTCGGAGGACATTGGCTGGCGAATGGCCTCCCAAGAAGCTTGTGCATGTTGTGGAGAAACTTCAGTGCCGTGCTCATGGTCAGAATGCAGTTGCAATTCGTGTGTCGGGCTCATTTATCGTTGGAAATCAGTTCCTGATATGTGGAGACGGTGTCCAAGTAGAGGGCTTGCCAAATTTTAGAGACCTTTCGATCAATATATCTAGCGAGCGCATGGGAACATTTCAGGAGCAGTTTGTTGTGGAAACAGCAGACATGCTCGGCCGCTACTTCATAGCCAAGCAAGAGCTTTACATTGTTCAATAAATATGAAACAGCAAAGGCATTTCGTATTTTTTCTAAGGTATAGTCAACTGTTTAGACCAGTTTTCAGTTAATAAATTTAGCTCTGGAAACTGATGTTCTGCTCCCCATATTTCAATCTGCAGGATGATAATAACGTAACTGTGAAAACCTGCTGCATCTCATCAGCTGTCTCGTTTTTGTTATCAGCTCCAGATTTTTCATGTCGATTTCTAACTCAACGTCGAAGCCATAACTGGTGAGTCTCACTAGCTATCCCCCATAGATATACTGGTTTTCTGAATGTGATGGTCTCCTATACTAACTTGTTCCATTTCAATCTCCAGGATGTTTTATCTAAATAATGGATCAGTCTCCAATTTTACTCCCCTGCATCAAGAGGCCAGCTAGGGTTGTAGTATGTTCCAAGGGTTTTTGCCCATTAAAGTGCTATGTGAGTGGGTTCAGAACGCCGTGACTCGTGAGACGGGTCGGTTCAAATCCAGTCTGTGCATTAGAGCATTGAGAGGACCAGGAAGGACGCACCTCCGGTGTACCAGTTAGCTTAGCTTACCCTACAACCTGATTTGCAAGAAGTGTGTCACCATTGGAGAATTCTCTTTGTTTGTACCATGTAAAGACGGGACTCGTAAATTTGAACCCAGATCTAATCAATCTGATGTTTAAGTTCCATGTCTTGTTTGATCTCTACACATGGCTGATATAAATTCTGCTAGTGGTTCAAACGCCCCTGTGAGCCAGGGTATCGAGTCAATATCAGTATAGTTCTGAAAACTAACCTGGAGATCAGACAGCTGAGATAGTTATTCAGAGGTTCAAGTATGATACTTAGACAACCACATTTAGAATACCTAAACTAAATCAACTATATGTTAGGCTATCTATTGAACATCGTTGTAAGATAATTGTTTAGCGTTTAGGGTTCAGGGTTTAGGAAGCATGGTTCTCACACAATAATAATTATTGTAAGAATTTATTGAATTTTTTGTTTATTTTAAGGGGAAAGTTTGGAAAATCGAATAAACACAATTATTAATACATAATTTGATACCCCCTCCATTCCTGTTTGAGAGCTTAGTTGTTTAGAGTTAATGTATATTGGTGTAATCTTTTGACTAATTTTTTGTATTTTTTTTTTAATAATTTCGATATTGTAAAATTTCTATATCATAGTTATTGTTTTGTTTTTTTATTTTTATTATTATCTCTTTTTTTAATATATAACTAAAATATTCGATGTTACATTCAAACAAATAGTCAACCCACTAACTCTTTTGAAGAATTTAATAGAACTAATATAACATTTATTTTTGAATGGGTTGTATTTTGACTTGTAAACTCAGTTGAAGTATGTAGCGATACAAGGATAAGTACTAGCGCACAAAAAAGAAAAGAAAAAAAAGCACAAGAAAATTAAAAGATGCTAAAAAATTCTACAAACTATGAAAAAAAATAGAGATATCAATTCATCAATTTGTCAAGGTCAAATAATGTGAGTTTAGCTTATTATATTTAACGATTTACAAAATAAAGAATTTTAATGAAAGTATAACTCAATAGGAAACAAAATCAACTTGTATAAAAGGTGTTTGGAAACTCATTCCAAAAAGGGCACGTCCCCTCTCGAGCCTATTGAAATATTTTTTTAGACAACTTATACACATTTTTGAATTTTATGAAGAAAAAAAAATTCATAGAAAAGTCCATTTGTAAAGTATTATGTGTTTAATAGTTATTTTTGAATGAATTTTTAAAAAATTACAATTTTAGAAATTTATTTTGAAGAAGATCAAATTCATGACTTTTGAATATTTTTAATTTTTTTTTTGCACTTGAACTAGATAGATACCGAAGTGAATTTTTGTCAAAAAACTTGACAACACCTAAAGTACTTTTTGAAAAACACATATTAAGTTGAAAAGTGGAACCAAACATTACCTGTAAATATAAAATTCTAATTAATATAAGATTTTTAATTTTATAAGAAATCTATTTTCGTTTTATTCCTTTCTGTACTCCATCATTACGGATGACAATGAGTCTGGATTTGATATGGACTTGTCCCAAAATCGTCCCGTTTGGATGGATATTTACAATATAAATAGGTTTGGGTCGGTTTTAGATCTTTCATTTTTTTGACCCAAACTCGACCCATTTAGTTTTTTTTGTTTTTTTAAATTTTTTTAATATATATTTATATAATATTTTTTAAAAAAAAATAATTTTTTTAGAAAATTTTAATAATATTCTTTTTTAAAAATTTAATTTTTATTTTTTTTAAAATTATAAAATGAGTTTAGTGAGGTTAACGAGTTTACTCACTGAGTTTGAGTTTGGAAGAAGCCTAACCCATAAAAACTTAATGAATCAGGTATTGGAAGCCTAACCCATAAAAACTTAATGAATCAGGTATTGGGTTCAGATAAATCCGACCCAAACCCGATCAATTGTTATCCTATCCATCATATAGTTTATAGGGCCTACCTTGATGGGCCTTTGATGTGGGTTCATCCTAAAGCCCACAAAATATAAATCTATAACAAAACTAAGAAGGATATTCCTTCGATTTTGAACCCATCAAGTATAGGAAATTCCAAAACCAACATGGAAACATATAGTATTTGAATTTGAATTATTAAAATTAATAATAATGTGTGTACATAAAATTACTTTATATATTAAAACCTAATTTGCTAAATCTGTATGCTTATTTAATATATAAGACTAATTTAATGGTGGAAAAACTAAGTTTGACACAACTACTATATGAATCAATTAAATTTAATTGATTAATCTGTTTTATTTAAAGATTAAAC
This sequence comes from Paulownia fortunei, assembly GCA_019321725.1. Classification (NCBI taxonomy): domain Eukaryota; kingdom Viridiplantae; phylum Streptophyta; class Magnoliopsida; order Lamiales; family Paulowniaceae; genus Paulownia; species Paulownia fortunei. The sequence goes on from CM033118.1 coordinate 18,303,538, forward strand.
ATTTTATTAATTCTTTGATTGGGTTTTTACATGATAAAGAAACCTGGGACAAATACCAACCATCAATCGGTCCCATAATTATAGGTTCTTTGGTACTGTTAATTAGTTAATTTGCTACTTTTCAAAGCCCAGTAATATATAATTTAATCAAATTTTAATAAATAATTTCAAACAATGTAACAAGTTTTACGATCCAAAATTTAGTAAAACTAAAAAAATTCCTAAAAACCAATTTGATAACTTAAAGATTAAACAAATTAATTTCTTGTTGTAGCAAACCCATCAGTAATTTTGTATGAGTAATTTTTTTTTGCTAATATTATTGCTTACAAAAAAAAAAAAATTAAGTTCATTTATTTCTTTACTTATACTTCAAGTCTCAATAAGTGATTAAACTATATAACAAAACTATTATTATGAAATAAAATTAATATTTGGAAACTTTACGTTTGTCCCTTACAACAATAAACGAATTACCTTAATTACCCTGTCCTAAAAGAACTCACCATAGACAGAAAAACACTCACACAGGGACTCAACTTCTCTACATAAACATCCATCCCCCACCCTCACCCCCACCCCGGTTATTGCTTTTTGACGTAAACAATATCAAGAACTAAAAGCACAAGGTCAGTTTTCTTTTTTCTGAAAATTTTACGTTATTAGCTGCTTATGCATGTCTGGATATAAAGTATGCATGGAAATTCAATGGAGAGGTTAGCGCTTAACAATGAAAAGTTGACGCTTTTTGAGTTTTTAGATTGGGATTTCTTGTTTAGGCTTTTTGAGTTTTTGGAGTGGGTTTTTCTTTTTTACGCTTTTTGATGATATATTTATCTGTTTTTTTCTCAGTTAAAGTGTGTTCGAGCACAAATTTAATTAAATTTACCAATTTTTGTGCTTGTCTAGCTTGAAAGACTCCATCTTTATTGATTACTTATGGTTCACTGCGTGTGAACAACTTTTATTTCAACTCCTAGTATTCGTATTTGGCTGTCAATGCTACCTGTAATCGTAGTTAGTTGAATACCATAAAAATTTGACACGTATGTTATTAATTTTTTTAAAAAAAATTACAGTGAAAAATACAACCAATAATATGGAAACGCATAATATACGAAGTAGGAGATGCACGAGCAAGAATATAGCTTATTTCTATATTAAATTTACATGTATCATGCCTATTTTTACTTTTAGATTATGAAAAAAGTAAAAATGTGTTATTGTACTTACTAAAAAATTTAATATATTTTTAGGTTTTATAAAAAATAATAAATTATTGGTTAAATTGGAGCATTATTCGTAAAACATAATATGAAATATGTGTTATACATGTACCTCACCTCAACTTTAAGAGTATTATATGTGAAGTTCTCTCTATGAAAAAGGAGTATTTTTTTAAATATATGTATGTATTTATATAAGTATAATACGAGTTTTTACTAGCTGCATGATGAATGCTTTGAGTTGGACCTCTGTGTGCGAAAAAGATAAAAAATTCCATTTAACTGAACATTGCTGTTGGTCTATATCTTTTAGTTACACAAGTTGCTGTATGCTGAGGAGACCTAAAGTATGAAAACCAAAAGTGAAATTATGTGCTTCAGCGCAATTTTCAGTTCTAACCGCAGGGATTATTTTGTTGGACAATATTTGAGCTTTGCATCAAGAGCCGGGACTCATAAGCATCTAGGTAGTTTGATTGATAGATATCGGTCGAATTCTTTGTTGTCGCTGGTTGTTGCTTCTGAGAGAAGATGCACAACACTGCATGGAAGGTCCGATAATAGCCAAAGAAGTTGCCTGCTAAGATTTTACAGTTCCGATAGTAATGGAAAGAATGCAGGGGAAGATATGCCTGCACCTGCCAAAGATGTGGCCAAATCTGATGAACATAAGGAAAATAAGACGGATAGAATGAGCCATGGCGAGGCACAAGCCCAACTAGGGGAGCAAGATCAAATGGAGGGGCTCGAAACTGAAAAGCCTTCAGTAGAGAATGAGAAGAAGAAAACTCCATTTTTAACACGAGGGGCAAGATTTAGAGATGAGTTCTTGAGAAGGGTTGTTCCATGGGAGGAAATAACTGACTCATGGGATACTTTTCCTTATTACATTCAGTACGTACTGTCCCAGATTTGATTTTGCTTCTCTTGCATGTATTAGTTACTTTTTGGGACTCAAGAGTTACAATTCTTGCAGTGAATGCACTAAAAACCTTCTCTTGGAATGTATGGCCTCACATTTGAAACATAAGAAGCTTACTAGAGACTATGGTTGCCGTTTGGCTTCTTCAAGTGGCAGAATTTTGCTTCAGAGTGTTCCAGGTCAGTCTTTTCCCTGCTCTGTGTTTTTCTCTGTTTTCACGAAGTTTTGGTGTATTCATTAAACAGAATGAAGTACTTTTACTTGTTCTGATTAGAAAAAACACTGTTTTTGAAGGTACGGGACTATACCAAGACAGATTGGTCAGAGCACTTGCGCGCGACTTACAAGTTCCACTATTGGTGCTTGATAGCAGAGTTTTACCTCCATATGTAAGCTTGGAATTTCATTTCCCTCCAACCCCTTGATCTGTTGTTGTTCATGCTCGTCTTGTTTTGTTATTGAAAAAGATTAATCCAGATAAAATTAGTTTTCCCCCTCTTTTCAAATTTGCATTAATTTTTTTTAGCTATGTTCACTAGCAATGGAATTTTCAGGACTTTAGTCAAGGTGAATCAGATGAGGAAAGTGCGGAATCAGATGAAGAAATCACATCAGAGTCCGAAGTTGACGATGAAAGTGGTTCAAGTTGTGAGGAAGAAGATACTAGCAGTGGCGAGGAAAGTACAGATGGTAGTGACGGTGAAGTTGATACCCAAACTTCGGCTGAAACCTGCAAAAAGGTAATCCCGTATAACTGTGAAGTTGAGAAGGTAACATTATCGTTAAGTTACAAATAATTATTAAGACTCACGATTTTAGAATGGTAATCATGGTCCAACAGAAGAATGAAAGAAAAGAAAAAGCCATTCATAACATTACTTATGCTTCACCCAGAGCGTAAATCCTTATAGCTTAATGCATACCTTGCACATGTACGATATACACCTTCTCTCTGGCATGTTTTCCAGAAACTTAACTTTAAGCATAGATAAGGTGTGAAACAGAATTGTTTCATCTACGTGGTGTTGTTGGAACAAAAGCTCTTTTAGGTAATCAAACTATTTCCATTTGGAATTCTCTGTGGTAGGGATATGGAAAGTGCTATGATGTGCTAGGAACTTAAGCCGTATTTTGATGATTGGTACTCCTTCGTCTTCTGTATGCAGAGTGTTTCTGAAGAATCTGAAAGCTCCTCATCATCGTCAAAATCAGAGACTGCTAAGAGTTCTGAGAAAGCTGTATGTCTGTTAAAGGAAGGTAATACATTTCTAGTTCCGCCGCCCAATGTAAATTCTTATTTCACAATGTGCTAAGTTATATTTCTTTTTGTGATTTGGGTATGCCTACCAAAGAGAACGTGTGGTGTATACTTCTTTAATGTCCTAAAAGTCCTAGACATGCAATGTTTTCTTGGCAAACTTAGCCAAATGTTTGCTGGACCAATTGAAAAGCAACTGGAATTGCATAAGTTGGCACAAACCATATATGGGACACAATTTTCCATTACAACTGAAGGTTTACAAAATGCCATTGCAATGAGTTACTTATTTTCTATTTCATGTTTTTTTGTCAGGGGATAGAGTGAAGTACGTTGGACCGACCACTTCCATTAAAGCGAATAACAGGTTACTGTTCTTCATGTCGCAATTGTTCCAAAACTTATCCCTTTGTTTTATCTTTTTATGAATGTCTAACTACGGACATCCTCTTAGTTACAACACTCTTTTTCATGCAGCAGAGTTCAAGTATTTTGATTGATTACATTGTACATTAACACTCTGAACGCATTTGCTCGTGATTTTTCTGTCAATTGGACCCTTTGACTTCAATATGTGTAACACAGCTTAAATTTCTGAAAAGAAATTTTACTTGATGCAAATGTCTTTAGGACTCTCGAGGGTTTTTCCTTTCTGTTCTAATTTGCTGGATTATTGATGTGTTTGTGTATTATTGTTTAAGTGCCAATTCTACGTGATAGAGATACAACTTGCTAGTTCACATTTATTGTCGAGAATAAAATCAAATCAAAATGAATTTGATCATCAATAATGCACTATTTTTGGAATAGCAGAATATTTGCATATAAATTGATATGGGTGATTTCTTCCATTAGTATATTCCTCACATGTCTATTATACCCATTAGGTGATATTGTAATTGTGATGGTAAGAGAGAACAATACAAGTCTTATTGCTAAATAACTTAACCATATTGTATCTTTGTGTTCTTCTTTCTCCCTTCACCATTTACTCTCAGTGTTGAATTGGTTTTATACTAATAATAAGTATGCCTTTTGATTAACATTTGATTTATTTTCAAGTATTTTTGTTACTTTATATGCATTTAGTTTGAAAATTTGTAGGTAATGGTAAAAGGAGAAGAAAATAGAAAAAAAATATAAAATTTGGTTAAATTTTAGAAAAACCTTCATTTTAGTGTTATTATGGGCAGTGTTCGTATTTCAATCATAACTCTTTACTCAAATATCATTTTGACTTGATTTTTAAACCACTAGAAGGCCAAAAGATATATCTATAACTTCTATGTTCATAACAAAATCCATTTCCTTCAATTTCAATGAGAAAAAGTGGGTTAAAGAGTCTGCACTTGATTGGAACTTTCTAGTATGATACACTTTCGTATTATGGCCATAACTCTTTCCAAAGATTTCATATCAAGTTAATTCAAGTGACTATGTAAAGATAAGACATAGAGCTACAATTCCTTAGAATATACCAGAAGCCAATTTCTCCTAGAAAAAGGTCAAAAACGAGTTTCAAATAGCTGAACACTGTCAGAGAAAGAGGAAAACTGCAGCAACGGCGCCTAGGCGCCAAAACAGGGCGCTTAGGTGCCAAAAACATAGAGTACGGCGTTTAGGCACCACTAATCAGCGCCTAGGTGCTGAAAAGCAGAAAAGTAGGGTAAAAATGGGATTTTTGCCCTCTTTAGGGCATCACACATCCAATTTTAAGGATTCCAAAAGCTTCCAATGAGGGAAATCAGCTAGAGAAGGGGGAGAGAAGAGAGAACAAGCTAAGAAAAGAAAGAAAAGAAGAGAAGAAGAAGAAGAAGGAAGGAGAGGAGGGATTTCTTCTATGGTTTATAAAGAAGACATTTATAAGGGAAGAAATTCATCCTCTTTCATTTTATTTTCCTCTTTCTTTCTTTAATTATGTTCATGGATATTGTTGATTTATCTTTCATTTTTACCATTATGAACTAATTTATTTTTCTAGGGTTGTGATGTAATCTAATTAGAATATGTTGAATATTTTTATCAAGTTAATTCTTGATTTATCTATCAAGTTGAGCTTTCTACATTGTTCTTAATGTTTTCAATTATTTGACCACTAATTGAATGATTTGCTAATCATATTGACCCGGGAGGTAATATATGTGTCTAGTTCTAGGTGTAGAGAACCATATATTGCATGTGAGATAGGAATATACTTTTATGGTTTGTGTAGTTTTGTTGGAGATCCATAGAAATAAATGAATTATTGATTGTTGTAATTCACATAGGAATATAGTGAGTTAACAATTGATGGTATTTTCATTAGATCTTGGAAGAGACTAATGGATAATTTAGGGATTTTCAACTATCACTTGAGAAATAAGTTGAAATTGATGAGATAGATTATTCAACTCAAACTAATTATGATGAAATCATAACTTTATGTCTTTATAATCATTGATATTCGTTTTTATTCGATTTTGCGCATTATTTTTGAAAGTAATTTAAATTCATTTGCATTAATTGTCACTCGCTTTCGTTTGTTCAAATAAAATTAGAGTTGACAAAATTTTGGTATTTAGTAATTTAATAGTTCTCCTGGAAACGATAATCTACTCCATCATTTTATTACTTGTAACGATAACGTATACTTGTGTTCACGAATTTTCGCAACACTCAGAAACTAAAGTATGTGGTTAATTCCTTGCCAATATTCTTTCTCCAAATTGTTGAGAAGCAATAATTTTGCAACCTCATAGTTATTTGATCTATACAAGTGCTCTTTTTGCCATGCCATTCATCACCATTTATGTTTTTACCTGCGGTATTGCTTCTATGTTAATTCTGGTTATTCTTCTTTCTTATGGAATGTGATGGATCAACCATTTTACTGGTTAAGAGTTTAAGAAACAAGAATCTAGTAGAGATAAAAAAAAAATTATTATTGAATGAAGCGCTTACCACATAATCGAAAAGCTATAACTATTGATAGAGACGCAACTTTATTTCCTTATACACTTGGCAGGGCAAAGCACTATACTAAGTGACTGTCGACATGAGGTGGTTGGGCCCCATAGGCACCAGGAGTCGAGCGGTTAATCCTTGATCAGTTAGTCTCCCAAGGCAACTGTTGAAGTTTCTATAACCATTCTTCTAAGAAACCATTAAGCATTATCGCCAACCCATCTAACTACCTGATATAAATATGCTTCCTATTGATTTGAGAAGAAATCCAGATGGGCAGAGAAAAAGATGCTGCTTCCTTCTTCTAAAGCAGTAATGAAAAACCAATCTTTATCATGTAACTCTTTTCTGAAATTAGTTAAGGTATCTTGTTGAGTTCAGTTGGATGTTATCTGAATGCTGCTTTTCTTGTTGATGACTGAACTTTTTGCGCCTCATGTATTTTGCATTTGTTAGTATTTTCTGGATTTTCATAAATGCCTGCAAATTTCATTTAGGTTATGACTTATGAGCTAGTTATCTTCACAAATACTATATATTTTCAGGACTTTGTCCAGCGGCCGACGAGGGGAGGTGCATGAAGTAAATGGTGACAAAGTAGCTGTTATCTTCTATATAAGTGGCCTGGCAACAAAGGAAGCAGAAAAGGATGAGAAAGGCCCAGAAACTGCTGCAGAACCACCAGTTCATTGGCTCGATGGTACATATAATTTACTTAGTAATACTAGTGGCCTTATCTTTGATGGCTGCAATTTTTTCATATGGGGGCTTTACACTTTCTTTAACCATGAAAATCCAGACCATCACCTACCTCAGGGACAGAGCAATGGAAGCTGGCAGGGGCAATGGTCCTCAAGTCTATATAATCTAAAATTTTACATATAAATTTATTAAATATTAAAACTTTGCTGCCCTAAATATAATAAAATTGTCTTTCATATGATTAAAAATACTCTTTGTATATGATTAAAAATATTTCTTTGTCCATTGTCCTTAAAGAGAAATCAAATTTCATCCCCCAATGTTAAAATTCTTTCCTCCGTCTCTAACCTGCCTATGCTTGTATTCGTTTTGCAGTGAAGCACATCGAACATGATCCTGATGCTCAAACTCACGACTGCTACGTTGCTATGGAAGTGCTCTGTGAGGTACTGGTTTTAGATGACAATGACATAAACTACTCTTATGCAAATTTAAGTATGAGTTTCTATACTTACGCTTTCCCCATTTTGGTAGCAGGTTCTGCAGTCTCAACAACCAATTGTTGTCTATTTTCCAGATTCTTTTTGGTGGTTGTCGAGGGCAGCTTCAAGGAAAATTCGTGAAGAGTTTGTTTGCAAGGTGAAAGAGATGTTCGACCTATTATCAGGACGTATGGTTTTGATTTGCGGACAAAACAAATGGGAAGCTGGATCAAAAGAAATGGAGAATTTTGTAAGTTTCGAGAACACCAGAAAATGTCTTCATTTGTATCCCAAAAAGTAGGATATGATCCATACGCTCAAATCAAGCTGATCTACCCAGAGCCCGTCGGTTTTGAATTTTTTTACTATAATGACAGTTTTACAACGTTAATACTTAAAACCCTCCACATTCAGGTGGGATGGTGGGTTCAATAACGAAAACCCACCTCACCTGTCGCTATACATATTACACATATGCATAACACATCCATATGCATCTAATGCATATATAATGCATTTATATACTATATTTCTTTATAAAATTATTTTTATGGACAATAGAAGGTTTTTCAATCCCAACAATTATTTCTCATAGTGAGAAATTAGTTCTTGTCTTGATGTAGTTCACTTGCTTAGCCCCCGCTTACTTTCCTATTCATTCTAGTAGCATTCTTTATTTGCTTTGCAACCACAACATAAATTTCTTTGTTTGTTTACTTGGCATTATATTTTTAAGTTGCTTAATGGCAGATAAAAGCAAAAGGGCCAGCGGATCTATCTCCAATATTCTTTTACCATAAGCCTATATTCTAATAGTATATTCTTTTACCATAAGCCTATATTCTAATAGCAAGTTTCTTCAACTCTGGAATCCAATATGTAATAGCTGAACTGTTTATTTGGCATGTCTTGGTCTGCAATATGATGTCATGTATGTATGGTTTTTTCTATCCTATCTCCACATGAGTCAATCGATGTCTTGTTTTACATTCTTGATATAATATCAGGATGTTTCTTTTTTCAGCCTCCTTCTTTGAAGCAACTTATTAAGGGACTAAAGGCCACTAAGCAATCTGAAGAGGATGAAATACGCAAGCTATTCGCTAATGTTGTGTGTATAAAACCCCCAAAGGTAATTGTTCTTTTATCATCTCATATTTTAAGAAATCTATGTGTTGCTTTGCTGCTATTGTTCCTTTGATGAAGATTCTTGGATTCATTACTTATATGCTGCTGTCAGATAGGTATCTTTTTTTGTAATATACATTCACAATCTGAAAGCTCAGGCATCCTTAATCAGTGGAGCTATATTAATCAAATACGGATGCACAGGCAGAAAAACAGAAAAAGAACACATTAGCATGCATTTAAATGTTATTGGAACAATATTGTAAAACAATTTGATAGAATGAGTGATTCAACAGTTTCACCTTATGATTGCAGGAGGAAGATCTCCTGAAGACATTCTGTAAACAGATTGAAGATAGGAAAACAGTGATATCTGGAAGCAACTTAAGTGAAATGCACAAGGTACATGTATCAGAATTTTGTTGAAGTTTAGTTTATTTCTAATTTGATTCTTTAACATTTCACTCATTTCAGGTTCTCAAGGAGCACGACTTATTATGCATGGACTTGGAGCATGTAAACACTGATGGTGTGATATTGAAAAAACAGAGTAAGAATTCTTATTATTTACACAACCATGTATAATGTACATATAAATGCAATTAACACAATGCATGCATGCCATGAGTTGATCGAAAGAGCCATCTTCAATTGTTTTCGAATCATATATTCTTTAGCGTCTAAATATAAAAGCTTCGCAGAGGAGGGAAAATCAAAATGATGTTGTAATTGTTATCTAAATATTGGAGAATATGAAATTCCAACTATGCATTCTTCATTATTCTAGTGAATATTTGCAATTCCCTTTTCTGCTTCTGTAACTTTTGCTGTTGGGTTACAGAAGCAGAGAAGATTGTTGGCTGGGCCACAAATCATTACCTCTCCTCATGCCACCTTCCTTCTGTTAAGGAGGATCGGTTGCATGTGCCTTCTGCAAGGTAAACTATCTCTGTCCTTACGGAAAATTAAGCTTTTATCTCCATAAAGTTGATTGCTGTCAATTGTCATGTGCAGCCTTGAACTTGCAATTTTGAGGTTAAAGGAGCAGGAAGCGGAGTCCAAGAACAAGCCTTCACAGTGTCTCAAGGTTTTCTCTTCTGTTGTCATTATGTGAACACACTCACTTTACATTTTTTCTCCATGTGACGAAGAAAAAGTTGGTTGCAGAATCTTGCTAGGGGGTATGAAAGATCCTTTGTTTCAGCAGTAGTGCATCCGGGTGAGATTGGTGTCAAGTTTGATGATGTTGGTGCCCTTGAAGACGTGAAGAAGGTGTTGAATGAACTTGTCATTCTCCCAATGAGGCAACCTGAGCTTTTCTCGCATGGAAATTTGCTGCGAGTGGGTAGCTTACTGTTATCCTTAATCTTGCATTTTTTTCTTCAAATTTGATTTGTAAACATGCTATATCTTCTGTCAGCCTTGCAAAGGGATACTACTTTTTGGGCCTCCTGGAACTGGAAAAACCCTTCTTGCAAAGGCTCTTGCAACAGAAGCAGGGGCTAATTTCATCAGTGTTACTCCTTCATCCTTTGCATCTAAGGTAGGTGAAGTAAAAAGTAATGGCCTTGGAACATTTGAAGAGGTCCTGCTGGCATTAGCTGATAATTGCTCATTAGTTAAATATTTGATATTTTAGCTACACTACTGGAACATGTTTATTTTGAGATTTTTTTGATATTTCGTACATGTCTGTTGGTGAGGCCTGGATTACCATTCACAATGGAACTGTAAATAGAAAAGTTACAGACCATTCTGCAAGTGAGGCTTTTGAGTTGCGGTACAGATCAAATCTGTGAAAGCAGTTAAAATAGGAGAAAGCAGTTTGAACTATGAGAGACCCTGTATGTAATCTTGAGTGCTCCTTTGCAAAATGTACATAGTTAGCCTCATCTTGAGTTTTCTACAATGGAAGGTTGTATCCCTATCCACTTTTTGAAATATAGAAATCTGATCTCCACCAATTTTACAGTTCATGTTTGTCTTAAATCTTCCTTCATTTGATTCTTCCTACGTTGTTAGTATTTTTTTGCTTCTCATGCAGTGGGTTGGGGACGATGAAAAACTTACAAGGGCACTATTCTCCTTTGCTGGCAAGCTGGCTCCTCTAATTATTTTTATGGATGAGGTGAGACCTACTACATTATTTGTGCCAACCAACTGAGCGTTTGCAAACACAAATGGTATATTGTAAACTACTTTATCGAGGCTCTAAAGTTATAGAATATTTCTTCCATATAATTTCGGGAAGATTGTGCAATCAAATTATAAAAAGAAACTTCACTTATGGAGTGAGCTTGCATGTTGATGAGGCAAAGATTAAATTTAATGAATATCACTATTCAAGGGGATTTGATTGAGAATAATATTTTCCATGGAAAAGTTTGTGTTTATGTGATTAACTTTGTTGAGTCTTGAGTTTATAGAAGTTTTAATATTCTAAAACAAAATTTATGGAATGTACTAGTATCTGAATTGGTACTGGTATGAAGGAAGTGGATTATGATACTGGCTTCAACGGAATCTAGACAGTGAATAGTGATAAAATAGAATAGTTTTACATGTTGTGAATGGTAAGGTTCACTAATCTAGTACAGTAAGCTTCGAAGAAGCTTATTGAATTTTCACGAGTGAACAATAAGAATGACCCAACTAAAGTAATTTTTTGGAGGTCTCGATTTAGAGTTTTGAACCTTATGTGGGGGAGACTCCAAGTAGATCTCATCATAAGAATGATCGTAATTGTTCCAAAACCAAGAGTCGTACATATCTGTGTATGATTGATCCCAGTAGGTCTTATTATATAAATGATTGTGATTATCCCTAGACCTAAGGTCATATGATACAGTAGACTCCACTTGTACATGGATAGCTGTGATTGTCTCAAAACCCAAAATCGTCATGCCTCCTAAACATAACCCAGCTAGAATGACCCTCATAACTGCCAATCCTGTCTTTACTTCATTAGAATTTATGCCTGTATGTGATGCTTGTGCATACAGGTTGATGCATTGCTCGGTACTCGTGGCGGATGCACCGAGCATGGGGCAACTAGAAGAATGCGGAATGAGTTTATGAGAGCTTGGGATGGCTTGAGGTCAAAAGACAGCCAGAGAATCCTTATCCTTGGTGCCACAAACAGGCCATTTGACCTAGATGATGCTGTCCTTCGCCGCATGCCAAGAAGGTAAAAATTCCATGGCGAATGAATATTTTGACGTGTTGTTTACCATACGTTCACTATGTATCTTTAACCATAATGGAAATACAACACATTGGAAATGTGTGACCGCAACTCTGACAGATTATGTTTGGTTGCTGCTAGGATTTGTGTGGACCTACCAGATGTAGAAAATCGTTTGAAAATACTCAAGGTTCTTCTAGCTCAAGAAAATATGGAATCTGGGTTTTCTTTTGAACAACTTGCAAAGTCTACTGAAGGTTATTCTGGGAGCGATCTAAAGGTAACGTATTGAGTTTCATACTGGCTAGATACGGTGATTGCTACTCACGTCTAAACTTTTTGTAACGTTTTCTCTTTTCAGAACTTGTGTTGCTGCAGCAAATAGACCTCTCCACGAATTGCTACAAGAAGAAAGCAAGGTAAACACTACCTATGATTATACTAGTTTTAGGATTTTGTGGTTCACAGATGATTGATGTTCCTTCACGGTTAGGGTTGTATTTATCAAAGCGTAATTCTATCATGTCTCAATTATTAATATAAATATATACATGCATTTTGTCCTAAAATGAGTTATCAAACTGCCTTCTCCTATCACCAGATTCTTCTTCGCGTCCTTTAATGAACATTGGCAACTGATGAACTCTTTACTTGAACCTAGACAATTCTTAGTTGTTATCTTTACATGTTTATCATTTCCTTGAAAGGAAAATAGGAGAGGAAGGTTAAGAAAATGCTAGGTAACAGAAAGTCCAATAATCTTGGTGTTTTTTTACTTTTGCCTAGGTCCCTTGTTTGTGTGTAAGACCACACAAATCCATCTCACTCTGTGAGAAAGATAAACACAAGATCAATGGAGTAGGTGTTATATAAAATTATCCTGAAGGATAGCGAGAGATGTTCTTAAGGGAAAAAACAAGGGTCTTCAAGGATCTCTTCTTCCCCCTCCTATTAAAACTTGTGCTCTGAGTTGTTAGATTTTCTGCATTGTGACTATATCTTTCTTCATAGTGTATCTGATGGTTACTGCCTTATAGTGCGACAACTTATATCTTTCTTCTTAGTGTTTGTCATGGTTATCTCTTTACAGGGTGACAGAGTTGATGGAGTTCCAGCGTTAAGACCACTGAAGTTGGATGATTTTATTGATTCTAAAGCCAAGGTAAATCATTAGAAACAATAACAAGCTAAACAAAGCTCTGCATGGGTCCTCAATATTAGTTTAGGACAAAGCTATAGCATGGATGTTTCAGCAACCATTTTAGAGGGACTTACTTCTAAAACATGATTATCTTGGGTGCTAGAGAGGGCACTTTTACCATAACACCCCCTTTCTCCTTAATTGTTCTATTGATCTTTGTAACAATTTGCAGGTGGGACCATCAGTTGAGTGCAATTCAACTAGCTTGAACGAGCTGAGAAAATGGAATGAGCAATATTGTGAAGGAGGAAGCACCAGAAAAAGTTGGTTGCAGAATCTTGCCACGGATTCATATGAGAGAACCTTTGTTTCAGCAGTAGTTTGTCCTGGTGAGATTGGTGTCAAGTTCGATGATGTTGGTGCCCTGGAAGACGTGAAGAAGGCGTTGGACGAACTAGTGATTCTCCCAATGAGGAGGCCTGAGCTTTTCTCCCATGGAAATTTGCTGCGGGTGGGTAACTTACTGTTATCCTTAATTTTTTTAAACTTTGATTTGTAAACATGCTATATCTTCTGTCAGCCTTGCAAAGGGATACTACTTTTTGGGCCTCCTGGAACTGGAAAAACCCTTCTTGTAAAGGCTCTTGCAACAGAAGCAGGGGCTAATTTCATCAGCGTTACTCCTTCATCCTTTGCATCTAAGGTAGGTGAAATAAACAAATAATGGCCTTGGAATATTTGAATAGGCCCGGCCTGCCTGCATTAGCTGATCATTGATCATTAGTTAAATATTTAATATTATAGATACACTATTTGAACATGTTTATTGAGATTTTTTTTTTTAATATTTAGTACATGCAATACTCCTCCTGTTGGTGAAGTCTGAATTACCATTCATAATGGAACTGTAAATAGAAAAGTTACAGACCATTGTGCGAGTAGGGGGTGAGGCTTTTGAGTTGCTATATGGATCAAATCTGTGCAAGCTGTTAAAAAAGGAGAAAGCAGTTTGAACTATGTGATATGTGAGACTATGTTTGTAATCTTGAGTGCTCCTTCGGAAATGTACATAGTTAGCCTCATCTTTAGTTTTCTACAGTGGGAAGGTTGTGTCACTATCTACTTTTTTGAAATATAAAAATCGGGATTTCCACCAATTTGTACAGTTCATGTTTGTCTTAAAGCTTCCTTCATTCGATTCTTCCAACGTTGTCAATATTTTTGCTTGCTTCTCATGCAGTGGGTTGGGGACGATGAAAAACTTACAAGGGCACTCTTCTCCTTTGCTGGCAAGCTGGCTCCTGTAATTATTTTTTTGGATGAGGTGAGACCTACTACGTTATTTGTGCCAACCGAGCATTTGCAAACACAAATGGTAAATTGTAGACTATACTATCGAGGCTCTTATACCCGTAATAGGAGATTTCTTTGATACAATTTTTGGAAGATTTTGCGATCATGTTTTAAAATAGAAACTTCAGTATGGAGTGAGCTTGCAAGTTGATGAGGCGAAGATTTAATTTAAAGAATCTTCCACCTTTCTCGGGAATTTGACTAGTGCCTGAGAAGAATATTTTCAATGGAAAAAGTTTGAGCTTATGTGATTAACTTTGTTGAGTCTTTCATAAAAAGTTTTAATATTCTAAAACAAAATTCATGAAATGTACTAGTTTTTGAATTGGTACTGGTATGAAGGAAGTGGATTATGATACTGGCTTCAATGGAGTCTAGACACTGAATGATGTTTTATGGTTGCTCTCTCGATGTTAAGATGGAATATTTTCAGATCTTGTGAATGGTAAGGTTCATTAATCTGGTACGGTAGGCTTTCTAGAAGCTTATTGAAATTTCACTGAGTTTAACATTAAGAATGACCCAACTGAAGTAATTCTTAGGAGGTTTGGATTTAGAGTTTTCGGACAATCACAAACAGCCTTGCTCCACGCAAGTTTCATCATATAAATGAGTGTAATTGTAATTGTTCCGAAACCTAAAATCCTACATATCTATATATGGCAGATCCCACATAGGTTTCATTTAAATATAAATGATTGTATGATTGTGATTGTCCAGTGAACTAAAATCATAGGATACAGTAGACCTCACTTGTCCCACTATATGATAGTTGTGATTGTCTCAAGACCTAAAATTCTCATACCGCCTAAACATAACCCAGCTAGAATGACCCTCATAACTGCCAATCCTGTCTTTACTTCATTAGAATTTATGCGTGCATGTGATGCTTGTGCATGCAGGTTGACGCTTTGCTCGGTGCTCGTGGCAGAAGGACAGAGCATGAGGCAACTAGAAGACTGCGGAATGAGTTTATGGCAGCTTGGGATGGCTTGAGGTCGAAAGACAACCAGAGAATCCTTATTCTTGGTGCCACAAATAGGCCATATGACATAGATGATGCTGTCATTCGCTGCATGCCAAGAAGGTAAAAATTCTATGCGAATGAATATTTTGACATGTGTTGTTTACCCTATGTTCATTATGCATCTTTAACCATATTGGAAATACAACACATTGGAATTGTGTGGGCTGCATTTCTGACAGAATATGTTTGATTGCTGTTAGGATTTATGTGGACCTACCAGATGTAGGAAGTCGTTTGAAAATACTCAAGTTACTTCTAGCTGAAGAAAATCTGGAATCTGTGTTTTTATTTGAACAACTTGCAAAGGCAACTGAAGGTTATTCTGGGAGCGATCTAAAGGTAATGTTTTGAGTTTCATACTGGCTAGATACAGTGATTGCTACTCCTGTCTAAACTTTTTCTGACATTTTGTCTTTGCAGAACCTCTGTGTTGCTGCAGCATATAGACCCGTCCAAGAATTACTAGTAGAAGAAAGCAAGGTAGACACTACAACAATACTATCATTATACTAGTCTTAAGATTTTGCAGTTCACAGATGATTGACGTTCTTTCACTGTTAGGGTTTTATTCATGCATTTTATCATGCCTCAATCATTAATATACATTTATACATGCATTTTGTCCTTAAACTAGTTAACAAATTGCCTTCTCCTATCATCAGATTCTTCTTAGTTCCTTTGATGAATATGGGCAACTGATCAACTCTTTACTTGAACCTAGACAATTCTGAGCTGATATCTTTACATTTTTATCATTTTCCTGAAAGGAAAATAGGAGAGGAAGGTTAGGAAAATGATATGAAGTCCAATAGTCTTGGTGTTTGTTTCCTTTGTCTAGGTCCCTTATATGTGTGGACCCATACAGGATGCAACTCACTCTGTGAGAGATAAACATAAAAGATCATTGGAATAGGCATTATATTGTAACCCTGAAGGATAGCGAGAGAATTAGGAGTGTTCTGAAGGGAAAAAAATAAGGGAATTCAAGGATCCTCCCCCTCCTATTAAAACGTGTGGTCTGATTTGTTAGATTTTCTGCATTGTGGCTATCTTTCTTCATAGCATTTGTGATGGTTATCGCCTTTCATGGCGACAGCTTATATCTTTCTTCTTAGTGTTTGTCATGGTTATCTCCTTACAGGGTGACAGAGTTGATGGAGTTCCAGCGTTAAGACCACTGAAGTTGGATGATTTTACTCATTGTAAAGCCAAGGTAAATTATTTGAAACCATAACAAGCTAAACAAAGCTCTGCATGGATCCATAATGTTAGTTTAGGACAGAGCTATAGCATGGATGTTCAGCAACCATTTTATAGGGACTTACCTCTGAAACATGATTATCTCGGGTGCTAGGGAGGGTGATTTTTACCCTAATTCTTCTATTGAAATTTATAACAATTTGCAGGTGGGACCATCAGTTGCGTACAATTCAACTAGCTTGAATGAGCTGAGAGAATGGAATGAGCAATATGGTGAAGGAGGAAGCAGGAGAAAATCACCATTTGGTTTTTGAAATTAATATCAACCGACTAATTTGATGATTCTTTTATTTCCAGAATAGAGTTAGAAGCTGCAGATGTTGTCTCTGTTAGGTAAAATCTCCAGCCTTTTAGAGAGAGAGAGAGAGAGAGAGAGAGAGAGACTCCGGTATATTACTTCAAAGGATAGGTTCTAACAGGCATCAAGGCATAGAAGGAACAGGTTAACTATACCATTGTACATTAATATAACTTAGTAATCTTTTCTTTTCCATGTAAATGATCTGGATGGGTTCATTTAAGCTGCCTTTTTACCAGTTATTTTCAAGAGAAAACTTATCTATCATATTTACTAATTGAGAACGGAATCACTTCTTATGGACTCATTGCGAATCACTCGGATTTAGTTCATGGCAAATTTCTATTATAAGTGGAGTAGTAACTAACCATTTAATACCTTAAAGAATCCAAGACGAGGATGCGAACCCTCAAAACTCACTATTTGTAGTATAAACTAACAAAGCCACCCTTATAATAGGACAAAGAAAGGCACTTTAGTTTAAAGATGGTGTTGATCGAAACCTGGACCTCATCATATGCCTCTAAATTGATTCTCCTTTTTCATATGCCTTTGCTGAAATGATGTTGTCCGTCTCTATGTAGAAGTTATTCAATGACTAAACTGCCATTAAAGTTATTCTAACAGAAGACTCCGATTGAAATGAAAAGGCAAAACAAAGTAAACCATGATATATATAGCATATAAATGTGAGAATAATGAAGACAAAAAGGAAAACGAAAACATCTTTTGCTTACAATGTCTGGAAGCATAATTTAACATCCAGCGGCTTACTATAGGGACAAAAATAAAGCTAGGAGAATGTTTTATCTATAATGCAGTATCATATGCATAACAAAGTCAAGCTGTAGTTTGCACCTTAGGAGCTGCTCCAGAACTCGCGTAGACAGGGTGAATTTCATAACCTTCCTTTGGCTCAACATGAACCCACTTGCGCCCGGTCAGCTTGTGGCGCTCAAACTTGACACAACCTTCTTTTAAAGCATAAAGAGTGTGATCTTTCCCTATTCCAACATAATTTCCTGGATGGAAACGAGTTCCCCTTTGACGAACAATGATATTTCCAGGTATCACTCTCTGCAAGATAAGTCATCGCAAATCACTAAATTAATTAAGAGTAATGTTTCCTCCATGTTTAGGGGAAGGGAGGCTGGCCATGAAGGTTCATGAACTCCTATAATTTCATGCTCTCACCTCTCCACCAAATTTTTTAACCCCAAGGTTCTTTGGTAGTGAGTCACGTCCATTTTTTGTGGAACCTGCTGTTTTTTTGGTAGCCCAGCGCCTGAATATTAAGCTCAATCCTTCTCCAGATGCATCTATAATATTTAAACTGGTATATTACAAACTTAACTATTTAAAAATATCCTGCCCAAAATCATACTGGTTACATAAAAGCAAGATAAATCTTACCACTAGCAGAGCTGTAAACAGGTGTGCTCGCCAACAGATCCCTGATACTTAACCTTCTATATAGCAACGCTGCGATATTCATCATTTTACCTTACTATGCAAAAATAGAGAACCTGGATTACCAAAACAGCCATAACGAATAATTATAAGTTCAAAAATGTCAAACATTGTTAATTAAGTCGGGAAACTCATACAAAAGTGATGTTTATTATAAATTCAAATATGTCGAATCTCATCAGTCACATTAGCTAAATTTATAACAGATAACATTTACTGTATTACTATACTATTAGACCATCCAGATGACCAGAACACCAACCCATATCCATCATTCTGTAATAGCAGATAGCCAAAATATAAAATTTTCAATTGACTCAAAATCCAAGCATAAAAAATCAGGGCAATGCTCTTAACCCAGCAAATTCAAGTGCTAAATTTTTTACCAAACAAGTTCAAAGATCACAGAATATGAGAAACTCTGCAAAGCAAGAACAGCATTTACAAGGTCTAAAAATCTCTAGTTTCCAAAATTTTTGACTGTTTATTTAACTCCCAATATGCAGAAATTTATCCCAGAAAATTTGCGTGAATTAAGCCCTCAAAATGAACTCAAAACCAAGGTTCTTAGTGCTGGGAAAGAAAAGGGTTTTTATTACTTCAAATAATCGCTTTATCTCAAATACACACTTCGCTTAAGCACTACACCTCCTGCACTAATTAAGACATGAACGCCATCAATCATTTCTTTCACTCACTCAAACACCAAGACAGTCCTAAACAAATTTAGACCAAAATAAACGACTCTAGTAGACCGATGTAGCAGCAAGGTAATAACTTTAAATAAATCCATCCTCCATCATAAGTCAACAACAAAGTTCGAGTTTTTGTACTAAAATTTACATATAATAAAAAGCCCTAACACTCATAAATTAAGCATGTAATCGCGCAACCGTAAACAAATGCAATCAAACACCCAACCCGAAAAGACTTTCAACTCCAAGATTCTCCTATAAAAATTCAATTTCCTTCAATGCAACATTCACACTTAACTTGTTAAACCAAAATCCACTAGGCCCCTTTGAATTTCAGCAACAAGGCACAACATTTCTCTCAAAATTTTAACCCATAACTCAAAGTGGATTTGCAACTTGAAACCCACCTCAAAAATAAGAACAACTCATAGTGTATTTCAGCTTTCTAAGATTAATCCAGGAGAAAAAATCCAATCTTAACTTCCAAACATATTGAGGGTGTGAGATTTACCTTAGTAAGATGAGAAATGACGAAGAGAGATAAAGATCGCCGGTGTACTCCTCCGCCACCGCTCTCTCGACGGTTGTGTGTGTTGGAGCCACACTATGCCAATATATGAGCCTGGTTTTTCTGTACATTCGTTTTTTCTATTTTTCGTTACATATACATTAAATGTAAAACAAATAAAAAAGAAGAGAAAATCTTATCTCGTATCGCTTTCATTATCCATAATAACAAAATTCTTCAAATTTTTCAAGATAATTCAAATAAGATATAATATTTTTTTTAAATCATACAAATTACGCACATATTTTTATTAGAATAACATAATAAAATTTTTCAAGATTTTTATTAACACAACGATTTATTTTTTAATTTTATTTTGATTTAAAAAATTTATATTATATGTATAATTTATATATACAAGTTATTAGATAATATATTTTTTATTAATAATTTTTATGCATAATTATTATTTATATAAAATAATTGAATACTTTATATCGAATTATTCTCGAATTAGTGACAAATTCAAAATTAGTGAGATTTTATTTATTTATTTTAAATAATACTCAAATTATAAATTTTAAGAGTTATATATATAAATTAATAAATAATATAATTTTTATTGATAATTTTTATATATAATATAATATTTTTATAAAATAATTGAAAACTGTATATCGAATTATTCTCGAATTAGTGATAAATTTTAATATTTGTTATATAAATGAAAATCTATTGAATTGTTCTAAATACTACTCTAGGAATTTTAAGAATTAATTAATTATTCTCAAATATAGATTAATATTATATTATTATTCACAACGGGATGGGTTTAGTTGGGTATGTTAAAACTCAAATCTCAACTAACCAAAATTCTTAAGAATTCAAAACTCGTCCCATCTCATTTTATAATTTAAAAAATATAAAAAATATTTTTTTAAATAACAATATTATTTTTAAAATATATATATATTAAAATATAATATTATATAAATATATATATTAAAATAAAAATAAATTAAAATTTTAAATAGGACAAGTTTGAAAATAATAAATTAAAACTCACTTTAAATTTTTTTATAATTTAAAAAATTCATTCCAAGCGATGTAAGTTATAGCATTCCTAATTAATCCAAACACACATTATATGTAACTATCAATTTGAATTTATATTTAAAAATTATTTCATGTACATATAATAACAAAATAAAATGCAAACATTCACTTAAAATAGTAACAAGTACATGGTAAAACTTACGAATCCATTTTAAGGCACTTTTGTGCACCCCATACAACAGAGAATTACTCAAATACCTTTCCAATCAAGCCCAACTGTAGCCCTAATTTTGGTGTATATATATACACACCAAACATACTCTCGCACACAACATCACAGTGATTGGATTGTATGCACATCTCTAAACCCTCGAATCCTTCCCTATCTCTTTACTGATTTTCCGGCAGAAAGGTAACGTTTTTGTGCAAAAAAATGCTGTTTCTCGCATTTCATGGATGGGCATTTTGGTTTAATGTGCATTGGTTTCGGGGTTTTTCTATCTTTAAGCATGGTGTGCTTCATTTCTTAGGTTATGAAGAAATACCCTTTTGTCTTTTTACTGTTAAAAAGAAAAAAACTGAGACCTTTGTCACATTGTTGGATTTCAATTTCTTTGATTTGTTGTGTATGTCTAGATGATTAGGAATCTGAGGTATAAGAACTGAAGAATTACTGGTGCATATCTGAGAATTTCAAGCTGAATGCTTTGCTGTTGATATTTTTGTTGTATTTTCTTTTTCTTTTTGTTTTCTTGGTTTTTGCCAACTGAGTATTTCTTTTCGGATCTCTGTTCAACTTCAACAAACTGACATTTTTCGTATTTGCATAATTCTCATTGTGATCCTAACATTGCGCGGCACGATGCAAACTTCGGGGTATTTTTTCATGCATCTTTTTTATTTTTTGTCATTCACGTGGTTTTGATTGTTCATTTCAGGGCAGTTCAAAATCGATGGCAGTTCCTTATCCCAACTGCTTTCAACTTCCAAAAGTTTATTCAAAATGCCGCCTTGTTAGCTCTTCTAGTGGGCTCTGCACCCGGGTTTCTCCTGTATATGCTTGTCTTAGAACTTCTGACCCAGCTTTGCATTTAGAAGCTAAGGTAAGTTGGTTGTAATTTTTTGCATTGATCTAAATCTGCCTTCTTTTTTAATTTGAGAATTTGACCTGCCTTGGGATGGCGTGGTCTGAATATATAAAATGATCTTAGGACGTTTTAACATATCTGTATATTTGCTCATTTTAAATCACCTATTGCATTGAAACGCCTGGAGTTATAATTTTTGCATCTAAGATTCATGTAAATATGTTTTAAGGTCTGCATAATCAAATGATACACTGCTTACATATGCATGATTTCGTAGTGGGCTACAGGTTTGTATAGCTGAAACTGTGGAAACTTCTAGAATAGTCTGTGTCTTAGTGGATCCGAAATTATTATTGTATATCTCAGTAATTGCTATTCTTATACATAGTTGTCTATGAAGCTCCTTTGTTTTGTTTGGAGGATTACATTTTTTGGGCAAGAAATATGTTGAGAAACTTCTTATTAACCCTGATGTTTCCAGTTATGGTTTAGGTTGCTTAGTTGGTTTCATATTTCTTTCACTCATTCACATTCACATATTAGCCTCAAACACCAGATGTTAGTCAGGTGTTCATTATTTCCTAATGGTGAATGCTGTTACATATCTGGGAAACTGAAGATAGAGAAGGAAGATGATAGATGGGTTTCTCATCTGTCATTGTGCTTTCCCTTGGAGGTGTCCATCGTTGCTCAATAGTTTACCCTTATAATTATTTGAGCTACATCTGGACCCCATACTACTTAGTTTAGAATGTTTAGTTATTTATTGAGTTATTCTGTACTGAGTTGAGGGATGTGTTTTTGCTTCTTTTCATTTTACTTGTTTTGTGAAGACAATTGTTGATGCCCATGGTCAAAGATACAAGTTAGCTAAATAGCTAAAACTTTTTATTTTCAAGTTTGAGAGGATGTGTTTGGCTCAATCTTGGCTCAAGCTCAAACTCAACCAAGTACGGCATATTGAGGCTTGAGATTGACTCAATTGTTGTACATGTTTGATGTTTTGGGTTTGAGATTGATTGCAATGTGATCCATCTAACTTGAGCGGTACAAATTTTAAATGGTCTTTTTGGCTGTAAATACTGAAAAATTAACATCACGTTATAATATTTGTAAAAATTGTCTTATGAATTATATTTGCCCAACAGTTAGCATGTAAATTTGAAACAGTCAAAACTTTATGGATAAATTGATAGAAAATAATTATCACTGAGCCCATAGGTCTCTTGAGCTTTTATCTTGTTACTTGTGAGCTTGAGCTTGCTTCAAGTAGTGTTTGAGTGGACTTGCTCTTGAGTGTAGCTCGAAAGGTTGAGCATATATATATATATTTCTCCTTGAAAAGCTTGCTCTGTGGCCTGACTCATTTGGATCTTACTTGTGGGCGTTTGCATAATTCCATATGATGGATTTCACCAGACATAGGCAGGTGTCTACCGCTGTCCTGGTTGCGGAGACCGTTGAATGTCTGGTATAGAAGATAAAGCATTCATCGTTGCTTGATGATCAAACTTCAATGATTACACGAGCTACATCTGAATGCCACATTTTAAGAGGATACATTCTTCTTTTACTTTTGTGAAATAGAAGTACTTGATTGAAAGAGAATGTTCAGAGTTATTTATTTGAGATATGAGCATGTAGGTTTCTTGAGCTATTGTCTTGTAATTTTTGAGCTTGAGTTTGTTTCAAGTAGTATTTCATTGTGATTGCTCCGGAGCAAGAGAGCTTGGATTTTTAATCTTTTGAGAAATGTGGTCCAACTCCTGCGATCCCTACTTGTGACTTCATAGAGTTCACCAGACAAAGGCAGGTGTCTAATGCTTTACTGGTTGCGTAGACCGTTGAATGTCTGGTATAGGAAAGAAAGTGTTCATCGTTGCTTGGTAATCAATCCTCAATGATTATCTGAGCTACATCTGAGCACCACATATTAAGTAGATTCTTCCTTTTATTTTAAGGAATAGACATACTTGGTTAGAAAAGAAGGTATAGAGTTTCTATAACTTTTTTCCCCACTCGTTTAAATGGTTATATTATAAAGACTCTCTACTGTGCTCAATCATCATTTTGTTGGTCAGTGGAAATCTAGCTAAAAAGGTGATATTATTGCTCTCTTCTGCCTAGAGGTTTAATACCAGTGGTGTTGCCTTATTGCACTTGCTTGATATTTTGCATAGTCGAATCAATGTCAAGGAATGTATTGGAAATTGGTCATAATGCAATATTTATTTTGTATTCTTTGTTATCTTTTCATTTTTGTCTAACTAGATTAATATAGGTTGATCCCTTGTTGGATAGTGTCAAATGGGATGACAAAGGTTTGGCAGTGGCAATAGCCCAGAATGTTGATACAGGAGCTGTTTTAATGCAAGGGTTTGTCAACAGGGAGGCTCTTTTGAAGACCATTTCCTCCAGAAAGGCAACATTCTATAGCAGGTCACGATCAACTTTGTGGACAAAGGGAGAGACCTCAATGAATTTCATCAATGTTTGTGATATCTTTCTTGATTGTGATTGTGATTCTGTAAGTTCCATGACATTTTTTTGTGTCGTTATAATTGTTGATTATCATTAAAAATAATAGTTTCAGTCATTTGCCAGATAATATATCTCGGGAAGCCTGATGGACCAACTTGTCACACTGGATCTGAGACTTGCTATTATACTTCAGTTAATGAAGTCCTAAATGATTCACAGGTAACACATTTATTCTCTGCATTTTTTAGTGTACTAATGATTACTTATTGGTTCAAAAATGGAACTGATTTACTTTTATATCCTTCTGGAAAAGTGCAAGGATGTTGAAATGTACATATTTTTATGTTATTTCCTTTGTGTAGGTTGATGGAAATAAACTTGCGTTGACAACTTTGTACTCATTAGAATCAACTATATCGAAACGAAAAGAAGAATTGTCAGGAAACACAGATGGCAAATCATCCTGGACCAAACGCTTGTTGCTTGACGAAAAGTTATTGTGCTCAAAAATCAGGTGATTTGCTTTATTAACATTAACAAGATGTTCATGTAAGTTTACTGATGAAAATGCTACTGCTGATTGGAAAAATAAATGATTCTTCTCTCAAGTTTTGTTGTACATGGGGCTTTGACATGGTTGAACTATGTTTCTTTGTTTTGGTGTGCTGTGCCCACTCAGAAAGACTGACATTTGTGTTTTCATATGCAAAGAATGATATGGATGTAGGTTAAAGTTTTCCTAAGCTCGAGTTGTATGCCTTTCCTGCAGGGAAGAAGCGGATGAGTTATGCCGAACACTGGAGGAAAATGAGGACAAGTCTAGGACTGCCTCAGAAATGGCAGATGTGCTATATCATGCCATGGTTTTGCTGGCTCGAAAAGGAGTAACAGTTGAAGATGTTCTTCAAGTCCTCAGACTGAGATTTGCACAATCAGGCATTGAAGAAAAGAGCAGTCGCAAATCATAGGGAATCAATTAAACTGTACATTCGCAACTTCTTTTAACCCCACCTGCTTAACTGGCAGCAAAACAGATCAAAGTTACCATGGTGCATTTGGTTGAAGATTGCTCGGTCTGAGTGAGTGTTATTTGGTATATCTATCAAAGAAACTAGAAAATCACTTCAGCTTCATATACTGAGAAGACTCCTCCTCCCTGTATGCCTCTCCATCCGTGGCTCGGGAATTTCTTTTTCATGGGAGAATGACTGTTAGTGTGTAAATCTTCGACCCTTTTTTTTACAATCGGAATTTGGTTAAAGACTGTATCTTATGCAATTGTTACTTCAGGAAAAAAAAATGCTTCTCAGATGAATTTTCAGCTTGACAGCATGGAGTGCAGTAAAATGTGCTTGTGATGGTACTGATGTCTAAATTGTCTGAATTTTCAGTTTCAGGTTTTAAATTTTGTCGATGTTGTCTTTGTGACCAAATCTGATGACAAGTCTAGCAAATGTAATACATTTTCTGTTAAGTTGCTAAAATATACTTATACTAGATTGCTTAAATGTTTCAAAAGTAAATCAAGTAAATTATATACTTTATCTTTTTAATAGTATCATCAAAATATATATATATATATATTTGTCCTCACTCAATATCATAAAAGTCAACTTTTAGATAAACAATCCTCGCCTATAAAGAAAATAGAAAAAATATTTAGTGTTTGTAAAATTATTGTATAGCAGAAAAACACATCATTATATATGTGTTATTCTGAAAATAGAACATATTGAATGTATAGGGAAAAAAATATGGACAAGCTACAATAAAAGAGAATAAATAAAAAATTCAACCACCTAAATGCTTAATTTAATATTCGCTTGAAATAAATAAGAAAATGAGAAGTAAAACAATGCAAACGATGAGGAGCATTTTTTTTTTTGTTTTTTTCGATGTGCTCTAATTTCAAATAACATTATTATTATTATTATTATTGAATGGTATCTTTTGTAAGCAATTTTTTTGACAGAAGAAATTGATTGAAGATTAAAAAAATTATATTGACGATAATATTACAAGAAAGAAATACATAATCTACTTGATTTATTTTTGAATAACATATACAATTAAGCAATCTAAACATAGGGCTATTTTAAGAATTCAATAAAAAATGCACTCCATGTGCTAAAATTAACATGACAACAATGACAAATTCAAAAAAGTCTCGTGGTGATTTTGATAATAAATTGAAACCTCAAGGATGAAAATGAATTTTTCCCCTGTTCGCACACTAATGTGTGCATGTTTTCAATTTCAAAAATAATAATGTAAAAAATTTAAAATTGGTTTTGACTTTATCAACTTAATTCTATAATGTTTCATGAAATTTAATTACATTTTCAAAAAAGAAAATTATTAATTTCGACTTAGTCAAGACTTTAAAATAGCTAATAATTATTCATTTTACTTCATAAAGTCCAAATCCAAGAAAAAAAATTAGACAAAAGAAAGAGACGAAAAAAAAAAAAAAAAAAGGATTAAGACGGACTTTCCAATAACTCGTCCACTTCCACTCCCTCACTATAAAGTCCCCTACCCCCGTCCCCCTACCCCCCAATCTCCCAAAATTCGAACGTTAGAGAAGTTGAAGAATTCCTGTCCAAACTCAAACCAAACGTCAAACAAAAAATGTCTTCTTGCACAGTTGCAATATCAAACTCACCAGCTTTCTCCCCATCCTCGTCGTCATCTTCAGTCTGCTCTCCCAACTCATCTTCTCCTAGGCTCATTCGGCTACACAAGCCAAGTGGGCTCATCAAGGCTTTAGCAGGTGGAGAGTCATCCGCGGTTTTGAAGAGGAAGAGGCCGCCAAGACTAGATATTCCGGTGGTTTTCGTGGAGGAGAAGGAGGAGAAGGATGTGGTGGCGTCGGCGGAGGAGGTGGTGGAGGTGGAGGGAGATGGGTATTCGGTGTGCTGTAAGAGGGGGAGGAGAGACGAGATGCAGGATCGGTACTCTGCTGTGGTGGGGCTTCAAGGTGATTCCAAGCAGGTAAATTTTACCTCTACTTTTTATTTTTTATTTTGTGTAAGTTTGATTCAGAAACATAATTGAAATGCTAGTTCTAGAGAAAATAAAAATATACATGTATGTGTGTGTGTGTGGTAGCTTGTGAAAAATTCTGAAAATATGTGTTTTTTTTCTTCGTCAAAAATAAAGAGTGGAGAATTTGGATTTGGAGTCTTTTGACTCTTGCAGCTGATTTTTGGAGCTAAATATTGTTGTTTTTTCATGGAAGAACTTTGGAATGTGATAATTAATAGGCAGGCCATGTTTGTGTCATAATGTAGGCATTGTTTGGTATTTTTGATGGGCATGGAGGTGCAAAGGCTGCTGAGTTTGCAGCTGAGAACTTGGACAAGAACATTATAGATGAATTGAACAGAAGGGAAGATGATGGCGAAATTGAGCTGGCTGTAAAGGGTGGTTACTTGACCACTGATTCTGAATTCCTCAAGAGAGATCTTCGAGGCGGTACATGCTGTGTGACAGCACTGATCATGAGAGGCCTTCTAGTGGTATCCAACGCTGGTGACTGTCGTGCCGTATCTAGCAGAGGTGGGGTAGCGGAGGTGCTCACTTCTGATCACCGTCCGTCTAGGGAAGATGAAAAGGACAGAATCGAGATGTTGGTAAGCAACCACATCCTTGCACTACCACACTTTTGGTTCTGTTGCTAGTTTGTGCTTATAGTTTGGTATGGCTAGCAGCTGATCTTAGATTTATGTGGTATGGCTATTTTAGGGCGGTTTTGTAGAATGCCGGAATGGCGTTTGGAGATTACTGGGATCTTTAGCTGTCTCTAGAGGTATTGGAGATCAATACCTTAAACAATGGGTGACGGCAGAACCGGAGACTAAGGTCCTTAGACTTGAACCAGAACATGAGTTTCTTCTCCTTGCTTCTGATGGATTATGGGATAAGGTATTGAACTGTATTACATATTGTTTGAAGTGTTCAATCTAATTGGTTTTGATGGGAAAAAAGCATTTTCTTGGTACTGATTCCATCCTGATGCTTTGCAGGTTAGTAATCAGGAAGCAGTAGATATCACCCGTCCTTTGTGCTTAAACGTCGATAAGCCTCAGCCACTATCTGCCTGTAGAAAGCTTGTTGATCTCTCTGTTTCCAGAGGCTCCACTGATGACATAAGTGTGATGCTCATTCAATTGGGAAGATTTTGTTAACAGTTAGACAGTAAAACAAGAAAATCTAACTAGTTGACGCTATTTTTGTGCTGCTCTTCTTTGTTTTGGGATCAAGTCGCTATCAGGGAGCAGTGTTTTAGTTGCTTCAGTAAGTTGCAGTTAGAAGCTGGAAAATTTGATGCCCATACCATGGACAGATCATCGGGGCGAAAGTTTCACTGGTTTTCACGTTTGGTGTAGATTATTGACCTTGTAATGGAGCATTTGAGCCGGTGTGACATAGTCTGATTCTAATTCTTTGGATCGAACACTTGATGACCTGATTATTAGTTGATTCATTTATTAAGCATCCTCTGAATAATGAAAATCCACTGTTTTACCTCCTTTACAATTGTTATGGCAATACAACATTGTATAAGATATCTTCCAGTCGAATAATCTGTGTTGAAATCTTATGTTCGTTATTAACCATATGTGTATGAATAGTCAGCCAGTCTTCATGTGAAAAGGAAAAACCTATCAACGATATCAAATGATAAAATCATACCACATATGCCAAATATTGAATGGTAAAGATCATACCACATATACTACATATGCCGAGACTTACCACATGTGCAGCAAGACTCACATTATGCCAAATACCAAACGGTAAAGATCATAAAGCAGCGAGACTTACCAAATATGCAACAAGACTAACATTATGTTAATGGCGCAACATCATCGCCATTCATTTTGGAACACTTGTCGCAGGTTAGAGTTTTCCATAGGAAATGGACCGTGACTTATCTTTTCAATTGAATATTCAGCTTAGTTCAAACGGCTAGTTGGGTAAATTTCGATAGCTGGTATGTTTTTATCATGCCCCAAAACAGACAGAAACTCGCCAAACCACCCCCCAACCCAAATCCCTCCCTCTTCTTGCTTTAGTAATAAAAAATGAAAAATGCTCCACCTTTGATATAAAAGGAATAACAAAACTTGCAGACTGATTTTTCGTTCACCACGAGCACTTCCAGAGTAATTTTATTTTCACCCTACGCAGAAGACATCAAGAATCAACGAGAACCTAGACATAATTAAGCAAATATGGTCCCGCACATAATGAATCACATAGAAAGAACCTTTCAGTAGAAACCATGTCGTAAAAACATTGGCATGTTCACATCTCAAGAGGAAAATACTAGACTCGACAAGACAATCTGTCCTGCTGGCATCATGCAGCAGAAAAAGGCAGCTTTAGAATAGCTTCACAGCAAAAGAGAACCATTTTGACAAACATAAAATTCCCCAAATCCACTGTATATTAACCCGTATTCTCCCTGAAAACATTACATGAGACTATTCTCCCTGAAAACATTACATGAGACGGTGTGAGGTACAAGTACATAAAAAGCAAAGGCCTATAAATTTCTAAGTAAAAAAATTCTTATGACATGATGTAACAGTAATTCAAAATGACTATGCACATCCTCAAGCATCAGCAGCTTTCTCCACAGGGGCTGCCTCTTGACTTCCATTTGATTTTAAACGCTTTGCCTCATAATCTTTCACAGCGGCTTTAATTGCATCCTCAGCAAGCATGCTGCAGTGTAGTTTCACCGGTGGAAGAGAGAGATGTTTTGCAATTTCCCTGCAAATCCATTATCGATGAAGAAAACAGGCATTGCACAGAAAACCATAAAGACTAGTAAGAGACAGATAGGCATTGTTTGGAAAAACTAGAAAAAAAAAAAGAAGTTATTTTAGCTTCTAGCTGAACCTGAGCAATTTTGGCATGTTTTGGGGAGGTGATTTGCTTCTAATTCTCTTAAATGAAGCTGAAATTTAGAAGAAACCAAAAGCAAGGTTGGAAGTGCTTCCAGCTTTTAGTGGCATTTAGGTAAATACTTCAAAGTTGTTTTAGACCCTTTTACCCTTAGTTAATTTTTGAAAATGAGATACGTACCAAACACAATTTAACCCTAAGAGACATTTTGGGCTTTTGGTATTAAAAGCAAAGAAAATCTAGAAGTACGACTTTCTACCAAAGACTCATTTTTCATCTTATTCTCACTTTTCAACACCGCTTCCAAACATTCTCCACTTTTACTTTTTCGCCTTAACAGTCATAAATCCGAACTTAGGAACAATAGCAATACCACAATTGGACCCCCATTGTCAATCAAAGTTGGACAAAAGAACGCCCAAGAAAAAATCTATGATGAAATAATGTTCAAAAATTTAGGGGGGTACCTGAATGTGGATACCAAAAGAAAACATATTACATGGCATCTCTCTATCAATGTTTTATCACAATCACATCATGGGATCTTTGATTATGTAAAGCAAAAAAGAACGGCACAATGTAGAAACGGTTGAAAACATCAATACAGAAAAATAAAAAGAAGTGCCATGGACAGAGCACCCAAGGAAAAAAATGGATGAAGTTTCCAAGAGGAAAAAGGGGGGAAATGACGGAGAAGTTGGTGAAGGATATTCCATTCATTTTTTTTTTTCATTCCTAGGAGCAGAAAGCAACAACAAATTCAATCTCTAACCACAGAAGAGCATAATCAACAGTGCTCATATTTATCGAACAATAAATATTAACGAATTGACAAGAAAAAGAACTCAGAAACACATAATACTGCACGAGATCCTTACTTCACAAAATAAAATAAGAAGCACAAACTAAAAGCAATCAAACTATGAAGTGGAGCTTCTAATTTATTAGAAGAGTCAAGAACCAATACCACAACAATTAAATGATGCATCAAATATTACGAAAATTGAATGATGCATCAAATAGAATCAGGGAATGCATTAAACTTACGTATTCTTGATTGTCAGGACTTCTTCCATTTGTTTACCTTTCACCCACTCAGTTGCTGAAAATAATAAAACGTTGTTTTAGCAGGAGTTCTTTGGTAATCAACAAGTGCCAACAGCATAATGAGAATAACATATAAAATTTGGAATTCTTGGTATAAAAATTCATGCCTGTTAAACATGATGCATAAACCGATTATGGATTCGTATAATGATCAAGATATGTTTTGCAGCCGCAATTATCTCTTTCAGAGTATCAAATACAGTGGAATATACTAATAACAATCTATAGGCAAAACAATACTATCAAATCATGTGGCATCAAATGCAATGGAATGACGGTAAGAAAAATTATCAGACAACAAATTATCAACTAATCCAAGCCACATGAAGCATACGAACTTCCACAAAATCAAAGAAATTAAATTAAAAGCATCCTTTTTTTTTCTGGAAAGAGATAATATCAATGAAAGAAGGCAATACAAGGTCCATCTGATGTGCACCTTTTCATTGTGCGGTTAATTGATAAATGCAAAACTACCAAGGACCACCACTTACTGCATATTTCTATTGCCAACAGAAAAAATAGCACAAATAAATTCCTCAAGTATAAAGCCTAACAAGCCAATTGCCTTGGGTACAATCACATCATTTAGAAACAGAATCATTCAGCTCTACCATAAAGAAAAAGAAAAGAAAACTTCAACTCGGTTGAGTTTTACAATACCCTGAACCCACTTCTGGTGCCGAAAAACGCTTCCATATAATTCAGAGGCAGCAACAACTATCAAAATTCAACATTACCTTTCTAAAATATCAAACTTCCAGCTCATACTTTTTGGCAAACCACATCCCACCAGAAACAAACTCCCCTCAAAACAACTCCCAAATTTTCAATTTACCAACTCGTTACAGATTTAATAACAAAAGTTCTACTTCAGAGATACAAAAAATGCTTATATTACGGCAAATATTGAACTCCACTAATTTAATTTAAGCAACATACCAACGGATGAGGAGGCGATGGCGGAGCCGCAACCGAAAGTCTTAAAACAAGCATCAACAATTTTACCGCTCTCCTCATCAACCCTAATCTGCAATTTCATGACGTCACCACATGCCGGTGCTCCTACAAGACCCGTTCCGACATGAGGATCGTTCTTGTCGAATGATCCGACGTTCCTCGGGTTGTTGTAGTGATCCACCACTCTCTCGTGGTACATCCGCCGCAGGCCAGCGCCGCCGACGGCCCCAGGGGATCGCAGGCGTTGACCGAAAATCGTATTTGTTAGGTGCCTCAACATTTTGGATTGATTTGATAATCGAATCGGTCTTTGTTCTTAGGGTTTGTGAAATTGGAGAAATAGAGGGAAAAAAAAGGGATTAGAATTTTGCCGGTACTTTGGAATCGGTTCTTTTTTAAGCTTATCCGTGGGTGAGGCGGTGATAGGGTTACGTGGTTGTGGAGTGATTTGGTGAATGTAGGAATGTGATTGGCTGATAGTGTGTTGACTTTTTAGGCTGCGATTAATTATAATGTTCATTTGGAGAATTGATTTTTAAAGAAAAAGTGAAAAAAATAAATAGAGAAATGATATATTAGTTTGGATAGTTGAATTTTTAGAAGAAGAAAAAAAATGTAAGGATGAGGTTGATAGTGACATGTTTTTTTTTTAAAGAATTGATTTGATTAGATAATTAGTTTATGAGAGAATCTTGTAAAATTTGTTTGTTTGGCAATTTTCATACGAATAATTTTAAACACTTGTTATCAGGGTATTTATTTTTATTATTGATATGAATTTGTACACATATGTAATAATAAAATATAGATATATATTTGTATCTATATCTTAGCAATATACATATATATATTATACCAATACTGTATACATCAATGTGTTTAATATTAAATTATAAAATTTAATTTATATAGTTATATTTAAATATATGTATATATATATAATTTGTTAGATATAAACAATCTAATTTATACATATTTCTGAGAATATATACGCCTATATGTATATTATATGTGTACACACAATGAAAACCCCACTCATGCCATCTTCTTCTGCCCTTGGGGTTTAGGGTTTAGGGTATAGGGTACTTTTTTTCTTTTCTATTCCACCACCTATGCCTCCACTTATCCTGGATCAGTATGGGGCCATAGTGAAGGAGAGAGGAAGAACTCTAGGGTTTTGGTGGTGAAGTAGTATTGCCCTTGAACATGGATGAAATTGTGCTATAGCCTACTGTACACTTAACTACAATTGATTAAACAGTACATTCATTTAGGAAGAAATCCATTCATTTTAAAACAAAACAGTAGACAAGATTTCTCTTTTCCACAAAAAAAAATTATAAAAACAACCCCAAACAAAGGTGTTTTTCTAAAATTTTCTCCAAAAAATGTGATTCTCACAAATGAGGATGATCAGTGGCAGCCTTACTTTTTTTAAGAAAGAAACAAAACAAAAAAAGGACAAGAAAAGAAAACAAGCAAGAGGATTAGAAAAGTAAAGATGAATAATAGTAAATGATTGTCTTAAAAGTTAAAAATTATTAGTGGACAGTGCTTGTAGAAGTTGCAAAGGAAGAATGAGATGATAGGAAACAATACAATTCAAAATATTTTGAATATTATATTTTAATTTGATAAATACATATCATGTGTACATAATTCACTCGAAATATTTATTTTAATAAATATTTTATATATTTAATATATATATATATGAAGTATAATACGAGATGCAATATTAAATTAAAATAAAAAATTCGAAATGCATTCAATTTATCTTCTTGTTAAAAGATTGTAGCATTCTCTTTCCACTTAAGATTCTTCTTTTAATTATATTCCTCAACTTCAATTTCTTTTTCAATGTTTTCTAGTAAAGTGCTTTGCAATAAAATGTCATTCTCCTAGTTCTGTACACATGCAGGCATGCTATTGCATGACCATAATAAGATGGATCAAAATTTTAGATTAACTTGTAGCAATATGCATACATCTTTATGTTTGTGTTAAAAGATTTTAATGTTGAATGTGTAATATGCATGCATGTTCTATGTTTTGTGTTGTTGACAAAAGGAAATCAACTTGATCTTTAAATTAATAAGAGGAATAAAGTCAATTTGACTAGGGAGTGTTTGCAAACACTTCTATTTTGAGAGAAGAGTTCAATTTTTTTTTTAAAAACAAAAATGGAAAATAATTGAAAAGAAAGATGGCATTTTTATCAAGTGAGAGACAAGGGTTTCTATCAACTTTGGGATGAATTTATGATATGAGAGCACTTTTGGAATATGAAAATGATTTTGAGAATAAAAATATCCAAGCCAACAAGACATATTTACAAAAATATGAAAAACATATAAGAAACGGAGCATCTGCTATGAGAATTTTGGCTGAATTCTAGAAAAATAGAAGCCTAAACACCAACCAATGTCAAGCACTACAAGAATTACTTTTTTCTATTTAAAAAAAAATATTATTTCGATGAACTCTATCAATAACAAGTGATTATTTTGTTCAAAGTTTAGACAATTATTAAATATTTCTAAATAAAGACTAAAAAAATACTTAAAACAATTTACAATTTTTATATTGGTGGAGACTTGATAGTTGTGCAACTACATGATTATCATCAATAGAAATTGAATGTGTCTAGGATTCATATGTTTATAATTGATTCTAGCTTAAATAATACACAACACCTCTAGCGCTAGTTTTTAACAGCGTCCCTTTATCTTGGATATTATTTTGTAGGATTAAATTGGATTTATTAATAGATTATTATTTTCATCATTTCCGCTCCTTGAGAAATTTTGCCACATAGATGTCTCCATTCTCTTTGTTAATTTCCACCCGCTTCATGCATTCTTCCTGTAGCTTAAGGTTTTTCTTACTTCAGAAGCTCTTTGTCACTCTATTTTTTATTTTCCTTTTTAATCTTATTCTCTAATCTATTTTTACAAGTGTAACACTAGGCCTATTTAATATTAGCCACCTTCAAATTGACGGTGGCTGGGATAAACTATCAAAAACCTTCTCATCACTTTTTTTTTTTTTTTTGCACATATTTTAACACATACTACTAAATGTTAAATACTTTTTTTATTATTGTGTAGTTACACATACTTTAACACATTCTACTAAATGTTAAAATATTTTAGAGCATGACACATCAACACAAGTCACTAGAATTAATGTCATTTTATATATTTTAAGTGTATGAATAATATTAAAATAAGAATAAAATATATTTAAAAAAAAGTGGCAAGAACAAATTAATTAGTACTAAGGAGGGAGGTTGTAGCGGCTAAAGGATGGTGGCACCCTTTAGGCTGATTCTTAAACATAAACCTTTTATTTTTTTTTCTATTTTCCTTATTCAACTATGATAAAAAATAAAAGTAAGTGTGAAAATATTTGAAAATGTTTTTTGTTATTGTTTGTTTTGATAGTATGTGTAGAAGTAAACTACGAATATCTTATTCAATATTTTGTTGTAATATCTATGATGCCAAAGCAGGAAAAAGTAACACAAACAATGATATTAGAATAGAATTTAACATTTAAATTGAGGTTTTAGACTATATGCTATTATATTTAAACATTTTAATAACAAAAGAAAATATTTTGTGAATTATAGTTGTAATAAACTACAAGACCTGTTGGACCATTTATTATGAACTAGCAATATTGTTACACTCGATTTGTGTGCTAATTTTCAGCATATAAAATTTTAATATTAATTATATATATTTTGTGGTACAATATATTTTTTGATTATATCATTATATTTATTTGGATATATGATATGATAAATTTAAGGAAAAATTATTTAAAAATTGTTTAATGCGTTAGTAAATAATATAGATATTATGGTTTTATATTTATGTCTAGCCCATTTTCTTTGAAGGGCTTAGATTTCTAAATCAGTCCATTGGCCTTTAGGCTTCCACTTCAAGCTTAGTGCAAGCCCATGGGCCCATTCGGTTTAAATCAGTCTTAACCCCCCACCTCCGACGTCTCTTGTTAGCTTCTGCCGATTGCCGCCGCTAAATACCATCTCTTCCGCTGCGCCACCTCCGACAACGGAAACTTCCTATTATCCTACAGAGTCCGCCACCCGTTTAATAGGTAAAAACTATCTTTGAGATATAGTTTCTGTTTCTCTTCCCTGTAAGATTCTGTTCCCTCCCCCCGGCCCGACTTCACACCGCATATAATAAGTATGTAATTGAAACATCTTTTTTGAACTTTCTTTAATTTGATCGATTGATATGTTATTTTGGTATTTTTTTGTACTGATTTGGATTTACATTTTGGTGCTTTTTTCTGTTTCTGTGGTTCTGATGCACAGTTACTGTTAATTCTTGTTCTTATAATGTTTGAGGGATTTTGAGTTGGCTAAATTGATATTATAATTTCTATCATTGTAATGATAATAGAATTTATGTATCTTAGTTCTTGGGTGCTTAACAAATTTTTGAAGAGACGAATTGGAGCTCGAATTTGTTTTCTTTCCTGTAAACTTAGGAGAGACCTTCAGCATTCGATTTTCTGATATATTCCATTTCTTTTTGTACTTTGGTTTCTTTTCTTCAGCTAGGAATGGATGAAGAAGGGGCAGTGGAGAATGTGACCCGGAAGATAGAGAAGAGGATTAAGCCAAAGTCTGAGAAAGGCAAAAAAAATGAAGAGAGTGCCATGGGGATACAGGAGGCCCAGAATATTGGTACAATGAAGGCGATTGAGCATGCTCGGATATCTGAGAAAGAAGATATTGCTGAAATGAAGAAGGATCGTAAAAGGGACAAAGAGAAGAAAAATAAGGGAAGTGAAGATGCTGCGGCTGACATTAAGCAAGGTGCAAAAGAAGGTGAATTAAATGTTGCATATGGTGAGGATGGTAGTGAAGATGCAACGGATAATGCTGAAAGGAAGAGGAAGAAAAGAGAGAAGAACAAGCATAAGAATGACAGATTTGAGATGGGCAATACTAAAGAAGTTGAGGAAAATGAGAGTAAAAAAAGGCGGGAGGGAGAAAGCATTTCTGGAATGAAGAGTAGCAAAGAAGCTAACAAAGAGAGAAAGAAGCAGAAAGCGAAAAGAAACCATGAAGATGGAGATGTTGAGAAGGAGGGAGAAAAAGATGGAAAAGAGGTTGGAACACACAGTCAGAATTGCAAAGTTCATGTTATGGAGATGGTTGAAAGGAAGGAAAGGAAAAAAGAGAAAAAAAAGAGTAAGGATGATAACTGGTGGCAAGAAACTTTTAGTGAAACGAAGCATGATGAGGGTGATTTATCTTCTCTGAAGCAGGAAAACGTGCCAGATAATGTTGAGGGCAATATTCAGTCAACTAAGTATGATGGAAATGCCACGAAGGAACTCGAAAGAAAGAATAAGAAGTACAAAAAGAAAGAAAATTACAAGGATGATTCATCTGCTGCTCAGCAAGATTCTGTAGATAATGACAGCAATGGTCATATGCATAATGACGAGATACAAAATAATGAAGCAGGATATGCCAACAAAAGGAAGAAGAAAAAGTCCAAATTAGTGGAAAATGGTTCTGATGACATACGAGATAATGAAGTTGAATTTGCAAACAAAGGAAAAAAGAAAAAGACGAAATTAGTGGAACATGGTTCCAATGATTCTACACCTAACAAAAGTAATAAGAAGGTGAGATTTTCTGGTCAGGTTGAGGTTTTTCTTCTACCGGGTGATTCAAAAACTGAGAAGGGGAATGACGAGGAAGATAATCTGGTGAGAGGTAAGCGGTTCACGCGTGAAGAAGATGAGATTATCAAAGAGGCTGTTTGTAACTACATACTGGAACAAGACTTAGGTGACGAAGGTTTGAACATGGTTCTGAACTGTAGCAAGCACCCTAAGGTGAAAGGCTGTTGGAAAGAAATAGGGTCTGCCATACCATACAGACCATATACTGCTATTTATTACCGTGCTCAAATTTTATTTCGTAGGTCTGAGAATCGGAAATGGACTCAAGAAGAGTATGATGAGATTCTGAAGTACCAGGAAGAGCATGGTAACCAGTGGAAGGCATTGGCAGAAGAACTTGGCAAACATAGATTTCATGTGAAGGATACTTGGCGAAGAATTAAATTGCTTAACCTTAACAAAGGACATTGGTCACAGGAAGAGTATCAGAAACTATTCGATCTGGTAAATACTGATCTACAGTTGAAAGTTTCTGAAGAGAAGAGATCCAAGCATGGAATGTTGCGGGACAATATCTGTTGGACAGTAATTAGTGATAAGTTGTCCACTCGATCTCAAGCAACTTGCTGTCTTAAGTGGTATAAACAGTTAACATCACCTATGGTAGCTGAAGGTGTATGGGCTGACACTGATGACTATCGACTGCTTGGTGCGCTTTATAGCTTAGATGCAACTTGCATGGAAGATGTGGATTGGGATGATCTTATTGATGACAGACCTGGAGATGTATGTCGGAAGCGTTGGAACCAAATGGTTCTGCATATAGGTCGCCATGGAAACAAGTCTTTTGCCGAACAAGTTGAAGTATTGGTGCAACGATATTGCCCACATCTTCTTGAGGCAAGAGAGACCTGGGATAGCAAACCAAGGTTCCTTGATCTGGCCATTGTGTAGTTATGAAGTCTCAAGCTTGATATCTCAACAAGGCAAATTTCTTGTGAAGGTTATGCCTCTCCAGACTTCTGATTGTTGCACTATATCTATTTTCTTTTATCTATTGTTTTTCATATAGTGGTTTGGCCTCTTCATGTTTCAAACCCTGAAAAGACCTGCAAAAATGTGCTGCTGTGTAAAAACTTTTTGAACACAATGACCTCAATTTTGTAGTGTTTTTCACATGTATGCTCTCTGTGTCTTTGCTTTGTACTAAATTTACCATCACAAATTTGAAGTATGCTTTTTATCTTTTTATGTCATATTTTTTTGTTTGTGATTAAGTAACATAAACAAGGATTTCTTTGAGATTGTTTCCACCTGGCCAATGCTCGTGAAAATCAATAAATCAGATTGGAACCTACATAGTAAAATTTCTATTTTCTGGTGGAATAAACTTGACATGTCTGCGAAGAGATTTCGAAAAATTCTTACCAAAACGGCTGTTTTCAAATCAAATGATGAGGATGATGTATGCTAGTAGGTGTGGATCCACAATATTCTCACATGACATGATCTTCAGTACATACGTTGTGGCTTATGAGTAACTAATATCTGATAAAATTAACCAATCTTAATCACTTAATTCTACATCTACAATCAATTTCGGCATTAATATTCACTTTAAATAGCAGTAAGTAATTCTGATTTTAATGCATCAGAATGTGAAAGAGAGATGACCAAAGATATGTAATAAGTGTTACAGTTACACAATCCAGTTGCTATTAATTAGTATGTCTATGCTTCTATTGAAATTACACATTAGAAATTAATCAATGGAATTTAACTCGTAATATCTTTTATTTAAATTAATATCAACAGAGCTAGAATGCTCAAAATGAGATTTCATTTTCTGTTGCATAACTTACTAATGGTAATACATGATTCAATAGCTATATATATTGTTAGTGGTGGTACCTGGACAAGTAATGGTAATACCATAAATTGTGGCAACAATTTTCCTTAGATAATACTGTGATTAGATGATTATGGTGTAAACGAATTGAATTGAGTCGAACACATTATTGTTTAAGTTTGTTTTAATTTTTATTAAATTTAAAAAATTGTAGTTGAATTTGATTTGATTGTTAATTAAGTCGAGTTTTAGTCAGTTGAAAATCAATCGAGCTCGAGTAATTTGATCTTTTTATACATATTTTTTAATTTTTTCACTGTCGAGTTTTAAATCTTAGCAAATGAAAAAATGTATTCAAACTTGGTTTGTTAAGTGAATGAACTAAGTTAAAATTTGATTTATTAAGTTAATGAACTAAGTTTAAACAAACTTTTAAACATCGATTTTGAGTCGAGTATCGAATAGTTTAGTTTATTTTTTAGTCCTAATGTGATTGAAAAAATTGGATTGGATTATTATTTTTTGGTTTATCTTCCAAAGGCTCAATGAAATTAATCATAGTGGTTAAGATCAATTAAAATTGCTTGATATTTTTATTTTAATTCCTATTCTTTTGAAGCTATTTGCATTGTAAGTTTAATTCTAAAAAGTTCAACAATTAAATTGTAGCTACTCTCCAGTTTGTATTTTCATGGCCCAATTCAGGTAAGAT
The DNA here is from genome assembly GCA_019321725.1 of Paulownia fortunei. Lineage (NCBI taxonomy): Eukaryota > Viridiplantae > Streptophyta > Magnoliopsida > Lamiales > Paulowniaceae > Paulownia > Paulownia fortunei. The sequence goes on from CM033118.1 coordinate 18,343,983, forward strand.
TTTCAGTGGATTCACTATAGTCTGCTTACTGCATTTGGATTACCAATATTTTCAAGAACAAGGATAATGAGATGGAGAGTGAAAAAATAACAATTTTATTTAATTTTGGTAAGTAAATTTTCGTTAGTTTTTTTGACTAATTAAAGTTATTTTCAGTAACTTTTGGGGGTTGTGGTACAATCACAACCATTAATTTTGTGGAATCGACTTGTTGGTTTCACAGATCAATGGTTGTGGGTTGCCTAGACGAACCCATCTGGACTCCCAAGAATTTTTTAGATAATCGCAGTAGTTGCTATTCCAACCATTAGATTAACCCAGGAATCAACGGTCCATAACAATTTTCATTACATTAAATGCCTTTTACTTCCTTATTAAATACAAATTTAACTGAAATGTAAGACTCCTGACAGAGATTTTCACCACAGCAAATTCTTCCATCTTGCGCCTTATTCCTTCTCATGCTCCCCAACTCCTCCCATGGAGGCCGGTACAAAGTGCGGAAATGATCATAATGCCCCTCCTCCCCCAGTTGGCTTGTCCAACATTAACTTTAAACCAGAAATACTAGATGATGAATTTTGCATAGGCAATCTCTCATCATCAAAAAGTTACCTTCAAGATTTCCAAAACCTTGATCAGTTCCCCTTGACAGCTTCGTCGTTTAATCTGGATATCGGGATACAAGCCAATGGCTTTGATCCCTTTGATCCCTTTTGCCATGGCACTTCTACAAATTTTGGTTTATATAAGCATAAGCCTTGTGAGGAAAATGGCAGCATTAGTGAAGCCATGCAGGATTTCCAAGGTGGTGGATTCTTGAACTTTCCAGACAGGAAAGATTCATTAATGGAAATCGAAGCAGCTTTAAAGTACCATGATCCAAAGCCTTTAAGCTTTGTTGTTCCTGATGAGAGCTCTTGTGTGACTGCTGATAATCTTGGTTGCCACAAACAAGATGGCAGGAAAAGAAGCAAGAATAGTATTCAGAGTATTAACAGCAATGAGAGTGAATCTGCATTGACTAAAAAGTGTGGTAGGGGACGGAAGAAGTCCACATCAGCTAAGGGGCAGTGGACTATTGAAGAGGACAGGTGAGAAAAGAATAATATATGGGATTTAGTTTTTATTTGTTTCTTTTTTTTCTGATGTTTTGTTATTTGTTTGAGGTTTGAATGATTTACGGTATAACATGCAGACTCTTGATCCATCTGGTGGAGAAATATGGTGTGAGAAAATGGTCTAATATTGCACAAATGCTGAAGGGGAGGATAGGCAAGCAGTGCAGAGAGAGATGGCATAACCATCTGAGGCCTGATATTAAAGTTGGCTTTGAATTCTCCTAAGTTCCTAACTCCTAGACATATAATTTTGTGTTCTCTTCTTGTTTATCAGTCTCTGATATGTTTTCTGATTCAACAACTGCATTCTAGTATGCATACATATTTTTCAAGCAAAATAAAGTGGTTTCAAGTATCAGTAACTAGACTATATTGTTTAGGTATGATATTACACAAATATGGAAAATCGACACAAATCAAAAGATGCCTGCAACATTCATTTTTGCGTTGCACAATAACGATTTTTGACTGTGGTCTTTCAAACTTTTTATTGAATACGACAAGTGCATCAACCAACTTCATCCCTAGGAGTAACAAGAAACGTGACTCGCGCATGATTTAGCACCCTTTTACAATCATTTTAGGTTGAAATTCGTAGTATAACTTTGTTTTATCACGTATAAAGCGTTTGTCAAGATTCTATGTATGCAATATCCGATTAATAAATGTGAGTATTTTTTGCCTTGTTCTATTTGGTTGTTTTCAAGATTTATACCTAAAAAATCCAATGAATCAATAATTTCTGCTTTTTTCCCATCCAGAAGGATGTATGGACTGAGGAGGAAGACAGAATTCTAATTGAGGTTCATGCACAAGTGGGGAACAAATGGGCAGAAATCGCGAAAAGTCTACCTGGAAGGACTGAGAATTCCATCAAGAATCACTGGAATGCCACAAAAAGGAGGCAATTCTCAAGACGAAAATGCAGGAGCAAATGGCCTAGGCCTAGTTCCCTCCTCCAGAACTATATCAAGAGCCTTAACTTTGAGAAAGAGAGCAGCAGCAGATCAAAAAATATCCAACCACCTACAACTACTGATCCTGGAGTCCTCAGCAATACTTTAATCAATGCACCACAGAATCCAGAATTCGAGTTTGGCCCTGATGACCACATGGTGCCAGAATATGACTTCGATGAGGTCCCAGAGTTCACATTTGATGATGATAACCTGTTCAAAGGGAGTAGCATGGACTCATTCATGGATGATATACCGCTCGGTCCTCCACCTGAAATAGACGACAAACCATGTTTTGATGTTGAGTTGCCATTTGATATGCCTCCATTGATGCAATGTGATGTGAAGAAAGATCTTGATTCCTTTGATGGGAATGATTAGTTTGAAAGCCCAAAAACACTTCTTCTGGAGAAATAATAGTTCTTCTATAGCCTTCTGGGATGTGTCTGAAAATGAAATCAAACTGAGTGAGGATAGTAATAGGGGTTGTTTTTTATGGGAACATGTCTGTTTCCTATATCACAACTTGTTTTATTGAAGTTCTTGGAACAATATCATAAACTATATTGTTTGTCTGTACTCTTTCGTAGCAAGTAAAATCAAGAAATGTTTAAGATCCTTTTATATGATTTTGCTATGTATTCTTCTTTTTAATAGTTCTGGTTTATACCAAACAGGGCTTTGAATTAATCTCCTAACTCCTAAACATATAATTTTTTGTTCTCTTCTTATTTATATTTTCTGTTTCAACAGCTACATTGTAGTATGCATGAATATTTTTCAAGCAAAATAAAGTGGTTTCAAGTATCAGTAACTAGATTGTATTGATTAGATATGAAAGAGGTCAATTGCTAACCTAAATAAAAATATTTTAATTTTTACTTATATATGTTTACTAGTATATCATCTTATGTAAAATTATTTTCGTTATAACTTTAAAAAAATCAATAGTATATTTTAAAATTATAGAATTTGGTTGATGGCCTAATTAATTAGGATTATTTTCTTTTGAAAAGATTTTTTTTAAAAAGTAAATTGTAATGCAACCAATTTAGATTAAAAAGTATTTATGAAAAATATTTCATAGTCAATTTAAATATTTGTTTTATTATATATGATCAATTTTTCGTGAAATAAAGCATAAAGCATACAAATCCACTTTGATTTTCACTTATTCAATTACTTTAGTAAAAAATTGAATTTGTATTACCTCTTTTTGTAGTCCTTAATTTTTAGATAATAAAGTGTCGAAATTAATTTCTTTAGTGACTTTTTTCAATTTAATTGAATAATGCATTACTTAAAACAGATCACCATACTAATTTACTGAATTAGTTAGAAATAATCTAAACTAAATGTAGACTACAATAAGTTTAGTTTTTAAAATACAAAATATTGAAATAAAATTACTCATATTATGTAGAATTGTAAATGAAATCACTAAATCAATAAGTTATATATTGTCATTCCAGTAATGAAAAGATTTCTAATGATGAATAGAATACAACTTTCTAAGTTCAAAATTTCTACCAATCTTGATGATAAATTTAGTTTTTATTCACATACACCTTTCAACTAAATATAGAATTAAATTTTTTTTAAAAGAGTTAACGGATCTTGAATTATTATTAAGTATGCACGCTCAAGTTAATTGCTAAAAAAAATAAGTGATTAATAGATTAGATAAAATATAAGTAACAATTAATAAAAAAATTACTATAAATTAGTCTAAATAAGATTTTTAAAATATATTAGTATACATGAAGTTTTTGTAATGCATTATATATGATCAAATTGAATATGCTATAAATATATTTATCAACTATCAGTAATGAATTATAATTTTCTCAATCAATGTAATCTTCTTTGTTTTTTTGGGTAAGGGTGATCTTTTTAGTTAATCAAGAGAAAAATTAAATATTTTATACCACATTTAATTTTAAATAGTATTTCACACACACAATTAAATTTTTATACATATTTTAAGTAATATCCAAATTTTGCCACAAGGATTCATAGAATGATGTTCATTTAATTTTTCTTTTAATTGTCTTACATTGATACCTTTTAATATATTCACTTCTATTTCTTCTTTTAATGCATATTATAGTTTATTTGGTAAAATTAAATACTATCAAATTGATAACATATATTTGAAGTTTTGTAATAATATACCTCTATATAAGTAACATAAAAAAACATTATGATGAAACAAAAGATATTCAAATTACAATAAAATTGAAGGAAGGACAATAATTCTAAAACTATAATGCATCCTATGAGATTTAATTCTAATTTTTTAAAGTTATATTGAAAATTTACTCAGATGTTACGTGTGATATTTCCGATGCAAGAACTTTTGTAGTTTTTATATTATTTTATTTTATTTTTCGTCTTATTGGTTGGACCTATTTGAAAAAATCAAGAAAAAAAATCTGTTAAAACTAAAATTAATATTTCTTTTAATTTGTAGTCTTTTTCTTTAAAACTCAACCTTCGAAAATTGAGTTTAAAATCTCATATCATAAATTTTCAATTCTATAGTCACTAATTTTAGGTGTATTTTGCCTTTAGTAGTTAACCATTATATTATTCACTTCAATCCTTGAAATACTCCATCCATAGACGATGGAAGTTGGTCGTGGATAGCGGGACGTATTTTAAAACTACAAGCCCATGCTTGTCTGATCGAACCCTAGCCCTAGTATGCCAGACACTTGACCCAACACTCAATCAATCCCAATGTTGAATCGAATGACTTAGTTTTAGATGTAATCACGTTCAATAAATATAATTTTTTTTTATGACGAGAAACTTATAATTACTATCCGAAGGTGTGCACTGGATATACCTCGCTTCCGTACAATTGCCTGCAAATCACAAAGAAGGGTAAGTCATAATAAGCAAGTCCGGCCACTACCCGAAAATGTGTACTGGATATACCCTGCTTCCGTGCAATTGCCCGCGAACTACACGGAAGTGTAAGTCATACTAGGCAAATCCGACTACTATCCGAATATATGTATTAGATATATCCCCGCTTCTGTGTAATAGCCCACAAACCATATAGAATGGTAAGCCACACTAGGTAAGCCCAATGCGACAGATAAAGATGGATTGGTGTAGGGGATTCAAACTTAAAATTTTCGATCTCAAATTTATATCCAACATCACTCGACCATTCCAGAATAGCTCCATAAACATAACTTAAATAATTCATTAATGTACATAACTTTTGGTCGGATTTTCTTGCTTTTAATGGCACCTAACTCTTGGTTAAGATTCCTAAAACATTCTTATATTGGTTTTATAAGATTAAACGCATGGAACTCCTCATTTTTGGCTTCTAATATATACATTTAAATGGTTTTATACAATTATGTACATATTCCTCACCTTCTTCTCTACTTTCCTGTACCAATCTTCCTCCCTCCTTTCAACTTTGCAAAACTAACTCAAATCAAATTTGAGTTTCTTGCTTCCAACGAATTATTTATTTAGTTATGAAATAAAATAATATGTAATATGCAAAATGATATAGATATCCAAAAAGAAAAATGACAAAGGTGGGCTTTATTAAAATAAATTACATTTGAAGCAGAAAACATAACATAGCAACTGATGCAAACATGTCACTTTACATAAATTACAGTTGTTATGCATATAAATTTTCTGTTGCTTCTGAGAGTCCCTGATTGAAGATAGCTGCAAAAGCATCCATTTTAACCTTCGGCATCGACAAGCCAATCTCTACTCCTCCGTATTCTCTTGACTTACAGAGGGAAACTGATCCAATACAATCTATGTGAACAGCCTCAAACTTTTTCGGCCTTCCCCAACCATAATCTGTACCATACAGATCAAATCTTGGTGATCCGGCTACTCCAAGCACCCGCTTTCCATTCAGTTTTCTAGATTCTAGTAACCGGTTCTCAGAACCATGCAAGATTTCCCTGCCATTGTTGACAATCTTTTGAATGGCCTCCCCAGTTGCCTGTGCAGCAGCTACAAACCCCTCATTTCCTTTTAGTTTTCCATGAGTGGATTCTGCCAGCACAAGTGCCAAGCAGTTCCCAAAGTAAGTATCAGGCAGGGGGGGATTTAACCGTGCCCGGCAATCAGCAGGGCAAGTTAAGTACTCTGGCTCATCATCCGCCACCTCCTCCCCTGCAGCAGCACCCGACTTGGCTAAGCAAGTCCACACATGTGCGCATACTACCATGAAAGACGACACACGGGCTATGGCTGGTTTCTTGTTCAGAACAAAGTTCTTGAGTTTCTGGATTTCAGCCTCACTGAGGACGAATGTGCCTCGGACTTTATATGTAGGCAAAGAAATGGTTGAAGACACCATCGGCCTGTACATTTTCGTGTGGTTCCAACATACTGTGGCGAGTCTGTTGGCATCTTTAACAACACCTCTGTCTTAGAAAGGCAAATATTTTTCGCCTAATGCTATCAGATGCTCATCCCCATTGAATTTGTTGATTGAGGCCCATGCCTGTACAAAGCCGAGCAGTGTAGCCCCATCAGCTATGGCATGATGGTTGGTGAAGCCAATGCAGATAGATACCCTGGTTCGGGAATAATGTCACCTGAACAGCGGCTACAGAGAGTTTGATGAAGTCAGACAAATAAGCGGCCGGTGGCAACTGAGGGACAAAGTAATGGAATTCATCAGCATCCCTGGAAAGATTCCCCGTCAGGTGAATGAAATCAGCATTGGACAGGGCGATTGTCAGAGAAATGGAGTCCCCGGCTACATAATGAGAAACAGGCATACCTGAGGTGAGAGGAAAAATTATGTTGCCTGCTAGTGGAGGAAAATGTTTGAGAGTCAGGGACAGGGAATTCTTGAGGTTTGGAACAATGGTGTCCAAGAAATGTGATTCTGAACATTGGAAACTGTAAAAGAATAGATTTTCCAAAGGATGGAAGGGAAGCCATACCGTGTCAAAATGTAGAAGTGGGAGCAATTGCTCGGTGGCAGCACCCGATGAGGGTGCGACCTGGCACTGCTCCACAATGTTGGTGGCCATTAAAGCTGATGTCCTACAAGACAACTTCATTGGACATATATAGCCAAAAAAACTGAAAGAGGGTCTTCTGCTAAATTTATTTAGAAGATCTCCTAAGTTTTTATATCTTATAAAATATTTTTGTAATTTAAATAAAATGATAAATGTAATGTTTCTCCTTATAAGATATTGTCTATTACTAGCATTACAAGATCATATTCATTAGGAGGGATATATCAGTTGAGCCCAAAGGTCAACTCTACAAAAATTATAATTTTCTCTCCATTTCCTCCATACCAAACACAGTAATGGAGGCAATTATACTGATAATTTATGAAACAACCCCAAGTAGAGGAATTCTTTTTATGTTTTTTTGGACTTCAGTCCCTCTATCAGTCCCTAGTAATGTTTGACAAATCAAATGATATTATTTATAGACTAAAAATTGTATTTTAATTTTAATTAAATGAACTTTCGTGCACGCATTTAAAAGATTTGACAGTTCAACCTTACGGAATCCATATGCACAAGGTATATATTTTAATAGAACATGATTTTTTCTTTAATAGGATAAAATTAAGCATTAAATTTTTGGTATCTAAATTGTTTTTACAAAGCTGTGCTTGTTTTAAAGCTTTTTCAAAACATATTAAACAACTCTTTTTACTTGATCTGATGTTACAAATCATATTTTTATGACCATTTTTGGACTAACCGGTAAGAATTATGGATGTTCTTCAGTGTTTTCATCTCCTCAGTGGTTGATATAAAGTTTTCATAAATTGTATTCAAAACATTAGTCTTCCTTTTAGAAAAGTTTATTTTGTCCAAACTATTTAAATGGTTGCATGTTAATATTTCAATAATCAATACACAAAAGTTTTTTATATTATTTGAGCCATAATCCCATTAAGCACCTCAAAAAGAATATGTTTTTCTTTTCTTTTTTATTTTCCATATTATGAATATGTTTTTCTTCAACTAAAGTTGCACCAAACAACCCCCAAAAATTAATTCATTAACTGTTTTTAATAGTTCTGGTTTATACCAAATAAGACTTCATAATTGGATTTGAATCACGTTCCCTCCTTCCCAATATTACATATCTAAATTGACTAAACACCTAATTTAAATGAGAACTGAAAAAATGAATTTTGAATACGTTTACAAAATTACTTTAAAAAATAATAACTAAAATCACATCTTTATTTTAAGTGATTTGAAAATTACATCTTTATTTTAGGTGAATGATATTTATAGAAAAAAAATCTATTTTAAAAAATAAAAAGACATCCAAAGAAGAGATAGAAGTCAGATGAAAATTCGTTGAGTAAAGAAGAATGTAGAGTAAGCATTTTATAACTGCGACCACCAGGGAAGAAAAACATGATGTGCATAATCAAATCATAACATATGCAACTAGAAATTGTGGATATCCATCAAAGAATAAGCCAATATTTGAAGGGAAAGGTATAGAAAGAAGCCGGTAAAAAAGGGGGGAAATCCCATGTCCTGACTAACATACAACAAGAAGTTCACAACAATGGTTTCTAGTCTAACAACACAAAAAACATCAACAAAATTGTTTTAACATGAAAACCTCAAGCCGTCTTTGGCTTTGGTTTAATGCGTTTCACTCTCGAGTACAAGAACACCCCAGCAAGGGCTACTCCGGTACCTGCACCAAAGGAACACAGAAGTTGAGAATGGAGATTGATTTTTTGATTGCAATCGACTTTTACATTCACACAAGACAGAGTGAATCAGTAATACCTAGAGAGTTGATAGGTGAAACAGGTGTGCGGAAGAAGAGAACGGAAGTGACAATCACCACCACCCGCTTAACGCAGTTGCCTACAGAATGGGTAACAGGAGATACGCGCTGCAAAATCATGTAAGAAACCTGCACAAACAACTCTTATCAGCATTCACACTGTGAAAAGAAGTACATATCTCCTGGTCATTTATGTTTAAATCTATCGAACGATATGGTAAATCAAGTGCAACCTTTTGATTTTTATTCCATTTGAAATTTTCAATTTTGGATATCATTTTGATTGTTTGAAAATGACAGTTTACTTGTCACAGTATGCAAATCAATGAAATCGAACTAAATGGCATCCAATTCTGCCATTTTCAACCTATGAGCAAAAACTTAGTGATGCCATATAGACTAAATTAGTTCCTACTGTGGCGCAACAAACAAGCCCTTACCAAAAAACAAAATTTTAGGCGTTGTATGGTTGTGTTTTCAGTGACAATTCTCGTTTCCAATATTTCTATTGATAATTTGCTTTTGTATTGGTTTTTATGTGAGAAGTGAAATTATGTTTGGATGAATGAATGGAAATAAGATTTTATCTAAGTTTGGAAATGAGAATATGCTTCATTGAGTAGTTTTAAGGAAATTTTAATCACAAAAGTGCGTGTCAAAAATAAACTTGTATTTGTTTGTGTGCTTTACAGTATCATTTTCAGAATTTTGTGTATATAATAATTTATGAAGTTGATAGTGGTGAGATCCACTTTGAATATGATAATTTATTAGGATGATTTAAAAGGTGGTAGGTACATTGGAATAATGTAAGTAGTTTGAAAATAGTTATATATTAATTAGATGAAATGAAATTAATAGTTGTGGATTCCACTTTAAATATTTAATTTGAATATGATATTTTATTTGTAAGATATGTAGGTGATGAGTTTCATTAGTACGATGTAGTTTCAAGTAGTATATTAAGTATATATGGTTTGTAGTGGTGGGTCCCACCAGTGTGATTTGAATTGAATGACAGGAACAGTGATTGACAAGTGACATATTGGGGTTATGCATAGGGTTGGAAATTGAAATTACAGGCTTCATATGTTATTTTTGTGGGAAAGGGGAAGATAAAATAAACATCTCCATCGAAAATAGGTCAAACAAAAATGATTCTGGATTTTGGAATTCTATAAAATGAGAAAATGGATTCCGGAAATGGGAACATACAAGGCCTAGTGGGTTTGCATATCTCTTCTGGCATAAAAACATATTTCTGGATGTGTCAAACTAAAAGGTGTTTAAAAGTTGAATCATGGTTATAGTTGCTTCAATCTAAAATTTTGGTTTTCAGAATTTCTATCATAATGTCAAGTGCCAAAATATTTCGGGGAATGTCCAGAAACCTACTTGAATCTTGAAACTCAGAATGCCACATTTAGTGTATCAGAATCATGACAGATAAATACCGGTTTGCACTTTGTTACGAGTATTATGTGGAATGCATGAGTTATATACTTTGAAGAAGGCTTGGTATTGCAAAGTGTATACTGCTGTCCACTAGAAACAATGCAAGTGATTCATACAACGAAAGAAATTCTCCAACGCTTACCTGCTGATATGCATGGAAGCAGAGAGCTGCTATGAGCGACCTAGTGTAGAGCTGGTTGACATTCACCCCCTGGCAATAGAAAAGACAAAAAATCCCACACCCATTTAAAACATTCAGCCTTAAGAAATCAATGAAACAATAAATGAAAGATGCTCTTTTAGGAAAGGCCAGAATCAAATAAATTAAAAGCAATTTCTGCTTTCAGAATTACTTACAGCAGCCTGAAGGTATGAAGGTGTAAACTTGACGCCTTCCATGAAAATGGCAGTAGGTGCCATCAAGAAGAAGGACATAATAGTAATTATTGAGAAGAGAGTAATGTTGTCCAGGGATTCCTGTATGAAGAGAAATTGAAGCTGAAGCACCATTTCTAAAAAAAAACTAGTAGAAAAATAAGCTGATCATTTCCTCTTTTTCCCGAGTGTAACAAACAGATTTTGCAATAATCTAATTCCAGTAAAGTGATTGAAACTAACAAAAGAATTGAACAAATCCTGAGAGATCACCCGCAAATATTTCTTGTAAACATAGCATTCTCCAGGACAGACAACATAAAAACTAGTGCAAATTATACCTCTTTCTTAACCATAAACTTTTTGCTAAGGACATTGCGAGATTGATTTGTCAAATTTGAGGCCATAGCACTCCAAAAACCAGCCCTTCAAAAACGACAATAATGCAAATTCTGTGAAGAAATCTTGAAATGAACACTTGTTACCAAACAATTTAAGATAAGAGAAATGACAGCAATTGACTGGCAGCAATGCGTTGTGGTTCTTTACCAATTAAAAGAGGCCTCAGTCATTGATGCCAAAGCTACTCCACCAACGATTGGTACAAGAGAGGAAACTACCCATAGTGTAGGAAACTGACCAAAGAGGGATCAAGAGGAAAAAATAACATTAATTACATAATTCAAACAAAAACAAAATATAATCAATGCAATAATAGACAACAAAAATGAATGTCATTCTTTTTCACGAACTAAAAAAAATAATTTTCACAAGATAATGGATCCATTTCAAAAAATTTACGGTTCAAAACAGGATACAAGGATAAGAATTATCTTATCACCCGAATTGTAGTGGAAACTAAATAAAAATGTTTCAACAGCATAACAGTATCAATACCAATTTTTAAAGGTCAATAGTTTTAATAAATTAAGGAACCAAATGCTTGTGCCTGCTTCAACAGACAACTTTTTCCATGTCATCAAGTTATAAACTTTTTGAAGCACTGCATAGACATCCCATAGTACAAGTTAAACAAAATCAAAAGACTTGAGAGCACATGGATTGTTCACCTCCCCCAGAAACATAGCAGAGAGAACAACTGAGAAGAAAGGCTCCATAGCTTTAATTGTGTGAGTGAATGAAACAGCAACTTTTCCAAGACTCATATTGGTGAAGAGGTTGCCTAAGGTATGCACAAATGCCAATGGAAGAATTGCTGCAAGCTGCCAATATTGGATACAGGATTGTAATTCATCCTCATGATTATTAAACCGAATGAGAAAACATTGAACAAGTGTTCCAGGATGGTACCAAGTACCTGGGCACCACTGATTTTAGGCCGTTTGTAGAGATTGAAGGTCCACATGAAAGTAACAAGCACAGTCCCAACAGCAAATTGAACAAGAGTGACCGTCATTGGGTAGTGAAAAGCTTTGAGAACCTATTATAAAACAAGCAGCATTATCACAAATCAATACTCAAGGGATATCATACTTAACACATTGTTGGCATGGAATTGATGATTTAAATTTGAAAGGATGTCTGATTCATACACATATACCATTTTACCAAATACTCTCTTCGTACCAAAATTTATTGCTCCCATTACCTTTTGTGGACATCCAAAAATATCATTCCATTTCCTAAAACAGAAATATGTTTTTTCCAAAACCATCCTCTTTATGATGGGACAACAGTAATTCTCAACCACTACTACTTTTAAGGGTAATATTGTAAAATATATTTTACTTACACTTTTTTCAACTTATCTAAAATCCCGTGGGTCAAACTAGACCCATAATTTTCGGACGTAGGGAGTAATATATAGTATGAACCATATACACAAATCTACAGCAATTGACTCGTCTAAGTAAAACTTTGATGCTAAGTTTGCGCTCAACTATGTAGAGATCAGTAGCAACTCAAAAACAGTGAAAGTAGTGGAACTTAATCATAACATGGAAAGGAAAACTAGTTAATTTATTTTGCTTTGATCATACATCCATTATAGTGAGAAAATGCAACTGAATTAAAGTCACATTTCCTTCTACTTTTGTTTCTTAATGTACAAACCAAATAGATAATACGTAAACAAAGATGAAGTAATTTATTATAAACATAAGACAGAAAGCTAAAACATTGAACCAGCATTTTGCATTTGGAAATCAGAGTCTCAATACTGAAAGTATTCGCACATCACAGAAGTTTCAATATACGGAAATCTAAAAAGCATAAATGCCTCACGTACTACAACCATTGAAAAAAAATAAAATAAAAAAAGCAAATCATGGACTTGATCTAAAACTTTTTTGTCAGGACTCCAAAATCCCTTTTTTTTTCACTAAAATTTACACAAAAAGTCCAGTAATTAAGCCTTGTCAAGCTACCAATCACTGCAAAAATTACTTTTATTTACATTTACAGAAATAAACAACAAATAACTATAATTATGCCCTTTATACTTTACCAACTAACAATAACAAAAATCCAATGTCCGATCTCCAAAAACAACAAACAAAGGAAATAAGAAAAAGGGAAATAACTACCTGCTTGTTGTAGATATTGAAGTAGATATTAAAGAGGTACCAAAGCCCAAAAAGCGTCCCAAGCACCAAAGTATCCGCAAAGCTCTTTGATTTCGGGCTCTCCGCCGCGCCCGCGCTCTCTGCTGTGGCCCGAACCACAACTCCATCAGATTCGGGCTCCGGAGTTCCCGGATTAGGTCGGGAAATCCACCCGCTCTGCTTCAGCGAGCAGCTAATCGGGCTCAATTTCCGGGTCGAGAGAGAGGAGCCATTGCTAAAACAACTTCGTCCCGGGGGCGAGACAGAGAGTGGGTTGAACCCACGAACGGAGAGCTTGCGAGGATGGGTAGAGAGAGACAGAGAAGGCGAGAATGCAATTGCCGAGCTCTGCATTTTTCTCAGATCAGGAGAGAATTTGAGAGAGAGGAATGAATGTATTTGTCGTAGGTATATATCGGGGGTGGGGGCGGGGGGGGTGGGGTGGCTATTGTTGGAGAGGAACGTTGGAGGCTCCGTCAAGAAGCGAGGAGAGCGGAAATGCGTAAGTGTGAAGAGTGGGACAGTGAGGAGTTGGTGCAGGGGGTATTAGAGTCAGAAATTTGTACGTATATGTGGGGATATTCTGGGCATTTTAGGAGATTTTTAGGGTTTTTTTTGGGTTTGGCTAGTGAATCTCGAGATTAATTTGTGTTTGCATTATAGATTTGAAAATTAAAAATCAACTGATGTAAATATATCGAATTTGAGTGGAATTTGTCCGATCGAATTATTCGATTTAGATTTTTAAGGACTCATATCCATATCTAATAGTTAAATTTGTTAGATTGATTGATTTATTTTATAATTTAAAAAATATTAAAAATTATATTTTTAAAATAATATTATTAAAAAATTTTACAAAATTTATTTTTTATAAAAAAATTATATAAATACATATGTAGTAAATTTTTTAAAAAATTAAATGGGTCGGGTATGATTTGAATGTGAAAAATCCATGACACGACCAACTCATTTATATTGAAATGAGATAGGTCTAAATCTAAACCCGCCTCATTTTCATCTTTACTAAAAATTTTAAATTCATAATAATAAAAATAATTTTAATTTAATAATTCAAACACAACTTATTAATTGAATTCTATAATATTTTCATTTATATTTATTGTATGTCTTGTTGAACCAATTTTTGTTGTATTTATAATGTAATGGTTTCTTTAATAAAAAAATCTTGAGAACTTTTCTTTATTAATCCTTTTATTATAATTTGAGGGTCAAAATATATGGTTTCATATAATGTTTTTATAATCAGATTGATAATCAAATTAGTCTTATTAATAATTAGTGGTTCAATTGGTGGTCGGGTCGATTTAACAAAAATTAATTATATTTTTTATTTTATTATGTAAAATAATAATATAATATATTAATTGTTATACAATATATTTTAAATGTAAAAATAAATGAATAACTACATAAAAAAAATATATAACAAAACACAAAATCCAAATAATCACATAAATATATCAAAATATCAAATTTAAACTTTTATAAAAATTAAAATTTAAAAATTAAAAAAAAAAAAGAATGAAAACCGGTCAAATCGATTTTGACCGGTTTTAGGTGGTTTTGACCAATCAAATCGGTCAAACGATTTTTGGGGCTAAGCGCACCGAATCAATTTTCAATTCCTGATTGAATCAATCAGTTGGATCCGATTTTAGAAACATTTGTTGCATGCAAGATAATTCAATTATACAGCAAAAATATAAGTATCCCCATTGAACTCCATCAATTAAGCAAATATTTGACAATTTTTTCTTTTTTTTTATTTAATGTGTAAGGTGATTAATGAGTCAAAACTAATAGAAATCATTTTCAAGAGAAGCATAAGAAGTAGATTAATGTGATTAATGACTTTAATTTTGTTATAAAACAAGCATTATCAAACAGAATAAATTAGACATTAATTATACGATACAATATATAATCATTGTTCTCATGTACTATTTAACTTTAGTTCGATAAAACTTAGAAAATAAACAAGTCGGATTTCTCTTTTGAATTTTTTTTATATACTTTTGGAATTTTTTGTATACTTTTGCCAACATTATTTATTTTTAGATTATAAATATTTTGTATTTTATGGGGATAGGTTGGTGAGAAGTAAGTAAAAGAGAAGTGGAAGGTTGGAAGCCAGCAAGAAGTTAGGTGAATTAGTATTCAAAAACAAATCGAAAACTATTTCCTTAAATTTAAGTTTTGATAAGACAGAGCCCTTTGTCATCAATTCACCAAGTCCAGGTTTAATTAGGGATTGGTCGTTTAATCAAATTCGAGACTCGCCGTTTCAATTGAGAATCTATTGCACGGTTCAAATTTGCATAGACCTACCGCCTTGCCTCCTGTTGTTTTGATTGAGAATCTGTTGTGCGGTTCAAACCCGCATAGACATGCCGACTTATTAACAAAATTTTGTCTTTTTAACTTGTATGTCGATTGAGTTTTAACGTTTTTAATTTGGTACGGTGATAAAATATTAATTAATTTTGATTATATATATTTTTTTAATTACTAAATATGATAATAACATTGATTTATTGGAGGAGACGAAGATAATTAAATTATATATATTATTATTTTGGAATGTTCATACGATGCTTCAACTTTTAGGGATAAATTCAAAAAAATCCCATGTGCTTTAATGAAATTGCTAAAAGTGTTCAAAAAATAGCTATAAAACCCTGATATTATTAAAAATTCTATGAAAAACCTAATATTTCGTCAAAATTATATTTCAAATGATATTTTATCTTTAATTCTAATATTATCAATATATGTCGAGCATGAATTGATAATATTATTTTATACACATAGTGTATATTTATGATATTAAAATAGAAGATAAAACATAGTATGAAATAGAAATACTATTATTTGCATTCTTAACATTCTCTTGTTTGCATTACTGATTATTTTCTATAATTACTGTAGCCAATGTACCAAAAAATTGATGGCACCAACAGATAGATGAATGAATCAGAGGGCCAAGACTCCTATTTAATTTAAACTTCTCACGATTAATCTATGAACAGTTCTTGATAAAAACACATGTTAATGCCCCTCATTAACAAAATGGTAATGAGGATGGCAATTGCTCTGATATCTTCACCATTACATGTATACATGAACACTAGCAGTCTTCATCACCTGGCAGATGGGGCAAATGTCAATGAACCCTTCACAATCTGCGCACAGACACAAATGTCTGCAAGGGAATAATAAGATGGAGACTTGTTTACCCTTGCAAGCTCTGCATTTTGGCAGATGGTTTTGGAGTTCTTGATTTCCCTGGCCACTAGTAATTTTGGGATGATTTATGCAAGAGATCGCATCATCTACCTCACTGTCCCCAAAGCCTTCACGACCTTGGGCCGTGCCTTGTGCCATGAGCTGCTGAATATTGCTTTTCAGGACATTGGCAACTGTTTCGTTGTATTTTGCTCTGTAGTGCCATGACTGGGCTTCCATGGTGACCTGCTTTATTCTATCCTCTAACTCCTTGTTCTTGCGGTTTAGATTCTCAATTTCAAGCTCCTTCTCGTGCAGTTTCCTGTTGACTCCTTTTTCTAAGGTGTTCAATAAAGAAATTGTGTGCCTTTGGTTCAACTCTCTTCCACCCTTGAGGATATTCTCTTCCTGCTCACATAGTTAGAGATAGAAGTTGAGAACAGAAAAGAGGGCCAACATAAACAAACAGAACACCATGTAATATACACATCCAGTGTATATTGAATCGTCGGATATTGAGATGAACATCATTTAATAGTGACAATTTAACTCTGGGAGTCAAATCTCAGTGGTATATGCCTTATTTGAACATTGAACATTACTACTATACCTGAAGTTTAATATATTGGCCAAACTCTTCCGTCTGTCGATCTATCTCCATTTTAACAGTATTACCAAGTGAAAGAACACCAGGAAGGGTGTTTTTCATATTCTCATGGATAGAAGAAACAGAGGGACTATGCTCTTCTTTCTCAATAGAAAGTCTGAGCCCAGCCGATACAGGATTAGGGTTTAAAAGAGTTCCAATATGGCCAGGTTCGTCTTGATAAACGTTATTATTCAAAGATAGGCCAACCTTCTGTTGCATATATACAGGTTCCTTTTCCCTAACCCGTTTGATAGGGCAACTGTCAGCGGGTGCATGCTCGTTTCCCACATAGTTTATGATACCAATGCCACCACCATACTGAATTGGAACTGCAAAAGAATTTAAAACATCATGTGAGAAAAATTATAAGCAATAAAAGGATAAGATTGAGAGAAAATTAATTGATGTAAAAAGTTAATCCTAGAAAGAAGACAAAATCAGAAGTAAAACTACAACAAATTCGGGATAATGTAAATAGTTTTCGTGGAATCTCAAAGTTCCTCTTCCTTCTTTATATCATTATGGCCATCTATACTGAAAACTTTAAAGGGTTAACTGTCTAAGTCTCTAAGAGACAACGATTTGGATGAGCAGTTCAAAACTGACGAGGTCATTTTCTAGCTTTACTTATTAGTGTCCTACCACATATTACATGTAAAGAAAACAGACACAGCTTTCTCTACAGAATAAAGGAAGTGACCTAGCTCTCTCAATTGTTTCAATTAAGCCTCTAGTTATGTAGCCTTTTTGTACACTATGTGCAGCCATGTGTATGCTTGCATGGTTTGGCAATGCATTTACCCTAATTGGGATTACTCCAATGTCATTCTCAAGAATTCTAGAAGCCTACGGAGTTCCGAACATAGAAAGAAAATCTAAGTTCTCTGAGAAAAATAATTAGAAAGAGCAGCAGAAAACAAACATGGACATTGGATGGAGAGAAATTTTACAAACATAATACGAAACTAGTACATAAAGAAATTTGTATACATACTGCTCAATTTAACCATTACCATAGTAATAATTAGGGGAGAAATATGAATTGGGGCAGTGGCTCGACTCAAGCTTGTAATATTTCGACTCAAGCTTTGGGTATTTCCTGGTCGAGCCTTCACATAGTTGTTGAAAACTCGCGAATCAGCTCAGGAGCTTTATATCATTATATTAATACACACACAGAGACACATATATATATATATATTTGCTTTTCAATCATTGCAAGCTATATTCATTGTCATTTTCACACAACAAATTTATTATGAACTGTTAAAGTTAAGCATCCCAAACCACCCAACTGGTCCTAAATACTGTTCCAATTTCAGTCTTCATATCAACAAAACCACTGCCACCTTTAAGGATAAATGTTAACCTCATCACTGTGCTTTTGCCAGTCGCCACACAGAAAGGCCTTACGCATTAGTCCATCCTGGCGCAATAGCCTTCAACTACCCCCCACCAACATAGCCACGCAGCAAAGGCAGATCCAAGCCAAGGATGCCACCAGGTAGAGATCAGATTCATAGCCGAGCTATCACCATGTAGTAACCTATCTTTGCTTCCAAATCGTCATGTGCAGCAGGCACACAGCAACCAAATCAGTGCCAAGCTGCTATCGCCACCGTCATGCACAAACCCAAGAGTATCTGAACCTTGAGCTTGAACTTGATCTTAAACAAGCTAATGACTGGAGCTCAAGCTTGATTTTCATTTTGAACACAAGCTTGAGCCTTTTAAATATAGGCTGAACAATCTTGGGCTAAATTTTTTAAGGCGAGCTCACGCTCAAGACTGTAAATTTTCAGGAGGATAGAGAAGAGCTTGACTCACTGCTAATAAGCTCCGCATATTTTTCATGTTCTCTGGTGGTTCATTTTGTGAACTTCATAAAAGTAGGACAAGAATTCTCATATATCTTCAATAAGTTCCAACCTATTAAAAGAACAAATTTGATTTCTAACAGAAAGCACAGCTAATCAAATTGGTGCGCCAGCTTGTCACACAGGCACATCCAACTTCATAATTTTGGTAATGGAGACACTTGGACATGCTGCCTTGTAGGCAGAAAAGCTATAATCAGTAATGGGTTAACATCTTTTCTTGTACATTGCAATGATAAGACAAGGCATGAAAACAACACTGTTTTTGTTCTCTACGGAATTAATGAGAGAAATAACACATTACATGATAAAATCGTATTCTTAACTCCCAATAATCACAGACTCTTTATATGATGCCAGCTATGAGATAAGAGCAACGTCAATAAGAATCCAGATATTTAACGATAAGATAACACAGCCGAAAATATACTCACCATGTCCAATTAACTGAAGCTGAGTCAATGTAGTGTTATCATATCGGCCACAATTTTCCTCCACATGCCCAGGGAATTTACCTCCTAACATCTTCCTGAAAATCATACTCTAATTCATCAAATTCAAGCACCTTTACACAATGAAATATCAATCTTGATGGCCCAAAAGATGAAACTTTTAGCAGGCAACATTTAACGTAAAACACACAATATTCATAAACTCAGAAGACAAATGTTCTTATATAACTCATAAACAACATGAGCAAAATTCACAGCAAGAAATACACTTAAATTACTAATGCCAGCAAGATCCAGAAAACATCCTACCAATAATTGATGCAATTGATTTTCCACGACTTTTTTTCTCGTTGAATTTTTATATCCCGGATAGAAAACTAATATTCATCAAGAAATCAACACAGCCCTTTACCAATTTCAGGAATCCCAATAGGGAAGTATCACCGAAAAACACATCAACATTCTTTAAAAGTCAACACCAAACCAGAAATTGGCTTATAAATAGGAGAAAGCCCAAGATTCACACAAATCAAATGACTCAAGAAAAACCCAAAAACAAGAAGAAGAAAAAAAAAAAGAAACTCACCAAAATCAGCTCAGATGTAGATAACCAATATTTTCGCTGATCTGAAATAAGCCGACAAAGAATCTTGTTTTCTCTACTTATATCTTCCCCTTGTTTCCAGCGAAATGGGCAAAATTGATGGTGCCAACTATAATGATGGCAATAATAATGAAAGTGGATGGTGTTGGTGGAAGAGTTGTAGTTGTTATTGTCGTTTCGGTTAAGCAAAAAAACGATTCCATTCGTTGGTAATGGTGTTGTGGGTGTGAGAAGAAATGGGAGGGGAGTGAGAAGATGACTTCTCGTCGTTGTTGAAGAAATCTTATTCTCCATCTTTTGGTTTCTCTCTCTAAAATCTCTCTTTCTTTCACTCAATGTTGGTCTTTCTGTCTGGCAACTTCCTTTTCGTTTTCCCCGAACCAGTAAAATTTGTTTGTCACCTACTACTTTCTTGATTTTTGCTTTGGTTGTCCGTTTTTCCAAAAATTTAATACTACTCATTATAAAATTTTCGATAAATATTTATATGATGAACTAATTTCGCCGTAATCTCATTTTTGTTTAAATAATTTTCTTTCTATTTTGGAGGTTATTAAATTCGTAAGAATGAAGAAAAAGTGACTCCTCAACTTTTTTTTTTTTTACGATTATTAATGAACCGATTAATGATTTTATGGAGCCATTTTTTTTTTATTTCATTGTTTAACTAGAGTTAAATGTAATTATTCAATTTTGAGAAATTAGAGCTAGTTGGGTGTATTTATTTTTTTCATATATATAATTTTATTTGATGTTTTTTCTAATTAAAATTTCCATTTCTAAATTAATTGGTTTTGAGTATAAAGTTACTTGTCATTGTACAACAACAACTTTATTTTTATCTTCTAATCTCACTATATAATACTCAAAACCACAAGTACCTTTTAATACTATGTAATACTATATTTTTATTGGTCAAGAAAGTTCAAAAACTTTATATTTATTTTGAGTAGAAAGTACTATATAATACTACTATAATAGAGGTAATTTTTCTTCAATCTTATTTTTAAAAACAAACATTGAAAGTGTTGGGAAAAAATAATATAGTGGAGTTTCTAATATGTTGGTGAGTGTAGTTTTATAGTAATTTTTATAAGGCCAAATTAAAATTTGAACATAAGTGGGATCACATTTTTTCGAAGGAATATAAGCTTTTAATATCTTTAAATAAATTTGTAAGCTCGTCGTTTGAAATATTTATAGAATTCTTATAAATATTTTGCAAGATATTTAAAAAAGTTATAAGATTATTCAGACAAGTTCATAGTGCAATTAAAAAAAATATAATTCATATATTTTCAGCTAAACTTCATACTAATATTTTACATATGTTGTGGGACAAACAAATTTTGCAAAATAGTAAAATTAAGTTATCAAAATTCTAATATATTAGGTTCACATTCCATCTATACGTGAATTATCTATTTTCATCGTAATCGATTAATTAATTATTAATTTTGAATTACTATAAAAAATTAATTATCAATTGTTACTTGCTAGTTAGTTCTTTGACTTACTGATGAATAATATTTTTCAAGTAACGACCTATATAAATCATTACATGAAAAAAAAAAAAAAAAAAAAACAGACATCACATGAGGGGTATTTGTGTACTTTCATGTGGATGCCTTTATTTAAACCCTCGTGCGGTCTTAGGTGGTGTGGTGGTCGGGCCCCGGGCCAATCAATGCAATTGAACCGGAATAAATGGGAATCACGAGAGAATCCGAATAATTGGCAGGCACGTGAGACGGCTGAGCCCCGGGGCCTTGTCCAAGTGCGTTGATTACCACTTTGTTTTGGCGTGTGACATAATTAAGCCGGAAAGCGATGGGCCGTGGTGGGGTGGGGTGGGGTGCGGTGCATGTCTTCATTTTATATTCAAAAAAATTACTAATATATATAACACTTATAAATCTTCGTCACAATATAAATATAGTAAAAAAAAAAAAAAAACTAAGTATCTCTATCATTATTTATATATTGCAATTTTAATCTTCAGATCACAAAAACTAGCGCCACCCTACAGAACAAATGCCAACCTCACCGTTTCACAATATAAATATAATACAAAAGAATTCAAAAAAGTAAAATTATTATATATTTTTATAATTTTATCTTTAAAATTTACGATAGAAAATTAACTACGTTGCAACTATTTATGAATTTCATTATCCAATGTTATTTTTTCGATTCTTATAGGTTTTAATTATGATTTTTTATTATTTGCACATGAACTTTTTTTCTTACTTTGGATAAAAAAGACTTTTGTTTTAAAAAATATGACGTATTTATAAGCATTTCGAAAAGAAAATAAGTGTAAAATCGATTTAAATTGAATTTGGCCTTCTCAAATCTTGAAATTCTTTCAAAAACTTATGTATTCAAGTTGGATAAATTCTCTTGAAACAATTAGGCCTTGTGAGACTCCCATAGGGCCTTCTAAGGGCCAAGCCCAAACTTTACAGCCCATATTGTTAAACCCATCAGAACCTGCCACGTGTAAACTTCCCATGAATGCTCTCTCCAACTTCACCATCCTTCACAAATGGCTAAACCAGTGAAATATCCACGACCTGTAAAAACCCTGTATTACCCTCATGACTCCAGTTCCATCCAAGCACGCCCCATGCCCACAATCGTAATTCCGGACCTCAGCTCTCCTCCGTCGAGTATGGATAATTGCATGAAATTGAGCACGAAGAAGCTTTGAAAAACTTTTTTCGATCCAGTAAGATCAAAACCCAGTCATAAAAGAGAAGGAAATCTCACGAAAATGCATTGTTTGAATCTGAAGGTGGTTACGGATTTCAACTCGCTGTCGTTGCCGAGTCGACTCAGTAGTAGCATTGTTAAAGATTGTAATTTGCGGTTAAATCGAATCGTAGCTTGTAGTACATCGGGTCAGGGTTCGGGCCCGGTTCAGGGCTCGAGTCAGAGTTCCTTTTTTCTCGAACGGAGACATATGCGTTGTTGAAGCAGCAATTGGAAGTAGCTGCGAAATCTGAGGTATATTTGTTTAACTCATACTTTTTTAATGTAATTGTGTCAATGTGTATTGTGTGTTAGAATCTTAATTTCATGTTCATTTTCTGTGTGTTCGGTTTGAGGGAAAGTTTTCATTTTTTCTATTTGGAAATGCGGAGGGGAAAATAATATAAAGATAATGCTTTATTAGCTAATGTTATGTTAAATTTATTTATATTCATTGGCCCATTAATTTATGAAATTATGTTTCCCTTCTCTGTGTGTATTTGTTGTGGAAACTTGTTAGCTGTGGCCTGTGGTGGATACTGTTACAGTTAGATTTTTGAGGGGACTTTTTTCCTTGAAAGAGTAATGGATTATGTTTTGTGTGAAAACATATATTGCCAGATTGTTATATTATGGTCTGTTATTGCTATGCCGAGACGAACTAATGAGTTCAGTGGTAGAATTTTACAAATAACTAAAAGTTGGCATGCAGAAGGATAGGTAATCACTACTGACTCAATATGAGGTACGAATATGTAACTATATTGCATCAAGTAGAAATTATATTGTAAGAGTTCTATTCTACTGTCAGTTATTGTTCTGTTGAGACAAATTAATGGGTCAGAGGTGTAGTTTATCACAAGTGACAAAGAATTGGGGCAGTCTTGCAATTTCTAAAAATGCAGCATGATTCTATCAATCTCTGTGTGTGTTGAGGCTGACAGTGTCTATAAATCTGTTGGCTGGTATAGTGGTGCATTTGTTTTTAAGATGATTTGTTTGACACTTTCAACTGTTTTATCTAGTGTGAGTTGGATAATAATGTCCAAATTGAAAATGTTGTGGGTGTAATTTCAGCAAGAAATTGGCCTAGTAATTTGAGTGTCTTATTTTATTTTTCTTCATAATTGCATTAGGATTACAAAGAAGCTGCTAGACTTCGTGATTCCTTGAAACTATTTGAGGAAGAGGAGCCAGTCCTGCGTCTTCAGAGATTGATGAAAGAGGCCATTGCAGAGGAAAGATTCGAGGTATGCCTTTCCCACTGTTATTTTACTCATTTTTTTTCTGAACGTCTCTTTCAAAGTTATGATCAAACTCATTTCAGTGTGAGAGTTGCTGGGGAATCTAAATTAGCAAACTAAGTGAAAAAAAATTCAAAATTAGGCTCAATTAGGAATTATGGTGATTTTAAGGTTGTTATGTGCTGTGCTGCCACCTTTATATATACTGATGATAAATGAGTATTGTATCAAGGGAAAGACAAGCAAGTCATATCTACTTTGAAATCATTATCATGCTTAATTTATCATATGTACTTGTAACTCAAGTTCAAGTTTTAGAGGGAGAAAAAAGTTTTGAATCATGATCATTTGCTTCCCATTTGGGCTTCTGTTTGACCTTGAAGTATCAGTCATCAAGTGTCACACTTCACTTTTCTTTGGTTCAATAGGAATGATTTACTTGAGTGATGTATCTGAACACCAGAATTCCACGCACTCCTCAATTCAACAAAAATCAACTATGGTTCCAAATGTCTTTTTTTGGGTGTTGGTGTTTGGGTGAAATCTTGATAAATTTGTAAACACTAACAACTTGTAATTTGTAAAACGTTGCAAGTTCTATGAGATTTTAATGCCTAATGGTAGTAGAAAGTGTCCTGAAAGCATGAGGTTGTGGATACATGTAAACAAGAAATCTGATTAATTTAACTTTGCACTGATTAGACAAGTTGTGGAACATTTTCCTCATTGAGCAATCTGTTTGTTGTTTTCCCCATTTTTCTGAACAATCTATTTATTGGTATTCAATGTTTTTCTACATTCTTGTATCTATCTCCAGGATGCAGCTAGGTACCGCGATGAGCTAAAGGAAATTGCACCTCATTGTCTCTTGAAGTGTTCAAGTGATGCAACGACATTGGTATGACAAGCATCATAAACTACTTGATCACTTTATCATTGAAGCATAGTCTCCCAACTAAGCCTTTTAGCTTGATGCTATCATGTCTTTCTTTGACCAGCAACTTATTATTGTAAGCTGAAATTTTTTCTTAAGCAGGAGATTTTATTAAGCTGGGTATAAGTCTTCTTTGACCACTAACCAAATCTAAGATACACACTGTGTCATATGAATGTGTGGGTTTAAGCCATGGAGCAAAATTTGCTGAGCCCCATAGCTTTGCTTCTTTTTAAGCATCAGTTGTATGCTTCTAGTTGGCTATCTTTAAAAGAGTTAAGCTCTAGATTGTTCATTGCAATTAATCCCCGTCTTTTCAAGCTGGTGTGTTTTTGGAGATGATTTGCCACCATTTATTTGCAAAATTGGTATTATTTCATTAGTAGACACTTGATTGTGCATGTAGAATCTAAGGATTGGCATCATGTGCATTTTCAGTTGCCATTTCTCTCTATCTGGTTTGTAACAGATATAATATTTAGTAATGTGGCTGCTTGCATAGCATTTAATTTAGCCTTTATCTGGTGAACCTGATTATGGTATTGCTCATAGATATTGTGCATTTCCACTAGTTAGATCAACTAGTAGTATAGGAGCTAAATTTGGCTAGGTAAAACTTGCTCTTCTTAATGTTGCATTCTCTGTTCTGTTACTGAAATTAGCTAAACTTATGCTAGTTTAAGCAAGGGTAATCGTAACATCTGGATAACTTATTATTATTCTTTTCCAGGGCATTAGAGTTCAAGTTAGGAGTGTTTACATCGAAGGTCGAAGTCAGCCTTCAAAAGGTCTTTATTTTTTTGCATATAGGATTAGAATCACCAACAACTCAGATCGCCCTGTACAGCTTCTTAGAAGGCACTGGATCATCACTGATGCCAATGAGAGAATTGAAAATGTCCAGTAAGTTTCCAGTTTTGCTAAAAAAAATTTAATCATGAACAGCTGCAATAATCTTGAAAATATTTATGTTTACACTATCAAAATGTATGCCATCACCATTATTTAGTTGATGACTAATTTATTTTCTGTGGGTAACTGATCTGCCTGCTTTTTGACCAGTGGTATTGGAGTTATAGGCGAACAGCCGGTTATACTTCCCAATACTAGTTTTGAGTATTCATCTGCATGTCCGTTGATTACAGCTAGTGGAAGAATGGTGAGATCATGAAACCCCCCTCTCCCCCTCCAACCCACAATTTTGACTGCATGAAGTTTCTTGTTTAATTAAATTTTGATCATCTAGTACCTCACAAAATGACATTGGTGAAGATATTGTGAAATTGCTCCCATTAATTGGGGAATGAATACATTTAACCACTTCCCCTCCTCTTTAATAGAAGTCCTCAAAAAAGATTACTGGAAATCATCTCTTGAATTGTATCCTAAGGTACACTCCTTGATTGTCAAATTCAAATCATTATGGGTGCTGATAGCTAAGAATTCAAACTTCAGTAATTTTATTTGTGGGAGAAAGTCTTGTTCGTTCTTGTTTTGGTTGCTTAGTTAGCTTAACAAAATGTCTTACTACCCAATAGTAAGAGTAAAATTAGTTGGTTGGTAAATCCTTCATGCTGCAACTTCAACATGTAGATAAATTCCTAACATTTTGCACATGCAAATATGATTTTAGATAATCCAGTGTTTTGTGGTCGTCTTGCTATCCTCTTAATGTTACTCAGAGAGTTCTCTTCATTTGCTTATTGTGATTATAGGAGGGTGACTTTGAGATGAAGCATATTGATAAAGTAGGTGCTCGGACATTCAATGTGGCTATTGCCCCATTTTCTCTGTCCACATTTGGAGATGGCTCTGATGCTATTTGAGAGACAACCTAGGACACACAAGATGATGATGTATGACCTCATTTGTAAAGTATGTTTCCATACTATTATGCTGGATAGCAGTAGCATTGATGCGAAGCCATGCTAAACCTGTATATGATGCCATATCTAGCGTAAGCAAAATCTTTACCACTATAGTTAAGGGTCAGATTTAATACATGCCAAATCAGAATTTGCATGATTTGACACGCTAAGACCTATAAATGGAATCAAATGTAAAATAGTAATGTATAGATAGTTCGACCAGTTTGAATAAGTATCGAATATTGTCAGCCTATTACAACTCCTTTCAATAAATTGATGTGATTTAGCTTGTAACCAATCTGTGAATGTGAGTTTACTGCGTAGAATGGAAGAAGGGTCCGCCTCAATTTTTAGGTTTGACAGAAAGCAAGTGAACCTTTAAACCTTCTTCGGGTGCTTATCTGCAGAAGAATTGCCATAGAGAATCCATGGAACCTGATAAGCCCAGAAGGTATTCTGCTCTATGAATTACTCCATCAATCTGATGGCATGCCATGTATCAAATATACTGTTGGGGAAATATGTACATAAAGATAATTTTACTTCTTGTGGCTTATGGTAAAAGGCCGTTTTTGCATGGTAGTCAGGACTCACAGCTTCTTGTATTTGTTGTGATGAATAACTCCTCCCTAATAGTTCTAGAAAAGAAAATTTATTTTAATGGAGTGTTTTTTTTTTTTTTTTTTGAGACATTCATAAAAATATTTTCATTTCAAAAGATGGAGTATTTTTTAAAGCCTTTTTGGATCTCTCCATTCTCAATCTAGGAAAATGGTCGACTTGTTTCCCACAAAGTATAGCAACCAAAATTTTGGTAGGTTAGGTGTTAAAAACTTTTGCATGAGACTTCTACTACGACTCGCATGCCTGTACTATCTAGTAGATCGAAGCACGTCGCATTGAAATGATATATTGGAGGAGAAATTACCAATTCAACCTCGATTCAATCCTTTAAAAATAATGAAATATTGTTTAATAAATACTTAGATAGACAAACAGAGAAATGAGTATGTCGACATTATTTTTCTCAACAAGCTTTTTTTGCTCAAATTGATCCACGTAATGTCCCAGTTTAATTTGGCATTTTCAAACTCATTTTTATATATTCTGCATTTTTTAGATTGAAAATATTTTTATTTAATTTTTATAAAAAAATAAAAATATGTTTGGATTAATTATATTTTATATTGAATATATAAATTTAAAAATAAAAAATATATTTATTTTATGATGCTTTTTTTAATAAACAAATGTGAAATGTTTGTAGGTTCGGAAATAAATTGACAGGAAAAGACGTAAAGTATTAATATGTTTGAAAATAAATTTTAAAAATAAAAATAAATTATATTTTTAATAAAAATAAACAAAACAAATCCATTTTCAAAATTTCAAACAGTAAAAAGTAAAGAAAAAAAAAAAAGAGAAGTTCTTGGAGATGAAAGCAAACATGTGCTTAGTTCTGCTGTGGTACAACTTGATCAATCTGTCTATGGCAAAGCTCTGTTCCTTGCAATGCTCTCTTGAAAGAATCTTTCCTGCACCAAATCAGAGATGTAATCTAAGACAAATCCTTTCATCATAATCTGAAGAAATCCCTGGAGACCAAAGTACCAAATCCCAAGATTACGATGACAAAATATACTGAAAATGTGGAATAACTAAAAATAAGTCTGAAATATTTTAATTGATTAAAAGTAAACAAGTTGCTCAGAGCAAGTGAAATCCCAAAACAGTACAAAATACTATAACATAATTAATTATAAACAGTTTCGCCATCATCCAAGTCCCAAACTATTTAAAGGAAAATAAAATAAATTTTTTAATATTTTTTAATCCACCTCTAACCTCGAATATTCCATCAATATATCCCATTTAAAAAAAAAAAAAAACACAATTAAACATACGAGAGATAAATATTACTAACGAGTAAACTCTATATTCAGTACGTCATTCATGACATTCTCCAACATATTAAGCATAAACGTAACATGTTTCAAGAAAACAGTTCTACGAAGATAAACAATAAACATTTAAATCGAAATACATCTAATAATCTTATTATAGCCCTTGGCAGAGAATGTTTGTTAAAAGAGATATATGTGGTCAATATAATATACTATAATAATCCATCTATATTCCCACTGGCCACCCAAGAAATCATGAACAAAATACGTATCTCTTGTATCCATGAAAATGATTCAAAAAAATATAATTTTCATGAATCATAAATAATGTAATTCTCTTATATGCTAGACCCCTATTTTACGGGGAAAAAAATCACTTGTCCTTATTGAAAAGAGATTTATTAAAATCATTTGATTTTGTACAATGACCAACTTGTTAAAATCTTAAAATAATATACAGTATATTTAAATATTACCAAAAAAAAAAAAAAAACTGTAGAAGGCAGCAAGAACTACTTACCTCAAAATTCAAAACTCGGTATATATAGAACTCTAAAAAATATATTGAAGCTTTTATTAATCAAAGCTTATAATAAAGAACAGTATATAAATTGTGGTCTGACAATTCTAAATTAATTAATAATAAAAGTACCCGTGGATTACTCGATAGCAACAACTATATCAAACAAAAGTGTCTTAAGGCCATCTTGCAATAGAGTGATTCGAAATCTGATTCAAATCTAGTATAGTACTTATAGATACATAATAAATGTATTGAATCTATTCTTTTTAATAAATAGATCCAATTGCCAAAAAAAAAATAAAAAAAATCTTCAAAATATAGAATTCAAAAGGATCAAATATGAAAGAATACTTTAAATCATATAAATATAATGAAATATATTACCAACTAACATTTATGGAATTTGAAAAAGAGTTTAAAAAATAGTCTCAAAAGAGTAGCAACAAGAATTACTTTACTTACCTCAATTGACTTGCCCACCATGTGTTGTTAAACCAAAAAGGTACTAAGAAGCCCTTGCGGGCAAGGCGCAGTGATTAACACTAGAGAAAAAATAAAGTAGGACGATAGTTCGATTCATTCTCAGAGGCAAGAACGTCGTGTATCTGTGATAAATTTACTTTTTATCCTCTAATTATACCTCGATTTTGATTTTAGTACCCTATGATCCAACCTCATCAAAATTGGTCACCAACTTTTCACTTTTTAATCAGAATTGATCCCCTCCGTTAACTGTGCATCCAAAACTAACGGAAATCACCATGATTGTGTGACGTGCTAGCATTTTTGAAGGGAAAAAAGTTATGTTAGGTTTGCATCTCCAAATACTGACTTTAGGATATCCAATTTTCCTCTTTCAATCCTACTCCTAAAAAATCCCAAAACCTAGTCACTAATTAATTAGCCAACTTGAGGTGTGTTGCAGTAGTAATAGAAGGACTGATTCCCAAATCTTCAATTTTCCTCTTTCAACCCTAATCCTAAAATTGAAGATTCCATGGAGAGAAAAAGCAAGGACAGGTTGCAAGCTATACCATAGTATGGTATATTCTTGATTTTTTTTTTTGTGTATTTCGTATAATTTTTGTTTTGTGCATTTCGCATAAAACATACAATTATATTCTCAAAATGTGGAATAATCAAAAATAAGTTTGAATTTTTTTAAATAGATTAAAAGTAAACACATTCAAAGCTCATACATCTAAAATCCCAAAAAATATAAAATACTAAAATAATTATAAACAAGTTAATTATTATCCACGCCCCAAACTACTCAATAGAAAAATAAACTAAATCTCAAACGCAGTAACATGTAACATTCTTCAAGAAAACAACTAAGCACCCGATAGAAAAACATTAGCAAGGGGTGAGCTCTAAAGTCTACGAGTAATTCATTACATTCTCCACCCATTCAAGTATAACTTCAAAGTTAATGTAATATGAAAGCAAAACAAGTTTTAAGGAAATAGTTCAACCGAGATAAGGATTAATCATTTCAATCAAAATACACAAGACAACTTTATTTATTGAGTAAAGTTCTCAATAATACAATACTCAATAAAATTTGTCAAAAATCTTAGAAAATTTACATTATAATTAAATATTACAAGAAAATATATGTAGAAGATCGTCAATAACTACTTGCCTCAAAACTCAAAATTCAAGATATCGAAAATTCTAAAAAAAAAACCATAGTCTAAACTTTTATCAATCAAATCTTATAATAAAGAAAGAGTACATAAACTAAGGTCTAACAATTTAAAACTAAATTCTCCATAATAAAAATATCCTTGGATTAGTCAATAGCAAATGTCAAACAAAAAGTGTCCTAAGCACTCATTAGCCCTAGTACAAAATCATTATTAACAAATGGTTAATTATGACCAAATGATAATCGTCCTAATCCTCAACAATCCCTACTTAATACACTTCTAATCCATACAATACACCAACATCTTTCTCATGCCAATGCTTAACAAAATACACATCCCTGATTTTCAGACACACTCCAAATAAAAACAGAAGAAAAGTGAGAAAGAGAAAAAGAAAAAAGGTATTATCCTTGCAATTAAATCTAATTAAAATTGAATGACTAACCTTTACGATTTGAGGTTCCCATCATCCCATGAAGAATGGACATAAACATCAAGGACATCATTTCCTATTTTCAATTGATCCTCTTTTATTTGCTTTGCACAACTCACAACTAAAGGGTTGCAGTCAACTACTTCAATCCTTACAAGAGATGATAAAAGTATCCGAGGGATATGTTCTAATTTGTAGCAGTGTTTAATGCTTAGGCAATTAAGCGATGGGAAGCTTCCACGCCTGACTGTCCAGTGCACCAGATCAGTGTCTTCAATTAGAAGAAATTCAAGTTTCGTGAATCCCTTGTCAGTGTCATATGTTTCCCACTCTGGGCCTCGAAAGGCATAGCATCGCAGTTTGAGCACTCTAAGATTTGGCAATGAAGCAATCATGCTCATGTCTTTCCAGGGATATCCAAAGCCACTCAAAGTTAACTTTTTAAGACTTGATGGGAAACGTGAACGAGGAGCAGGTTGGGCAACAACCTCAGACCTTAGTTTCGGATTCACAATGACACATTTGAGTGTGATCAGTCCATGGAGATGGGAAATATGATCAAAGCAGCACAAGGGTTCAGCAGCATCAGGCGCTAATTCAATTCGAATTCCTAATTTCTTTAGATTAGGGATGCTTTCAAGAACCCCCTTGGTACAACTCTGAGCGCTCACATCTAAAAGCGTTAAGAGGTTTGGTAAGCGAGCGCCACAAGGTTCTGGTAGGTTGCTTCCCATGACTTGAAGATGCTTCAATTCTTGCATATCCCAGATCTCCATAGGCAGATATGATGGAGCTCCAGAGGATGTGATGCTCATATGTCGACGGACAATTAAGAACTGAAGGTTCCAAAGTTTGGATATGGAAGCAGGGAGGTTTCCGTCATAAGTGAGGGCAAGGTACCTTAACTGAACTAGTTTCAATACTTGCACTGGGAACTCGTAGAAACGGATTGTAAGAGCATCCAGCACCCTGAGCAACCTCAAACCAAAACATATTGGTACTGGATATTGATGATGTTGGCCAGTGCACAGAAGAGAACGTGTAGTCGAAATGGATGCCATTGATTTATACACATCTTTGATCCCAAATAAAATGTTATTGTGTATGCACAATCGGCGCTGGCTTTTTATACCTTCTGCTAAACCATCGGCACGACTATTTAAGACATGGAAAAACTTGTTCTTACCAGCTTCTCTATTACACAGGTGCCAAAAGGCAGAATGGAGGCTGCAAGTTTTAATTCGGTAAGTGTGGCTCTGCTGGCGGACCTGGCGGACCTTAACAAGACTACTGGAAACAAGGTTCTCCAAAAATTCATTAGCAAAATAATCTGAAGTATGATGTGGTTCAAGAAGTCCCTCAGCAGTCCACAAATTGAAGAGCTTGGAGTGTGGGATCTCATAATTTTGAGGGAAAACTCCCATATAGAGAAAGCATACTTTTAAATGTTGAGGTAAGTACTTGTAGCTTCGAAGTAGTACCTTTGACATTTCATCGTATGCATCCATGAAAACTGAATTTTCTTTCGCTGCCACCTTGTTCCAGTACTCTGGGGTCTTCTCGGCTTTGGATAGGAGGTCGGCAACCATGACGATTGCAAGAGGAAGACCTTCACAATTCTCGGCAATCTTCTTTCCAGCATTCTCAAGTTGAGGGGGGCACGACCCTTCAGGAAACACCTTCTCACGAAGAAGATACCAACTTTCTTCTTTATTCAGGAAGCGGATTTCATGAAAATCATACAGGCCAGAGTGTGCTATATTTTTAAGCTTAGGTATCAGCCAGACGACAGTTCTAAAATTGTCATCTGGAAATAACATTTTCAATTCCTTCCAGAATAAACAAGTTTTAGCTACTTCTTCTAGTCTTGTTGTCAGCAAGACTCGACTTCCACTTTTGACGTCTGGAAATAACCCATTCAAGTCATCCCAGACCTGTGTACTCCATACATCATCCAACACAATGAGGCATCTCCTACCGTTCAAACTTTCTTTCAAGTACTTAGCTAATTCCTCATCTCCTTCCGTAAGAATTTCATCAATGTCAGGATTCACTTGAGCCAGAATACCTTGCAGCATTTCTTTCAATTGATATTTTGGGCCTATGGTGACAAACGCACGACGGTTGAAATGACCCAAAATTAATGGATCTTCAAAAATTTCCTTAGCAAGAGTAGTCTTACCAATGCCTGCTATTCCAAAGAGTGAGGCAACTTGTCCGGATAGCGGCGGATGTACAAATGCGTCTCTGATTAGGCGGAATTGATCAGATAATCCAACCATCTTTGACTTCTTTCCATCAAAATCATTTCTTGATGAAACACCATCATCTTCTTCAGGCAACAGGTTGCTTGATTCTTTAATGTACTCCTCCTTCAACTTCTTCACCGTTTGGGTAAAGGAATCGATATCTTGTTTTACTTCCTGCAGGTCCAGGGAGAATGACGATGGATGACTCTCAGATTGTGAAAGAAACTGATTTGAGACACGGGATTCAAGTACATCTTCTAATTTGCATACTGCCTCTCTGATCTGTCCATCCAAAGCATTCACCCTCTCGCTGCTGCTATGCAATCTTTTGAGAACTTCTTGTAAGGACTCAACCTCCTTGTATGCAAATTCTATGATTTCTCGACAGGGGGAAGCAATCGAAATATGAGAAGATTTTAGAAGGCGCTTAATTGTATACATAAGAGAAATCACAGCAGCATAAGCCATCTCTCTGATCTCTCTTTCTCAGACAGACCTCACACAAACACCAAACTGGAATATTAACTCTTCAGCATAAGCATTTGTTAAGGAAATTATTGCTCTCCTTTAATTGATAAAAAAGGCAGTCTTTGTAGAGATGTGAAAAGAAGTCAACCATATAAAATTAATGTACAACAAGTGGCATAAATCAAATAGGCGCTGAAATGGCCATAAGAATCAAGGACAGCTGGCCATTGCAACGAGGCAGCCTATTGAAGCACGTAATTTGATCTATCTTCGTCTACCAAGAAAATGAATACAAGAATGAATCCCTCCTTAGGTTTGCCAATTAGAATACAATTTATTGCAGATGCTTCACAAAGAAGACCTCCAGAAAGTCCTGATGTAACATGGTTACAAAGGCCAACAATACCTACATGTAAAATTCACAAAGATAAAGCAAATAAGCATGTATTCCCTCTATTCTAAACTTTTAGCGTTTTATTTTTTTTGGGCGTTCCAAAATGAGTATTTATTTTCTTTATGTGATATTGCTGGTGGTGGAAAGAATTGGACTTGGTGACAAAAATTCCTCATTCAAGAGATGAAGTGGTTGAGGGTTTCATTAGGGCTGCGGGAGTGTATGATATGCTGGCACTATTTTGCAAAACAAAATCTGTAAAATTTGGGAAGCTTCCAAGAAGGTAACACAGTACATTTTTTTTTTTTTTTATAATCCGCATCCACTATCCGAAGGTATGTATTGAGTAAACCTACTTTCGTGCAATAGCTCGCAAACTATACGAAAGAGTAAACCGGTGTGCATTGGGTAAACTCTACTTTCGTGAAATAGTTCGCAAACCACACGGAAGGGTAAACCAGTGCAATAGCCAGCAAACCACACTAGGTAAGCGCGGTACGACGGACAAAGATCGAGTGATGTAGGAGATTCAAACTTACGGACAAAGATCGAGTGATGTAGGAGATTCGAACTTAAAACCTTCGACCTCAAATTCCTAACCAACACCACTTGGCCATCCTAAGAGGGGCAAGGTAACACGTACTTTCTAGATTCCAGTATGAGTTTTGATGTAAATCTAACTCAGTATATTTGTATCCGGATTAAAACAGTTACCATATAAGAGTGGATTTCAAAGAGATATGCTTGCTAGATTTATAAGATTAAAAGACATCAAGAAATTTCCTATTTTTGACAGCCAAATTTATAATAGAATTAAGGTTTCTAAAAACTTTCCTTATCCAGCGGATTTAGTGCATCTTATGGCCGAATTATGAGGAGCTTTCCAAAGCAGATTATAAGCAGATTTTCTATTACAATTAGAAGTTCGATTCTTAAGTTTTTAGATTAGGAAACTGCCATGTATTTAGATTTCATGTTCTAATCAAAGACATAGAAAGGTGTGTGATAGGAAAAGATATTTTTTTTTAATTTTTATTAGGAAACCTTTTATGTAATTGATTAGAAATCTAAAAATATAATTTGTGTATTAAAGTACAAATTTACATTAGTTATTGCTGCGATTTAGAGAACACATCCAACACAAGAGAGCAGTGTATTCTCGTCTTCTAGACATTGATCGATGACCAATAATTCTAAGCCTCAACTCAGCATGGAGATTTAAGTACATTATAAATTATATTGGATCATCGCTTGAACATCTTTCATGATAACATCTTTAAGGGGAAAGAGGTAAGTTCTCGAACGTTCTGCCATTTGGCCGTGGGCAACTTTAAATAGATTTTAACGAGAGAGATCAAGTCTAAAAAAATATAAAAGATAGTGTTTATTTTCCTCATTATGCTGCTGGAAACTTCACAAGAAAAGGCTATAATAGCCTGTAGAGGTCAACAAAAAAAGGAAAAAAACATTCAAATCCATTTAACAATGAAATGTAATCCTAATTCAAAGGCTAGAAATATTCTAAATCAGAAACTAAATCTACCCTTAAAGTTGTCAGTTCCGTAATACTCCCCTCAAGTTGGTGAGTAGGGAACACGAAGCACCAACTTGCGAAGAAGAAAATGAAACCGGTCCCAACTGATGTTGAGAAGGAACATGTGCCATGGTGATAACTCCATTTTGCAAATTTTCACGAAACAAAACGACAATCTAGCTCAATGTACTTGGTACGCTCATGAAAAACGGGGTTCACAAACCAACATCATAGGACAATACAAACGAATACTAAGATCACTGAGCAAGTACTTGAGCCAAACAAGTTCAGTTGTGGTGTAGGCCATTGAGCGGTATTCGGCCTCAGCTGAGGAACGAGAAACAGCATTTTGTTTCTTAGAACGCCAAGCAATAGGGAGAGCCGAGTAAAACAATGAAACCCGATTTGGATCGTCGACTTGTTAAACAATTATCCCAATCCGAATCGCAATAAGTAGTGACATGAAGAATACACCTTGTCCAGTGTGCCCTTTAAGTAGCGCAGCACGCGCATCACAGCGGTGAGGTGGGGTTTTCGAGGATCCTGTATATATTGACTCGAATAAGGCGCTGCATAGACAATGTCGGGATTGTCTTGTTTGATTTTTTTTTTCTGTTCAGATTTTTTTTTCTAACATTTTTAATGTAATATGAATATTAATATTGGTTTTCGTGTGAAAAATAAAAATATATTTAATTTAAAATTTTGAATAAAAAATATATAGAGTTGAAAATGAGATTATGTTTGGTTAAGAATTGAATCGGGTATTTTTTGCACAAAAATCTGTGCCCAAAGCCATAAACAATGTTTAGTTTTCAATTTTATTGATTGATTTTTTTTTAAATATTAAAAATTATGAGACAAGATCAAGTAGTGGCCCCCATTCTTTTTTTTAATAATTTTTTTAAAATTTCTTGAAAATTTTAAAAAATAATGGAACATTGTCCGATAAATACTTAAATGAACAAATAAAAAAACGAATATATCGATGTTATCCAGCTCCACATGTTTTTTTATTCGTACAAATGTTTTCCAAGGTAAAAGGCTTTGCTTAGTGTTTTTTTTTTCAAAAATGTTTTCCTTCATTTGGAAAGGAAAACTTAAAATTTTACAGAAACACATTTTTAAACTTATCAATAATTTCTTCAATTAATTAATTATATATTTACCGTATCTCCACTTATTACAACAAAATAACATTGACTTTTAGTAACCACAACAAACAACAAAAAAATATTTACAATAAAAAATATATTACAAAATATATTATCAAAACATCTAAACACATTTTCATTGTCTACAAATTCTTCATCCCGCTACTCAAGATACATTATTCCAATATATTTTTTCAAAAATATTGAAAATAAAATCAAACATATCCGATTCATGTTTTCCAACCAAAATCCAAGATGCAAACATGTGCTTGCTGCTGCTGTAATTCTCTTATGCAGATTCAAAGCAGCTCTTGCATTCTCATCAATTTCTTGTTCATTATCCAAAACCAGAACTTGATCAATCTGTCTATGCCTCTTGAAAGAATCCTTTTGCTGTACCTTAAAAGCAGCAGGAGCATGGTAAATGATTTATTTGTCTTGATTTCTTCTTTCCCATTATGGTCCCTAAGTTTTCTTTACATCAAAAAGAATTTGATTTCTACAAAACATCAAGAGAAATGGGGTCCCAATGTATCAAAATTTAGTCCGCATCTTCTATTCTAATTTGATGTTAAATCTCGTATTCTGATTCATATATGTAATATTTTTCCTTAAATATATATTTTTCATGAATCATATATAGTTGACATACATTTGTATAAAATTAAATACGAGATTGGTATCTATGTACCCTTGATTTGTTTGACCTATAGTAAAACTAGGTTACATTATGCATATGTATGCTTCTGTTTCTTTGCTTTTCTCTCTAACATGTCAATCTATCATACCAATGTGCCCTTCCACGTGCAACCATATACGTGTTTCAACCAAATAAAGATTTCAACATCATCTTCCTTAAACTATAAGAATAGCAACAAGAATTACTTTACCTTAACCTGCATTGTCCACCATCTGTGGCTAAACCCAAAGATGTACTAAGAAATCTATTGTCTGAATACAATTATTTCTTAGGAGCTAGTTTTTATATATATATACTGAAAAATTTTAATCATTAGAATCCTTAAAAATTCCAAACACAATCGTAATAGTTACAATAAAATAATATTTCTTAATATAAGACAATTAATGAAAATTAAGATCCTCAACAAATATAGGGACATTACACCCAAAGTTTTCTGGTAATTTAAAATAAATTCAAGAATTAACATTCAATTTTATTAAATTCTAGCTTTTGCTATAGTATTACTTAAAAAAGACTCAGTATTTTGTTTTTCGCAGTTTTTTTTTTGTCTTAATTTAGGTAAAAGAAAACAGAGAGAGAAAGAAAAAAAAAAATGTATTGTCGTTGCAATTAAATCTAAATAAAATTGAATGATTAACCTTTTGAACCAAGTTGCCTGTCATGACTTGAGGTATCCATCATCCCATGAGAATGGACTTAAACATCATCAAGGAGAATATATTTTTCTGCTATTTGCTCTGCACAAGTCACAGCTAAAGGGTTGCAGTCAACTAGTTCAATCGTTTGAAGACGAGTCGATACATGTAGCTTTTCACCAATTCCGGAGGGATCTCTTCTAATCTGTAGCAGTGTTTAATGCTTAGGCACTTAAGCTGTGGAAAGCTTCCACCTCCGACTCTCCAGTGCACCAGATCAGTGTCTTCAATTATAAGAAATTTAAGTTTCAAGAATCCCTCGTCATGAGTTTCCCACTTTGGGCCTCGAAAGGCATAGCATCGCAATTTCAGCACCTCAAGATTTGGCAATGAAGCAATCTTGCTCGTCTCTTCCCAGGGATACCCAAAGCCACTCAAACTCAACTTTTTAAGACCTGATGGGAAATTTGAAAGTGGAGTAGGTGGGGCATGTTGAAGATCAATGTCATCAATTAAATTAGGTTATGTGTATTGCAATTTGTGTGGACTCAAATTAATTAGGTGTTTATAATTTGTGTGGATTCAAATTAATTAGGTTTTTATAATTTGTGTGGTTAAAAATTAATTAGCTTAATTAAATGTGTGGTGTGTATTTCATTTCTTGTTTTATAAATACCCAAGTCCCTAGCATTGTAAATCATCAAGAAGTGAAAAAGAAAATAAGACTAGTAGTCTTATATATAAAAGTGTAGTCTTGTTAGCTTTGAGTATTTGTGAGAATTGAGAGTTTTCTTTGTAATATCTCAAAGTTTAATAAAGTCTTTGTTGTGTTTCCAATTTTAGAGTGAATTTCTTTTTCGAAAGATAAAATTTAGAATTATATATTCTAAATTTTTCTCAACATTTGGTATCAGAGCGGTACCGTTTGGGACCGCAGAGGTGTCACATCTCTTGAAATTCTAAGTATGCTCTGTGGTTGCAGCTTTGACTGAACTTCCACATCAGAAAAGATTTCTTGATATTGTTATTGAGGGAGTTTCTTTGAGTTGTGAGGAGTTCAGTACTCTCCAAGTTTAGTGTCAAAACTTGTTCGATAATATAGAAATTCTACCGACACGATGGGAGATCTTCAAGTAGTTGGAGGAGTCAAGAAACTCAACAACCAAAATTACAACACGTGGTCTACGTGCATGTTGTCCTACTTGCAAGGACAAGATCTTTGGGAGGTCGTCGGCGGTAGTGAAGCTACACAATCGGCGGCAGAAGATGCAAATGGCATCTTGCGAAAATGGAAGATTAAAGCAGGCAAAGCAATGTTTGCTTTAAAGACTACAGTTGAAGAAGAAATATTGGAGCACATTAGGGATGCCAAAACACCAAAAGAAGCATGGGACACTTTTGTTACACTTTTTTCAAAGAAGAATGATACAAGACTACAACTTCTTGAGAACGAGTTGTTATCGATGGTGCAACGTAACATGACGATTACCCAGTACTTTCACAAGGTGAAATCGATATGCCGCAAAATTTCAGAGTTAGATTCAACAGCTCCTATTGGAGAAACCAGGATAAAAAGAATAATTATTCATGGTTTGAGACCCGAATATCGAGGGTTTGTTGCTGCTGTACAAGGATGGCCGACACAACCATCACTTGTTGAGTTTGAAAATTTACTTGCAGGTCAAGAAGCTATGACCAAGCAAATGGGAGGAGTCTCGCTGAAGGGTGAAGAGGAAGCGCTCTACACCAACAAAAGCAAAGGCAATTTTAAGCGGCACACTAGTAGCGAATATAAAAAGGATGGTGACAAAGTAAAAATTCATCAAGGAAAAGGAGGCTCTCGTCCTGGAGGAGCTTTAAAAAATCGCATTAATAGTAGAAAGTTCGATGGTGATTGTTACAACTGTGGGAAGCCGGGGCACATGGCGAAAGATTGTTGGACCAAGAAAAAATATGTTGAAAGTAATACTGCTACTTCCAGTTCTAAGGAAAATAACGAAGATTGTTGGGACGCTGAAGCATTATTCGCTACAGTAGAAGAAGAATTAGCTCTCACAGTGACAACATCAGAACAGATTGACTACAAGAATGACTGGATCGTAGATTCGGGCTGCTCAAATCATATGACAGGTGATAAACAAAAGTTGCAAAACCTGTCTGAATATAATGGAGGTCGTGTGGTGGTGACAGCTGACAACTCAAGGTTACCAATAGCTCACATTGGTAAGACAATAGTTACGCCTCGATATAATTCTAACCAGGTGCCACTTCAAAATATTTACCATGTCCCGGGAATGAAGAAAAACTTGCTATCTGTGGCTCAATTGACATCATCAGGCCACTATGTCTTGTTCGGTCCCCAAGATGTGAAGGTTTATCATAACCTTAAAATCTCAGAAACACCAACAATGGAGGGACGACGATTGGAGTCAGTTTATGTAATGTCAGCAGAGTCTGCATATGTAGACAAGACAAGAAAAAATGAGACATCAGATCTATGGCACATGAGGTTGGGCCATGTTAACTACTCCAAGCTAAGTGAGATGGTGAAGAAGTCAATGCTTAAGGGGCTTCCTCAACTTGACGTGCGAACAGACACGATATGTGCGGGATGCCAGTATGGTAAAGCTCACCAATTACCATACAAGGAATCAAAGTTTAAAGCAAAAGAACCGTTAGAGTTAATTCACTCTGATGTGTTCGGACCTGTGAAGCAACCGTCAATTGGTGGCATGCGGTACATGGTGACATTTATTGATGACTTCTCAAGGTATGTGTGGGTTTTCTTTATGAAAGAAAAATCTGACACATTCTCAAAATTTAAAGAGTTTAAAGAGTCAGTTGAAGGA
The DNA here is from genome assembly GCA_019321725.1 of Paulownia fortunei. Taxonomy (NCBI): domain Eukaryota; kingdom Viridiplantae; phylum Streptophyta; class Magnoliopsida; order Lamiales; family Paulowniaceae; genus Paulownia; species Paulownia fortunei. Next base: position 18,385,375 of record CM033118.1, read on the forward strand.
GAAGTAGGAAAGAAGATTCGTTGCTTGCGCACAGATAATGGGGGAGAATATAACTCAATTGAATTTTCTCAATACCTAAAAGAATGCCGAATACGTCATCAGTACACTTGTGCCAACACACCACAACAGAATGGTGTAGCGGAGAGAAAGAACCGACATCTTGCAGAAATTTGTCGGAGCATGATACATGAAAAGAATGTTCCTGGAAGATTTTGGGCTGAAGCAATGAGGACTGCAGCCTTTGTGATCAACAGACTTCCTCAACCGAGGTTAGAATTTGTTTCACCTTTTGAGAAACTATGGAATATGAAACCTACAGTTAGTTATTTTCGAGTATTTGGCTGTGTATGTTATGTATTTGTTCCTAATCATTTACGAAGCAAGTTTGACAAGAAAGCTGTTAGATGTATTTTTGTGGGATACGATAGCCAGAGAAAGGGATGGAAATGTTGTGATCCAACAAGTGGAAGATGCTACACTTCACGAGATGTAGTGTTCGATGAAGCATCTTCTTGGTGGTCTTTAAAGAATGAGGTTTTGCCAGATTCCAGAGAATTTGGAGACAAGGTGCAACAAAAGATGGGGGAGCACACAGTTCAATTCCAACCAATTTCGGATGAATCAAGAGATCCAGACAGCAATGATGTCGAACAAAGATCAACTCAGAATCCTTGGCAAACTGGCGTGTATCAACAATCAAATGAAGAAGGTGGGCCTAGTGAAATTGAGGAATCAACTCCGCAATCTCAACTCCGAAGGTCAACAAGAATACGAAAGCCAAATCCCAAATACGCCGTTCGAAGAAGCATCACAGAGTTCTGAGTGGATGACAGCTATGAAAGAAGAGATTGATGCACTCCAGCAATCAGACTTGGAATCTGGTGCCGAAGCCAATAGATGTAAAACCTATATCCTGCAAGTGGGTTTACAAGATAAAGCGTCGTCCAGATGGGTCAATCGAAAGGTATAAGGCTCGATTGGTTGCTCGTGGTTTCTCTCAGCAATACGGACTAGATTATGATGAAACTTTTAGTCCTGTGGCAAAACTTACAACTGTACGAGTTCTACTCGCGCTTGCAGCCAACAAAGACTGGAGTTTATGGCAGATGGATGTGAAGAATGCTTTTCTTCATGGAGAGCTAGATCGAGAGATCTACATGATTCAACCAATGGGTTTTCAAAACCAAGATCAACCTGAATATGTGTGTAAGTTGCGGAAAGCACTCTACGGATTGAAACAAGCACCCAGGGCATGGTATGGTAAGATTGCTGAATTTCTAATACAAAGTGGTTATTCATTAACACCTGCAGATTCCAGTTTGTTTGTCAAAGCCAATGGAGGAAATCTAGCTATCGTGCTAGTGTATGTGGATGATTTAATCATAACTGGTGATGATGAGACAGAAATTCATCGAACGAAGGAGAATTTATCAATTCGTTTTCAGATGAAGGAACTTGGAGAACTCAAGCACTTTTTGGGATTATAGGTCGACCGTACAAAAGTAGGGTTGTTTCTCGGTCAACAAAAGTATGCAAGAGACCTGTTGGAGAGATTTGGGATGCTTGATTGCAAACCTATTTCAACACCAATGGAAGTCAACGCCAAATTGTGTGCACATGAAGGCAAAGGGTTGGAGGATGAGACGATGTATCGACAACTTGTAGGTAGTCTCATTTATTTAAATTTGACTCGACCAGACATTTCATTTGCAGTTGGCATTGTAAGTCGATACATGCAGAATCCAAAGAAGTCCCACTTAGAAGCTGTTCGGCGAATACTGAGATATGTGAAGAGTACAATTGACTATGGTCTTTTGTACAAGAAAGGTGAAGGCTGCAAGTTAGTTGGTTACTGCGATGCTGACTATGCAGGAGATCATGACACTAGAAGATCAACAACTGGGTATGTGTTTAAGCTTGGTTCCGGAATAATTTCTTGGTGTAGCAAGAGACAACCGACGGTATCATTATCAACCACTGAAGCTGAGTACCGAGCAGCAGCAATGGCAGGCCAAGAGAGTACATGGTTGATACAACTGATGAATAATCTACACCAGTTAGTAGATTATCCAATTCCATTGTACTGTGACAACCAGTCGGCAATTCGCTTGGCAGAGAATCCAGTCTTTCATGCAAGAACTAAGCATGTTGAAGTGCACTACCATTTTATTAGAGAAAAGGTTCTGCAGGAAGAGATTGAGATGAGACAAATCAAAACAAATGATCAAGTTGCAGACTTGTTCACAAAAGGTTTGAGCACTAGTAAGTTTGAATTGTTTCGTCGACAGCTCGGCGTAGTCCAGAGAATGGGAGCTGACATTGAGGGGGAGTGTTGAAGATCAATGTCATCAATTAAATTAGGTTATGTGTATTGCAATTTGTGTGGACTCAAATTAATTAGGTGTTTATAATTTGTGTGGATTCAAATTAATTAGGTTTTTATAATTTGTGTGGTTAAAAATTAATTAGCTTAATTAAATGTGTGGTGTGTATTTCATTTCTTCTTCTATAAATACCCAAGTCCCTAGCATTGTAAATCATCAAGAAGTGAAAAAGAAAATAAGACTAGTAGTCTTATATATAAAAGTGTAGTCTTGTTAGCTTTGAGTATTTGTGAGAATTGAGAGTTTTCTTTGTAATATCTCAAAGTTTAATAAAGTCTTTGTTGTGTTTCCAATTTTAGAGTGAATTTCTTTTTCGAAAGATAAAATTTAGAATTATATATTCTAAATTTTTCTCAACAGGGCAACAACCTCAGACCTGAGTTTAGAATTCACGACCACACATTTAAGTGTTTCTAGTCCATGGAGATGGGAAATATGATCAAGCAGCACAAGGGTTCAGCAGCATCAGGCGCTAATTCAATTCGAATTTCTAATTTCTTTAGATTAGGGGTGCTTTCAAGAACACCCTTGGTACAACTCTGAGCGCTCACATCTGAAAGTGTTAAGAGGTTTGGTAAGAGAGAGCCACAAGGATCTGGTAGGTTGCTTCCCATGATTTGAAGATGCTTCAGTTCTTTCATATCCCAGATCTCCATAGGCAGATATGATGGAGCTTCAGAGGTTTTGATGCTCAGATGTCGACGGACAATCAAGCACTGAAGGTTCCAAAGTTTTGATATGGAAGGAGGGAGGTTTCCATCATAAGTGAGGGAAAGGTACCTTAGCTGCACTAGTTTCAGTACTTCCATTGGGAACTCGTAGAAACGGATTGTCAGAGCATCCAGTATCTTGAGCAACCTCAAACCCGAACATATTGGTACTGGATATTGATGAGGTGGACCAAAACATAGGAGAGAACGTGCAGTGGATTTTGATGCACAATCGGCGCTGGCTTTTTATACCTTCTCCTGAACCATCTGAATAACTATTTAGGACATGGAAAAACTTATTCTTCCCAGCTTCTTTGTTACACAGGTGCCAAAGGTAGAATGGAGGCCGCAAGTTTTAATTCTACAACTGGAGCTCAGCTGATGGACCATAAGAATACTTCTGGAAACAAGCTCCTCCAAACATTCCACAACAAAATCTTCTAAAGATTTGGATGGAATTGGTTCAAGAAATCCCTCAGCAATCCACAATTTCATGAGCATGGAGCGGGGGATCCCATAATTTTGAGGGAAATCTCCCATATAGAGACAGCATGCCTTTAAATATTGAGGTTTTCTTTCTCTGCTACCTTCTTCCAGTACTCTGGGGTCTTCTCGGCTTTTGATATAAGTTTGGCTACTGTGACGATTAGAAGAGGAAGACCTTCACAATTCTCCGCAATCTTCTTTCCAGCTTTCTCAAGTTCATGAGGACACGACTCTTTACCAAACACCTTCTCACGAAGAAGATACCAACTTTCTTCTTTATCCAGGAAACGTATTCTATAATTACTAAAAGGGCTAGCAGATTCAGCTACTTCTTCTAGCCTAGTTGTCAGCAAGACTCGACTTCCATTATGGTCGTCTGGAAATAAGCTTCTCAAGTCATCCCAGACCTCCGTGTTCCATACATCATCCAACACAATGAAGTATCTCCAATCCTTCAAACTTTCGTACATCATCCTTTTCAAGTCAGCTAATCTCTCATCTCCTTCCGTAGGCATTATATTGATGTGAGGATTCACTTGAGCTAGAATACCTTGCAGGATTTGTTTTAAATGATATTTTGGGCCTATGGTGACAAACGCACGTCTGTGGGAACGACTCAAAATTAATGGATTTTCAAAAAAATTCTTGGCAAGAGTAGTCTTACCAATGCCTGCCATCCCAACGAGCGAGACAGTCATCCGTGTAGATGGTGACCACTTGTTTGAAAGCCGATCTTTGATTATGCCAAATTGATCAGATAATCCAACCATCGACTTATTTCCACCAAAATCAATTCTTGATGAAACAGCATCATCTTCTTCAGACAACAGGTTGCGTAACTCATCAGTGTACGCCTTCTTCATCTTCTTCACCGTTTGGGTAAATTTGAGACATGGGATTCAAGTACATCTTCTAATTTACATACTGCCTCTCTAATTTGTCCATCCAAAGCATTCACCCTCTCTCTCTGCTGCTGCTGCTGCTATCCAATTCTTCAAGAATTTTTTGTAAGGACTGAACCTCCTTGAATGCAAATTCTATGATTTCTTGACAGCGGGGAAGGATCGAAATTCCGGAAGAATTTAGCAGGTGCTGTATCGTGTGCTTAAGAGAAATCACAGCAGCATAAGCCATCTCTGGTCTCTCTCTCTCTCTCTCAGACCTCACACAAACACCAAAATGGAAGAAATCTTTAGCATATGCACTTGTGAATGATATACAAGCTGGATTGCTAAGTGGTATACAAGCTGGCTTTGAGGAATCGGAGAAGAAGTCCAACCATATGAAACATAACAGGGGTGTAATAATGCAAACTTTGGCTGTAAAAATTGTAGTTGTTGAAGAATGGTAGTCTGAATTTGAAGAGTGGTGAAGTCTTTGAAAAACTTAGTAGTGTTTTTCTTTTTCCATTTAATATTCCTATGTACCAAAACTTCAAAAAGAAATGGCCATCTACATTATGGGCTTTGAAAATAGTCAAGCATTGAAATTTTTTGTCCAAGATTAGGTTTTGCTCTTTATTTTTTTAAGATATATATATCTGACAAATAAATTAATTTAAACTTAAGCCAAATTTGATCGTGACAACCGGCCTTTATAGAAAATTAAACATTACACAAGTGACAAAAGAAAAATAATTTTCTTCCTTTGCCTCTCTCCTTTTCTTATCTTTACCTTGTTGAATTATTTGTTGCATGTTTTTTTTTAATTTCTTTAAACATTTGATGTTTAATTAACTTACAATAATAACAATGGACAAATGCGAATTATTTGAGAGATCTAAATGAGATAATAAAATTTTGTGAATACTAAAAGCGATGAGCAAATTTCAAAGTATTATCAAGTATGCAATCGATTCATTGCAAACGAAATTGATAATTTTATTCTTCATATTTCCTATACCAAATTTGATTTGCATTTTAAATTTTTTATTTCTTAGAAAAAGAAACATTAGGGCTTTTCTTCGATTTATTGCTTGATCTAGTTATTTGTTTTCATAATAGTTCGAGATGTTGGTTTCGTCATCAGTACTTAGACTAATTATCCATTCTGTTGTTTCACATTTTAAATTCTCTAAATTTGATAAACTGATTTGTGTTTGTGTTTGAGTATTAGTTTAGTTGCTATTATTGGTAATTCTCATTTGGTTGTATTTTCATTTTCATTCTTTATTTCTATTTTTTCAAGTGATCTTTATTTTGTGTATTGGTCTTAAGCCTTAAGCTGAGAATGAAAATAAATTTGGATGATTTGAATATATTTTATGGTAAGTTACAAAGACATTTGGAATAAGGTTTGTCCAATATATAAGTACCTCTCCTATGGTATGTTCAATTATTTACTTCCTTGAGACATTTGCATATTCCCTCTTTCATTGTTGCAACAAGAAGTTTGACTGATTTAGCAGAATATTTGAAGTCAAGGGACTTTAAATTCAGTGGAAATTGATATCTTTTGCTTTCGGCCAATCAATGCCAAAGGGGAGATTGATTGAATCATTATTGATTATGATTAATTGACATTTACTTATTTTGCACAAGATTTGATAGATTTGATTGATTTAATTAATTTACTTTTTATGAATTAATAGTCTTGTTTGAATTATACAGATTTTATAGATTGTATCGATGAAAAGATCTAAAGATTTGATTTACAAGATATGACAATATCATTTTTACTGATAAAGAAAGAATTTTAAAATATCTTGTATAATCTATGTAGTTTATCTACTCGATTGGAAAATCTTTTAGATATCATTGATTTCTGCATAAAAACCTCAAAGAAGAAGAAGAAAGTGTATGCCTTTTGAAAAAAGCAATACACTGCTTACAAGCTTTGAGTTAGTGCACTCACGCATTACACTCTTCGGGAGAAGAGGATGGGTCTTTCGGGATATAGACACAATTCATCAAGAGAAGAATTTGAAGATGTTTAGGAGAAAGTTTGTCATTTATTTGAAAGGAATTCAGTATTGAAAGGAGTTCAACATTATATACTTAAAAGTTAGAGAATTTCACTAGACATTCATTAATTCTAATTCATTAAAAAGAGAGTATTTATTTTATGAATAAATCCAAATTTTTAATAGGGGAGTCTTTATTTTATGAATAAGTTTAATTATTATAATTGTAAAATCTGAATTAGTGAAGTGTTCATTTCAGGTGGTAACTTTATGCATGTAGATACATTTGTACTTGAAATACGTCAAAAATTCGTGTGTTGATTATCCAATTGTTACAATAATTGAATATGATTCATTAAATAAGTTGGTAATAATACTAAAAACAGATCTTTCAATTTCAGATAACAATTAAAATATAAAGTTACGTATATCTTTATCCTATTATTTTTAAAAATAGTGGTTGAAAGTTAATAATATTTATTACTATTTAATACTAGATAAAAATTCTAGAATATAAAATCTATTTTAAAAAATGGAGTCTTTTTTTAGACATTCCAAAAAAAAAAATATATTTTCATCTTAAAAAATAGAGCATTTTTTAAAGCCTTTAATTTAGGCTGGGGAGGTACATAGACATTACAGACAGCTCCATTGAAGCTTGTTACTACATCTGCAAACAAATACTGATTCTGAAAGGTATTGTAAAAGGATATTATTGCCCTTACTTGAGTACTTTTACAAAATAATAATATTTATAATATATATATATTAATATTAAATGATAAATAATGTCTATTGCATTTTATTATCCATTAAAATACAATTTCTATTAAATTTTCTAAGCACTTTTACTTTATCTTTCGTATTTATTAAGATATTAAATTAATTTAAATGTCGGAGGATTTTTTAATTACCTAAGAAGCCTAGCTTCCCTAACGAATTGTTTATTTGGTAGCTCAAAGCACCTCGCACGTAAATGACATCTGAGAGGAGGAGTTAATAACTCTACCCGACTCAAGTTTTGGACCACATCAAGTAAAAATTTCTAGAAAAATTTGAAGATATTGAAACATTGTCCAGTAAATACTTAAAGTTTTTTTTTAATATTTTAAAATTTAAATCTTGAAATATGAGAAAGGAGTGGAGGAGCAGATTCAAGTCATGACCTCATCTATATAATAGGCAAGTTTAGGTACCACAACTTCTAGTTATTATTGATTGTAATAAATATTTAGATGGACAAATTGAAAAACAAATATGTCAACAAGCCTTTTTTTTTTTGCTCAAATTGATCCATAGATTGGCCCAGCTTAATTTGTCTAATTAAGGAGTATTTTTTGCAAAGTTACAGAAATGTTGGTTAGGTAAGTATGAAAGAAAAAGTCAGAAAGATTCCCCCAATTGCCTATTATTTAAATCCAGGGGTCTAAATGCGACATTAAGTTAGGGGATTCAATTAATCTTAGTTCTTAATATTTAAATACCAAGTTGAAAAGCTGATAGCTATGCAATCGAAAATAATTAATTTTGTATATATTTTATTCATAAAGAAACTTATCATAATTTTATTGGTATAAATGTTTCCTTACATTTTCCAGAAGGAAAATATTGGCACCGTTTGGTTTCATTTTCAAGTTCATTTTCATATTTTGAGGACATTAAAAATATTTTTATTAGATTTTTGTGTAAAAATAAAAATATATTTAGATTAATTATATTTCTATATTGAATATATATATTTCGAAATAAAAATATATTTATTTTATGGTATTTTTAATAAAATGATGTAAAATATTTGTAGGTTAACAAATGAATTGAAAGGTACATAAAAATACGTTAAACATTAATAGGTTTAAAAATAAAAATAAATTGTAATTATAATGACAACACAAAAAAAAATTAAAAAAAATACAATTTTGAAATTTCAAATAATAAAAAATGAAAAAAAATTCCTGGGCCACAACTTCTTCAATCTGTCTATGGCAAGCTCTGTTCCTTTGCAATCCTCTCTTCGAAGAATCTTTGATGTACCAAAAGGCAGCAGGCAAATCTATAAAGCCCAAGACACCATTTAATCCTTTTTCTCCACGACAAATCCTTTCATCATAATCTGGAGAAATCCTGGAGACCAAAGTACCAAAATCCTAAGATTACTTTCAATAACCAAAAATAAGTTCGAAATCTTTTAATAGATTAAAAGTAGCATCTAAAATCCTTAAACAAAACAAAATACTAATATAATTGTAAAACCATCTAAATTCCAAACTATTTAATAGGAAAATAAAACTAAATCCAAATATTATTCAATCCGTCTCTTAGCCTAGAACTCGAACTCTTAAAATAATGTACAATATATTTAAATATTATAAAAAGATAAATGTAGATGCCGGGAGAACTACTTGCCTCAAAATTCAACACTTAAGGAGGCGATCGTATGCAAAAATAGAAAAAAATTAAGAATAAAATGATTAAGGAAATGAATGATATGAGTATAATATTTTTAATACTTAATATGTATAAGGAATGAAGAAAGAATAAAATTATCATTTCTTACTTGATTCCAATCCCATAATTGGTAATTAGAAATGAATAATAAGAATGAAATAAAATTATTTTTGATAACCAAATTACCCTTTAATAGAATTGTTTTTGAATAAAATTATTATATGATATATTGTGCATATGTTGTTTGTTATGATTTAGTTGGTGTTAATATGTGTGTGTGTGTGTATATATATATATATATATATATATATAATCTCTCATTAATATAAATATTTTTTTATTAAAAAAATCAACATATAAAATTACTTATATTTTTTTTTATTATTGACTAGATTGAGATAAATAGTTGAAAAAGACGATATCAAGAATAAAATATTTTTTTGTGTTTGTTCAATTTTATTAGGGATACAATGAGTTCGAGTAAAACTCAAACCACACCAAACTCGCTTCGCTTAGGGTAGGTTTTGAACCACAAATGGATATTGAGGCGGGTCTCAAGTTTAGTGATGAGTAGATTTTATACTCATTAATTGAGTATCATTTGCTTAATTTTTTGTTTAGTTTTTGAGTATTTTGTTAATTTTTATACATTTAGTTTGAAATATTGTAGGTAATAGCATAATGAGGAGAAAATGGAAAGAAACATAAAACTTAGTTTAAATTTAGAATAATTCGCTTTTTAGTGCTATTGGGGCAGTGTTCGTATTTTAATCATAACTTTTTGCTCCAATATCACTTTGACTTGTTTCTTAGATCATTGGAAAGCCAAGATATATATATATATATATAATATATATATATATATATATATATATAATGTTTATGTTTACCATGAAATTAAACTCTTTCTATTTCAATGAGAAAAATTGGGTTAAATAGTCTGCACTTGACTAAAAATTTTTAGTATGACACATTTTGGTATTTCAGGCATAAATATTTCCACTAATTTCATATTGAGTTGATGTAAGTCCCTATCGAAAGCTAAGACACAGAGGTACAATTCATATGAAGACACCAAAAGCTAATTTAGCATAAAAATGGGTGAAAAATCAGTTAGAAGAGGATATAAGCGCAACAGAGATCGAACTTGGACAGCAAAAACAGCGCCTAGGCGTTGCAATATCTGTCTAGGACGGAATGTGCAGCGCCTAGGCACCGAAAATCAGCGCCTAGGCGCTACCCTCACTGGACTGCAAAGTGATGCAGTGCCTAGGTGCTGCCAACCGGGCAAATAAGGGCAAATTGGTATTTTATGTCCTCTTTAGGACATCTCCATCAATTTTAAGTATTCTAAAAGCCTCCATATCAGATTTTTGGAGAGGGGGAGAGAGTGAGAGAAGGGAAAACAAGTCAAGAAAGAAGAAGGAAGAAGAAGAAGAAGATGAGAGAATTCTTCCATGGATTGTGAAGAAGACATCTACAAGGGAAGAAACTCATCATCTTCCAAGTTTTATTTCATTTTCCTCTTTTTCTCATTAATTATGTTCATGGATATTGTTGAGTTATTTTTCATTTTTACCATCATGAACTAATATATTTTTCTAGGGTTGTGATGTAATCTAATTAGGATGTGTTGAATATTTTTATCAAGTCAATTCTTGATTTATCTATCAAGTTGAGTTTTCTATATTGTTCTTAATGCTTTCAATTATTTGGCCACTAATTTAATGATTGGCTAATCATATTGACCCGAGAGGTGATATATGTGTCTAGTTCTAGGTGTAGAGAATCATAAATTGCATGTGAGATAGGAATATACTTTCATGGTTTGTGTAGTCTTGTTTGAGATCCATAAAACTAAATGAATTATTGATTGTTGTAATTCATATAGGAATATAGTGAGTTAGCAATTGATAGTATTTTCATTAGGCATTGGAGAGACTAATGGATAATTTAGGGATTCTCGACTATCACTTGAGAAATAAGTTTAAATTGATGAGATAAATTATTCAACTCAAACTAATTATGATGAAATCATAACCCTAGGTCTTTATAATCATTGATATTCGTTTTTACTCGATTTTACGGATCATTTTGTAGAGTAATTTAAATTTATTTGCATTAATTGCCACTCGCTTTCGTTTGTTCAAATAAAATTAGAGTTGACAAAATTTTGGTATTTAGTAATTTAATAGTTCTCGTGGGAACGATAATCTACTCATCATTTTGTTACTTGAAACGATAACGTGCACTTGCGTTCACGAATTTTCGCAACAAGTTTTTGGCACTGAACCCGATCCTTAAAAAATATTGCATATATTTTATTTATTTATTATATATATATATATATATATATATTTATGTGATGTATATTTATATATATATATATACATATATATATATATATAATATGTATCTTATATATGTACTCATAAAAATATAAATATAATACTCTTATAAAATTAAAATAATAATATATAGTTAAATATATAAAAGTAATAAATATATTTAAAAAATTTATTTTTTTAAAAAATTAAAACATGCATACATAAGTTAAATAATAATTATTTATTGATAATATTATTTTTATCATATTTAGAAAGTTACAGTGATATTATTTTTTTAAAAAATATTTTTTAATATTTTTAAAATTATAAACAAATAAGGTGTAATGAGTCCAACCCATTACCTATCGAATTTGGGGTGAGTTTGAGTTCGAATCTATAAAAATCTTGAGGAATTGGGTTTTGGCAAACTCGATCCGACTTGACGCGTTGTCATTTTTAAAATTTGTTAAATATTTTTATTTTCTTTAAGAAAATAAATTTGTCAAATCTAAATATAGGTGCATTCGTAATTGATTGAGAATATGGTGGAGGAGGAAATGACTAAATTCATATTTTTAGGAATAGTAATTCATCTGAAAATTAGTATTACTAATACTAAATTATACCAATCATGTATTTAAAAATATAATTAAAAATATTAATTTTATTTTCAATCTATTTCTGCATACCCATCACGTCATAAGATACATCGAGAACTCTAAAAAACATAGTCTAAGCTTGTATATATCAAATCTTGTAATAAAACTAAATTCCCAAACAAAAGTCTCCTAAGCACTTATTTATCCTATGTATGAAAACTAGGTTTATTATCATCAAAGCCTCACAAAGGCAATAAAGATTTCAATCACAAGTTACCTAAACTAAAAAAGTAGCAACAAGAATTATTTTACCTCAATCTATCTTGCCCACCATCTGTCCTTTAACCCAAAGATGTACTAAAAAATCTAATATCAATATATAACTTATAACTTAGGAGGTTATATATATATTATATATATATATATATTATATATATATATATAATCAATATATAACTTATAACTTAGGAGGTGTTATATATATATAATTAAATTCAAATTTGTAATCTATTAGGACTTGATATGTTATTCATATTAAAATCTTAGTCCAATCGTTCCTAAAGGCTAAAAAAATTTAATCGTTTAAATCCCTTTTAAAATTTCAAACACAATTCTAAAAGTTCCAATAAAATAACATTTCTTAATATAAGCATATTAATGAAAATTCGCATTCTCAACAAATATGGGGGCATTACACCCAAAGTTTTCGCGTAATTTAAAATAAAATTTGGAATTAACATGCAATTTTGTTAAGTTCTAGCTTTTATGCAATTGTGTAAAAATAAAAATATATTTAAATTAATTATATTTTTATATTGAATATATAAGTTTAGAAATGAGAAATCCAAATAGAGATGGAATCTATAAAGCCCAAACACCATTGAATCTTTTATCGAGGTAAATCCTTTCGCCATAATATGGAGAAATCCCAAGATTACGATGACAAGAGACAACGAATTTCAAAACATACAAAATATTTTTTCAAATTGTCGAATAACTAAAATAAGTTCGAAATTTTTTATTAGATTAAAACTAAAAATATTCAAGCGGCTCATAATATCTAAAATTCCAAAATAATACAAAATATTAGAATAATTGTAAACAAGTTCACCATCATCCATGTCCCAAACTACTCAATGGAAAAATAAAACTAAATCTCTAATATTATTCATTCACTTCTAGCCCAGAATGCTCGAACAATGTGTATCATTTTTCAAGAAATAAACTCCATACTCAATAAGTAATTCATGATATTCTTCACCCGATCAAGCATAACTTCAGAGTTACTGTAAGCAAACAAGTTTCAAGAAAACAATCAATAGAAATGAGTAATAAACGTTTCAATCAAAATACTGATGACGATTTTATTTAGCTCGCAAGCCAATACTAAAACCACTATTATATTTCGTGACATAGGATGTATGGTAGAGAGATATATGTCTTCAATACAAATACATAAACCTTGATTTATTTAACCCAAGTACAAAATCATATTCACTTTCACAATGTCAGTAATTCAAAACTTAATCCACAAACCTTGATTTATTTAACCTATGGTAAAGCTAGGTTCCATTATGTATCTATGTGTGTGCTTCTATTTCTTTGGGATTCTCTCTAACATGTCTAACCTACCAATATGCCCTCCGCATGCAACTATTTATGTGTCAATATATCAAGTAAATAAAGATTTCAATTACATTTTACCTAAACTAAAAGAGTAGCACAAGAATTAATTTACCTCAATCTACTCTGTTTATACTTATATCTTAGGAGGTTTGGTGTGTGTGTGTGTGTGTAGCAACAAGAATTAATTTACCTCAATCTACTCTGTTTATACTTATATCTTAGGAGGTTTGGTGTGTGTATGTGTGTGTGTGTGTGTGTGTGTATAATATCTTGTTAAAATTCAAATTTCAAACCTTATTAGGTTCAGTTTCTTATTCATATAAAAACTCTTGGTCCAACCGTCCCTAAAGGCTAAAAAAATTGTCATTTGAATCCCTTTGAAATTTCAAACACAATCCTAATAGTTAGAATTAAATAATTCTTAATATAAGCTTATTAATGAAAACCCACATTCTTAAAAAAAAATTGCATTCTTAACAAATGGATAATTATCACCAAATGGTAATCAACCTAATCCTCAATAATCCCATCTTTATACACTTCTAATCCATGCAATACGGCAGCATATTTCTCATGCCCATGCTTCACAAAATACACATCCTTGATTTTCAGACAGACGTACACAAACACACCCAAAAAATTAAAAAAGAAAAAGAGAGAGAAAAAAAAAAAAAAATGTATTTTCCTTGCAACTAAATTTGATAAAAATAGAATGAATAACCTTTTGAACCAAGTTGCCAGTCATGACTTGAGCTTCCCATCATCCCATGAAGAATGGACATAAACATCAAGGACATCATTTCCTATTTTCAATTGATCTTCTTTTATTTGCTTTGCACAACTCACGGCTAAAGGGTTGCAGTCAACTAGTTCAATGCTTCTAACACCACCAAATTTCCGAGGGATCTCGTCTAATTTGTAGCAGTGTTTTATACTTAGGTACTTAAGCCATTGGAAGCTGTTATCTCCAACTGTCCAATGAACCAGATCAGTATCTTCTATTAGAAGAAATTCAAGTCCCCTGAATCCCGAGTCTATTTCCCATACTGGGCCTCGAAAGGCATAGCATCGCAATTTCAGCACTTCAAGATACGGCAATGAAGCGATCACCCTCATGTATTCCCAAGGATATCCAAAGCCACTCAAACTCAACTTTTTAAGACTTTCTGGGAAAAATGAAGTAGAAGCAGGAGGACAACGACCTCATACCTGGGGTTAGGATTCACAATGACACATTTGAGTGATTCTAGTTTGTGGAGATGGGAAATATGATCAAAGCAGCTCAAGGGTTCAGCAGCAGTATCGGGCGCTAATTCAATTCGAATTCCTAATTTCTTTAGATTAGGGATGCTTTCAAGAACCCCCTTAGTACAACTCTGAGCGCTGACATCTAAAAGCGTTAAGAGGTTTGGTAAGAGAGCGCCACAAGGATCTGGTAGATCGCTTCCCATGAACTGAATATGCTTCAGTTCTTTCATATCCCAGATCTCCATAGGTAGATATGATGGAGCTCCAGCGGATTTGATGCTCAGATGTCGATGGATAATCAAGAACTGAAGGTTCCAAAGATTGGATATGGAAGGAGGGAGCTTTCCATTGTAAGTAAGGGCAAGGTACCTTAGCTGAACTAGTTTCAGTACTTCAATTGGGAACTCGTAGAAACAAATTGTAAGAGCATCCAGTACCCTAAGCAACCTCAAACCGAAACATATTGGTACTGGATATTGATGAGGTGAACCAGTACATAGGAGAGAACGCGCAGTTGAAATGGATGCCAATGAGTTATACACGTCTTTGATGCCAAATAAAATGCTCTTGTGGACACACAATCGGTGCTGGCTTTCTATACCTTCTGCTAAACCATTAGCATAACTATTTATGATGTGGAAAAACTTGTTCTTCTCAACTTCTCTCATACACAGATGCCAAAAGGCAGAATGGAGTCCGCAAGTTTTAATTCCGTGATTGTATCTCTGACTGGAGCTCTGCTGACGGACCATAACAAGACTTCTGGAAGCAAGCTCCTTCAAACATTTCACAGCAGATTTTTCTACAATTTTGGACAGATTTGGTTCAAGAAATCCTTCAGCAGTCCACAACTTGATGAGCTTGGAGCGGGGGATCTCATAATTTTGAGGGAAAACTCCCAAATAGAGGAAGCATGCTTTTAAATATTGAGGTAAGTACTTGTAGCTTGGAAATAGTACCTTTGCCATTTCATCATGTGCATCCCTGAAAACTGAATTTTCTTTCTCTGCTACCTTCTTCCAATACTCTGGGGTTTTCTCGGCTTTGGATAGGAGGCCAGCAACCGTGACGATTGTAAGAGGAAGACCTTCACAATTCTTAGCAATCTTCTTTCCAGATTTCTCAAGTTGAGGAGGGCAAGAATCTTGAGCAAACACCTTCTCACGAAGAAGATACCAACTTTCTTCTCTATTCAGTAAGCGAATTTGATGAATTATAGGTATAAAACTGCCAGCAGATTCAGCTACTTCGTGTAGCCTAGTTGTCAGCAAGACTCGACTTCCATTATTGTCATTTGGAAATAACTTTTTCAAGTCATCCCAAACCCGCGTCTTCCAAACATCATCCAACACAATGAGATATCTCCTACCCTTCAAGCTTCTGTGCAAGTACTCAACTAATTCCTCATGATCTTCTTCCCTACGCATAATATCAATACCTGGATTCACTTGAGCTAGAATACCTAGCATGGTTTCTTTCAATTTATATTTTGGGCCTATGGTGACAAACGCATGACGGTCGAAATGACTCAAAATTGATGGATCTTCAAAAGCTTCCATGGCAAGAGTAGTCTTACCAATGCCTGCCATCCCAACAAGTGAGGCAATTTTGAGATTAGATGACCAATGATCTGAAAGTAGATCTTTGATTTCACTAAATTCATCAGATAATCCAACCATCTTTGACTTTTTTCCACCCAAATCAATTCTTGATGAAACAGCATCATCTTCTTCAGCCAACAGCTCGTCTTTGCTGTACTCCTCCCGAGCTTCCCCGCCGTCTTGTTAAAGGAGTCAATGGCTCGTTCTACTCCCTGCAGGTCTATTCTGAAAGATTGTGAAAGATCTCCAAGGCTTTCAAATTGTGAACGAAACTGATTTGATACATGAGATTCAAGTACATCTTCTAATTTACACACTGCCTCTCTGATTTGTTCCTCCAAAGCGTTCACTCTGTCGCTGCTGCTGCTGCTACTGCCATCGCTATCCCATCTTTTGAGAACTTGTTGTAAGGACAGAACCTCCTTGTATGCAAATTCTATGATTTCTGGAGAGGAATTTGGAACAATCAAAATATGAGAAGAATTTAGAAGGCGCTCAATTGTCTGCTTAAGAGAAACCACAGCAGCATAAGCCATCTCTGATATCTGTTCTCTCTCTCACAGACCTCACACAAACACCAAACTGCAAGAAATCTTTAGCATATGCACTTGTGAATGAAATTTTTGCTCTTTTTTTTTTTTTTATATTTTTTACTTTTTATTTTTTGGTATTTGGGATTGCTAAGTGGTATAAAAGCTGGCTTTGAGGAATGTGAGAAGAAGTCCAACCATATGAAGCATAATAGGGGTATAATAATGCAAACTTTGGCTGTAAAGATTGCAGTTGTTGAAGAATGGTAGTCTGAGTTTGGAGTTTATAAGGGATGATACCAGTGGTGAAGTCTCTGAAAAGCCTAATTAGTGTTTTTTATTTATTATTTATTTCTTCTAATGTTCATATTTACCAAAAAAATCAATAAGAATGGTTATCTACTTTATGGGCTTTGAGATAGTCAAAAGCATGGAAAACATTTGTCCAAAATTAAGTTTTGATTAACCAATAAATACTTAGGTGGACAGATAGAAAAACAAATATGTCTACATCATCCCACTCATCAAGCTTTGTTTGCTCAAATTAATCTATGTATTGGGCCAGCTTAATTTGTCTAAGGAGTATTCTTTTCAAAGTTACAATAATGTTGGTTAGGTAATTATGTGGTGGGTACTATACCTCATTATCTTATTTTGCTTCTTACAACGGATTTATTTATCAAATAGGACAAGAATTTGTGTCTTCCGAACCGTTGGTTGGGTTTCGACCCACATACTCCTCCGTTGATCCTTTCGTATACCTGTCAGAATATGTGCTTTTCACTTACCTCCTATAAATACCTCCAATTAATATAGTAAAAGGTAATTAATACTATATCTAATTATTCTCGTTGATTATGATCATATTATTTCTTCATGATCTTGATTTAACTTAAGTATTAATGAATTATAATTGAATTATCCCTCAACAAACCTAACTTGTTCTTTGGTTTCAAGCCACCGTTAGGCTAAGAATTTGAATTCGAATCATACACGATCCAAAGTTTTCGGATAATTTAAAATAAATATTAGAATTAACATGCAATTCTTTTAAATTCTAGCTTTCACGATAGTTTCACCTAAAAAGGACTCTTTTTTTTTTCTTTTTTGTAATTTCTGGTTGTCTTAATTTACTTAAATTGAGATACAGAGGCGCACACATAAACATACTAACTTTTGAACCAAGTAGCCAGTCATGACTTGAGCTTCCCATCATCCCATGAACAATGGACATTAACATCAAGGACAACATCCCATGAAGAATGGACATCATCTCCTGTTTCCTGTTTATGCTGTTGCATTTGCTTTGCACAAATCACAGCTAAAGGTTTGCAGTCAACTACTTCAATCTTTTCAAGAGTTGATACCCTAGGTATCTCTTCTAATTTGTAGCAGTGGTTTATGCTTAGGTACTTAAGCTTTCGGAAGCTGAGATCTTCGACGGTCCAGTGCACCAGATCAGTATCTTCAAGTAGCAGAATACTAAGTCGCAAGAATCCTCGTCTTTTATTTCCCATTTTGAGCCTCGAAAGGCATAGCATCGCAATTTGAGCATTTTAAGATTTGGCAATGAAGCAATCTTGCTCATCTCTTCCCAGGGATATCCAAACCCACTCAAACTCAACTTTCGAAAAAATGATGGGAAAATCGAAAGAGGAGCAGGTGGGGCAACAATCTCAGACCTTAGTTCGGGATTCACGATGACACATTTGAGCGATTCTAGTTTAAGGAGATGGGCAATATGATCAAAGCAACACAAGGTTTCAGCGGCATGTTCAATTCAAATTCCTAATTTCTCTAGATTGGGGATTCTTTCAAGAACACCCTTGGTACAACTGTGAGCGCTCACATCTAAAAGTGTTAAGAGGTTTGGTAAGAGAGCGCCACGAGGATCTGGTAGGTCGCTTCCCATGATCTGAATGAAGATGCTTCAATTCTTTCATATCCCAGATCTCCATAGGCAGATACGATGGAGCTCCAGAGGATTTGATGTTCAGATGTTGACGGATAATCAAGAACTGAAGGTTCCAAAGTTTGGATATGGAAGGAGGGAGGTTTCCGTTACAAGTGAGGGCAAGGTACCTTAGCTGAACTAGTTTCAGTACTTCAATTGGGAACTCGTAGAAAGGGATTGTAAGAGCATCCAGAACCCTGAGCAACCTCAATCCTAAACATAATGGTACTGGATATTGATGATATGGACCAGTGCATAGGAGAGAACGTGCATCTCTTATGCCAAATAAAATGTTCTTGTGGATGCACAATCGACGCTGGCTTTTTGTACCTTCTGCTTCTGCTAAACTATTGGCATAACTATTTAAGACATGGAAAAACTTATTTTTCCTAGCTTCTCTTTTACACAGATGCCAAAAGACAGAATGGAGGCCACAAGTTTTAATTGCTTGATCGTATCTCCGCTGGCAGACCATAACAAGACTATTGGAAACAAGGTCCGCCAAACATTTCATAGCAAAATATTCAAAAGCTTTGAAATAATTTGGTTCAAGAAATCCCTCAGCAATCCACAAATTAATGAGCTTGGAGCCAGGGATCTCATCATTTTGAGGGAAAACTCCCATATAGAGAAAGCATGCTTTTAAATGCTGAGGTAAGTACTCGTAGCTTGGAAATAGTACCTTTGACATTTTATCGTATGCATCCATGAAAACTGAATTTTCTCTGTCTGCTGCCTTGTTCCAGTTCTCTGGCGTCTTCTCGGCTTTGGATAGGAGGTTTGCAACGGTGACAATTGCAAGAGGAAGGCCATCACAATTCTGGGCAATCTTCTTTCCAGCTTTCTCAAGTTGACGAGGGCATGGCTCTTCACCCAACACTTTCTCACGAAGAAGATGCCAACTTTCATCTTTATTCAAGAAGATGGTTGGATTTCCGACAAAATCAATTCTTGATGGAACACCATCATCTTCTTCAGACAACGGGTTGCTTAATTCTTTAATGTACTCCTCCTTCAACTTCTTCACCGTTTGGGTAAAGGAATGGATATATTGTTTTACTTCCTGCTGCAGGTCCAGGGAGAATGACGATGGATGACTCTCATATTGTGAAAGAAACTGATTTGAGACATGGGATTCAAGTGCATCCTCTAATTCACATACTGCCTCTTTGATTTGTCCATCCAAAGCATTAACCCTCTTGCTGTTGCTGCTGCTGCTGCGATCCAATTTTCTGAGAGTATCTCGTAAGGATTGAGCCTCATTGTATGCAAATTCTATGGTTTCTTGACATGGTGGAACAACTCTTTAGCATAAGAATTTGTTCGTGAAATTATTGCTTTCCTTCAGTACTAGAAGTCAACCATATGAAATGATAATCAAGGTACAACATGCCATATAAATTAATCGGCAATGAAATGGCCAAAAGAATCAAGGACATGCAGCTGGCCATTTTGGACAAGTAAGTAATCAATATTTCTCGACATTGTGACGAGGCAACCCTTCATCTTACATATTGTGAGCGCATGAATAAAAAATTAGTTTACTTATCAGATTGAACATAGGATTCAGATTAAAGTCCTTGCAGCATTTCTTTCAATTGATATTTTGGGACGGTTGAAATGACCCAAAATTGATGGATCTTCAAAAAATTCCTTAGCAAGAGTAGTCTTACCAATACCTGCCGTCCGATGGCAACGAATGAGACAATTTCGAGTTCATTTGACAATCCACGTACAAGCATATTTGTGGAATATATAAGTTCATGAGATAATCCAACCAAATTTGACTTATTTGCACCAAAATCATTTCTTAACGACACAGCATCATCTTCTTCAGGCAACTGGTTGCTTAATGGATGACTCTCATTTCCTAGGCTTTCAGATTGTGAAAAATAAAAAAAAACTGATTTGACACATGGGATTCAGGTACATCTTCTTATTTACATGCTGCCTCTCTGATCTCTCCATCTAAAGCATTCATCCTCTCGCTGCTGCTGCTGCTATCCAATCTTTTCTTATTTTCAAAGTTACGATAATGTTGGTTAGGTTAGGATTAACCTCCTTTTCTTATTTTCCTTCTTAAAACGGACTTATTACAAGAATTCGTGTCTTTTTCTTATGGATCCCAACTCGATCCAAACCATTGGTCGGGTTTGGCCCACGTACTCCTCCATTGATCATTTTATGCGATGTGATTTTAGACACCTGTCAAAAAGCATGTGCTTGTCACTTCGACAAATCTTCTATAAATACCTCCAATCAGCGTAGTAAAAGGTAATTGACATTTGATTTAATTATTCTTGCTTGTTGATTATGATATTATTATGTCTTCTCGATCTCAACCTAATTTAAGTATCATCGGATTTAAAATGTGGGGTCGCACGTATTTTTTAGTATCAAATCACCATTAGGCTTAGAATTTGAACTCGGAGCAGACACGATTTGACCTTTCGACCCCCGACCTCATTTGCAGGGTTCAATACCAAACTAATTCAGTATGAAAGAAAAAGTCAGAAAGATTCCCCTGCATTAAATCTAGTTGTCTAAATGCACCGTTAAGTTAAGGTATTCAACTAATATTGATTCTTAATATTCAAATATCAAGTTGCAAATTGATAGCTATGCTATCTAATACAAACAAAGGAAGATTTGGGGATTTTTTTTGAAGAATTGTGCATATATGTGTTTGAAGATGAAGCAGTTTTGGGCGAAGAACAAAGACAAAAGACAGAGAAAAAAAAATGGCAAATGAAAATTATAGAAGAGATAATTTGATTTTAAATGTTAGGAATGGACAACAATTAATAATTGAGTGTAAATAAATTAAAAGACTATCATAAAGATGTATGTATTTTTTTATTTTTATATATAAAAAATAATTATGAATATTATTTACCAAAAATAAATAAAATAAAATAAAAATATTATATGATACTTTCAATTTCTACAAATAAACAAGAATTTTATGGTTAAAAATATTTGTTATGACAATAAACTTACAAATAGATAGTGTAATATATAATTATTGTTTATTTTAAATTTTTAATGGAGAAAAATTACATATAAAATAGTACTTATTGAATTATAATTAAAACTTAATTTACAAACATGAATTAAATTAATTATTTTTAATTAACATTAAAAGAAATTTTTTGCATTTTCACTAAAACACAAGGATAATATATAATTTACCCATAAATATATAAATATATTGTGTATATATATATATGTTCCATAATGCATAAGTAACACATAGTGAACATAAATTGTAACTAGCTGTATACATAATACTAATCCAATAACAATAGAAAGATCTTATACTAATAAATTTTACAGTTAAAATATAATAATTAATGAAGAAATATTCTCATAAATATATATTCACATCCAAACAAAATTTCAAGAGTTTTTTACATCCAAATACCATTTAAAAAAAAAAAAAAGATATATCACATCAACAATCATCGTGACATTGTAACTCATATTTAATCACACTCTCAAACTCATTATTTTTTTTAAAATATTTATTTCACATTATTATCTTTCAAAAAAAGAAAAATTTCGAAACGGAGGTACAAGCAATATGATCAATTTCCTGTTGATTGTCCAAAGCCACAACTCTACTTCTGCATAAGGCTCTTGACAGATGTTTCCTGAACCAAAAAGCAGCAGAAGCATGGTAAATGATTTGTTTGTGTTGATTTCTTCAAGAGAAATTGTCTAACCATCAGAACATGCTGATTGACCCATTTCACTCCCCAAAATTTTATCGTCTATTAAATATGCACGTAAAGACTAAACCATAATGACATATTTTAATATTAAAAAATATATATGTCATAATTTAATTTAATTCTTATCATTACTGTATTATGCTTTTTAATTCCAACATTATTTTAACAAATAAACGCTAAGGTTTGAAATTAAAACTAAATTCCCAATCATAGTAAATACCCATGTATTAGTCAATAGAAACAAAAAAAGTGTCCTAAGCAGTTATTCAACTTAGTATCAAAATTGTGGATCATATACACATCAATTGTATAAAAATAAATTTCTTGAATTTACGGTGAATTATATACAGTTGGCATACATATGTAAATAAAATATGAAATGAAATACTAAATCAAAATAAAAAATTCAGGCTAGCTAATCAAAATCATATTCAATTTTACAATGTCATTAACTCAAATTTTAATCCATAAACCTGAATTTACTCAACCTATAGTGAAATTAGGTTCCATTATGTATCTGTGTATGCTTCTATTTCTTTGTTTTTCTCTCTTACATGTCAATCTAACATACCAATGTGCCCTTCTGCATGCAATCATCTATGTGTCAACCCCAAGTAAATAAATATATAGGGACCCTCTTTCTCCCTATAACAAGTAGGGTTACGGAAGCGACTATCCTTGAAGGGATTTTCAATTCCATTGGAAGTGCAAGAACGAGAAGATACACCATCTTACGTTTGCTACATTCTTAAATGTTATTTTGCAGTCTATAATGGCAGTAAAAATCAATCCATTTATACTTATTTCTTAGGAGGTTATAGATATATAGTTAAATTAAAATTTATAACTCTATTAGAACTCAATTTCTTATTCATGTAAAAAAATTAGTCCAACCGTCCTAAAGGCTAGAAAATTTTAATCGTTTAAATCACTTTAAACTCAGACACAATCTAATAGTTACAATAAAATAATATTTCTTAATATACAAGCCAATTAATTAAAAAATCGCATTCTCAACAAATATAGGGGCATTACACCAAAAGTTTTCAGGTTATTTAAAAATAAATATTAGAATTAGCATGCAATTCTATTAAATTCTAGCTTTTACAATAGTATCTCCTAAAAAGACTCCTTTTTGTTTTTCGTAGTTTTTGGTTGTCTTATTAACTTGAATTGAGATAGACAGACAAACACAAACATGCCCAAAAATAAAAATAAAAATAAACAGAAAGAAAAAATATATTGTCCTTGCAACTAAATCTAAATAAAATTGAATCACTAACCTTTTGAACCAAGTTGCCTAATATGAAGAATGGACATTAACATCAAGGGCATGAGATTCCTTTTCCATTTGCTTTGCACAAGTCACAGCTAAAGGGTTGCAGTCAATTAGTTCAATCTTTTCAAGAGATTTACCAAATGCCCTCGGGATCCCTTGTAATTTGTAGCACTGTTTAAGGCTTAGGCGCCTAAGCAATGGGAAGCTGTCATCTCCGACTGTCCAGCGCACCAGATCAGTGTCTTCAATCAGCAGAAATTCAAGACACAAGAATCTCAAGTCATAAGTTGCCCACTTTGGGCCTCGAAAGGCATAGCATCTCAATTTGAGCACTCTAAGATATGGCAATGAAGCAATCACCCTCATGTCTTCCCAGGGATATCCAAACCCACACTCAAACTCAACTTATTAAGGCCTGATGAGAAAATTGAAAGACGAGGGGGTGGGGCAACAACCTCAGGCTTGAGTTTCGGATTCACGACGACACATTTAAGTGATTCTAGTTTGTGGAGATGGGAAATATGATCAAAGCAGCTCAAGGGTTCAACACCATCAAGCTCCAATTCAATTCGAATTCCTAATTTCATTAGGTTAGGGATTCTTTCAAGAACACCCTTGGTGCAACTGTGAGCGCTCACATCTGAAAGTGTGAAGAGGTTTGGCAAGAGAGCACCACAAGGATCTGGTAGGTTGCTTCCCATGATCTGAAGATGCTTCATTTCTTGCATGTCCCAGATATCCATAGGCAGATACGATGGAGCTCCAGAGGATTTGATGCTCAGATGTCGACAGACAATCAAGAACTGAAGGTTCCAAAGTTTGGATATGGAAGGAGGGAGGTTTCCATTAGAACAAGTGAGGGCAAGGTACCTTAGTTGAACTAGTTTCAATACTTCAATTGGGAACTCGTGGAAACTGATTGTAAGAGCATCCAGTACTCTGAGCAACCTCAAACGGTCAAAACATATTGGTATTGGATGCTGATGAGGTGGACCAGTACATAGAAGAGAACGCGCAGTTGAAATGGATGCCATTGAGTTATACACATCTTTGATGTCGAACAAAATGTTCTTGCGGATACAGAATCGGCGCTGGCTTTTTATACCTTCTGCTGATCTATCGGCACAACTATTTAAGACATGGAAAAACATGTTCTTCTCCGCTTCTCTGTTACACAGATGCCAAAAGACAGAATGGAGGCAACAAGTTTTTATTCCGGAACTGGAGCTCTGCTTGCGAACCATAACAAGACTTGTGGAAACAAGTTCCTTCAGACATACCAAACCAGAGAACTGCATATAGTCGTGCATATATGGTTCAAAAAATCCCTCGGCAATCCACAACATGCTGAGCTTGGAGAGGGGGATCTCATAATTTTGAGGGAAAACTCCCATATAGAGAAAGCATGCCTTTAAATGTTGAGGTAAGTACTTGTAGCTTCGAAGTAGTACCTTTGACATTTCATTATATGCATCTATGAAAACTGAATTTTCTTTCTCTGCTACCTTGTTCCAGTACTCTGAGGTCTTCTCGGCTTTGGATAGGAGATCGGCAACCGTGACAATTGTAAGAGGAAGACCTTCACAATTCTCGGCTATCTTCTTTCCAGCTTTCTCAAGTTGAGGAGGGCAGGACTCTTCATCAAACACCTTCTCACGAAGAAGATGCCAACTTTCTTCTTTATTCAGGAAGCGGATGTTATAAGTACTCAAAAAGCTAGCAGCAGATTCAGCTACTCGTTCTAGCCTAGTTGTCACCAAGAATCGACTTCCATTCTTGTGATCTGGAAATAACCTTCTCAAGTCAGGCCAGGTGTGGTCGTGCCATAAATCATCAAACACAATTAGGTATCTCCTACCCTTTAAACTTTGGTACATCATCCTTTTCAAGCCAGCTAATCTCTCATCTCCTTCCGTAGGCATTACACCAATGTCAGGATTCACTTGAGCTAGAATACTTTGCAGGATTTCTTTTAATTGATATTTTGGGCCTATGGTGACAAACGCACGACAATCGAAATGATTCAAAGTTGATTGGTTTTCAAAAATTTCCTTTGCAAGAGTAGTCTTACCAATGCCTGCCATCCCAACGAGTGAGACACATCTAACTCGGACTCCATAACTCGAATCTGCAAGCAGATGTATGAATTTGCTTAATTCATCAGATAATCCAACCATCTTTGACTTGTTTCCAACAAAACCAATTCTTGATGGAACAGCATCTTCATCTTCTTCTTCTTCAGACAACGGGTTGCTTAATTCTTTAATGTACTCCTCCTTCAACTTCTTCACCGTTTGGGTAAAGGAATGGATATCTTGTTTTACTTCTTGCAGGTCCAGGGAGAATGACGATGGATGACTCTCAGATTGTGAAAGAAACTGATTTGAGACATGGGATTCAAGTGCATCCTCTAATTCACATACTGCCTCTTTGATTTGTCCATCCAAAGCATTAACCCTCTTGCTGTTGTTGCTTCTGCTGCTGCGATCCAATTTTCTGAGAATATCTCGTAAGGACTGAGCCTCCTTGTATGCAACTTCTATGATTTCTTGACAGGGCGGAACAATCGAAATATGAGAAGAATTTGAAAGGCGCTCAATTGTGTGTTTAAGAGAAATCACAGCAGCATAAGCCATCTCTCTGATCTCTCTTTCTCACACAGACCTCACACAAATTTCACTAAACTGGAACAATTCTTTAGCATAAGCATTTGTTAATGAATATTATTGTTTTACTTCAGTGGCTAAATACTATTAGTATAAAGAAGGCTGGCTTTGCAGAGACGTAACAAGAAGTCAACCATATGAGATGATAATTAATGTTCAACATGCCTTATAAAATGGGCATTGAAATGGCCAAAAGAATCAAGAACAGATGGCCATTATGGGAAAATATAAGTAATCAATATTTCTCGACATTGTAATGAGGCAACACTTCATCTTGCAAATTTTGATCACATGAATACAATTAATTTATTAAATTAAAACAGAAAATTCCAAATATATTTTGTTTTGAACTTTTTATTTTAATTTAACATTTTATCTCATATTTTACTCTATAAATATAAATTATTTAGAAATAATTTATGACAAATATATATTTTAAAAATATTATATACATTTAGCATATATTTAAAAATAAAATATTAAATAAAACATAAGAAAAATTTTATTACAAAAAGTCAACCATACGAAATGATAATTAACGTACAACATGCCGTATAAAATGGGCATTGAAGTGGCTAAAAGCATCAAGGAATTAGAATTCAATATTCATTGACATTGTAACGAAGCAACACTTCAAATCATCTTGCAAATTTTGATCGCATCAATACATGTAGTTTATGTATCACCACTTACATAAATATTCAAATAAGTAATTGAGTTTATTCAACCCAAGTTTTAAAGGGAAAGAGAGTCTGTGAGTGTAAGATATTTTTGTTTTTTACCACACACTAAATTCACATATCTATATTTCTATATCTATCTCGATCTTTTTATTTTATTACGATAGTTATATATATATATATATATACATATACTATTATAAAAGTATGAGTAATTCAAAAAAATAGATTTTTTTTTATACCTATTATGGTTCTAATTAATAAATATTAAATAGTTTAAAAGGACGACATAATTGGACTTTATTATTTTTAGTAATATAACACCCAGTGTCCTTTAATATTTCAAACTCTTTTTTAAAGAAATTTAATTTGTCTTGTTCCAAGCATAAGTCTTTGAATACTTATTGATTTTTTAATGAAATTAGTTTCAAATTAGATTTCGATAATTTTCCAACTATATGTCATGAGCGTATAAATAAATTTATATTAAAGAATTAAGATTGTCTAAAGTTGAGTATATGCTCTTTACAACTATAGGTCTTTGAATTATTATTTGGTTAAATGTTTATGGTAAATTAGAAGAAGTTCCTCTAGAGTTTGTCCAATATACAAACACCTCCCCTATTATATGTCCAATTTGCAGCGAAAATTGTATTTTCAGCCCGATAGTTTACAAGCTCCTGCAATTTTAGTCCTATGCTCTTACTTTTAGTCCCGTTAAATAGTTTTTTATTACAATTTTAGTTCTAATGTCAAAAAACTTGCAAAGTAGCCATGTGTAGAGCACGTGGCCATTGAGTCATGTGATGGAAAAAACCACATCGGAGAATGTAACTGAAGATTAAATTTTTAGTTCCACAGTTTGGGAGTCTTACAAGTTTGGTACGGAAAAACCAATAAAAGAAAAAAAAAGAAATGTCTTCTTCAACAAAATCAAGAATTATTTGTCATTACAGAATTCGCTCGATCGATTGAGAACTTTCTGAATAAATAATTTTTCTTTTTAGAATTACAATATAAAATAGGTAAAATATTTCTGTTAAACACACACACACACACACATATATATATATATATATATTAAATGAGTTAATAAAAATACATAAAAAGAGTAAGGGTTTTTTCCTTCGATAAAATGACCCTAATCAAAATTCTAGTAAACAAAATTTTGGCAAATGAGGTGGCAAATTTGAGACCAGCGCAACCCTAATCTCCCCTGGAAGGATGTGTCCTGGTATGTTCTAAACCCTATTTTTTAATCCCTATTTTATGCGATGTGATTACATTTTACACAATGTCCCCTAAAGTTTGTCCAATTTATAAAATCCTTCCTTAAGGTGTAATATTTATTACTAATCTGAACTATGTAGTTGTCGTTTTTTTTTTTTTTTTGTGTATGATGAGTTAACTTTGAGATATTATAACATCTTTTAATATTTCAATATTATAGTGAAAACCTCATATTTTAAAAAATTCGTTTCATTACCAGTATCTTTTACCAAATACCTATTTTTTAAAATTACCTTCTTATTTTCAACAAAAAATAATAAACCCTCCATATTCTTAAAATAAAAAATAAATAAAAAATACATTATACGTCATGCCCAGGGGTGAGAGCCTGCAAGTGAGACTCCAACTGTTTATTACTTTAGTTTAAATTGTTGATCATACTTTTATCAATTCTAATATGCAATTAAAACTGGGTACGTATTAGAATAGTACAGGGGACTCGATTAAATGGACCCAATTGATCACCAAAAAAAAAAGAGAAATATAAAAGAATTGAGGGAAGCTTGATGTAGAGGACTCCCTCAGTCGTAAAAGGCCACCACAAATTACTGAAGTATTGAGAAATGATATCTTCGGCAAATAGAGAATTCAGACTGTCTGAAAATAGTTTAGAAGCACTTTTTTAAAATAAAATAATCAATTAAATTATTTATTAAATAATACTAATTAAAATGACTCTATATCAAATATACCAACTTAATGGAAAAAACTATTGAGTAAAGAAATATTTGTACATAGATAGATCTCAAACTATGAATAGGAACCTCATTGGAGTTTGAAAACCTCAAACTATGAGATATCAATTTTCCCAAAGTCCTGAGGTTATTTAAAATTCATTGTTTAGTTAACGTGTAATTCTATCACGTTCTAGTATGATAGTATCACCCAAAAAAGCCTCATTTTTTTTTTTATGTAGTCTTAGTTCGTCTTATTTTACTTAATATTGCGACAAACAGACACACACACACAAAAGGAATGAAAGAAAGATATCTTCTTTGCAATAAAATCTACTTAAAACATAATGACTAACCTTTTGAATCAAGTTGCCTGTCGTGACTTGAGGTTCCCATCATCCCATGAAGAAAGGACATGAACATCAACGAAACCTTCTTTTGCTTGCAGTTGACTCTCTTGCAAATGCTTTGCAGAAGCCACAGCTGAAGGGTTGACGTCAACTAGCTCGATAATTTTAAGAGTTTCACGTCCAATTTGCATAGGGATCCCCTTTAATTTGTAGCAGTGCCTAATGATTAGTCGCTGAAGCAATGGGAAACAGCCATAACCAGCTCTCCACTGCACTAAATCAGTATCTTCAAGTAGCAGAAATTTAAGTTGCAAGAATCCCGTCATATGTTTCCCACTTTGGGCCTCGAAAGGCATAGCATCTCAATTTGAGCACTTGAAGATTTGGCAATGAAGCAATCACCCTCAAGTCTTCCCAGGGATATCTAAAGCCACTCAAACTCAGCTTTTTAAGACCTAATGGGAAAATTGAAAGAGGAACATGTGGGGCAACAATCTCAGACCTGAGTTCAGGATTCACTATGACACATTTAAGTGATTCTAGTCCATGGAGATGGCAAATATGATCAAAGCAGCTCAAGGGTTCGGCAGCATCAGGCGCCAATTCAATTTGAATTCCTAACTTCTTTAGATCAGGGATTCTTTCAAGAACACCCTTGGTACAACTGTGAGCACTTACATCTAAAAGTGTTTGGAGGTTTGGTAAGACAGCGCCACAAGGATCTGGTAGTTCGCTTCCCATGATCTGAAGATGCTTCAATTCTTGCATACACCAGATCTCCACAGGCAGATAGGACTGAGCTCCAGCTCCAGAGTATTTGATGCTCAGATGTCGACAGACAATCAAGAAATGAAGGTTCCGTAGCTTGGATATGGAAGGAGGGAGCTTTCCATTACAAGTGAGGGACAGGTACCTTAGCCGAACTAGTTTCAGTACTTGGATTGGGAACTCATAGAAACGGATTGTAAGAGCATCCAATACTCTCAGCAACCTCAAACCAAAACATATTGGTACTGGGTATTGATGGTGTGGACCAGTGCATAGCAGAGAACGTGCATGAGTTATAAACATCTTTGATGCCAAATAAAATATTGTTGTGGATGCACAATCGCCGCTGGCTTTTAATACCTTCTGCTAAACCATCGGCATAACTATTTATGACGTAGGAAAACTTGTTCTTCTCAGCTTGTCTGTTACACAGATGCCAAAAGACAGAATGAAGGCTGCATGTTTTTATTTCGTAAGTTGATGAGCTAAAAGACGAAATGGAGTTCTTATGGAGGACAATAACAAGACTTTTGGAAACAAGCTCCTCCAAACATTTCACAGCAGAGTATTCTACAGGTTGGGACGGATATGGTTCAAGAAATCCTTCAGCACTCCACAACTTGATGAGCTTGGAGAGGGGGGTCTCATCATTTAGAGGGAAAACTCCCAAATAGAGGAAGCATGATTTTAAATGTTGGGGTAAGTAGTTGTAGCTTGGTAATAGTACCTTTGACATTTGATC
Organism: Paulownia fortunei; assembly: GCA_019321725.1. Classification (NCBI taxonomy): domain Eukaryota; kingdom Viridiplantae; phylum Streptophyta; class Magnoliopsida; order Lamiales; family Paulowniaceae; genus Paulownia; species Paulownia fortunei. The sequence continues at coordinate 18,416,370 of CM033118.1, forward strand.
ATGTACAGCATCCATGAAAACTGAATTTTCTTTCTCTGCTACCTTGTTCCAGTACTCTGGGGTCTTCTCGGCTTTGGATAGGAGTTCCGCTACGGTGACGATTGTTAGAGGAAGACCTTCACAATTATCAGCAATCTTCTTTCCAGCTTTCTCAAGTTGAGGAGGGCAGGACTCTTCACCAAACACCTTCTCACGAAGAAGATACCAACTTTCTTCTTTATTCAGGAAGCGCAATTTGTAATCACAATATAAGCTAGCAGCAGCAGATGCTACTTCTTGTAGCCTAGTTGTCAGCAAGACTCTAATTCTATTATTGTCCTCTTGAAATAAACCTTTCAAGTTATCCCAGACCTCTTCCATACATCATCCAACACGATGAGGAATCTCCTACCCTTTAAACTTTCGGACATCATCCTTTTCAAGTTAGCTAATCTCTCTTCTCCTTGTGTGAGAATAATTTTATCAATGTTAGGATTCACTTGAGCTAGAATATCTTGCAGGATTTCTTCTAATTGATATTTTGGGCCTACCGTCACCCACGCACGACAGTGGAAATGACTCAAGATTAATGGATCTTCAAAAATTTCCTTGGCAAGAGTAGTCTTACCAATGCCTGCCATCCCAACCAGTGAGACAACTGTTGTCCGTGGTATAAGTAACGAACCTGAAAATAAAAGCTGAGTTCGGATGTCGGGAAACTCGTCTGATAATCCAACCATCTTTGACTTGTTTTGACCAAAATCAATTCTTGATGGAACAGCATCATCTTCTTCTTCAGGCAACGGGTTGCTTAATTCTTCAATGTATTCCTCCTCTATCTTCTTCACCGTTTCGCTGAAAAATTTAATCTCTTGCCTTACTTCCTCCAAGTCTATCAGTGAACAACCCTCATCATATCCAAGGCTTTCTTCAGATTGTGAAAGAAACTGATTTGAGACATGGGATTCAAGCACATCTTCTAATTCACATGCTGCCTCTCTGATTTGTCCATCCAAAGCATTCACCCTCTCGCTTCTGCTGCTGCTGCTGCTATCCAATCTTTTGAGAACTTGTTGCAAGGACTGAACCTCCTTATATGCAAATTCTAGGATTTCTGGGGAGGAATTTAGAACAATCGAAATGTGACAAGAATTTAGAAGGCTCTCAATCGTATGTTTAAGAGAAATAACAGCAGCATAAGCCATCTCTGATGATCTCTCTTTCTCACACAAATTTCACTAAACTGGAACAATTCTTTAGCATAAACATTTGGTAATGAAATTATAAAAACTAGTATAAATAAGTTGGCTTAATTTGCAGAGATGGGGAAAAAAGTCAACCATATGAAATGATAATCATTGTACCACATATTGCATAAATAAATGGGGTTGGGCTTGTCCTATTAGCAATGGGACCTAATGTTCAAAGATTGTTAAGTAATTGATTGTGGTGGAAGTGAATTATATATTCATGAATTTTTTGTCCTTAGTAAGAAGCACATGTATTGCTACATTAAACATATTAATTAGTAATTTAATTGAGTAAAAATAAAATATTGGAGGGCATTTCACCAATAAAGAAATATTAATTAGAAACTTAATCTATAAAAATTAAAACATTACATGATACTTCATAAATAAAATAATATTTTTTTGCTAAGTGTTAATCGATATGAAAAATTAAATAAAATAGCTATTGGCCTAAGTAGTATAAAATTATGAGGTGAGCATATCTTTCAAAAATTTCTAAATCTTTTAAAAGATAACCTCAAATAAAACTCTATACTTAGTGCTTAGAAAGTATAGTCCTGGGGTTCTAATAAAAGTCCCTTCGTATCGCTGTGCTGTGAATTTGCTGAAAAAAAGAGATGAAATCAAAAAAAGATGGAAATTTTGAAATAACAATTCGGAACCAAGAAATGGAAGAACAAAAGTTATGTGGATTCACAAAAACTGTGGATAGAAATGAAAAAGTAGATATCAAAGTAGTTCTGATGATTCAATAATATTCTTACTTAAATTAAAAAAATTTAGTTATTTTGACTGGAAGAATCCTATCGATGGAATAATTAAGTCATAATTCATTAATTGATTGCCTAATTTTGTTCGTAAGCTAAAAGACTTTGTTGAACACCACTTAACTGTTCTAGTAAGATTAGCTTTTGAATACAACTTAATGAACAGCAGAATTATGCAAAAAAAATATTCGAACACTTAAAAAAAATTAGGCAATGCTGTTTTCCATAACATGCAGTACAATGAGATAATATGAATAGGTAAATGAAATTCAGAAATGTAAACACGTAAAATAAATGACACAACAAGTTTATAGTAGTTAAACGTTAGAGTAATTTTTTTATGTCTACTTTACACCTATCTCTTAAAAGGAATTTACTAGAACCATTTTTCAAGTACACATTTGTAGTTCTAATATAGCAACATAGTTTCCCAAACTAAGTTGACGATTTCTTCTCTGTCTCTCATTCCCCGAACTCTGCTGCTATAACAACCCAACATTTCAACACAGGTCAAACTAAATAATCTTTCCATACAAGTCTGATTCTTAATTTTATCAACACAAGTTTGAGTCCACCCCAATAACTCTTTTTTGATTTAGTGATAAGAATATCACTCAGTAAATGAATATGCACATTAATGATTGTCAAGTAGTGAGTGTTCAAAGCTGCTTTTCGCCCTTAGGCCATTTTTAAGAGAGATTAAGAAAATCTTCTTGACTATGATTTTTTCTCGTCATACTACAGTTTTCTTTTATAGTTCTCTCTTACTTTTTATCCAGTGCACCTGCTTTTCTCATATTTTGCTAGTGCAACTATATCACTACAAAAAAACAAGAGAAATATGGACGAAAGAATTAGAGGCGAAATGAGGATTTCGTTGCTAAAATTAATATTTACAATAAAAATAAAAAAACCATCGCAAGTATGAGATCAACCAATGTGTTAGCGACGAATTAAGTTTTCATTGCTAAAATCAATCTACATTAGCGACAAATACTAAGGACTCATAGCTAAGTGTTAGACTTAGCACAAAACCCGGAACTAAATTTTATTTATTTTATTTTACTTTTCTAATTTTAGAGATGAGAATCTTTATTTCGTTGCTAAATTTTAATTTTAGCAACAAGACGCCTCAGTCGTCGCTAACTTTTATATATGTTTATTTTTTAAAAAAATTAGTAATGAGTTTAAGTAAATCGTCGATAAGTTTTATATTTAGCGACTAGATAAAAAATTCATCATTAACATTAATTTTTTTTTAATTTTTTTTTTCAAACATTAGCAACGGACCTCAGAAATTCCATAAAACATTCATCGCAGAAACAAACATTAGCGATGAATTTTTCTCAATTTTGTTGCTAAAATCAATCTAATTCAACAACCAAAACAACATTTTTGCGATGGTTCTGTAGAATTTGCGATGATGTATTTTCATCGCAAAACTTTGCGATGACTTATGTACATTTATTGCTAAAACATTGCACGATATTCTTATAACGACGAACTTGGTGGCGAAAGTTTTTCGTGCTTAGTGTCTTTAGCAAACAAATTTATAGGTGAGTGAAAAAAAAAATTGTAGCTAAAATTTTTTTGTCTTGTCTTGTAGTGTATTATGTCATACTATTGCTTAGTTATACACTCATAATTGATACTCTTTGGAGTCTATTATCTTTTCCATCCTATCCATCTCATTTCTACTTTATGTTTGTTAGTTTGGACTTCAGCATATTATCAATACAAGATTTAAGATGTAATTTAGATCCTTTAAAGTTACACATATTCTTACTCCACTAAGTGCACCGCTCTAGTTTTAGATTCAGTTGCTTCTTAGGATCTCATTACTTTGCTAATAAGTATTTGAACTTTGTTGATCTTTCAATGACTTGAGTTTTCACTTAACTACTTTTGCCTCACTCCACCAAACCCTTAGTCTCGTTAACTATTCTGCTTTGGTCTTGGACTCTTTATCAATTTTCTGATCTTAAGCTCTATTTCATCTTTTCAGTTTTTAGGCTAAGCCTTTCTAGAGAACTACCTAATAGAGTACTATTTACAAAAGTCTTACTTAAATAGAAAAACTTAAGAGTGTTGAGAGGTTTATCCTAAACTAATCTGTTTATCATTAAAATCTATACAAGTTGATCCTAACAATATTAAAAAAAAAAAAAAAAACTAGACTCAGGGTCACATTAATCCTTCTATTTTGATCTTGATGGCTGCAAAAGTCTTCTTTTTAATTACTTAATTCATGAATTTCTTTATAATTTTCTTCTAGAAAATATTTTTTGAAGTTAGGGAGAAAGAAATGTAATTTGAGATCCATTAGAGGTGGAGAATATGATTCATCATTACTTGATAAAATATATGCCAAGTTTGGTATTATTAAGCAAACTACAGCTTCGCACATATCCCAACAAAATGAAGTTGTTGTGAGAAAAAACAATTTTTAAGGACATGGTTAATGTCATTATGATCAATTTCCTCTTCATTATCCAAAGCCACAACTCCAATCTGTCTTAGCAAGGTCTGTTCCTTGCAATCCTATCTTGGAACAATTCAATGGAGATAACCAATAAACATTGCAATAAAAATATACATGACAACTTTATTTAGCTCAAGGACCAACACTAAAACCACTATTATAGCCCATGACATAGAATGTCGACTAAAGAAATATCTGCATTCGATGGAATACAAAGATTCAACTATACTCCTATTGGGAAGTCCAACAATAATAAAACAAATTTCAAACACCAACAGATCCCGTCGAGGGGCCCATAGAACTTGGCCAACTTATTAAAAATCTTAAAATAATTTACAATATATTTAAATAGTACAAGAAAAATGTAGAAGGCATCAATAACTACTTGCCTCAAAACTCAAAACTCAGAATATCTAAAAAAAATTAAAAAACATAGTATAAACTTTTATCAATCAAATCTTATAATAAAGAAAGAGTACATAAACTGAGGGTCTTAACAATTTAAAGAATGAAAATAACAATATGTACTTTGTTGAACATTTTTTAATATTTCTTTCATAAATAGAATTGTGTTGCACATGGGATTCAAATCCATCCAAAGCATGTCCAATCTTTCCTGAAGATGTTGTAAACGCTAAACCTCCTTGTATGCAAATTCTACAAATTCTATAATTTTGGAGAGGAATTTATAACAATCGAAATATGAGAAGAATTTAGAAGGCGAAATCACAGCTCTATTTTCTATTTTCTGCTGCTTAAGAGAAATCACAGCAGCATTAGCCATCTCTCTTCACTCTTTCTCAGACCTCACACGAACACTATAACTGAGAGGAGGACTATAGGTTATGGAAAAGCAAGTACTTTCATATGCAATTTGCAGAGAATCCAACAATGGCTTCATAGATCAGACCAGTATTTTACATATATAATAATAAGCAAAAACGGGTTCGTAGAATGAAAGCATAAACATGGAGCAATGAAAACAAGAACTCCAATAAAAGAACTACTAATCAATAAAAAGTTCTGGTGACAAATTTCTAATATCTAATAACTAGAGAAAAAACCATGCAAAACCTTGAAGAAAATCAACTAATAATTAATCATAAGAGTGATATTCCATAGGACATAATCTTGGCCCTCCCACCATCATCCCTTTGGTGGCATTCCATGAAAATCCAACTCTCATATCATTGCAGATAGCTTGTACTTTATATCCCGGGAACCTAACCCGGAACATCACCTCGAACTCCAAAATTAATCCTGGTATCAATCGAGGAGGATCGTAGCGAGGCAATAATGCGCTTACAGTTGCATTAACAAAAGTCGTGTTTTTCAGTCCTTGACTAAAGGGTGCCACAACTGTTCCTGACCAATCTTGAGACATGCACTGAACCCAAACATCGAAATCTTGGAAGTCGAAAGAAGAATGCCTGTTTGAGTTCTCGACAGTAAACCCTAAGTTCCACTCTGCTGTCACCAGCTCAGGATATTTGAGGTTGTTGTCTACAGAAACCGAAACCCATTCGACTTTGAAGCTGGGATAGTCTTTGTCGATGTAGATTGCTGCGAACAGCACCAGAAACAAGACGAGAAAGACTAAAAATGGTGGACATATATCGGACCCCACGCGTAATCACCGGTCAACAAATGATTCAGAAGCCAAGTGGGTTGCTCCGCCGCCACTCCAGGCGGCGGTAGGGGGAGGTGGTGCGGCGGGGTAGCCTTGCACCCCAATGGATAGTCCTCCCTTAAGGTCTTGAGGTTTAGGTTTTTCTGGACTCATCATTGCAAACGTTTAGATTTGTGTATAAAGGCTTTTTAGGGAAGCTTGAATTTGTGTATAAAGTTTTTACTTCTTATCCAATCACTTCAAAATGGATATGTCACTCGAATTTTGAAAAGATTTGCTCTGTAATCTGTTAAGATACCAACGAGCAGTCCCATTCTCTAATTTCAAACGGTGTCCACGATGCTCTATTTCAAATGATATTCATTAAATCTCTATTTTAAATTTCAAATAGTGTTTTATTTTTATTTCAAATAGTATTACTATATAAATAGTATTTTATCCATTATTTCAATGGTATTAATATACACTAAAGTACATTAATGATATTATTTTATATATTTATCATATATTAATAATATTAAAATAAAAAATAAAATACCATTTAATTAGAGAAACTGACTTGATGAGAGAGGCACTATAACTACAATTTGCCCAATTCGAATTTTTTATTATTTCATCTTATATTTTAATTTATTAGTATATGCCAAATATATATTGATGACGTTATCAATATATATGATAAATTAAAATAAAGAATCCAAACTGCAATTTGTCATGCAAATGTGGGAATAATTTAAATTAAAAAATATATTATGATAATTATTGAGAATTGACTGTTGACCTATGTGGCAACAACTGTTCTCATGGGCCATCGTAAGAAATCATGATGTTTAAGTTATTGTAAGATTTAAAAATTTGAGTTATATCATTACAACTTAACTTCAAGTGTAGCAGTAGATGTTCGGCCCAACAATTCGCATCAAAGCCAAGGTAATAGTTTTGATTCTCACGAGGAGTAATTATTGTGGAGGGGAACGTTTATGTTTATGTGGCAACACTAATCCTCGTGACAATTATTGATCACAATAAAAAAAATAGTACTTGTATTGTTTTTACAATTTAAAAAAATTTAAATTATAATATTCCTATCAGCAATAGGTTTTAGGTGCACACAAACTATTGCATCCCATATTGAAATACACTAGTAAATCCAATATTACTTTGTATTGATTTGTGCTTTCAAATATTTCGATGTACATAATTCTCATGATTTGTGTAAAGCTACATTTATAATCATGTTAAACTTATTGGACATAAAAAATAAAGTTAATTTAGGCCAAAAAAAAGGTATAGTATTGAGTGCACACTGATAATGTACTAAATGATTCCACACTAAAGTACTTCAGCAATAAGCCTGTGTTACCAAAAAGAAATTTTGTTGTTTTGTTCTCATCTTAAAAGGTCTCGTATTAAGTGCATATAAATGGTAAATTATAGAGTCAACTAAGTAATATTAAAAATAAAATAAAATTGTGGTATCATAGGTTCAATTTTGTGGAACGAGTAGAAGAAGAGATGTCAAGTATTATTGCATTCATGTATGTACGATAATAGTATGGTACTGAACCTTAATTTTTTTTTGCAGAATACCTGCAATGCACTAGTCTATAAAATTAAGGAAATTTGTTTATACGTACGTAAAAAACCGTGCATGGATTTTTTATTTTTTATTTTTAAGTTAAACACCTTGTGTGGAACCAAATAGTTCAATGGGAGTTAACTCATTCATGAGCTGTGGAATAGTAATAATGAATGTAAATCATGAAAGTTATTGTTGAATATGTATTGTATATTTCAAAACAATAATACAGGTTATTTCCATTGTTTTATGTAGTAGTTGAATGTTATGGTTTGTTCCTGCGTGGAGTTCGTTTATGGGGTACAAGATTTTATTAGGTTTCATAGCTTATTCTTTTAGAACTTGTTTATTTCACTTGATTAGTTTGGATATATTAAAATATTTAATTTAATTAAATATTTATTTTTGTTGATAATGACCCGTGATAAAACTCCAAATTCAGTACAATTGATGATTTTTGTTGGATAATTCATCCTATCTAGCTGGTGGAATGAAATAATCACATCATTTCATCTAAAATATTTAGAATATATTTTAGTCATAATACCCATGATTTTAAACAATATATTACAATTTAAACATAAATTAATTTATAAAAAATTTAGTTAAAGGTAAATTAGTAAAAAACATAATTATCCATCAAAGTACACGTTTGATATATCATTCAAATAATCATATGAAGTATACATTAAATTTATTGAATAATTTAATTATAATTTCACGTCTCATCATATTTTTTATCAATCATTACTCGTCACAATCAAAGAAGTAAACCACCATCAATATTTTTCTCCCAAAATACTAGAAGAAACTAATTGAATCGTACAAGAAGCATCTTCAACACCAGTGTTTATTACTAATTTATAGTATTGGTTGTTTGTACACTTGAGATAGACCTAATGTATTAGAATTTAACTAATTGGCGTATTTGAGTATTTGATACATAGGAATTTTTTTGTTTTGGTTCTTGAAAATATAATGGAGATAAGTTGTACTGGGCTAGAGTTGCTCGATTGACAGGAGTTTATTCTTTTTTCTTTTTATTCTTTGATAGAGAGAATAATATTATATTTTAATTGTATTTTTTATTCTTTAACAAAAGAAAAAAAATGTGATGTGAATCAATTGAATTCTTCTAAATTACGAAATAAATTTTGTCACGTAAACGACAGAAAATTACGCGTGAAAGAAAAAAAAATTTCACGTAAAAAACGTGCATTAATTTTATTTATTTATTTTTAAAGCTAAAACACCTTGTGTGGAACCAAACAGTTAAATGGGGAGCTTAAGAATATTATACTAATTCATGAGCTGTGGAATTGTAATTATCAAGCAATTCTCAAAAGGACTCTTCTTATTAAGGGTAGTTTATTATACCCCACCCCAAACCCACCCACCCCCTTAAAAAAATTAATTAATAAAATAATAAATAAATAAATAAATTTTTGAATGCATTAGGTGCATTATTTTTTTAAGAAGAAAAAAAAAATGAGCAAACTCAATGACCTGATTTTCTAAGTGTGTAATATCTAACATTTGATCGAAATTCAAAACAAAAATCAAACTAATAAACCTTAATTTAGTCAAATCCGTAAAAAATATTCTAGGGTTTATTTCAATGTTTTCATAATCGGATTGATAATCAAATTAATTTTATTAAATTAACGGTGCAATCGACGGTCGGATCGGTTTAATGAAAATTAATTATATTTTTTTATTTTATTATATAAAATAATAATATAATAAATTAATTGTTATGTAATACATTTTAAATGTAAAAATAAATAAATAACTACATAAAAATACATATAACAAAACATAAAATTCAAATAATCACGTAAATATAACAAAATATCAAATTTAAATCTTTATAAAAATTAAAAATAAAAAATAAAAAAAATATTAAAATCGATCAAACCAATTTTGGCCGGTTTTGACCAATTGTGGGCGGTTTTGACTGGTCAAGCCGATCAAAACAATTTTTGGGCCTAATCGAATCAAACTGTCCTTCAATTTTCGATTGAACCAATTAAATCAATCGATCCAATCCGATTTTGAGAATATTGGTTTATTCAATTGAATAAAGGCCATCTTCATCATTTTCATGATTAAACCGACCAACAACTAAATTTCTTAGATGGGCTAACTTTTGCAGTAACGAACTGATAATTACAGACAAGTCCAACACGAGCCCTATGAATATTTTGGCATATGTAGCAAATATTGTTTAAGCCTATTTAGTTTCATTTTCCAAACATCTTCACAAATTTTACTATTTAAAATTTTAAAATACATACATTTATTTTTATTTCCAAAAAAAATTGGACAAATTCGAAATGAAAATAGAGCTAACAAACAATTTTTCAGACCTGCTAAAATTTTAATCTTTTCATACAAAAAATACCACAAAATAAATACATTTTCATTTTCAAACCAATATAGTCAATATAAAAATATAACTAATTCAAATATATTTTTATTTTTAAATAAAAATCTAATAAAAATATTTTTAACCATAAAAAATGAGATTAAAAATGAAATCAAACGGGCTCTTTGAAGATTATGTATGTGTTCTTGTCCATACTCAACGAAAAATCCTAATGGGGGAAATTGAGCATCAGTATCAATAAGGTATAATACATATTATGCCCGATATATTATTTATCAAAAATAAAATATGTAATTATGAACTATATATTTAATTTATTATTTACCAAATATAACATATAAACAATTGTATCAATAGTTGCATTCTTATGAACTATATATTTAATTTATTATTTACCAAATATAACATATAAACAATTGTATCAATAGTTGCATTCTTGATCTAATCACTGATGTTACAAGTAACAACGAAATTTTGCTTTGCGTATAAATAACACTAAAGCCAAAGCCTTTACTTAGGGGTCACGCCTTGACAAAAATGCTAAGACAAAAAATTTGGACCTACTTGATCATATGCGTCTGTCAGATTAGTTTTCTACAGTTTATAATTTGTCTCATAGAATAAATTCACCTACGAATTCTTATTTGAAATTAGGGTAATCGCGGTTTAATGCTTTTTTTATTAATTTTAAATCGAATTATTATATATAATTTTACTAGAAAATTAATTTTAAATTATGATTTTATCAAATAAAATGAAAAGTGCGATTTTAAACGATTTGGCGGTTTTTTTACGAATAAAGAAAAATAATTAAGCTAAAAAATTTAAAATATTAATATAAAAAATTACTTTAGTATGAAAATAATACCATAGTTTTCATAATACAAATAATAATCTTTCTACTACTAACAAATAACTACATCATTGTGCATAAATTTCAAGTCATTTCATATATTCTACTTATTCATTTAGTTTTATTTATATTATATAAATCATAATAGGTACGGTAGAGAAAATAAAATAAAAATACTCGATATTTCAAAATGCAAATAAAAAAAAAAATTGAATCATGAACACAAAAAAAAAAAAAATAGTATGTACACACAAAAAAAAAACTTATTTTCTTTATCTTCTAATTATTGGGAAAAAAAAGTGACTCACTCATATGTCATAAAACTATAAAAGAAAAGTAAACAATTGGAAAGTAAGTAGAAAAAAAAATTAAAATTAAATAAACCATCACTTTTAAAAAGAAAGGAAATTGCTAAACATTTTAATATTGAAATTAAACATATATGCTATTTGTGTCACAACCTAAGATAAATGAAAAACAAATAAACTTTATGACAAGTTGATGAACACATAAAAAGTTAATTCCGTTAAATTTAAATAAATATTACAATTACAAATAAATTATTAAAACTAAAATTAGTATTAATTATTAATAAATTTAATATACATATATAACTTGTGGAATTCGATTTATTCAAATTTCAAACTGTCATCAAATTATATAAATCGGTGCAGTTTTCATTAAATTTTTAAATTACGATTTATGTAGTAATTTAGTAAAAATAATTTGATGCGATGTGGTGTATAGATTCGACGGTTTTTAAAATTTTATGATCACCTCTATTTGAAACAGTATTTTTGAGTTTAAATTAATGTTAATTTAGAGGATTTATTAAGTTCTAATTCAATCTTTTCTCCACAAACCACGTTCTTTTAACCAAATATATATTTTCTGTAGAGGTGTGTCTTTTTGTGACATGTTTGGTAAGGAAAGGTTTCAATATGGAATTTGATATTCTATAATATTTTAGAACAACATCTAAACTACTTCATTACAATGGATATCAACTAAGAATCGATTCACAATCATTAATTATTAATTTACGAGTATCAACTTATCAATTTGTTAACTACTATAAGTACACAAGTACCTACGCATCTTATAGTCTCAGCTTTGCTACCTGAATTTGGTTCATAATTGATTGCAGATTCTACTTTTGGTATCCCTAAATTAAAAATAAATTAGGTTGAAAAAATTTTACTTATTGAAAAATCATATTATAAAGGTCGGATTTGGATTCATAGTTAGGAAGAATTATCGTTTTAGAATATTCGAGAATATTTAACTGGGTAAAAATATTTAGTTTTAATTTTTTATAACACAAGATTTCTAATTCAAATCTAGTTCTCTTTTTTTACTTTTTTTTTTTCCAAACTTCAAATTCAAATCTAATTCTTGATTAATGCAAAATTTAGTATCAACACGAAAAAGCATGCAGCGCTGTCATCCAAGAAAATAGACTTTATTTTTCATTGGCAATAAATTTATAAAATAAATCTACTGTTGAATGTACTTGTCATTTTTATAGTGTTAATATTATTGTATTATTGCAACTGGGATAATAAACATTCTTATTTTGAAATATTAAAGAAGAGAAAGAAGAAGACAATGTCTTGAAATAAATCCAAGTTGGGCCACTTTCAAATTTTGCATAAGAAAGAGGGCCAATGTGTCAAAATCTATTCAAAATATATTGAACCAAAGTCTTAAGAGTGGCCCCATTGCTGACCCCAAGCAGATTTCTTGGCCCTATGGTTTCAGTTTATATCTCTAATTCCCAAAAAAATAAATATATAAATAAATAAATAAATTACAGTTTCCAAGAGCTTTCCCCATGGTGGAAAAAGTTACTTGTTAAGGTCATTACTTCCAATCTAAGGTAAAAAGACTTGGTAACCAGCCTAAATAGGTAGAACACTACTTGCATATTGTAATTTGGCCATACAAGAGATTTTCATTGAAACATGACCAAGAAATTGTAACTTGAACGATAAGCCTTGGTTTGGTCACCTCCCACAAGAAGGTATGAGTTTGAATCTATTTGTAATTGCCGTTGAGAACTCGTCCATTTGCTTGAAGGGATATTAATTTGATCGTTGGATAATAATTATAACTTATTTTGAATTTTTCAAAAATTAGAGAGGTTACGTCAATCAAACGAAATTATTATATTAGTTATCTCCTTACATGGTGATCTCAAATCCCTACTTAGATTTATGTTTTCAAGTACAAAATTTTTAAGGTGGCTGATTTTAAATTGGGGTAAAACAAAAACTGTTCTTAAAATTTAATCTAATTATAAAAAAAAATTCAGTTTTCTTAAGTGCTTTTTAAGATTTATCTTTATTTTACAAATATTCCCTCAATAGTTAAATTTGTAAAATATAACAATTGTGAAAAGGGCATTTATAATTTTAAAAAATAATTATTTTTTTTTAATTAAGTTAAATCTTAACAAGAGATGCCCTTCCTTCCTACAACTGCTTTATTCCTTTTAATGGGAGCTGACGACAACAAGCATGGATCTATGTGTTCATGTTCAAAAAAGAATCTACAAACAAAATCCAACACAAACTGCACATGAGCAAATGCAAATCTATAAAGACTCAAATAAAGGCTGTTACTGTACAAAGTCTTTGAGAATTTTGATATTGCATGGGAATATAGAGATTGTGACAAGAGATTTTTTTACTAGTCCCTCTTGCAGGATCTCTTATGGGGATAACAGAAATAAAAAGTGGAAGCTTATGCTCAAAGCATAACATCCCTTTCTTTTTTTTCTCCTCTCTCTCTTTACTTTTTTTAGTTTTTTAAACTGGAAAGCAGTGAAGCAAAGCATCTCTTCTTACACAACACCACATAGTGTTGGTTTCCCCTGTAAGTATTCCACTATTTCTTGGCTTGCACTTAGAAACCTGGCATTCTTTTCCCCCTTCCATTTAAAAATATGTATGTTGTTTCTATCTTTCTGTGCAAATAGCCCCTTAAAGTTTGGAATCTCTGCTTGTTTTTGGAGGTTAATGCTGGTCAATTTCACATTAGATTTGTTTAGACATTTCCCATGTGCTGCAGCAGTCATTTCTGCTATTAAGATAGCTGGAATACCTTCACTTGATTCTTCCTGAACGTGTTATGAACCTGTAGTTTTGGTTATAGCTATCATTTCTTGGAATTTTGCTATCTGAGGGTCCTTGGAACATGGATTTTGTGTAGAATTTGCTCCTTTCTCTGAACATTGAGCTTTTACATTTGTTCAGTTTTTGCAATTTTCATTCACATGCAGGCCATTTTCCAGCACATAATGAACATGTTATAGATCAAAACAGAAGCTCCAGTGTCTGGAATTCTTTCTTCCATGTTGTAATTTTCAGATACTTCCTAATTTCATGTTTTCTTGCGAAATGTTGTTGCTCGATTCGTTCTAATTTCGTATTCCTTATTCGTCAGAAAAGTTCAGAATTTTTGAATCTTGTTCATCTTGGAATCATTCTGTTCATTCTATTCAACTCCTTGTCTAACAGTTGAATCCTTACTTAGAGACCGCAAGTCATTTAAGGCTGAGAGTGAGACAGTAATTGAGAAGTTGGAACAGTAGCATGAGTTTCTTCACATTTATAACAGGGTCTACCAAGAATTCATGGCAGCCGGCCACGACTACTGATACAACCACTGCAGCTTACTGGCTAAACTGGAGGGTCTTGCTCTCTTCCATTTGGGTTTTAATGTCAATGGTCTTCGCGTCTATTCTTGTATCCAAATTTGAAGGTCGTCGCAATTCTGAAGAACGAAGCACAGACAACCAACAGCAAGACTCTGCAGGGGTCTTATACGAAGATGAAGTGTGGAAACCGTGTCTTCAAAGTATACATCCCGGTTGGCTCCTTGCATTCAGAGTTGTTGCTTTCTTTGTGCTTCTGCTGATGCTAATGCTAAATGCTGCTGTTGATGGAGGCGCCATTTTTTACTTCTATACTCAGTAAGCCAGCTTGTTTCTTGCTTTGAGTTCATCTGATAAGTCATGATCAAAGCAGGTGGCGATTTACTTTTCTGTTCTCTGTTGAGTATTTCGTCATGTATAGCTCTTTTATCTTATGCTAATTCTGTTTCCTTCCATACTCTAGAAGTGGTGTAACAGAATTTGTAATTACTATGAACTTGTGAATTTGAAACTACAGTTTTCTCCTCATATTTGATAGCATTTCATTTTCTAAATAGGTGGACTTTTACGCTGATTACCGTTTATTTTGGGGTAAGTAATCACCTATCTGCCTGTGAACAAATGCTTATTTCATGTCTTCTATTTCTTTTGACAATGAAATTTATTGTAGCTTGGATCATTGCTGTCCATGCGTGGTTGTTACCGATACAACAGTAAAAATGGTGATGATACCGAGCATGGAGCTTATGGATCATCAACAAGTGCACAGAGTTCTCACATGTTGAATGCTACAAAAGGCATGGACCTCAATCAAGAGCATCCTATTCGTCAAATCGCCGGATTTTGGGGTTATGTCTTTCAGATCATTTTCCAGGTAAATGTCAGAGCATACTGCTATAAAAGATTGTCACATCCTTTCTTAAATGACATTTAACGATTTTTCTTACTATTGTGTTTAAAGATGAATGCCGGAGCTGTGATGCTGACAGATTCAGTTTTTTGGTTCATAATAGTTCCCTTTCTTGCCATTAAAGATTACAATTTTAGTTTTGTAAGTATCCATTGTTTTCATTTTCTTCTGTTCTCTCAAATATATATGAGGCATTGCTTCTCTGCATTATCAATCTTGCCTCTCTATAGAAAAATGATCAAGATTGCAAGATTATGCTTCCAACATTTTATAATTAATGAAAGTAGACATCATTGCAGTGAATAGTGCTTGAACGAAATTTATTTATAGGTCATATTTCCTAAGATGCTTGACCATTTTAGGTGGAGAGTCAGTTGGCTTTGCAGCAGTCTATGCCAAACTTTTGGTTCACTAGTCTGCTTAAGAATTCTTGATTTTTTTTTGTTTTTTTTTGGGGTGGGGGGAGGAATTGACATGTATCTGCATAAGCTTTTGTGCACATGTCTGTATATTACAAAATTCGGTATACACATAAATAACAACATGTATCTGATATACACACTGATTTGACCAGTGCTATGATCTGTAGTTCTGTTTAAAACCACACCATGCTTTCACTCTTCCATTTCATGATTTACCTGCCAATTTGCAACGAACGCACTTCTGCATCTTCTTATAAAGTTCCATTTTGAAGTCTGTTCTCATGGTACCAAACATCAATTTTCATGTATGAATCTGAACAACATTAAAAACTTTCTTGCAGTTGATTATAAACATGCACTCCATCAATGCTGTTTTTCTGTTTGGTGACACTGCTTTAAACTGCTTGGTAAGTGGGAATCCTCTTCTGCTTCCACTACAGTTCATATACTCAGCTCCTCATCATGACTTTCTTTTGCCTTGCGGCCATTATTTCAGCGGTTTCCTTGGTTTCGAATAGGGTACTTTTTTCTCTGGACATCTATTTATGTTGTTTTTCAATGGATCCTCCACGCTTGCATCTCGATTTGGTAAAATTATCTTTTCCTCATCCTCTCAGTTTAATGAATAAGTATGCCCTGCATTTGTAACAACAAATTTTTTGAAGCAGGTGGCCTTATCCATTTCTTGATTTGTCATCTTCCTTTGCTCCGTTATGGTATGTAGCCTTTGCATAATTCTGGACCATCCATATTTGTTATTCTTTCGGTTTTTGTTCAAACTTATAAGTGCCTCTTCACTATGGAATTTGCAGGTATTCAACCGTGGCACTGATGCACATACCATGCTATGGCGTTTTCGTGTTAATAATGAAGGCCAAACGCTTTTTGCTGTCAAAATGGTTTCCTCAGTCTTATAGGTGTGCTCAGTAATGCCTGAATTACAACTTGAAGTCTTGAGGTTTCTCTGCTCGATACAAACTTTTTGTACAGGATACGAAGAATGGTTTCTGTAGATTGCCAGGAACAATAGATATGCAATTACATTTTGAAGGATGTACAGCTGATAAGTGAGAACAGATTCAGTGAGATGATTGTTAGTTTGAGGCCATCTTTGTAACTATATACACATCTGAAAGAAATACATAGTTAACTTTTGTAAACCCATGGTTATCTTCTTTTCAAAGTTCAGGTCTGTTTTCTTCCTTTTTTTCCTCTCTGATTTATGTCTAATGGTTATTGTTGTTTGTTTCTTACGCACTTTTGGCACTTGTTCCTATTGGTAAATTGAAGCCGCAGGTGGTATTCAACAGCACCATAGTCCATACCTGATAAGGGAGTTTATGTTGGCACTTGGACTTTATCTTGGTGCTCCAGAATGCATTGAAGTCTTCAAGACATTAACAATTGTAGAATGGTTTAATAGAATAATATATGTCCTTAAGTGCTTAAAAATGCATTAGAATTCACTGAAGTTGTGCTCTCTGAGTCGACAAAACTGCGAAAAATCTTTCAATCTTGCTGCGGAAAAAAAAAATGTTGTTAGACCAAAATAAATTGGAAAGCATACCTATATGAGTGACGTTGATTATGAGATTTTAAGATAAAATATGTGGAATGGCATTTTCTTGACATTGAAAAATCAAAAACCATAAATTCACTTCATGAAAGTCTTCCAGATATGACAAAAATGTATTTTTCAAGGGAGGATGGAACCATTTATAATAGGATTACATAATAATTGCCGGCCTTATCTGATACCTGCATCTTGATCTGCATTTCATGTAGATAGATTTGTTCATAGTCCAATATGAAGAAAGCTTTAGTTACAGCTATTTCCCTTTTGATATTCCACACTTTTTCTTCCCAGGTTTCATCACTTGACATACTTAAACCAGGGGAAAAGCTGAATTCATCTGTTTTCTTAGTTTCTGCCAAGAGAGTTTTCACATTGGGATTCTACAGCCCTGAAAACAGCAATAGAAGCTACTTAGGAATATGGTATACCATGGAAACATCCTATTTTCCAGTGTGGCTTGCCAACAGAGACAGGCCTATTTTCAACAACTCGGGCACTCTCACGATAAATAGCTCAGGCAAACTGATGATCATGCACAATGGAGCTGATCCTATTGAGCTGTTTGCAGCTGAAAGTGGCACAAATATCACTGCTCCTTTACTTGATACTGGCAATTTTGTAGTGAAAGAGATCAACTCAAATGGATCTTCAGTGAGTAAAGTCTTGTGGCAAAGCTTTGATTATCCCACTGATACTCTTCTTCCTGGGATGAAGCTAGGGGTCAACCACAAGACTGGAAGGAATTGGACATTCACGTCCTGGTTTTCTCTGAGCAATCCTGGTGCTTTCACTCTAGAGTGGGATTGGATCAGGCATAGGTTGTTAGTTAGGCGACGAGGGGTGGTTTATTGGACTAGCGGGGACTTAAAGTTTTACTATCAACATGGAAATTTAAAGCTTCATGCTTTTGATTATATAGTTCCTAAGCCTGATCCTGGAAATCTCAACTACATTTTCAGAAATGTTACGAATCAAGATGAGGAATACTTTGCCTATTCACTTTACCAAGATCCAATTTTCACACCTGAAGATCGAAAGACCATCTCTGGATGGAGGCTGGACTATCAGGGGAATATCTATGATTATGACAGGATTAGCATTGCAGTGGTCGAACTTTGTTATGGTTACAACACAAGAGGATCAGAAGTATATTTAGGTTGCGAATTGTGGGCACAGCCCAAGTGTAGAAACAGCCATCAGAAGTTTTCTTTCAGATATGGATATTTTCAATTTAATACTGTAGGATTCTTGTATGACAACAGTTCAGGTCTTGGCCAGAGTGATTGCAGGGCTAACTGCTGGAATGACTGTCAATGTGCCGCTTTCATGGATGAGGAAACTGGATGCTCATATTGGAGAGGGGAAAATGTGAAGTTCCTGCAAGATTATGCTCCTATGTCACAAAAACTATATGTTCTTGTTTCAGAGCCATCAAAGGAAAGTAAGTTCAAAGAATTCTTGTTCCTATAGGCTAAAGCAACAAGCACGAAAAATATGAAAAATTTGTCTGTCTTATGAAAATCATTTATAAAAAATTCATCTGACATTTAAAGATAACAAGATGAAAGATAGGAGCTAGTTTGCTGCTAGAAAATTGTTCATGAGCTGATTTTTTTGACTTGGGGAACAAGAAATAATATAAGCAAATGATCAACGACAGGAGGCAAGTGGATTATCATCTCCGTGTCCATTGTTGCAGTTGTGCTTTCAATATTGGGTTCCTTATTTTTCCTTGTCCAAAAACTTAAACAAGGTACTATATTGTAGCAAATTGATTTTCAAAAGATTTTCCCATGATCTTCAGTGTGCTTACATTCTTTGTGGGGGTAATCTGATAGGGAAAAGGAGGAAGAAGAAAGAACTGCAGGAACTGATGACACTTGAGAATTGCACAGAAACATCTGAATTTGAAAACAATGGAGGTGGGGGTCATGATCTTAAACAGTTTTCTTATGCATCTATACTGGCCTCAACCAATGGCTTCTCTATGGACAACAAACTCGGAGAGGGTGGTTTTGGACCTGTTTATAAGGTAAAATTGACAGAAAAATGTTGTTCTTTTGCTTACTAGTTTCAAGGACCACGTCGTTACATTTGAGGTTGTGCTGATATCATATTTTTGATGGACAACTAACTCCAAAAGTTGCAAATGTTTTTACATGGTTTCTAGGGGAGGATGCCTCAAGGACATGAAATAGCAGTAAAACTACTCTCCCGAAGATCGGGACAAGGATTACTCGAGTTCAAAACTGAGCTAGTCCTCATGTCTAAACTTCAACACAGAAATCTAGTCAAGCTGTTAGGCTTTTGCATTCATGGAAATGAGAAGATTATAATCTATGATTACCTGCCCAACAAAAGTTTGGACTTCTTTCTCTTCGGTGAGTATTACATGACTTTTTTTAAGGACAGAATACACAAAGAAGCCCCATTGAACTCTCAACAGAAAGCATTTCAAAAGAATTTGAGAAAACTTTTCTGTCAATTTACAAGTCAGAGTTCACCTTGACAGATCCAGCAAAGAGGGAGCAGTTGAATTGGGAACAACGTTTCAACATAATCGAGGGCATTGCTCAAGGACTGCTCTACCTCCACAAGTACTCGCGGATACTGATCATTCATAGAGATCTAAAAGCCAGTAACATATTGCTTGATGAGAATATGAACCCGAAAATTTCTGATTTTGGCCTGGCAAGAATCTTTAACCAAAATGTGACAGAAGCAAACACAAATAAGCTTGTGGGAACACGGTCAGTTAAAAATGAATTTATTTTTGAATCTTATTAAAACGTGCACTTGTTCAAGCTGCCTGATTAAACCAGCAAGGCACTTACTTACTCATAAGCTCTCATCGGTTATTTGACAGTGGCTACATGGCTCCTGAGTACGTGATCAACGGTACATTCTCTGTGAAATCGGATATCTATAGTTTTGGAGTACTAACACTGGAGATTATAAGTGGTCGGAGAAATAATAGCTTCCATAATCTTGAAGGCCCTCTGAGCCTGGTAGAATTTGTAAGTCATCTATATGATGAAAAAACCTGTTTTTGTATCCTGTTTTTGCTAGTTCTTTCTCTGTGTATGCTCAAGTTCTAGTTCAAAGATGATTATTCCATTGCAGGCTTGGGAGCTGTGGAAGCAATGTGCTGAACTAGAGCTCATGGATCCAGCACTGAAAGGATCGTGCGCGAACGCAAAAGATCAACTGCGAAGGTGCATTCATGTGGGACTTTTATGTGTACAAAATAGAGCTGCTGACAGGCCTCCCATTGAAGGTGTTATGTCCATGCTGAAAAATGAAACCAAATCTTTACCAATGCCTCAAAAACCAGCATTTGTTGTGAAAGATAATGTGGTTCAGAAACTTCAAAAGCCCAAGTCCAAGTTTTCCCTCAATGAAGTATCTTTGTCTGCCATGGATGGAAGATAATAATTTTACTGAATTTGGGAATGTCATCACATTTTTTTGTTACAACGACAATGGGATTATACTTTTCGTTCCACTTCCAGTTCTTATGTTAATAGGAGTGAGACTTCTTCTTTTTCTGACAACAATAAAAAATCTTCGTCATATGTGGGATTTTTCGAATATTTTATTGTTAAGTATAATAATGATTTTTTCAACTAATGTATTTATTTAGCAAATAAATAGCAGTTCTATCTATCAATATGGATGATCTTGGACCCTCGTGGGCTTTTCCGAATATTTTATTATTAAGTATAATTATGATTTTTTCAACTAATCTATTTATTTAGCAAATAAATATCAGTTTTATTTATCAATATGTATGATCTTGGACCCTCCATAATGATTTTTCTTCAGATATTGGCTACTTGATCGATCCACTTCTATTATGTCAATGTTAATCAGTACTTCAGTTACTATCTTTTACTAGCAAATTCACTGTGGTTAAACCCACAGATTGTGTGTGGGATCAATTCAAAGAAGGTTTGAATCCTGATGGCAAATTATTAAAATGGATGCCTTGACTATTAGGCAAATCCTTGGGGGGCAAATTTTGCTTCTTATTAGGTAATAATCTATTTTGGTGTGAAATTTATGTGTATTCTCTATGAGTTGTTATATAATATTTTCTTTGTTTGGCAAATAATGTAATATTGGATGAATCTATAATTTCATAAATTCATACTTTATATGGATATAATTGATAATTCATTGGGTTAAAAACCAATTTGTACCCAAAAGGCAAAAATAATTGGATAGAAGATTTTTTTTTTTTTGGAAAACATACTTTCAAACTCTAAACCTTAAACCCTAACAATTCTCCCCACAACTTCTTCTATTCCACTAATCATAATTCTTTTTATCTATTATAAAAATGAACTAATTTGAAAATTATTATCAACTACTATTAAAATAGACTAATTCATTAACTTGGCTGATGAACTCACACACATGTTTGAAAATTCATTAATTTTTTGAAAATTACTTGATTTAAGTTATTTTAATAAATTATTTTGCTAGTAAAGGAGCACGTAATTACTCGAGAGAATAATAAATTGATATCTTTTTGCTTTTTATTATAAGCTATCGATATTTTTTCTTTATCATTTTTAAACAATTTTGTGGATGATTTTTTTTTTTCAAAAAACTTTAAAATAGATTGCAAATTGGAAAAACAAAAAAAGGGGTCTTATAACATTATTTGATTAGTTTAATAAAATTGATATCTTTATGCTTTTTATTATAAAATACCAATATTTTTTCTTTCTCATTTTTAAAGAATTTTACCAATTATTTTTTTCAATTTTTGTTTTACAATAGATTGCAGATTGAAAAAAACAAGGGTCTTATAAGATGATTTGATTAGAAAAATAAATTAAGCCAAATATTCACTAATTATTTAAACTTCTTTAATTATTGATTCCATTTTTTATTCACAAAAATATTTTTCTTTTATTTCCAATTTGGCCCTTCTACAATATACATAATACCAGTCTACCATCAGTAATCGTTCTTCTTTCCTCCTTAAACCCTAAACCCCCTAAAGTCTCCTTTACTACCACCACCATGGCCTCAGCTGCTGACGGCGGAGCAAAAGCCGTTGGCTTGGAGTCGCTTCACCGGTTGAAATCCACAGAACCGCCGCTCTACCTTACACCATCACCGGAGCTCTCGAAGGCGGCTCGATTAGCCTCGGAATACTTATTCTCCTCTCTCAATCCTTACGCTCCTAAATCTCCATTCAGTCAACTCTTGACTGAAGGCTTTGATGCCGAGCAGATATGGCAGCAAATCGACCTACAGGCGCAGCCCTTGCTCGCCTCCCTCCGCCGTCACGTCAGAAATTTCGAGAAGAGTCCGGAAGAAATCGAAAAACAATTCAACTTGGATAGAGCTAGTGGAAAAGAAAAGAATGTGCATGAAGATGGAGAAAATAAAGGAAACGAGGGCGTAGAAAGTGAAAGTGAGGGTTTGGATGATGATGATGTTGATGATGATGATGAGGAGGAGGAGGAGGAGGAGGAGGAGGAGGAAGAGGAGGAGGAAGAAGAAGCAGAAGACGACGAGGATGATGGAGAGATGGAGAATGAGGAGAGAGAAAATGTAAATGGAGTAGAGGATAAGTTTCTGAAGATAAAGGAATTGGAGGAGTATTTGGTGGAAGACGAGGCAAGGGAGTATGGACTAAAGAAGGAGAATAAGAATAAGAGGAAGAGAGGTGAAACTGCAGATGAGGACGAGGAGGTTGAGGATGAAGAGGGTAATGAAGACGAGGAAGATGAAGATGGTGAAGAAGAGGATGATGAGGTATGAGTTGCAAGTCTAGCAAAATTCTAGGGGAATGAGTTAATGTGTTGTGGATTTTTGAGATTGTTAATGGGGTTTGATTTTGCTTAATGGGCTATCAGATTGTTCTAGCGTCATGTAATTGTTTATGGAATATTTTTGAGCTAATATTTATTTTCATGATGGATATGACAGCTTGGACTTATGGGGCTTGAAGATGATGATGATGATGATGGGAACAAGATGGATAATGCAAGGTCTGTTTGCTTACACTTGCTTTAACTCTCTTTTGCCTCCATTTTTCTCTGATATGGCATTGGATTTGTAAGTGTACCATCGGGATGAATGAAATGAAATAGAAATAAAAATGACAAAAATGAAAAAAATATCTTTCATGAATGGTATGTAAAGGTCTGAGACAAGGAGATCCCATCTCTCCTTACCTTTTTGTCTTCGCCATGGAGGTTATTGATGGTTTTCTTGATAACATCACCAATAGCCCTCTTTTCCCCTTTCACTGGGGATGCGAATTTCCCAAATTCACCACTTCTGCTTTGCAGATGATCTTATTCTTTGCAAAAGAGACAGTGAGTGTACCTGCATGTTTTCATTTGTAAACTTATTGTTGTTTGCTCAGCATGGGCGCAACTCCCCTTTGATCTCATAGAAGATTCTATAACTGATCTGATACAGCTCAGTCAACTGGATTCAATTTGATGGAGGAATTGAAGTTTTCTAGAACTTTAGCTATTAGATGTATTTTATTTAGATTTGCTGAAAGGACGTCGTATTAAGTAGACAAAGATAGAATTTTAATATGGAACTTCTCATGTTTTAAGTAATGGTTGCTCCACGTTAATGCATTCAAGTGGATTTACAGTATGTAAATAGTTGGACTGAATATGTTTCTTGTCCATTTTTTTGGTTTATATGTGCCTGCACATCTAAAAGATATCATATCTTTCTGTTTGTGGATTCAGATATGAAGACTTCTTTGGTGGTAAAAAACCTGGCCAGAAGAAAAAATCTAGACATTTTGGTGGAACAGATGACTTGGATATGGATGAACCAAACGACAACAATGACAATCAGGTTATCTGTGCTCTCTCAGGATCCCCACCTCTCTCTCTTCATATTGTTCCATGTCTGCGTGGTGGAGACAGGACAAGAACTCGTCTGATCATTACATGTAGCTGTTCACTATACTGTTTCCCTTTGTTTGTGTCTTTTGGTGCACTTATTCTTCCTTTTTCCTGTTCTTGTTATTTTGCTACAGAAGAAGCAAAGTCTTTCTACCCATGAAAAAGAGCTAGAAAAACTTCGTTCTGAGGTAGAGGAGATGGAGAAAGCAAACTTGGAACCAAAGACATGGACTATGCAGGGCGAGGTGATATTTATCAACTTCTAAATATTTTTTCTTCCCCATCAGCTTATGCTTATAGGCCATTGTGTTTTTCTGGATGTTGATTGCTTTGTGTGATGCCAGGTCACTGCTGCTAAAAGACCAAAAAATAGTGCTTTGGAAGTTGATCTAGATTTTGAGCACAATGTGAGACCTACTCCAGTAATCACAGAAGAGGTCACTGCATCTCTTGAAGAATTAATTCAGAAACGTGTACTTGAGGTATATTCAATGTTGATGCAGCGTTTTAAATTTCATTGTTTTGTCATGTATCAGAAACTGCTCTTTTTTCCTTGTTCTCCCAAATCTCTCTTAGAATCAGTTCCCATCATTAGCAGTTTTTTCATGAGATTAATTTACAATACTAACTGTGGTGAGGACTGAACAATGAGAAAGAGAGTGCGCCAACAACCAGTCCCCAGCATCTTCAATCCACCAATAAATGCACTGAGTTAGGGTCTTTGGTTGAAGAGAAGATGGAAGACTCCTTTTATTCTTTTGTTTTTGGGGCGGGAATGAGTTGTGGGAGCTCGCTAATATCACATTAATTGGCTTAATCTGCAAAATAATTTCATTTAGAATTAGCTTTTTGGCCTCCTTCTAACTTCCTGACTAAAGAAATGAAATTGGTGGGTACTGTATTAGTTTTTTTTTTTATATTCATCATCTTTATAATTATCCTTTTCCCGAGAAGGAAGGGGGGTTGGGGGAGATGGTGGTTGTGTTTTTTGCAGCATCACTTCTCATGCATTTGTTCTTGTCCCTTCATTTTCATTATGTATGCTTTGCAAGATGTTTAGCCTTATGCATTTTCAATAACTTTTATGGAGTCACATCTATGTTGCATACTTGTAATTTCTTTGTGAACTTTTATTTTTCCTGTTATTAGTGTTATAAGATAAATGATTGTACTTCTATCATCATGCTCTATAGTTCTGTGTTTCATTGTTTCGGAGTGAATGAACACTACATTTGGTACCATGTTTAGGGCCGATTTGATGATGTCCAGAAGCCACCTACTTTATTAACCAAGGCACCAAGAGAGAAAAAGGAGATGGTAATTATTTGTCTCTTGATATCTACTTTCTCTTCTCCAGTTAATTTTTGTCCTAATTAAGTCAACTTCAAAATTTGCAGGATGAGAATAAGAGCAAAAAGGGCCTTGCTGAACTTTATGAGGTGAGTGTTTTCAGTTGGAAATGGATATGAATTATTTTTGCGTGTATTGTTACTCGTTTGTTTTGCAATGATATATTCTAATCTTTTGACCATGGGAGCTTTTTCTTCTCATACATCTTTTATATAAATACATCTTCTCATACTGAGCAGTCCCCCTTTTTAAATGCAGGATGAGTATGCTCAGAAGACTGGCCTTGTGTCAACCGCATTGTCTTTCTCAGATGAACAAAAGAAAGAAGTGTGTACATAACATTTACTTCTACTTTGTTGCGATTTGTTACTTGTTAATCTGTTATTCTACGTTGAATTTATGACTTTCAACTTATGTTTATATAATTGCTCCTGAGCTTACCTTTGGTAGTCCTGTTTTCTGCTGTCTATGAGAGGATTTTCTCAATATTTTCCCTGATATTAGGTTAATCTTTAAACAAGTTTAGCAAGTCATGGAATGACTTCTACTTTCTTTACATTCTCAGGCAAGTATGCTATTCAAGAAACTTTGCGTGAAGTTGGATGCTCTATCTCATTTCCACTTCACTCCGAAACCGGTAATGAGTTTTGCATTTATGCCAGAATTTTCTCTACTTTTGAAGCATCTTATCGAATATTATTGGTATTTAATCAACTTGAACAGGTTATTGAGGATATGTCCATACAAGCAAATGTTCCTGCCCTAGCAATGGAAGAGGTAAATATTCCTCTGATCATATTTTTTAGTTGCATTAACAGATATATCCAGATAATCCATTGTAACATGTTTTCTGTTTATAGATTGCCCCACTGGCGGTGTCTGATGCAGCAATGCTCGCTCCTGAAGAAGTGTTCTCCGGCAAAGGAGACATTAAAGAAGAAACAGAGCTAACAAAGGCAGAGAGGAAGAGGAGAAGAGCAAACAAGAAAAGAAAATTTAAAGGTGAAATATTGACTTAAGTGTGAGATGTGTTCAAATTATTAAAAAAAAAAAGGATTGTGAAGAGTTGATTGCAGTATTTGTTTTGTACTTTTACCCAAAAGATAAGGCTAGTGGTTTTAGTCATCTGATAAACATGTTATTTCCACACCTGGCTATGTAGTTTCCTTAGTGGGTAATGGTGCATGTTGAAAGTTCCAAAGTGATCCCATGAAAAAAACCTCAATGTCAAGTTGTCTCTTACATATTTCGGCTATGGGTTAAAAAACATCCTTATTTTCATTATGTAGTTAGATATTAGAAGATGATGATTAACTCACAAGCTGAGTAATTTGATGTCTCTCAATGATCATGCCAAGTATTTGCTAGATTTGTACACGCTACTAGGAAAATGGGGCATAAAACAAATGTCTTACTTTGTTAGATAATCCTCTTGGTATTATGCTTCCCCTATTTGGGTTTGAAAAGTATTTCCCTCTGCAGTCAATGCGCAATCCTCAGTTTCATTGATGAAACTTTGGTTAGATAATTCCACAAGACACTGTCAATGATTTTGCTCGAAGGCTGGATATCTTTAATTAGAATCCTGCCTCCTAAACCAGTACAAGGAAGCACCCTTGCCACATCAATTACATGCACGTCTTTAGGATTTCTGTCTCGATTACATGTTAATGTTTGTTACTTCATGCACTTTATGTTGTTCAATTTCATCTGCTTTTTCCTTTGAAAAACATTAACTTTTGATTGAATGAATTGCAGCTGGGTCTGCCAAAAAGATGGCCATAAAGGCACAGCTAAGCACATTGACAAACCGTGGCAATGGTAATATGATCATCCATGATTTATTCGTTTATTTTGTAAGTTTTCTCAGTTATAGTTTTGGATCTTGTAATCAAAGTCTGATTGGTCTTCTGCATAAATTACAGGCAATGAGGACTCATGAGTTGCACAACAATTTCTGAATTAGATATTTCCTTGCCTTCCGTCAGCTGTGGTTGTCTTTCCGACTTTCAAGTTTTGACTCAGTCCTTGGCGCCTTAAGAAAGAATTGAGAATTGGTAGTGAAATAGAGGGTGAAGGGATAAAGATTATGCTTTTCTGCAATCGCTGGTGTGTTTATCCTCGCCTGCCAAATATGAGTTTTGAACCGCCAAATCTTTGGTATTGCAGCTTGTTTTGTGAATTAATAAGCGAGAAATGAACCTATTACCCTGTGAACAAGATGGGCAGTGGCGCTGCCCTTTCACTGAGTAATGAATGGCTATACATATCATATCTAATGGCTTGTTGTCCTTGGTCTTCTCTTTACTGCTCAACATATTAGTTATACCTCATCAATATCTTGATTTGGTTCTCATACTAGCTTGGACAGCTTATACACATTCCTGTCAATCTTGATTGGCAATTTTGATTTGAGTATCATTTGTGATTTTATTTTATTCAGACACTTTAATAATATATATTTTAAAATAAAATTTAATATTTTATGAACTTAAAAATTATCTTATAAGATGTGGCGATTTGGGTTTTGAAATAAACTGGTCAAATATCCTCAAAGTTTATTGTACTTGGACACTTCGGCTTATTGGTCATGCCTTCACTTGTTAGTGTAAACAGGGGCTATTTGTTCCTTCTGAATCTATTTATGGACAAAATCTCTGTTTTCGTCCAGAAAAACGAGAGAGGAGAGGTTGCAATCCTTCTCAGCAATGAATTGATTTCTGTAAAGAAATTCACTCGAAATCCAAATTTGATCAAGAAAAATTTATAGATCTCCTTACCAAAAAATATGGACATCTTATCATTAAAACTCAGTTTTATTTTCATCATATCTTAATTTACTCTGCAATAGAGAAATTTAAGTAGTGGATCAGAAGTTAGCACCAAAACTCAGTTATAATTATGTAGGTCTTTTTTCTTTCAAATCTAAGTATCTTTATTCACTTAGTGGCCTCAAAAGCTTAGACCACTTCCATATTTACAGTAGACAGCATTTTCACTTGACCATAAAGCAATTCTGCAGCATCATACTTTCTTTCAAAATCTTAAACAGCCCCAAAAAGCAAACCAAAACAAAACACAAACCTCAAAAGTCAGCCAAATCTTGCTAAAGAAACCACAATTGCCACCCAAAAAGTGAAGGAAAAACCCACAAACAATTCACTCAGATTCTTCAAAAAAACATGTGAATAAAGAAAAGGGTCCCCCTTAAATCATGCAAATCCCCTTAACATTAAACATTTCTACAACATCCCAAGCAAAGTATCAATTATCTTTCCTCCTCCACTCTCAATCTCCTTTCTCAAAAACCACCATTCCATTCCCAAATCTCTCACTTCCAGCCATGGCTTGCTTCCTCTTGGCCACTCTATTCATTTCCTTTCATGCATTGTTCATCTTAGTCCACAGCTACGCCCATGCTAACACGTGTCGTTCGTTCTGTGGAAATCTCACAGTCGATTATCCTTTCGCCCTCCAACCAGGATGTGGCCATCAAGGCTTCCGGGAACTCTTATTTTGCATCAACGACGTCTTGATGCTCCACATTAGCTCCGGGTCATATCGTGTCCTAGACATAGACTATGCCTATGAATCCCTTGTTCTACATGACCCTCACATGTCCAATTGTGACTCCATCGTGCTAGGAGGCCGGGGCAACGGGTTCGTGGTCGAGCCTTGGCGGGCCCCATACTTGAACCCGACTCCTGACACAGTGTTCATGCTGTTAGGCTGCTCGGCACGGTCACCGCTCTTCCAGGGCTTTCCAGGGAAGCATTTGCCATGTCGAAATGTCTCGGGCCTAGGCTGCGAGGAGTATTACGGGTGCCCGGCCTGGAGCATAATCGACCCAAGACGGGAAGGCCCGGTCTATGGATCGGGCCCTCCTGATTGTTGCGCAATGCCATATGAGACCATTAAGAGTGTGAACCTTTCCAGGCTTGATTGCCAGGGATATAGCAGTGCATATAGCCTGGCGCCCTTGAAAGTAAGCGGGCCGGACGAATGGGCTTATGGAATCCAAGTGAAGTATTCTGTGCAAGGGAATGAGGCCTTCTGTCGGGACTGTGAAGCCACTGGTGGATCATGTGGCTATGACATTGATGGAAACAGTGATTTGTGCATGTGTGGGAGCTGGAACTCAACTTCTAATTGTGATTCAGGTAATCAAATGTACTTAATGCTATCATTGTTCTTCTTTTTTAAGTTGTTCTTGTTATAATTGTATTGTTCTTAAGTATTTTTGCTGCATTGAAATTTTAACGAGGCTGTGTGATGCAGTCCACTCAGGTGCATCCAACAGAAGAAAATGGTCTTCAGAGCTGGCATTAGCAGGTACGATTATATTCATGGCCACCTTCTTAATTTTCACCTTTTTGTGACATTTTTTAGTACTTTTTCATTATTTACATAATATTTTTTCAAGGTAAATCTTCTACTAACAACACTGGTATTTTTTCCCTCAAATGGATTACTATGTCAATCTATATAATACAAAAAAAAAAAAGAAGAAGAAGAAGAATAAGAAGAAACCTTTAATATTAATTCAACTATTTATCAAAAATCTTATATTTTGATTTTAAATAATTGAAAAAAGGAAAGAATTAAAGGCACGCTAAGTACATTGATGGCCATTTATTGTACTTTTGGTTTTTATATTCCTCTATTAAATCCGAAATTTACAAAAGACCTAACTGATGCCTTTGAAACTTTTGGTGCAGGATTATTAATCAGTACAATTATTTGGAGGAATCTCATTAGACTTGGATAGAAAGTGCCGAAGAAACTGTTGTTTCTTTTTTCGTTTTTGATCTGTATTTTCTTGTGTAACAGAAAGAAAAGGAAAAGGTAAGGCTTTGTTTGTATTTTCTCATGTAACTGATGTCGTTTTTGATCTGTACTTTGTATTCTCATATATAGATTAATATAATGATTAAATATATAAGTTTTTATTGATAAGATTATTTGAATATATAAAAAATATAAAAATATATATATTTATATATATGTATAATTTGGAAAGAGATGAAAATGGTTTTGAAGAATTCAATATTTAAATGTTTGATTTCATTTTTCGAAAATACTGAAACTATTAGAATCGAAACTAAACTAAATACAAACAAAGCCTAAAATGTGTGCACATTTTGGCAACTTGGTTTGTAAGAAAGGACTACTTGGGGGATTTGATTCGAAGACATGCAATGTAGGAAACATCTGAGAGTGGAGAATTTGAAGAGAGATTGTTTGCAATGTCATACTATTTTCTTTACTACTTGCAGGTATTCCCACTAATACCTTAACTAGCTCACTCCTTAATAAGAAAAGTGAGAACCAATATAAGCACATAGTTATGACAATGAGATACACCATGGATTGCAGGAAATGAAATACAGGAAAATCTGGTCCAAACAAGATTTGGTTGCACTCAAAGCAATAATAGAGCAAGCAGATATACATTTTTCTTACAATTGATTCACTCTTAAGAACAATGCAATACTGCAACATATAATAACATCTAAAACGGTTAAGTAGAGGAGTAAGAGTAATTCAATGTGCACCCATTTATGCATATTCAGGCGTCAGTCAGCCTACAGGTTTGTATTCAGGCATCAGAAGAGATCTAGTGAAAACAATAGCTCATGAGATGCCACTATTCATTTTATGAATTATCATGCACATTGACATCATCATATACACATTCCACCTACTTTTGGATAGCATTCCTTAAAAAACCACATAAAACAGGACAACTTACTTTTATTGAGCATAAGTCACATGATTCACTAATGCAAGAGCTGAGTATAACTCGGATCTAAATAAAAGCTCAAACATACAGTACAGAATCTTCTCAAAATGCGTAGCATCTCAAATTATACTTGATGACAATTTTATAAATTAAAACAGAGGGGAACTCAGTTTTGCTGTTATATAGTCGAATTATCACAAAATAACAAACTGATGGATTTAAATGATGAAACTACAAGGCCAGCTGCTAAGCTCTTTGTTTACTTTCTCACTAAGTGCGAACCCCAGTGTTGAGGTTAACCATCCGGGTTGAAGCATCCATCTGACCACCCCTGGCAGCTGAACCTGTCTGGTAAATCCGACCTGATCCATCTTGATGTCGCGAGCTCTGATAACGGCCAGATCGTGCTTGCCGGTCCCTCGAGAAACCACTACCAAGAAGGCCTGAAGCCGATGCTCTACCACCACTGACATTATACCCTGTTCTTCCACCACTGCTGCCTTGTCTGCCCTGCGAAAAAGAGAAATCCTGCCACCTACCACCACCACCACCACCACCAGCCGCAGCATAATCTTGCCCATCTTTGCGCCTAAGAGGGAGACCCTCCAATCCACCACCACCAATACGTGCCTCAATTGCTCTCTCATTAGTTTCTGCAAGGATGGTGAGCTTCTCCGTCAACTGAAAAGCCAGGGCCTGTAATCTAGTGTGCTCAACATCATGGAAGACAATGCAGCCAGTTGGTTGGTCCCAACTTGCATGGAGCTCCTCATTGATCATCATCTTACTCACGATGCTACGAGTCTGGGCATCTGAGAGGTCAAACATCCTGGACAGGTGGTCAAGGCTTAGGGAATCATAAGAGGAGGAATATGTAAAAAGGTAGGTCCTCAAAGCCTCTTCCTTGATTTTAGCCTTCAGCATCCCAAGAACGTTATCTTTGTTGCGAAGCAGCCTCCAAACATCAAGAGATTTGATTACACCAAAGGCCTTCTCAAAATCTCCCTGCCTGAGGGCCCTAGTGGCGGCCATTACATGGTCCCTGACATTTTCAGGCGGGCCCGTGAATGTTTGCCGCTCACTCACTTCAAGCAACCTTCTGAAAGTTTTGCTTATGACCTTACGTTTGGCATCATGCACATTGGCTGCCATGTTAGGGACCTCTAGTAACATTGCACAAATCAGATGTACAGCTTCAAGGAGCTCAAGATTTATATGCATGTGGTAAGGCATCTGACGCCTTCTCTCCAGCCGTTCCTGCAAATTTTGAGAAACTTATTAAGCTTGATGTTGTTAAACAGATGGAAAGGCTACAGAAAAACCTCAATAGCCAGATGCATATTAAGAATGCTGAACCACTAATAGAACAACCAACTTCACAACAAACACCTTACCGAAAATTTTAGCAGCAGCAGAACAAACTTTAACTAGTTTACTCTAATAAGTTTGCAAGGGCAGTAAAAAAATGATGAAAAGCATATATAATTTAACAGATCTTAGACAGTTATGAGGACACTAACATTACATTACTTCCGAATCAGATATCAAGCAAACATAAAAAAAATTCACAATTAGCAAATACCACTGATCTTCCACATGCTATAATTCCATAAGAAGTAATGAAATGTGCTGGAGTTATGAATAAAAAAGTAATACCTGTTCTGGAGTCTTCTCATGATATCTGCTCTGAGAGACACCTTGTGCCAGCAATTCCTTCACCCTGCCAGCAGAATACAGTTCAGAGAGGCAACTATGGCCTTCAGTAAAAAGTCCCACCCTGAATGAACATAAACCAAGCTGTGCCATAGATCTGTTGAAAAGTATTTGTGTAGATATATCCATGTGCTGAATACTATCCTGCAGGCGACTCATAAGCAACAAGTCACGAGATGTTGAAAATTCATCCAAGATAGCATAGTGGTATATATCACAAAGCATTGCACGAGCCTTGGTTCG
Organism: Paulownia fortunei; assembly: GCA_019321725.1. Classification (NCBI taxonomy): domain Eukaryota; kingdom Viridiplantae; phylum Streptophyta; class Magnoliopsida; order Lamiales; family Paulowniaceae; genus Paulownia; species Paulownia fortunei. The sequence goes on from CM033118.1 coordinate 18,449,810, forward strand.
TTCATCACCATACTTGTAAATGAGTGAAACAAGGATGTCCATCAAGGTCCTGCTATTCTCTGGGAAAGTAGGTTTGCGAGGCACAAGCTCAGGAGTCGCAACAAAGGCCGGTGGTCCCCTACTTTCCTCCACAGCTTTGGGTTCCTCTCCAGACTCTGCTTCTCCTACATTGTCCTGCTCAGCCAGTTTCCTCATAGCATCATATACCTCCTGTGGCTTATAATATACGAGTTCAACCCGTTTAAGAGCTACCTTTGAAGCGCCCTTGTAATCCCCAACCCGTTCCAAATATTCCTGGACATTCTGAGCAAGAAATAAAAACATCGGCTCGTCCTTAAGCCTCTCAACATATTCACGGGTGTGTGGATCAATAACCTGAAGGCTCTTAAAATATTCCACATCTACCCTTTCAAGGAATGCTACCAAATTACCCCAAATCCTAATTGTACCACTGAAGTCTGCTCCCTTTTGGGTTTCATTCTCATCAGGCTCCACCATATCATCAACCACAATATTTGGGTACTGTGTTAAAATATCAAGTATGACAAGCAAATTCTGCACACATTGTTTCCATACATTGATAGGCATGTGCCCACTCAGACTTGGATTAACATCAAACTGTGCAGAGACAACACTGAAAAGGATCTCAAGCTTCTGAGCAGGGGTCTTGGCAACCCTTGTTAAGAAAGTGAGCTGCTCAACCAACTCCATTCTCCCTGTTCCCTTCTTACCCCTGGCAGCAACAATCTCCTTAAACTTCTTGTTTACGGTGTCCCACGTAATTTGGCTGGGGTCCTTGAACTGCTTATCCATCATCTTATCTTTCTTGCTCAACATCTTCTCCCATCCAGGTCCACTCTCAGCACCATCCTTTCCAGTTTCTTCTTCATCCTCACTCTCCTCAGATTCCAGATTGGCTACCTCATCAAAATCATCATCCTCATCTTCATCATCATCCTCATCCTCAGGTTCTTGCTCATCCTCAACTTTTTCCTCAAAAAGTTCAGGCTTCTCCCTACACTGGTTAATCAAATCCTCATACAGCTTATTGTTCTTCTTTAACTTTTGCTTCATTGAATTTAAGGCCTTCGCATTACTACTACTCATTTTCTTCTTTGCCTCCTTATTGGCCAAGGCCTGATTCAAGAAATCCTCCAACATTACAAGAGCCTTAATGTAGAGATTTGGAGCTTTATCAGACTCAGTAACCCTCATGACCTTCCCCAACTGCTTATTGATCTTCTCAAAGCTTTCTTGCAGACTGACCCAGTCATTGATCTTCATGGCATTTTTCATCTGATCAACAGTAGCAGACAGCTCATCAAACCGCTTGTCCTTGACGCGTCGGACAACACGCTTTTGCCCATCAGAATCATCGCTATCGCTAGCATTGCCAGAATAATATCTGCTTGCAGCTGTTGCCGTGGTTGTCTCTACTGCTACACTTTCTTCCTGCTCATCATAGTCACTCTCTTCCTCCTCGGTGTCACTGTCACCACCCTATAATCCCAAAAAAGAAAAAAAAACAAGAAATAAAAATTCAAATACAAGACTCATGGATTCTGTACATTAACCCTTCTCCATCTAAATTTCATTGGACAATAAGCATATCCATTAGCTTGACCATCAGTATCAGCGAAAAAGTAGAAATAAAGGACAATTGCATAATCTCCAAGAAGAATAAAAATCATGACCAAAATTGAGGTCTCAGTCCGGAAATCCAAGTTAACGCAAATAAATACAAGCAGAATGCGAACAAAAATTGGGGCTTAAAAAAACAGAATAAAAACAACCTTACCAAGAACTTAAATAAAAAACACATAATTTAGAAATACAAGATACTAATTCAATTGACAGCTAACAAACCTGAGTCCAAAATCTCGACGCCATTGTCTCTAATAAACGGACAATAAACTTCTCAGTACTCTCCTAAAGAAGAAACCTGCATCCAATTAACATCGAAAACAATAAAATTTAAATTTCACCAAATCAGTTTAGCAAAAACAAACATAAAAGTAAACATCAAATCCTAGCAAACGGAAGCCCTAAAAGCAAAAGATTCAGATCCAAAAGCCTAATTTTTCTAAATAAGGCACATAGAACAGACTCTAACGACAAAGCTCAACACAAGTCGCGAAAACCCTCACACACACACACACACCTATGCATACGTACATACATACACACGCTTGTAAAGGACGAGAGAGAACGAACCTGATTGGCTGCGAGGAACAGAGGGAGCGTTACAGGTTTGTGGGGGTTAGGAAGAAGAAAACCCTAATTTAAGATCCTCTTCCTTTTGTATAAGGCTTTGGTTTAATTGGGCCTAGCCCATTAATTGTGGACCACTTTTTCTTAGATTTTGGTTTAACTAAAGGGCTCTGCGAACGGATAAGATTTGAGTTGGGCTTGACTGATCCAACTGATATTAAATTCCCAATCTTGGTTGCGTGACTCGAACCCAGGATCCGAGAAAGATCTGAGGATCCGGATCCGGATCCGGATCCAGATCCAAAAGAGTTGACTTTAAAACTTAAATGCCCTTTTGCATTAAAGAAGAAATGATAGCCTGAATAAATTCATTGATGAGGATTTAACATTTTTTAGTTTCCATTTTTGCCCCTGAAACATAATTTAATCCCAAATAGGTTATGATATGTGGTCTTTTTATGTGGGTCAAATTTCAACCTAATTCGAGGTTGGGTTCGACCCCAAAACTCTATTACGGATTATTATTTGATCGGATGTGAATTTTGATCTCCCAAAATAATGACAACTATCGAAAGCATGTGCAACTCACAATCCTCTGTGTATAAATACTTTAAATATAGTGTTGTCAAATTGCTTTATGAACTTTTCATTTTTCAATTATTCATTCCTACCTCATAGTATTATAATCATATATTTTAACATTAAATTTACCTATATAACTTGTCTCGTTTGTCTCACTTCTTAAGTTGTCATTTTTAAGACATAATATCTATGACCTATATTGCACGGATACAGACATGGTGATATTAACACCTTCCAAATACCAGAACAAGCAAGCTCCTCAATAACAGTAGTAATGGTCCTCCTAATGGTTGAAATCTATGTACCTCTCATCCTTGATGCTCAATTTCTTGAGTTCTTGATGAAATTACATGACAAGTGATACTGCACTTTATCATACGATTGGTGATTTTCTTGAACTATATACCAATTACCAATTACATGATAAATATAATGGTAAATCCCACTAAACCTCATGCATATGCAAAAGATTTTTAATCAATGCAGATATATGTAGTCTTGAATTCAATACGTTTTTATGTCCTCTACTTAAAAAAAATCGAGAAATGAGAATTAATTTTTTTACCAATTTTATGGATTTCTTGGGACATAAGAAAACGTACGTACAGATTATGCAATATTTTCTAACTAATAAGATTTCCAGTGGATGAAGTTATTTCGCCGGAAATGTGATTGAAACTCAGGTCTAAAATGTCGTAATTCTGCAAAACTCTACTCATTTGACAGGCCTACCAGCTGCCGTTTGGATTGTTTTCTGAAAGCCTGAGCTCATAGACAGCTTCTTGCACTGCTGAATTGCAGAATTCAGCAGGGAATCGGAGTTAGTTTCGTTGAAGATTCTTTATTTTTCTCACAAGAAAAAAGAGTAGGGGTAATCGGCTTAGCAACCCCCTTAGACGTGATCATATATAAATCCCCTGCTGCTGTGAAATATTGGGATTAAGCCATAGCTACCCAAAATTCAAGAATTCAAGAAATTGAGTTTCCTATCTCTAATGGGATGGCAGCTGATAATCTGTTACAACAAAGAGGTAGCTTTATCAATCTTGAAATGTTCCCAAGTTCTGCTGGTACTGTTCTAATGAAGTTATTAGATGAGAGATCTAGTTCACCTAGTTCTCTCTTCTTCCTAATTAATCATATGGGGATCATCCCTGAAAACTGATTACTTTTAAGGAGAAGGTGACCAAGCTTTGGGAAGCACAAAAACTAGGTTTCAAGTTCTCCAGTGAGACTGTTGAAGGATAAATCAAAAAACTGAAGCTCCTTGAGCTGGTTAAACTCAGAAGGGAATGTTACCAGAAAGAAAATTGCGGGGAAGGCGGAGACGGGTCAGGCTTTTAGACATGGCTGGTATAGGGGAAATGATACCAGACAACTCACTTTGCCTCAGCTCAAGTGTAACCAGATTAAGGCAAGGGAAAAACATGATAGAATTTAAGGATACACAGAAACTGTCGCATTTCAAAACAACAATAGCATAAATTAAAGGAGACAGCAATGGCCAACATCCAAGATATACATTAACAAGTGAAGAAGAGTAATCCTCCAACTATTAAACAACATCCTCTAATCTTGAATATATAAACTTCAGTTGTCGTCTAAAGAGCAATGAATCCCCCATTGGATCATAAACAAAAGGCCAAACTGTCATTACCAACAATAGGAACACAAATGACTTCCCTTGGCAAAATCACAGATTGACTGATTTCATGGATTGGCAAGAGACACTGACAATCAACTGTTAAAGAAAATCATTCTTAAGGATTTTGTAGAAAACAAATACTTCTTAATGCCACCTTCAACATTCATGGATATCTAGAGACATGGCAGCTGGTATATACTCATCCAAAACTTCAGCATTTATCAGGCGTTTAGGTACTCAAACATGTCAACATTTTTCTTGAACAATATCAATCAGAACATTAAAAGAAATAGCATACCCATAAGGAGTACAAAACTTGGAGCAAGTTCCTGCCAATCAATAGACAATGGCACTGTACAATTATGGAGATCTGACCAAAGAATTAGCAATTTCTCTCTTCAGGTGTCTTCTCTGGGAGGCACTAATGGCACCTTAATGTTGGTTAAAAATAAGAATAAAAAAATAACTATACAAGAAAAAATTCAAGTAAACCTTTGCATTCTTAATCATGAACATCATAGACAAGCCCCAGAAACAGAACAAAGAATTCAGAAACTTTCATTGGTCTTGTTATTAGGCAGCTTTGTCTTTAAGAGATGGGGATGAATTTACTTAATCGGGGAAGATGATTTTTTTATCATCGATCTACTTTCAAATTAGTAGAACAACCATACAAGATGATCACAAAGTTCACCATGCCTATATCCAACCATAACTTGTGGCATGAACATAATATCAATATGACCAGTCATTTCCAGAAAGACGAAAATGGGATGAAGTTTAGCTTCCCTCATGTTGTCTTACCTCTCAGGAGTTGTGGCAAACAGAAAATATCTCATGATGAAACTTGAAAGTGACCAGATACATATGATGCCAAGAAACTGAAGAACATTCAGAAGTGTGTTCAACGAACCATTTATAGCCAGGTTGTGTGATGTCATCTCAGCGCCTCTTACCGTGAAAGAGAGAGCTGTTACCAATTGTGTTGCCCTATTCAGTTGGTGCAACCTATAAACCTTCAGCGTGTCGAAAAGAAAAGAAAGTGCATTAGTTATTAACCATCAACTTCCAATCCTTCCAAAATACCTAACTATAGCCTGTAATACTTCAGCCGAAATCCCAATCCTTAAACAAGTACGAGTTGATTTGGAAAGGGCAGCTTGCACTATGAACATGCAAACAGGATAACTATGGTGTCTAATTCATGAGATATGATAGGTCACTCATAATGTTACTGCCTTAAACAGGAGCTTTAAACAATTTCAAAAAATCCTCAATAGTGTATAGTTAGCTACTATGAAATAATCTAAGAAATAACACCTGAACCATGCATATCATAAAACTATGTTAATCCACATCAGGATACTGCTTTATAATAAAAATAACATCATCATAAACCAGACCAATCTGAGTTCAGTCCTGCAAAGATATGTGTCAATTGGCCGAACAAAGTCAGTGAATTAAAAGTTCACTGCTTACTTGGAAGATTATCGGAATAGCAGGCCATGAAGGTGAGCTAATATATCTTGCATACTGCTCAAATGCAAATTGGACAACAATCCCAACAAGGTAGGGAGCCAAAGCAGCAGAAGCTGCAGGGCCAGTCCATGGCCAGACAAAACCCATTGTCACCATTGGAATTATAAGACTAAGAACCAAAACAGCAACAGAAGAGATACGATATCCCAAATGAGGAGCAAGTCTTTGGTTTGTTGCTGTAGATACTGGCTCCATGGGTCTCTGCAGACGGTCTATCAGGAGAAGAAAAACAGCAACACCACAGTAGAAAAGGGCTTCCGTGAAGAACAATATTAGAAAGTCTGCACAAAGAAGTATGGATAAATACTCCACAGGAGTAGTAATCATAGATCATAACACAGAATATAATTTTCTTTAACATAGTTTCATCTTCTTTCCTGGTCATGATATTAGTATACCAACAATATGGTGTACATAAAAAATGTGGTATGCTTTTAGAATCTATATGGTGAAGGTAGTCATCCAAAAACATGACAAACTATAAAAGTGTACAGGAAGTCATGTGATCAACCGCGACTCTGTGATGTAAAATCTTAAAAAATTTCATGGTGTCAACTTTGTTAGCCTACAATCATAAAAAATATGGTGTATGTGGCATGTAATCAAATGCTTCTTAGATAAGATAATCACATGATTATCTCTACTTAAAAGCACATGCACAAAGATCTGCAATCTGTTCGAGGGCAATACACAATGGCACACATCCTGCCAAATGGAGTTAATCTGGCCAACATCCTGTCAAAACAAACTTCAATATGCCAACATCTGAGTCTAGTGAACACCTGATTTCAACTAAAGAGTGAATCTAGAAATTTATCAGTACCATCATCTACTATCATTTCTCTTCAATCGAATTATGCTCAATAGCTGATTTGACTAGGTTTTTTGATCGTCCTCTTCTTAATAAATTGAAATACATCAAGTTTCTCACACTGCCAATAATTGAGAGCTTCTAAAACAAAACAAATTAGCAAGAAAACCCAGAAGGACATAATTGATCAATGGAGCAAGCTGCATCTGAAATGCAATTACACAGAAGAAGAAAACAGACAATCTAATATCAGGTAAATGGACCTCAGTACAGATCAATTCAGAACCTTCAAATTGCTCCACTTACACACATTTGAAACTCATTAATTTATCAAGAATAGTAAGTGACAAAAAAATTGAACAAAAAGGCACAAGAAACACCAAACTAAATGTTGCAAGTTGTCCAACATTCTAAGAAGTACTAATTATCAGGTCATATTTAGGGTTTTTAATTCAGGAACAGAAAGATTCAATTAATGAAGATAGTGATTGGGAGGTAAGAAAGAAACAAACAAATGAACAAGTACTAAAGAAGTAACTCAAATGGCAAAAGTTTTTGCCTACCAGTTAATAAAGAATCCTCAAATATCGTAGAAAGTATCCTGCGCAAGTAAAGTGAGGGAAAGACAAAAGATGCAACAAGAAGAGTGGGACCAACAAACCACAATAGGTGATTTTTATTTTTCTCAGGGCTAGAAACAGGAATTTGATCTTCGCTTCTGTTGGTATGTCCATAAAATGAAATAAATCCCGGTTTTCCCCCAGTTCTTTCAATATGAAGGTAGGAAATATCAGCGGAGGTGGCATCTTCAGCTGAACGTTGCTGCCGTTCCTGCTCGGAATCATCCAGTTCGATCTCACTGTATGATTCCTGACCTTCAGAGGTCGCAAAGAGAATGCATTGCCTCTTCGATAGTATTTCGTTTACTGTTAGCTTTCTACGTGTGAGCTGGCATGACTTAACAACTTGCATAAAGAAAAGGAGAAAATTGAAAATCAGGATGGTTGACAAAGAGTTTATAATCCAACAAATATATTCAAAGATAAAGGTTAACAAATATTAGCCAATTCAATGATAATAATCCTTGTATGAGTGAGCACAAAGACAACTCACTGCAAAAGAAACTCTTACCATAATATATAAGTCATTTCAAATTTGTCAAAAACTGATTACTAAACTACAGTAATTGAGCTGGAAAAAAGTCATATCATGATTTCATCTTAAATGAAATTATCATTTAGGTGATTTTAACAAATCAAAAGCTACCTTTATGATTTCTCAAGTGTTCTGCACTGTCAAACAGTCCTAGCCTTGAGGTCAACTGAAAACCAATACAGTAATTAGAACAAGCAATTTTTAAAGGGAATTGGAGTTGGAAAATATTTACGTAATCACATCAAAAAGCTAACCAGAAGACCTATCACCAACAGTGAAAAATTAGAAACACAAGTTAAAGATTTAGATATAAGCATGTACAAATGTCAAAGCTTCATCCTGAAGAAGTGATATCATGGAAGTCCCAGATAATGACATCGATACCAAATATTCGGCAGGTAAGGAAGTAAAACCAAGACATATCTTCTGCCTCTGAGATTTCTATACCAAATATTGCAAGTTCAGTTCACGAATAAGTCTTCCTTGGATGATTCTTGCTCCTGTTATACCAAGTAAAACCATTTTATTCAGCTAAATCTGGTGCTTAAATTTCAAGTTAAAGGGCCTTCTTTGCAGGACCATGCTAAACACAATATAAAAGGGAAGTCGACACAACATCCCTGCTTAGGATTGATCTCATCTTCTTTTTCATATTATTGTCCAAGGAAGGATACTAGGAGAGCTGAGTCTGAATACAAGTAGTGCTCAAAGGTCATGAAGATTGATTTATAAAGGATGTATTGATAAATAATGACCTTTTTTACATCAAGAACAGAACACACGGATGGCCTTTGGCATCTTTCCTAATGATAACTGACAGCATCACAACATAGCCCATAAATTTTTGAAGCAATCACTTCATTGTGTGGTTCTTCACAATAATATTATATTTCTGTCCTTAAAACTTTTTCGAGAAAGGCAGAAACTCTATTATTTCTGTAAATATTTCCTCTGGATGTTTAACGGAGGGATATTGTCACCTCGAACAAATCCATTGTTATGCCCTTTTTATAATTTTTCTTAGTGTTTCATGTGACATGCATAAAATAATTTCACATCAGCCATCGTGATTTTCAATTAAAATAAAGCTATCCACCGAAAAGGAACTGCCTGAGAGCAAGCATGTTACTCAAAATTGATAATCTAAGCTCATGATTTGCCAGCCATAAATAAGTACCTCTTGAAAAATCAACACATTACCAAGTAGTAATATTATTAAAAACCTTCTTTTCGTACTTAGATTCTTGAATTTTGAAACACAAACCTGAGACATAAAACCGAAGGAATCGAAAACTTTACAAGAACTTCAATCCTTCCATGAACAAATAGAACTAAACCAGTAACTTTTTTTATCAATAATAAACCAGTAACTAAAACAATTCAAAAGGCACAGCACATACCTTCAGTTTTGCCTTTCGTTGACAAGGTGAAGAAAGATACGTAGAAACACAGGAAAGTGACGAACCAACTTTCAAATTGACTGCCATTTTTTTCGACTCACAAGCAAGGAAACACTATTAACTGCTGCTGCTACTACTACTGAAAAGTAAAAAAGGACAGAAATTTTCATGATATCAAGAAGAACCCAATTGATTCTGAGGAATTTTTGGGGTACCCATTTGAAAAATGGCTGCAAAAACGGTGACAAGTCGGAGAATCTGAGGTACGGGTTTTAGGCAGAGTGAAGCAAAGAAAACGGCTGCTTTGTTCTTTCTTGGAACTTTTTACTGTTTCAAAGCGGCAATCCCGGACAGAAATATTTGTTGCCTTTGGTACTATTACCACGAGAAAAATCCACTCATTCTTGAGAAGAAATATTTAGATATATTATACTTATACATCTTTTGTAGAGCTTAACTTCTGCTTATTCTTGTTGGAGATTATTTATACTATTTTTGTAAAGGAGTAGTATTTGTTTCATTTTCAATGTTGCTTTGTTTTTTAATGTAAAATAATGTGTCCTGCGTTTTGAATGATACATACGGATTGGGATAGTTTGTTTTCTTTTTTTTTTTTTTTGTATTTTCATTCTCACTTTTCATTTCTTTGGTTTTAAAGTGTTTTTTAATTTTTTTTATTGAATTGTGAGAAAATAAAAATTTATTTGATTTGTGTGTTTACATGTTAAAAAGATGGAAAATTATGAAAACATGTTTTGATTTTGATGTATCCAAAAACTTATTTTCTTGTCACAAATTTATTACAAAAGTTTGTAGGTCTCATTCTTCTTCTTTATGCTACATCTTCAGTTAAATTATGTTCGGATCAAATAGCATATAAGCTTTTCCCCAAAATGATGTCATAAATCTCAAATTTGTGAAGCTGCTTCAGCATTTAATCATCACCAGTTGAGCGTCTGGCTACGCGAGTAAGGCCTTTGATTTTGTTTCACAATCTCTGGTTCTGAGGCGATTGATTAGTATGATCTAATTGTTGCCTTTGGGCAGATGAATGTGATGCCTCAAAAGTCAAGAATATAGCTCAAGTTCTTTGTTTATACACCAAAGCAGCATATTTCTCATATTTATGATCAACGTAACATATGACTTCTTGAAAATGCGAGCAACCACCATCAGGATTGCCATATCAAACAGTATCCAACAAACAACAAGAATGAAAGAAAAGAACAGGACACAAAATTGAAACATTGAAATGCCTAGACACAGAGACCGCACATCAGAAACACTGGTTACATATAGAGAGTAAGCTTGTCTTTGCTATCAGCAGTAGTTACTAAAATGCAGCAATGTATTGCTTAACTGAAAACTATCCCTTGCGGGTGGTTTAGGTGACAAATTGAGGTTAGACCTGAGCAGTGCCCTCAGTAAATTTAGGATCCTCGCATCTGTACTTTCCATCAGGTCCAATTCCAAATCCCCTAGGATCTGCAAATACATTCTCTAGCAATTGACTACGAGCTGGAACCGGGCTTTTATCGGCAAACTCAACAGATTCTTCAACTTCCTCATCAATCTTCTTCTCTATGGCCTTCAACTCTGCTTCACTTGCCAAGTTGTTTTCCATTATATATGTCTTCAATGCAGTGATGGGATCTCTTGTGGCATAATGAGCTTTCTCAGCTGCCAAAGTAACAAATACTAGTTATAACATGGACGTTATGAACTACTGTACACAATTAGAATGGAAAGTACAAATTTTTGATGATACAAGTACTCCCAAGTTTATGAGGCCTATTGACAATTCTAATGTTGAATCAGAAGCATGCAAAAGATAATGACTACAAAGTCTAATGATGTTTGTTAATCATGTCTTAAGGTTGTCAGCAATATGCAACTTAAAAAAACAGCACATCTCAAGAATAAGCATAATAGACCTAATTCCATATCAAGTGCACAGAATTTGTCAAGCATTTATTACGTTGTCTATAGATTTAGATAAACCCTGCAGATATCCATGATGGCCACAGTGCATCTATATGCTAAACGTATCAGAACACAGAGACTCACATCCTATACTATCCCAATAGGACTATTTTATCAAAACTAGCAAAATTCACTGCTAACATTTATCAAACCATGACACTTGATGGATTGTTCATTGAAATGCAGGTAGCAGGAAAATATTTTTTCATACACGATATATGAAAACAAAGAATTCCCTGTATGCTGGATACACACACAATAAATGTAAAGGACAAATCAATGCTTTTACTAAACCGCATGTGATCTTAAAGTAAACCATAATAATGAGAATGAGAAAGGACTGTGATTCAAAATATTCACCAGGGTCACGTAGCTCATCAGGGTCAGCCAAAGAGTGTCCTCTGAACCTATAGGTCTCACATTCAACCAAAGTGGGACCTTCACCTCTTCTAGCCCTGCCAATAGCCTCCTTTGCAACCTCCCTAACCTTTAACACGTCCATACCATCAACATGAACCCCAGGCATCCCAAATGCCGGACCTTTCTTCCAAATTTGAGGATCAGAGGTGGCCCTCAAATGGGACATCCCAATTGCCCACAAATTGTTCTCAACAACAAACACGATGGGAAGCTTCCACAGTGCAGCCATGTTCAAGCATTCAAAGAACTGGCCATTGTTGCAAGTGCCATCTCCAAAAAAGGCTAATGTCACCTCATCACAATCCTCCTTCAAAACTTCTCTCTTATATTTGCTAGTGAAGGCAGCACCTGTTGCAACAGGAATGCCTTCACCAATGAAAGCGAAGCCACCTAAAAGGTTGTGCTCCTTGGAGAACATGTGCATTGAGCCACCCTGGCCCCTGCAGCAACCAGTGGTCTTGCCAAAGAGCTCACTCATGACCTGACGAGCCGGGACACCTTTGCTCAATGCATGGACATGGTCACGGTAAGTACTTACCACACAATCTTCTTTCTTTAAGAGCTTGATGAAGCCAGTGGATACAGCTTCTTGGCCATTGTACAGATGAACAAATCCAAACATTTTGCCTCTATAATACATCTGGGCACACATATCCTCAAAGGCTCTTCCCAAAATCATGTCCTCATACAATTCCAAGCCCTCTTCTTTCGTTATCAACTGCATGCAAACACATTTAATTTGTCCCTTTATAGCTAAAATCTTTAAAACCATCTTTTTTTTTTCACATAAAATAAACGCACCAATTTAATCATAATCAGCTGAAGATAGAAAACAATTCCAGACACAAAAAACGAAAAACAAAATTAAAAATTTCCTCCCAGACTCTAACGAGAAGAGCACAAGCACATGCAATGACAATAGTATAAAGAAAATTAAACCGACAACAAAATCATAGCACAACTACTCTACCTAATGAAGCGCAGAAGCACTTAGCAGCGTGCACAAAGAACGAAATTGGGAAATAAAAAAGATACCAGATTGGGGACAGAAGAGCTGGACTTGAGCTTCTTTTCCTTGACGACATCCGAGGAGACTGAAACGACAGTGGCGGATCGGCGGCTGACAGGCGAAATGGCTTTGTTGACAGAAAATAGCTTCTTGCCGAGAGATGTGGACCCAAGAAAAGAGGAGGGGCTCAAGATTTTGCAGCCAGAATCAGACTTTTCGGCAGATCTGGGAGAGCTGATTAACAGAGTATTATGGATGATTTTGGCCGTTGCTGAACAAGCCATTTCGCCTCAGGAAGATAACAAAAGGAAAAATACAACACAAACAGCGCAAATGGGTGTTGAATTATTGCTGGAATAGCTTCTAATCTTGGGTAGCTCGAGAGAGAAAAACAGCAGAGAAAGAGGGATTGAAGGGAGAAGGGAATGAATGAATGAAGCAATGAAGGAAAGAAACGAGAAATTATAGGATGGGGAAAAAGGCAGAGGGGCGGAGAATGCGAGAGAGAGTGTCTGTGGAAATAACCGTCAAGTGTGTGTGTTTCTTGTGCCGTTGGGTTTTACTTATTTCCTTTGTGAACTCTAATGCTATGTTTCGATTTATAATAATCTTGTGCAAATATATTTTTGAATTAATTGAATCGATATTTTTATATAAAAAATATATTTGATTGATTTATTTTTAAATTTAAAATAAAAAGAGTTCTCACTCAATTTTTTTTTATAAAAAAAAAACATGTAGGTTTTGAAAATAAGTCTCCCACTCCCTATGTGGGCAAGGATAAATCAAGTTTATTTTCTGTGTCTGATTATCGTGTGAGCTGGGCAACTCAACAGAAGATCGGTTGGCAATCATCCCTAAACAATTACCATCATCAAAATAACTTTACAATTTCCATACTTGATTCTTGTATGTAGAGGCCTCCATATACCACTACCAAATCAAGATGGTCTTGATAGACACTGGACAAACTAAAAAACAGGCGCCATGTTTGATTTCATTTTCATTTTTGCATTTTCCTTCTTTGAGACAAGAACTCTTTGTTAATTATATTTTTTGGGAATATAATTTTTATTTTTATTCTCTATTATCCTTCACTAATTATAATAAAATAATATTAACAAGATATTACATTTAAAACTATTTATCGTTAATCACAACAACACAGTTGAAAATATTTCTCATTCTTACCAACAAAACTACTAAACACATTTTCATTATCCATGTTACCAAAATACATGCTTTTACAATAATCTCATCAAAATGGCTGAAAATGAAACCAAACATAAATAGAGAATATACACCTAAGCAGCATTCATTTTACCCTTCCTATTGCATCTTCTTACCCTGCCTAGTTTGCTCCTTGCTCCTATTCATGCATATGATGGGACTACTTGAACCATGGAAGGTATGATTTGTCTTGATTTAGGACCCCTTGTTCAGTCAACTCAGTCAACTCTATATATTATGAACATCTAAAATCTTTCAAAAAATTATTTCAAGAATGACCAAAACAAATAAATTTTCAAAATGAAATGAAACAATATTTCCCAAAAGTAAAATTACAGTTGTGTTAAGTGTTACTCGCAATTACATATAAGAAATAAAGACTAATTGCCAACCAATTTTTCCTCCACATTGATGATACTGAAAACAGGATAGGTGGGGGCGGTGAGAAGTTAGGTTATTTTTCAGCTACTAACCTTTCCGGGCTTGAACCATTTTAGAATATCAATTATATAGTACATTAGGCCCAAATAATCAATGTTCTAGTGCCAACTGCCAAGTTGACAGTAAATATTCACCTGCCCTCAAAATATTGGACTACAACACAAGAATATAAGGTTGCCTTTACTTCATGTGGCTCAGTCTGGACTAGGGATTACAACGAGAGCTACAAGTGTAACAGGTCTACCCATCCCGTCTGGGTTTGGTTTCTTATAAACATTAAAAAAGCAAACTCAACCCATTGGCATCCCTATATCGGACATACATTTTCAGATATCTGTTTTCTTTCTGCAGCAAAGTCGAAAAGAGAGGAATCTCCAGAAAGAATTTAAGGAGGTGAAAAGAATCCTCCTCAAAACAGCATAGACCTAAAAGTAGAAAACAGAATCACGTTCCATAAACTACAGATGCATGCATATATATGTGTGTTCATATTTAGACAATACAATCAGCCAGACCGCTATAGCCATGCACCTACAGAAACAAGAATGCACAAAATAAGAACACCTGGAACGCAATGGAGATGAATGAGTATAAATATTGGCCACCCCTACATGTCTTTTTGGTTGCAATCCTCTCTAATTGCTTAAGGGCAGAACCCAAGTCCAAAAAGGGGTTCAGCAATTGTGCCTGTGTGAATATTTCACCCAAAAGAAAGAACTAAACCAAAAGAAAAAGAAAAAAGAATGAGAGAGAAAAAAAGAAATGATTCATATGTTTTCATGCCCTTTGACCAGATATCTTGAAACAAAAGACTCGACGACACTATATTAGATTTGCCCTCTTCAAAAACCTGATTGTTCTGGAGTAGTACGGCCATATTGATTCAACAAAATCCAGGTATCTCTCCACCAACCACCCTTGCAAATCCTTCAATTTTCTCCTAGTCACTTCATTGTAGTCCATGTTTTTTATATCTGCCACAGGTTCAAATATGTGTGTTTTCATTGCTTCTTTTAGCTTCCCATGAACAATGTAATCATGTACCAGCAAGTAGTAGACAGGCAGATTCTTGACTACTTTGACTGTCTGCTTGAAGCTGAATGCATAGAGCCCACACATTGCTCGAAACATCTTTATATAGAGAGCAACAAATAATGGTCCAAGAATCCATAGAGGAGTCAATTCTTTCGATACTTTCAACCCATATACAAGGTTAACAGCGAGGTACAAAGGGGTGCTGCAAACACCACACAGAACAAATCAACAACAATATTTACATGGTGTTTTAGGAGTAATGTAAAGAGTAAATTTTTATGTGTCATCACAGCATTACCTATGTAAACGAAAATGCTTTATCTGTAAATCATTCCTCACAACTACATATTAACACCAAAGTTTGGAAGAGGAAGCTACTATGGAGTATACTATAACATAAGTAAAATCAGGTTAAATAAAGCAACTTTTTCTCTCATCTTGATTGTTAAGCAACAAAACTGATGCTAGTTTGTTTACTTTGTGAAACCACCAAAAACTGAAGTCCAATTAAGGGCCTAGACATTTAATTGACACAATCCACAACAGAAACAATAAGAACAAAAATTTTCAACCAGAAATGTCAACATAATTTTCACCAAAAAACCTCTAATAATTTAATGCAGTAAAAAGAAAGAGGGGTAACTCTTTTGATCATCTTGGAGGTTTTGATGGAACCACAAATCACACTTCTGTATATCAACATCAAAACTCAGTCACACTGCCAACTTTTTTGCCTCCACTCTTTAAAATTCTGTGTTCGTTTTTCTAAAGAAAAAGGAGTATCCATACAAACATGTGTCTACACCCCAGACTCAGACAGGAGAGAGAGAGGGGGGGGGGGGGGGTGTTGAACCATCATACTTACAATAATAACAAGGGTATCTTGATTGTTGCATCCAAACCCAGAAAATAGCACCAAACTGCCTTTCGAATTGCACCTCTTTCTTGCTTTTGTAAAGCATTTGGCATTTCTGACGTTTCCTTAGAAGAAGATTCTTCAAGAACTTCCTCCACTGGTTGGGTTTGTAATGGCGTACGCAGTAACATTAACCAGTTCTTCAATAAATTCTGTATAGCCAGTGACCTGGTTGTTGTCTCATCTGCTGCTGTGTAAGGAGCAGGAACAACATTCTGTACCTTCGAAGATTCTAATGAGGATTCTTCACTCTTATTTTGCAAATAAGAAAGTTTAACAGCATTCTTCAGGGACTTTGAGCCATTAGCTCTGCCGCCAGAATCATCATATTGACTGCTGCCTTTGAAAGCTGATATTTTAAATAATTTTGACTTCGATCCAAGGACAAGAGAAGCTCCTGTACTGGAAGCAAGCTATTTGATCATTTTCAGTTAAAAACAGCACATGAAAGGATCGAACATTGAACTCCAAAATAAAGATACAATTTCATAAAAGAAAACATCACAAACAAGTAATATAAAGTTTAAAATTCCAAGATAGCATTATCTAAAATATCTAATGATATATAGCTTTATGCATATAGCCTTCAAGTTAAATGAAGCCAATCTACTTAATAGACCTGCATAGATACTAAAGAGAACATATGTTACATCAATACTTTCAAAAAAAAAAAAAACAGAGTTATAAAATACTTTGATCTACAAAAATTGACCATTCCTACTACAATTATATGAAAAAACAAAGACAAATTTGAAGTAACAAACTGCTAATAAATGGAACCCATCATGGATGTGCATTATGACTATCATAGCCTCTAAAACAATCACTAATGCTATGGTTTATTGTAGCTTTCTTGTCTGACATCGAAAAAACTTGAATAGATAGAATCCACAAAAACATGTGCATTCATGGTAAGACACACATGCTGGTTAGCATTCCATGCATGAGAAATTTTCATGCAAGTGGAAGATGGCCTCCCTGTATGCCCAATAAGAACAACTCTTTCCTCTCTTGGAAAGTCTTCAACTTTTGACTTGCTATCTTCAAGCAAACTTGTTCGTTATTTTGAAAGTCAACCTTTAGTAGAGCATATCAAATATTCATCCATATGCAGTCTCATAAAAAAACACGAGAAGGGCAAGAGCATTCAAACTGGTGTTGATAGTTTAGATAATATTCTCTATACATATTCTACTCTATCTGGCCAATATTTATCCAAAATGAATACACCAAAAAAAGTCTACTGTCGTCAAGAACAATTAATTTGCAACACATTTCTTCCTCCATCCAATGATTTTGAGATATCAGTAATGTGAAAGAAATCTCATCCAATTTCATACAGAGTTTAAGCAACCAATCAATGCAGGTCCTCCTAAAAGGTACTCAACTTACAAATCATTGGATTCCCTAGAAATGGAAATGATGGTCCACAGATTAAATGAACATATAAATTTTCACTATACACATATCCTAAACATGAATTTAAAGTCATACATGCACAAGCTCTCACCTTGAACATAATCTGCATGTCAAAGAGAAAAATCTATCCTTTCTCCCAACTGCATGGAATGTTGATACAGAATGTTTTAGCTTGCTCCCTCTGCTCCATAATGAAGGCACGGAGGGGAAAGTGCTATAAGGACCCTGAACAAAGTCACCAAGAACATTTGTTTCATATTTAAGTAAGGCAAAAACAGAATACCATGGAACTGACGATTCAAAAAAATAAGAATTGATGAAAACAAAGCTAGTGTGTTTTGATTTTGAACAAGAATAAGGACCCTCCAAAGATTTTTACATAAATTTGACTTTATATATAATTAAATAGTTCAATTCCATTAAAAGTTGTGTCTTAGAAACATGGTATAAAATTCGAAATTTCATGTTCCATTTGTTAGTAAGTTATAGATTTCAATTGGGTTCGAGGATTATAACATGTATCATCAGGTCATATCAATATTTGTTGGGTAATGCATGCATCATGTTGTATCTTGCCGTGCCTACAAGACAGGCACAACTTAGTACCACATATAATAGATAACACGAAAAAGGTAGAAACAGAAAAAAGAAAAAAAAAATCCTTTAAAATATCACAGACCAAAACTTAATGACCTTCCATGACAAATTATGTAGCTCGGTTAGAATAAAAGCATCGGATGCAAGTATCAGAAAACCAGGGAGCTAATCCAAAATGCTCCTAAAATATTTGGTAAAAATTGCAGCAGGCAGAGAATTGAAGCAATGAAATTTCATGGGATCTTCATCAATAGCTGAACCTTTTTTTTCCGGGTAGGGCAGCTTCAACAAGGTGAAACAGGACCATGTGGAGCTACCAATGAGCATATTCAAGAGTCCACTAAAAGAGCATCCACCCAATAAAATTGCAAGAGAATTGTTTGAGATGGCTTTGGCAGAGTGGATTATTGCCAGACCAATAACAAAAATTAAGGAACTGATGTCAGCAAAAAATCTAAAGGAAGAAGAAGCCCAAAAATATACAGAACGAGGTTATTGAAAATGAGTTGGTGTGTCAGTAATTTAACTCAGAGATGTCCCTTAATAGAGTGGGGTGAAGAAGATCCACACAGCCGAACCATGAGAAGGATAAGGTAGAGTTGTGTTGATGTTCATATAATCTTGTACTTCAGCTACTAAAATATACCAGAAACTTGACCATTAGTGCTTGTATACCATTGTATCGCGCAGGCATGCCCAATCTTTGGAAGCTCAAAACTGGTTATGACATGTCAAGATCACCTAAACCTTAAATATACTTTGTCCTTCAATAAAAAGGCATGTTTCCACCTAATAATGCATCTACAATCATTACAATCATTTAAATACTAAATTACCCAACTCCATAAACATTGGCATACTCTTGCACTGAAAATATATGAGCTCCGTATCTTTAGCATTTTATCTAACAAACATATGGTCAGTCATTATTACCTTCAAATGATGGGTTGCCAAAGCCATCGTCTACACCATATGCACACCAACATTTCAAACTGAACTCATAATTGCTCCAACAACTGTAAACCCTGAAAAGAAAACCTTCAAGTTGCTTTTGTCGGGTGACATATTATCCAATCAAGATATTCATGAACTGAAAGCATAAAATCAAAAGACAGTAACTCCTCTTTCTCTCTTTTCCTCTTGGAAACACAATCTCAAGACTATAAACTCAATAACAAAAGCAAGTTTCAAAAAGGAAGACAATTACAAAACCAACCCACCCTCCTGTAAAGTACCCAGCACGCCTTCTTTCTTCATACGTGCAGAATTAAAATTGGGTCAACATTAATTCCCAAAATTAGCGAGAACCATCATCTCACATCGAAAAACTTACATTGCTTCTATTTTCGCCCAATTCACATAAATTTCTACATCCACAAACACCCCACCCCCATAAAAACATGCGCACACAGCACAAACATATCTACCTATACGCATATACATATACATCCGTACACGTATAGACCTATATATAGAGAGAGCGAGAGAGAACGAGCTTACGATGAACTCTGAGGCGGTGAGAAGATTGATGACGAGTACGAGAATTCCTGCGTTGTATGCGGACGGTTTTTATCTTTGAGAGAGAATTTGCAGAAAGAGAGGAGATTTGGATAGAGGAAAGAGAATGGGAAGGGACAAAAATTGGTGAAATTAGGGTTTTTTGAAGGGACTCTTTTTTTTGGTTATTTTATGGAATTTTTACCCAAAAAAGAAAAAAAAGGAAGGAAAAGTAAAAGGAATCGTTTATTTATTTATTTGTGGTTCAGTTCTTAAACATATTTTTAAAAAATAATGATTGAGGTTCAATGATAAAATATCATTTTTTTATTTAAAATTCATTTTTACTTTGGTTTGAAAACAAAACTTATTCAAAAACTTACCCGAATTATATTGTTCTTACTCACCTATCCTACATACTTTTAAAATTTTAGTCAAAAATTTTAGTCTTCGGGGTTTAAAAAAATCTTTTGCCCCTCTTTTGTTATTTTATTTTTTACACCACCGTCCTACCCACGCTCCATCCCCGCCTTTGAAATGCTATATTTTATAGAGAATAAGTTAAATATGTTAATAATAAATAAATATTTATTTTTTAAAATATAAAATATTTATCAATCATCCAAATCCAAACACTGAATGTAATATGCACCAAATCATCCAAATCCAAACACTGAATGTAATATGCACCAAATATAGCGTAAACAATATAATATACACTAGGTATATGAACACCCAATTTTTATGAAATGTGTATATTAATACACCCACCCTCCCACCACTTCCCAGCCCCAGAGCCACCAATCTGCATCTTCTGATGCTAACCTTTTTTAGACCAACTGAAACCTGAATCTGTGAGTTATCAAGGTTACACATTTTAAGATCACAAGTATCATAAAATACGGAAACTCTATGCAATTTAGACTGTGAGCTAACAAATACTTGCTTGGCAAATGAACTCAGTATCCACCAATTCCCTGAGGGAAACTCAAGCAAAACCACTTAACAAATGCATTTTACTTGCACCTAAAAGGCGGGTATAATCAATAAAACACGGGGCACCAAACAGGACTAGCAATTATGAACCCAGTGGACAAAACGGAGACCGGCAGAAAGATGACAAGGTTCCGACAAAATATGAAATATTAGCTAAAATCTACCTTTCTACTTCGTTCTTTGGCCTGCTGTAATGCAGGGCACACATCTGACTACCAAATACACAAAATGCTACATTTGCTAAGGTTACAAATTGCAACCACATTACAGCGTATCGAATCAATTACAATTGTAAAATGGGTTATCGCTTCTGATTTCCTTGATCTAACACAACACATCCCTCAACGGTGTGCCCTAACCTGGCCCCTAGTCCTGCTCAATGCACGTGTCACCAGTCAACAGATAAAACTAGTTTTTACTTGAAATAAAGATCATATCTAAGCCGCAAATACCAGGATACATACCTAATCAAGTAAAGACAATAAATTTGGAAGATTGGCTTCAACAGACAAAACGGCATCTAATACTCACATCTCACTTCTCAATCAGTCCTGACCAGAGTCTACATGGAGGGCACCACTTTGTCGCCTGTATAAATTTCCTCCACGTTTGGAGCGACTCTGGCCTCTTTCCCTGTGTCTTTGGTCCATACTATCAGCTCCATCCGCTGGCTCCTCAACCTTTTCAGGTTTGTTACCCTTGAAAGGACCAACTGGCTGGTACTCATAGTGCACATTCTGCCTCTGTCTATCCCGAAATGCAGGTATGTTATGTGGCCTGTTATCATGCCCTGAAGACCAATCTCCACGAGATTCATGGCCTCTGACAGAACGACTGTTTTGTCTTCCATTTCTCCTAGATCCTGATGGATTATTGCGTTCAAGCTGATCATCTGTGTAAGCAGTAGGAGGTGATTCACCAGAGCCAACTGGATCTTGGTTTGGGGAATAGGGACGCCCTTTTGCTGGGGCAGGCTTCTTTTCAAACTCTTGACGATGGCCTACAGTTGACTCCTCAGCCACATTACTTTTGACATTGACAGATTGACCTGGCTGAGGTTTATTAATGTTTCCGCTCTCCTTATCATGTCGAAGTGCAGCTTGTACCTTATGCTGGGGATAATCCTCCTTTGAAGGCCTGTTAATTTCTGTGGTCACAGATTCATTTCCAATAGTTCTGTTTCCATGCTGATTATTTGCAGAATTTGAGTTAGACTTGGGTTGCCAATGAGATGATGTCCGCTCTGCAAAGCTGCGATTCTCTTTTGAACCAATAGTTCTGTCTGTCTGATTCACATCAGGTGCTGCAGACTGAATACAACTTCCATCAATTTCACCACTATAAATATTCTCAGGATCAGGATTATTTACAATGCCTCTAGGGCCCCTAGGTGGATGTCTCTTTCCTCTGCCTGCTGCTCCCTGATCTTTCACTGAAGGATATTTGCCCCCTGCAGCTGTGGTTGTATTACTGGGCACATTATAGTGATCACTGGTATTGACGATACCAGAAGTTTTGGTTTCAGCATTTGCTGAATTTATCTCACTTTTCACAAAATGACCAAGCTCCTTAGATTGTTGAATGTCCTTGGTTGGCTCAGATGTTGGAGACAGCCCAACATGCACACCCTTCATATGAGATGAATCTGTTGAACCCCGTTGCCTCCAGGTCCCACCATGATCTTTCCTATGCTTGTTATGGCTGTCATCCCCTTCATTTATCTCTAAACTAGACCCGACATGTGCAGCTGCAGAGCTTACAGGTTGTGGACTAGCAGAACTACCTGACCCAGATTGTTCCCTCCCAGCACCCTCATTTGATCTAGATGAACTAATTGAAGATGACAAAGGTGGAATGCTACCTTGCTGAGCCAATTCCTTTGCCACAGGCTTCGGAACATATCTCTCCATTTCAGCCCTCTTGCCTTTCAAACTATTCTGCACCATATTATTACCCTTAGATGAATTAGCTGATTCCTGTATAGATATTGGACTTGCTTCAACTGAATCCTTGGCCTTGTTCTGTGTGCGCACAGGAGCCCACACAGCAGTATCACTACCATGAAGCTTGTCCATGAATCTATTAGCCTGTTGACTTCTTGGCAATCTGCGGGAGGGGTGACGTTTCCACTGATTGGATACTCTGCTTTGGGATTCTTCACTGGGTAAAGAAGAGCATATCTCCTGAGCCTGCACTGCTCTATCAGGCTCAATCACTGTTGAGACAGAGTTATCCAAATTTGACAAAGAATCCTTCGCGTCACCATTCTCAATTGACTCCTTTCCAGGATTAATGTCTGACATTACTGGTGGTAAAGCAGGATCTGCAGGGGTCTCATCCAGTTTGTGCTTATTTTTACTACTCCTATTACTTTTCCTTCTTTGATGGGCAGATGGCTCAACCACAGTATCAGACGTGTTGGGCACAATTGACTCACTCAGTTTGATTTCACTTGAAGGACCCTCGTGCACTGTAATATCAATAGTAGCTACACGAGTATTATCTTTTTGTGCCTCAGCTGCAACATTTGGGACAGATTTTTCATTCAAGCTCTTGTGCAATGAACTATTCTGCTTCTGATTATAGCCTGTTCTCTTGTGCCTAGAGATGCCTCCATCATTAAATTGAGATGCTACTTTCCTAGCACTGCCATCATGAGCATCTTCATGCATAGGCAAAGGAGACACATTGGACTCTAAACCTGTTTGTTGTATCTCCAGGGGAAAATTTCTTGACACTTCAACAGATTCTCCAGCCTGACTTGCATTGATGTCTCTGTCTACAGCAGCAACATTAGGGTTCGAGACCAGATTCAAGCCAGGTTCTTGGAACTCGTGATCAGCCATCAATGGTTCACCAACCGTACGTGATTCTTCTTGTTCTCCATGGATGTCACCCATGGCCTCAGTTCTCTCAGCCTTCTGGTTTGCAGCTTCACCTGCTAGTGTTCGCCGGTTCAATTCTTCCAATTTAGCCAAAGCCTTGGCCTTCTGCTCCCTTGTTCTTTCTTCCTCTTCCTTCTGTAGTTGTAGCGCACGTTGCTTCGCTAACTCTCTCATCTTGGCCCGCTGATTGAATACATAAAGATAAGGTCACTGTGAAACTAAAAGATACACACGACAAGTGGGGAACATTAACAAATGTACAATATAAACCTGTGCCTGAATATCATTTGAATCATATGTTTCAACTGAATCTCCTTCAATCTTCCCTGCCAGATTGATCACAGAATTCTCAGAAGCCTCCCCAACAATATTAGGTCCATGTGCATCGGTATCAGGGGCAGATTCAATATTTGAAGCTGTAATCGCACTTGAGGATTCAGTGGCAAGAGGCTTCCTCCGCCATCCATCAGCATCTTGACTGTTGAACTTTCCTTTGCCACGATGATCAACTCTACCCTGCCCACCATGATATGATCTCCTGTAAGGTAAAACAGTTATTTAGCAATGTGCATATATGCAATTCCACACATACACACAAACACACACAAAAAAAAATAAAAAAAAAAAAATGCAAGTGTAAAACATAGCATAAGCATATTTTTTGTATCAGACCTAGACATGACAGCCATGGGCTGTATTGGCTTATCACCAACAGGAACAATCACTTCATGGGGGACAGAGACAAAATCTCTGGAAACAGGAGTCCTTTCAAAAGATCCAGCAGTATTACTAACTTCACTGGTATAATTATTAATCTTCATATCAACCATTTGAGACCCATTCCTTTCTTCTTCCCTGTTATAAGCACTGGGGAATCATTTCGTCCATCAGAAACACGGATTTTTGCGTTTAAGCCATCAATTTTATGCATTAGAGATGATTTTTTTGTTGCAGCCGCTAATGATGAATCTCTCTCACTAGAAAGGGGTAGCTGAGGCATTTCCGGAGGAAAAGATGGCACACTTTCAGATTTATTTGTCCAATTATCATTAAATGCTTTTACATTGGCCATGTTTTCAAATGACTTCACTTTCCCACCGTCTGCTGAATGAACTCTATATTCATAACTGCGGGAAGAGTTCTCGCTTGGTGTTGACCTCTTGGCAAATATAGCTTCTTCTGTGTCCTCTTCAGCCCCCCACTCATTCTTTCGGGAGGATATCATAGGAAGGCGACTTTTTCCAGGATATGAGACATTAGGTTGCATGTTGTGCTCCCGATTTTCTCCTCCCCCCCTCTGGTCGCACTCATTATGGTTCTTTAGAGGAACTCTTTTTGGCCCTTGAGTATCCTCCAAATGATCAGCTTCCACTTGTTCTGACAATGTTTTGCCAGCAGGACCACGTCCAGCAGCTCTGCCATGAGAAGCAATATCAGGAGCAGGGGCTGGATAACCATTATAAACAGGGGGACCTCTTGCCATGCCCATATATGGAATATCCCGTTCACTGCCCATTGGTGGTCCATAATAACCCTCAAAAGCTATTGGGCCAGGGGGCCCAGGGTAGAAGCCAGGCCTAAACGGCATACCTGGACGTGCATAGGCATCAGGCATCTGTGGCCTGTATAAATCTCCATTTTTAGGATGGGGTCCTCTAGGACCTGGTGGTGGAACTGGCTGTGAACCTGCTAAAGGTGGAGGTGGAATCTGAGGATGATAATAAGGAAATGGTTCCATTGGAAAGCCAACAGGAGCCCCAAATGCTGGACCCCGAGGACGTCCCCCATACCAAACACCAGCTGGACCATTCATAGGAGGGCCACGCCACGCATCAAAACGCTGAGGAGCTGCGTTGGCATTAAAATATTGATGGGGATCCCCCTGCCATTTCTCCATGCTAGGATGGATATCATCCTCTGCACTTTGGGAACCATCTGCCCTCCATGTATTCACAGTTCCATCCTTCACATCTGCACTCAAAGAAGCATACCATTAAGCATATTTCTACAGGAACTGAATTAGTGTCGGCAATTTAGAAGACAGATGTGTGCAGACCAGCCTGGGGATTTGTATCCTCTTTCGCCTGAGCTATTCTACCAGAAGCTGAGCTAGGACGGCCATGATCTGTCAAGGGAAGTTGGCTAAAGGTCAGTACAGCATACGCTTATATATCCATCTGTACACACCCTTCCCCAAAATGTGTTCACATGTATAAGCAAGACAAATGGCAGCCAAAAGACGGAATGAAAAAACAGAAAACTCAGAGTGACATAATAAAGAGCATTGAAGTATTTCAAATATATTGACTAATTCTTGGTATTCAGGGAGGGTATGATCTAGGCTGTAGATATAGGATTGCCCATCATAAAGAGCTGGATCAATCTGTAGGTATTCTTCAAATAACTCAAACAGGAGACAAAATAGCCTCTAAAATTAGTATTGCAAATGACTCACTCAAATCATTTACAACCAAAAGATGCAAGGTCTTGACACTACAAATGCACACAAAAGAAAACTGTGGAGACAACTAGAATTTGAACGCAACAGTGAATGCGTAGCATCAATAAATGACAAAGGTATAGTCATTCTATGTGCATACAAATACCTTCTGATTCAATATTCATCACCGAATTGTCTTTCTCAGAACCAAGAGTTGGAAAATCTCCAGAACTCAGTGAGAACCCATCTTCCTTGGATGATTTTACACCCTGCAAATTTACCTACATTTAGCCCATAACAAAGAAATGCAGTACAATTTGTATAAATTAAATTGGGGATTCAGACACCATGCTTATAAACAAGCAATTCTAGAGACTAAAATTGGTGATACACATGCCATCAACATGGATAACCACTATAAGTCTAATATAGCTGCTAAGGATGAATCACTGAGAAAGTTAGTTTTATTACCATACTATATAAGTGTATTTAGTGATGAGAACTAAAGACCAAGTTACTAAATCCTACCAATCTTTCGGCAGTATTACTTGGACCCCATGCTGATGAACTTTTGGGGACAGGCTCTGCAAACCTTGAAAGCTGTGAGCTATTAGGTCTGTTTTCTGCGCTTCTAGGACGCAATGATGTCGATGATGTCTGATTTGATGACAATGTCCCAGAAGCCGATGAAGGTCTAGAATTTGCACCCCAAGCATTGGCAACAGGTTCATGTGTTCTATCACTACCAGCAGTTGATGGTCGAGTACCAGTTCCACCTGATGAAGGACGGCCGCTAAGATGACTAGGTGAAACAGTACCACCATCAGCATTTGGTGACAGTGATGAAGAGATCCATGGATTTGAACCAGAGGAAGATGAGCGGCTTCCCCAGCTTAGAGTACCCCTATTCAGGAAAAAAGGCTCAATCAATTTAATTGGGAAACAGTGCGGAAAGAAGTATGCAAAGAAGCGCTTCTCACGAACGAGGAGCTTGTGTTGAAGAAAACTGCACCAGCTGTACTTGAAAGAAGAACTAAAGAAAGAAGTACTCAGCACTCACTTGGGAACAATTTCAACATTCGGATCCAACCCATGATTCTCCAACCTTCAAATAAAATCACAAACATTGTCAGCCAATCACAGAAAATATGAAGGCTAAAAACCAGGAGAAAAAGGCAGGAAAATAAGAAAGGAAAAATGTCAGGATACGAGTACCGTTGGCTCGGCAAGTTCAGGGGTTTTGGAACGGCAACTTTCCCCAAAACAGTCATGCCACCCCTTCTTGCAGAAGCCCATCTAAGAAGGAATAAGTCAACATAAGACAGTGGGTGACACCAACAAAATCAGCTATGCTGAAGAAAAGAAAACAAAGGGACACCAGTATGTTCTACTAGATCTTATAAACTAGAAAGGCAGCAGATACTGAGTTAAACAAACAACATAATTTATTTGCAGCTATTCAGAGAAGATAGCCCAGAAAGGTAGACTAATTTATTTGCAGCTATTCAGAGAAGATAACCCAGAAAGGTAGACTGTCTTATATAACTATTAAGTACTATACAAAACAGATCAGAAATCAGTACAACTATTTTGGGTGGGAAAAGAAAAGGAATCAGAGAGCAGCACAACAATAAAAATCTTTGGCGACCTGAAATTTGTAATTGTAAAACATATCCAACAAACAGCATATTTGAACCTTAGAATTCGAATTAACCCCCAGCCTAAATGCCTTTCAATGTTAAATAGACCCCTACTGAAAGGCTATGCATATTGCACATACCTGAAAGAACATAAATGCAGGATACTTACATAAAAACATAATGTATTCTAATTAAGTATGTACAAGATATATAGCGCAAGATGGAATCAAAACGGAAAGCTCCTTCAGTGCACCATAAGGAAGACCATTTCTGGAAAAGTTAATATACCCATATATCTGACACTGAAAGAGCAACCCTATGTCAATAGAGAGAAGGCTAAACAGAAAAAATTTGCCATGTAAAGTCTTATTTACCCAATAATCGAATCCTTGTCTCAAGGAAGATTAATGCCAAGCTCTCTAATTAAAAGGTAACCTCTCTAACTAAATGGTCCAGGTATCACAAAAGAGTTACTTCTCTAAATGCTTAATCCATAGAGGTTCTTTTAAGTTAAATAATGGTATGGTATCACTCAAACTTCTCATACTGGGAAAAAGGATGACCTCCCAAGTAATCGTACAATGTAAAAGAAGGTATAAATGCATATTTACAGCCTTCTTATACACAAAACACAAAATAGTGTTTGAGCTCTTTATTAGATTTTTGCAAGTATAGCCTCATGAGCTGAATCACAATGGATAAAGAAAATCTCATCATCCTAACTTTGCGATCAGTTTTTCCAAGAAAAACCAGGAATATCAAGATATAGAAGATAAATGTAGCTACAATTTTTGAAATTATCCATCTTTTGTTACCTTTGCAGTTCATTATCAGTATTAATAACTGATTTGAGGAAAGACCTGCAACTCCTTTCTGACAAACCATCTATGAGTACAACCCCCAACACCAGGAAAAAAAAAAAAAAAAATGTAAACAAGAGGCAATACATGGAAGACCATGATTCTGTAAAATACTTCATTGGAACAAACATCAAAATGGGGCTTAGCTAGCCAAAAGTACCAAATGATAAGATCCTCCCAAGTTAATGGTGTCACAGTGACAGCTGCTGTCTTTTCAAACTTTTCCTTTAATGTACTGCCCAAACTGTGAGCAGTATTACCCTTACATTCTTTTTTCCCCCTGTTGGGTGTATGGTTTGCGTTAGCATGTGATATTGATAGGATGAAGAATCCACAGCTCAAACAGCAGATCACATCAACAAGGCATTTCTTTTGTAAAAAAAAGAAGTTGATCGATGACAAATAAACCACTCCTCCATCCACAAATGAATGCCTCCATTTCCTTGATTGATGTCCATAAATCATATTTCATTTCTAAAATAGCAATTTACTCTTACTTGAATAACTGCTATTTTTTCCTCTAGAACACTGCTTTTAAGGAGAAAATATAAAGATACATCACAGTTTCAAGTTTCCCTGCCAATTCAAACAAGATGATTCATTTTCGACAGGAATATTTAAAAAATAAATAAAATTGCAGACTGTTAGAATTAATCCCCCCACCCCCCAACCAGAAAAAGAAGGGGACAAACAGGTGCCAAAACGGCCAGTCCTACACTTGGTCCCTGAAGACCAATAGGAAATTTTTCTATGACAAAGCCAATCAGCAAAAATTCCTCATCCTCTCTTGAAACAATTAGCATGCACTTCACAAATCAAGGTGAAGTTATCAAAACTGACATTTTACAGATATAAATACACATATTAAGAGTCTCAGTACATAGCTATTCGTCAAACACCAATTCTACTAATTCATAATGCTTCACATTCAACAACATATCAAAAGCAGTCTCATTAATGAGGACCATTAAGTACCTTCTCTCCCCAGCCAACATATTTGAATTCATTGTCCAACTGAAGTGCCAATGTCATCCAAACAACTTGAGGTGACCTAAAATTTAAGGCAAGACAAAACTTTGATCAGGAAATTTTTTTTAACTAAAAACAAGAGAAGAAGAAAATTGCAATGTCAAAAAGTCTACCTCCAATACAATTCAAAAGGATCAATAAAAAATATAAGGCTAAAATAAGAGGTAAAATATATGGATGGTAGAGCTAAGGTAAGGTGAAAAAAACAAAAAAACGATGAGGACAGCAGACCTTTCTCAAACACTACGGGATTTGAAAGAACACACACCATTACAGTTACACTTTGGTTACCATGGCATGCTGATATCTGACATGAGACAACATATGACTTGACTCCCAACACCTCACAGGCTCTTAACTCTTATTCACTATGCAACTTACAAAAAAGTGAACATCACAACATGACGGCTGTTCATTCATAACAATTTCATTGAAAAGAAATTAGAGCGTCCTATTATCAAGTTAATGCTGAATACCATGTCCTATTATAGACACATTTTGACCAAGTCCATGTCCTAAAATCCCAAGAGTCATAGCTTTCGCTGAAAACATAGGAGATTTGCAATAAAAATTACCCCACCGACAGAGACAGGAGCCAATAGGAATGTAATTGGAGAGTTCCGCTAGAATCTAAAATATTTCTAGGGATTCTTATCTAAGGACAAGGATCCACAAGAAGGCACCAAAGCACTCAAATATGAAAAACAATCCAGCCTATTTAAACTTAGAGAATGGAATAATGCCAATACAGAAAAACTGGCGTCTGGTCTAACAATCTACCGGGGAATTAAGAAATAATTTCTAAATGTTGGAATAAGGAAGACTCTAGGCCTAATGGTTTATAATACTTTCCTTACAAAAAATTACATTATAAGATTTTTTTACACAATTGGAAAAGTGAAAGAACCAATTCAGCATTTATTACATGAATTTCAAATGATCATCGGACAAAGATTTCAAACTCAAACATCTCATGACAAGTATGTCCAAGGAAAAAGTCTGACAAATCTGCCATAAACTTGTTCGTCATAACCTCAAGTAATTATATCCTTCCATAAACTTTCACTGAGTCCTAATCAAATGTCAACACCAAGACATACTTGAGACATTTCATACGCCTAGCAAAAAAAGACCCCCACTATGACCCACCCAAATCTGTTATTGCAGCTCAAAATCTATCCGCAAGCACATTCGTTAAAATCTTAATTATAGTCCTTCACTACAGACAGATATTTTATTGGAGAAACAACAACTACAGCTATTCTTAAACATTTTGGTAAGATGATTATGAGCATAGACAAGAGAAAGCACGCATCAACAGCAATACCACATGACATTACAACTGGTAATTATTAAGCATCAAAGGTTAAGGTAAAACCATGGACCACTCATTAACTTTCTATCATTACACACACAAATATACTAGGTGTGAGGACCTTAGAGTAACTCCTTTAGTGTGTTTCTTAACCAAATCAGTGAACTAGCCTCATTTATGAAGATAGTGTCAAAGCAGTTTGTGACAAATATCACCACTTCTTCAACTTATATCGTGTAACACAGCTTGATACACTCTTTCACATAGAGGGCTTATTGCATGAATTCAAGAACAAAATCTTATATGACCCCAAGGCTAACTCATCTATGGGGCACTCTCACCTCTTTAAGAGTGTGTTTGGTAGGGAGGATTGGGGAGGATTGGAGTTCTAACACTTGTTTGAAAGGAAGTGAATGACGGGAGGAAGGAGGATAATTCAATCAATCCTAACTATGATTTTCAAATCCGTTAGACTTTGCAGGAGTTAGAAAAATCCTTCCTCTTCACTATACCAAGCGAATTGAAGATTATGTCATAACCCTTACGTAGCTTGAGTTCTAACCCTCGTTTGATAGGAAGTGAATGGCAAGGGAGGGAAGCGAAGAAGGATATCCGTTAAACTTCGCAGGAGTTAGAAGTATCCTTCCTCTTCACTGTACCAAGCGAGTTGAAGATTCTGTCATAATCCTCACGTAGGTGGATGATTTAGGTCTCAACTCCTCCCTTCCCTCCCGTCACAAAACCATTCCCACACCAAAACTGTTGCATTAAGCTACTCCTAGATATCTCCAAAGTTCAAAAGTGACTGAACCGACTACATCAATCTCTGGCACGACATCCAATCCTACTATACTTAATTCAACAGTGCTTAACACAATTACACAGAATAAATACTACCCGGGCTTCTGTAATAATAGCTTTTTTCAAATGCCAGTGAATCAATTATATGCCCTTTTCACAAATCCGAATGGAATGCAAGATATTATAAAAACCAACATAAGATTCTTGCTTGCCGCCTACCCTCACCTACCCCACACGACAAGCAGCAGCCCAAAAGGGGAAAAAATGAATCCACGCGCACATATTTCGTCAACAGCACATATAAATGTCCATATGCGGGGCCAATTCAGCACACCAATAAAAACCTCGGGTACCAAATATTGAAACCCTAAATCCGATTTTTGTTTTCAAATTTCAATCAAACTTAGATCTTCACACTTACTCGAACGAACATACATTACGAACACGTAATTGACACAAAGTTTGAGAGAGAGAGAGGGAGCCAACCGGAGACGGATCTGCGCGAAGTTTCGATCTGCGATAGTTACAAATTTGAACAAATGCAAATATATACGAAAGTAATAATATAAATATAGATGATAGGGATGGAGGAGGAGAGGTCGACGACGTCGTTTGATTGATCGTAGGGTAGGAAGATGAAGGGTGGCGGTGTCGAGAGGGGATCGCAGGAGGAGACAGAGAAAATGGGGAAGAGAGAGCAAAACGGGTGAAACGAACCTAAATACTCAGTGGCCACTCCGGCTCTTTATTAACATAACTATGGTTGAGTTAGCTTTTTTATTTTTTTCCTTGAATTATTAGAAATTTATATTGGTTTGCATTTCTCTAAATTTATTTTTCTTTTTTAACCTTGTTTTGTTTCCTAGTTACTAACCAGAAACATAAATTGCCTGTGTTTTTTTTTTTTTTTTTTTTTTGAGAAAATTAATAAAAAAATCTTGTTTTAAAAAATTAAATCCAGAAAATCAATGAGAATATTTTTAATTCAAAAGGACCATTATACCAATTTTTCAGTAAAAAATATTAAAAAATTAATTTTTACATTGGCACCTTTAAAATTTAATGATTATTGAACTAAATTACCTGTAGCTTCTTAAATTATGAATTATGAAGTGGTTCCTTTTTTATGGAATTGTATGAAAATACGATTTAGTTTTAACTTTTGAATTTTTTTAGATTTTTTGGCATCATCTTGAAATTTAGAAAAAGTTAATTTTAAGTTATTTAACAAGTTATTACTGAATTCACAAAAATTCAAAAATCCTGGCATCTCCATAATATAATATAATATTCAACATATAAAAAATTAAAATAGTTGTATAAAAAATCTATCAAAGTTGCTCAATCTATTAATTTACTAATGTAAGAAGTCTACGATATTTTAGTCTAAAAACCAGAAACTCTAAATGATATTAACATGAAAGTTAACAATTAGTTTTTTCAAATGAAAAATTGATGAAAGGAATTTTTAAATTTTTTTAGATTAAAAAATATTTTTTTGAATTTTCTAGAAATAAATATTTATTTTAGAGGGATTTAAATAATTTTCCCCTTTTTATTGTTTGCATCTTGTACGAATATGAACATTCACAAAATAAGCATACACGGGGATTCTCAAGGCTTGAGGATTCATTTTAAACATGAGAAAAAATATATAATTTCAAATAATTGATCATCACTTAATATTTGACATATTTTTATATTTTTTTTATATATTTTTCTTCTCTTCTTGGATTGCTGAATGATGTCTCAAATGCAAATCTCAAAATATCACAATTGCCCACCTTTTAAAATTCATATATGAATGATTATAATATCCGAAAACCTGTTAAAAATGACATAGGTGGTAACTATGACAACTACCCAAATTATTTAGCACATGTTGGAAAGTAAATTGTTTTAATATGATAATAGAAGTGTTGTCTAATTTAATCTTAAAGCATTAAAACTAAACAAAATACATTAGGACTAAATGTTGCAAAGCAAACCTACAAAGGATGCAAAGATATATTGGTACAGGCAAAAATTTTACATTAGACAGCAATGGCTTATATGTTCTAATTTGAGGTAAGTACTGTATCTTAAGAAACAAAGGCACCCAAACTGAAGATACAACAGGAAACTCTTCAAAATTGCAGTTGAAATTCTTCATGTTTCTTGAAGGAGGGTGGAAGTAACGGTACAAATTGCACAATCTCCAGAAGCACATACCACAACATCGAAATATATATAACAGATCAATTAAGTAAAACAATCTCAATAATCAATGTAGTTAAAGTTCGACACTCCACCATGTAAGTCATCCGACTTCTCTTTCAAGGCAAGCAAACAACACAGATTTCCCACCTGGTGACTGCTTCTGTTCATGAGGTCATGCAAGACAAGTAGTAAAAGGATAGTAGAAGCCATTTCATTCTTCTTCTGTGAGTTCCTTTCAAATTTATTTATTCGTCTAGTGAGATGCAAGGGAGGACGAGGGATTGAGTGGTGGAGAGAGATCCCTTGATCCAAATGCCTACAATGCATTAACCACAAATGACCAGTGACTGTGTTGATAAAATAGGAGAAGGATAACACACTGCAGGGATGCAGCCATCTTAGAAGATCCTAAAACTCCTCGAATTTGATCAAGATCTGATCCATCTGCGGCCGATGTCTCCTTACCTTATAAACATGAAATTTTGATGTCAATATAAGCAAAATGACTTCATAGGTAAACAAATGATATAGCATAAAAACTAGACAAAGGTTCAAAGCTAATAAATATTAAGAATTTTCTTCTTTGTCTTTCTTCTCCACCCATTACTTCTCGTTTCTTCTGGTTTTTACAGGATTTTTCTTTGTGGGACAGAAGGGTGCATCAGACAGAGAAAAGTTCCCCTTACAGGTTCTTGATGACAATCTTTAAGATCAAGATGATAGCAGAAAGCTTTCCAGAGAAACTATATTAGCTTACTTTTACACCCGCCATAGATAGAAGTTTGTGAGAAGCAACATAGGCAGCGTCCGGATTATCCAATCTCTTTTCCACATAGTAGATAACCTCGGAAACACCTGACTGAAAACTAAAACTATCAATTACCAAGAACAGAAAACCAGAACTATATGCAAATCTGAAAGGTAAAGCAATAGACGTTTGGGCAGAAAAGTGGGAAAATGGAAGTCGGGAACTGCAAAAATTTGGGAAAACAAAGTCACTCAAATATTATGAGCTTTTGGTAATATCTGTGCATATATATGAGTAATATCAATGTCCGCTCATATATAGCAATATCCTGTGTTTAATGAGACGTGCATTCATGAAAACCAAGAAATGCCTATCACAACTTTAGATATTAGTTTTTAGAAAAGCATCCTTCCTCCATGTCACTATATAGCTTTCAATGGGCACTCATTACCATCTTTTCAAGTATTTAGCTAGTAGTTGTAGTAGGTGCATAACTTGAGTTGTTGATTGAGATAGAGAAGTTTTTAACTCACCTGAATAATTATCTTTGCACATTCGTTGCAAGGAAACATTGTAACATAGAGCCTCTGCAGAAGTAATTCATGTAAACATACTATCAGAAATGGTAAACCTGAATTCAGAAAGAAATGAGCAAAAGTAAAAATAAAATAAGATTAGTACTAACTTGCCCTGCAGCTGATGCGTGATTTGTGTTCAAGATAGCATTGACTTCAGCATGGCATACGTAACTGCAAGAGACCACGAAAACTGATCAGTTGCAACTTATGAAAAATAATTGAGGAGAATTCAGACACTAGGAAAAGAACAAATTTGAGGGGCTGAAAGGAATAGAAGATGCATGAAACAATAACGGCAGAAAAATCTATTCACTTATTATTATCATATTATAGTACTTACGGGTACTTTGTTTCCAGGGGATCCCCATTCTTGGATTTCTGATATATCAGGGAAGGAGTAAGAAATACTCAAATTTATAATTGATTCTCATTTTATCTTAAGATAGAGAGAAGTCTAACCTTAGACCAAGGAAGCTTGTCATCCGAGCAACCACGTGGGAACCCATTGTAGCCAATTCCTTAACGCAACAAAACATCAAAACTAGCTTGAGATTTTTATGAACATCGTGACTATGAGATCTTGCTTGAATAATCATTTTATGATCTAAAGACAATCATGTGCTTGGTTGATGATGACGAAACAGAAACAAAATTCAAATCTCCAAATCCCTTGCCAATTACTTGCATAAGAATAGTGACCAGAAGCTTGAAGGTTTATGGAGCACATCGGGCCAAGAGGACATATCCATATTCAATGGTTACGGATCAAATCAGATGGACAAAACAAGTCATGCAAAGGTGCTTTGAGCTCTTATGTGATTGGTCAATGAATGAACTTGACTAAAACCAACCCCACCATGATAGTCAACATTTTCACTGATTAAAGCTAATGCCTTATATATGGAGCCAATTAGTGGAAGTTGAAGATTCTAAAGCATTTATCACTAACAAAAATTGCAGCTGGGCCAAATGCATTGGATTAATCTCCATTAAGAACCAGTCTAAAATTGCTCCGAAAACAAAATACCCAAACAAGGCAAAGTAGTGGTTGCCATGTAGGAAGATGCTTTCTAAACCTAAAAACATCAACATTTAACAAGCCAAAGTAGTAAGCTATTGTAACAGGCCAACAGCAATAATCATTCTCAAAATTAAAGATTAAAATTTTCTCAGAAAAAAATTCATTTCATCAAGCAATCTTACCGAGGATTATCCCCTTTTCACTCACCAAGCAAGCACCAACCTATAGTAAAGAAGAAACAAGTAGATAAAGATGTGATTGCAAAACCACACAGAACCAGGAAATTTAATATAAAACAAATAAACAAAAACAACAATAAACTCGTCCATATTTTCTGTTTTTGGTTTTAATATACTATTATAATGTAACTAAACCTGTCTATTTGGATCCTTGGACCTCTCAGCTGATAGAAATGCAATTGCCATAAAATAGTCGTCCCAGGACAGATATCTGCAATGCAAATACATAAAAGAAAGGGAGTAAAAATAAATTATTTTCTTCTTCTTTTTGACAACAAACTTTGAAGCAAAGGTCTTGCAATACCCTTGTTATAACTCATGCTTGATGCCCTGTACCTTTCTCCCCCATATAGGTATCAAGAAATAGAAATTAGTGACTTTCCTGTTCAAGAATTATTACTTTATCCAGACCACTTCTCCTCAGGAGTTTGGGCCATCGAATTCGAAATTCTCAAACAAATACTTTGTGCTTGGATAAGGATTTTGTACTCGAGTATCCTTAGCTCCAAATTCATAGTTTTAAAACAATAAACATGTCTTATCGAAACGAAAATCATACGACTCCCCATCAAAATCTAAGTGGAATTTCAAAATCATGGATTTAGAAAGCAAGAACTGAAAATTATTCCCAAGCTCGAATACTTTCTCAAATCGAAATGGTTGAATCCAAATGTAACCTTACTCTTATCAAGCAACATACAGTACTCAAAGAAAAATTCATGAAAATTTTACTTTAAGCCCCTCTTTCTCTTTTGTTCCTTCTAAATACATTTCCAATGAAGAGACGGCACCACAAGAATTGATCATATTTCGAACCTTCTCCAAAGTCAACAGCAGAAACTTAAAAAGGGACGAAATAACACTAACCCTTTTCGTTTTGCCGGATCAAAGGGGCTCTGACGGGAAGATTTCTTCTCTGCCACGCCGTTTTGAGTGCAGCGGTGTTTCGGGCTTCTGAAGTTGAAGAACAGGCCGACGGCGATGGCGGAGGCCACCGCACCAAACACAGTTGCGGCGGAAAACAGAATCATCTCTCTCGAATTCATCACCTCGCCTGCACTTCACACACACTCACACACCCAACTGAGCGAGAGCGCACATTAGCCGCGAAAATGGGTGGGAAAAATGTAGAAGAAAAAGTAGCGGGAAAAGATGGTCATGCCCAAGGTATTGGGCCCACTCTGCTTTTTATTTCAGCGCAATCCAGTTATACATGACTACTTTTTCTTCCTCTCTCTTTATTTATTTTTTTATCTTTTTTTTTTTGGTTTAATTTTAAAAAATCAAATAAGGGCTAATACAAACGTTTTATTTTTTTATTTTCTATTTATTGTTTTTGTGATAAGGTTTTTTCCCAAATCCCATTTGTTATCCACTAAACAAAACAAGTGTTAAATATTTTTTTTATCTAATGATAAATAGTGTAATTTCTAAAACAGAATCGTCCTATTATATCCTCATTCATAATTATATCCTTTGATGTAGTGCCTTTTGAAATGTGACTCAATTATTTTGTTAAGAAAACAAATTGTATGTTTTTGTGTTGTTTTCACAAACACGATATATTTCTTATTATATCATTATTAATCATAATAAAATTTTAATAATATATTTACAATTGAAAATGTTTTTCATAATTAAAATCAAATACTTTTTTAGTATTTTTAAAAAATGAAATACATATCGAAGGAAATTTTTATAAATAAACAAATATATATATATATATATATACTATTTGTTGGTGTAAGTTCGTAGGATGAGGCTTTCATTTCCCACCATTCATCAAAGATAAACAGAAAACAACTACTTAATTGTATCACCTCCCTACTTCTCTTTTACACTCAAAAAAAGTGTTAGGCTGAAGAAAGAAAGCAGATAAACAAGAATTCTTGAGGTTAATACATAATTCTCAAATGGCTTTCAGAATGTGGGCTTCTTCTACAGCCAATGCTCTCAGACTCACCACTTCTTCTTCAACATCAGCCTTGGCTTCTCCTGTCTTTTCACTCTCCAAATGCTTTTCAACTGGTAAAAAATATAAGTCCATTTTTTTTTATTTTTTTTTTTAAACACAAAAATAGAGATTTTTGTTGTAATAAATTAATGGGGTTGAGGGTTTGCAGTGCTGGAGGGGTTCAAATATGCTTCTTCTCATGAATGGGTGAAGCATGAGGGATCTGTGGCTACCATTGGAATCACAGACCATGCTCAGGTTTTTAACTCTTATTTTTCATGTAGATGCTGCTTCAATGCCTGCAAAAATTAAATAAAGATGATAAAATAGATTAGAGAATTTGAAATATGGGGTAAAATAAGATATGTTAATGTTGGTTTGAAATTTTGTACTATTTACTTGTGATAGGCTGTTGGTAGCATGCTTGACTTAGCTCACGATGTATTTTTTTGTACTAAATTTATGTTTCATCTCGTATTCTATTAAATAAATGCACGCTAATTGATACATCCAAACGAATATTTATGAATTTATTTTATATATTTATTATACATTTGTAATGTTAAATATGGAAAAAAAATGGAACACAAATTAAATTAAAGTATTCAAACAAGAGTTATCAAGTCCAGGCCTCATAAACCTTCACACTATCCTCCCACAATTAATATGAGTAGAATGAAACTCGGTACACAAGATTAAAGGGTTTAGGAAAGTTTTATAAAAATTACAAGTAAATTTTAATGTGGATGTAGTTTAATTGAATCCAAGTCAATTATAGTATAAGGGATTTATGTTTTACAATATGATTGGTTCATCTTCAAGAAGAATGCCCTATTGCAAGTCAATCAAAGTTACTCGTTGATTGGTTTAATTTGGCCAAATTGAATATAAATTAAAAAATTTATAATTCACATATGCCACCATTTGGGTAGAATAATAGACCATTAGATTATGATATCAACATTTGTGAGACGAACATTAATCTTCTTTCACTATTACAATGTGGGGCAGGATGTTACAAAATATGCTTCTGAGTATTGCTAACGTTGTATGTGTTTTCAGGACCATTTAGGAGAATTGGTGTTTGTGGAGCTGCCGGAAGCTGGGAAACCAGTGATACAAGGCAGTAGCTTTGGAGCAGTTGAGAGTGTCAAGGCCACCAGTGATGTCAATTCTCCCATCTCCGGCGAGGTTGTTGAGGTCAACTCGAAGCTAAGTGATTCCCCTGGTCTGGTATGATTCTCAAAATCAATGATGTACAGTCCTATTAGTCCAAATTACTCGAGTTTGGTTGAACCCAATTTAATAACGGAACTTGTTATTCTCATGTGATTGATTGAGTTCGACTAAATTGGATCAGGATTAGAATTTTCCCGACTTTCTCTTGTTTTTCTTGTTGTTTGGTTTGGCTGACTCTCTTCCAATTTGCAATGAATTTGAAGATCAATTCAAGCCCATATGAAGATGGATGGATGATCAAGGTGAAGCCAAGCAATCCCTCAGAACTGGAATCCTTAATGGGACCAAAAGAGTACACAAAATTTTGTGAAGAAGAAGATGCTTCTCATTGAAGTTTGAATGTATATGTATGTATATGCATTGTGTTCAACTGAACAATTTGGATTTTTTTTTCTGTAAATTAAGTTCTTGTTTTCTTATTTACAACTTGCCTATATTTATTTCACAAAATTTGCTTACGTAGCTTTTTATTGCGGCTCATATATTATTTCTCAAGGGTTTCGAGACATTACAATCGTTGGTTATTTTTGAAGGGTTCGCATTATTTGTATTAGATGATTGAGCTCAAGTAAGATAAACGAGTCGAACAATTAATTAAATAAAAATAATCACAATGCACAACTTAGTATGAAAAATATATTCAACAAATTACTTTTATGTTCCAAAATTGAAATAATACAACTCAATATTTCAACCAATCAGTTGCGATTGGAGATGTATCGTGGGAAATTATCTCTACATTTGTCATTTCTACCTTCAAATGCTCGAAAATACTCACCAAAGTGGTCAAGTTATCTGATGACACGCATTTTCTTGAAATTTTTCATTTATTTGTTTCAGTCAATTGAATTAAAAAACATGAGTAATAACTTTTCACAGAGAAAAACATAAAAGAAAAGAAGAAAAAAGACTTATTTCCAAACCAAAACTATTTTTTATAATAAAACTAGACTTAGAATTATTGACATAAATTTTTTTTTCTTGTTTTTTTGAACAACTTTAGTTTAACCAATTTTCGAATTGCATATACTTCAGCCCATCATCATAAAGAATAATTTTTGGAGTGAAAGACATAAATAAGGGTGCAGAATTACTTTCTTTTAGATCGTGAATGCTGCTTTTCTCACAAGGAGAAACCCAAAAAATTGCTAAAACTAATTTATTTCCAAGCTGAAAATGAACTTTCTAATTAAAACTGCACGATATTTTCCTTTCAGACAATTGTAGTTTAACCAATTTGGACATGCATTGGTCCATAATATTTAATTACTGAACAAATTATTTAAATAAGGTACGCAATTATTAAAAAGTGATACTAACTGATTATAAGGGTGAATTCATATTTTATAAAGATTGTGAAAATCGAGATTAACTACTAAAGTCAGAATGTGAGATTAGCCATTAATTTATTTCATAGTTTTCTTTTTCGATAAATTGAAAAAGTACACGAGCAATGCACGAGGTCCCATGGCAACGGAATTTAATATTAGTAAGTGATACTATATGGAAAGATTTTCTCATTTAATGTCACAAAAAATGTGACATAAAACTTTATTTTTTTAAATATATTCAATAATGGTTCAAAATAATAGTTCACCCACATATATATATATATATTTATATAGTTAGCTCATGCAATAGCTCTTAAACCCACTTCGTTACTAAGTAAGTGGTTGGCATAAGTTTCTCTAATCAACTAACAATTTAAGTAGAGTGTCTAACCCTTCACCAGCCAGTTATTTGGTTAATTTTATGCATAGACATCATGAAAATCATGGGTTTAACAGAGTAGCATTACATGAAACCTGTTCAAATTTGTGGACTAAGTTTGAAATAGGCATTGAATCTGTCCATTTTTGCTTCAGTAAGAGACAACCATATCATGGTATACGAGGTAATTAATTTCCAGTGCAGAAGTCCCAATCATGAGTGGAAACTGGAAAGAACTTCAAAGAATATTGAATCTCTCCCATGTCAATATTTCCAGCCTCTAATTCTTCAGTCCCTGAAGTTAGCTGGAACAGTATCTGATGTAAAATACTCCTCTTTGACAGTCTTTGCGGAGCAAAATCTCACCTACAGAACATATGTGAAAAGGCATAACATAAATGCATATCAAAACCGAAAAAAAACATTGTAAATTTGGTGAGTAAATGCAGTCTCAGGCCCATGATTTTTTCATATTTCTTGCTGCTTGATGTTACCAGTTGATAATGATAAGAAACAAAGAGTTAATACAGAATAAACTACTGTCAGAGAAATTGATTCATATGAAATCAGAAATAATTGCACAGTAGATGCACTTGTGCATGATTAGTGAGCTGTTAAACGATGAAACACACCAGAGAGTGAAGATGGAACAAGAAGATAACTCATTAGTTGCCCTTCTCGGTCAATTTGTTCGACGAAAGCAATTTGATCCACTATTTGAAATGTGGAAAATGGGACAGAGCATATGGTTCGAGCATACGGTACAGAAGTAATTAGAAACGATGATATAGGAAAGCTGACATATAAGACTAAAGTGCTTGCAGAACCCAATAAATCTTGTGTATTGTCAGAAATGCTTACCAGTGAGGCATATGATTTCAACAAGGGCTTAATCAGCTCCCAAACTGGCTTGTATATAAAGGGAGCGTCCACGAAAAGGACTTGACTCAATCGCCTTGGATAGTAGTAGTAGAATGCGTCAAACTGCACATGGACAAAGGTAATTTAGAAAAAAAAAAAAAACCATTGTGATTCGGGGAAGGTTCTTCAGCCATGGTGCAACTTCCAGTAGAAGGGAGATTGAATAGCATAATCTCTAGTAAAAAGAAAATTTAACCAAGGATAGGGGGATTATAAAGGAAACAAACAAGGGAAAGATAAAAATGGTCACAGCTTGTAAATATTGTGACATCATTTTTCATCGTAAACTAATTTGACAGAAAGAAAAACAGCAAATTTTGGAATGAAAGTCCAGAGAACCAGGAATAGTATCATTGATGCAATCGCATTCAAAAAGCTCGTCAACTTTTTATTTGAGAAGATGCAAATTAATTACAAATTGCATGATGCATGACTACTTGAAAGTTCAATTGTTCATGAAAAAGAAAAAGAAAATTCGCAAAAGTGAGAAAGAATTTATGTTCATGTTTTATCATTCCCTCTGAGCCGTCTCCCCCACAAGGAACTGTTACCCTGATAAAAGTGAGACCATCTCTAAAGTGGTTCAGAGCTGTTAGATATAGCAAAAACACAGTTTTTAGAAATTTACCACAAATGTTAAGAACTTAATATCAGCATTTTGTGTCTGAAACCCTCGGAGATCAATTATGCCAAGTATTTCCTGCTTTCCAGATGGAAGTTTGCTCAGTGCCTTCTCAATCATAAACACACAGAGCTTCTCATCTTCATATTGTTCGTGCTCCTG
Source organism: Paulownia fortunei (assembly GCA_019321725.1). NCBI lineage: Eukaryota > Viridiplantae > Streptophyta > Magnoliopsida > Lamiales > Paulowniaceae > Paulownia > Paulownia fortunei. Next base: position 18,493,059 of record CM033118.1, read on the forward strand.
TATTGATATAGATGACATATATCATCAATGACCAAACTTAAATTTGAAGCAAAGCTTACAGCTAGCGCTGAAATTTAAAACAGAAAACTAGTGCAAATGCTGACATCTTCTGTCATCTTGTTTTGCCACTTCTAACAGATAATAAATTGCAAGAGAAGTATCAACGAGCACATGGCGTTAATGAAATTTCTTAGAATTATCAATCCATATTGCTGCTTGCAATCCATTTCACAAAGACCATGACATGAGAAAATTAGGTTCCTGCTTATGTTATGAAGACATATTTGGAATAGAAAGCATAAGACTAGCCCTTTTGCCTTTTTCTCCTAGCAACGTTGGCCAAAATGAATAAGAAGGAAACATGATAACTGGGAGTGCTAGCTAAGGAGCATTGGAAGAAAAGCTATTGTCCCTTTGATGTAGAAATGACTGCTACTGTATTCTAAAAGTCAGAAAGCAAATGAGTTGGCCATAGTTTTTATCAGAATTGTCAATGGTTGATAAGCTTGTGGGACTATGATAATTTGATTAACCAACACCATTTCAACATGGGCTGAGAGATTTTATGTTGATTGATAAACACTATAGTTTCCCACAACTATCCAGTTTGAGTATATCAGAGGACTTAAAGATTTTTTGCAGTAAGTTGAATTTAAGGAATTTCATGAAGGTCATCAACCTAAATAAAAACAAATTGGGAAGGGTACCTCCAGCACTCTATTCTGCAACTATAAGGAGGTTTTCTTCTGTAAAAGAAGGGGCATAATTTTCTGCCGACTTATTAAGGGACACTTTAATAGGTAGTTTTTTTCATTCTTAATCTACAAATAATATCAGAGACAGTGGGTTGACTGCACAACAAAGAGAATAGGCAGTCTTAGACATACCCCTGGAATATGCTTGGATGCTTCCACTATCAGCACTGGTCTGCCATATACATCAAGATAGTTGTGAACATAAGCTTTTCCAGTTTCCGCTACACTTTTGACTGATTCTTCTGACAATTCAGATACACCAAATTCACGACGCCATCTCTGTTTAGGTAAAAACAAAATCCAAGGCGTACACAAGTCAGTAAAATATATATGCTACAAACCTAAATATTGTATTTTTTGGTGTTATTTTCAAAAGATATGATTGTTAATGTGAACAATGGAACAATGACTAAGCAAGGGACTCTAACAGAAGGTTGTTTGTAGTTAGAATTTGAGTTTTCTTCTCTTTTCCACCATTAAAGAAAAGCTCCATAAGCAATAAGAAAAATTAAGCACCACATACATCAGGAGCACAAGAAAAGAAACAGAAACCAGAAAATGGAGAAGGCCTGAGCCATTGCCTCCACATGTACCAAGCAATGGAGGTTGGACTTTTGAGTAGCATAATGATAAGAGACTATGAATTATAATTACAATGGCTTTAGTCAATTTGGAGACAGCATCTTTGACAGAATACTTTCGGTCCTTCAGAAACCAAAGAATCATCTCTTCATCATCTCTTCCATTTTTGCCCACCGGGAGACTATTATGTTCTTTGTTCAGCTTCTCTTTGACTTCTGCCACTAACTGCAACACGAAAGATCTGATCAACTATAAGATTTCATCAAATCACTAAAAGGCATGCAAATAAAGCATAATTCTTTATCAACATTTCTTCCCTTGCACTTCCACTTCATAACACTGTCGCTAATTTGTAACTTCCTTGGGCATTGCAAAACATGAAAAACAACTGAGAAGAAAAGGTGTATCGTTCTCCTACCAAACAAGAAAGGCATGAAAGAGACGTTTGATAACACAGAAATATTAACTCAAAATTCTCCGGGAAAAGGGAGGCTACTACTACTCTTTCCGTTGGAAAAATGGCAGAAGCTCACATTCCATGAACTCCAAGAATTTCCCGGCAATTCAAGTCAACAAACTATCAAACAAACTAACCAATCCCACTTCAAAACTTTATCCAAAGTTTAACACCAATCAATCAAGAACGCAATGCAAATAGAAATGACAAATCAAGGAGGAAAAAAAATAAACAGCAGCCCATTGAAACATGACATTACCACAAGAATGCAAATTATATGCACATTATTCCAAAACCTAAAAGCGGGTACCTTGGAAGTATTTTCCGGGGCCAGAGAACAACTACGAATGCTGAGCTTGAAAATCTTGGTGGGTTTCTTGGATTGAACTGAAACTGTCTTGAAATGGTGAAACAGAGGAGGCAGACACAGCGCCATTTCATCAAACAGTTTGTAATCTTGTTTCCGGGTGTTTGAGTTTGACTCCACTGTCTGAACTTCGACAGCCAAACTACCAGAGCTTGTTTTTGTGTGTATCGATACGTTAAACTTATGAGATATTGAGATGGCGTGTGTGTGTTGTGTGTATGTGTGTGTGTGAGAGAGAGAGAGAGAGAGATGACATCGTTGCCAACGTTGGGTAATGGCTTGGTGTAGTGCACTGAAAGTGTTATTCACGTGGTTTTTGCCTGTTGCTTATACGATTTCTCCGGCATTAATGTAAAATGGTCAAACAGAATCTCTCGTTGTAATTTTGAGTTTATTTTATACACAAGAAAAAAAACAATTTATTTTGCATGTTAGTTTTTCATTTATTTTTTATTTTTTATTTTTGTAATGCTCCATTTGAATTCCGTACGTTTAAAATCAAATTATATCACCATTTTCTTGTAAACGAAAAAACCATTAAAAAAATTATAAATGTTGTAATTTCAGTTGATTAAAATGGAAAAAAGAAGTGCAAATAGATCTATAAATTTATGTATAATTTTGTTTGTATAAATATTACTTGATGGTTTCCTTCAAAACAAAAAAGGAAAACAAAAAAAAAAAAGTAAAAAAGAAAATTCTTAGCCTTGCACTCATCAAAATCCAATGTACAGTCATGTTCGGACTTTAGACCTTGAAATTTAGTGAGCAGAACACTTTGTTATGTTTGTATCTTGAATTTTGAGAAGAAATATGTTATAAATATATTTTTTTAATTTACCTTTTAGAAAAAGGCGAAGGTGATATTTGCACAAATATAATTATGAAAGATGTCTAATTACTAATTTATACTTCTATTTCATTTATTTTTTGGATTAATTTCACTTTACCCCCTCAAGTATCATTTTAAACTATTGTATTATCAATTGTCTTACTTTACTCCCTTATACTTTTATCCTATCTCACTTTACTTCCTATACTATAATTTTTTTATCAAATTATCCTTATTTGTTATTTATAATAAAAATATTCTAAAATATTCTAAAATTAATAGGCTTATATTTAGATTTTAATTTATTAATTTAATTAATTAACACTTAATATTAAATTTATTTAAAATTTTATTATATATTTATTTTTTAATTTAACATAGTTCTAATTAAATTACTATATAGTAGAATTTTATTAGCTAATACACTTTACTTATGAATTTTTTACTCATTATAAATTTAAAAAATATATAAAATATTTCAAAATAATATTTTATTAAATACATAAATTATTAGTAATAATTTTTTTATTATTAATGAAGTCGTCATAAGTTGGTAGAAACTTAAATTCAAAGATAATTATTATAATAAAGTAATAGTAATAATATTAAATTCTAAAATGACTATGACTTTTTTAAATTGAATATAGTATCTATTAAATTACGATAATTCAACTATTTATAATTTATTTAATAGTACTAAATTATACCTAAAAATGAATTTTTGAATTTAACATTATTTTTATAAAATTTGATAATTACATGAACAATATTACTAATATTTTACGTATTTAAAAAAATATTTTTTAGAAGAATGTCATATTATATTTATGATAAGTAGAAAATTTATAAGTAAAAAGTATTAAGTAATAAAAACTATCATACAATATAGAAATTTAGTAAAAACTATGTTTAATAAAAAAATAACTATTAAAATTTAAGTACAATAAATTTTTAAATAAATTTAATGTTAAGCGTTAATTAATTAAATTGAAGAACTTATTAAAATATAAATACAAGTATATTAATATTAGACTAGGGGTGGGCATTCGGTTTCGGGTTTTCGGATCCCGACCCGATCCGATCGGATAAAACCCGATTGGATCGGGTTTTTTAAAAAAAAATTGGGTTTCGGATAACCCGAACCGATTGAATAATTTTCGAATCGATTATCGGATAGAATTTTTCTATCCGAATTATCCGATCGGGTACCCGAAATAAATTTTTAAAAAAAAAAACCCCAAAATTCTTAGACATACCATTATCAGCACATCCAAAGAAAGAGAAAAAAAAAAAAGAAGATGTGGAGAAGAAGGAATCTAAAAAGAAATAAATAAAAAGTGTATAAGAAAAAGAAAGAAGAAGAATAAGAGGGGAGGATGAAACCTGGAAGAAAAAGAAAGAAGGGAATAAGGGGTGGAGCGTGGAACCCGAAAAAAAAAAAGGCGAGAAGAAGAGGGGAAGAGAAATGGGGAAGAAGAACAAGAAAAAATATAAAAAAAACTGAAAAAGAAAGAAGAATAAGAAGAAGAAGAAGAAGAAGAAGAAGAGGGGAGGAGAAAATGAGAAAGAAGAAGAACAAGAAGGGAGGAGGATCAGGGGAGTGGGGGAGAAAATGGGGAAAGAGAAAAAGTAGAAGACAATGAGGTGGAAAAAGCGAGGAAAAAAGGGGGCAAAAAGATTAAGAATTAAAAAACCAACAAAAAGAGGACTCGAGATTTGAGAGAAACAAAACTCAAATTTAAATTATTTTTTTTTAAAGAAAAATCCGAAACCCGACATATCGGATACCCGAATTTTTCGGGTACCCAAGTATATTGGGTTGGTGTCGGGTAGCAAAATATACTACCCGACATGTCGGGTACCCGACCCGATTATCCGAAAACCCGACTACCCGACCCGATGCCCACCCCTATATTAGACTACAAAGTAATTTTATTATAAATAATAGGTAAGGGTAATTTGGTTATTTTTTGTAGAATATAAAGAGTAAAGTGAAATAATAAAAGTATAATGGGATAAAGTGAGATAGAATAAAAGTATAAAAGATAAAATGAGATAATTGAAAGTATGAGAGTAAAGTAATACTTCTCATTAGAAGGGGTAATTACCCTTGTTTTTTTCATTATAGCACCAAGAATTTCATACATGCACAAATGCCTACAAACATCAAAGAATTTCCAGGAAGAGGGTAGCATCTTTGAGAGCCATTCCCAGTTGATATTGGCCTGTAAATTTCCAACTCCAGGAAGGCCTAATGAATATATGTGTCTATAAACTGCTTGAATCTTGTCTGTGTACACAAGAAGCTATGCTCTCCTCCTCTACCCATCTGGAAACCAGTCCAAAGTCATTTTAAGTTAATCAACATTGTTTTCAGTTGTAAAGCTAATGAGATGTTCTTGAAAATGTAAAGCAAAATCAAGTACCTGAGTTACTTTAGCCTCTTTACGTCGACTTGTATCTGCTATATGAGATGTTTCTGCGCTAGTGGTAGCTGGTTTAGCTGTACCAGGTGGTTTACTCATCTGAATTTTGCTTATGTTTCTCATGTTTTGGTAGTCTTAATCATCCGAACTTGAATTGTTCTTAGATTCTTTGTTTGTCCTAGAATAAGAGAAACATAGTTTAGTGTCAACTTTGTTGATGTAAGAGTTCAGTCCAAGGCATGTTTTGTCATAGATCTGTTTTCCATTCTTTTTGGACAGAAAGCTAGAGAGTGAAAAGCATGATGCAACTGATCCATCTGGAATGCTGCAGGATAAGCAGCATCTTGTCCTGTCCTCAATCGAAGATCTGCCAGCACACTTTTCTTCCTGCTTAGGCCTACCACTCCCAATCCCAAATGCAAACCATTGTTCTTGTATTCGTTATTTTGGTAGAATATCCCCGAATTCAGCAGGGGAGACTGGACCTTCCACAGGCATTCATCTTCAAAATGTTTGAACGCATCGTTTATATCGTTTCAATATTCTACTGACATTCCAATGTATGCTTTATGTTACCAGAAATGCAATTTTTGGGGCCCTTTTCCTTGTTCTGTGGACGTTGCTTAATTACATGAACTTTCTTCATCTCATGAACCATCAATTGGATTCTATCAACTGCTTGACACTGTGAAAGATTACGGCGTTTAAGTTAGTTGAAACTAGAGGAAAAAAGAACAACATTTCTGTCTCTTGATACAATGATGTATTCATAAAAAAGGGAAACAAAAATGTACAAGAGATTACTCAATAAACAGCAACTAGATTTTGCACATATGGAGAAGTGTTGATATTTCTTGTGCAACAACTTTTTGGTGTCTTGATAGTGAAGCCCTTTTAACAAACCTCCAAACCAAGTTCCATTGCCCCCCCCCCCCCAAACCACCACACCAGTTTCCTTTATCAGAACTTATTTGGTCAGTTGCTTTCATTCCAAGACTTTTACAAAGGCAACAACACTTTTTTCTTCTCCAGAGAGGGGTGGGGTGGGGGGGACATTATTAACCACAAACTTTACATCACATGGTTTCTGCATAAATCTGTTAAACCATCACAATCTTCCCTTCTCAAAGTAGACAAGAAGCAGATGGGCTTCCAGTTACTGCATTTCACTCTGTAAATTTCTACCCCACAACACTATTTCTGGATAATAATGCACTAATGCTAGGAAACCATGTCACTTTCGTACTGCATTTTCGCGTGCTTTAACAGAATTTGTCTTTGCCATGACGCCTCATAAGTGCTTTATATGGAGCTCAAAACAAGTTAGAATTTGCCCTCTGCAACGTTACATCTCCTAAAGTAAATAGGAAGTCTCCTGGGGCTTATTGCTCAGTATACTTAATAGTGCTATTCTTCAATTTAGATGATGCCATATTTACTTTATGTTGGTCAAATTTTGAGTAGAGATCATATGGTAAAATTCTTGATGGAAATGGCTCAACAGATGAACAAAGGTAAAATAATCTTGCCATATGCTTCTTGTTAAATTGGCGGATATGTTGAGACACATTTGCAGGTGAGAAGATAGTCAAAGAATACCAAATCTCTGACTCATTGATCTCATAGTCTGCTCAACTAAAACTTGAGTTTGAAGAAATTAGACCAACTTAAAATATGAACTATTTCTTTTTTTAATTCCTAGACTAGTTTTTGCCCCTCTCCAACACCAACCCAACCCCACCACCACCACAAAGAGAAAAAGAAAAAATCTTGCAAATTAAGAAATCATTCCTAATTCAACAAATGACCAGGAGGCATAGAGTACAAAGAAGATCCTCAATGCCTAAATTAATCATCTCTTGCTTTTCCAAATATTCATAGTCTGTAGTCTGTAATATGCTACAGGTTTTATACCATTCATTGACTGCAGCATCCTCCATTACATGCCCCACTTTCAAATCAAGGCAATACATATAAAAAATCAAGCACCTAACTTTAGTTCAAAGCTAATCCGTTGTATCCCAGTTTTCATTTTTTACCTAGTCTTGGTGTATATCAACTCAATAGAATCAAATCTACGGGATTAAGAGATCCTATCATCATATTTGTAAGATGGATATATTTTAATTAAGTCCCAAAATATTAAATTTTAGCCTAATAAAACGTAAGAGCCCTTGAGACCCAAAAATATGCTATAGGCCCATAAAACCTAATTCCAAGTTAAATATTTATAAATATTTCATTCATGTCATTTTGAAAATACGTCATTTTACATTAAAATATTTATATTCTCTCGTTCTATTGTTGACTTAAGCGTCAGATGAGAATCTAAGCTCATACATGACCTTCCAACTATCACCTAAAAAGGAGGACTCACGTTAAAAAAACCTGAAAAATTCAAAAAAGTTTGAATTGAGATCACATCAATACTAAAATATCATTAAAAGCAAGAATGTAGTTAGAGATGACAACGGGGCGGGTTTGGCCAAACCCAAGACCCACCCCACCAAGAGAAAATTGGACTCGAGTCCTGCCCCGCCCCGAACATAAAACCCTGCGGGTCCAACCCATTTGGACCCGCCAACCCATTTTCAAATTTCTTAAATTATTTTCTAATATCAATTACTACACTTTTGAAATTCACCTTACAATATATTTTGAAAAAAAAGAAGAGAATATAATAAATATGAGAAGGTAAACATAAATCACTAACATCTATTTACAATCCTTAAATCAAACAAAAAAAATTTCCATTACAAACTCTAACAAACCCTAAAAATACATATTAAATAAAATATAGGGCGAGTTCGAGGTGGGTCCAATAGGACTCGTTACTCGCCTCGGACCCAATCGGTTTAAAAAATCAAAATTTATTACCCGTCCCAAACCCGTTTAGTCGGGTTTGAACTCGCCCCGAACGGGACGGATTTGTTATGAGATCGGGTTTAAACCCGACCTATTGCCATCCCTAAATGCAGTATACACCACATATGCCCTCCACAACATTTCCATGTCACTAACACAAATTTTGAGATACTCTCCTCCCCTAGTTTATAGCATGGAGTATTAAAATTCAAAATGAAAGCGGAGAAGAATTTTTGGCTTACATGGGAGGCAATTCGGAAAGATGTTTTATTTAATTTATATAAAACTTAAGACGATAAATAAATGAGGAGGGCGACCGTTGTGTCCAACTCCCTAATGGCTCCGTCTTTGTAATATACATTGTCTAGGATTGTGAGTGGGGGATGTGCTCTTTCAAGTCACCCCACTTTACAAAAAGGTAATGTTTTCCAGTGGGAAGAAAACTTAAATACTGTGTCTAGTGTTGGGTAAT